>CM068552.1:20643620-21930291 GCA_035048495.1 Euptelea pleiosperma | reverse complement strand
GGTTGAAATTCTTGATAGTAGGGGTTATGTTGGGTCAAATGGGTTTTAGGGTTTTCCATAAAGGGGAGATAGATTATGATTTTTGGATTGATCACAAGACTGATTTCAGCAACGTAAGGGTTCATTATAGGGTTAAAAAAAGGAGCGCGACAATAAGAGGTTGAACCTAACAAAAAGAACAAAGATATAGAGAAAAAGGAATGAAAGATATGAGATAAATCACTCATCTCTAAGGAGGACCAAGGATTGGAATCAGCACCAATCTTTGGTTTTTTGTTGGATGGAATCGACACAACCCAAGTATGGATTCAATACCACCTATAAGCAAGCATTCACTCCTCACATAACAGCCAAAATGACTTCAAAAACATATCATTCAACTGTCTCTTTTTAATTAGAGCATAGGTATTTATAGATTGCTGGGCATTAACCTTGTTCTTTATTAATTCTATTCTAATTCTGCAGTTTTAACTTGAAACAAAAATTAGAAACTCTTCTAAAAGATGTAGGACTCTACTCTTTAAGACTTGCCCTATTTTGATTACATTCTCTTTTTAAATAAGCTTCTTATTATGGAGCAACTAATGAAAATAAAAATTCTCCTAAGCTTTCTAAAATCCTTCAACTATATTTGAGAGCCTCTTTCACCTATTCAAATATAGTAAAACGTGATTTACTAAAAATATTAAACTCACTAAAAATAATAAATACAATATTTTACTATAAATAGTAAAAACATGATTTACCATGTAATATAAATATCCTTAAGCCTCTTTCATAATGGTGAATTTGATTTGGTGCTATTTGGGTGAGACATAATATGGTTCTCCTTCCTATATTATGTAGAACTTTAGTACTTCAAAACCCATCTAAACCTTGTCCAACTTCTTAGACATCAAGTCCAAATTGTTCATGACCCTAAATCCTCATCATAGAAGTCCTACGATTTTCTTAAAGGGAAAATACCTTGTCAGAGTACTATTAGTTTTAAAATTCAGAGCTTCCACATTTCTCTGTTTAGTTGAAATAGTTTCTAGGGTTAGGTTTAGGTTTAGGGTTCCAAAGGTTAGAAAGAAGAGAAGAGAGTAGGGAGGGAAAGGACGTCATGCTTAGGTCACATGACTCCATAATTCTTATTTATATGGAGAAAATAAAGGACAAGTATACCCCTCATATTGAGTGTTATTTACAAATCTAACCTTTACATGTAAAATACGACTAAATACTTATATGATAACACTCCCCCTCAAGTTGGTGCATAGATGTCTCTCATGCCCAACTTGTTGAGACACCTGTGAAGTTGCAAGCTAGGAACTCAGTAAACACATCGGCAATTTGCTCATCTGTCTTCACGAACGGAGTACACACCTCCCCGAAAACAATCTTTTCCTCGATAAAGTGGCGATCGACTTCAATATGCTTGGCTCGATCATGTTGAACTAGATTATGAGTAATACTAATGGCGCCTTTGTTATCACAATACAAACTCAACCTGAGACAGGGAATCCTAGTTCAGCCACTAGGATTTTCAACCATAGCATTTTACACAAACCATAGGCCATTGCCCTGAACTCTGCCTCTGCACTGGATCTAGCAGCCACATGTTGTTTCATGCTCCTTTAAGTAACCAAATTGCCCCCAACGAACCTGAGGTAGATCTCTTGTCATCTTTGGCACCTCCCCAGTCTGCATCAGTATAAGATTATCCTCATGTGGCCATTCTTCTTGAAAAGTAAGCCTCTACCAGGGGTAGATTTGAGATACCTTAAGATCCGGTGTGCTGCCTCTAAATGAATGTCCCTGAGTGAGTGCATGTACTGAATGATTACACTCACAGTGAAGGTTTAAAATCTCAGAATATTTCGTGATGTTTCGTACGAAACATTTCAGATTTTAACAATACCGAAACGAAACATGCAAAAATTCGTTTGTTTTGGAATGTTTCGGTGTGTTTCGTATGTTTTGTGCAAGATAATCCGAAACATACCGAAACATTCCAAAAAAAAAAAAAAAAGATAAATCATACATATATCATTCAAAAGATAAGAATCTACAAAGCGAAGCTGCAAAAGTAAAAGCATGAAAAGGGTTAAGAATCTTACCTGGTTGCAGCCTACAGGCTGCTGCAAGTATCAGCGCAAATTACGCACACAAAAGCACTAAACGTCTTTCACGCACATGAAAGCCCTAAAAAATCATGGGTGCTACAACGACGACCTTCAACCTCAATAATTTCGCGTCTTACTCTTATTTAAACCAAGACCGAGAGTGTGTAAGATTGAGAGCAAGAGCCAAGAGGAAAGATCTGTAAAAAAAAATTGCTTAAGTGTGTGTGACGGTGTGAGAGAGAAGAGGAAGAGAATAGAGAACGAACGGCGTTGCGTTCTCCTCCAGCAACGGCAAGGCTGGGACGATCTTCTCCTTTGTCTTCTCTTCACTTCAACGGTAGCCAAAACCTTAAAACAACGAAGAAGTTAGTTCTCTTACCTTTTAGTTTAGGTTTAACAAAAAAAATTAGGTAGTATGAAACTACCATTTTAAGTTGGGTCGGCTCCTTGATAGCCCTAAAATGACAGGATCCGACCGTGTGGATGTTTGGCTAATCCCTAGTTGGATCTACAAACCAAAATTCAGCATGATTAGTGATTTCTATGCGTTGGATCTTTGTACCTCAAATACTGCTCAAATTCTGACAGCTGAGATCAACCCCTGAAAATAAGTCCAATCCAATGCCTAGAAATACCATAATCAGGCTGATTTTTGGTTTCTAGGTCCACCTATGGATTGGCCAAACATCCATACGGTTAGAGTCCTCTAAGAGTGTGCCATGTGGCTCCATATTGTGTGCTGTAACGGATCCTATCATTTTGCTGTCAACGGAGCCCAAGCCTTTTAAGTTAGGGTCGGTTCCAGTGACCCCCACTTTTGACCAACATTTTTGACACCCTCTTTGGTGTACCCTCATAAAAGATGAATCAATGGCTGATTTTTGGTGAAGATGATCTCTATGGTGAGGAGATCAACCTCACAAAAATTCAAATCACTGATATTCATAGACTGGTTTAGAAGTGAAGAATTATGGACCGTTGATTTTTACCATGTAACTTGAAAACCACATTTGACGGGGTTAGAAATTTCAGAATGGGCTGATTTTTTGTTGGGGTTATCTATATGGTGAGGAGATCATCCTCACCAAAAATCAGCCATTGATTCATCTTCTATGAGGCTACGCCAAAGTTGTGCTTTCTCACGCCTTTTGGCTTTGGCTTACCGTATTGCATCTTTTTTTCAAAAAACAATTTATCGTAAATGCCTGTACTATAAGCCACGTGGCACCGTATTAGAGGCTATGGACCGTATGGATATTTGATACATCCCTAGATGAATTAGTGTGAAATTCCTTTTAATTACCAGGTTAAGTCCTAGAGGGGGGTGAATAGGACTATTTTTAATTCCTTTGCGAATTCTTTATGAATTAAAAAATTATTGATTACACAAGGCGGAAAAGGATCAAGCAATTAAAATATGAATCATCCACAGAGTATAGATATGAGAAAAACTAAGAAACAAATATGCAAATATTCACAATCACACGAGACTCAGATTTATATTGGTTCGGTGACTCCGCACTTACATCCACTGTCCAATACTCACCACGAGTAGTATTATATTATTTTAATTATGCATTACAACATTTCCAATCGAAATAAATGATCAACCAACTAAGATTACACTTAGTCTTAATCAAAGAAATAAATTTTGGTTTCAAGGTTTATTTCAACCAGTCTAAAAATGAAAATATTTAAATATTTCGACTAGTTTGGAAATAATACATTTTTCATGGAAATGATGGAAATAATGCGGAAATGATGGAAATATTGTGGAAATGTTTGTGGAAAGTTTGGGAAATGATGAAACAAGCATAAAAACACAAACACACTTATAAGCATTCAAACTATAATATACAACCATATGGAGTGTGAAAATTAATGACCATAATGGTCTATAATATGTCGCGGCAAGTAACTTTAATTAGTCAAGGTTTAATTTAATTATATAACTATTATTTAATTGTTAATTATAAAAATGTCATAAAGTAATATATTAACATATCCTTATTCACTTACATTAATTTCTTAACACTATATATAATTTTAGAAAACCTATTTACTATTAACTTATAGCATTTATTTAATTTTTTGAACGTTTAATTTTTTATTTGAAAAAAAAATTTAGGGTTAATTTTTTTTCAATTTTTTTTAACCCAACCAACTTGTAGAACGGGCTAAGTTATGCAACATATAATCAATTTATGTACAATTATGAATGTTTAGGGTAAAAACCAATGAAATTGGAGTTTTCCCAAATTCTAAATTTTCACCCTAACGATCTTCAATCCGTGCACAAATCTAGTCTATTTATTTGTAGCAAGAAATTTTATCCTTATGTATATTTTGAATTTGAAAAAACTCCCAAATGGGATTTGATTCTTCCTCACAATCAATCCACAAACCAAAAAATCCACAATGGATTGATCTTTTGTATAAACAAAATGTATGGAAAGGGGTTAAATGGATTAAATATGAGATTTATAATAGTTTTGAACTCAAATGAGATGTTTCCTACCTACGATTGAAATGTTTCCAATGTTTCCATACATTTCGAAACATTTCGACCGAAATAATACATATTTACACTGTCAATTGATCAAAATTTACTGTTCACGCGAAATATTTCAACATGAATGGAAATATTTCGAGCAATTTAACATTATTTCGACGTAAGTGTTCTTTTCCGTCGGTAACCTAGAAAATAAAAATCTTTCGCGAAATATTTCGATAATTTCATGAAATTTATTTCCTTGGTCTTAATATAACGAGAATCGCTTCTTGCTCGCCTAGAGAGTCAGCCTAGGCCAGTAGTCTATTTAGATAAATTATTTTCTCTTAGATCTACAATTCACAACTCAGTTAGATGAGTCCATATTCATCCACCAATCACAAAATACACAACGTTTACAAATTTCGAATTCTATAAAAAATGTGTTGGTTCATAGAAACGCTTACCTCTCGATGAATAAGATCGAATAGAAAATCCATTGGAGAAGAATTCGCCCAAGAAATACTCTGCAAAGAATAATCCTCTTCTTGGAAGAAGATTTTTGCAGAATAATAACACCAAATAGTCTCTTCCAAGCACTTAGAGCCTTTACAATGAATACTCAACTTTGCTTTGGTGAAGCTCTCACAAATTCCAGATCTCTGGACTTAAAGAATGATAATCAAGTAAAGTAAATTAGAGATCTCTTGATTGAGTTAATTCTAATGAAGGGAGAGGGCTCTAATTTATAAGCAGGCCTCCCTTTACTAGAACCGTACCGAACATAGCCGTTTGAAGGGCCAAAATGCGCTTCTAATCGCATAAGAGATTTTGTCAAAAGAGATCTGAAACGGGCGGGGTCGACCGCATTATTAGCCGATTGATCGGACCTCGGTCGACAGAGCCTTTAGTCGGTCGCCCGCTCTGGATTTCTTCCTAATTTCCTAAACCCGAGAGTTAGGGTCAACCGGACCTTCGGTTGCCTCCTCATAAGGCCGGTTGGCTGTACAATTTTTTCCATAACCGAATACTTACAAAGTTTTGAGAATTTCTCTTCTCGTCTCACGCACAATCTCTAACTAACACTTAACCATCTAGGGTAAATCAATTTCCGCTAGCAACGCGCGGTTTTATCTTCAGATTTGCGTAAGTAACCGCAACATGAGTTTCTTCATAGTTGAACGTTCGTTGAGTGAGAACGTACTTGAGCTTTTGACTTTGTCTTCAGTTGAACTTGATCACTTGACTTTGTCTTTAGTTGAACTTGATAATCTTGACTTTGTCTTCAGTTGATCTTGAACACTTGAGTTGTCTTTTGTTCAGCTTTAATCCTTCTTTGGTTTGTTTTGTCGAAGTTCACTTGATCTTTGACACTTCAGTCTTCAGTTGATTTGAGGCACAACGACATAATATATATATATCATTACCGAAGAACTAAGTATTCCTGGGATTTGACAACCGAGACTTTTCAATCTCCCTCTTTGCCAATGCCAGGAGAAAAATAAATACCTACCCAATTATATTACAATTTTTGCCCAATACAAAACAAATCAATAATGCTCCCCCTAAGTACAATAACTTCCATCCCCCTTAATTAATTGCCCAAATAGCTTATCTTGGAATGATGAAGATACAAGGAGGCAACATTGTAGCTCGCGATTAGTATCGTGATTAGTACTATACTTATTGCAAATACCCTGTTGCTACAAAATATTTGACAATAGCTTCTCATTAGTATATTAGTCCAAAACATACCAAAAAGTCTTCTCAGTACATTTAGTTAAATAAAGCCAAGTAAGAATCACAGATATTTTATGACAAGCAGTTCAATAAGATAGAAAAGCAACAAGTATTTATCAAAGTAATCCAAGTAATCCAATCCAACATTATCATAATTCCAAATATAATTGATTTCTCCCCCTTTTTGTCATACATTGACAAAGGGAAGAACTCCAACCTGTGATGATAAAATATATAAAGCAATGCTAATCAATCATCCAGGAATAAATCATACCAAAATATATCAAAATATATCATAAAAGAAACCGGTCAACATAGTTACCAATATCCATCATCCACAACAAAGTAACCAAAGTATATCAGTGACAAATAGAGCAAACCAATAGTACCAAATAATACATCCAAATATCATGTACTACTGATCTATAGAAAGAGAAAACGCAAAGCGTGCTCTACTCATAGTCATCCTCGTCGGCGTCGTCATCACCATCATCGTTATCTACAACATCTTCTTTAACTTCGTCCTCATCTTCATCTTCGTCTTCATCTTCATCTTCATCATCACCAGCTGCTGAAGGCATAGTCATCTCCTCAAGTGAAGACTCTGGATAGTCAGGATGTTGAGACCTAAGGAATGAAGTCATACGCTGCTGACGTCGAGAAAATTTGTCAATCAACGCACAAAGATTGTCCAACTTGGACGAAAGACCTGCAATAGATGCAGATACAGAGGAACGACGGGATCCAGAACTCGAAGCAGAAGTAGGAGCAGACATAGACGATTCACCAACTAACATCTGGCTAAAAGTAGCTTGATTGATAGGTGAGATGGGATGCAAAGTTTCATCAGAGTCTAGAATATGAACTTTGTAATGACTCAAAAATTTTGAAACTAAAATGCCAAAAGGCAAGGATCGCTTGCGATTCTCAATCGCCAAATTCTCAGCCATGAGATGAAAAATCACTGTAGGACCATGGATTCTCGTGCCCTGAGAGACACAATACAGAAGATACTGGATATAGGGTCCAATCTCATTCCAATGTCCCGCCTTTGGGACCACGTTGTAGGAGAAGATCAACCTTAGCAAATGATACATGGGAAGTAATTCCCTAGTGGCCAAATCAGATGTCCAATGAACTACCTTCCCACAAATGGCTCTTGAAATAGCATTTTTGTTCTTGAGAGGTAGAAAAAGGGGGAAAAGTCCTCCATTAGGTACTCGAGGAAGACCTATTATCTTTGAGATCAAAGATAATGTAATTTTAAACTTAACACCTCAGACATCAGAATAAAGAAATGGATCATCTGGATCATGATTGTTCAAATTACAATAGAACATCCTAACTAACTCAGGATATGCAACACCAAAAATTAACAAAAGTTTAGACCAACTTACCGAATTCAGAAGATTGGGAATCCCAGTCATTGTCACTTCTTTTTCAATAACCCCACGCTTAATGGCAACGGCTCTTTTGATGTAGTTCTTCATGAAGCTAATCCTAGCCATAGGATTGATGAACAAGCTAAGGGGATAGGGATCACTAAAAGATGACTCCCCTCTTGTTCTTTTTCCTTGTGGAGCCATTTAGAAAATGACAGAGAGATTTCACCACAAATGGTGAGAATAGAAATCTCTAGAAAGAGATTAGAGTAGTGTAGTTAAGGGCGCAAGGCGCACTTAAGGCGCTAGGACCCCTAGAGCCCGAGGCGCTAGGACCCCTAGAGCCCGAGGCGCAAGGCGAGGCGCACACCTGACTGAAGCGAGGCGCAATATTAAACAATATAATAAAAGATATAAAAATTTTAAAAATAACATCATAAAATAACAAAATAGGTACATTAGGCCATATATAATATATATATATATATATATATATATATATATATATAATTGTAAATATATGTCAGTACCGTGTCCCATTCCCATACATGTCATTTTCTAATTTCTAAATACAAGACTAGTCAAGTCAAAAAGCCATAAAACATAAAAGCTAGCAAATGTCTAAAATAACAAATAGCCCACAATTTGTTCTAGTCAACATCGTCATCATCTAAAATATAATCAACTTCATCCCCATCATCATCAGATGTGTTCGCTTCGATATATTCTTCTTCTTCTTCTTCTGTCTCTTCTGAATTGGCCTCTTCCTCTTCCGGCTCCCTTATTGAAGGCCTTGCCTTGACTCTTGACCTTGATCTAGTATTTGATGTTGATTCGCCAGCTCCAGCAGCTCTTGCAACAGCACCCCATGTCAAGCTATCATCCTCAAACACCAATTCATCTTCTGCTTCTCCACGTTCTGTTTCTATCTCCCCAATTAGCCATTCATTGCTATCATCAATGTCTTTCAATGAGATAGGGTCAATTGTATCTCGCCTATCATACCATTGCTTAAGATTTTGGTTGTATTTCACATACACTAAATCATTCAAACGCTTCTGTTCTAGTCTATTTCTCTTCTTGGTATGGATCTGCAAAGTTATACCAATGTAACAAAACAATATAGTAAATAAATGTTAAATTGGCTACTTATAAGCAATGAATCATACTTTATAGTTTATAATATAATTCCAATATGTTAAAAAACTATAAATAAGTACTTACATGCTCGAACACACTCCAATTGCGCTCACAACCACAAGCATTACAAGTGAGGCTAAGAATTCAAATTGCTAATCTTCGCAAATGTGGAGCCGACCCTCCATATTGCTTCCACCATTCAGCTGTACAATAATAGTATATCGGTTATAAAATATTAAATTAAGTTACTAATCAATGAAAGAGGATAACTAACATACCGGGTGCTTTAGTTTTCCTTTGTCAAATTGCCAAGTCTATCCTAAATAGACCCTCAGCATTCTTATATAATGACAGCTCATCAGTAATTTTGTCTTGCTCAACTTTGTCAGGTATTAGCTTCTCAATGCAGCCATAAAGACCCTTAACAACCTCAACATCTTCTTCAATATTTGGGTTGTCATAAAAAAATTCTAGATTCAAAAAGTAAGTAACTGCATGCAGAGGATGGTGGAGTTGACAGTCCCACCTCTTATCAATTATCTCATATATTTCATTATACTTTGCTTCATTTCCATTGAAAGCAGCTTTGATTGCCTCTTTAGCTCGGTCCATGGCCTCGTAAATGTAGCCCATTGCAGGCCTCTTCTCACTATCTACTAACCGAAGAACACGAACTAATGGTGACGTTGCTTTGAGTCTGAAAACAATTGTATTCCAAAATGATGGCATTAAAATCGTGTTGTACACTCTTTTGCCCTTAGCATCTTTTGCCCATTTGCTGGTCAACCATTTCTCATCAGTAAACATGGCCCTTAGATTCTTCTTTTGGCTATGGATGCTCTGCAATGTAAGGAACAATGTGGCGAATCTTGTCACCCCTGGCCTAATCAACTCTCTTTGACTAGTAAATTCTCTCATCATATTCAACACTCCTGAATGGTTATAAATGAAACCACTCAATTCAATTGCCCTCTTCATAGTCTTTTTAACTTCAGGCAAATTTCCAATATCTTCTAACACGAGATCAATACAATGAGCGGCGCATGGTGTCCAATACAAACGCGGCCGCTTTGCCTCCAATAATCTCCCTATGATCCATAAAAAAATAATAATAATTAATGGCAATTAACAAATTAATAATTAATCAATCAATAAACATAGTAATTCACTAACTTGTACTGCATAGTTTATAAAGATTAACTTACCAGCCATCACATAACTTGAATGGTTATCAGTTATGACTTGAACAATATTTTTTTCTCCAATCTTCTCAACCATCTTGTTAAGCAATTGGAACATTTTATCTCCAGTCTTCACATATGATGATGCATCAATCGACTCTACAAACATTGTTCCTTGAGGACAATTAACTAAGAAGTTAATTAATGTCCTATTCTTCCTATCGGTCCATCCATCAGACATAAGTGAGGACCCGGTTTTTTCACATTCTTGCTTGTGACTAGTCATCAAATCATCAGTATGTGCTACCTCTTTTTTGAGGAGAGGAACTCTCAACTCATGGTAGCTTGGGGGCTGCATCCCCGGTCCAAATTGACCAATAGCTTCAACCATCACTTTGAAACTTTCAGAACGAGCAACATAAAAAGGAATGCCATTTTGATAGAAGCATCTTGCAATGTATTGACATACATTCTCTCTTTCTTTCTTATCAAATCTATCACCCATGGTGGTTTGCTTCGACTTTCAGTCTTACCATTTTTTCTTTGGACTGTGTTCTGGATTTGGAATAACATGGGCATCCATTGGACCCTTTTGTCGGGGTCTTTTCATCTCCAAACAAGAATTTGGTTTTCGATTATTACTCATCACACCACTACTACCACTGGATCTTGGCCCTCTTCCACAACTTCTCTCTTCAATATCTTCATCCTCTTCTTCATCAATGTCAACTATGTCTTCTTCAGGTGGTAAATTTTTGTACATGTTTGTACACTTTTTTTCTTCCATATAAGATTTTATCTCTTTTCTAACAGCTTCAGGAACCCGTAAACATGCTTTTGAATTTTGAAAGCTGCCAACTAGATGTTGCTTTAGTCTATATACTCCACCTTTTGTAATCTTCTTACAAAATATGCATGTGACGTCATTTGTATTTTTTTGATCACTCAAATAACCATACTTCCATGCAATATCTTTTCTTCCAATTCCACTTCCACTTATGCTAGAAGATGTTGCCATCTTACACCTTTAATCACTAGTTTATTTAGATAAACAAATTATAAAATAAAGAGTCAAGAGACATTAACAAACAAACAACTACTAAATAGTAAACCTAATTGGCTAAATTGGCTAATACCTATGTAACAAGGACACTTCACTTTTAGGGCTTTTTGCTGTGTCGGACACCTGGACACGCGTGTCGACACTTCCCGACACACATTTGGACACTTATTGCCGTGTCACTCCTTATTTTAATAATTTTTAATATAAAATTGATTCCTAAAAGTGGGTTGGTGTGTTCCATCCTCCATACAATAATAAACTAATATATATTGTCTGCTTTATTTTCTATTTTTTGTTATTTTATTAATAATTTTAAGCATTCATACGTATTAATATATTATATAATTAATATATTTACGGACGTGCCTACGTATCGTATTTTTTTATGTTCCCGTGTCGGACACCAACACCCGTGTTAGTGTCCTTGTTACATAGGCTAATACTAAATAGTTTTAAAGTTTAAACAAAGAAATTTAAGAAACAACTATATAAACAAATGAACAACTATTAAACAACTACTTAATAGTAAATCTAATACTAAATAAACAACTACTAAATAATTTTAAGCAACTAAATTAACAAACAAACAACTACTAAATAGTAAACAAGTACTAATTAGTTTTATAAAGTATAAAATAGAAGGAAAAGAGAAAAATCATAAATGTGTACTGGTTCTGAGTATTAAAAAATAGAATAGAAGGAAAAAAAAGGAAAAAAATAAGAATTGAAGTAAAAAACCCAAACTCTATCAACTGGCATTTAAGTGTGTGCTTTGTATAAAGGACATCCCATCTTAATGGATCGTATATTTTGGTGATAAGGGCAATGTGTATCATACTAGGTTGGGGAGACAGCAAGAGGGGTTATATGTGGTTCCCTGGGTCAAAACCCAAACTCTATCAACTATTTTCTACAACATTCACCATATTTACTTATATCATCCAAAAGAATGTAGTAAATCAAGTGGTTCACATCATCTGATTTGGTCTGTTTGTGATCTTTGACTTGATTTAGTTGAATTGATAAATTAGGGTTAGGGTTAGGTTTAGGATCAAAAGAGAAGAGGGAAAAGAGAGAGAAGAGGATGTAATGTGATTAGGTCACATGACTCCACAAAATATATTATATATGGAGAACTTTACAAAAAGACCAATATACCCTCAAGAGGAGTATTTACAATACTACCTCTATTACATAGAAATACGTAGAGACATACATATCTAATAACACTCCCCCTCAAGTTGGTGCATAGATATCTCTCATGCCCAACTTGCATAAACACTTATGAAGTTGCCAACTGGGAACTCCCTTAATGAAAACATCTGCAACTTGTTCATCAGTCTTCACAAACGAGGTACACACTTCCCCAGAGACAATCTTCTCTCTAATGAAGTAGCGGTCCACCTTAATGTGCTTGGCGCGATCGTGCTGAACGGGATTATGAGCAATGTTGATGGTGACCTTGTTGTCACAGTACAAGCTCATAGACCCTGAGACTAGGAAACCAAGCTCAGCAACCAACACCTTTAACCCGAGCATCTCACACAAGCCATGGGTCATTGCCCCGAATTCGGCCTCTACACTAGATCTGGCAACAACGGGTTGCTTCTTTCTCCTCCAAGTGACTAAATTGCCCCCAATAAAGGTGCAATACCTGAAGTAGATCGTCAGTCATCTTTGGCACATGCCTAGTCTACATCGGTGTATGCCTCTATACACATGTGGCCATTCGTTTCAAACAGAAGACCTTTACCAAGAGCCGACTTGAGATACCTCAAGATCCGGTGTGCTGTCTCTAGATGAACACTTCTGGGTGAGTGCTTATACTGACTGATCACACTCACTGCATAGGCAATGTTTGGTCTAGTCAGGGAGATATAGATCAATCTCCCAACTAGTATCTGGAAGCTCCCTACATCCTATAGTAGCTCACCACTGGCATCTGCTAACTGGTGATTTTGCTCTATGGGAGTTTTCACTAGCTTGGCACCCAACTTGCCCAAGTCCTTTAACAAGTCTATGACATACTTCCTTTGAGAGATGAAGATCCCCTGACTGGATCTGGCAACTTTGATATCTAGGAAGTACTTGAGAGGTCCTAGATCCCTGTTTTCAAACTCCTCAGCTAACTGACGCTTCAGGTTAGCCACCTCTTCTGAGGGCAGTGGTGTTCTTCCCTTGATGCTTCACAAATAGGGTGTGATCGTCTTGACTTTGAGTATAACCTAGCTTCTTCACGGCTAGGGTAAATATCTCGAACTATGCTATTGGAGATTGCTTAAGCCCATAAAGAGCTTTCCTTAGTCGACACACTTTACTACTGTCCCCTGGTGGGATGAATCCAGGAGGAGGCACCATGTAAACTTCTTCATGGACGTCGCTATGAAGAAATACATTTTTCATTCCCTCTATCATAACAGCTTTCCATCTAGGTTGTGTCAACCCTTCTGCCACGGAATAAGGAATAGGAATTGTGGAAAGGGATGTGACAAAGGCTTTATAGGAGATAAAGTAGCTCAAAGGATGTTGAGTGCAACTCCTGATTCCTTTTCGTAAAGCAATGTGAAGATCAGAAGCATTAGTAGAAGAAGAAATGACAGGTATAGAAGGGGATGAAGGATTACCTTGATCCGAGGATGGTACCATTGGTACTGGATCAGCTGTGACTTTCTCCCTTCTTCTATAGACTTTGAGCTCCTTCTGAGTGCTAGGAGCACTATCAATCACAGTAGCAGGTGGAGTAGTTTGAGGCCTCTCAAACTCAAGAGAGGGAGGACAGAGTAATATATCAGGAAGATGAACATTACACCTCTCTTCACTACTATGCTCCCCCTGAAGAGAGGCGGAGGAGAAAAAAATATAGGTCTTCATGAAAGGTGACATCCGGTTTTAAAATTCGGCGAAATTAGCCGAATTAATTCTAAATTTTGACTGACCGAATTAAAGTGTAAATGTATTAAAAAATTTACAAAAAATTGCCGAATTAATTCGAAGTAAACAGTAAAAATTTGGCTAATTTCTCAAAGTTTAGCCTTTTTAGTACAAAAATTGCATAAATTCGTCGAATTAATTCATTTAATTCGAAATAAATAGTTAACTTAGAGAAGTTTGGAGAATTTTTAGCAAAACGTTGGTAAAGCACGTTGATTTTTAAGGATATGATAAAACAAACATGATAAAACACTTATAACTTATTATATCGTAAAAACAACCATTTAGAGCAACCTAAGCAAGATTAATATCGTTTCACTCATTTTGACAAAAAATATTTAAACTTCTCTAAGTCAGCGAATTTTTACAGAATTTCTATAAATCGAATTGAACTTCCCCGAATTAATTCCGAATTTTAACTGACCAAAGTCTAAGGCGAAGTCGAAGTTTAGAACCTTGAGACACAAACTCTTCCCTATGGAAGGATGGTAACACTTATACCCTTTATGGGTAGAAGAGTAACCCGGAAAGACACATTTAAGTGCTTTGGGATCTAGTTTGGTACAATGGGGACCAAGGATATGTACATAGCATACACACCCAAAGATACGAGGAGAGACTGCGAATAAGGAAGCAGTGGGAGCAAGGACCTATAGAGGAGACTTGAAGTTGAGGACACGAGATGGCATTCTGTTAGTCAAATAAGTATCAATCAATATGACATTTTTACCAAGAGGATTTGGGCACTTTAGAGCCGATTCGAAGAGAGCGAGCTATTTCAGTCAGACGACGCATTTTTCTTTCAGCCACACCATTTTGTTGAGGGGTGTAGCTGCAAGAATTTTGGTGACAAATCCCGTGGTCTAAAAAATACTACTGGAGACC
This sequence comes from Euptelea pleiosperma, assembly GCA_035048495.1. Classification (NCBI taxonomy): domain Eukaryota; kingdom Viridiplantae; phylum Streptophyta; class Magnoliopsida; order Ranunculales; family Eupteleaceae; genus Euptelea; species Euptelea pleiosperma. The sequence continues at coordinate 21,915,370 of CM068552.1, read as the reverse complement.
CCCATACATATATTCTACACCCTGGTTAAAACGAAGGACCTTGAGGGAGGCACTATACTAGGTTATGATCATCTTATGAAAACTCTTAAAAATGGAATGAACCTCATCTTTGGTTTTCATAGGATAAACCCATGTGTACCTGTATGCTCATCAACAAAAGTAGCAAAATTGCGGAAGCCAAAGATAGAAATAACAGGGGTAGGACCCCACACATCAGAATGCACAAGATCAAAGGAAACAAAACTTCGATTACCTCTTGAAGAATAAGTAGATCGACAGTGTTCGATAGCTCATGTGTTTCACAATGCAAGTCAGATGACAAAACAGAAACAAATAAAGTTGGAAATAAAAGTTTGAGATATTGAAAAGAGACATGCCCCAGACGGGCATGCCAACATAAAAAATAGTCTATCCTACTCCTACTACTACTAGGAGATGACTGCAATGCTGTGAGCTCAGAAGACCATCTATCAAGAAGGTACAGCCCGTTAGCCTCATGTCCAGTGCCAATCGTCCTCATCTCTAGGTCTTGAAAAACAAGTACGAAAGAAAGAAAGTCACACTACAGTTCAAAGTTTTGGTAACGGCACCAATAGATAATAGGTTAGCTGTGAAATTTGGGACATGTAAAACAGATGCAAATAGAAACTTAGGAGAGAGAACATCCCTTTTCCCAAATATAGAAGATAAGGTTTCATTTGCAGTTCTAACTTTATCTCGGCCATAACATATGGAATAACTCGAAAATAAAGAAGACATACTCGTCATGTGCTCTGAAGCCCCTGAATCAATGATCTATCTAGTACTGGAAGAGGGAATGGACACATGATGGGCAAAATCTGATGATACTTGAATGAGCAAATGAGGAGGTGGCAGAAGGACCATCCAGCTGTGAGAGCAACCGTCGAAGCCGTCCAAGCTCAGAAGCAGCCAAAGGACCAGTTGTCACGCCCCCAAATCCGATATTTGGTCATATCGACCTTTCTCGTATCTTGAGGCGGGATCTGATCATACAAACGCACAGTTAAACAAAATTGGTATCACGATACAGCAGAAATACACCGGATAAATTTGTTTTTCATTTTGTTTAAACAATCCATAAGACGAAACGCACTTCATTGACACATTAATAATGTTAGAGGATCTCTCACCTCAAATAAAACCGTAATATGCCCATCCAAAAGAAAACATTGTATATATATCATACTCCCAAATACATCTTACTAAACGGTCAAACGACCTACTTAACTCATGTATCCTTCTACAAGATAGAAGAATTAAACATAATATAACATCGTCTCTAGCACAAGTCTATCAACAGAAATGCTGGAAGCATCAGACCAACTTCCCCTTATCCTTTTCTGAAAACAAAACATTTTAAAACGATGAGCTAGGGCCCAGTAAGTACATTCCTCATACGTAAAACCACTTAAATCAGCGACTTTTGTTTATTTTAAAACAAATACGATTTGCAAATGAATTTCACATGTAATTCGATAAAACTCGATTCTCCATCAATTACTTATGTATAACTTCGAATACAATGATGACTTTTCACATAACAGTCAACCTTTCTCTTATCAGAATGCCCGTGACCATTTCTATACAGTCAAACTATCAATTTTGATGTATTCAGTACCAACATTTCATCGGTCCTAGTGTACGATGTCAACACTTCTAGTCCACAAGTAAACTCCCTAATGTGCACACTAATCGTTTCATTAGGTATCCTCTCTCCAGATTCCCTTATTTTCTTTTAGGTGTAAACACCCGAGGGGTCTCATAAATGAGACGCATCTTCTTTAGGAGACTAGAACCCCAAGGGGTCTTAAGGAAATAAGACAACGCCTGATGCTTTAGGGGACTAAAACCCCAAGGGGTCTCAAAGAAATGAGACAACGCCTGATTCCAGCTAATCTGATATTCCACATTCCCAATCACGTTCTTATTCATGTCCTTAATCGTATTTATATGCATAAAATAATAATATTTGTAGAAACATCTTTACATGCATAACATTCATATTTTTGTATTTTGAAACTAAAAATAAGAACATTTAAGCCCTATTAATATCTTAGAAAGCGAATACATAAAACGGATGAAAAATGCATATATCGCATTTTAAATGAATTTGAGCATGACTTCATCCAACTAAATAGATTACACATGTCCTCATCTATCATAATTTCATGCTTTTAAGATTACAAGAAATTATCAATGCATTTACACATTTTGTGGAAAATACAAGAATTATGATTTTTCCTTGCTAAAATTTAACAGATAACAAGAATAACATTTTCAGACATTTTTCCCAAAAATAATAGAATTTTTTAGAATTTTTTCTACAATATTCTGTGAATTTTCTACTATTTCAAAAAAAAAATAATATAAATAATTAAATAAATAATAATTAATTAATTAAATAAATAAAGGCATAAAATAAATAACTATGTACTTACAAGTGAATACGCTAGAATCCCAAATCTTTGAACCTCGTACGATGCGAATCTCGAGGTAGTAAGCCCCACAAAAACTTTTCAAAGGACCTGAATATTTTCAAGAATTCTTAGGAATTAATTTCTTCTAGTTGAGGGATTTTTTTATAAATATTCTATCCTCAGGGGTTAGAATGCAAATACCCAAATTGATGTAATTTTCTCAAGGCATGGCCTTGTATTTATAGAAGGAAAACTCATAACTTTTCATTTCTATCCGATGTGGGACTATAATTTTGAAAATTGTCTTTTTTTTTCAAATTTTAATAAAAAGTTAAAATGTTGCCCAGAACTAAACACAATAACTTTTGACTCGCACGTCCGATTTGGACAAACTTGATACCGATAGAAAGCTATTGCTGAGACCTTTAAAATAGCATACATATAATGTTCAAAGTATTATAAAAAGTCTACTATAATATTGCTAGAAATAGGGTCATTACACCAGTAGAAGCCAGTGGAGAAGAACTCTGAAGAGACTGGCCATGAGAGGATGCTGAAGTGTCTATGCCATCAGAATGCAGACCAAAAGATTTGGACTGGCTGGAGCAAGTAGAAGACTGGGGTCGACCATGTAGCTTCCAGTAAGTCTCCTTCAAATGTCCAAGGCGACCACAAAAATCACACTTGGGCCTCTTCTTGGAGGAGGAAGGTCGGCCAGCTGAAGGAGTAGAGAACTGTGGGGGTCTACTCCACTGTAGCTGCTGAGGCTGAGAAGCAGATGCAAAGGCATGAGTGGGTGAGGAGGTAACAAGCGCTAATCGCTCGTGAATAGGAGACTCATCCTGAAGAGATAGTCTGCGGCTCTCCCCACTCTATACATATGAGTAGACCTCACCGAGAGTAGGTAGAGTTGTCCGACTACTAAGGTTCTGAATCCTGGACAACTCATATGAGGGATTGAGTCCAGAAAGGAACTCAAATATCCTGCCTTCTTCAACGTGCTTCTAGTACTTGACCACTTCATCTGGGAAAGGAAGAAGGTAGGAATCATAGTAGTCTAACTCCTCCCACATACTCCGAAGCATCGTAAAATAGTCGGATAGGGATTTGCCTCCCTGACAATGGCGGAAGATGCTCTGCTTCAACTGGTAAGCTCTACCAGTATTCTACTGTGATGAGTAAGTCTCCTTGGCAGTTTCCCAAACATCTTAGGTTGTGCGCATGAAGAGAAAACCCCGACTGATGTGAGGCTCCATGGAGTTGACAAGCCAAGACTGGACTGTGAGGTTATCAATTTCCCATTTCTCAAACATGGGATCATCCTCATCTGGCTCTTCAGTCCGCCTTGTGCAATGCCCCGTCTTCCCACCCAATGAACAACCGTACGGTTCGAGCCCATTCCAAATAGTTAGTCCCATTGAGTTTGACGGATGTAATCTGCAACCCGAGGTTCTCATAAATCACTTGTCGCATCACAAGCCCTCTAGTTCCTCTGGAGGTAGAATCGGTGCTAACATCTGACCTTGAGGGAATTCCCGGGATAGGCGGTGTCTCCATAACGAATCAACAAGGAGAGATAAGAAGAAAAAGGACAAACAAAGCCAAAAAGAAGGTATTCAAAAGGAAAAAAGATAATTATAGCCCGTGATTGAAAAACACCCATACAAACCTCCAAAGAATATCAGAAGTGGACGGATGAAAGAAGGGAGCAGCATAGGGATGTAGGAAAGCATCCTAGAGCCATGAAATAATTTTTAAGGAGGTATGGGATTTATTTGGGGAAGTTTAGGACCCAACCGATCGTCATATAGGGCATATTCACATCGCCAACGGTAATTAGATGGTATAAAACTCCTTTCAACTCCTTCAATCGGCATTGGATTGGCACAAATGAGGTATCCTCATGTAGGTTAGGTTGTAGAGGATAAAAAACAAGAGATAAACCCTAACAAAAGGGCTATTAAGAACCCGAAAAACCAGCTGGTTTGAAATCACAATTTTCTTTAATATTCAAGAGAAATGAGCAAAACAGCCACCAAATGTACCCGAAACATTCTACAAAAATCACCAAAAAACTCTAAAAATAGAGATCTATCAAGATCTAGAGTTTGGGAGAAAGATGGGTACCCTGTCTGTCGGTTGATGTCAGCAGCCGTACGACCTTGATGATGTCATCAGCTCCCTAATTGATCTCTGGTAGAACTCCCTTCAGAAAACTCCTTCAAATGGCTTTGATACCAAGTGGAATTGATAGATTAGGGTTAGGGTTTGGTTTAGGATCAAGGAGAGAAGAGGGAGGAGAGAGAAGAGAGAAGAGAGAAGCGGATGTCATGTGATTAGGTCACATGACTCCACAAAATATATTTTATATGGAGAACTTTACAAAAAGACCAATAACCCCCTCAAGAGGAGTATTTACAATACTACCCCTATAGATAGAAATACATAGAGACATACGTATCTGATAACAAATTTTAGTTGCATGTGGCCACTGGCTACAGTTCTCTACAACACCCAATATGATACCCCGTGTGTTTGTGATGTTCCAAATCCCGCAGTGCAGTAATCTGTCATAAAACCAATGAAAAAGATCACTGCATGACCTAAATCCTGTAACTAAACCAACAAACTGACCAACATGAATGGAGCTTACGTTGCACTTCTAAGTGGGCAATATCCAACTGAAACTTTGGCAAATGATATATTTTCTTTTGCTTTATTAGCGGGAAGAACATTTTTACTAGGAAAATTGAGTCTAAGAACAACTTAGGCTTATTATCTCAGTTCTTTAGATCTTTGGAACCTTGTGTAAGGTTTTAAATATCAATTTTTATGTATATTTCATTCAACTTGGAATGGAAATATACCATCAGTGTGGAAATATTGTAAATTTTTTGGAAATTATATCAACATTATGAAAATCGTGGAACAAAATAGTAAACACATTGTATATAAGAGATGACAAAACAAGCATGAAAACACACCTACAATGCCCATCATATGACACTAAACAACCATTTGTAGTAGGAAAATTAGGATTACATGCTAATGTAGGTGTGAGACTTAGACTTTCACATTTAAATCTTCGTAATCATTTCATTTAAGTACATAAAAGCAAATACAATCATCTTGTGACTTCAGGAAGCCATAACAACGTGAAAGGTTTCTTATTATTTAATTAAAATAAAATTTTGTTTAAATTAGTAAAGTTAGATTATAACATAATTAACCATTAGAATTTGTATATACTAATAAGTGAAAATTGTCATTACATGTTGTACTTACCGTGGCTTTAAAAATGTCCGTTAGAAAATAACGGCTATTATTACAGTAACGCCCCAGCCCTATTACGTTATTTTTCAAAAATAATGCCCAAAATCGAAAACAACTTGCTTGGAAAAGAATGGTTTTTTATCGTTATCGAGATTATTTTGAACAAAAATAATAATACTATGTTCGATTTTTTGACTCAGATGTGACCCATATAACATTATAATAGACCCTTTAAAACCTTGCTATTTACTACTAATTTCAGTACATTATTCCAGTGTTTTAAAAGGCTTTCGAGGCTTATTCCTTGAGGCTTGCCTCGGGGCAAGGCTTATGAAACTTATGCCTCGTCTACTGAGGCTTTTAAAAAGGTTTACGCATCACGCCTTTTATACCTTTTTTAATGTTTTCTCTCAGAAGCTTGCGCCACACATGCATATATCAGTGGAGGGCAAATTACCTTAAAAAATCAATTTTTTTTTTTTTATAAATCACAACAACAACAACAACAACAACAACAAGCTATTCTAGCTTAAATAAAAGCAACAAAAACATTTCTTTTCCCCCTATAAAATAGATTAATATTATTTTTCCACAAATTTAAGTAAATTTATCTTTTTTATTGAATTATCCTATTATTTATTTTCTATCTTATTTTCAATATTTATTTGAACAGGCATATGAGGATTACGCCTCACACTTTACGCTATTGAAGTGCCTCACCCCAGGCGTTCGCGTTTAAAATAATTGGATTAAAGTGGCTGTGACACTCTTAACTTTTGTTTTTGTTTTAGTGGACTTGGAAAGTTGGAAGTATGAAACTATGGATGAGGTACACTTATAATTTGATTCTGATGAGTTCCAAACTTTGGATATGGAAATATGAAACTATGAATATGATTTCGGTACTCTTTTAATTTGATTTTGATGAGTTTCAAAATTGGATTGGAATATAAATTTGTGAATTGTCATCTCTTTCTTACTTTTTGAGATTATTCCTTGATTTTCTCCTTTTTTCAATATTTACTATTTATTTATTTTATATTTAATTATTTAACTACTTAAAAATGCTTGGTCGAGAGGCTTACGCCTTGAGGATTGCACCTCAAGGCTTTGGCTCGTGAAGTGCCTCGTCTCATGCCTTAGCGTTTAAAAACATTTTGTTATTTAAAATTATTAATTATTTTTAAATATGAAATGAAAATAAAATACTTTGTGGAAATAAAACAATTTTGGTATATTTCATGGCAATGTGTCGAAACTTAATATCATGCAGCTTGTACCAACATTGCCAATTGTACATAGTCAAGCATTGATCCAGATGAACACATTTAAAAAAAAGTAATATCTTTAATTCATGAAGCATGTTAGAACATTTTACTTTTCTCCTTAGTGGTGATTAGTAGGTTTATTGAAACAAGAGATAAGGTTAACTAAGGAGCAAGAAATACAAATATTTGATCAAATAAAGGAAGTGTGTGGGTTTAGAGACTTCGGGTGGCAAGACCTTCCTGCAATAGGCACTGCGGGAGGCATTGTGATTATTTGGGACAGAAACTTCGTGGAGGTTGAGGACGTGCTGGTAGGGGCGTTCTCGGTGTCCATCAGATGCAGATGTGTGGGGGATCAGCTGTGGTGGGTTCTTACAGCAGTATACGGTCCTACTAGGAGTAGTTCTAGGGACCAGTTTTGGGAGGAGCTGGATGATATTACTGGCCTATGGGACGATCCTTGGTGCATTGGAGGGGACTTCAATGTCATGAGATTCCATTATGAGAAAAATGTGAGGGGCAGAATGAATAACAGTATGAAGCAGTTTGGAGAATTTATTAGTAGAAACATGCTCGTGGACATTCCCATGGGGGGGAATAACCAAGAGCAGCCAATTCTATGTAGGCTGGACAAATTTCTGGTGTCAACCAGCTGGGAAGACCATTTCTGAGGGGTTTCATTATTGGCCATGCCTTGCCCTTCGTCCAATCATGTTCCTCTGCTGCTGGATTGCGGGGGCTTTAGTTCGCGTCCTAGTCCTTTTCGCTTTGAAAACATGTGGTTGACTTGCCCTTCGTTCAAAGTAAAAGTGGAGGAGTAGTGGAAAGTGACCTTTGTGATGGGTAGACCGGGCTACATCTTTAGGGGAAAGCTTAAGTGGAACCGGGAGGAATTTGGCCGCATAGATCTCAAAAAGAATAGCGTCTTAGAAGAGATAGTGGGGCTGGATAGGAGGGAGGAAGAGAGCGGGATATCTGTGGAAGAGCAGGTACGGAGAACTAATATGAAAGCAGAGTACCAACATTTGATTAAGATGGAGGAAATTAGCTGGAGACAGAAGTCCCACATAAAATGGTTGAAGGAAGGAGAAAATAATACAAAGTTTTTCCATAAGGTAGCCAATGCTCACAGAAGGAGAAATTTCATAGCCCATATTAACATCCGCGATAGAACTTTGGAGGATGAGGAGGATATCAGAGCAGGAGTTGTGGGATACTATTCGGATCTATACACTGGATCCTCAGCTTTCCGCCCCAGATTTGATGGGTTGCAGTTTAGGCAAATTAGCAGGGAGGAAAAGGATAAGGTGGAAAAGCCTTTCGATGAGGAGGAAGTCCTGAAGGCGATCTCGGAGTTGGCTTCCGACAAAGCCCCGGGCCCTGATGGATTCACTATGGCATTCTTCAAGCAGTGCTGAGACATCGTGGGAGCAGATTTCATGCTTGTTGTTAGGGATTTCCAAGATAATGGGTACTTGGATTACTCTTCAAACTGCACTTTCATAGCTGTGATTCCGAAGGTCTAGGGGGCTGATGATATTACAGACTTTAGGCTAATTAGTATGGTTGGAAGCGTCTACAAAATTATCGGCAAAATCCTAGCTTCCAGGCTTAGAGCGGTGTTGCCTTCGATTATTTCGCCAAATCAAAGTGCTTTCGTCTATGGCCGACAGATTCTAGATGGGGTTCTCATTGCCAATGAATGCATTGACTCTAGAATGAAGACTGGGGAGCCGGGGATCCTATGCAAAATTGACATGGAGAAGGCTTACGATCATGTGGATTGGAGGTTCCTTGATTGTATGTTGGGGAGAATGGGGTTCGGAGACAGGTGGAGATTATGGATCAATAAATGCATCTCGACGGCATCTCTTTCTCTATCTTAGTTAACAGGTCCCCTGCGGGTTATTTCAAGAGCACCAGGGGCCTTAGACAGGGGGATCCGTTATCTCCATTCTTGTTTATTGTGGTGGCAGAGGCGTTGGGGAGCTTGATCTGTAGAGCAGTCAGCCTAGGTGAGATGGAAGGCTTTAAGACGGCTCCAGGGACCCAGGCGACATCCCACCTCCAGTTTGCAGACGACACTCTTGTATTCCTTGGGCCTTCAATTGAGCAAGTGAGGTTTCTTCGTGGTCTACTATGCTGCTTTGAAACAGTGTCAGGGTTGAAGGTGAACCTGGCAAAGAGCAAGGTCTACGGGGTGGGGGAGATCGCTAACTTAATAGCATTGGCAGAGACCTTGCAATGCAACATTGACAGTCTACCTTCTTCATACTTGGGTTTGCCGCTAGGGGCGCCTTATAGATCCATGGGTAAGTGGGAGCCAATCATAGAGCGGTTCAGGAGCAGGCTAGCCACGTGGAAATCTAAATACTTGTCGAAAGGTGGCAAAATAGTGCTGAATAATAGCACCCTATCCAGTCTACCTCTCTACCAGATGTCTTTATTCACTGCCCCAGTCAAAGTGGTCAAGGAGCTGGAAAAGATTATTAAAGATTTCCTATGGAATGATCGGCTGGATAACCGTAAAATGCACTTAGTAAGATGGGAGTCAGTGTGCAAGGATAAGAAAAGAGGGGGTCTGGGGATCAAGAGCATCAAAGACATGAATCGGGCTCTCCTTGCCAAATGGTTATGGAGGTTTGGTAAGGAGCCTTCAGTCCTTGGGCAAAGAGCATAGCCGGTAAGTATGGGACTTCCCATTTTGGATGGGAAACGAGTAGATCCCGCCTACCGTTTGGTTGTGGAGTCTGGAGGGGCATTTTGAAAGTGGCAAACGACTTTGAGAAAGGCATTCGATATGAAGCAGGGGAGGGGAATAGAATCAAGTTTTGGGAGGATACCTGGTGCGGAGCAGGCCCTTTATGTTTGGACTTCCCGGAACTCTATGCTCTCTCGGAGAGGAAGAATAGCCTGATACATGAGTGTATTACAAGTAGAGGGGAGGTGATAGGGTGGAACTTTGGATTCCGAAGAAATCTCAATGATTGGGAAATCGAGCCTCTGTCTAGATTGCTGACTCGGCTGCATGATATTAAGATTCCTTCTCATAAACAAGATAGGCGTGTGTGGTCTCTATCGAAGAATGGTGACTATTCGGTCAGGTCTCTCTACGAGATGCTAAATAGTAGGGAGGAGGACATGTGGTATCCGGCGAAATTGATTTGGAAAAATAGTATCCCGACCAAGGTGGCTTTCTTTGTGTGGGCGGCTCCCTGGACAAGATCTTGACAGTTGACCACTTGATTTCGAGAGGGATGATCCTAGTTGACTATTGTAGTATGTGTAAGCACAGTAGGGAGACTGTTAATTACTTGCTCCTGCATTGCAATGTGGCGTGGGAGGTGTGGGCAAGTTTCCTCTTGGAGTTCGGGATAAGATGGGTGATGCCGAGTTCCATCCTGGAATTGTTAAAGAGTTGGCATCCTCCCCCGTTATCAAAAAGAGGCCAGATACTGTGGAAACTCCTTCCATATGCTGTATGGTGGGGGCTGTGGAAGGAAAGAAATCGGCGCTCCTTTGAAGGCAATAGTGAAGACCTGGCAGCAATCATCATCAATATCAAGGGGATCGTTTCCTATGGTCAAAAGTGTTTACGGCATGCAGAGATCTTTTTTTTGAAGACTTGGTGTTTCGTTGGGATTACGCATGTAATAGGGGTTTGTCGTAAGGGGGTGTTCCACTGGTTTGGGCCTTGTTTGTTGTGCCTCTGGAGGTTATCTCAACCTCGTAGGCTGTTGTGCTGTTGCCTCTTTTTGGCTTTTCAATGATATTATACTTATCAAAAAAAAGAAAAAATATCAGAAATACAAGTATCTGATCAAAATTATATCTACTGACTGAATATCTTCAATAGTCCACAATCATTTTTTCTTCTAGAGAGGGAGAGAGACCCTAAATCAAACCGTAATGAAAAGGCAAAATCGACTGGATCGAGAGAGATGGGGGAGATTAGGGGTGCCAATGGAAAAAGATATCAGTATGAAGTAACATTGATTTCATCAAAATCCTAATTAAATGGAAAAATCAACCAACTCGACAAAACTCTAATTAAAAGGAAAAATCAACCAACTCAAGAAAGAGAGTGAGATGCATCAAAACCTTCCCAACGGAAGAAGTACCGAGTATATCCAAACCACCCAGTGAGGGGGAGAGAGATGTTGATTCCATCAAAACCTTGTATCTATGTATATATTATATTCCTACTTCAACATGAGAAGGATGGTTAAATATAGTAAACTAAGTTGAATGATCCTGAAATAAAGTTAGTCCAATATGTTGGTCATAGCTGGTTTGATTTTTACTAACACGTGCATTCAAGCACATTATGATTGTGGCTGCTGTTACTATGATATACATTCGCTTTGATAGCATCTGTTTTTTTTTTCTTTTGTTATTCCTTGTTCAATTTATTGAGCCATCTCTGTGTCATCTTGTTGACCGCTTTTATTGTGATTTACTATCATTTGACAGCAGTTGCTGGAAACTATGTCAACTTTGGTGTTTTTGAACTCTACGGTGATAGAGCACTTGCTGATGTGCTTGATATTGCTTTAAAGATGACACTATCAATTCCTTTGGCTGACATACTGGCATTTCATAAGGTATGTATTTTTGCTGCAAGTATTGTGCATACAAGTAGTCACGCTTTCAGAAAATTCATTTGATTTATTTGTAGAAGCTTTTTTGATATTAGATATTTGTTCTAGAATATAATTATATGAAGACATTTATTGTAGAAAATTTATTATTTTATATTCCAATGGTTTATTTGGACTGGTAGTATTTTCTGGTAAGTGCTTCATATGATGACTTTAGGTCCTGTTATTGCCATAGAATTTTCCATAAAATTCAGAATATTATCATTTTGAAGCTATCTTGATGGAACCTTTTCTAGTGCAAGAGTAGATTGTTCCACGTTGGTTCAGAAATAATAGAAGGAAGAAAGAATTATGAAAGTTGAAACTGTAAAAACAAAATAGAAACAGAGAACAGTAATGAAGTCCAGATGTGGTAGGGTTAGGATTTCTTTCCATGTATTCTCATTGCTAGACTAATTGAACACACCTATCTATATATCTATAACAAAGCAGAGAAGTGCTGACGTGGCACTCTCTGCTGTCAGAGCACCACATCATCAAGTGTTTGTCTCTCTTCCCAATTCTCTATCTTTCCGAACGTTCTCTCTTCACAACCGTTATAACTTTTTTTATTCCTAGAATCTTTCCAATTCCCATACGTTTCACATCCGCAGCTCCATTTTCCTCTCCATACGTTTCATTACAAAACCGCACCTCTTTTTTCCAATTTTAAAGGGAGAGACGTTATAAAACTGGCATCTCTTTGTCTCAATTTTAAAGAGAGACGTTCGTGTGTAGTCGTGTCGGTTAGACCAACTCCAACCCATCTCTATAACTCCAAATATAGAGATGCTTTTTTTGAAATGCAGTCCAACCCATCTCTATTGCTGGCTCCAAATTTGGAGCTAACTCCTCCATCTCCATATCCGGCTCCAAATATGGAGTTTCTATTCTCTAGCTCCAAATTTGGAGTTTTGCTTTTTTGCTTTTCTGAATTCCCTACTTTAACCTTGTACTAATCTTTTAAACAAATTTAATTCATTTTGTATCCCTTTAAAAAGCATCAACTTTTATTAACAACAATTTTAAAATCACTTTTGTGTCCTTTTTCAAATATTTTGATATTTGCATTTTAGAATGCCACATGGCAGCCTTTGGGGCCATTAACCTTAGAAGACTCTGACCGTATGGATGTTTTTCCAATCCCTAGGTGGACCTACAAACCAAAAATCAGCTTGATTAGTGATTTCAAACCTTCGAATCTTTGTACCTCAAATAATAGTCAATAATGCTCAAATTCCCACGGTTAAAATCAGCCCATCTTCACGTAATTCTAATCCAACGCCTAGAAATCACTTAATGGAAAAGAATGCTTTTTAGCAATCCACGTGTGTGACATTTTTGGAGAATATGCCTTTTTAGAGATGGGACCGTTAGAGTACAACACTTTTTGAGGGGTGTGTCTATCTTCAAAGATGGAGCAGATTCCCTTTTGGAGACGTGGGTTGGAGTTGCTCTTAGGCTCCTTAATCTTCATAAATATGATGGGGGTAAGAGAGACATGTTTGAGTAATCGTGTCGATTGGGATTCCTTAATCTTTATAAAGAAGATGAGGTCAAAACGTTTAGGGGCTTGAGTAGTTCAAAACCACACAACTCTTTCATCTTGATTCATCAGATTCGAGAGCTCTATGTCGAATGAGGTTGCAAGGTTCTTAAACGATTATGTCCTATCTCTCATCAATTGGAAATCTGAGTCTGCAGAATCTCTCACCTCTCCAACCCTCTCTCCAACCTTTTGAAATTAACGAGAAACCCTTTTCTGCTATTACTGAAGAGGTCCAAGGTTGAGCTTCTTAATGCGGATTGATCATGGTGAATCGAAAATTTACAGAATTGGAGTTTCGAATCTGGTATTTCTGCCTTTTTTCTCAGAGAGATTATTAGAGAGTTTTTATGAGCGACAGGAAAACCCGAGAATGAGAGATAACGAGGAAACATGAGTAGAAGGAAAAGCAGATTTAATGGTTAGTATTGTTTTAATTTTAAAAGTATTTTCTCGAGCACACGCTACACGTATTCATCCACGTAGGATCTCTTGAGGTTGGTGATATTGTGGGATGACGTTGAACGAGTGCCACATGGAGCTGGTAATGTAGTGGGATTTTATTGGTTACGGTGAATTGGCCTGATGTGATGCATGTGGTCAGAAAAGACGATAGAAGTGTCATGCGATATGTGGGTTGTGGACCCACAACGGCCACAACTCCTATGCCATTTCTTAGCTGAATAAATTACGTTTTGGGCCCCCATCATTCATTTTCATCACAATCTAGATCTTACTTTCTTATTAAAAAAGATCTTACCTTCTTCTAACGTGTAAGGTTTGAGGATGTGTGAAATTTTTTGTATTGGGTTATTTTTTGTAGTACTAGGACCCAGAATAGATCTCTATAGAAGTTAGATTTACAGGCTGTCTTCATTAATCTCCACATGGTACTTGATTCATCTTCGCCAACTGACATAATCACTGATGTTATGAATCACGGCAATTTTGTGTTTAGAAATATTTTTTTCATGTGTTTGCTCGTCTCAAAAAAATCAGTGTGGGAGTCAGGTTGGAAACCCAACTCACTCGAGTACACGTTCTTGAGTCCATAAAATAACTTCCCATATTGTACAACATATGTTGTGGTGCTGCATCATACACACCCACATCACAATTATTATTTTATAAATCCACAACATAAAATATTTATTTTCCCTTCTCTTTCGTGGGGTAACATTGCTACGACAGATCCAATTCAGCAGTATGACATGTTGCATTCATATGTACTCGATCATGAGATCTCCCTAAATGATTCGTGATCAATAAGATATTCTATTTTAATTTATGGATCTATTTAGAAATGCAATATATGGGATCATCATCTCACCAGTAATTGTTATATAGATGCTGTTTGTAAGATTTAATTGAGAACACTTTTTAGCAGGATCAATGTATGTACACATCCGCCATTGTAGAATACAGACCATCTTATCAATGCAACACATCCCACATCCTCAATGTATCAAAACCCAAAAACTCACACCAATCAGATAATCCTAAACATCCAAACAACAAATAATGATTATGAATCACCTTTCTAGGAACATACGAATACCTGATTTAGTAATAGTTTTGTGGTTATGTTCAGTTCAAGGTTTGATATCAAGTGGACCATTGGAATCATAAATGGCATCCTTTGTAGAGTGTCAATCAAAAAAATAGTATGCTCTAAAAAATCATAGCGGTACCCTTAATCGTAAATTCATAATTCTATAAAATGCAGGTGGTAGGAGAATATGCATTTTTGTTCATATTTTTATATGTTCTGGAAAAACATATTGTCTCTCCGAATTTTTCATTTTATAAGTATCAAAACAAGATATAATTGAACATGAAAAAAAACTTTTCTTTCACACACACACACACACACATATATATATATAGCTGATATTTTTTGTAGATATTGTATGTAAAGGGAAGAATATTAATTTAATTTCTTGAGTGCCTGAGATCATTTTTCATTTAATTTCTATCATTTTTAATTCATTAAGAGTGCCTGAGATCAACATGAGTGAATAACACTAGTAAAGACTAGTAACATGTGGTCTGCACAAAGAAGAGTGGTAATTACTTATAATAAAAAAAAAGTCGTAATTCTTTTTTAATGTTTAGAGTGTAAGGAGACAAATCTTGTGAATGTGTTTGGATAGAACGAGAAAGATGATAGAACACAGTATTGAACTATTTGATTTTAGGAAACCTGATGAACCAGCAGTTGCAATGGTGATTAGGGTTAGGTTTAGAGAGTCAAAGAGAAAAGAGAGAGAAGGATGTCATGTGATGTGGTCACATGACTCCACCAAATATATTATATACGGAGAAACTACAAATGATAAATATACCTTCATACATAGAAAATTAGAAAATAGACCCTCAAGTTGGTGCATAGATATCTCTCTCTCATGCACCAACTTGCATAGACATCTGTGGAGTTGTCAACTAGGAACGTGGCGCAGGACAACTAATAAAACTCATTTCTAACTTTCCTAATTCTAATAAAACTGAAATAAGAAAATCCTAATACAAGTCAACTACTAATTTAATAATGAAATCCTAATTGACAACACAATCTAACTTAATTGGAAAAATCCTAATTAAACTAAGACAGATCTTCGTAGGATCCACTCATCTAAAATAGTAAAATCAAAATTTACTATGAATAGTAATTTCAGGAATTTACTATAAATAGTAAAATGAAATTTGCTATAAATAGTAAAACGTGGTTCACTTGCTTGATTGGTCACTGATTCGGTGTAGTGGCAGACCATTGCGGTTGAATGCTCCTACATCAGAACGCTTTTAGTGAAGACATCAGCATTCTATTCATCAGTCTTCACAAACCGAGTACACAGCTCCCCAGACACAATGTTCTCCCGGATAAAGTGACGATCCCCTTCAATATGCTTGGCCCGATCATGCTGAACTAGGTTGTGAGCAATGCTAATGGCGGCATTGTTGTAACAATACAGGCTTACAGATCCCGAGACAGGGAAGCCTAGTTCAGCAATCAATCTTCAACCAGAGCATCTCACGCATACCATGGGCCATTACCCTAAACTTTGCCTCTGCGTTGGATCTAGCAATAAAAAGTTGCTTTTTGCTCCCCCAAGTGACCAGATTGCCCCCAACAAAGGTGCAATAACTTGAGATAGATCTCTTGTCATCCTTGGCACCTGCCCAATCGGCATCAGTGTATGACTCTACTCTTATATGGCCATTCTTTTTGAAGAAAGGGCCAGGAGTAGACTTGAGGTATCTCAGAATCCTATGTGCTGCATCTAAGTGAATCTCCTTGGGTGAGTGCATGTATTGACTGATGACACATTGCATAGGCAATGTCTGGTCTAGTCATGGAGAGATAGATCAATCTCCCAACTAGTCTTTAGAAGCTCCCTACATCCTGTAGTAGCTCTCCACTAGCATCTGCTAATTTGTGATTCTGCTTTATATGAGTCTCCACAATCTTGGCTCCCAACTTGCCCGAATCCCTCAACAGGTCTAAGATATACTTCATTTGAGAGATGAAGATCCCTTGGCTGGACCTTGCAACGTTTATACCTAGGAAGTACTTGGGAGGTCCCAGATCCTTGGTTTCAAATTCTCCAGCTAGGTCACTCTTCAGCTTAGCCACTTCTTCTGCATCATTCCCTTTAAGAATGATATCATCAACATAGACGATGAGGGCAGTGGAGCTCTTCCCTAGGTGCTTCACAAAGAGGGTGTGATCTACTTGATTTTGAGTGTAACCCAACTTCACTGCTAGGGTGAATCTCTCGGCCCATGCTCTTAGAGATTGCTTAAGCCCATAGAGAGCTTTCCTCAATCGACACACCTTACTACTGTCCCATGGTGGGATGAATCAGGAGGAGGCACCATGTATACTTCTTCATGCAGGTCACCATGAAGAAATGCATTCTTTACATCTAGCTGATGTAAAGGCCATGCTTGGTTGGCTGCCAAAGACAACAACACCCTGATGGAGTTCATCTTTGCCACAGATGCAAAGGTCTCTACATAGTCAATCCCATTGGTCTGAGTGTACCCCTTGGCTACCAATCTCGTCTTGTACTTCTCAATTGATCCATCTGCCTTGTACTTCACTGTAAACACCCATCTTCACCCAATAGGCTTCTAGCCTCTTGGAAAATCGACGAGCTCCTATGTTTTATTCTTGTCCAAGGCCTTCATTTCTTCTACCATAGCAGTTTTCCATTTAGGGTGTACCAACCTTTCTGCCACGGAAGACGGAATATGAATAATGGAAACATATGTGACAAAGGCTTTGTACGAGGGGGACAATGCATCATATGAAACAAAGTTGCTCAATGGATGCTAAGTATAACTCCTGGTGCATTTTCTCAAAGCAATGGGAAGATCAAAATTATCAGTAGAAGGAGAAATGACAGGTATAGAGAGAAATGAAGGATTACATGAATCCAAGGATGGTACCACTAGTACTGAATCAGCTATGGCTTTCTCCCTTCTACTATAAACTTTGGGCTCCTTCTGAGCCCTAGGAGCACTATCAATTACACTAATAGTTTGAGTAGGTAGAGAGACCTCTCAAACTCTAGAGAAGGAGATAGGGATATAATAGGAAGATGAACATTCCACCTCTCTTCACTGCTTCGCCCCTTGAAGAGAGGCGGAGGAGAAAAAAGGCAATTTCTCATGAAAGGTGACATCCATAGACACAAACTTCTTCCCGGATGATGGATGGTAACACTTGTAACCTTTATGAGTAGAAGAATAACCAAGAAAGACACTTAAGCGCTTTGGGATCCAATTTGGTATGATGGGGACCCAGGATATGTACATAGCATACAATCCCAAAGATAAGAGGAACCGCGAATAAGGAAGAACTTGGAGCAAGGACTTGAAGAGGGGACTTTAATTGAAACACACTAGATGGCATTCTGTTAGTCAAATAGAAAGCAGTCAACACAACATCAGACTAATAGGATTTGGGGACATTGGAGCCAATCAAAAGAGATCAAGCTACCTTAGTCAAATGACACATTTTCCTTTCAGCTACATCATTTTGTTGAGTATAGCTGCAGGAATTCTGGTGACAAATCCCATGGTCTAAAAAATATTGTTGAACCCCCATACATATATTCTCCACCCTGGTCAGAATGAAGGACCTTGATGGAGACACCATACTAGGTTTGGATCATCTTATGAAAACCTTTAAAGATAGAATGAACCTCATCTTTGGTTTTCATGAGATAAACCCATGTACATGGTTTAAAATTTCAGAATGTTTCGTATGTTTCGTTTCGTTTCGGAATGTTTCGGTTTGTTTTGCCCAGATAAACCGAGACAATTATATATATACATATATATATATATATATATATATATATATATATATATATATATATATATATATATATATATATATATAATTTAATGATTTTGGAAATATTTCGTAATGTTTTGGAAATGTTTCAGAAATTTCATTTTTTCACAATTTTTTCAATGTTCCGTGAATGTTTCGTTTCGTTTTAGAGTTTGTCTTGGTTTGTCACTTGACTGAGACATTCTTCCGAAATAAAATTTTAAACCATGTACACCTAGTATAGTCATCAACAAAAGTAACAGAGTAGCGGAAGCCAAAATAAAAGTAACAGGGGCAGGACCCCACACATTATAATGCACAAGATCAAAAGAAATAGAACTCCGATTAGCTCTGAAGGGATAAGTAGTTCGACAGTGTTTTGATAGTTCACAAGTCTCACAATGCAAGTTAGATAACAAAACAGAAACAAATAAAATTGGAAATAAGAGCTTTAGGTACTGAAAAGAGACATGCCCCAGTCGGGCATGCCAACATAAAATAGAATCTATCATACTACTACTACTACTACTACTACTACTAGGAGATGACTGTAGTGCTGTGGTCTCAGAAGATCTTCCATCCAGAAGGTACAGGCCATCAGCCTCACGTCTCATGCCAATCGTCATCCTCGTCTCTAGGTCTTGAAAGATACTATACGAAGGGAAGAAAGTCACACTGCAATTCAATTTTCTAGTCAGAGCGCTCACAGATAATAGGTTAGATGGAAATTTTGGAACATGTAGGACATATGAAAGTGGAAGTTTAAGAGAGGGGAGGACATCCTCTTTCCCAAACACAGAGGATAAGGTGCCATCAATAGTTTTGAAATTAGCACAGTCATAACAAATGGAATAAGTGGAAAATAAAGATGTACCCACCATGAGCTCCGAAGCCTCTGAATCAATGATCCAGGCAGGACTAGATGAAGGAGTTGACACATGATGGGCATGTCTAATGATACTTGACTGAGCAAATGGTGAGGTCGATGTGGTAGAAGGACATTCAGCTGTGAGAGCAACCGTCGAAAGCTTGTAAGCTCGGAAGCTGCCAAAGGAGTGGGAGAAGTCATCGAAGAACTCTGTAGAAGCTGGCCATGAGAAGGCGCAAAAGCATCCATGCTAGTAGAATGGGCCCTAGAAAGGCCTGATTGGTTGGAGCAAGGAGCGGAAGACTAAGGTCGACCATGTAACTTCCAGCATGTCTCCCTCACATGCCAAGGCGACCACAAAAATACACTTGGGCCTCTCTCCTTAGAGGAGGAGGGTCACCCAGATGACGGAGCCGAGAGCTGAGGGGGCCTACTTTGAAGATGTTGTGGCTGAGAAGCTGAAGCAAATGCAGACCGATCAGGAGTGGGTGAGGATGTGATAAGCGTTGATCGCTCGTGAGCATGAGACTCATCCTGGAAAGATAGTCTGCGGCTCTTCTAACTATGCACATACGAGTAGACCTCACTGAGGGTACGCAGCGGCATCCTGTTGCTAAGGATCTGAATCCTGGCCAGCTCCTAGGAAGGGTTGGATCCTGTGAGGAACTCAAATATCCGACCCTCAACATGCCTTTGGTACTTGATCACTTCCTCTGGGGTAGGAGGATGGTAGGAGTAATAATAATCCTACTCCTCCCACATATTCCGAAGCATTGCAAAGTAGTCGGAGAGGGACTTGTCACCTTAGCGAATGCAAGAGATACTCTACTTCAACTGGTAAGCTCTACCAGTGTTCTACTGCTGGGAGTAGGTCTTCTGGGCTATTTCCCAAACATCTTAGGTTGTACGCATCAAGAGGAAACTTCAACTGATATGGGGTTCCATGGAGTTGAGAAACCAAGATTGAACTGTGAGGTTCTTGGTTTCCCATTTCTCAAACATGGAATCATCCTCAACCGGCTCAATAGTGCGACCTGTGCAATGTCCCATCTTCCCACGGTCTCCGATGACCAACCATATAGTTCTAGCCCACTCCAGATAATTCGTCAAATTGAGTTTTATGGACTTAATCTGCAATCCGGGGTTCTCATAGATCATTTGTTGCACCATCGACCCTCCAGCTCCTCTGGATGTACCTTCCGTGCTAACATCGGACCTTGAGGGATTACTTGTGATAGGCAGAGTAGTATCCATAGCTAATCAGTAGGGAGAAATTACAAATAAGGTCCACAATACCCACGCTGGGGTTATCCAAGAACAAAGAGGGCACTCAATTACAATCGGTGGTCAATAAAAACACCCAATCGATGCTCCAAAATAGATCAGAAGAGGCTACTCACACCGAAGAGCCATGGCAACAGCACCAAGGTTTAAAATTTCGGTTTCACATGCCATTTTGGTGAGGCCCAAAACTGAAATTTCGGTCGAAATGTCGAAATTTTGTGTGAAATTTTGCAAAATTTTGAAATTGAGATTAGTAATAAAAATTTCAAAATTTGACCGAAAAGTTCGAAATTTCACAAATCAACAAACCATGGAATTTTAAAATTTTCGATTTTTATGGATTTCGGTTTCGGTGTAGCCCGAAACCGAAATTCCGGTCCGAAATTTTGAACTTTTCGACGAAATTTAAAACCTTGAACAGCACAGATGGATCGAAATGCAATAGATCCAATATAAACCATGGTGGGATACTCCCATGGGGCCAACCGAAACCAATAGAGAGCTTGAAGACCCAATCGATAGACCCAAAAAAGTCCAAAAACCTTAAAAAAAACACCGAGGATGCCTAAAGATATAGGAAACTGCCCATACTTCTCAAAAAACATAGAAAAGATTGTAGAGTTTCAGATGAGGGGGGTCGAAAACGAGTTGAGAGCTCAATAAACCCCCAAAAAGTCCCCGACGGTAACTTTAGAGGGGAGTTTTCCTCACAAAAACTTTAATACTTCATGAAATTGAACATGGATAGGATTGAGAGGTCCCTAGGGTTGTAAGGGATTAGAAACAAACAAGAAACTCCACCATAGAACCCCCAATCGAATGGATTTATGGCTGGTTCGAAAAATTAATTATCACGATTTTTCAAAGGAGAAGAGTCTTAAAACCATCAAGAACTCTCCAAAAAATCACCAAAATTCCTAAAAAATCAAGATCTACCAGCGAGAGAAGTTTCTGACAGACATCGAAATGCATGTATAGATCTCAAGATGCGTGTCCGTACGGCCTATGACGTCAGCCGTACGGTACAGTGAAGCATCAACGCTCCTCCGGCAATCTTCTCCGGCTATAGATCTCAAATGTTAGCTCTGATACCAAGTTGTTATGGTGATTAGGGTTAGGGTTAGGGTTAGGTTTAGAGAGTCAAAGAGAGGAGAGAGACAGATGTCATGTGATGTAGTCACATGACTCCACCTTATATATGGAGAAACTACAAATGATAAATATACCCTCATACATAGAAAACTAGAAAATACGTATATGATAACACAAGTCGGTTCTTGTGAAAACTGGATTGTTTGATTAGTTCAAAAACTAAAACTGGAAAATTGACTTTTGAGGGCAAAATCGATTGTTGTATGTGCAGGTTCTGGTTAAATTAGTTGGTCCATGGTTTTTGAAACTCTTTGCTTCTGAAAGTTACTTGTAGAAAGCTTCCATCGAGGAGCCACCCTCACTTCAGAATCTTGTTCCTGCTTTGCGACCCTTGCATCCTCCCAGTGTCCCACCCACCAATACTATGATTTTGTCTAATCCTTCTTTAAAGCTACACTTCTCCAATATTTTTATATTATTGTTCTTGGCTATATTACATTGATATGGGTATGGGTATTAGAGTTTGACAGGGGTTCGGAGGGTTGGATCCTACGGACCCTGAAAAGTAAGATTCTTGGACTCAGCAGTCTACTTTAAATAATGTGCAGTAAATATTTTTTATATAATAATAAAGAGAACATTGGATAAAATTTTTTGATAAATAAATAAATTGTATTAGTAAAAGGGAGAAGGGAAAAACCCTGGTGTACAAGAAAGAGAAACACAGAAGAAGCTAGAAAAGAAGGCCCTTACTAACTATATGAATAAAACAGATTCTAAGGTCAACTATAGCCTCCTCCCATCTAAATACAAAATCCTCAAATCTAAGCCCTTTGGAATCTTAATAAATAGACGACCAAAAATAATCCCCTCAATCTTTAAAATTGTATCTTCAATCTCCTCTGCCTAGTCGTAAAAAATACACTTATTTCGTTCTTGTATGTATGTAGTTTGCAGGAAAATGTCTGGGCAAATACTTGTTAATCAAATGTTTGCAATGCAAATAATTATGGGAAAATATTCGTATGTTGGGGAGGGGAGAGCTGTTGTATGAGACAAGGGGATCAGAGAGTCATTTGCCTATTGTTTGCAGCTATCTGCAGCCACTCTTTGACTGCAAACATTAGACTACTTTTTGGCAAAAAATGATTGGGTCTAATGCAAATATTTGTTGGATGTTGCCCTATCAAGCAAACACAAATGCCGCACACATGTTCATGTTCGGATATTTCGATAATTTCATTTTGGTAAATAAAGATTTTACTAATCATAGAAAAACAGAACAAGATCGAGTAGTTGCTCATCCATTTGAGAAAGTCTTGAACCCAAGACCTCCACAAGGGAGGATACATATCATACCATCCACTCCCCACACTAGATGGGTGTTTGTGCTGCTCCAGAAACTGAAACAACTAGAAGATCTTGGTTGCTAGAGTTACTGACAAGCGAAAAATATACAAAGAGTGAAAGGCAGCAAGCTGTTCTCTAGTGCTTGAGGGAACTCACATATTGTTGTATCAAAAATAAAATTATCAAAATTGAGTTATTTTATACAACCCATAATGTAAAACAGGCAAATCAACATATAAGGAAAAATCACTGAAACCCATTGAATGACTGTTCCCACATCAAGAGTGCATAATAATTTCTATACTGTACGACGTCCTGTCTCGCAATGTATGCATCAAGACTGCAATAATTTCTTCAACGTGAATGAAGTGCCATGAATCTTTCAAGGAAGGTCGGGTATTTGACAGATAGCAGGCAAGTTATTCCATGGGATAGAGTCAATCCCCCATCCTTCACTTGAAGTAGAAGCTCCAGTAGCCATGTTGTTGAAATCACTACTGCAGAAATCATCATCGTCAAACAGTGTTGCTAAGACATCAGCCATCGCACATTCAGAACTCTCGTCAAACCAACTCGGATCAAATAAAGCATCAGGCATAGAAAAATCCAACGGGGTCGAAATTTTTCTCTCTCCTCCATCTTGGGTCAAATCGAGTTCAACTAGTTCTGGCTCGGTGTTGGGTCCTGCACAAAGCACACATCAGAAACTGTATCCCAATGACGACAATAGTTTCATCTTATAAAGAAAAAAAAAGGGAGATAAAACTCACCAGACAAGGCCACAGCTGGTGGGGGTGCATCCAATGAGCTTCCACTAATAAGGGTGCATTCATTGAAAATGGATGCAGCAGAATAGCCAAATGGAGAAATGGGATCAATCCATGCTTCCCATTCTGTGTCACGTACATTCACGTTCGAACCATCCACTGTATCATTATGCGTGACAACAGAAGAATCTAAGCCTTTCTCAGATGACTTATTCTCTGTGCTATTTAGAGTCTGTGACTCATGAAGTAATATGTCCAACATGCCACTGTTCGGCGGTGAAAGACCAACTGAATGCACCTGACCAGTTGGCGTGAAGGGAGGAGTCATTCCCCAGCTAACAAGATCAGTTTCTGGATATTGGAGTGAAGGGAGCTCCAACTTCGCAGCCCCATGAATGGGCATAGAAGCAGAGATATTGCCATTTGAAAGGGCATGGCTGCCAGGCATTACACCAAAGATTGGAGGACTTGTGCGGTTAGGGTCAGGATCATCCAGAAAAGAAAACCCAAGCGGCTGACGAAGCTTCTCACAAGCATCAATCTGAAAATGGTTCAACGATGGGAGTCCACATGTGACATTACCGTTAAAACCAGGGAACAAGGTTTCTGATTCTCGAAGTCGTTTGTGGCGATGCATTGCTGGGGGCATGAAGCTGTAATTTTGAGATGAACCCATACCTTGAGTCAGTACACTACCAGCAGAAATATGAGGAAGTGCTGGTGCATAAGATAAAACCCCTTGACAAGCATTTAAATCCTCGAATATGACATCAGGAATCTCGTAATTGTTTGCTTGTAACAGGTCATGATGCCGTGTATCCCCAATGTTGAGTTCGTTGGTGTTCTGGGTCTGCCGACTCTCATTCAGTGCCTGCGAACACACATCAGGAGGATAAAGTGGTAAACCAGCTCGTTGCCGCCTCTTGATCCGGGTATTCCAGAAGTTCTTTATCTCATTATCTGTACGTCCAGGCAACTGAAGAGAGAGAGAGAGAGAATGTCTCAGAGAAGCAATAAAAATAAACAGAGAAAAGCAAGAAAGCAAGGGACCTAAAAGAAATCAAGCGAAAATAATGGAATACGAACAATTCGATTCAAACTTTGATATCCTAACAAGATCAGTTTCTAACATTTTTATGGTTCTCACTAAATATTTATTTGTTTGTAAACACTTAAATATATGCTACCAACTGCTCCTATCTTCTGTGCATAATTATGTAATCTAAGAGCACGGTCTACTCAATTGCCTGGGGTACACTCGATCTTGTATTGGTCAACATCCATTGACCACGGGGATATGGCCAATAGAGGTCCAGGATGGTAGTTTAGCTCTCTTCAATTGACTATTGGCCAGGTTTGTATTTTAACTCGAAAAGCAAGAAAATAGAGCATTATAAAATTTATATCAGGAAAAAAAGATGAAAAATGTGTATACGTACTTGTGCAGCCATCCGAGCCCATTTGTTCCCCATCTTGGCATGGAGTTCAATGATCAGCTGTTCTTCATCAGCACTGAAAGCACCCTTCTTCAAGTTCGGTCTCAGGTGATTGGCCCATCGCAGACGGCAGCTTTTGCCACAACGGAACAGGCCTGAGTTTTTCTGAACAGCATTCCAATTCCCTTCTCCATGCTTCTTGACGTAATCCACCAAAATTGCATCTTCAGCTGATGTCCATGGCCCTTTCTTCAGGATAATCCCTCCTCCTCCACAGCTACCTTCGTCAATTGGAGCTGAATCCATCTGATCCTCCGAGCGCATCTCGTCCTCACACTCATTTATTGAATTACTCATTTCCTTGAATGTGTTTATACACCAGTATGTGTCAATTACTCAGAACCACCCAATCAGAAAAGCAACACCCTGGCCAAAAAGGGAAACCAGAAATGGAAAAAATAAATCACAAATAGAAGAAACAGCTTCATGTATCAGAAAAGAAGCTACAAAATATAAGGCAAGATCAACAAGAGCTGTGGTCCCGGCATTTTCCAAATTAAGAATCAACATAACTCTAAATCAAAGATCATCGAATCCTTAAAAGGGCAAAACAGTTTGTGATCAAATCAATGCTAAAGGAAACCCTGAATCAACAGTTTTTTTCCAAGACAGCATAACAATAAAATCAAGAAAATGGCTCCACAGACTTCTAAGTCACTGATTTCTCTTCTAATCAAGTATGAACCGCTAGATCATCATCAAAAATAAATAAAACCTCAATAAAGAATCAAGAAAGCTAATCAATCAATAGATCCAACGAGATCAAATGGATAGTAAAAAAAAAGATGACAGCCACACATGGTGCATGATGATGGAGATTATGCTATCGTGCGCCAATTGTATGAATTCATACGACCGTTTGATCATCCATGCAAATCCCAAATCAATCAATCAACGAAGAAAGCTGATCGTCGATATAGATGATAGAGCGATGAAGAAAACAAAAATGCATCCGTGCAAACCCAACATTGGTGATTGGTGCAACGATGATGGAGATAATGCTATCGTGCGCTGATAGTGTTAAGGTTATAAAAAAAAAAAAAACGTGCATGTATGGTTCAAGGAAGTGAGATCTATCTATACCTATACCTGATTAAGGTGGCGGCAGCACCTGAAGAAGATTTTAATAGAATAGAAATAGAAATAAAGAATGGAGAGACGGCCCAGATGGGTGGGGGTCGTTGTCTTTATATAGATCTGCTATCTTGAACTGACACGAGTTAAAAGGCTCACACCCTGATCTGAGCGAAAAAAATGTTCCACGTGGCTCATATCGTGGGCAGTCAGCGGCAGTCAGCTAAGATTTATGCATGGAATTGCTAGAGTGAGCTGAGCAACTGAGCTGCTTACAGTCAACCGTGTGACTTGGTTCCCATTAAAATAGGAGACTAACCTGGTAAAACAAATTCAAATTTTAAAAAAGGAAAAGTTGCGGAAGTTTATGTCTAGCGTTCCTAATATCACGTGATATTTTTAAAAAGAGTAAAACTTTGATAACAGGGTCCACAATATGAGCCACGTGGCAAACTCTTAGAAGAAAACAATAGCACTTATGACAACCATTGGATTTTCTTCCAAATTTGTGTGCTGTGAATCCCAGGGTCTATCGAGACTCTACAGTCTTGTTAACCACCAACCAAAGGCTTAACAATGGTTGACCGTTGAGTTTAAGGGATTGGGTGGGGCCAGCGAATGTTTTCTCTGAGTACGAAGATTCAGTAGCTTGAGAAATCTACGGGAAAGGATCATTAAAGACTGAAGGAAAAATACGTAACAGGACTTTTTCAATCCCTTGGACTTTTTCAAATGCGGAAGCAAGATTTGTGAGTTTCAAATGCGGATGCAAGATTTTGTGTAAGACCTGAGACTTTTTCAAATGCGGAAGCATGATTTTTGTTACTCACAGCTGTCATTTGAGCCCACTGAGAGCATGGATGTTTATCCTGCCTCTTGGTGGATATACACACCAAAAATCATCCTGATTGGTAATCTCTAACCATTAGATTTTAATACTTTTTAAGGCGTGCATATAGCCGTTGCATTCAACCATTTTTTGAGTCCTAAAACCAACGGCTAAATAACACCCTATATATTGGGAGTAAAACTTCACTGACAGCTACAGTCAGCAAAGTTTAACTCCTATCCAGGGCTGTCTATCATGAGAGGTGGGGCCACAGGATTTGACAGAAGAATATTTCCAAAAGTGTTGCACACCCGACTCCTATATTAATGGATGGCCCTTGACTTGTGTGATGTCCTCTGTGTCAAGAATAAAACTTTGATGACAGGCCTGTCATCAAGGCCGACCACAGGTCACAATATGAGCCACGTGGAACACTCTTAGAATAAAAAAAAAATCAATGAAATGATCGTCTCCGTTGGGAGATGATGATGTGCTGAAATATGTAGACCCCACTGAAGCTACCACGTGTGAAAAGAACCCTGACAATCCAGTGTAGAGGTTTGGATTGTCACTCTAGAAAACCATTCCCCCATTATTATATCAATATAATTTACCAAATTTATTAGAATTTGGATATCGATTTATGTTTTAAAATAAAATGATTTTTGACAAAGAAAAAAGAAAAATATTAGAGAAGCCGTCCACTTGTACCATCGCATGGCACACATACATTATAGTAGACCCACAAGTCAGTGGGCTCCACTAGTGAGATCTCTTAGTGCAAAACTTGATCACTGAGATGATTATAGCCGTTAATGTATAGATCACTGACTGTATCTCGATGTTTGTATTTAGAATAAAGAGGCATTAAATGATGGAAGGTTTTGCCTTTAAAAGTTGTGAGGCCTATAATTGTGACAAAGGTGGATGGCAACACCGGATTCTGGCTTCATAATAGTATAGATTGAGGAATGGTCCACTTAAAAATTATAATTAGATGATTATGATCATCCAATCAGTTTAATTTTTAGTTTAGGAGATCTAATAAGTGAGAACCATGAACCAAGGTTTAAAAAACGGCCGTTATAACAGATTCGGACCTTCCCCGTTACGTTATGGACCGTTAAAACGCCCAGAAAATAACGGCCATTATAATGAAAATAACGACCGTTATTTTTTAGAAAAATTGTGAAAAAACAGCCGTTTTTTTCATTTTTTTCCGTTATTTTCTGTTATATTCCATTTTCGAAATTTTGAAACTCAAATTTTAATTTTTTTACGTTACCTCCCCACCCCCTGTTTTTTTTTTGCCCGTGAGCGTTTTTTTTTTTTGTTATAATGGCCATTATAATAAAAAAGAAAACACTAACGAAAAAGTTGTACGTTGTTGTTGTTGTTGTTCTTATTATTATTATTATTAGTAGTATTAGTATTAGTATTAGTGGGGAGAAAAATTGAGCAAATTCAATGCACTTACTTACCACAGTTTTTGGGCTGCACATGCTTACATCCATTTCTTTAAGGAATTTGCAAGGTCTTGGCAACCACTTGCACGCCAGCTCATTTGCATGCCCAACCAATCACTTGCAATCCCAAAATCATGGTAAGTGGGTGCATTGCATTGACTTTGCTGTGAACCAAGCTGGGCCTCTGCTACATGCAGAGAACAAGGTTCTCATGTAGTCAGCGCCAGCGGTGAATACATGATGATCCGTGCTCGTAATTTGGGATAAAGTTTGGATGATGATGCATGATCATGGAGTTAAGCGGCTAGTTGTTGTGCTGCCAAGTTATGCTTGGATACAGTGTAAAACGTGCCTCACCACCGATGGTCATGGCTTCCCTGACCACCCATAATATGTGCCACGTGGTACACTCTTAATGCTTATAAATCATTGATCAGATTGATTTTGGGTTTATAGGTCCACCTAGGGATTGGCCAAACATCTATACGGTCAGTGTCCTCTAAGAAATTTTCACTTGGCTTATATTGTGGGTGGTCAGGTAAGATTTACATTGGGCATGTAATTCACAGTCAAAATCGATCACTTTCATGCGATTGTTTCTAACATCATGGAAAGAATGAGAAAACTTTTGAACCGGCTATCATTCGCCCAATCATATTGCACCAAGTACACAAGGGTTAACCTAGCGTAAGATCATGCCCCTACACTTTTGTGTACCTGGCGCAGTATGATTGGGCGCATGATCGCAGCTTCAAAATTTTCTCAGAAAAGAACGATTAGGTCTCTTTTCAATAAAATATAAACCTAGCCAAAAATAAACTAAGCCAATCTCCCTCATGGGTTGGGACCATTGTTTTGGTGAGGATCCTCACCATACAGATCACTCCTACAAAAATCAGTCCATTCTGAAATTTCTAACCCCATCAAATGTAGTTTTCAAGTTAATGGTAAAAATAGACGGTCCATAATTCTTCAACTTCTAAACCAGTCTAGGAATACCAAAATGATTTGAATTTTTGTGAGGATGATCTGCTCACCATAGAGACTGTCTGCACCAAAAATCATCCTGCCACGTGGACATTCAATAAATGCTTTCATAGATTTAGTTGAAATGTGAAAGGGTCCTGATGTAACAAGGTATACCCGAGTTCTTTTCAAATGCGGAAGCTGAATTTTTGTAGTCACCAATGCCATTTGGGCCCACTGACCGCATGGATGTTTAGACCACCCCTTAATAGACATTCATACCAAAAATCAACTTGTTTGATTATTTTTAGCCGTTGATTTTACTACTAAAAACAATGGTTGCATTCAACGGCTATAAGAACGCCTTAAAAAGTGCTAAAATTTGATGGTTATAAATTACCAATCAGGGTGATTTTTTGTGTGTATATCCACCAAGGGGTGGGATAAACATCCATGCGGTCTGTGGGCCCAGATGACAGTGGTGAGTAACAAAAATCGTGAATTCGCATTTGAAAAAGTTTCAAACATACCTTGTTACATCTTTTTCCAATGTGAAAATGTTAAATGATTAAAGCACCCTATAAAGTAGAAAAATTCAAAAAATTAAAGAAGCAATGTTTGTCTATCTAAAGAATTTGAGGTTCATATTAGGAATAAAGATTTTTTAATAAAAAAAAATTAGCATTGAATGAACTGCAAGGTGACATGTGCTTACAGGGGCGACTGTGTACTTTGACACCAAAAAGACGAGAGAGTCATTTCTATTTGAATAGTTTAAATAGGGGTGTCAATTTTACCCGTTTAACCGGAACCGAACCGGAACAAAAAGCACCGGTTCCGGTTCCACATTTTTGGGAACCGATTAAAAAGTAATCGGAACAGGAACCGAACCGACAATAACGGTTCCGGTTCTGGGTAGCCTAATATGAAACCGAAACCAATAAGAACCGGAACCGAACCGATAAGAACCAGTACCAATAAATAAATATAATGTAAATATTATCATATTCTCAAGATTTTGCCCAATATACCCAGAACTGGAACCGACATAAATACATAATCGGTTCCGGTTCCGAATCCATCACTTTGAGAACCGGAACCGTTAAGGAACCGAACCGATAAGAATCAGAACCGATTGTTCCGATTCTGGTCACCCTAGGAACCAAACCGGAACCGACCCATTGACACCCCTAAGTTTAAAGAGCACAGAAAAAACAAACACGGATATTTTTGAGATATTGGGGTTCAACGTGAGGCACGCAAGAAAGGCCTTCCTTGCCTTTGTCCATTAATAAGTAGAATAGATTAACAATTCTAAAATCCGATAGGTTTACTCTTTTAATAACTAATTTGAATATCTCTTTTCTTTTTATTTTTTACTAGGGGGAAGCCACGTGCACCTTATACGTGGTAGCACCTTACACGTGTGGCATTCTTAGAGATCACTGACCGTATGTATTGCCCATCCTTAGGTGGACCTACATGCAAAAAATCAGCCTGGTTAGTGATTTCTAAGCATTCGATTGGAGTCATTTTCGTGGGTTGATTTTCAACCATAGATTTTGAGCGTTATTGTGGTGGTACTCTGATCCAAAGGTTAGAAATCATTAACCAGGCTGATTTTTCGCATGTCAGTCTACCTAGAGATGGGCCAAACATCGTATCCTGTAAGTGGTACTTCCATGTTTTTTTTAAATGACATTGTACGTGAGGTTTTTTTATTTTAAATAGTGTTGTATATCTTTTTTTTCTCTTATTGGAGATTCATTTATAGAGCAAGCAAACTATGTCTAGGAAACCAAAATACAAAAGAACCGGGTGAATCTACTGAAGCGGAGTTAGGTTGTAAATAATCCAACCGTTAATAGGATGTACCCAAGGGTAATAGAATGTAGTAGATATATAGAATGTGACCCATGTTTTGGCTTTATAATAGTACTAGCTGCACGCCACATGCGATGCACAGATCATTGACCGTATGGACATTTGGCCCATCCCTAAGTGGATCAACATGCAAAAAATCAGCGTGATTAGTGATTTCTAAGCATTTGATTGGAGTCTTTTTCATGATTTGATTTTTAACCATAGATTTTGAGCGTTTTGGGGGTACTCATATCCAAAGGCGCTCTAATCAGCCTGATGTTTTTTTGTCAGGTAAGTCCACCTAAAGATGGAGCAAACATCCACGATCAGTGTCATGTACGTTGGCACATGTTATTTTTGAGTAAAACTTCTATCACAAGAAATTGTAAATCACACAATCACAAGCCAATGAGTTCTCGGCACGTACACAAGTGCTTTGCAACGTACCATGTGCTTTTGCTTTTTAGGTCTACGTGCCGAGAACTCATTGGCTGTGTTTGTGTGATTTGCAATCCCATTGTGACAGAAGTTTTACTCATTATTTTTGGCATGTTGTCAAAGAGTGAACCTTCAAGGGTCATGATGTAACAAGGTATACTTGAGATCTTTTCAATTGCGAAAAGTATTTCAATCCCGACCATCGAACCTTATTGAATAGGTGGGGTATCGGACGTCAGGTCCTCAATCCCGACCATCGAACCTGCGGCAGGAGTGTTGATCTTACATTTATGAACGTCAACTACCAACTATAGACTACTACTATAGATTTACCCTAAAAATGAAAATTAAAAATATAAAATAAAAAAAGGCTTGTGGTATGGTGATGCTTACATGAGTCTCTCATGGATGGATGATGAGAGAGAGAGAGAGAGAGAGAGAAATTGTGAAAAAGTAAGGGCCTGTTTGGTAACACACCACAGCAGGAAAATAAAATATTTGTGCGCCCTAATATTCGCCCGGGTGCGTTTGGCAGCCACTTGCTCTCGGCGAATATTTAGCCGGGCCCACATATTTGCCCTCCGCGGCGGGAAAACATTTGATCACCTCCCCCCCCTGTGTAAATATTTTTACGCCAATTATGCCTTGGTGATAAAATTTTATTTTCTCGCATGAAAATCACTATTTTCAATAAAAATAAATTTTTTAATATATAAAAAGATAAAAATGAGTTTTTTTTATCCTTTGACATAATATGTGGTTCCCGCACTCGCCCAACCTATTTTTGACTTTGATATGTGGGACCCACTCAAATTGAAAGAAAATGAAGTAAGCTGAAGTGAGCTAGCTCATACATGTGCCAAACATTGTTAAATATTGATATGAGCAAATATTTAGCCAAGATAATATTCGCCTGGCTAAATATTTACCATTGGAACTCTTTTTCTCACGTACCAAACAAACCCAAGTGTGAACAAGGGAAGGCAATTTGGAGTAATTTTTGGTGAGCTTCTCGTGACGAAACCCCATACGTTTCATTTCTTTTCTTTCCTTTCTCTTTTGGCTCTACCTTCTCAACTTGGAAGCAAATGATGCAAGCAATGTCAGACCCCTTATACAACCTTGGCTGTCTCTTAAGTCTAAGCTCAGCCATTACATTGCCTGCAAGGAATATTTCTTGCTTTATGGCGTGTCATAATGGATGTGGATTTGCTTTGAAGCCTCCTTCTCCCCAACCCTTTGCTGCTGCTGCTCTCTCTCTCTCTCTCTCTCTCTCTCTAGGGTATTTTAGTACTACATCCTGCGAAATATGCAAAATTAGTAAGACCCCCATCATACTTTGCAAAATTAGTAATAGCTTCTTAATCATTAGTCAACACGTTGAACCACTCAGAAGCGTGACACGTCTGTGAACCCATTGATCAACTTAAAAATACCATAATACCCCCTAAACCTCGCAATTTTCGTCGTGTATTCCTCTTACAACACAAAAAAAGTGTGAGTCTTTTGAGGGTATTTGGTCTTTTCAATAAAAATCTCAGTAGTTGGGCATGATGTGTTTTGTGTGAATCAACAATGTTGACCAATAGTCATGGAGTCTCTATTAATTTCACAATGTTATACATGGGTGTCTTACTAAAATGCACTTTCTTCTTCAACCTATATTGCAATATTTTTTAGCTAGATGTTGGGACACGTGGAACACATGCAAGGGTTGAGATCTATTTCATTATATATTTTAGACAAGCAACAATTTTCTGATTGATCAAAGAATGAGATGGATTAAACATTTTTCTGGCATATGGATCTATGTCCTCAAAGAGGATAAATTGTATTTAATTAAGGCTGCGTTTGGTCCATGGAAAATTCAGATTCTGCGTTTTTTATTTCTAGGTCATAGCTTTTCATGGAAAAGTCGTAACCTATAAAAAAAAATCTGCGTTTGATGACAATTAAAAACTCAAAAAAATTTCAAAAAAAATGATTATAGATTGGTGATGCAGCTATTGAAGAGTGAGGGTAGTTTTGTCAATGGCTAGTCAAAAATTGGAATTCGATTCGAATCCGTATTCAAAATATCAGATATTATCTAAAAATTTCAGATATCAGATTCAAATACTAATATATTTGATTTGATAATATCCAATTCGATATATTATATTATATTTATCACATTAAATAATATTTATCGGATATGCGATAAGTTAATCAGATTCAAATATATTTTTTTGGATTCGGATTTGGATATGCTTATATTCGATTCGAATAGTATTTGTTTTCTGCCCCAAGTGAGAAGAAGCTCGAGCAAATTATGCCATATCTAAATATGATGAGAGAATGAATGATTTCTCTCCTTCGAATGTACCAATAAGGAACTCTGCCATGTCTTGTGGCCACACATTCTTGTGCGGCGTCGAAAGAGATAGATGATCACGAAGAATGCTACCTAGATGGAAAGAGATGGTGAGGAAGGAGTTGTCATAGTCAATGTTATTAAATCCAACCCGGTCGACCCGACGGTTGAACCAATGACCCAGTAAACCGTTCCCTTGACCAGTCCGAGTATAAAAACATTACTCATGGTACCAAGCCTCATGGTTAAAAAAAATTGTGGTGCAACTTCGAAAAATCAACGGACTGACTTTAAATCGGTATGTTGGTTTTCCTATTTTATTTTTGAAAAGTCTCTTCTTATTCCGGAGTTTTTTTCCTAGAACGAACCAAACAAGCATTTCAAAAATTTACAGGAAAACATGGCCTCCAGAATTCATATTTTCTGCGAACCAAACACAACAGAGAAATATTTTTTTCTAGTGAGCCTTTTACCTCTTCCCTCAACATTTGACAGTGTTTGATGAAAATGCCCCAACTTAACATTCCTATCTTTTCAAAAGTCAAATGTGAAATGAGGTCCTTTTTTTCAAAAAAAATGAGGTCATTTCCAAGGTTTAAAAGGGGCTGTTATAACCGTATAACAGACTGGGGGTGTTACCATTTTTCCCGTTATAACGAACTGTAATGCTCAGGGACAAAAGAGAAAAAAAATGGTGCTGGAATTCAAATTTTGAATTTCAAAACCGGTTTCACAAAACGAAAATAACGACCATTATTTTATGGGCGTTTGAACGGTACATAACATAACGGGGAGGTCCGAATCCGTTATAACAGCCGGTATTTCTGTTATAATGATAGTTTTTGAAACCATGGTCATTTCTACCAAATGTTAACTATAGAGTTCTATTAGAAAATATTTAGTTGGATAAATATTATCTTGGCTAAATATCTATACACATGACAATATTAGTTGCAAGTTTGGTTCCTGTAATAACTACGTATCAAATAACTCAAAAATGAGTTTGGTCAAAATGGAACCCACATATTAGGTCCAGGGCCCAAATAATTTCATTTTTTTAGGGCTTTTTTGCTTTACCCCTTACTTTATTCATGCAATTTGCATCTCACCCAAAGTTTTTAAAATATTTGTCTCCCCTTTGACCATGGTCAACATCGTTGACCATAGACGGTCTTCGGATGGACGTCCCATATTTTTTAAATGACTATAATGACCTTGGGTGAGACGCAAATATTTTTAAAACATTGGGTGCAATGCAAATTGCATCAATAAAATAAGGGGGACAAGCAAAAAATAAATTAAGTGTTTTTTCTTTTAGGATTGTGAGCTCAACCTTTTTTTGAGGATTGTGAACTATAAAAAGAACTCACCTTCACAGGTTGTTAAGCACGCGGGTAGTTCTATAATTACTCCCCTTGAGGGGTATATTTGTCTTTTGTATTTGATCTTTACATAAATAAGATTTATGGAGTCATTGTGACCTAATCACATGACATCCTTCTCTCTCTCTTCTCTCTCCTCTCTTCTATCTTCTTCCTAAACCTAACTCTAACCCTAAATCTAAGATTCAACTGACACCATAGTAAGAGAACTTAAAGTCATCGTGACCACTGTGTCCACCATGGCCTCCACGACCACCATGACTACCTCGGCTACTGTGGCAGCCACCATGATTACATGGAGTCTCAGATCAACCACTAAAAACCAATGTCGAAGATTCCTTAAGAGTAGAAGGGGACACATTCCCAAGAGAAACACGTTGAAGAAGTGACTAAGCATTTGCCGCACTAGGGAGGGACTCACTGCCAAAATTGACCTCTAATAGCATTGTACTTGGGATTCAAACTCGAGAGAAAAAGAGCAACTTGAAATTCATCCCGATGACGCTTCTAAAGCTCTACATCAATAGTAAGCAGCTGATAAATCTAGAGTTCCTCCCACATACCCAAGAAACTATAATGCTCCGTGAGAGACTTATCGCCAGAGGCAAATCAAAACCCAAGCCATGCAAATAATCATGGTACCTTCTGCCATTTAATTATGTTTAATGCCAATTGCAATTTATGATCTCTCTTTAGCTCAAGTAGCAATGGTAGCACCGAACTTGATACAGGGACCTACACAAGTGGATTCAATTTTAGGTTTTCAAGAATGAAGCAAAGATCTAGGATGAGTAAAACTTCGCTGACAGCCCACAATCAGCAAAGCCAATGACAGCTAGCAATATGAGCCACATGGCACACTCTTTGAGGATTCTGATGGTATGGATGTTTGGCCAATCCCTAGGTGGATCTGCGAACTAAAAATCAGCTTGATTAGTAATTTCGGACCTTTGGCAAGTACCCCAAATAATGGTCAATAATGCTCAAAATTCCCACGGTTAAAATCAACCCATGAAAATGACTCCAATACAACGCTTAGAAATCACTAATCATGTTTATTTTTGTTTGTAGGTCCACCTAAGGATTGGTCAAACATTCATACGGTCAATAACCTCTAAGAATGTGCCATGTGGCTCACATTGTGGACGGTCATTGGCTTCATTGACTGCGGAGTTTTCCCTCTTTCCATTATTGGTCGCCAAATACATATTCCCTCAAAGGAAAAAAGTTGGAGGATTTACTGTTGGCGTTAATGTGGTCTTTCAACAAACTTTGTTTTATTAAAAACCAGATTAATATCCTAATCTTCTGTGATTGTATTTAATCTATGCAATTAGTGATTTAAGGAGCATTGAATTAGTTATGCCCTAGTTACACAATATAGTGGCATATCTATGATTCTTGGCAAGTACATGAGCTCTCTTCATTCCCTTTGATGGGTTAGGGTTGAAAAACCTCATATATGCGTATGAGGAAGTAGGTCTTGCTTCTAACAATTTTAATGACCCTCTCCCCACTATAGGATACTGGTATAGAAGTAGTAAAAGACTCTTTTCTATCTTCAAAAGCTCACTTAATCTGAAAATAGAGAAAAGGGTTGTCTTCCACATCAATTTTGTATGAGCACAGATATATTTTCTATTTAATATATCCTGGTTCTAAATGCTTTAATTCCAATTCTTTTAGTTCTGATGCGATTATATGTATATCCTAAGCATTAAGAGGGTATTATTCTATATGGTTTCAGATTTTAAAATCCTAAGGTATGATGCTATTGTTCGTCCCACCAAAGTTTGTTGTCTTTAAAGATAATGGACGCGTAAAGGAATACTCTAGATGATTCAGTTCATTACCCCATTAGGCACCGAATTGGTTAAAGACATGATAAATGCCATAATATTTGCATGATAATTTGTTGATATACTAGTGGGTGCCCCGTGCAATCGGCACTCCTCGACAAAGAATTTGCCAAAATCAGGTGAGTAGCGGAGATCCACCGTCCATTTGGGGGAGGATTAGATCTCGGCCCTTCTTTGTTGATGCTTATAAGAGGATGTATATGTAGGGAGACAACCAGTGCCGGCTCAACCATAAGGCCAGTAAGGCGGGTCGCCTTAGGCCCCATGTGAGAGAAGGCCCCAGTCCACTAAATGCATGGATGTTTAGCCCACCTCTTGTTGGACATACAAACCAAAAATTAACCTGATTGGTCATCTCTAGCCATAGATTTTAGTACCTTTTAGGAATTGATTCTAGCCATTGGATTAAGCATGCTTTTTGAGTAGTAAATCCAATGGCTAGAAATCATCAATCAAGCTGATTTTTAGTGTGTTTATCCACCAATATGTGGATTGAACATCCACACAGTCATTAGGCACAAAAAATGATCTATGTAGGACCGCGAGAGTCCTCTGCATGGACTGCAACAGAAGTCCTGTTGATCTAATTTTTTTTCATTAGCTTTTGATTATGGTGAATAGTTGTTAAATTCTACCATATAGAGAGTTTAATTTTTTTAATTAATATCATATATTAATGGATCAAGATCGATGGACACCCATTTTTGACAACCATTTTGGTGGACCCACATAGAAGATGAATCAATGACTGATTTTTGGTGAGGATGATCTCCTTCCTTTTAGGAGGTCTGATGTTAATGTCCCATGCCGTCAGGTTTACATTCAGGATGATTGAATTGATTTAAGATCATGTCCAATAATCATTCAAGGGTTTGCATATCAGCAATAGAGAGAGACATAATTGGTTTCTCATGGGAACCACTAGAGCACGTTATGTACCCTGCTCTCCACATTTGGACCATACTCTCGGTTTACTTAGAGCGTGATCCTAAGATTTGTCATTTTAAAAGTCTCTTTCACAGAAATGGTAGGGTAAAAACTCTACAGCAAAACCCACCATCCACTCGGGGAAATGGTATGAAAATCGGATGATTATTTTCTGATTTAGTGAGTGAAGAATTCACGCATCTCATCAAGCAATACCGGTATAAATTTCAGATCATCACTGAACGATGGCACCATCGGCCTGACAATAGGACTTCGAACCATTCCCAGGGTTACGGACCCATAGCCCGGACGACTTGCCAATACGACCATCCTATGACTTTCACGTTTCATTCTAGGGTTTCATTACAACCCCACTTTCTACACATTCACACATAAATTAATAACAAAAAGGACTTAGATTCTGCCACAACCTTACATAAAATTCCACACCATAAATGAAAATTCCCAGATATAACATAATACCTCGAACTCTCACGGTCTAGATTAGATCAAGTCATTTTGTGTCTCATGCACACATAATAGCCAATACGGCCATTATTTATTTATCCCTAAGGTCGATCGTAAATGATCAAGCATCCTCCGAAAACTCATCATGTCCATTATCGTTCTCATTAGTCATCACGAGCTCGCCACCAGATCCGACTAAGGCTGAAAAATCCAATCGGTGCAATACTGTGAGCCAGAACCCAGTAACAAAAGCGCATTTCCAACAATGATAATAGAATAATCATCACATCACGAGTATACTATTAAGAATGCTGATATTCATAGCAATGGATAGTAATACCTACAACATCCCAGCAATCCAATCACAACATAAAATGTCGTTTGCTAATCATCCACCCACCAAGGGTAGTCCGCTTAGGACTTCGATTATCATGTTGGACCAACCACCCTCTTGACGTTTCACACTCATATCACATGAAATGTCAATACATTTAATCCAACGGCCCCCCCTGTGGGGTATCATCAGATCGGACCAACCATCTTTAATTAAAGTCCCTCATGCATATCGTATAAAATAGCAGTGTAATCAACCACAAGTTCATCAACATCACACAGATCTTTGATAATAAATCATTGATCAACACATCACAAACATAATACTATACTATGATTATGATTCTTCCTATGATCAAGGTCCAGTACGCCTACCTGTGAAGACGTGTTGTCCGAAGGTTCAAAGGAGACGTCCAGTTTTTGTAAGGTAAGTTGTCTCTTATAATTCTTTTTGAAGGTTGACTATTGTCGAGTCCCTTTTGGGTAAGTCTAAGTCCTTTCTATGGGTGTTGTTTCCTTCAAACTAGGGTTGTTAACCTCTTGTCGAAGTGGAAAGTTTAGGGTAGTCAGTATGCATAGTCAGCAAATCTATTCTTGTCGTTAGGTTGACTCTAAAGTCTATTGTGTCCTAATAGTTGGCTGCCTATTGATAGACCAATTGTTTTTTCTACATTTTGTGTGTGGTATGCATGGTTACGTACTATTTTGTTTGGCATGTGGTGATGAGGTCCTACAACTTATAACTAAGTCTTATTGTCTACCATTATTATGTTAAGTGTTCTATACATTT
Source organism: Euptelea pleiosperma (assembly GCA_035048495.1). Lineage (NCBI taxonomy): Eukaryota > Viridiplantae > Streptophyta > Magnoliopsida > Ranunculales > Eupteleaceae > Euptelea > Euptelea pleiosperma. The sequence continues at coordinate 21,875,256 of CM068552.1, read as the reverse complement.
CCCCATTATGATGATCCATAATTCATGAAAAGAAAAAAAAAATTTAAAATATTTAGTAAAATTACGAGAATGCCTGCCCAAACGAGGTTCAGGGTATTACAGTCCATAATTCTTCAACTTTTAAACCAGTCTACGAATATCGGAATGATTTGAATTTTTGTGAGGATGATCTAGTCACCATAGAGATCATCCTCAACCAAAATCAGCTGTTGATTCATCTTCTAAATTGGTCCACCAAATGGTTGTCCCCCGATCTCGATCTATTAATATATTAAATATTAATAGGCCTCATATGGAGTTTTCGCCTTAGGCCTCAACTTGCATTGAGACGGCCCTGGAGACAACCAATTTGTTTTGTTATATAGAATAGTAAATGGCCCGTGCGGTGGGCACTCTCCGACAAAAGCGTTTGCAAAAATTGGGTGCCTTCAGCACTCAAACGGTATAACGGACTGGGGCGTTACCATTTTTTCTATTATAATGGCTGTTATAACGGATTGTAATGCACAGAGGGAGAAATGAATAAATTGAGGTCAAATGAGGCGGATTGAGTGGCTGAATCTAACCGTCCACATTAAATCGATGGATTTGATCTCAACCACTCTTTATCTAACCGTCCACATTAGATGGATGGATAAGATAAGATAATACAACTGAGTTGTCTTGATATATACGTGGGTGGCTTATGCCCGCAGTACTTTCCGACAAAGTGTTTGTCAAAATCGGGTGGGAGTTAATCTCAGCCATCGATATGAAGCATAGTGGATCTCAGCCACTCATTATTTTTTTTTGATAGGCCGAAAATATATTGATGGAAAGAAAGAGATCGAGAAGATCTCGGATACAAAAAGTAACAAAGTTAGTACAATAATTGATCCAATCTAAAGACCATACCGTCAAAAAATGTCCCCCTCATTTCTTGTAATATGCTGCCCCAGCTGAGGATTAATGCCTTAATATTGATGATGACCTCTTGAAGTGATCTTTCCTTGCCTAAGAATGTTCTTCTGTTCCTTTCCAGCCAAACTCCCCAAATAATTGCTAGTGGTAACAATCTCCATATCACTTTGCCCCTTGCCGATGTGGGCGTATGAAGCCAACTCTCAATGACTTTTCCTAGTGTTGCCGGGAAAACCCAACATAAGTTCATGTGGCCAAGGAAAAGATACCAAATCTGTCGAACAAACTCACAATGAACAAAGATATGATTAGTTCTTTCTCCATTAGCCTTACACAAGACACAGTAATCCACTATCACCCATTTTCTAGTGATCAAATTTTCAACAGTAAGAATCTTATTAAGGGTTGCGACCCAAGCAAAGAAACGAATTTTCAAATGGGCCTTGGATTTCCAAATCAAGGAGTACAAACTCACAACTCTCAGCCACTCATTATTGAAGCCATATAAGATAAGAGGGGTGTAAGAAAACCACTAAACTTCCGCTAAATTCTATTTTTTTTTAATTTTAAATTTTGAATTTCAGCACCACTTTTTTCTGTTAAAATCCATTCTTTTCCATTTTTGTCCCTGGCCGTTTCAATCCGTTTTAACGGTAACACCCCTCTCGAGACATAAAAATTGGGGCTCCTGAGCCTGACCCTTGGGCTATATGTAAATCCAACCCATTTCATTCCTTATATGTAGGTAAATAGTAGGTGACCCGCGCCCACGGAACTCATCGACAAAGCGTTTGTCAAAATTGGGTGCGAGTGGCTGAGATCCACTGTCCATTTGGTGTGATAAGATCTCGGCCATCCTTTATGAAGCCGATAAGAGGGGGAGACAACCGTCCTATTTTGTTATATAGATGTTATCATGATATTATCATACATTTGGAATTATTAGATGTCTATATTTAGTTCATTTTATTTCAGTTATAACTAGTTCAACCATCCAAAGGCATTTGGTTAGGATTGAGTGTTTAAATAGCTCAAATTACTCGAGATGGAGGTCTCAACTGGAAATAGTTATTGGTTGTCTGGATTTTGATACTACTCTTAGAAAACCTGAGCTAGAGAAGCCCGTACCTGATTCTTTTGAGGCTGGAAAATAAAACTATCAGAAATGGAAAAAGGCTAATAGGACGAGTCTTCTCATCATTCGGGGTTTTATTTAGGATTCGATGAGATGTGGAATTTCGAATATAGAGATAGCTAAAGAACTTGTGGAGGTTATCCTAACATAGTTTATGGGATTTACGAAAACTATGGTAAGTACTTACATGAGCAAGGTATGTGCCATGAAGTTTGATGGGAAGTGCAGTATACATAAACCCATTTTGCAGATGTCTAACTTAATCTATAAACTATAAGATTTGAAAATGGACTAAAGTGATGACTATCTTGTCCATCAGGCTGTCAATTTACTCCCTAGGCAGTATAATACATTTAAAGTAAATTATAATGCCCAAGATAAGAAATAGTGTGAATGAGTTGATTGTTCACTGTGTTCAAGAATAAGAAAAGCTTCATTAAGGAAAAGTAGAGTATGCACATGCCGCTATGATTGGTCTGAATAAAAAGAATTTCAAGAAGCCTAGATATAAGAAATAATTCTCAGGACAGTAGAAACAAGAACCTGAGAAGCAGTTTGTAGCTAGCTCAGCAATGACCAATTCAACATCCACAGCAAGGCAGCCAATTTCAACAAAACAAGCATGTTCTCACAGCTTTAGAAGAGATTTATTGTTTCTGAAAAGTCTCTATTGTCAATCCCAAGAACACTTAGTTCATTAGTATTTGGTCTCGATCAGTAATCATTTTCTGAAGACCGAAGCGTCAAAAATCAGAAGGGGACTCCATCAAAGAAGATCAACCTAAGGAGTGCAGTTCAACAAAAGATAAAATCAAGTCAGAGTGAAGATTTGGGATTCAACTCAGCATACGTCATCACTCAACGAACGTTCAACAAATGGAGTCTCATGATAATTCTATTCGTATACATCAAGTGGTTCACCTTGCGAATCATACGATTGTCTGGACCCTTGATGATCTCTTTGACATACTTTTTGGTACTCGGCTTACATTAGTCGTCTTAATGGCCTAACATATTTGGGCTATTTGGCGTCAAGAGTAACTGACCGGTCGACCACCCTCAACTGACCCTGAGCGGTCGACCGGCCCTTTTGTGCGGCCGACCACCCCCTTTACTCGATGTTTTTATATATCGGCTCTTTGGCCGATCGACTATTTTAAGTTGACGATCGCCCCTCAAACAGAAGTAATTCTCTGAGCGGTTGATCGGCCAAAATGCGCGGTCGACCCCTCGCGAAAAGTGGATCTCATTTGACTTAATAGTGTTGTGATTTTTTATTTTTGACATTCCTATGTGACCCCATAGAGAGATTGAACCTCGGTTTGTGTGCCAACACTAACTATTTTCTAAAAGGGGTACAAATAAAGTATTTAAATTATAAAAATTGTATAAATAAAAAAAAATGAGGACAAAATAATTAAACACAACATTCGAAGTAGAAAGTTTCAACCCCACTTATTTCAAATAAAGATGAGAAACCAGAATCCATTTCTTGCTAAGAAAATAATTTTAGGCACACTCTTATGTTAATAGGTCAAACTTCGTCAAAGTGTTTTAGTCAAAGTTTGGCGAAATTAGACCTATACACACTTATGTAAACAAGTCAAAGTTTGTTAGTGTTTTAGTCAAAGTTTGGCAAAATTAGACCTGTCACATATACAACTCTTCCTAATATTTTATTGTATATATACCTCTGAAGCCAATACATTATATGACCTTTGTGTTTATCCCCAACATATCAATTGGGCTAGAGAACTAACCCAACTTCTCATAGGAAGTGGCTCACTTCTCCACTAAGATAGGTGAGCCTATCAATTAAAGGTATCATATAGCTTATTTTACCTCACTTATATATAATATGTACACCCATTAATAGAGAACCTTTTATTTTTTTTGCACTACACACATTCTAAATTGTTACACTATACATACTAGTGGGAGGCACACGCATTTGTAGGTGATTAACATGCAAATTATCAAGATTTATGGATTGAATTTAATAGTTAATTAAGTGCAACATGCTTTTTTTAATGTCTTAATTTAGGTTGTTATAAGGGTCTATTTTGAAAATATAGAAGAAATGGCATGGGAAGAAATTAAGAGGTTAAAAGGAGTTATTTTGAATATATGGATAAAATGGCATGGGAAGTAATTAAATAGTTAAACAGAGTTGTTTTTCCAATGACTGTCAAATATATTTTTAAAAAATTGGTGAATACCATGAAGGGGCATTTAATAATTTTTTTTGGTAGAAATGAACTAATAGGTTGCCTACTAAAAAATGAACTAATAGGTGCCTAGCTAGGTGAATATTCGTGTGGTGTGATACCAAGTATTGGCTTTAAAATAGTAATAGATAGATAGACCCACTCATATTGGCTTGTTTGTCACTTTGAACCTAGTAGCAAATTAAGGTGTCTACCATTGATGATTCCTTTCTATAGGTTTTTAGTCTCTGGCTTTAAAATAGGTCGAGTTAGAATTTAACTTTATATGGAGACTACTTCATTTCAGTTTTTTATAAATTAGGTTCCAAACTTAGTTATTTATATTTTCTCATTATATAACATCAACATTATTGTTATCAGAATATATAGATTTCGATACATGAACCAATATTTTAATTCATTTTCCATCTTCCTGAATAGTTATAGATCCTTAATTTATCGACATGGATTTTGGATCCTCCAAATCAAACTCTTAAGTAGTATTCTCATTGATTCATCATATTATAATTAAATAACTCTAATAATAAAAACCATAACTTATAGTACTTATCAAGTCTCTTAAAATGCAGTTTCATCATTTTGCATTAAGAAGTTGATAATCTCTTGCCTATCAAAGCTTTGAATATATTTAGGAGTGACATTTTTTGTGAGCTTATAAGTATAAACTAAAATCGTTTTGTGACTTTTTAAGTTTAAACTTATAACGACGAAATTGACATACCATTTGAGTCCTTTGTAATACCAGTCCTTTTTAATAGTGGAGAATGTAAATGGAGATGTATTTGTGAATGAAATCCAATACACATACACATACACATTACATGTGGGAATGCTCTGGAGTCACTCCGAGCGTTCTCACTCCCGCTCCATGCTCTGGTGACTAAAGTTTGGATTAATCCCAACCAGTGGATAACATAATTCACATGGAATGATGTAGATGTAATGTAGAAATTCCAAATATTTAATGACATGCCCTCCTGGGAACAAAATGTGCACCAAAAAGTTGAAATGGAAACCATGCAAGTCCAGTAAATTGAACTTCAACCAAGAAATTGCTTATGATAATGGGGCTACAGAGCCTTGTTTGCACAAGTCAATTTTACATCAAACACCCACAGTCAGCCCCTGTATGAAAGCACTAATTCTGTCTATAAATATCCTAATATGCTCCCAAACCCGGAAAGAATACAATAAATATGGAAAACAATTTTTTCCAAATCCACACTGAATCGGAGCAACATCCACTAGACCCAAAAATGATTTCATGGCTCAACCACTTGCATCTACTTTACCAATTTCTTAATGGCTTCCCGAGATATAGACATAGCCTTGGCAGCATGAATCATATCAATATGCATAGCTTTCTCTATTTCTATTCTCAAAAACTGCCTGTTGATGCTTTTTGAGGGATTTTGCACACTTCGGTTATCAAGCGGAAAAACCCAGAAACATGCTTCCATTGAGATTGGTCAAAACCCACTTATCATTAGAACAGAGCACTCCAAACAGCTCCATCCCCTTCACCACACCTTGCATGGACATCCTTAATCTTCTCCACTGATTTGCAGATGCCACTGCAACTCCAATCAAATGATGCAATGCACACATTCCCTGCCTGTGCCTTCCACTCGCAATCTATAGAATGTGGAAGATACGATAGTAATTAAAAAGAACCTCATCCATGAAGAACATTACATGATACATATTTTGAAGAATCATACCTGGTGGAGTTCCACAGCACATATTGCGCTCATCAATGTGTTCGACTTCAAGTCCAATAAACCAAGCACCAAGCGACACATCTTCATTGGCATACTTGTGCAATATGGGCCTGCAGTCAAAATCAATGGCGCCAGAATTCGTCTCATGTCATGGGAAAGAACAGATAAATGTTTAATGGAAAAACATCTAACTCATGAGCTGCCATATTATATGTTCTTGCAGGTTCCAACACGATGGACCTCGCAATCCAGAGTATGAACTGTATTTATGTAAGCAAACAAAAAGTGTATTGCTTATTTCAATACATGTCAAACACTAATGTAGCACCCAGTGTTGGAAGCCACAAGTCCATTTAATATGGTAGCTTGAGCAACAAAATTGGGCCTAATCTCCATTATGGAAGAAACCAACTCATCCTTCTCTTACTGGTTGATTGAGATGTATGTGGCCAGATCCTTTGAGATAGCATAAATCTGCCCAGTTGCATGCCTGAAGTATTTGTTCCCCTCTTCTCCAAATTTCCAGTACTCAGGTTCATGGTACTTAACATTCCTAGAGATGAAAAAATATATAGGATATATCACACTACTGCATGCCAGCAAAATGCAAGTGAAAGAGAGCAGTTCTCATAGAAATAAGAGCTCAGGAAGATTACTTGTGAGAGAGAACAGGTCCAGATTTCATACACCCTATGTAGATTCTGGGCTTCGAACGGTGGCGGGCGAGTGTTGCAGCTAGCATACCTGCATTTTCCAAAAGGTAACAGATTTTAGTAATCAAGAATGCAGGAAAGAGACCAAAATCAATACTACAAAAGAAAAGGAAAGAAATACAATGAGACAGTACATACCCAAATTGACGTGGACATCATCGTCCACCTTCACATAATATTCAGCATCCCATTTTGCTATTGCGGTGGAAAAGAAGGTCTTTGTTTTTGCAGATAGTTCATGATAGCCTTCAACATGTTCCTATAGAATGATACAACATGATTCGGAACTTGATTCTAACAGGATGATGTCTCACATTTTAATCAAGATGCAAAAGTCAATGTCAGCATTCTTACCAGCCTAAGAAAATCATTATGCTGAGCATCTTCTGAATCAATAGCTCGATCTAAAATGCTGTTGGATGTTGCGCTGTATCAAACAATGCAAGTGTTTACAGTTTCAGTACACATTAATGAACCATCTTGATTTTTTTATAAAGATTATTGTACCATAGAGACACAGGAAAGAAGCATTTAAGAAAGAGCATGATGATGTCAAGTAATAATCTCTCAATAAAAATAAAGCCATGATAACATGAACATATGATATGCTCTTATCAATATATATATACACGGTCAAGATATTCTCACACGGATCTGTGGGGCCCACATTGGGATGATCTCTATGTTGACGAGATCATCCTCACCAAAAAACAGCCCATTCTGAAATTTCTAACCCTATCAAATGTGGGCTTAAAGTTAGTGGCGAAATGGACAATCCAGAATTTTTCAACTTATAGTCCACTTTTCAGATGGCTAGAAATGTCGGAGTTGGCTGATTTTTTGTGAGGATGATCTCCATGGTGAGAAGATCAATCTCACCAAAAACAGCCCTTGGTTCATCTCTATGTGGGCCCCACAGAACCGTGTTTTGACATGCCCTTTTGGGGCCAACATAGAGATGAGTTAAATGCTGATTTTTCGTGAGTGATCTCCTCACCATGGAGATCATACTCACAAAAAATCAGCCCTTTCTGAAACTTTTTTTTTTAAACTTCTAACCCTATAAAAAGTTAACTTGTAAGCCCTTTTCATAGGGGGAAACTTTCTGAAACTTCTAACCCTATCAAAACTTAACAGTGAAATGGACTGTCCAGAATTTTTCAACTTGTAACCCATTTTCATAGGGCTAAAAATGTTAGATGAGCTGATTTCCTCACCAAAAATCAGCCCTCCTTGTGGGACCCACATGGAGATGAGTTAAGGGTTCCCAAACAACCCGAAACGCCGACAGTGCCTCGTGGTGCGACAAGGTCTGGGCACGATGGGCTCTCACCCTCTCCAATGCCCCCTTCGGTTAGGATGATCTCCTCACAATGGAGATAACCCATTTTCAGAGGGCTAGAAATGTCACAATGGGGAGATCATCCTCATCAAAATCAGTTCTTAACTCATCTCCATGTGGGCCCCACAGAGGCGTGTTACCATGGCATGTCAAATTAATGGTATTTATAATAAATGTATGTACAAATAAATTTATGGAAAATAATTATCTACAAACAGGAACCCATGAAAGCCATTTATTGTTGGATATACTCAACATCTATCATAATTCATAACTAAACAGGACTTTGTTTGTTTCATCATAATCCATGGTTTTGATTTTTCATATCTTGCATTATATCCCTTTTAATTAAAACCTTCACTGAATTACATTTTAGGTTCACAAACTTTTAGCTTAGATCAGAAACATACAAATCGATCCAGATTATAAACTAAATAAGGTTTAAATTCACTAAATATATGTATAGACTAAGAAGACTGTCACTAATCTGCATAGAGTACACCCTTGACATCGAGAGCTATTGTGTCTACTCAGTCGGGCATCTCTACCATTATCCATTATGTTTTCCACTCACCATCAATCTCCACTCAGATCGTTGATTCAAGTGCTTCAAATCACATGACCAGTAAAGACTACCAGCTTTATTTGTGTTAGTACTTGTTTCAGCTATGAGAATGCAAAACTCGCTGACTAATCAAATCCTTTGGTTATGGGGAAAGGTGGCGTACAGATTTCATCTTCTCTTTTTCTTTCATCTGTTCTACAATTCAAATTTGTCTACTCATTCGTTTTTCATTAATAGAGTTGCCACGAACATCAATTGTAGCACAACTTCTTCTCTTCCCTTTTCCTTTCATCTGTTCTACAAGTTCCAATATGTCCACCCATTTGCTTTTTATCATGTAACAAGGACATGGACATGTGTGTCAGTGTCCAACACAGATACAAGGAATGTGACATTGCACCTTGAGAAGGACAAACATAGACAAGTTTGTACAATTTGTGACAATAATTTATGACAATAATTTAGTTTAGTTATATATATTAAACCCAAGATCTTTTTTTATTAAACATAAGGAAAAAATATATGCAAAGTAAAAGAAAACATTTCCATACAGAATAAAACTATCCAATAATATATAAGTTCTTTTTTGGTAGGCAAGCATGGTGGTCTGTAGCTTTTAACCCAGGTCGTGGTATCAACACCCAAAAACTTTACCAACTTACCAAGCTAGCATCCTCATAAGTAGATTTTTAGGAGGGAAAACCATTAAACTACAAGAGTGCTTAACAACTCAATAAAGTAGTGCATGGAAGATGAAAACACCAGCCCTCTTTTGGAAATCATTTCTTATATTTAAAATATTATTAAATTAAAGGGTGGCACTGTAGTTAGTAAGGCTGTGTGTCAGGAAGCGTATACATGACAAAAAAACCCTAAAAATGCTGCGTTGGTGTTACATAGCTTTACATTAAAAGCCAAGGACCTCAATTCTAGCATAACTCCTTTAGTATCTGAATGTGTTCTAGGACTCTGAGATGAGAAAGGTCGTCGGTGGTTTCGTGAGCACATAGACACAATCTGACCAAATGACACAAATGCTCAAAACCACTGTTTATTCATACAAGAGAATGGAACCCTGAACAGCAAAGCAAATTTTTTGATTCTTTTCTTTTATCTTTTCAGTTCCAAAATTTAGTTTAGGCATACAGAATCATCAAAATAGGGGTTCAATTTGAGTTCTCTACTACCATGTATACCTCCTTCACTGCACCGGAATGACTTTTCACAGCTTGGATGGATTAGAAGAATGATGGGCACTATTTCTTCAGTTTAATAATGCAAAAGGACAGAATATTAGAGGTATACAACAAAAATGCATGTACAATTGAGTTGAGTGAGTTCCTGTTTCTCAGTAGCACATAAAGGAAACAACTTTTGGCTCAAAAAATGTGATTTCTTGGCTAACATGAGAATTCCAAATTTCAATATAAAATAATTCTGAAGGAGCTAGAGATGATGAAGTTTGCTTTTAATAGAACAATATAGAGAAAATCCGAGTATGACAAACATAGAGAGGTACAAGCTCAGTCAGAATTAAAGTGATGTACCTGTGGCCAATCATGAACCGGATGACAATTCCCTTCTCCCGCTCTAGTTGAAGAAGCTTTTCCCCTAATTGAACACAACAAGGATGTTACAAACATTGCATAGTGAACAATACACATACACACACACACACACACCCCGAGAAGGGTCACAAGAATAAAACCTTGAGGCATCCAGGTCTCTCTGACGGAATCACGCCTCTTCCTGCTACTAAACGCAGTGTTTATCCCGATAACAACAAACGCCTTCTTCTTTGGTGGCCCCTCATGAGAAGACGTCGAGAAGGCAGGGGAACTGTCAAGGCTCCCCATCTCCTGAGAACTCCGAGTGGCAGCCAGCTCCATCTGAAGCGTCGAAATTGTCTTGTCTAGAGATCTGACGATTCATCAAACAAACATAATTATTAATTCAATTCAGACACAAAAATAAATAAATAAATCGGATGGAATCGCACTTAGGAATTCCATACTCACTGAATTGCTTTGTGGGTCTTGTAAACCTCCCCCATTATATCCTTTTCTTGTCCAACCTTCTGATACATTCAAAAAAAAAAAAGTAATGTGGAAAAATCAAATCAAACCACACAAAAATTCAAAATTATAAAATCCACATTCAAGGTTTAATAACAATCAGACTTACCCGATTCGTGCCGCAGTCCTCCGATATAACTTGCAGCTCTTGTTCTCGCCGTTCCCGCGAGACGATCTGTCGGTTCGATTCAGGGGGAGCCCACATTCTGACGATTAAAATTCCATTCTTAATCAAATTATCTGTCCCCGTCTTATGATCAAGTTGACTCACAGAAAAGAAAAGAAAAAAAAAAGCAAAACCAACAAAAAAGACCCAGATTCACAGAAAATTGTAGCTAGAGCAAAACCCAGATAGAGAAACTAAACAAAATTTAACAAAAGTAAGTATATTTGGAGAAAAAGAGTCCTAACCCTAACCCTAAGTTTTCAGTGGAAGGCTAGAAACGTGAAATTCGTGTTAGATACCGTCAAAAAAATCCCAAAAAAACTCAAAAAATGGGGAAAAGGAAACCTTGAGAGAGGGAGAGAGAGATACCTGTTAGTGAAAAGCATTCCAAGAGCGAAGCTGGAGATGCAGAGGATCAGAATCCATTTCGCTGATACCTTCTCAGCACTGGTACGATTCTTCATGTTGTTTTCCCAAAAAAGAAAGAAAAAAAAAAGCTTCTTTTTTGGGTGTTTTTTGAATAAAACTTCTTTATGGGTTTCGTGTATCTGTGCGCGTTGAGGAGAAGAGACGAGAAGAGAAAGGATCTAAGAGTCCGAAATATAAGGACGGAGACAAGAAGATGAAAGGGAGTGGGAAGGGTTGATTTCTTTGCGCGTTGGCCGTCAAACTTGACGACTATTCCGGGAATCCTGGCGCTTCAACAGTTCAACCCTTCTTCCACGTTAACGCCGTAAATCAATCTCACCGTTAAAAATATTTCTCTCTCTCTCTCTCTCCTCAGTTCTCACAGATATTTACACGTGGCGCAGCTCTAGGACAACCTGGTCCCTCTCTCGCTCTCTCTACTCTTTGTGGTGGGGATCCTGTCTTTTAGCGGTAATGCTTTGAATTTTAAAAAGTTCATGAGTAAAACTTGGCTGACCACGATGGTCACTGACCGCCACAATATGAGCCACGTGACACATTTTAGAGGATACGGACCGTATGGATGTTTGGCCAATCCTTAGGTGGACCCACAAACCTAAAATAAACCTGATTAGTGATTTCTAGGCATTAGATTGGAGTCATTTTCATGGGTTGATTAACCGTGGGAATTTGAGCATTATTGACCTTTTTTGGAGTACAAAGATCGAAACGCTTGAATTCACTAATCAGGCTGATTTTTAGTTTTTATGTCTACCTAGGGATTTGCCAAACATCTATACGGTCAGTATCCTCTAAAAATGTTCCACTTGGCTCATATTGTGGGCGGTCATGGATTTGCTGATCGTCACGTGCAGCCCAGTTTTACTCGAAGTTCACTGGATCTTCAAGAATGTCATGGCTTATGTGGATTGTATTATACGTTAATAAAATACTGCATAAATTCAAACCATTGGATTTAAGAATAATGACAATCATAGAAGCCATGTAAAACGACAAGTGTTGCACAAGAGATACTCAAACCATTGGATTACCTTCTTCGTAGCCACATTTTTGTCCTTTTTTTGCCACGCGTGCAAGAGAGTGAACGTAATGTTGTTGATATGCGCAAGGGAGTTAAACGGTGGGATTGTCGTATATTATCAAGTTCAACTACGCATGTTATTAATAATCGTGGCCCCATGTCGTATACTAAAATTAATACCACTTAAATACAAGCCGTTGGATATGAGAATACGAGAATCCTACGATTGGCATCTGTTTTCAGAATTTTACTATGATAAAAAAGAAGAAGGTGCAATGCACATGCTGCTCAAATGATTGGATTACGTGCTGCACATGAACACAAACACTTTGCTGACTGGAAATTGAGGTGTTGACGGCTGTCAGATTATTATGGGCTCGTTTCGTGCACCCATTATTGCGACACGAGTAAATCTTTGATGACGGAGTCGGACATCAATGTTGATGATGACGACTTACCATAGAATGAGCCACGTGGCATACTATTAGAGACTACTGACCGTATGGATGTTTGTCCGTGGCCCACATTCAAAAAATATCATTCTGATTAGCAATCTCTAATTTTTGGAACTGAGTAATCCAAGTAATAATGTTTGAATCCCACGGTTAAAACGAAACCCACGAAAAGACTCAAATTCAACGGTTAGGATCACTAATTAGCTGATGTTTGGTCCGTAAGTCCACTTAGGAATGGTCGAAACATCCATAGTCAATGGTCTCTTAGAGTGTGCCAGACCACTGACCGTAGTCAACATGGATGTTTGGCCATCCTTAGATGGACTGTCACATACCCAAGTTCAGTCTGATTAGTGATTTCTAACCTTTGGATCTGAGTACCCCAAATAAAGCTTGAATCCCACGGTTAAAAACATAGCCGTGAAAAGTCTTCAATCCAACGGTTAGAATCACTAATAAGACTAAAATGATTGGTCTGTAGGTAGTCTCTACGGACAGTAGTCTCTAAGAGTAAGCCACGTGGCTCATCTATGGACTGTAATCATCAAATCATCAAAGATGTACTCGTGTTTAATCACCAACATGGTTGTAGTGCATCGAAACGGACCCGATCAATTGGTTCCATCATATGGGTGAGATGATTACAATAGAAAGTCTTGGTGGGGTAGCAGATTGAAAATTTTCTTGGTCACGCAATCAACGGTTTAAGTTGCGTGGCGTAACAATACACTTTTACTTGCTTCCGTCAAAATGGTTCAACTCCGCAAGTTGCGGGACCTACAGTGTTGGACGGAAAAGGTAAATAAAAGTTTGGCGGAACAAGAAGATGGGGGGAAAAATACAAGAGAGGGGATGGCTTTTCAAATTAGATGCCCCCCCCCCCCCCCCCCCCCCCCCCCCCCCCCCCGCCCATTCCCGCCCATTCCCTCTCCTAAGTCCTGTGTGTCTGCCCCAGCAAATTTTCTCGGTAAAGGGATATGATAGCATCCTCCACAGTATGGTAGTATCGTAGGAGGGAAGGAGGAAAGATCACAGAGATGTGAATCAATATAAGGGGCTGTTTTGGAAATTTGATATAAAAACTGTTTTGAAAGTTTAAGAATAATTTTACCATAATTTGGAAATTTAATAAATAGATATTTTTTTAATAGTAGGTTACCGAAGCCCCATGGGGGAAGTCATATCTTCTCCTTAAAATTGTACTGGTGGAGAGACACATGATTGTTTCTTCATTCATTAATATTTGACTAGGGGAACGCCACGTGCACATGCACCTTACACGTGGCACACTCGTAGAGATCAATGACCGTATCGATGTTTGGCCCGCCTCTAGGTAGGCCTATATGCAAAAAATCAGTCTGATTAGTGGTTTTAAGGATTTGATTGGAGTCATTTTCATGGGTTGATTTTTAACCATAGATTTCAAGCATTATTTGCGGTACTCATATCCAAAGGTTTGAAATCGCTAATCAGACTGATATTTGGTATATAGGTCCACCTAGGAATGGGACAAACATCCATAAGGTCAGTGGTCTCTAAGAGTGTGCCACGTGGCTTATACTATTGTCCCTCATCATGATGAGGGATGTGGGCGTGCCAAACAACCTGACTGTGAAGGGACATTTTAATGAGGAAGGTTTTACCTTTGAAAGTAGTGAGGCCTCTAATTGTGTCACATGTGTGCCACTGCCGGTTGTTGCTTTATAATAGTATAGATAGATTAATTATTTTATGTTCCTTGCTATGCTTTATTTTGCTTACATTTGCATGGAAATTATATCTCGTGTTCTCTCGCTTTGGATTCTTTTTTTGTATTATTGATTGAGCACCTTGGAGAGAATCGGCCATGGATCTCTTATGAGAACCCATGAGGTTGATCCACTCTAGAGGATCTACGAAAGGGGTTCAATCATCGTGGGATCTCACAGAGGCCGTACAGGCCCATACTCCCATGAGGTAGGTTTTATTAGTTTGAGGATGGGATGATTATATCTTTTGGCTTATTATTCTAGTTTATATTCTTATTGCATCTGGGCATATTGGGATGAGATGTGCATTGTGATGAAGGGTTTATTTTTATGTTAAATTAAAAACGGCCTAGAGCCCTAGGGTTCAAGACTCCAGACTATAATCTTGCAGATGGACCATAATGGGCACTCTTAGCGTGGGAAACAGACAGAGAACCTCTGTGTGGTTTGAGTGATTGGGGGTGTGAGCATATCTATGCATGGCCCTCATGTCATTGTTTTTATTATGATCTGATTATCTAGTATGCATGTATTTAGTATGTTTGAATCATTTATGGTAGTATGAAATGCTTGTTCAATTACTAGTTGTACACTGAGCCCTTTTGGACTCACGACGTTTGTTTGAAATTAGGCTTTTTTCGTGTCGTTGGTTACGGAAACCCTAATTTCAACACATTTGTAATTTGATCCGAATTTTAATCCTGCAAAATATGAACTTTTGTATAGGGATTCGTGTCGGATGTCGATCCACACTCGGGGTTAGTTCGCGTAATTCAGGAACATGAAATAATTATTTTTTCTCAGAAATTGTTAAAAATAAAAAGATGGAAGGGTGTGAATGATGATCACAGGATTAAAACATGATTGCTTTTATGATTTTTAGAGAGAGAAAATACCAAAAATTAACACATTGATAAAAGATATGACACACAAATAATCCTCAATTAACTCTTCTTCATTCATGATTAAAAGAAATATTCTACAATGCTTGGAATTCATAAAATAAATAAATAACAAAAACTAAAAGAAATTTCGAGAAAACTAGAGAGAGAAAGAAACTAGTGAGAGAGAGAAAATAAGAAGAGAGAGATAGTGGATAGATCTAGAGAGAGAAAGTTTCTAGCCTTTGAACACAACTTACCACGAGTTTTACTTTGCGATCAGCCATGCGATAGAGAGGCGTGGTCAAGTGGGTAGAAATCACCCTAACCTTGCATTTGGAGGTGTTGATTGAGATGTCGGACTGGTTCGGGCATGAGGGTTTCCTTAGAGGAAGGCGCACCTATTTGGCATGGAAGTAGGGGAAGGGCAGCAAGTCCGTGCTTTACTGGAGATAATGGAGAGGATGATGTGCTGCATGTGGTTGCAAGGGTGCACACTTGCTGGTGCATGATGACAGGATGAGGGGTGGTAGAGAGGAGCAGCCGAGGCGATGAGAAGCTGGGTGGCGAAGTTGAGGAGAGGAGAGATCGTAGTTGCATCACTCCAATCCGACGGTGTGAGGTGGCTGTGAAGAAGAGGAGGTTGTTGAACTTGCAGGATCCCGAGAGAGCAAAGATCAGTTGCTGGTTCGTTTGGAGAGGTAGATGGCGGTGCACAGTCAGGTAGAGATGCTCACGGCTTACCCTCCTCTCTTCTTCCCCTTTTTCTTTTCTTTCTTTGCTTTTTTTTTTTCTGGTTTTTATCTTAGAGGATAGAGGAGAGGACTGTTTGTGAGAGAGAGAGATTGAGAGAGAAGTTAGGGGCGGCTAGGGTGATAGAGGTGAGGTGAGGACGTGGGAAAGAGAGGGAAGATGACGAGCATCAAGCGTTGCTGGCGGAGGCGCTGGGTTGCTGCCCAAGGAGAGGGGCAGATCGTGGTGGAGATGGGAAGTCTGAGGAAGATCCCCACGTCCAGCACGTTCGTGAAGGGGTGGCGCACCAGCGGAGCGCACAAGGAGGCGAAACCAGTTTCGGTGGCGGACTGTTACAGCAGGCTGGAGTTGCAGACCTGCAACTCCGGCAAAATCTTGAGAAGATGAAAAAGAAGAAGAAGAAGAAAAGGGGAAGACTGAGGTGCAGGCGATCGGTGAAGAAGGAGAAATAGAAGAGGAAGAGGGCGGAAGAGAAGAAGAAGGGAAGAAGAAGGTGTGGAAGACGAACCTGCCGGAGTTGCAGGTTCTCGCCGGAAAAGGAAAAAAAAAAAAAGAAGAAGAAGAAAAAGAAGAAGAAGAAGAGAAGGGTTTGAAGGAAGAAGGGGAAGGAGAGGAGGAGACAGGAGAAGGAGGACGTGCAGGCGGCCGGAGTTGCTGCCTGCAACTCCGGCGAGGAAAAAGATGAAGAAGATGAAGAAGAGGAGGAAGAGAAAGAAGAAAAAGAAGGAGAAGGAGGAGAGGAAAAGGTCGGGAACAGTTTTGGGGAAGGAGAGAAAGAGATGGGAGGGGGATTAGCGTTCCAACGAACCCTTCTCTTCCCCTTAAAAAGCTTCCCTATTTCCTTTAATGGAAATAGGGGATTTTTCGAAAATAAAAAATAAGAAATATATATATATATATATTATTTTTTAAGTAAAACCCTACTTTTCTTTGGAGAATTTCCCCATTTAGTGGACCCCCCCTTTTTTTAAATTTAATTGAAATTATTTTGAAATTCACGGGGTCCACTAAATGGTCGGACAGCGGGTCGATGATGATGGGCCTGGCTACTGGCCCACATAGATTGATGATGTCCATCGTCTCACAAGATGATGTGACAAACAATCTGATGGTCAGACTAAAGATGACTTGATAAGGATCCAGATTGGCAGGCCGACGAATTTAGAGAGATCTGACGGTCTGATGGACGATCCAACGGTCCGATGGAAGATCAAACAGTCCGATAGCTTAGGGAGATGAGCCAGAGCCAACGGGCAAGAGTTCTGGGGTTAGGTCAGTAGATCCGAAGACCGAGAGATGAAGAGAGATAGAATAAAGAGAGATGAGATCGAAAATTAGGGGGAGGAGAGAGAAAATATCAGAAAATAGAGATAAAAGTATTGGCAGAGGGTCTGGAACCCTGGTCTTCACTGTGACCATCCTCACACTTCTCCAGTAGAGTAGACCATCATTCCTTGCTGACTCATGTGGCTTTAAACGCTTTGGTCCGTCTCTTGGTCATTGGCTCTCCTGCTCTCTTTGTTCTTTGGGCTGACTTTTTGGTCCTTTTATTCAGCCCATATCTTCTAGTCATAGCCTGTGGCTCTTCAAGCTTTGATATTAGGCTTCTGTGGTTGATCGTGGGGCCCGCAAGTCTTAGAATAGCCCGATCGAGTTTTCTGCAAGAGAAAAGCACGTAATGAGACTTGATCATAACGTCTTTATACCTAGACTTCCAAAAATATGTCTAATGTATGCAAATATACCATTTCGTCTAGAAAAGTGTGTTCTACGCAATGAAATAGACTCTTACGTAGAAAAGTGGATAATTAGAGCAGTTTTACGTAGGAGAGTGTGATAACGCTTAGAAGATAACAGTGGAAAATATGCACTTTTAAGCGAATATCACCGATCATATTTCAGATTTTATTGGTGAGATCTATGAGGATCCAGAGGATTGGATAGATTCGGCATATGATGATTTACAGGAGGATATATGTGAGGAAGTGGAAGATTACATGGAAGATGGCTAGATAGCCCTTAGAAACTTTACAAACACTTTACTTGCTTTATCTTGACTTTGTTTTAACAAGCTTGTTCTAGCTTGATTCGAAGGCTTGTTCTCACTTTGATTTATTACATGATTGATTACTTGATGATGATATATATATTATTTCTTTTTAGTACTCTTGAGCATGTGTTATCCTAAAAAGAACATATTAGAATAACCTTAATTTGACCAGTATACGAATCGGGACCAAGAGACCTAGATACCCGATTTGAAATCTGAGACACCACCTTGTTTTTGTCTTGAGCTGCGATTCCAACCCCTTGGATGGCAGAACTAGTTTCTGACCAATGGTGATGAATCGAAGCTCTGTGAGTTAGCATTCTACAGTTATTCTCGGATTCTAAAAATTTGATCAGATCAGTGAGATATTATCAAAACACTGACTGTAGTTTAAATATGTAAGATTCAAAGTCTTGTTTTGCAGTGCGATTTCAAGTAGACACATGAGGTCTCTGGACCTTGCTCTAGAAGAACTTTTTGAAGCTTTGTGAGATAGCTTTCTGAAACTATTTCTAGATTCTACAAATTCAATCTACACAGTGAGATATGATCAAAACACTGACAGTAGCTTAAATCTACCAAATCCAAACTTCTGTTTTGCAATACGATTTCAAACAAGTAAACAAGCTTTTTGGACTTTGCTCGAGAAGAACATTTTTGAGTTTCTGTTAGTTAAATTTCCAGAACATCAAGTGGATTCTAAAAATTCTATGTGTTGTTCGTAGTGATCAAAAAAATGACTATAGGTCAAAATCCAGAATTGAGTTTGTGTTGTGTGGTATTTTTAGAAGGGAATATGATTCTTTTGAGGATCGCCAAAGAAGGATTATTTTTAGATCTCTGCGAGACCTTTCTGAAAATGTATGGCTCATTTACAGTTTCTTGATAACGAATGAGATATGGTCAAAATAGTGTCTTACTTGTAAGGTCTAGATTTTTGTGTTGGCTAATTCTGTTATGTAACCTTCTTAGTGTGTGAGTAGTTAGGAGTCGATTGGTTGAGTATGGTTTCATCACTGAAGACTGGAGAATACTACTAGAAAGAAGATTAGAAGAATGATGCATCAAAAAATTCATAACTTCAATTGATCACACACCATTACGTCGGTAAGTGACTTAAATATCACATAAATATATTGAAAATTCTTAAAAATATTAAAAACCAAGTCATAACAGCAAGGGAAACCTTCTGAAGAAAATCAGGGCTTAGTCGGGCAATTTTATCCCTGATTTGGTGAGTCCAATTGATATGCTGGTAGGTCCAATCGATTGGACTTGCCCAAACAAAAATAAATTTTTTTTGAATTTTATCCAATTGATTGGACATCCCCTCCAATCGATTAGAGTCTGCCCAGTCGATTGGACTTATTTGGGATAATTTTTTTCTATCCAATCGATTGGACCCTGACTCCAATCAGGGTCTAATCGATTGGTCGACCGATGAATGATGGATTTTTAAAGGATAAGTTTGACTTATTGGTGGAGCGGATGAGAGAGAATAAAGAAGACCAGGGTTCAAGACCCTCCAATGCTTTTATTTTTATATTTTTCTCTCACCTCTCTCCTATTTCTCTCTTTATCTATCTATCTTGGCCCATGACCTAAGCCCATGACCCATGACCCATGACCCATGCCCATATCCATGACCCATACCCATGTCCGTACCCATACCCATGACTCATGCCCATGACCCATGCCCATTACCCATGTTCATGCCCATTTGCAACAACAAGAGAGAATTGGTCTCACTTGACCGATTCTTCTCTCCCCCATATCTCTCTATCCTAGTCACTCTCTCTCTCATCTAACTAACCCATTCCCAACCGTTGGATCTCTCTAGATCTAACAGTCATCATTTTTACAACAAGCAAAAAGAAAAAAAAAAGTCTATAAGAGATCTACGATCTCTCCTTCTTGGGTTGGTTCCCTCCCCCTTCTCTTCCTCTCTTTCTTCTTTCTTTCTCTTCTTCTTCACCCTTCTTCTCCGGCGAGCTCACCATTAACGCCTCCACCTCGAAGTGCAAAGCGTCAAACAGCAACGTCTCCTTGCTGCCCATTCCATCCGTCACAATCAAAGGCTATAATCCTCAATCCTATTGAGGTCGATCTAATCGGAGTTGCACCATCTACCTCTTCAATGGTAAGCTTCTCTTTAATTCATCTCTTTAACCTTCCTATCTTCTTTCTCTCTCTTCTTTCCCTCTCTACCTTTACATGCTTTCTAGGGTAATATTTTAATGGCCTTCTAGATTAATTTGGTTTAATGTTATTTCCATTGTAAAGCATTTGAACAAGCATTGTAAGCATTTGTTTTTAGTTTAATGAATAAGTTTTAAATTCAAGTTTAAGTTGTTTTCATTTATTGTATTTTTCATTCTCGTTTCTCTTATGTTTTTTTTTATTCTAATAGTTCTAACAACAATCTCAAGCATATTTTAAATCAACCTCCACCATTCTCACCCTTCTATTTATTTTGAGCATTTTTTGATTATTCTTGTTTCTTATTGTGCTAACTAATCCCGAGTGCGGACGATATCCGACACGAGCCACTGTGCAAGTCTGCTTATTTGCAGATTAAGTGAACCAATTCGGAGAAATTACAAATATTGTTGAACTTTAGGGTTTTCGTAACCAACGACGCGGAAAAACCTTTATTTCATCTATCAAACACAATTAATGGATTTCAGAGTGAACCGTAGTAGTTTAACGGATTTCACAGTTAATGACGTAGGATCATTTTATTTATATACTTAGTTTCTTTCGGACTTAGTGGATTTCAGAGTGAACCCTAGTAGTTTTATCGATCAAATTAGACCACTAGGGATCATTCATAGATCATCTCTGGGTTTGGGTATGGGTCTATCCATGGGTTTTCGGGTCGTATCTGGATATCTAGATTCGGGGCATGATCGCCACTCTCTTTTAGGCCTCGGGCTTGAGCACTTACCACACACAAAACACAAAGAATTGATGTATGCCCATTATTGAAGCCAATATTATGAGAATTATACTACGAAAATCCTAAAATGCCATAATGCTCATGAAATCCTCCCCAATGGGTGATTAACACAAACATGATAATTCCTCAAAGAAAGTAGCGAAAATGTATAAAATCATAAAATCAAGAACGTGCACGGGTGACTTCCTTGTCATTGATTTACACTTCCTTATTATCATTTTTCCATTCTTTGTCATCGGGTTGCCCTTCATTAATGTCACTGTTTTGATCTTCTTTGTCATCGTGTTGCCCGCGGTTGTCATCAGTTTGCTCTTTTTTATCATCGATTTGCACTTCCTTGTACGTTTTTCCATTCTTTCATTTGTTTGTCATTCTTTATCATCATTTTGATCTTCTTTGTCATTAGGTTGTCCATCGTTACCATCGGTTTGCACTTCTTTGTCATTGGTTTGCCCATCCTTGTCATGGGTTTGCACTTTCTTATAATCGTTTTAATCTCCTTTGTCATCGATTTGCACTTCATTGTCATCATTTTGATATCCCTTGTCATCGATTTGTCTATGCTTGTCATCGGTTTGCCCGTGCTTGTCATCGATTTGTTCTTTTGATTGTAGTCGCGGATTTTGATCATTATTTGAGTGGAGTGGCCCACCAAAACCCAAAGATTTAAAGGGGCCGTTAGAACGGTATAACGGACTAGGGGCATTACCATTTTTTCGTTATAAAGGTCATTATAACGAATTGTAATGCTCAAGGGCAAAAATGGAAAATGACATAAATAACGAAAAAAATGACGTTGGAATTCAAAATTTGAAATTTGAAATTGAGATTCTCAAAAATGAAAAAAATAAAAAAATGAAAAATAACGGTCATGATATTTGCTCAAAAGTGCTTATTTTAAGCAATTATCCTGTTATCATTATCACACTCTCCTACATAAAGCTGCACTATTTATCCACTTTTCTACGTAAGAGTCTCTTCTGTTGTGTAGAACACACTTTTCTGGACGAAATGGTATATCTGCATGCATTAAATACATTATTGGAAGTCTAGATATGAAGCCGTTTTGATCAAGTCTCATTACGCGCTTTTCTCTCACAGGAAACCCGATCGGGCTATTCTCGAGACTTGCGGGCCCATGATCAACCATAGAAGCCTAATATCAAAGCTTGAAGAGCCAACATGGTATGATAAGAAGATATGTGCCAAATACGAGCTGAACCTGAGGATCAAAGGACCGGTCCAAAGAACCAAGAGCAAGAGAGCTGATGACCAAGAGACGGACCAAAGCCTTTAAAACCACATAAAATGACAAGGAATGTCTGCTCTACAAGCAAAGCTTGAGAGAAGAACATATTGAAGACCAGGGTTCAAGACCCTCTGCCAGCACCTTTTTCTCTATTCTCTCACATTTTCTCTCTCATCTCCCCAATTCTCTCTCCTCTCTCTAAACCCTAATTTTCTCTTTCCTAACTTTAACTAACTCTCTCACCACGGCCGATCATCATCCTCGTAACATCTCAACCATCCGATTACAATCCATATCAACCGTCCGATCATCATCATCTTTCTCCGATCACTGTACGATCCCCATCTCTCTTACTAACACCACATAATCTAACCTTCCCATCCCTTCGATCACCATCTGATTCCCACATCATGCAATCTTAGCCGTTAGATTCTCCCAACTCTTCCATAAAACCCATTCAACCCTAGCCATCCAATGGTCCTACACCGTTTCTCTCTCCTCTCCCCTATATTTTCTCTCTTTACCCTAACCCACAAACCTCATGGCCAAACAGCCCACTCACATGAGGTCCACGGCCTCGCAAGGGGTCCACGACCTCGTGAACACAAAACCTCCACTGAAAGTAGGTTTATTCCGCGTCGTTGATTACGGAAACCCTAATTCCAATACATTTTTAATTTATCCGGTTCTTTTTCTCTGCAAAAATTAAGAATTCTAGCACAGTGGAAAGTCGGAGTCGAATCCGCACTCGGGATTAGTCGGGTTAGCGCAAATAAGAACTCTTTTAAACATGGAAAATCCTTGAAAACATGGGTAGGTGAGAATGGTGGTTGAGATTAAAACAAACATTTTTTTTAGAGAGAATTTATTAACAAATAGAAGCATACAAAAAAATCAACCATAACCAATTGCACTTAAAAAAATTCTTTCATTAATTGAAATAAGCCTTACATTTCTTGAATAAAATAAAATAAAATCTAATTACTAAAAAACAATAAAAATTAACTAGAGAGAGATTAAACTAAGAGAGAGAAAGTAACAAGAATGAGCTATGTAGAGAGAGGGAAATAAAGAAAAAGGTGAGATGAGAGAGAGAAAGAGAGAGAGAGAGATGATTCTAAAGAGAGAATATAAGGAAAAAGAAACTAAAAGAAGTGGTTTCTTACCTTAGAGAACCTTTGGGTCGGACCAGAGATTGGCCATTGATCAGGCATGCTGGTTTGGCCAAAGCTAAATGGAGGGTGATGATGATGGAACCTGTGGTGATGAAGACCAGCAAACGATGGTGGACAGGGTGGTGTTTGTTGTATATGCAAAGACCTATAGATGTACCACCGTCCAACAGCATGGGGAGGTGATTGCAGCAAGGTTCATGGCGTGGAGTTGCTGGATTCTCCACGGCACTGAGAAGGTGAGGGGCGTGATGGTTGGGGGGAGATTGCAGGCCATGGTGTGGTGGACGCTTGCTGCTACAGAGGATGCAGATTTGGAAGACGATGAGATGGCTGAAGATGGTGGTGGGTTAGACGGTGGTGGTGGCTGAGGAGGTGCAGACCACCTCTTTCCCCTTTTCCTCTTGTTCTTCTCCCTCTTCTTCTCATTTTTTTTTATTTTTTTTCTGGTTTTTCTTGAAGAGAAGGGCTAAGGGCTGGGTGGTAAATGGTAGCTTGGGTGCCGTCTGTTGGAATGGTGCTAGGTGCAGCCGGTTACAACAGCGGTAATGGAGGTTTGAGAGAAGAGAAATTGACTGGAGAGATGGGAGATATTCTGAAACGTGGGAGGAGAGAAGAGAGGAGGCGGTAAGTGGAGGTGAGGGGCGAGCTGTTGTGGAAAGTCGAAACAGTGGTGGCTGGGCGGCTTGTGGAGGTGCTGTGGATGGAAGCCACCGATAGGAGAGGAGAACAGCAGTAGGTTGCTGGTGGCGCAGCAGTTGGTGCAGACCATGAACCAATTCGGCCAAGAAGGTGGCCGGTGTAGTAGTGGTGGTTGGGCGGTAACAGCAACAACAGCAGCAGAAGAGGGAAGAGACGGAGCTGCGTGGGCAGAAGAGAAGAAAGAAGAAGAAGAAGAAGAAGAAGAAGAAGGAGAAGGGCGAGGCGCGTGGCCGAGTTGCAGAACTCCAGCCGGAGAAAAGGAGAAGAAGGAAGAAGAAGATGAAGAAGAGAAGAATGAGAAAGAAGAAAAAGAAGGAGAAGGAGGAGAGGAAAACGTCGGGAACAATTTTGGGGAAGGAGAGAAAGAGATGGGAGGGGGATTAGGGTTCCAACAAACCCTTCTCTTCCCCTTAAAAAGCTTCCCTATTTCCTTTAATGGAAATAGGGATTTTTCGAAAATAAAAAATAAGAAAAAAAAAAAAATTTTGTATTTTTTTTTATAAGTAAAACCTTACTTTTCTTTGGGGAATTTCCCCATTTAGTGGACCCCCCCCCCTTTTTTTAAAATTTAATTTAAATTATTTTGAAATTCACGAGGTCCACTAAATGGTCGGGCAGCGGGTCGATGATGATGGGCCCGGCTACTGCCCCACATGGATTGATGATGTCCATCGTCTCACAAGATGATGTGACAGACAATCTAATGGTCAGATTGAAGATGACTTGATCAGGATCCAGATTGGCAGGCCGACAGATTTAGAGAGATTCGACGGTCTAATGGACGATCCAACTGTCCGATGGAAGATCCAACGGTCCGATAGCTTAGGGAGATGGGCTAGAGCTAACGGGCAGGAGTTCTGGGGTTAGGTCAGTAGATCCGATGACCAAGAGATGAAGAGAGAAAGAATAAGGAGAGATGAGATAGAAAATTAGGGGGAGGAGAGAGAAAATATCAGAAAATGGAGATAAAAGTATTGGCAGAGGGTCTGGAACCCTGGTCTTCACTGTGACCATCCTCACGCTTCTCCAGTAGAGTAGACTATCATTCATTGCTGACTCATGTGGCTTTAAACGCTTTGGTCCGTCTCTTGGTCATTGGCTCTCCTGCTCTCTTCGTTCTTTGGGCCGGCTTTTTGGTCCTCTTATTTAACCCATATTTGGCCCATATCTTCTAGTCATAGCATGTGGGCTCTTTAAGCTTTGATAATGGGCTTTCCTGATCGATGTGGGCTCGCAAGTCTCGAGAATCGTCCCATCGGGATTTTCTGCGACAGAAGAAGCACATAATGAGACTTTATCAGAACGACTTAATGTCTAGACTTCCAGAAATGCGTTTAATGCATGCAAATATACCATTTCGTCCAGAAAAGTGTGTTCTACGCAACAGAAGAGACTATTACGTAGAAAAGTAGATAAATAGAGCATTTTACGTAGGAGAATGCAATAACGCTAAAAGGATAATTGCTTAAAATAAGCACTTTTAAGCGAATATCACCCAACCATAACTCAATGCCGCAACCCACAGCCCATTAACCCAATAGAAGAAAAGAAAAAAAGAAAAAATAATAAATAGAAAAATAACAAAAAGAGAGAAAACTCTCACGTGGGCACATCTCTATTCCCTTACTCTCTCTTACCACCTCCTCCCCATTCTAATCCTAACTGTCAATCCTAGCCCTTCATCTAACACTAACCCTAAACCCTCCTTTAAAACCTCTCCTTCAACTCTCACAGACAGTTCCCTCCCCCCTCTATTCCCTAACGTATCTCTTCCCCTCTCCTATCTATCTCTCACGGCTGCAACTCCTAGAGGCAGCCGCTCTTGACTGGACTGGTTCGTCCTCAACTCCCTGCGTCTACAATCCTTGGAGCACCGATCTCCAAGTCGATCACCAACGTCACCGTGCAAAGACCTGCAACTCCACCACGGTATTGACAACTAGCAACAACACCTCACTCCTTCCACCGGTAGCCCATTAGCACTTCATCTTCTTCACGGTTCATCATGAACCAAGCAACCATTAACTGTTGGGTTTTGACACCCGAAATCACAAATCTAGAACCTCATTCAACAATCAAAATAACT
Organism: Euptelea pleiosperma; assembly: GCA_035048495.1. NCBI lineage: Eukaryota > Viridiplantae > Streptophyta > Magnoliopsida > Ranunculales > Eupteleaceae > Euptelea > Euptelea pleiosperma. Next base: position 21,848,906 of record CM068552.1, on the reverse strand, counting down.
TCAACATTATGTAAATGGAAAACTTAAGTTCACATACCCGGAAACGCGAATCCAAAAGATACAAGCGTGGAAGCTCTACCCTGAACCCTTTGTACTGTCACAGTGAGATGGGATGAAACAACTGCGTACAAGGGAGGGGACGGCTCCCACTTAAATAGAAAACCTCTCCTTACACCCATCGAAGAAATAGGAAAGATAGAGCATATCACCTAAAATGGAGTAACCACTCTCCATATTAATTGGGATTACATTCCAACTAAGTCCCAGATATTTTAGGCAACCGATCAACCCACGTTTTACAACGACACGTGGGTAGGACCAAATAAGAAATAGAAAAACGTGAGAAGATCTCACTATTTTGTGAAACCGTCCCAACAATCTCCCACTTGGTCCACACACGTAATTTTGGAAAAACTACACAATGGGTTGATAACTTTTGAAAACGATCGAGTGGCCACTCTTTATTTTAAAAAATCATTGCCTAAAATAACTTTGGTAGTTCCTTAACTTTCACTCAATTCCAAGCACAAAACTAGCAATGGATCATGAATGTTTTGGCATTCTTTCTTGACACCAAGACAATTCCATGGTCTCAAGGTTAGTACCATTGAATGAATTTGAGAGTTTTAACTTCATGTGGTTATAGTGATATATTTAGAGTGATGTACATACCTCATGCAATCTTACATGTACATTTCTCATTCGTCAAGCTTCGTACTTGTAGTACGTCATCCTGATACATTACGACAACTCGCCATGTAAAAACTATCACCTTTTTTATCAGGCTAAGGGTTTACCGATGTGTTGCCCGATCACATCTAGCCCAAGCACACTTCATGAATACATCTTTGTATTATTAGGCCAACTTAACCTCATAGCATATGCACAAAATTGAATGTCACAATAACTATAATATAAGCATTGAAAGACATTTATTTCTCAAATCAATAACAGGAGTGAAACAAAAACATCAATAAAGACATAAACAATATCCAATCACACAATATAGTCTAAAGACTCTAACACTCCCATGCGACTGACATGCTCCTTGAAGATTTTGGCAGAAGTCCCTTCGTAAGAGGATCGGCAATCATCCTACCGGTGTCCAGGTGCGGGATCTCAATGATTCCCTCTCGAACCTTCTCACACACTAGAAGATACTTAATTTCTATGTGCTTGTTACTCTTTGTCATCCACTCGTTCTTCACATACTTGGTCACAGCCTCATTGTCGCAATGAATAACTAGCGGCCTATGAATAGAATCCACAACGCCCAGCGCCATAATGAAATTTCTCAACCACATCGCGTGTCGAGTCGCCTCATAACAACCAATGTACTCAGCATGCATAGTAGAATCAGTCATGATAGATTGTTTGGAGCTCCTCCAGGAGATGGCTCCATGAGCAAGCATAAAGATATAACCAGAAGTAGACTTCAGGCTATCGCGGCATCCTGCATAGTCTGAGTCGGTATAGCCAACAATCTCAAGCTCATTCGATCTCCTGAAGACCAACATAAAGTCCGTCGTCCTTTGTAAGTACCGTAGTACTTTCTTCACCGCTTTCCAATGAGCAATACCTAGATTTTGCTGATATCTGCCGAGCATGCTAACAATATAGCTAATGTCTGGGCGAATGCATATCATCGCATACATCAAGCTACCAACCGTAGAAGTATATTCTATGATATCAACTGTTTTCTCTCTATCTGGTTCTTGGGACACTGATCCTGGCTGAAAATGTCTCCCTTAACCACAGGGGCCTCACCAGGTGCACAGTTGTGCATGCCAATCCTTTTGAGTACTTTATCAATGTAAGATCTTTGAGATAATCCCAATAGGCCGCCAGCGGGGCGATTTCTAAGAATCTTGATCCCCAAAACATACTCAGCATTTCCCATGTCTTTCATATCAAAATTTTTTGACAGAAAATATTTCGAATCATGAAGCAAATGGATGTCATTACTAGCCAGTAAGATGTCGTCTACGTAGAGGACAAGAATTACGAAATGACTCCCACTCACCTTGAGGTATATGCACTTATCAACAATGTTCTCCTTGAAGCCATATCTAACCACAACTTGGTCAAACTTCAAATACCACTGTCTCGATGCCTACTTAAGTCCATAGATCGACTTCTTAAGTTTGCACACGAGATGCTCCTTGCCTTGGATCACGAATCCATCGGGCTGGGCCATGTAAATCTCTTCATCAAGATCGCCGTTAAGGAAAGCTGTCTTTACATCCATCTGATGTAATTCTAGATCATAATGGGCCACAATGGCTAATATGATCCTCAATGAGTCCTTAGATGATACTGGAGAGAAAGTTTCAGAGAAATCTACTCCTGGTTTCTGTCTGAAGCCTTTAGCCACTAGCCTTGCCTTGAATCTCTCTATTTTTCCTTCTGAGTCTCTCTTGGTCTTGTAAACCCATTTACACTCAATCTTCTTACGGTCCTTAGGAATGACCGCAAGATCCCAAACCTCATTCTTCTCCATGGATTGCAATTCCTCTCTCATGGCATCTAACCAGTATTGAGACTCATTGCTTTCCATAGATGCTACAAAGGTTAAAGGATCTTCTACATCTAGATCTCTCATCTTATCCTCCTGTAGATATACCTCATAATCGTCAGGTATGGCCGATCTACGTTCTCTGGAGGATCTCCTGAGTGGAATGGGCTCCACCACTGGAACAATATGCAACTCTGGAATTGGACCTTGAGGTGCAACAATCTCATTCTCAACACTGGAAGGAATGACTGGAGTGCCGGAAAAAACTAGTAAAACTTCTGAGAGAATGAGAGTTGGAGCACTACTAGCTTCATAAAAGGTGATTTTCTTGTGACCTGTGCTCCCACTGTTCTGGCCACCTTCAAGAAACTTGGCATGACTGGTCTCAACGATCTCCATGGGCCTAGATGGACAGTAGAATCTAAAACCCATGGACCTTTCGGGATAACCGATAAAATAACAATGAACGGTCCTAGGGTCGAGCTTCTTCGAATCTGGATTATATAGTTTAGCTTCAGCGGGGCAACCCCAAATGTGAATGTGGCCAAGTTTTGGCTTTCTGCCAGTCCAGATCTTATATGGAGTTTCAGGTGCAGCTTTGCAAGGAACTCGGTTGAGAACATAAATTGCAAATTTCAAAGCTTCTCCCCAAAAGGATTCTGGCAGGTCAGAGTGGTTCATCAAACTCCGAACTGCTTCTTGATAAGTGCGATTTCTCCTTTCAGAAACACCATTCTGTTCTGGTGTTCTTGGTGTGGTGTACTGAGGAACTATCCCATGCTTTCTCAAGTACTCCACAAAACCTCCATGATTCACTCCATCATGGTCCATTCTGCCATAATACTCTCTTCCTCTATCCGAACGAATTGCCTTGATCTTTCGATCTAATTGCTTCTCAACCTCTGTTTGAAAAAGTTTGAATGCATCAAGAGCTTCAGATTTGTGATGGATCAGAAAAATATAGGCATATCTCGAGTAATCATCGATGAAGCTGATAAAATACCGCTGACCACCGCGAGATGGAGTAGGAAACGGACCACATATATCTATGTGGATTAAATCCAATAGCCCTGAGGCTCTGGAAGCCTCTAGCTTATGTTGCTTAGGCATCTTGCCTCTAATACAATCCACACATGTAGAAAAATCTGAGAAGTCTAACGGACTTAGGATCCTGTCTTTGACCATCAACTCTAGCCTCCTCCTAGAGACATGGCCTAGCCTCTTATGCCATAACATCGAAGAATTATCTTTTAAGCGAGAGCGCTTAGAACCAACAGAACTAGACGACTCACATAACATAGAAGAAGCAAACGAACTATCAAGAGATATCTGATATAATCCATCCACCAACAAACCACGACCAACAATATCTGAATGATGATAAATAGATAATGCAGAATCTCTAAATAAAAAACCATATCCATGTGCGTCAAGTCTAGAAACAGAAATGAGATTCCTTCTAAAAGACGGTATATAGAAAGTATCCTCCAAAACTAAAATAAAAGCAGAATCAAGAACTAGGCGACAGGTCCCAACAGTTTCAACTTTCATTGCCGCCACATTCCCCAAGAATAGCCTATCCTCGGGTCTGGGGTTTCTCCTGCTGCTGAACCCCTGCAAAGAATGGGTGATGTGCACAGAGGCACTTGAGTCAATCCACCAAGAATTTGCTGGAACATCCACAAGATATGACTCAAAACACACGGAAACTATATTTATACCTCCTCTGTTCTTCTTCATCCACTCCTTGAATTTGATACAGTCTTTCTTCAGATGACCTTTCTTCTTACAGAACCAACACTCGTAATCTTCAGGCTTCACTGTCTTATCTTTACTCCTTGAGGCAAGTTTCACTGTCTTATCTTTATTGCTGATCTTCTTAAACCCTTTCTTCTTAAAAGTCTTCTTACTTCTAGAAGGAACTCCAAAATGAGCTGATTCGACCCTAGATCCCCTGAAACGCTCCTCCTCGGTCACACATAAAGTAATAAGCTGATGTAGGTCCCATTTGGTCTCTTGAGCATTGTAGTTCACCTTAAAAGTGTCAAAAGACTTTGGCAGTGAAAGAACTGCCATGTGAACTAGTAAATCATCCTCGAAAGTGACACCTTGATCTCTAAGACCAATAACCATTTTGGACATCTTTAAAAGATGTTCTCGAACATTACCGTTCCCATCATACTTAAGGGCCATCAACTAGGCTAGATAACCATACTGCAAAGACTTCTTAGTGCCAACAAATTGCTTCTTAATAACAGAAAGAAGCTCCTTTGTTGTGCCAGTAACTTCTATGCCACCACGAAAAGAATCACTAATAGATGCACGGATAATCATCATGGCCATTCGATTGGCCTTTTCCCACTTGGCATAAATAGCCTTCACGGACTCTGAAGAATCTGGAGTCGGAGTCTCAGGCACATCCTCAATGAGGACAAAATCATAGTCCATGCATCCTAACATAATGTCAACACTCATCCGCCAGTGGGAATAGTTAGAACCATTCAATGGCTCTATCCCTGCCAAATGCCTCTGAACTGAAGTACCATTCATAGCTGCATTGACATAGACATGACTAGCGTCACAATTTAATCCTTAAAATTTTTACAAGCTTAAGGGTTTCAGTCCGTGTTAGGGGTCAAGACCGGACTGATCAGGGTGTTTTATCATGTGCCAAAACTTTCCACCCTACGGGAACAGGCAAGATACATCATCTAACCTCACCTTTTGGCAGAGATTTTGATATGTTATTAGCCTCCCTGGGTCACGCTGATAAAGCGTGCATAGACCTAGCCACTCGTGCTCTAGTTTGACTCAGACACTTCGACTACCTTTTGGCAAGAGGGTTATCTTTATCTCCCGTCACACTAGTGACTATTCTACTCACTCGGCTTCCGTTAAAATTATCTTAAATCACCTTTTGGTAGAAATTGAAAATTTTAACGCAAGTCAGTGTTACCTTTAGTCTTAATGAGATGTGAATCCCAAAGTCCAAAGAAAGCACAACCTTCGTAGGTCGGTCACCTTTAGGCAAAGCTCGATGCTACTAGAGTCATGAATCCTTAAACGACCACTTTATTAGTCTTCCTAGAACCCCTTATAGGTAAGACTTATCACCCGCTAAGGGCAAATCATATGTCTAGGTTCAACATTTTTTAAATATTGTTTGCTAGGGGTATTCACGCACATTTACTCTATCTTAGATGATATAAAACTATCTTTTATTAGTTAATTTATTGTTCTGGATGGATATGAGTAAATGTATATGTATACGCCTAGTCTAGGTTCTCAAAGAAACTAGCTTAATGCATATGTTGTCTAGCAACCTAAACATATGATAAACATTTATTATAAAAAGAAATCATATTTTATTTTGATATATGATTCAAACCAAAGGTCTATCAATTCTCTTTAAATTGACTGTTTACGGGCCTCAATCGGACTTAAAATGAGCCCGAAATTATAAAAGCAGTCATAATGTGTAAAAATAGGTTCTTATGTGCCACAAACAGGACCTTATAATGGTTCATCAATTAGTCAACCCAAACCGCATTGACCCGGTCAATGGGTTTGACTTGGTCAAAACTGGGTTGGGTCGAGTTGACCCAGTTGGGCAATGGATCGGGTTGTATATCGGTTCGGGTCGGATCCACTGTGTTAACAGATTGTGTTGCAACCCCAATGTATGGTGTTCAATCGAACTGGGCCTAGGCATGGTCCATTAAAATGTGCTATGTCCATTAGAACATGGCAAGTCCATGGACCAAAATATTAAAGACTAGCATTATGGGTTGGCCCTTCAAACAATCGTGTTGGGCTTTTGAAGCCCACACTTCATCTCCTTCTTCTTTATAAGAGTTGTTGTTTCTGATTTTTTTTCTCCCAAAATAAAAACCCTAATAGAGACAGCCTGCAAATTGATGGAGAAAACACCAACAAGTGACACCACTGGAGAGAGCACCGGCCAAAATGACCAGCGCATTCCGGCGACACCACCGCCGACGATCTAAAGGGTAGCCGGCGACTGAAAATGCCTCCAATAAGGTATGTTTTCCAAGAAAAAACTTCAAAATTTCTTCGAATCTTCTGAAATTTTGATTGTAAATGAGGTTCAACCTTTGCTCCGATACCAATGTTGGGTTTTGACACCCGAAATCACAAATCCAGAACCTCATTCAACAATCAAAATAACTTCAACATTATGTAAATGGAAAACTTAAGTTCACATACCCGAAAACGTGAATCCAAAAGATACAAGCGTGGAAGCTCTACCCCGAACCCTTTGCACTGTCACAGTGAGATGGGATGAAACAACTGCGTACAAGGGAGGGGACGGCTCCCACTTAAATAGAAAACCTCTCCTTACTTCCACCCATCGAAGAAATAGGAAAGATAGAGCATATCACCTAAAATGGAGTAACCACTCTCCATATTCGTTGGGATTGCATTCCAACTAAGTCCCAGATATTTTAGGCAACCGATCAACCCACGTTTTACAACGACACGTGGGTAGGACCAAATAAGAAATAGAAAAACGTGGGAAGATCCCACTATTTTGTGAAACCGTCCCAACATTAACATCCCAACCAGCAGCTCCAATTGAACCGCCACCAAGCACCACCTTGGACGGCAATCTTAGCCGTTGATTTCTCTCCTCCTGGCGCACCACGTCTGCAACACCTTCTCCTTCAACCACCACCCACAACGGTCTCTCCAGCAGGTAAGCTCCTCTTCTCTTCATCTTTTCCTTCTTCTTCTCTCTTTTCTGACCCACCGAAGTTGCAGACCTGCAACTCCGGCCAGTCCTTCTAGGTGGGCTCCCCAACTTGCTAAGATCTTCCACACCTTCATGGCCTGCAACCATTGCAGGCCGTCAACCCACTTACAACACCATCGTTGCTGATCCTTCTCTCTCACGGTGGAGCCATCACTCCATCTCCCTGCTCCTCTCCGTCTTCTTTCACCCCACCTTCTTGCACTGACCTGCAACGCCTTCCTTGGCCTACAACAACTTGTGTGGTATTCAACTTCTCCTCATTTTTCTTCCTCCCTCACCGGTCGGACATCACTTCCACCAAGTTGTAGAACTTCTCGCCTCTCTTCCCCTCCTCCATCCTTTTTGGCTGCTTCAGCACCCCACCAGCTCTCCACAGCCACCACAGGTAAGTGCAGTAGCAGGTCCTCCTTCTCGGTCTCTTTAACCGTGGGGGCCCACAGTTTGGCCGACTGAAGCACATGCTTCCTCTATCTTTTCCATAATAAAAAAATTACAGACGTTGCAAGTTGAACCATCTGTCCACCGGCAATGTCTGTAACACTGTTGCTGGATGTTCACCAACCTGAACGGCATGCTCCCCAACTATTTCCTTGTCGTCATTAGTCCGGGCTTCTCACAGAATGTAGCCTGCATAAATGGCAACATTCCATGCCACACCCACCTACCTGCAGCTACCACCATGAACCAGTAAGGTGGGCTTTCACCTTCTCTCCTTTCCTCCACCTTATTGCATGTCATCTCCACGTTCTCCTCCTTGTTGCCACCACTTTATTCAAGCCGGCGAGGTGAGTATCCCAAGTAAAGTCTCAATAAATCATCTTCTTTCTCTCTCTTCACTTCTTTCTCTCTCTAGATTTCTAAAGCTTTCTCTCTGTAAACTTTCTTACACTTTCTCCCTCTTTACTTTCTCTCTCTTCTCTTACTTTCTCTCTCTCTAGGGTTTGAAAACCCATCTTCTCCTCACATTCTCTCTAAAAACTCTTTCTCTCTCTACCTAATTTATGTCTCTCATTCTTTCTCTCTCTAAGCCATTCTCTCTAGTTTATTGCTTCCTAGAGTAGTTGTTTTATGTTTATTTTAATTTTTTTACTAGTTGTATGCCACTTTGATTTGATTAAAAGTTAATTTTATTTCATCATTTTCTGATATGATTGTAGTTTTTCTCACTCTAAAATCAATCAAGTTTTAAAATTCAACTTCAACCCATCTCACCCCACCATATTCTGTAGCATTTCCTTATTTATTGATGTTCTTAATGTGCGCGAACTAACCCCTGAGTGCAGATCGACATCCGATACGAGCCACTGTGCAAGATTTGCTCATTTTATAGGTTAAAAGTCTCAAATAATTAAAAAATGTGTTGATTCAAGGGTTTCCGATCCTATGACACGGAAAAACCGTTGTTTCAGGTCGTTATAAAAAAAATACGGTCATTATTTTTTGGGCGTTTTAACTCTACATAACGTCACGGGGGAGGTCTGAATCCGTTATAACGGACATTTTTTAAACCATAGTTAACCTCTCTCTTGGTGGACCTAAATACTAAGATTTATCTTATTCATTGGATTAGAACTTTTCTCATGGGTTGTGTTCTTAATCATTGAAGTGGCACATTGATATTCGCTTGAAAGTGTTTATTTTAAGACATTATCCGTTAGCGTTATCGCACTCTCCTACATAAAATTGCTCTATTTATCAATATTTCTACGTAAGAGTCTCTTCTGTTGCGTAAAATATACTTTTCTGGACGAAATGGTATATTTGCATGCATTAAACACATTTCTGAAAGTCTAGATATGAAGCCATTTTGATCAAGTCTCATTACGCGCTTTTCTCTCGCAAGAAACCCGATCAGGCGATTCTCAAGACTTACAGGCCCACGATTAACTATAGAAGCCCACTATCAAAGCTTAAAGAGCCAGCAGGCTAGGACAAGAAGATAGAAGCCAAATACGGGCAAAGTCAGAGGATCGTAGAGTCAGCCCAAATAACCAAGAGAGAGGCAAAGCTGAAGACCAAGAGATGGACCAAGATGATTCAAAGTCGCACCAAATAACATAAAATGACAGCTTACGTGATTGGTAGAGCCTACTAAAGTCTATGTTGAAGATCAGGGTTTAAGACCCTCCGCTAGCTCTTTTGCCTTTATTTTGTATTATTTTCTTTCTCCTAATTCTCTCTCCTCTATATCCATATCTCTAGACTCTAACATCTAACCATTAGATCATCTCATCCTACCATTAGATCCTCAGATCTACCTTCTGATCCCCCTCTCCATGATCGAATTGCTTATATCCCACCATCCAATCCTCAGATCAATCATCCTAACCCACAGACTTCCATCATCTAACCTCTGATCTCCTCTCCCCTAGTTCTATTCCATCTCCCATAACTTTAATTTCCACCGTTAGATCATCTATCGGACCATTAGATCATCCAGCGGACCGGTGGATCTCTCCAGATCCAACGGTTTGCCAATTTGGGGCTCGACCCAGTCATCATCCCTCAGTCTTCACTCATCCAATCATGACCCTAGGCATAACCTAGTTAGTCGAAGGCCCACAAAGCCTATGGCCAAGTGGCCCACAAACCCTCTCGCACTGAAACCTACACCATCCTATCCCCCCATCTTAATCCCACGGCCTTGAGCGGCCCAGACCCCACTCAATCAAATCCTACGGCCACCAAGGCCATCTAACACTCTCCATCTGGGTCCACGGCCTTCACCCACAATATTTAACGGGCTAAAGATCATTATCACTTTTCCGCTCCCACGGCCCACAACCCACTACCACATTCCATACAAAAAGATGAAAAAATAAATAAAAGAGAAAATCAAAAATAGAATAAATAGTCCCACGTTTTCTAAAACCGTGAGACTCTCTCCTCAATCCCACAGCGTTGAATCTCATGAGATCCAACGATTCTCTCTCCCTTTCATCAACCCTAATTAACTAACCCCTAACTCTAAAAACCCGCTCCCATTCTATCAAAAAGGAGGCTCAGCCATCTCTCTCGGAAAGAACTCTCTCCTTGGCCACAAGAGGAGGAGCCGTGGGCTCCTCCCATGATCTCTGGTCTGCATGGTGCATGTGCACATGTTTAATCCTATCGTGCAGCCACAAACCCAACAAACCCACCGGACTGGTTCTCTTCTTCAACCAGATCGTGTATCTGCAACTCCACAACTTGTTGGTTCGGGCGCCGTTGAGCATCCACATTCTCCTCATTCTTCTCATTCTCTCCACGAACTCCTCCCCACCGGACAACCACCTGCAACACCGTGTTGCAGGTCTGCTTTTCCCGCCGGGAACCTTCCTCTCGAGCGCACATCACCAGCAGCAACCAGAAATCTCTTCCAACGTTGCCGCCTCCACCTTCTGTTCTCCTCCACTACTTGCTGGTACGAGTTGCAGGTCGAACTCCCTCCGTTAGCTCCACCTGCAACCTGCAACTCAAGTAGATCTCAACGGCCAGCACCCTCCACCACCACCTGCAAATTCTGGTCGGTTTCCTCCATGGAAACTGACCACCTCACCTGCTAGTGAACTTGTGTCAGTTAGCACCTCCACTTTGAGTCGGACTATAACTCTGGTGACATGAGCCACCACACCACCGACCTGCTTCTCCTCCTTTCCTTCCCACCACATGCTGCCCTTGCCCATCACCGGGCCACCTCCCTTCATCTTGTTGCCCGTTTTCTCCAACTTCGGCGGCTCACTGTTACACAACCCGAACATCATGCAACATCCAGCAACCACCGTGGACATCTCCTTCTCCTCACGGTCAAACTTGCAACTCATGGTGCTCAAATCACCACCAGGAGCACTGTTCTCCACCATCTCACCACCTTCTTCTTCATCATCCAGCCCGTGTACTCCGGCATATCTCACGTGCTACGTCTTCTTTAGTTGGGAGCCATCACATGTTGGACCTACAACCTACCTCCATGCAGCAACCTCTTCTCTTGGTTACTGCCAACCCTCTCATCAAGCACCGATTCATTCTCTATCCACTTGCTGGCCATCAAGCCTGTTGTAGCGCCTCCAACTTCACGAACCAGCAACCTTGCTGCTATGTCAATGTTGCTGCTCTCACCTTCTTCATCTTGGGCAGCAACCTCCGACACCTCCATCACCATCTCCATTAGATGCACTCTACACCACGCTCCTCTGGTTACCACTTGGTTGAACTCACCATGGCCGAAAGCCTCCCCTCCAAGATACACTGTCCGATCCACACTGGCCAAACTCTTCATCAATGGATCACCTCTCCGGTAAGTTTGCCAAAGGTAATGGTTTCTCTCTCTTCTTTTCTCTTTCCCTCTCTTGCTTTCTTTTCTCTTTCTCTCTCTTGCTTTCTTCCTCTTTCTCTCTCTAAACTTTTATCTTGCTTTCTCTCTCTAAGTTTGTGTTTCTCTCTCTAAAAAACTTTATCTACTCTTTCTACCTTCCACTATTCTCTCTCTACATTCCTCAGGCCGATCACATTTTTACATTGCCGACTCCACTCAGTGAATGCAAAAGGGTGAGCATCTTCTTCACCTCTACCTTGTCGGCCGATAAGCAGTCGAGGTGAACATTTCTCTCTCCTCTTTTTCTCTCTCTCTAGATCTATTTCTCACTTTCTCTCTCTACACTCCCTCTCTATCTCTTTCTCTATCAACCCCTACATTCTCTCTCTTCTCTCTCTAAAATCTCTTTTTACATGCTTTCTAGAATAGCTTTATCTGCTTTCTTTATTTCTGTTATTTTAATTCATGTAAGCAACACTTTGATTAATGCAATTTGATTTCGGTATAGTTTAGTGTTCTCTAGATCTCATGTTGATGTGTTTTTAATCGACTCGCCCTTCTCACCTTTCCACCATTCTAATATTTCATTGTATATTGTCTGTTAGTTTTAATTCCTTGTTGCACTAACTATCACCGAGTGCGGATCGACATCCAACACAAACTGTTATACAAGTTTATATTTTACAGGATCTCGGATAAAATTACAAATATTGTTGAATTAGGATTTTCGTAACCAACGACGCAGAAAAACCAAGTTTCACAAGTTGGATAATTGATTTCTAAACATTTAAAATTTAAACAAGCCACGTGGCACACTATTAGATGACTCTAACCGTATGGATGTTTGGTCAGTCCCTCGATGGAGTTGCAAACCAAGAATCAGCCTAATCAGTGATTTCTAAGCATCGGATTGGAGTTATTTTCATGGGTTGACACGGGATAGGCTGCTTGGCCTGTTAAGAATGCATTAATTTTGAATTTTTTAAAAATTGGACCTAGACTCAGGTCGAATTTCCCTCGGGCCTCTTTAATATTTTTTGGGTCGGGCTCAGGCCGGGCTCGGGCTAGGTTTTCAAACCCAAGCCCAGTCCAACATATTCATGGGCTAGGTCCGGCCAGGCCGGGTTTGGGCTGAGATGAACGGGCGGCGAGCCTCGGGCCAAATTGCCATGCTTAGTTTGCCCTTCCTTATCATATGTTTGCCTACATGTCATCTGTTTGTAAGAATTTTTTTGTTAATGCACATAGATCGTTACATGTGACAAGAATATCACATCACATCATTCGTGGAATAATATAAACATTGACTAATTTCACACACACACACATACACACACACACACACACACACATTGGTTATACATCATTGTTCTTAATTTAATGTACACAAGAATGTACAAAAAATAGATGAAAATTGCATTTAATTTTCTCTGCTAGGAGTCTTTCTCATACTACATATTTTTATTCCCAACTTTTGAACCAATCGATTTCCACGTGGTCTTGTATCACTTCCGGCAAACAGTCGAGTTGTACTCGTTCATCTCCATCAAGGTTATTGTAACAGCCTCATCGACTTCATCACCCAACTCTTTCCCATTTTCTACACCACATTGTATACACGACATCCTTCTGTATCTTCCATTAGCCCATCATAGAGACAAATGATATCTAAACTTCCATCCGAATGCATAAGAAAAAAAAAAGATAGAGTGAGTTCCTTTGACTTCTTACCATTTTATGATCTCTGCGTAATGGGAAGGTTCAGCAAAGACGAAGAAGATGAAAAAAAATAAAAGATACGAGAAAGAAAGAAGAAATGTTGAAGAAGAAGTGGATTGCAGAGGAAGAAAGGGAAGAAAGCTTGAAAGCTTAGGGGAGAATAAAGCTTGGAGGAGCAGCTTCGTAGAAGAAGAATGAAGAGAGAGAACATGATTAGAGGTTCTTATGGGGTAGAGAAAGTTCTTGAATAATTAATGATTTGATTGATGTACTTGCATGAAAAAAGGCATGTTTCGATGATAAGGGTAAAATTGTCTGAAAATGATCCCAAATTGTTGTTCAGGCCATTTTGAAAAGCTATTGATATTCTAGTCATAAAACAACGATTTTATTAATTATTTGAGAAATTTTCCTACGAAAAATCCTACTTTTTTATAAGTGAAGAAAAATCTTACTTTTATGAACTTTTAAATTTTATTTGAAAATTTTCGATAGCCAAAAAAATCAATTTTGTTCATGATTTGAAATTTAACTTTTTAATTGAGTTGGAATTTGTTTCTAAGATTATTTTTATTGATTCCAAATGGGGGTATTTCTTTATCTTCATTAAATAACTTAAAGTAATGAAAAAGGAACTTAAATATGACAGTGTGTGTGGCTTGTGTGTAATCTACCCAATAGGGACAGTAACAATGCACTAGTGACAAGCAGATCCGACTACCGACTACCAACATCCAACTAGCAACTTGGCCAGTCCAACTACCAAGTCAGCATGACCAGTCTGACTAACAACTCTCTTCTGACTATTATGTAATTTGACTACCAGGTAACTCAACTGGCAGCTTGGCCAATCTGACCACTATGTAATCTGACTACCATGTCCTAGGCCAAATCCAACTTCTAAGTTCTATGCTAATTTTATTCAACATGAAGGTTCTACGTAGCAGAACTTTAAAAATTCATAACCAATTCATTTTAAATCAAAGAATTATGTTCCAAACTATATTAACCCAGAATTCAAGGAAAAATATGAAAAAATAATGGAATAATATTATAATATATATTATATCAAAATCAAGTCTGAAAATCAACATGAAACAAGTATTAGTATGATTTTCAGCAAAAAAAACCTCAAAATCACCATAGAAATTCATGAAAATAAAGAAAATGAAACTAAATAGAGGTTAAACCACATACCTCTTAAAATCTCAGACATAAATAGCAAAAATCTAATTCTTGAAGTCTTCTTATAACTCCTAAATCTACATCAGCGAGAAGCTCTTGAGGTCCTCTTTCATATAGTTAAGATTGTACACCTAGAACTCCTTAATCCCTCTTCATGCAAGCCCTTCTCCTTCATTTTCTCTATCTTGTTTGGTTTTTCTCTACAGATTGTTGTTTTCTTCTCTAATACAAATGAGGTTGATTGTGGTTAAAAAAGTATTTATCATAGAGGGTAATTTTGTAATTTCCTAAGTAATCATCACTTGTCCTATTGATTAAGACACTTGTCTTTGCATGCCGAGAAGCTTGTCGAACAAGCTAAAGTAACTCTCAAATGGTGTATTTGATGCATGAAACTAAGTTGTACCCACATGAGTCGATGAATATTATGAGTCCTACACACCTCTGATGGTTGATCAAGTCCAACCAAAATGTTTGGGTTAGTGAACCCAACATATTATCACTTCTAGGGTTCATTATTTATATGAACCCTGAGAAAATTTATGCATTAATCAATTTTTTTAAATTGACACTAATCCCCTAAATGTCCAAAAATTGTTGTAAAACTCCACTATGAGCACTAGTAGACCAGGTGTTATATATACCTATATTATGGTAATTTGATGTACTAGAGCTCGTGGCAACGTTCGTTCTGCTAAATTCTTTATAGATTTTTTTTCAATCTCCGTCACACGCCCTACTTTGATTCGGATTCATATCAATTTTTTTTAAAAGTCTGATAAGGTTACCGAAACTTCTTGAAAGTTGTTGAAAATGCTTTAGATTTTTAACTAGGTCTTCACATATATATGTGGTGCAAAGCAATTTTCTTTCGAACCTCATGCCCCAAATTTGGGGTTTCTGGGTTGATATGTGGAATGTAGGTCAGACCACCCATGGGTACTAGGTCATGTCCTCACACTGTCTGCACTCCAAAAATCATAATACATGGATTTCACAAATCTTGATCAAGGGCAGAGTATTATATAAGTAATCATATAATATATCATGGCCCTAGACCTAATTTCGACATCATAGACCCTAATTAGCAACATTAAATTGATTTAAATTGGCCATCTGTACTCATTAAATCCTAGCCATAAGTGCTACCCGTAAAAAATTATAAATACCCCCCGTTAAACTCAATTGAAGAGGCTGAGAGACCAGTCACAAGCTCGAAAGAACTCTTGAAGAAGCCCTAAGTGAGAAAGAGCTAACGATCTGACTCTAGGGATGCGAGATATAGTAAAAATTATGGCAAACTTCCAAGTAAGTATCAAATCTCTATTCACTTAAATTTTAACTTAAGCAACATTTTTATTAAGTTTAGTTATTTCATGACTTTTATTTTGCATATTAGATTAATAATAGTTGTCTTCTTTTTCTTCCATGTAGTATGATAGTTTTAAAATATTCATTTCTTTATCTACTTTTTACATGTTAGGTTTAGTTAAATCTTTATATCTTGTTGCACGATATTTTAAATCTTGTTCATTTTAGTATTTTAATTTAGTCTTTAACTTCTTATCATCTTTACTTATTGTTTTCTTTGTTTATTTAAAGAAAAAATAAAAATATTTTTCTATTTATATTGATTTTAGAGTCTAGGTAATCCTATTTGAACCTTAAAATTTGTCATTTAAATCCCATCTTTCTAAAGTAGAGACCAATCTTTGAGCAAATTGTGGTAGGTGCCTAACACGTTCCTACCTTGTAATCAAATTTTCAAACTCATTTTCATAAACCATTTTTCATATTGGTTGAGCCACCAAAAAGAAGAAAAAAAAATATTTCAAAAGATTGAGTTTATAAAATTGGGTTCTCTAATTTTTATTTTCCTAATCCGAGTGGTAACTCCAAATTTTCCAAAATAATGAAAAAGTATAGTAAAATTTTCAACCATTGTTTTCAATGGCAATTAGATTGGTCGATCCAAGTTCACTGTTCTTAGAGTAGTGACTCCATTCGGAATAAGAGAATCTAACTTGAAGAAGTAAGTTGAGTTTTTTTAGAATGTTTTCTTTTTGAGCATGTGTAGACTTTAGATAGTTTCCTTAAAAAACATGTTTCATTTTTAGTAGTTTTAATCTTAGCATGTTTCTTTTTAGTACATTCCAATTTTAATCTAATTAGGTAATTAGAATGTTTCCACTTTAGATCATATCTTGCTAAAAAATTGAAAGTGAAAACAAAACAAAAATTAGAACTTTGCACGCACTTAAAAAATACACTCTTGCACCTTGCATTGCATTGCAAAAGCACATTGAATTAGGGACCCTGAAGTATAATAATGATGAGCCTAGAAAAAATATAAAATCCATACATTTGCAATTGGCTAATTTCATGCCAAACCCCGTTAATAAGTCAATTTATTATTAAGTCAAGTCATATGATAGGTCGTAGTCTTCAATAGAGTCAATTCGATCTGAAGATGAAGTGCAATATAAAGATTTAACTGTTCGACGATGATCTACTACATGCCAGGCCTCCTAAATTCACCACACTTGTTCTCTAGGTTGATAAGTATAGTGACCCATTTTCATAATTATTGACTGTTAGTTAATATCAATTATAATAATTAATGATAATGTATGATTGTGCGGTTGTGTTTATTTTGGTAGGCCTTAAGAGTTAATTTTAGAGCCTTTTTGACTTAATTATGATCAAATTTGGAGTCCAGTTAATACATATGGGCCTTGGGCCCATTTTTAACTCATTAGTGACATGTTTTAGGATTTTTTGAGGGTTGATATAAATACACATTTTGAAATGACGAAAATTATTTTTATTCTTACAAAAAATTTGGAAACCCTCTAGTCTCTTTTTCTTTTATCTCTCTGGAGCAAGGATTTTATTGGGGCTATTTGTTAAAGATTAAGATTAGAAGATCATATCTTCATCTTGTTCTTCATTTTTCTTCTTTCTTAGAGCGTTGCAAGGCAAGTAGAAGTTCCTTTAGGCCTTTTTTCTTGATTGTTTATTTTGGTTATATGTGTTTTTTTGATTGATTAATAATGTTTAAGATTTCTTCATTATTATTAATCTTTTATATGACCATCATGTTTAATCTCTTGTTTTGTTATTAAGAAATTATGTAAAAACTTTTGTTATAAATCTATGAAAAAGCATGCTATAATATTTAATTTATTTAATTTTCTAACGTAATCATTAAAAAGTAATTTCTTATTAGAATTTTATCTCATTTGTTTCTTAACCTTTCGAGTTTCATTTTTTTTAAATTGTGTTTTTAAAAAATAGAATGAGAGTATTTTTTAATAATATAAATTATAAAAATTTTAAAATTTGAAACATTATTTTTTACGCTGTTATTAAAAATATAATTTATTGTTAAAATTTTATCTCATTCATTTCTTAACCCTTTTTAGCTCTATTTTTTTAAGTTGCATGTTTCGAATGGTAGAATAAGATGTTGATTTTTTTAAAATTTAATATAAATTACATAATTATCAAAATTTGAAATATCATTTATAAAAAAATTATTTTATGAGTAATTTTAATTTTATTTTATATTTTAGAGTTTTAAAAAAATTTAATGTTTATGAAAGAACTCAATGAGGTGATAATAAATCGTATAATTATGATTATTTTGATGTTATAGTACAATGATTTTAGTAACTTTAATGACTATATGAACGTGTTTAAAGACGTTGAAGTTAATTTTTACATGTTGATTAGTTAATGATGAATATGCTTGAGAATATTGTAGATGACATCTGCATATTATCTCTTGATTATCATTATGTATGATTATTGAAGATATTGACTTATCACTGTATATGATCGTTTTTTGGATTGTCATTCATTGATAATTATCATGCAAGCGTCGTTAAACCTTTCGATTGAAGTTATGTACTTCTATCCAGGGCTCTTTCAAGGGGTATGATATGTTCGATATCCGAAGATGGGTCTTTGAAAATGATTCGTTCAACCCTAAATTGAAGGCGCCTCGAGTAACGATTCATTCAAACTCCAAGTCACCCATCGGGTGCAAATACCCACTGTTAATCACGTGCAACATTTTTGAAAGCTAGACTATGAGTTAAGAAGAGTCGGTTCATGTCTTGATCGACATTGCATTGCATGATGTAGTTGTTGTAGATGTCATTTGTTGATTTCTTTAAAGCGTATCTTTCGTGGATCTATTATTCGATATTTCGTATATCTTTTATGTCATGCCATGTATTAGTTATACTTGGGGAAATATTGATATGTACACCTACACACGTGCACTAGAAGGTTTTAATGTATTTTTCACTTGTGAGTCGGTTGGACTCACCCTTTGTGGCCACTCTCTTTAATTTCAAGTTAGCACGGATAATAAGATTAAACGCAAGATCGATTTAAATACACTTGGGCTAACTGAGAGTAGTTATTTATTTTGAGTGATTTATGTAGTGAGACTTGAGTTGTATTTATATTGCACATTGGTTAACTTAATTAAGATATTTTGTTTTATTTAGATATTTAATATTTGTTTAATACTTTAGATGTCTCATATTTATCACCTGACATTACATCTTTATAGCGTGTGTTGGGTATTTGTTCTCGATCGCACCCTAGGATCTGTGTTGGCACTAGATGTGCTGAACCCAAGTCGCTAGGCGTGACAATTAAGTGATTAGATTAACCTCAAGTAGTGTACATATTGACATTAACTTTGACTTAAAATCTTAGGTGATTAGATTAGAAATTAAAATAATTTTTTTTGTAGAAATTCCCTAAGTTGGTTCGGACCATGGGTCTATTGGTTCAAACGAGGTTCAACTTGGTTCGAACCAAGACAGACAACTAGTTCGAGCAAGATTGGACATAATATGTGTTTTAGCTGGGTTCAACTTGGTTTGAACCGAGTCTAAGTTAGTTCGAATGAAAGGGATGTAGGTTCAAACGAGCTAATATTTGGTTTGAACTAGCTTGCGTAAACCAATCAAGAAACTTGCCTAGATTAGACTCTTACAAGCTTGAATTGTTTTCCCACTAGGGTTCCTTTTTCATGTTATAAACTATAAATACATTAGTATATTTTAGGAAACCCTAAGTCTCTTTGATCACAAGAGAGTTTTATTATGAAACCTAGTTCCTAAGAAGCTTTTATTCTTTATGTGTTTCCTACTTGTGAGCTCAAAATCTTTGAACATTTTAGGCTAATCCTTATTGATTTTGAGTATGAGCAGTGTTTAATCTTTCGTGGTTGAAGCTTTTTCTTCCATGAAATATGGAACACCTCTTATGTGATTTGAAACCTTCAATGGTGTGTTGCTCGTGGTACGAGTATGTGTGGATTCAGTGTGCTTTTTGAATCTATTGCAATGATCATGCAAAGAAGGCGTACTTGTTGATTTGAGGCAAAGAGTGACAAGTGACGGCTAAAAACTTGTGGGGCCGGAATGGACCCTGTAGATTTGGTTTTGGGTACGTGTAGGTTTAATTTTGGTTAATAAGATGAGACTTTTCGATTTCCCGTACCTACCTCTACTAAGTTTAGAATATATATTTGATCTTAGGCCCTGTTTGGCAACACCGAAATAAGTTGCTTTTTTGCTTCCAAAAGCAAAAAAGTTGAAAAGTTTGTTTGGGTATCCATTTTGAATTGCTTCTCAAAAGTCAAAAACTTGCTTTTTGTGGAAGCAAAATTTTTTTGCTTCTTGCTTCTAGTGGAAGCAAAAGTAAAAAAAAAATGCAGAACTGAAGCTTCTAATTTTGAGTGAATCTTTCAAAATGTCAATTTTACTCTTGTAAACTTCACATTATGATGCGTAGATAGAAAATATCTTATGAAGAAGAAAAAATAGGAATGGTTTGTTGAGGAGTAGGTCAGTAGACCATCTCTTTTTTTTTTAAATAATTACCCATAAAATGATTCATTTGGTGCATCGTTTATTATTCACCATTTATAATTAAAAAAAATTTGAAAAAAATAACATGTGTGATATTGGTTTATGATCTTTATTAATTATTTATTAGAATATAATATGTATATAAAATTATAAGAAAATGACTTTTTGACTTAATTCATGCCAAACTAACTTTTTCACTTTTGCCTTATAAGTTAGTGTTTCACCAAACAAACTTTTGTTTCCAAAGGACAACTTTTAAATTCAGCAACTTAATTTAGAAGTTACTTTTTGCTTCCACTGGTTTGCCAAACGGGCCCTTAGATGGTTAGTGTTTCTCTTAGGCAGGTTATCTAACCTGGTATGGTCAACCTTGTTAACCCGACTTGATCCAATTTGACATCGTCATGACCTTTGATCGAGTCAACCAACTTGATCAGTAGACTTGTTTGTTGGACCGAGTCAGCTGATTGGTTATTTTAAGTTGATCGAGTTGGGCCTTTTTTGTTTTTTTCGAATTTTTTTTGAAGTTACTTTTTGGCTTCTAAAATAAAAAAAAGTTAAAAAGTTCATTTGGGTAACAATAACAATTTTGATTTTTTTAAAGTAAAAAACTTGTTTTTTGTTGAAGCAATGCCCTTTTTTAGGGAATTTTTAACATACCCCCCAAGTAATCTTTGAAATTTGACATACCCCCCCCCCCCCCCCCCCACCCCCCACCACACACACACACACACACAATTTTATGACTTGGTCCACTATCATTTGACCAACGTTGATCCGATTTGACTAGCTAAGTTTAGGTCAAAGGACAAAAATGCCCTTATCTTCAACCTTGAAACATGAAGATCTTTAAAAGTTTGTTCTTCCTTCTCTGTGCAAACTGATTAGGAATATTAGCATTTCAATCCGAAGGACATGCTTATACTTGCTGTAGTGTTTTAAGAAATTATGGGTGATGCACATAACCACTTGGAGATCACGATCTTTATTTTCAAAAGTTTTTATTTTTTATTTTTTTGTATCGCCTTGGTCTGAGGTTTTCATAGTTTTGTTTTGGAATTGAAGAAGTCTCGTTTCGGCTGATTAAATTTGAACATAAAGGGTTCTTTTACAAAGCCATGGAAATGTTGTTGGCTTGTGAAGATAACTATTTGTTAGGTTGATGTTGCAGGCCCAACTGGTGCCCCCATGGTTCAGACTCTTACAGGCTGCAAGCTAAGGAAACAGATATTCTTAGTTGATGTTTTTGAGATCCGAGAGAACTTATAAGACCGATATCATTTGTGGCTCAAAGGGTTCTTAGATCATACGATTCAGATCATAGGTTGGTAAAAACTAGAAAGCATATTTTATTTTCATATAACCGGTAGTAGATATGATCGTCCAATGAGTTGTCAGTCAGGAATCATGGATTTTCAAAGGGTAAGGAAATTTGGGGATGTTAGAATATGGTTTGCTCTGAGAAAAAAAAGTGTGATCACGTTTTCGCAAGTCTAAAGCATTTTTGTTGCCTCTATGCACTAAAAGAGAAATTGTGAATGAGATTAACTGATATTGACAATTCCTTTTTGAAAAACACACACTAATCATCTACCGCATCAAATTTGGGGTTAGGGTTTTGACCCAAACCCTTGTTCCAAGGATGAAGATAAGGGCATTTTTGTCCTTTGACCTAAACTTAGCTAGTCAACTCGGATCAACATTGGTCAAATGGTAGTGGACCGGGCCATAGGGGGGGGGGGGTAAGTCAATTTTTTTAAACTGTGGGGGGGTATGTCAAATTTCAAAGATTACCTAGGGGGTATGTTAAAAATTCCCTTTTTTTTATTCTTGATTCCAGTGGGAGTTGAAGCAAAAAAACTAAGAAATTTTATTTGCACCCAAAATTTTGTGAAAACGCCCAACTTATGAAAACACCCCACACCCGAGTCCGATGTCTCTCTCTCTCTTTTGCTCTATGTTTCTCTCTCTCTCACCTCTCTCTCCTTTACTTCAGTCTATCTCTCTTATTCTCTGCATTTATTTTTTTTTAGAAAAACAGCTATTCGGCCTGATCCAATCGAACAAACCCATCCTGTTCGGTTGGATCCAATCGAACAAATCCATAATGTTCAGTTGGTGTAGGTTGAACAATGAATTTTTTTAAGGGGAGAGGGAGAGAGAGATTATTTTTGTTTACTTGAAACCCAGGCAAAGTTTCTCTCTCCTGTAGTAAAGATGAGAATTGGTTGTTGGTGTTTTGCAGGAAGTTTGTTCAAATGAAGAGTGGTCGAAAGAAGGTCCCCCTTGTTGAGCTAATTGGTGGTACTCAGTGTTCCACACTATTACAGCCATGGTTGGTGCATGTGTTCTGAAAGTAGGGTTTTTCCACGTCGTTGGTTACGGAATCCATAAAGTTCAACAATATTTGTAATTTCTCCGAATTGGTTCACTTAATCTGCAAATAAGCAGACTTGCACAGTGGCTTGTGTCGGATATCGTCCGCACTCGAGATTAATTAGCACAATAAGAAATAAGAATAATCAGAAAATGCTCAGAATAAATAGAAGGGTGAGAATGGTGGATGTTGATTTAAAATATGCTTGAGATTGTTGTTAAAACTATTAGAATAAAAAAAATATAAAAGAAACGAGAATGAAAAACACAATAAATGAAAACAACTTAAACTTGAATTTAAAACTTGTTCATTAAACTACAAACAAATACTTACAATGTTTGTCCAAATGTTTTACAATGAAAATAATATTAAACCGAATTAATCTAGAAAGCCATTAAAATATTATCCTAGAAAGCATGTAAAGGTAGAGAGGGAAAGAATAGAGAGAAAAAAGGTAAGAAGGTTAGAGAGATGAATTAGAGAGAAACTTACCATTGAAGAGGTAGATGGTGCAACTCCGATTGGATCGACCTCAATAGGATTGATGATTGTAGCCTTGTGAATGAGATGGTAGCAGGTGGTTCCGGTGTTGCAAATGAGTAGGGGTTGAGGAGCAACCGTCCAAGGTATGCTTGTGAGTGAGAGAGAAAAGAAAAGAAAAGATGAGAGAAGTGGGGGGGGAGAGAACCAACCCAAGAAGGAGAGATCGTAGATCTCTTATAGACTTTTTTTTTTTTGCTTGTTGTAAAAATGATGACCGTTGGATTTAGAGAGATCCAACGGTTGGGAATGGGTTAGTTAGATGAGAGAGAGAGTGACTAGGATAGAGAGAGATGGGGGAGAGAAGAATCGGTCAAGTGAGACCAATTCTCTCTTGTTGTTGCAAATGGGCATGGGTCATGGGTCATGGATCATGGGCTTAGGTCATGGGCCAAGATAGATAAATAGAGAGAGAAATATGAGAGAGGTGAGAGAAAAATACAAAAATAAAAGCATTGGAGGGTCTTGAACCTTGGTCTTCTTTATTCTCTCTCGTCCGCTCCACCAATTAGTCAAACTTATCATTTGATGTTAATTGGTGTGGCCTTTAACACCTAAGTCCTTCTCTTGGTCTCCAACTATTTTTCTCTCTCTTAGTCCTTGTTCTGGCTCTACGATCCTCTAGCTTTGCCCGTACATGTCTTCTATCTTTTTATCCTAGCATGTTGGCTCTTTAAGCTTTGATAGAAGTCTTCTGTGGTTGATCGTGGGCCCGCCAGTCCTCGAGAATCGCCCAATAGGGTCTCCTGCAAGTGAAAAAGTGCATAATGAGATTCAACTAGAACGGCTTGATATTGGACTATCCGAAATGCGTATATTTCATGCAAATAGTCGATTTTCGTTTAAAGAATGCGTTCTACGCAATGGAAGAAACTCTAACATAGAAAAGTCAACGAAAAGACAAGTTTTACGTAAGAGAATGCACCATCGCTAGAAGGATAATGGCTTAAAATAAGCATTTTTGAGCGAATATCATATTCTCAACTTGCCCTATACTAGGGCTGGCAATGGATCGGGTTCGAGTCGGCTTGGTACTGATCCAATAAGAAATCCAAACGATCCAGACCCGATCGGATCAATAAAATTCAATTCTTGAATCGATCCGATATGATTAGATCGGTTCTGGGTCCGATCTGATTCGATCTCATATTTATATTATATATATATATAGTACTTCTAAATGTCAGTATCCTGAAAAAACTTTTTTTCCTATTTTATCCCTGATTTTTTTTTTTTTTCCCAAAATATCCCTTAGAAACTCTATCGTCTATCGATTCTACCCTTCTCGTCTCTGCCGCTCACAACACGACTCTCAAAAACGTCTCTTCATCTCCTACACACTATTCTCAAGAGGGAATCCGAACAAACATTTCAGTAATGGAACCCTAACCCTAAAGCTCTTACAGATTTTAACTGATTTTGACCAATTCCTCCATTTTTTTCCATGCAGGATTCATCATGAAATAAAAGAAAAAGAAAGAGCAGTGCAAGGGGGTGAAGAGCTTTGCATTGAATCCACTTATAAAGAGCATCTCCAATAGGTATTCTCCCTATACTCTTAGCTTTGTTGTGTTCCTCATTCAAGAGTATTTTTTCTACGAATTTGGGGTAGTCTTTATCTCATTTGAATTCTATGTTCATTATTCTGAAAAATCCTGGTTAAAATCATACAACTCTTAAACATACGGCTCTTACTCTACTCTTCCAACTGTAAACTCTTCCTCTCCTCTCTGTATGTCTCTCCCTGTCCCAACACGACTTCCAACTTCGCCATTCCACCCTCTCTCCCAACATGTCTACCCAACCCCGTATTTTTAAGTTCTAACCACCACATAAATCCTTCCCAAAAGAAGAAGAATGGCCGGGAGAAAATGGCTGCAAAGAAGTGCAGCAACAGAAGTAGAGTAAGAAGAAGGGGGTTTCTTCTTCTTTTTCATCTTCGTCTTCTTCTGCCAGTCCGAAACTCACCTGGTCAGAAAGTGTGTTGGTTGTCGGCATTTTTTGCTGATTTAAAATCGATAATCCCTTCTAGCTGATTTGAAAATCAGTAAACCCTTTTCGGGTACCATTTTCAAGAGAGAGTTTGTATATAAAAGAGAGAATTAGAATGGTGGATTAAAGCAAGAATTTTTTTTGTTTAATCAGTTGTGTTCAGGATGTCTGAATGAGGGTATTATAACTTGAAGAAGACGATGCTATCTATGAAGAAGTTTGAGGGTAGGTATTTATTCTTTTTTCCTTTCTCATTTCCATTGATCTGTGCTTTCTTTCCCTAATTTTTTGATTTTTTTTGTTCTGGTTATGTTTAATTTCAATTTATTTTTTTGTTAATGGGAAATGGGTGTCTTGGTCTCTCTAGATTTGTTCCTATTTTTTAAGGATTGGATTTCCTTACTTTTTTGTGATTTTCTTTTGTGATTTTTTTGGCCAATCTTTAGGTGCTTATTTCTTAACATCTGTATGCAGTGCTTCCAACTTTTATTCCCTTCGTCAATTCTGAATGTCCTAATTTTAATTTTGCAAGTGGTTGTGCAACTTTAAGATAAAGCATATCATTATTTATAATTTTTCCCTCTCTGTAGGTCTAGCATCTTTGATGCCAAGGCTGGAATTGCTTTGAATTAGAACTTCGTGATGCATGTGCCATTGGTCTTACCAGAACATTCAGAATGAAATGTGCCATTGCTTTGAATTAGAACTTCGTGATGCATGTGCCATGGGATAAGATTCATTCCAGAACATCTCATTGCAGCGGGTGGGTCTTACCCTCGAATGAATTGTGATCTTCATCCTCTCAGCTTTATTATTGACTTGGTTATCTCTGTCGTCATGCAGTTCACATGTGATTGACTTGATCTGCCACGTGGCGACACTTCAATAAACTTAATGTGGGTCTACGTAGGTGATCTGAACCTATCCATTTTCAGCTCATTTTCGGTTTTAGTTGTCTCCAGAGGTAGAAGAAAATGATAATTTTTGGAATAAAGTGAGTTATGATGACATAATGTTAGATTCTTGATTGAGGTTTTTTTTAGCTGTAGTTTAATGATGGGGATTAGAGGTTTCCCAAAATGTTTTTTATTTTACCGGGCGAATTAGTACTCTCTTATCCCGTCTTTACGTTGATGTATAATTTGAGCTGTCTCTTTCTCTCTCTTTTTTTGTAAGCAATATTTTATTATTCAAACTAAAAAGTAGTAACCGCCCGAGATGCATAATTATTGCCCTCCTATATATCCAAAAGCAAATATCGATGTCAATTGTCTATCTATACTACTTCTAAATGTCTGTATCTTGAAAAAAAATTCCTATTATATCCCTGATTTTTTCTTCTTTTACCCAAAATATCCCTCGTCTTTTAAGCATCATGAGCCTATACTTCTATACTAAAGCAGACGCACGTGGTTCTCTGTCCTTCTTTTTCAACTTTTCACAAATTACCCTTGAGGCTCATTCATTTTTGTAGAATAAAAGGGTTTTTTAGACTTTTTAACAAATCCCCTCTGCAAACACGTCTTTCCCTCTCCCCAGATGTCTCTCCTCCGTTACGACGTTTACTCGAAATGTCTCTCCCTCTCCCGATGCGTCACTTCTTCTCCATTTTTCTTCGCCCTCAAATCTCACCGGTATCGAGAGAGACACCGCTCATATCCAATTCCGCGTCTAAATGGATCATCTTTGGAGATCCGTCGCCTCCAAACCACAATGAGATATCTGTAAAAGCCTAAGAGGTATTTTCCAATTTTACACTAAATTTTCGATTGCTGCCTCTCTATTTTTTTGCTATTTTATTGATTGATTATTAGGCTTTCGAGAGATCTGTTTAGGAACTGATGCTTTGGTTATTTACTTTCAGACATAGAATCTACTGTGAATGTTTACGATAATAAAATTTCCCATCGGTTGAAGAGCAGAACCGTGTTGTTGGGGTTGAGATAATAAAGAATAAAGGCTGCATAACATTTAATCGTGCTGAACAACTAGGGCATGGAAACCTCTTAATATCTGAATCGTTACCCGAGAGATGATGGAGAAGTTGATGTTGGGTGGAGCGGAGAGAATGATTAGTTAATCCATGTGAACGTGGTGTTTGCTGGTTTGCAACTATCAATCGAGATACCATCAACGATAAGGAAGGACAACAGAGTTCATCAATGGACATCAAGAAACGTGACATCGTCTTCGCTGACTTGCAGAGGGAGTTCTTTGACATCTTGGGTACTTGAAAAATGAATCTTTTTTTTTTATTTGAGTCTCTTTTCCTCTCTTTACAACATTTTTGGATAATTTCTCTATGGATTTGTTTCGGCTTAAATAAATTTTGGCTGCAAGATTGGGTGAAGACCAACATGATCAAAGTTGTAAGTTCATCTTATTTTTTGATAAGAGACTATACATTATATGCTATTGGTGTATCAAATTGAATTAATGTAGACAAATTGTGTGGGTTAAGTTTTGACTAAAATTTGGGTTTGTGAAGATACTGGTGGTAGGGATATGTACGGATATTTGCATTTTTTACTTTGTGGCCTCTACATTATCTACGAGAAATCGTGGTTTTCTCCCCCCTCTGGATGATGTGGTGGTGTATTCCCATGGTTGTGCTACTTTTGATCTTCCAGGTCATATTGCCAGAAAAGTTGGGGCAGCTGCTCGTTCACAGGTAGTCATGATCAATAATCTTAGAACATGAGTTTAGTGATCTGGTATAAGTCACGAGCATAAGTATTTCTGAATTCTTGCAAATGCTCAAGTTTGTTTATTTAATGAAGATAAGTTAGACCATGCACTTTCATCAGTAATTTGAACGGTTTGCAAAACAGTGGTGTGACGAGATTATTTTGGAGATTTATGAATGATAAGCAACCAGATGCAGATTTTATTTAGGATAGAACTGTGATTTTCTTGGCAGTCTTGACATTTAAGAACACTTCATCAACTGTTTAATCTAGGCATTTGATTTGTATCCTTTATGAGGTTCCTATTTTTTTTTAAAGTGCATTAGTATGAGGTTTCTATTTTTTTTTTAGAGAGCATTAATGTGTGGTTTGAACTTTGAAAACACTGCTGTACTTGACACATAGGCCTGTTTCCAAGCCTTGGAAATTTGTTCCTACAAATCTATGAAGCTTTCTGGAGATGGCAAAATTCTCATGTATTTCTTCCAAGTTTTTTTCCCCTTAACTCAAAGTAAATCCAAAGAGGCTGTACAGTCACTGAGCCTTATGGTTATAAGGTCAGGTCAGTTTAGTAGGATAGGACTGGTTTTGGACACTTTTAAGGGAACAATTTGTTTGAAACATGTGTCCTTTTCAGGCAGTTTACTTTCGTAGTTTCTGTATATGACATCTACATAGTTCTCATTGCACCGGCCTAGGATGTCGCCTAAGTGGGGTTAAGGGTCCATGATAATGATGTATGGATTCTTCTAGCTAAAAAGGTGAATTACTCGTGTCAGACACATATTGGAGTATATGTGTCCGACATGACATAGATTCTGGTGTGACACTTCCAAATTATGTCTTAATTTTCTTTCCTTTATTGCAAGATACTGACATTTAGCATAGGTTATGAGCTCTACCTCTTAGGATTGAAGTTTTCTATGCAACCATATCTATAAGTATATGAAACAAATGGTAAGATATCTTATCACATTATCCACTATTATCCTTCTAATTACATAAAAAAAAAAAAAAGCAATTACTTTGTTTCACATTATTTAAAGTATACTGCTGAGTCCTTAAATCCTATTTTTCAAGATTTGTCGGATTGGACACTCCGCACCCATGCCGGACTCCGACATTGATACCCGTATCAATGCACCATAGGTTCATATGAGTTGGCTACCTTAGGGTAGCTTAGCCCTAACTAAGGTGAATACCAACTTCCGGACAGCCACTAAGCTTATGCAGCAGCTCATAACCAGGGGGGGTTATCACCCTCTAACGGCAAGTTTGTTATTTTTTCCTAAGGGTAAATGAAATATCAGGTTGAAGTTTACTACTCCTATGAACACTTGATCACACAGACTGCTTGATCCCACGTCAACTTATTGTGAAGACTTGAGAAACCAATGGGCTTTCCTCATTTTGTTGGGAAGGGTCCTTCTGGTGTTGGTCTTATCATTACTTTGGAGGATAAGCAGACCCTCCCACCAACTTGGTTTTCTCTCGAAAAACCCAAGTCCGAGAAATCAATGGTCTAGGACTAATGTGAGTTCAGTCTTTCTCTATTGTTTCTTCTCTTACACCCATTCATTAAATTTGCTTATTTATGTGGTTGTAATTACTACATGGAAGATGTAATTGAAGAACTTCTACAAGTACATCTAAAAGATGACAAATTCATAAGCTTTTATTCTTATTAAAAGTGAGATTACACACAGACGAGGGGGAATACTTTTTTACAAAGGCAGAGATGGCCGGGGCTTCTCGAGGGCAAGCACTTTCACTATCGCCGCAGCGAAGCACAATGGTGTTTTGGCGGTAAAACTCTCTTCTTTGAAATAGGCCAGGGAGATATTGTTGTCCGTCAATCCATCTTTCGTAGCTAAGTTCTTTCCTTACCTTGCCGATCTTCAGACATAGCTTGAAATCTTGGTCAAGAAACTTCTAGCCCGGTAACTTCAAAGCTCTAATTTTTCTTCATTTTTCCTTTTTTCTTCCATTTTATGAGTGAGGAGGGTATGTTGTTGGAGAACAGAGTTCAAACACATGATACATCTGTAACGTTTTCTCTTTTTTGGTGGATCTATTAAAAATTCTAACTTAAATCACAAACGCACATATAACTCATCTTCTTTGTGTTTGTTCGAAAAAAAATTACTCTCTTTCAAAAATACTCCATTTGAATGTCGTAGGGAAGCATTTCTTAACCAGTTTTGTTCATCCTTCACAATTCATTCGTCAACAGTAAATATTGTTAAGTCAAGACTCAAGACATTGATGTTCTTCTGTGGATATCCTACTCTTTTATTAAGAGTTTATTTGATTTATTAAATTCCATATCAACCATTAGCTTTGCATTGTAATATCATATTGTCGATTGTTTGAGTTGTAACATATATCAAAAGAATGCAAGTTCTTATGAGATTATTGTTGCATTTTAGGATTAAAATATTTCTAACCATGGAGGGATAACTTAGAATCCAGGGGTTTTAGATTAACTAGAGCTAACCTATTGTGTATGGACTGTGGAGTGCAACTTTAGTAAGGGCGTGCCTAGAGAATCCTCAGTATTGAAACCTATGGATCGGAATGGCCCACATGTAATTCAAGGGGACGAATTGTGAAATGGCAACCTTCATCAGGTAGAATCCATCGTCGGGCATTCCAAGGTTGGTGATGTCCTATTTCTCAGCATACTGTTTTGAGGTTAGTTTCTATTATGGAAATCATCAATAATTATGGATGTTTCATCTTTTACCCTTATTTTGGTTATTACAAAGGTTCCAATTGTAAGCCCATCAATAGGTCATTTCCTATAGTTATCGTATATTGAGTTGGATTAGGTCAATCATGCATAATGTCTCACTAATTTTATCCATGCCGCAGAAACTTCAGGATGCTCTGGAAAAGCTTGGGCTGAAAATCAAACGTCATAAACAGAATCTGAGATTTCTGAAGACTCAGGCAGACAACTTAGATGATTCCATTCTTGATATGCAAGGTGTTCTTTTTTCATCCTTATTCCTACATTTGTATGGTCGAATTCTTTTTTTGTCCTCATTAAATGTTTTTCGCAAACATATTTCACATCATCATCGCTGAATCAAGAATCAACCTGAATTAGAGAAAACAAAAACAAAATAAAAGAAAAAATTGAATTAAAGAGCAGGTCATTGCTCCAAAGTCACCCACCCTAGGTAAGTTTTTGTTCTTAAGACTTTTTGGGTTTAGGGATTTTTCTTCTCAGTATTTTAAAACTAGCAAAGAAAGGTTGCAAAAAAAGAGAAATGAAAAATCAATCCCAGTTCCATATATCCCTGTAAAACCTTTGAAATCGCCTAGCCAAATGAAAGATATAAAGAAGGTGCAAGTTGGTGCTATGAGATAGATCTATCATTGGGGGATTAGGCTTCCTCTCATCTACGAATTAGGACTGTTTGAACATCTGAGTATTTAAGCTTTATTTTGCACAAATGGAGCAAAGGAAATCAAAATACATGCACAAGCAGTGCATGTACGAGGAGATGAGACAAATTTAAAAGGGTGGAGGGGACCTTGAATGTCAACAAACCTAAACTGGATCAGGGTGACCGTCCATTCTATAAGTTTTTTCTATGGACTTTTTGTAGTTTGTCTCTCTCTGCAGGATGTAATTGATCAATTGGTTACATTCATCAGATATGTTAGTTTTTTGGCATAATAGATCTCTTAACTAGGAGTTATGATCGGTGGTGGGTCCCCATTATAAAATCATAACACAATGCTTGAATATATTGTAAGTGTAGGCCAGATTTCTTTATATGTAAACAGATTTCATGTGCATAAACCAATGCTTGAAAAATGGACTGGACAAGCATAACACCCTCCTGGCAATTCGGTTCTTCCCTCCCACAAAAGCCTCTAAACCAGATAGATAATATGATGTCATCAATATCAAGTAAACAAGTGATTGATGATTTTTGCTAAGTGAGGAACTGTCGTCATCATCATCTTTCGTTGTAAGGTACTCTTCTTTCCTCTGTTTTGCTTTTCTTAATTTATTTGGAGTTTTCTTTATTTTCAAAATATTATAATTAAATTTATAATAGAAAGCTCATTTAAAATTTAAATAAGTTAAACATAACTTATTTAATGCCTAAATTCCCACCCAAAACATCTTCAGAAGATTCTTTGACGAGATTTCTTAGACCTAAATCAGAGTTTTTAAAAACACTGACCTTTTAGAAAACTAATTCTAGAAAGAAGTCTCTTTGAACTGCGTTGTTATCCTATTTTCTCCCTGAATGTGAGCAATAATATTAAAATTAAAGATTTTGAAAAATTGATGTATGTTAATTATCAAAAAAAAAATTTGATGTATATTATTGTCTTTTAAGTCCACCTTAATGGGGTGTTCTGCTATTGCTTTTACTAATCTTTCTAATTGACTGTTATTGTGCACCAACATGAGATTATTTTTGGATATGAGAGGGTATTACTCTGTTATATTTGGCAATTGTTTATCTAATTATAATTAATGATCATAACTCCTTTGATCGGCACTACTGAGGTGGCGCTCTCTCGATCTTTTTATCACCATTTTTTTTCAAAATACCCTACAAAAGCATCTATGTCCTTTCTTCAATCCAACAATCTACCAAAAATTAAAGAAACAAACAGTCTCTTTGATAAGTCCTCTAACGTCCCTTCGTCTTCTCAACCTTAAAACTTCTTCCAAAGTCTCTCATCATCTTCCAGCCGTAGATAAATGCTAAAGCCAAACTAAAGAAGCTTCTTCTCTTCCAAGGACGGTAATAGGAGCTCACAAGGTACGTTTCACTCTATAATTCTCATAGTTTCATTATAAGCTCCAAATTGCATAGGCACTTTCTTAGACTTACAAGGTACGTTTCACTCTACATCACATGTCTTAGACTCATAAGGTACGTTTCACTTTGGTTTGCTTCCATAATCACTTTTCGATTGTATCCTTTTGTGTGACTAGGTGATGAAGGACTTGCCTGAGAGGAGTGTGGCTTCAAATTTTGCCGGCGGGAGCTCAACGGATATCTCTAATAGAGGTCCACTATCTGTCAATGCAGATTGAAAAACTATTAGCAAAGCCAAGTATGTAACCTTTCAATATCGAAATAGATTTGTCTAAATTAAAGTCACAGTTATACATAGCTCATCAAAAAAAGATATCTTAAAGAGTCCTGTAAGTTTGCATTTTACACAAACCTGGAGTGACATGAGATACATTGTCTGTATATTATATACCACTATTAAATATATCATTTTGGTCTTATTTAATTTTTTTAGTTTTCCTGTAAAGTTTTATAACTTTTCCATGATAAAACTTTTACTAGAAAAATAAAATTGCAGTGAGGGTGGAATGCAAAAATACAAAAACACTATACAAGTATAATTCCATTCCTATTCACTTAACCCATGATCAAACTTTTACTGGAAAATGGAAATTATAGTGAGGGTGGAATGCCACAATATAGACATATGGTTGTAATTTTGTGGGCCATTGCATTGATTTGAACTATGAAATTACTAAGTTGTTGTTGGTGCTCATGAATCAATGGTCAGACATGGCAACCAATTCACCACGTGCAAGTTAGTTCGGTGTAACCAAACGTCTTTGATCACGAATGTGCATGGCACACTCTTACAGACTACTGACCGTATGGATGTTTGATACATCAGTAAGTGGACCTACAAACCAAAACGTAGCCTGCTTGGTGATCTTTAGCTGTTCAAATTATGTACTCCAAATAATATTCAAATCCCATGGCTGAAAATCAACCCATGAAAATACCAAATCTAACGGTTATAAATCAGGAATCAGACTGATGTTTGGTCCATACATACACCTAAGGATGGTCCAATGATCCATATGCTCAGTGGGTTCTAAGAGTTTGCCATTTGGCCCATACCGACGTTCGTGATCAAACACGTTTTTGATCGAAATCCAATGGTTAAAATTAATCAAACAAGCTGATTTCTGGTATAAATGTCTACCAAGGGGAGGGCTAAACATGAATTGAAGTCAGTGGGGTACCCATGGAATTCAAACATTTTTTTGAGTGTACCGTATATTTCAAGGATTATGATCAAAATGTTACAAATTACTAATCAGGCCTATTTTTGTAACATAAGTCCATTTAGGGATGTGCTAGACATCCATAAAGTTAGTATCTTCTGATAGTGTGCCACGAAACTTATAATGTGGTTCTATCATAGACTTCAATGATGGATATTATTATCTAATTTTTTCCAATGAATAGTTTAAGTGCAGTGCAGTAATTGCTTGCATAGTTGTGTTGGAAAAACTAAATGACCAAAGAATCCTTATCAACTAAATTTTTTCAAAACATGAAAAAAGCAATGCTTGTCAATTTAATGATCTTGAGGGTTTTTTTTTTTTGTAGTCAACCGATTTGATAAACAAAACAAAAGATTACAGAGACACGAAGAATTGCTTTCCCACAGACAGCCAAGGGGGAAAAACTTTGTCCCAATAACAAAATTTACAAAATGTAAGGCTTTAGAAGTAATAAAAGAGAGCATTGAAGAGTTGTAGAACTGAACTGACGTGTGCGCACAGGTATGACGTGTCTTTGACACGCATAGGTATGACGTGTCTTTGACACCAAAAAGACCAAAGAGTCCCTCCCAAAGTAAATAAATTGAGAAAATGACAAGAAACAAACATGAATATTTTTGACATATTGGGGGTTTAGCGTGAGGCACGCAAGAAGGGCCTTCATGCATTAATAAGTAGAATAGATGTACTGTTTACTAGAAATGTACTCTGGCATATTCTCACATGAGCAACCCAAACTCTATAGCAAGGTTTAAAAGAGGCCGTTTTAACGGTATAATGGACGGGGGGTGTTACTGTTAAAACGGATTGTAACGGACAGGGGCAAAAATGAAAAAAATGGACTTTAACCGATTTTAATGAATTTAACAGGAAAAAATGGCGTTGACATTCAAAATTCAAAAGTTGAAATTGGAATTTCAAAATTTCAAAAAAGAAAAAAAGGAAAAAAAATAGATTTTAACGGAAACAGTGACCGTTTTTTTCCACAAAATTTTCTAGATTTTAACGGCCGTTAAAACGAAAAAAAACTGCCGTTATTTTTTAAGTGTCAAAACGGGCTTGGGGTAATGGCCGTTAAAACCGTTTAAACGGCGTTATGTTAAACCATGCTCTATAGCATCTCGGGTCTTTGATATCTTGAAGTTGAACCTATTGTCCAGTGAATCTCTATTATGCATGTATCCCTGATATCAACATTTTGGGATATTGAGTTTTAAATCATGTGGGCCCCACGTGTTAAAGGGGTCAATAATCATGTGGGACCCACATAAGAACATAAGTCTATGGATCATATATATGTGGGTCCCAAATAATAGAGGGGCATTGATAGATCATACATGTGCTATATGTCAAGTGGGCCCATACATCATAAGTGGGCACACATTAGGTGGGCTATGCCAATTGGGGGTGGAGGGTGAACTTTCAAAGTACATGCGTCTTTGAAGACTAGGGGGGAAGTGAACCTTTGAAAGTTCACTTTCGCGTGTTTTCAAGGTTCACTGTGTCTTTGAAGGTGCGCACCTTGGTGTGACCCAAACACTTGTCATCAATCAAGAAGCACACCTTCAGCCAAGACGCACGTTGAAGGTGCGCTACCAAACACATCCTTATATACGTTAAATTTGAGTACCCAATATAATATGCTCAAATCCAAATGCTAAAAATCATCTTATAAAAAGACTAATCCAATGGTTAGAAATCACCGATTAGGATGAGTTTTGGTCTCTAGATCCACCAAGTGATGGGACAAACATCTATATGGTCAGTGGATCTAAATAATGTGACACGTGGTACATTTTTACAACAATGCCACAACGAGAGTGACCTACTATAAAATTTTATGGTCGTGTTTTTTTTTCTTTTTAAAAAACTAAATGTAGATGTACTACTATTCCTAACATTTATGGACTCTATAAGGGCAAACTTGAAATGCAAAATTCAAAAGCACGAGTCTACAGTAAATTTGAGGTTGCTGTCTAAACTTTAAAAAAAAGGCACCCTTTTGTAGTCAAGTTGCTAAGGTGCTGGACATTTCATGCTTAAGTTCCACGGTTAAAAATCAACCCATGAAAACGACTCCCATCGAATGCTTAGAAATCATTAACAGTGTGTTACTTCTTTCAAATAATAATCAAAATCTATGGTTAAAAATAAGCTATGAAAAAGACAATTCCGACGGATAGAAATTACTAATCAAGATGAGTTTTGGTATGTAAGTTCACTTAGGGATGGGCTAAACATCCACATGGTCAGTGATCTCTAAGAGTGTAAATTGCCGTGCATCGTGTGGCGTCCCCATTGTATTGTTATTAGGCAAAATAAAACCACTTGGTGGCCATCGAAAAGGTTTGTGTTGCTGATTGCCACTTCATTGTTCCGCCTAACTACCTAACGAAAGATAATTAGTGGGAGAACTCATCTTGACTGTTGCTGTTTCGCACTGAATTAGTATTGCTAAATGCCTAAAGAAAGACAATTACCTAGAGAACTCATCTTCAGAGCTGGATTGACTACTACGTTAAAACACTCAAGGGCAGAAGTTCTTCCTTTTGGTGCATTAAAACTTTTTGTTCGTTTAACATCGTACTTCGAAAAGTACGGATATGAATTTACTCTGGCCCTCTTATAAAATTCATTAATGTACATATCCTCAGTCCAACTCTAACTCTCCACGTATAGATATCAGGTAGTTAAAACACTCTCCTCTGCCCTCTTATATATATATATAATCCTATTGGGCATATATTTAAGTAATATATATTATATATAGTATAGATATCAGGTCTATATCGGATCGGAACAAGGTCGATCCGGAACCGATCCGATACCGAAAAATAATGTTCCGGACCCAATTTTTTTGGATCGGATGGGATTGGATCTTGAGTTTGATCCTATGCCATAGCCTACTTAGGATGTTATATATACTACAACTCATTCCATTTGTGTTTTGATCTCTCTACTAAACCAAGACTAACGTTCTCTCTCTCCCTGATATGTAGGGGTCCATGAACAATGGTTTTGGTTGGTGCATCAGTTTATTTACAATGAGGCAAATGATACTACTCCGTGAATGTGTTCTTGGAACTCACTCTGATAGTTACTATGAGCTCAGCTAACACGCCGACTATCCCTTCTCCCCCAGCTTCCCAACATCAATTCCGTTGCAGCGAAAACGCGGGTCGCGCGTTATAAAGTTACAAACCTAAGTTAATATTTCAAAATATCAATTTTGCCCTTCAAAACGTTTAAACGAAAATAAAATTACACACCCGTCTCTTCTCTCTCGTCTTCAATCTATCGGGAGTTTTCTCTTCTCCCTTTTTTGCAAGCTCCATTGGACACCGCCGCTGGTCACCGACTCTTTCTCCCTCGCTCTCTCAACAGAAGAAAAGTCAAGGTACGAACTCTCCTCCCATCTCTACTTCTGGGCGTATCTCTACCTGCCACTCTTATGATTTCTCTGTAATGCATACCCCTTTTATGCTTATACTCGTTTTTGACCTGTTGGGGGATTTCGGGTCATGGTAAGCCCTATCAGGCTTCATCGTTTTTGTTCGAACACGAACAGAGGTGAACACGAGGCGCTTCAAAACCCTTGCTCACAGCACTTTCGTCATTTTTAGCCTTGATCTGCTCTCGGACTTGGACAATGTTTCAGACTCTTCTGTTTATAATTTCTATGATATCTGCGTCTGGGTTGGTTTAAAATACCAAGAGACGAAATGGGTAATCTCGAGAGAGCTCCCTTGAGCTGTGCTTCGGGTACTTCTGTGATATTTACATCTGGGGTGGTAATGAACTTTTTGTTCCGGCTTTGATTTTGGTTTTATACACTAAGAGATGAAATGGGTAATCTAGAGAGAGTTCTCTTGAGGTGTATTTCAATGATTTATATAATTTCTGCAATTGGGTGGTGAATGGTGATGACTTTTGAGATTTTTTTTTTCTTTTCAAGTTTAATCTCTAGAGAATACTGTTATGTTGTATTTCCATGAATCTGCATCTGGGCATTGATGAGTTTTGAAACTTCATTGTTTTGATATGCTGAGAGAAGTAAAGCGAAATCACTTGGGAAAATTCTATAGGGGTATTTCATTAATTTAGAGATTTTTTCTGGTTTTAAATGCTGAGGTGATATTATAGTGCTTTTTTCATGGGTGTCTTTCGATAATTTCTCTGAAGTCTGCATCTGGGTTGATTGCATGTTTCATGCCCTTTTGGATTTGCATTTAGAAGGATATATTTTTGGAATTTTAGTTCCATCTGCTGTAAGGAGGATGAGGCTGGTTTTGAGGTCCTTATCATTGTATTGCCCTGTATTTTATTTTGGAATCTAGTGGTTTGGCATAAGGAATTAATCTCGAATGCAGATGTTTTAAGTTTAATCTGTGAAATTTAAGTGTCCATGTGGTGGATCTCAAATGTCCATATCCTGAACATTGAACCATGTGATTCTGTTTTTGTTAAAATAACAGAGTTCTCTTCTCTTCTTAAAGGCATGTTTGGAATCTAGTAGTTTGGCATAATGATTTAATCTCGAACGCAGATATGTATAAAATTGTATGACAACGACTTTTTGACTTAATACATGCCAAACTAACTTCTTGACTTTCTGACTTATAAGTCAGTGTTTTACACAAACAAACTTTTGCTTCCAAATAACAAACTTTTAGTTCATCAACTTAATTTAGAATCAACTTTTGCTCCACTGGTTTGCCAAACGGGCTCTTAATGCCAAAACCCACTTTCTCTCTCTCTCTCTCTCTCTCCCTCTCTCTTTGAGAGTGGCAGTGTTTAGGGTTTTAGTTTGATAAATTACGTCATTTTTTCTGTTTATTCCTTCGGGGTATTTTGTTTCTTCAATCTTTGTTTGTTTTCTTTTGTGGGTATGTTCTCCGTCATTAGAAATTGTTGAATTCTCTGCACAAAAAAGTCTTTTTTTCTTGTAAGCGATTTTCTCTCTGAAAAATTAAGGGTCCGTTAGATTGCCATTTTTGCACAAAAATTCTCTTAGAACTATCTTTCCGGTGCAAAAATGGTAATGCAAACAGGCCATAAACTCTAGCATTGAAAGTAATGTTGGCTACTCTTTCTAAACTCACTGTTCATGTTCCTTGTAGATAGGAGACTTGTGTGTGCAAAATGATTTCGGCCATTTCTTGGGTTCCTAAAGGGGTGACGAAGGCTGTTCCGGTCGAAGCTGAGCCACCCTCGAAAGAGGAAATTGAAGAGATATTGAAGAGTGATGCTTTAGAAAGAAGGTAAAGCTTATATATTGGATACCCTTTCCTTTGATTGCTCATTCTTCTTTAGTTAGTCTAGATTTTCTTATTCACCATTAAGGAGTTGGGTGAATAACCTCCACTATACAATGTGATTGGGTGTGTTATTATTTACTGTTGTTTTTGTTTTGCATTTTATGATCTGCATTCCAAGATTTTGATATGATTCAAAATGCCCATTTTAGGTCACAAAATTGTTGGTAATGCGTGGAGCTACTACTATTATCCTGCTACTGGACATGGTTATACATGACATGTGTGTGTACATGTTGGCATGTGCATGTACATGCAGGAATATACATACACACAATGTCATGTCTTGCTTCATTTTTTGGATGATGAATCATATTCATTCAAATATCTTTTCTTTGCTAGATACCTTCAGTATTTTTCTGGACATATGGTATCACCTATGTAACAACGACACGGCTCTTTTAGGGTTTTTGGCCGTGTCGACACAGAAGAAGACACTTGGTGTGTTGTTTTCTGGTAAACAACGCATTAAGTGCTTATTTTTTGCTAAATTTTTTAAAACAAATGAAAAAAAAGAAAAATTGTTTATATATATATATATATATATATTTACCTTTATGTACGGACGTGTCTCTGTATCGAGTTTTTTTGGGTTGCCGTGTCAGACACCCCGTGTTCGTGTCGGACACCAACACCCATGTCAGTGTCCTTGTTACATAGGGTATCACATACCCAAGAAGATTGATTCTCATGCAACTTTATATTTTGGTGGCATTCTTGCCCTCTGTTTGGTTCTGATGTTTGTTTATGCAGCGGAGACAATGAGGATGAAGAAGATGAAGATATGGATCTCGATGCTTCTGAGCAGGCTGATGAAGTTGCCCAGGCATTAGCTGCAGCAGATGCACTTGGCAAGGCTTCTGAAAACACAAGTTCTGGGACCAAAGACATAACTGATGCCTTGAGGGAGCTTGAGATGGATCAATATGATGATGAAGAT
Source organism: Euptelea pleiosperma (assembly GCA_035048495.1). Lineage (NCBI taxonomy): Eukaryota > Viridiplantae > Streptophyta > Magnoliopsida > Ranunculales > Eupteleaceae > Euptelea > Euptelea pleiosperma. The sequence continues at coordinate 21,808,589 of CM068552.1, read as the reverse complement.
GATGGTACCTTTCTTGATTTGTTTACATATGTTTCCCAAGTCTTTTTTCTTTTATGTTTTTATTTTGATAGGTATTCTGGGGTGTAGTCATGATCTCAATGTTGCTGTCCAATTGAGCTCTGGGTTTGACCCTGAAAGATTATCGAGATTCGAGACAATAGTACTTCATAAATTCTTGAATAGAAGCAATTTTAAACCATGTAATTGTCTATTAACACGCAAAGGATTTCCCATTTGAATTTTGTTTTTTTTCCCTGATGAACTCAGGCATTGAGCTATTTGGTACTGGACTTGGGGACACCTACTATCCAAGTAATGATATGGATCCATACCTGAAGGATAAGGATGTAAGTTTGATGACTTTGTTATATTAACATTTGGTGTTCTATAACTTCTTCAGCTTGTGATTTGTGAATTATGAAATAATATGCTTTTCAGGATAACGATGATGAAGATATTGAGGACATGAACATAAAACCATCAGATGCAGTTATAGTCTGTGCACGTAATGAGGATGATGTCAGTCAACTTCAGGCATGTAATAATGACTTGAAGTGAACTTGCTTTCATTCCTTCCATAATGTCTGTTATTCAGTCGCTACTCACTGGCGAGCTTACTTTGGACAAAGCGTTGATATATTTAATTATTCTTTAGTTTTTTGTGCAAAGATACCCCGGTTGAGTTTATAGGTTTTTTTTCCAACACAAAAGCTGTGTTTGACACCTTGTGTCCATTTCTGGCACCGAACGACCTTTTCATGTTCTAGTTTTCATATGCAGGAAGTGACAATTGAGCACTTGATTGAACTGAGATGAGCAAATTAAAGGCTCATGTTTTTCACATTGTGGCAGGTTTGTATATTTGAGGAATTGGATGATGGTGATTCTAACTTGTATTCTCATCATGATATCATCCTTCCAGCCTTTCCCCTTTGCACAGCATGGCTTGATTGTAACCTTAAAGGTGGAGATAGAGGTGAGTTCACCTTTTTCATTGGATATTGAAGAGTGCTTGTTATTCTAACTTAGGCTATTTTTATTGATGTTGAGCTTTAACCAGCACAAGTTATAAGGTGCTTTTTAAGAAATGTTTTTGACCTTTTTTCCTTTTCCTTCTTTTCATCTTTTTTTTGGGTCAGTCGGGAGTGGGGAATGGTTTTCATGTGTCACAAATATCGAGTAGTTAAGGAGCTTAAAAAATAGAAAAAACAGTTACTATTTGATAAAAGTAATGAAAATTAACCCTTTTCTTAATTAGTTATTACAGAACTTACATATTGAAAACTAATAAGTATCCAGTAACAGCAAAAATCTATCTTGATAATAGTGCGAATTTGACTGCATTAAGAGTGGATTTGATAGAGTTCTGGTCGTTGATAGTCGGTTTTGGAGGGAGACAAAGATCTGAAGTGGAAGAGAGAGCAGGAGTTTATTTATTTGTTCACTTTTTATTATTATTTGTTGGCGGGGGGTGGGGGTTGAGATTCTCAAGCGTGAGCGACACCTTTGTTAAATGCTTTGTGAAGCTAAGGGATACCATACTATGTGATGCTGTCTAGTACATGAAGATGGTTGACCTTAGCTCTTTGCTGCGTGCTGATCCCTAGTTCTGTACAAGCTGCAAAACAGAAAGAAACGTCCCTACCAATTGACAAACAAAACCAGAAACTGATAGACCATGTTTTTTTTCTTCCCATTATCTAACAGAAGGGAAGATGGAAGTAAATCAATGATCCCCACCCAATTTCTTTATTTGGTGCCTTTGTTGGTGAACTATGAAATGATATTGATGCTATTATTTCTCTGTCATGGATTAACATCATTGCTTGCACTTTTTGTTAATTAGAATGTGAATATTGTGACTTTCTTTCGTATTTTTTATTTCGCTAAAGCACTTTGCTTTTCGTCCTCAAATTGGCAGGAAATTTTATAGCCGTAGGTTCAATGGAACCTGCTATTGAAATCTGGGACCTTGACCTCGTATGTGGAACTCTTTATCTCTTTACATTGTTGGTTGATGCAACTTAATCCTTGAGGAAATAATAAAATATGATGTAGCTATTCTCTAAGTTTTTTGACATCTTTTGGACCTCGAATAGTTACCCTCATTTGGAATCTCTTATTGTTTTTGTATGACTTACCTTTTCCCTTTCCAGGTTGATGAAGTCCAACCATTTATGGTATTAGGGGGCATTGCCAAGAAGAAGAAAAAAGGAAAGAAGGTTTGCCACAATATCTTTTCCTTTGACATTTCCTTTTATTTTATGATTTTGTGTTCAAATTACAAATTTTTGCCTATTTCATGTTTTTATCTATTCATTCGACTTTCTTGTCATATATTTTATCACAAGATGAATGCTAGGAAGTAATGCAGAACGTCCAACACCTTTGCCACCTCATTAGAAGACAAAATAGTTGACTAATAAGTTGTAGTTGGTTCACAAACCACTTGTGTTTTTTCTTTATCTCTCCATTTTTGTTGGGAACTGTGTGAGCCAGTCTCCAGGTTAACTTTTTTAACTTCTAGCTGTGTGGAAAAGGTGCATTTTACCTTTTGAATTGCTTCATAGTGTATTTCTTTACCACTCAGTCCATCTTTCCTGTCCTCAACCTTTCATTGCATTCGTAACTTCAGGAATATATTATTCTATTAATCAGTGAATTCACCTCGATCCAAAAAAGTGGAAAAAGAAAAATATTATTAACTTATCAGTCCTTGTTAGATTCCTCTTTAAAAGCTAGTTTTAATTAAAATGAATCAATGTACAAGGGCATGGCACTTTTACGCCTTTTTCCTGTGTGGGGGACGTGTGTCGTCACATATCCTTACATATATGGCAGTATCACCCTTTATTTTAATAAATTTTACTAAATAAATGATTTCTAAAAGAGGGTTGATGTGTTCTATTCTCCATAAATACTTTGTTAAGTTATTAAACACATATATAATTATTTGGTAGTCTTCCCTCCCATAATTTTACTTATATTTATTATGTTATTGGATAGTTCCACGGTGTATGAAAGTGTTTTCTTTTACTTTTCATATATTTCTTTCCTTATTTTTATCAAAAGAACTTTTGATTTAAATATAACTAAAATTTTATATCATAATACATGTATACAGACGTGTTTGCGTTTTTGGACTTCCTAAAGGCGTTGTATCAGACACCTTGTATCTGTGTTAGACACTGATTGACACACGTGTCCGTGTCATTGTTACATAGAACTGAATTGATGGCATCATGTTCCTTTCTGTGAAAAGTCCAGGTTGATTTCTGTTGATTTCTATCAATTTTAGTAGGAATAGGGGCTTGAAGTATATGATTACTTCGTTCTTACGTTAACCTATAGTTCGAGTATTTTAGGCACTAATTAGCTTCTATAATTGGAAATTCAAGACACTTGATGCACCATGCAGTGGTTCCAACTAGGAGATCTCCTAGGTCAAAAGTCTGTTTGATTAGATGTTGAAAAGATTCAAGACCATCCAATCTATGTGCTTTTTCTGGACCATTTACTAAAAATTGTTTGGCTGTCCAATGGAATGTAGTTCGATTGATTGCACATGTCCTAACACTCTGTCTGTAGATGGTGATGATTGTCTAGTACTCAGGCTGTATGTTTACCACTTTATTCACCAAAATTTGTTTGTCCAATTGAATGGCAGATCGGATGATTGCACATGTCCTGCTACTCTGTTTATAGATGGTAATTATTGTCTAGTACCCAGGCTGTATGTTTACCACTTTGTCATTTATTCCTACTTAACGTCCTTGTTTAGGAGTCTTATGGAGATATTAAGCTTAATGATCTGTTTTCTTGCAACTGTTCTTGACCAATTCTGTGAACTTGATTCATGCTAGACATCAGTCAAATACAAAAAGGACAGTCATACAGATTCTGTGCTTGGTCTTGCATGGAACAAGGAGGTCAGGTGAGTGCAGAACTTATAATCAATGATATTTTTTTTATTACCCCTTTGATTTTTATGTTGGTTTTACTAACACTGCTTGCTTTCATCTGAAATTCAGGAAGTACCTTGCTAGTGCAAGTGCTGACAACTCTGTTAAGATTTGGGATGTGGTTACAGGGGAATGTTTTCACACAAGAGAACACCATACAGACAAGGCAATAATCATGCTTTACCCTTAGTTTCGATATTTTATTTTGAGAAAATGTTTGATTGGTGCTCTAGGACACAGTCTTATGTTGTCATCTTCCATTTTCCTTTTTTTTCACTAACAATTAATATAATAAGATATGGGTATGACCTTAGAAATCATTTTTTTTGGATCATAGAGTGCTGTTTAGCCTACCCTTTGTTGCTGAAAGCTTCTAGCTCAAGTGCTAGTGCTACTCCCCTTCAGATACTTGCGTTCGTTTTAAAACCTCCTCTGGCTCCTACCACGGGCTACTACTACTACTACTACTACTGCGAAGTCAAAAATTTAGCTTTGACAACACTAGTTTTATACTTGTAGTGAGTCTAAGTTTGCATCAGAAAAATCAATAAATAAGTTATACTTCAACTTATATAGATAACTTATTTTTCTAAAACTTCATGGGCTTGTTTGGACATGTGCCACCATCCTCTAGGTTTTTAGGAGTCTTCTTGCAGATCCTGGCATTGATCACTAATATGGGAAGACCAAATCATTTGTTCTTACTTATTTTATCATAGTGTAGTCGAAAAGCACTAGGTGATGCCTGGGTGATTGGGGTTGCTCAGGTGAGGCGACGCCGAGGTGTAGCCTAAGCTAATCCTAGGCGATAATTTATTTCACAAAATTAAGGAAATACAAATAATATTGCAAAAAAATACATTTATTTATTTAGTGATTTGGAAGGTGCAAAACCCAAAAATGTAATGACTTTAGACTCCTATTTGGATGATTGAATCAAACTAGATTTAAGTTTATACTGGTAAATCTGGAAGTCTATTTTCATGCTAAAAAGTTAGCAAATTGAAAGGCACTCATATTGTATTTGTTTTTATGGAATACGTCTATTATTACAATTATTGTTATTACCGAAGACCAACAATGGCACCAGTGAGGAGGAACACTTTTGTGCAAGTTATCGATTAATGCTCAGCGCTTCAGTATATAGGCATACCTAGACAACCGCTTTTGTACAAGAGCCTGCTTAGGTACTGTTTAAGGCGCTAGGGGTTCTGGCTATGCAATGCCTAGGCGAAGCTTTGACTACACTGTTTTATTGTAGTATTTGCCATTTAATGACTTTGGATAAATTAGAATATATGGCTGTATGGTGACCACATAAAGTTTTCTAAGATGGGATTCATAAGTCAAAATGTGTTGATCTAGAAAACTTTTATGGACGTTCATGGGTAAGAATCATTTCCAGAAAACTTTTATAAGGGCAACCATACAGGGCCCTATATGTTTAATTTTTCTGTAGAAATCTTTGAACTAATTTACAATATCCATTAATGTTAATATGTTGCAATGTGTTTTAGTAAACTGTAGTGGTATTGATAGCTCCGGGTTCTGCTTTCTTGATATTGTTGCAGGTTCAAGCAGTTGCATGGAATCGGCATGTGCCAGATGTTCTTCTCAGTGGATCTTTTGATCACTCAGTTGTCTTGGTAATAGAGATATCCATGCCTCCTTGCCTGTTTGTTCTATTCATTCATTTTTAACTCATAGAAGCTATTAATAGATGTACACAAGGCTTAAAATCTCAGTACTTGAGGCCGACTCGACCAAAATCATGGTTTACTTGTGCCATACATGTGTGCATGTGCAGAGGGGTCAGGACCCACCATCTGATGGGTTTAAACTGGAAAATCTGAAATCAGAGGTTGATTAACAAACTGAAATAGCATTCTTTTGAGTGGTCAGAAAAGATAATGGCACACAGTCCAGAAATGTCTATAGATCAGGTGGTTGGGGTAATCTGTCAGGTTGATTTCTGGCACTGAAGATCTCTAGATCAGCACATTGAATGGGTCTGTATGCTTTGATTCATGTGCTAACTGGTGGATCTGAACAGAGGTCGGTTGTGTGGACATCCTAACCCAAGTATTCATTTCTACTATAAAATCAGTTTAGGAAGCTCTTGTTACATTTCTTTTTCAAGTTTTTGTTTTTCTTAATAAAGTTCCTTGTGAAGAAGGGATTAATTGATAAATAATATCTTTCTTCTTACTGTGATGCTTGATAATGTTTGGCTGCCGTGCTTCTGGTAAATTTCTGTTGAAGAAACATGGGTTGTGGATTTTTAAAATACTTGGACGTCATATGGATCTTGTGCAGAGGTCCTAGTTGATTGGCTTGCCTGTGTTAAGCGAGTGAATGTAATTGTTATAGATAATGGTAGAAACTGCTCTTTAAAAACCCATCTGAGTTCTTCATAAACTCATTGAGTTGATCAGTGATTTCGTGAAGTTTTTCCTTGACTTGGCAACTTGATGAAAAACCGGGTTAGGTGAAATTCCTCTTGGGCTTTCCAGAAATGTCATTTGCCTGCAGAGATCTTGAAAACTTGTGTTTCTTTTTAATGTTTGGTGCATTTAGAAAACTTCTCTAACCATTTAAAGAAAAAAGTTTGTTAATTGCTAAAGAAGGAATCTTTGATGACATCTCTAAGCATTTAAGAAAAAGTTCACTTGTTGCTAAAGAAAGGAAACTTACCACGGGTTACCAAAACGGCTCCATGGATATATCAGTTCCCTACAACTCACGCATGGGCGTGCGAACAAACAAAGACGTTTATGATATTATTGTGTTGGACATGTCTGATACACATCAAATGACATTTCTCTCTGGCTAGGTAGATTTTTGGATACCTGTGTTTTTACTTAACTATTTAACTAATACCTGTATGACAATATGCTTTTCATTTTTGTTCTATATCTGATATCTCGTCATTTAGGACCAAAATGCAATTTCATACTTTTGATTGACAAGGGAGAATGAGGTTTGAGATTTTGGTCCATTGTGTTAACTTCTTAGTTTGAAAGACATGGCTTTAAAAAGAATTGAATGGAGGAACAGGATTCATGCGGCCGAGTCCCTATAGTTAGGATAAGGCTTGTTGATGATGATAATGGTTCAAATTTTCAGTTACTCTGAACCACCTTGTAGATATGCTAACCTAAAGTTCTCTCTTTCTGGACAACATGCAGATGGACATGAGGTATCCTTCACACACAGGTATTAAGTCAGCAGTTACGGCCGATGTTGAGAGCTTGGCGTGGGACCCACACGATCAGCACTCATTTTTGGTGAGTTCTTGGAACATCCCTATTCCTTTAAGGTTGCCTTCCTTGGCACCTAGGTTCTTTTCTTTAGGTGCTGAAGAGTTAATATCATTGATTATGATATAATCCAAAATTGGGGAATAGTCAAGTCTGAACAGGATGGTGGGAGGAAACCATTCTCCCCCACCTGTGTTGCACACATGACATTGAATGCACTCGGTTGCAACATATGGTCCCCACCGAGATATTCTGGACCAAAATATTGATGCAGGAGAATGATTGTAAGTTTGTAACCATCGGATTTGTTGGCATTTTTTTCTTGTGCTCATGGACCCCTGCATGCATGCTGCACGTGCCACACCACTAGGAAGGAGTTTCTTCTTCATCCACCTCTTTTTTATTATAAATTTTTTTTACAAATTGAAAATTTTATTAGTAAGTGAAGCAAGAAATAATGTTGTGTTGAAGGAAATGGTGATGCCAAAATTTGGAATTTTAGTTTCCTGAGTTTCCATCAACTCACCCTTCTGGGAGAAACCTCCATTACCTTTGGATTGAAAGACATTGGTGTTGGTTGGATTAATCCATCCCCAAATGTGTTCTCAGGTCAGTCTGGAAGATGGTACAGTTCAAGGTTTTGATGTGCGGGCTGCTACGTCAGACCCAACTGCGGGCTGCAAGCCATGTTTTACTCTCCATGCACACGACAAAGCTGTTTGTACAGTCTCCTATAATCCTTCTGCACCAAAGGTATGTGTCTTCTCATCTCAAGTCCTAATCAGAGCCGTCTGTAGATAACTGAGTTCCTACACTGGCTTTATTTAATATATTTCTATGGTTTTCCTACAGCTGCTCGCAACAGGTTCCTCAGATAAAATGGTACACCCTAACGTCCTTTCTGAAGACCATTATTTTTCTGACAGATTTAGCTGTTTTTCCATTTATATAATTTACAGAGTACACTTACCTGTATATGTTTCAGGTGAAACTCTGGGATTTATCTAACAACCAACCTTCATGTGTTGCATCCAATAATCCTAAAGCTGTAAGTTACCTGATCTTTTATTTTGATTTTCTTGTTAGTAGTTTTGATTTGGAAAGTGTTTGGAAGTGTGCCTGCTTCTGAAGTTCTTGAAACCCCCAAGCGTTTTGCTGATGACTGGGCTGGACATGTTCTCCTTGGAGATAATGCACTACAAACAGGTTAATCCACAGCAATGACTGACTTAATTTCCCAAATCTTGCACGTGTTGGACATAGATAATGTGACTCAGTGGAAACTGAGTCAACCCAGCCAAATGATTCCATTGCATAAATAGTCAAGTCACATAAGTGATTTGACTAAGCACGTAGTTCTATATAACAAGGACAGGGCACTTTTAGGATTTTTGTTATATCAGACATGTCGACACACGGACTCGACACGTATGGTAGTGTCACCCTTTATTTTAAATTTTTTTATTAAATAAATAATCTCTAAAAGAGGGTTATGTGTTCGAACCTCTGTAGAGTACTTTAATAAACACAGCTGTAGTTGTTTGATAGTCTTACCTCTTACAAATCTACTTATATTTATCATGTTCTTTGATAGCTCCATGCCGTGTATGTACGTGTGTGTATATATATATGTGTGTGTGTGTGTGTTTTCGTTTACATTTCATATATTTTTTTTCCATTAATGTAACTAAAATATTAAATTATGTGAAAGATGTGAATCTAGGGTTAGAGAAGAGAAGATATGGAGAGAAAGAGAGAGAGAAACGAACCAGGGTTGTTCGGCTTCCTCCTTATCATATATATACCATTCACTTAAGTGGTGTGGGCCCACTTATATTAATAGAACATATGGGCCCAACATTCTACATAAAGCCCGTTTACATAATATAAACATAACAAACTAGACTAAGAACTCTAACCCTCCCCCTCAAGTTGGAGCATACAAATCAAACATGTCCAGCTTGGCACATAGAGTGAAAAAAGAACTCCTATGCAAGGCCTCAGTAAGAACATCCTCAAACTAATTCTCTACCTTGATATAAGGAGTGGTGATTCGTTTATTCAACACCATGACACGGATAAAATGACAATCGACCTCAATATGCTTTGTTTGCTCATGTACCACTGGATTGCTAGCAATATAGTTAGCAGCCTGATTGTCACAGTACATAGGCATAGGAGAAAGAACCTCAAATCTCATCTCCTTAATGAGGGACGGAACCCATAACATCTCACATGTAGTGTGGGCCATGGCTTTGTAGTCTACTTTAGCATTGGAGCGAACAACAATATTTTACTTCTTACTACTCTAGGTCATCAAATTATCACCAACAAATGTACAGTTATATGAAGTAGACCGACGATTTGTACGACTGCCAGCTCAGTCAGCATTAGAGAAATCAGTAATAGCTAAGCTCTGATGGTCGATACAGCCCCTTGCCTGGTGACCCCTTCAGATATCGCAGAATTCAGAAAACTGCATCCCAATGTGGCTGTCGTGGGGCATGCATAAACTGACTAACTACGCCAACAACAAAGGTGATGTATGGACAAGTAACAGTAAGGTAAATCACATTCCCAACTAACCGACGATAACGACCAGAATTAGTATAAACCTCCCCTTGTCTAGCATCGAGCTTAAGAGTGGGATCTATTGAGTATCAATAGGCTTGGGCCTAGCGTGCCTGTCTCAGATAAGAGATCCAACACATACTTGCGTTGAGAAAGGCTAATACTAGCCTTGGAACGAGCAATCTTAATGCCAAGAAAGTAACGGAAGAGACCTAAATCCCTAATATAGACAAATGGGCCTTCAAGTCTGAAATACTACAAGAATCACTTCTTGTAATGATGATGTCATCCACATACACAATCAGAACAATAGCACCAACGAAAGACCGTCTGACAAAAACCGAATGATCGAAACTGGAGCGTATAAAACCATAACCCAACACAACAGAACTAAACTTATCAAACTATGCTCTAGGCGACTGCTTCAAACTATAAATAGCTTTCTGCAAACGACAAACCAACTGAGTCTGACTAGGAGGAATATAACTAGGCGGTTGCTCTATATAAACCTCTTCTTGCAAGTCCCCATGCAGGAAGGCATTCTTTTATATCCAGTTGATATAAAGGCCAATCACAACATACCGCCACAGATAGTAGAACTCTTAACAAAATTCAGTCGAGTCAACGGGGAGAAAGTCTCAATAATCTATGCCAAATGTCCGAGTATACCCTTTGACGCCTTTATGCGCTCAACAGATCCATCAGGAAAGTATTTGATGGTGTACACCTATCGACAACCAACAGTTTGCTTCCCTAGAGGAAGTTGAGTAAAATCCCAAGTACAATTATGACGAAGAGTAGCTATCTTTTCATCCATAGCCAATTTCTAACCAAGAGAAGATAGGGCATGTGTATAGGAAGTAGAAACAAAAACAACAAACAAAGAGAGAGCAGAACTCTGAAAGGTAGGACTGTAGGAGCCAAATGATGAAGTGAAACAAAATCAACAATAGGATGCTTAGTGCATATGCGATTACCTTTTCTTAAGGTGATCGGTAAGTCGGCAGCGAAAACAGGAGAGCAGTAGGAACATGAACCTCAAGAGAAAACGAAGAGTGGTTAGGGGTTGGAGTAGCATGAGGTAGACTCTGTTCATAATGCACAACCGCACGCGATCTGTTACACATAAACATTGATCGGAGCCTCTATGGAAGCATATGTAGGAACGATTGGTGTAACATGACTAGGGACAACATCTAGAGGAACGACTGGTGTAACATGAGTAGAGACATCAATTGGGGATGAACTGGATAACCCCTCATTGATAGAGGGACACAATATTTGAATCATAAGACTCCCCAAGAGATGAAAAAAGTAAACTAAAAAAAGGTGACACCACACTGACGAGACGCGGGTCAATAACGGTACCCTTTGAGTACGAGAGTAACTCAGAAAGATACACTTAACAGCCGAGGAGAAAGTTTGTCATGATCAGGACCAAACACATGAACAAAGGACAACCAAACACCCGTGGAGACACTAAAAGGATTAACATCAAGATATAACTAGGAGAAGAGGGTACGACCATTTAGAATTGACGATGGCATACGGTTAATAAGGTGACAGGCAATGAGGACAACATCACCCCAAAAGGCTTCGGGATAGGCATATGAAACATAGGGCTATAGATAACATCCAATATATGACGGTGCTTACGCTCCACAACACCATTTTATTGGAAGGTATGAGCACAAGAAGTCTGATGGATCATGCCACGATTAGAACAAAATGTTTAAATAGAGGCTTGCATGTATTCAAGAGCATTATTAGAACGAATAATTTTAATAGGCTTGCCAAATTGAATAGATATCTAACTATAAAATGTGGCAAAAACTCATGGTAATTCGGAATGATCTTTTAATAAAAATAGTCATGTCATTTTAGAATAATCATCCACAAACAACAAAATAATGAAAAACTTTTTATTCTTGGACCCAAAATATTCGTGTGGATTACATCAAGAGGATTGAACTTACGACTCTCAATATGACGTGGTAAAGAACCATGATGATGCTTGTGTAACTGATAAGCTTCACATTCTTAAACAGACACTAGACTAAACTTAAGTATGGCACGACACAAATTAGACAATGAAAGATGACCAAAACGAAAATGTCATTGAAGTGGCAACATAGTTGCACTCATCACAGATGTAGGTGCACTAAGAGCCAGGTAATATAAACCGTCATTCTCATGTCCAAACCAATCACCTTCGTTTTGAGATCCTGGAGAACACAAGTAGGAGAAATGTTATAGAGCACTGTAATGATTTAGCGAGTTGATTAACTGATAACAAATTAATGGAAAGTCAATAACAAATAAAATGGAAGGCAAAGAAACAGATGGAGGGGTGAATAACAGCTTTCCCCAAGACTTTATGAGTGGACCTATCAGCTAAAACAATATGAGATCTAATGGATTGAAAATTAGAAAATATGAGAGGGTACACATATGAGCACTAGCCTAAATAGAGGACCCAGGAAGAAAGAGACTTAGCGGCCAAACATGTAGAATTACCTGTATTTGCCATAGTGGTGGTAGGCTGTAAAGAACTGGTTGTCAACAAATTCAACCTTTGAAGGATCTGGCCAAGCTAAGAAGTATACTTAGACAAAACAACACCAAGGGGTGCCTGAGAGGGTAGTGGATCTGTAGGTGATTGAGAAGATTCATCAAACGCCTGATTGGCCTAAGCAGGCTTGCCCCACTTATCCCAACAAAAATCCTCTGTATGTACAGAGTAGCACAATACATACACGACATCTCACCACCTCGACTGCCACCACGACCACCACCATACCAGAACCACAAGCACCACACGGCCACTAGAACCACTCCGTCCATTAGCACCATGACCACGACGACCACTCAGAAACACTACTCAAAACTAATACTGAAGATTCTTTGGGAGAAGAAGTCACATTCTCAAGAAAGGTGCACTGAAGACGAGAGAAGGCATTGGCTGCAGTGGGAAAGGACTCATTGGCCAAAATCTGTTTCTTAATCGAATTACTCAGGATTCTAGTTGGACAAAAACAAGGCAGCCTCACTTATCAAAAAAAAAAAAAACAAGGCAACCTGAAACTCTTCCCATTGTCGTTTCTGCTACTCTAGTTCAGTGGTCAAGGGCTGATACTACTGGAGTTCCTCCCACATACCCCTGAGTGAACTATAATACTCACTGAGAGATTTATCTCCCTGCTTCGTTGTGAACATTGACTCAAACAAGTTATAAATGCGGGAGACACTCCTCTCTTGAAAGTATATCTCATTAACTGCAACCCAGATCTGCTTGGCGGTATCAAAATAGATGACGTTAAAGGAGATTGACGGCTCTATGTTGTTCCACAACCACGTGGGATTCTCACTTTACCAATCTTCATTTTACTTATCATCTTCCAATGGTGGATCTTCAATGAGAAATTTTGATTTCTTCTTGGCACACAAACTTTCACGGAGTGAGACCATGTAAGGTAGTTGGTGCCATTTAACTTTACAGATGTAATCTGAGCACCAATGCCATCCTATGCAGGAGACTTGCCATCAGCAGAAACACCGAAAACACTCAAATTGGCCATTCGGAAGATGTAAAAATCCAACTTTCACACGGGATGTCAGAAAAATCTCAAACTAGAAGTAAACAACCCCTAAAATCACTGTAAGGAGGATTACAAGGGTAAAACAGCACATTAGGTCGGGTTTTTGAGAAAATTTATAACCCAATAGAAGACCGGGAAGGAATTTTAGTGAAAAACTTCAATTCGTGCTCGTAGAGTCAGAAAAATCTGAAACAGGATTTAAACCACCCCTAAAAACAATCTGGGAGGGACGACAAGGGTAGAGGATCAAACTTGCTTCAGATTTCTGAGAAATAGAAAAACTCAAAAAATCCCTCCCGGAGAGAAAAACACAGAAAACTGCACCTTAGAGCTTCAAGCACACATAAAAAAGCCTCCCAATCTTCAGAAACATCAAAAACAAACACTGAACAGACCCTAGATGTACATCTAGGTGTAAGCAAACTGCAAACAATGGATCTAAAGGTTTGTTTGTGTCAAAACCTTAGGATTTGTAAGCCAACCTGAGAAATAAGAAGGAAAAGAAGGAAGAAAGAGGATTAGAAGTGTTCTGATACCATGTGAAAGATGTGAATCTAGGGTTAGAGAGGAAAAGAGAAGAGAAGAGATGGAGAGAAAGAAAAAGAGACGAACTAGGGTTGTTCGGCCTCCTCATTATCATATATATACCATTCACTTTAGTGTTGTGGGCCCACTTACATTAATAGAACATGTGGACCCAACACTTTACATAAAGCCCATCTACATAACATAAACAAAACAAAATAGACTAAGAACTCTAACACATTATAGTATGTGTATGGACGTGTTTGCTTGTTAGGTTTCTTAAAGGTGCTGTGTCAGATATCTCATATCTGTGTTGGACACCAACACACATGTTCGTGTTACTGTTACCTAGACGGAGACAAATTGATATCATTGGGTCAGGCTTCTAAATATTATTTTTGTCAGACATGTACACCAGACAAGTCAACATGGATTTTTTTTTGTTTTCTACAATTTTTATATACTATGGTCCAGTTGATCAGTATCATCTTTTCATTGTATCCCATGCTATTATGAGATATAAGTATTCGATGGCCAGAGACATGCCAGAAAATTTTCAACTCCACTTTGTGTCATCCCACATTGAATGCGTTTACATAATATTGTGTATGTGGAAGGGTATTCATAAGTTTGCATACATGCATGTATAAGTACACAATACTGTTATGTGGAAAAAGGTATTCATATCTGTGAGAACAAGTGGAAAGGTCTGTACCTACTTATGGTTTAGAGATATGGGAAGTTATGCAATTTACATGCATTACATATACTTGGGCGTATGGAGGTAGGCATGTATTATGTAACAGGGAGTCATTGGCATTCGACGTAAAGCTAAAGAAAGTTTTTGGGTGGTTGGGCTAATGGAAACCCTAAACCCCATTTACCCTTTTTTTTTATTTTACATTTGATTTTATCATTTTCTATTTGTCTAAATCAGATTGATGTCATCAAAATGATATAGAGCATCTCTAGAATTTAGCACATTTGATCTGATGTGCGTAGCTAATGTTTTGGTCCAAAATGTCATCAGGGAGCTGTCTTTTCCATTTCCTTCTCAGAGGATAGCCCTTTCTTGCTAGCCATAGGAGGCTCTAAAGGGAAACTTCAAGTGAGTAGTGAATTCCTTATTTTTCCTCTTCCGTTCCTAATGTCAATTAAAACGACGATGAACACTGAATATTTGCAGGTATGGGACACCTTAACTGATGCCGGAGTTGCAAGGAGATTTGGGAAATACAGCAACCGAAAAGTGGACCCCACACCAGATGCCTAAATAAAATCAGAAAAATGAAAAATGTATTTATTGGGGTTTGCAAGTTCCCCTACTTATAGGGAGGCTTGAATGTAATTCTGCAAAATCATCCCGAGTCTTTATTTTTTGGTGAATGGAAGAAAAAAAAGAAAGAGAAATCCTCGGCTGCTTCATAGGTGTTTAGTTATGAGAGAGAGTGAGTCATGTATCTGTTTTCTTAGGGATCGTCAATGTATTAAGGGCGTGTCTGATTGCACGAAAATTTTTCCCAACAAAATACATTTGGGAAATGCCTTAAATGGCTGTTGGATTGCACTGGAGAACACATATTTAATCATGTGAGAAAATAATGGTGTATTTTCAGGTGGAAATGAGTTCTCACCTGTGGAAGGGAAATGGATTCTGGGCTTTGAGGGGTTTTGTTCGGGGAAAGATTTTTGGATCCTTAGAATTTTCACCTTCTCACTTTTTACCTTCATCATGGGAGAAAATAAAGGCATATTTTCAGGTTCCCACTTGGCAATCAAACACGCCCTAAGTGAAATCTTTTGGGTCTCGAATGTGTGCTTCTCGGACACAGATACCTGTTAATTTAACGGTATTTATGCACAACCAATCAGGCTGATTTTTGGTACCTAGGTCCACCTGGGGTTGGGCCAAACATCCATACGGTCAGTGGTCTCTCAAGTGTATTCCGGTTTTGTTTGATGACACTTGGCACTCTTTTAGGCACCACTGACCGTATGGATGTTTGGCCCATCCCTAGGTGGACCTACAGTCCAAAAATCAGCCCGATTGCTGAGTTCTAACTGTTTTTTTTTAATAAGCATTATTTAGGTAAGTCAGATCAAACGGCTAGAAAAAGTCACCAATCAGGCTAATTTTGGTCTGTAGGTCACCTGGGATGGGTCAAACATGCATATGGTCTCTTAAGAGTGCCAAGGGAGTAAAACTTGTCACAAGATGTTGTGACCGAACACGGTCACAACACTCAATACGAGCCACGTGGTATACTATTAGAGGACAACGACTGTATGGATGTTTGGGCAGTCCCTCGGTGGACTAGTACACAAACAATCAGCTTGATTAGTGATTTCTAACTGATTCTATTGAAGTTATTTTCATGGGTTGATTTTAACGGTAGGAATTTGAGCATTATTAAGCGTTATTTGGGTGCATAAATCCAAAGGTCGTAAATCACTAATCAGGCTGATTTTTGGTTTGTAGATCCATCGAGGGACTGGTCAAACATCCATACGGTCAAAGATCTCTGATAATTTGCCACGTGGCTCGTATTGAGTGCTGTGACCGTGTTCGGTCACAACATCTTGTGACACAAGTTTTACTCGTGCCAAGGACATTCCTGACCGAAACTGGGACTGCTTGGAACAGGTGTGCACACCAGATGTGCGGATTCAGCAAAAAAGCATTTTTCCCTGTACAGCGTATAAAAATGAAACCGGGCACATTTTCATGTCCACTGACCTGTGAATGAATGGACCTACACAGCAAAAATCAGCCTGGTTGATTGGGTTATCTATTGCAATTCAATCTGAGCAGCCAAAAAAAATGTTCAAATCAAATGGCCAGAAATCGCACCATGAAAATATTCAAATCCAATGGCTAGAGATCACCAATCAGGCAGGCTGATTATTGCTATGTAGATCCATCAAGTAGTGGGCCTAAAAAAGTACCTACACAGCAAAAATCAGCCTGGTTGATCTCTATTGCAATTCAATCTGAGTAGCCAAAAAAAATGTTCAAATCCAATGGCCAGAAATCGCACCATGAAAATATTCAAATCCAACGGCTAGAGATCACGAATCAGGCAGGCTGATTATTGCTATGTAGATCCATCAAGTAGTGGGCCTAAAAAAGTACATACTAAGCAAAAATCAGCCTGGTTGATCTCTATTGCAATTCAATCTGAGTAGCCAAAAAAATGTTCAAATCCAATGGCCAGAAATCGCACCACGAAAATATTCAAATCCAACGGCTAGAGATCACGAATCAGGCAGGCTGATTATTGCTATGTAGATCCATCAAGTAGTGGGCCTAAAAAAGTGCCAGGTTTCACATTTGATCTGACTACCTAAATAATCTTTGAGATTTGTTTGGTGAGAATCTCGAAGACCATCAGTGGTCTGGACCTTAGGACAAGGATGCTACTGTACCTTCTTAAAGTCGATGTTAATGCTCATCTTCTTGATAAAGTCGATGTTTGGAAATTTTAGGAGTGTTACGGTCTTTCATCCCTGGTGGTCGTCAAGACTGCTGATAGTCCTCGTGATTCAGACCACGAAGTCGAAGTCCCCATCCGACGGTCTGGACCACTACGGTCCTGTTAAGACCCAAACCAATAAACCAAAAGCACCTACGTGATAGAGGTGTGGAAAGTTTAAGTATTAACCTTTAGGATCGTAACATTCCACCACGCTTCCAAGGCCAACGTCCACGGTTGCCCACTCTGAAGCGGCTTTCACTCCACTACCCGTATTTTCTCACTTCTTGTGTTTCCGGTCCCCCTATTTTCTCTTTTTTGAGCGAGTCCCCAAGTAGCCCTTTCCTCAAGTCGCCCCTCCCCTGGCTTGAATCCATGACGTGGGGTTGGCTCTGATACCAAATGTTAAGACCCAAACCAATACACCAAAAGCACCTAGGTGATAGAGGTGCGAAAAGTTTATAAGTATTAACCTTTAGGATCGTAACATGTCCTCCCTAAGTCAAGACTGTTGATAGTCCTCACAATTCAGATCACAGAAACTCGAAGACCAGATCCAACAGTCCTCCATCACTTTCGAAAATACTCGCCAAGTTCATCGACTAGTTGACTTCATTTCCCTTAGCACTCCGCAAGATTGTCGCTTCCCATTTTGACCTTTTTCTGGGTGTGCGCTGATAAGTCATCATTTTATGCATTTTTACCCTATTTTCCTTAGTTGATTATCATAATTATCTTACATAAATCATTAAACTTACATGAAAAATAGCATATTCTCTTTTCACCAATTGTATATTAGAGTTCTCTTAATGATAGTCAATTGATTTATATTAATAATCTTATCTCATTAGGTACCCGAGCCCAAGACTTTATCGAGCATATGTCCAAGCCCAAAAGTTTATGTACAAAAAATCCAAATCTGAGCAAAATGATTGATAACGTTGATGGGCTAAAAGTTGGGCTAAGAAATGAGCCAATGCAGTGGGCGAAGTTGATGGACTAAGCATGGACCAAGGTGGTAGAGATTACAACAAAATTAATGGTCCAGATTATAGAAGGCATGGGAATGACTTTCCAAAAATAAAATTGTGGTTTTGGTTTTGAAATTTAAAAATGATGAAATGTTTAAGAAAGAAATATCTTATGAAAAGAAAATTTCCTTTTGTAAAATGAAAGAATATTTTATTGGTTTTCAAAAGAAAATTTTAAAAGAATAAATTAGTGGTTGATTCCATTGGGAAAAGAAAATGTATTTATTTGATTTTCAAAAAGAAATTTCAAAAGAATAATTTAATAAGTGATTATTGAGAAAAAAATAATATATTTTATATAGTTATTTTCATACGTGAAAATATTTTTCTATGAAAAGAAAGTCGTAATTTACCAAAGATGAAAAGAATGTTACACGTCCTAGCCTATAAAATGGCCTTCAATAGATGATGGACGACGTTCTTCTCTGGGCTGCTCTTCGGCTGGCGATTTCTCTCGGCTACACACCTTTTACGGCTATAATCTTCTCTTTGCACTATACTTAAATTGCTAGTCTAATTTTTGCAGATTTGGGTTTGATTTGACAGTAAATTACAATGACTAGTCAAAATATTGTCCATCAAATAGCATCGTTGCCGGGGAAGATAATGAAAGGTGAAGACAACCATAGGACGGAAGCGATTGTTAGCCACTCCAATGAGTTCTTTCAAACTGACAGTTAAGTATAATCTCTATATGAGGAAATGAGGACGTACCGTCATTAAGCAGGCCTAGTGCCTCTTCCTTATCTGGGAGAACTACTTATTGTTGGTTGACAGAATTTAATTGGTAAGCTTTTGGCTTAATCCAGAACAGTTAGGAACTGTCTAATTAGGAAAGATTTATTTTGGAAACAATCCAAATATTTTTCAAAGCTATCTTTCACTTAAAATCAGATAAAAGCCAAATTTTGCTTGTGTGGTGTACCAAAGAAATGCCAGAACCAAAGGAGAGAACTATAATAGATTACCGAGAATCGAAGGAGTTTAGTGCATTTTCATGTGTAGATATTTCCTATAATTATGGGAGAAGATTTAAACAAGAAAGTGTAATGAACACTTAAGGATGTTCTTTTAATCCCTCAAGTTCTGGGACTTATCCAAATTTTGAAAATTGGCAAAATGCTAACGATCCTACATGGTTTTCTTTTTATACATTTTATGTACCCTCTTCAGAGGAGACTTTAGAGGAAACGTTCGAAGCATACTTACATAGTCATCAAATAAACATGCAGGTTCTTACAAATGGGCAATGTGCTAACGATCCTCCATGGTCTTCTTCTTGTATATCTTCTGTACCATCTTCAGATGAGACTCTAGAGGAAGCGTTCGAAGCATACTTACAACCAAACAAACAGGCAAAGTTTTTAAAAATTCAAACTTCGATAAACACACTTGCATTGTGGTTGAATAATAAAGAAGATGAAGAACTCACAGGATTTGAGAATATTAAGGGTGATGAGGAACTCACAGGATTTGAGAATATTGAGAGTGATGGTGAACTAAATTTTCTGATACAATTAGTCATCACCCCTTATTCAATTTTCTTCCTCACCAAGAGGACAATGAGGATATTGAGATGCATGAGGATGAACCTTTAGATATTTTTGTGCAAAATAATGCATCTCAATTGTGGGACTCCCCATCTCTAACCTTTACAATGATGTCAATAATGAAGTGCAAATTCTTTTAGATTGTACTTCTCGTTTTGACATTGAGAAAGAGTCTCCAATTGAACCATTGCCTTTTGTAGCAAATGAATCAATTTCCTATCTTGTTAGGGTCTTTAAATTTAATATTTTGTCTTTATCATGTGAGCATACATGTTCTTACCTAGATCATGATAAGACTCACTTTCTTGATATCTCTTTTGAGATAATCATGAACCAAGAGATAAATTGTTAAAAGACCTTAGGGAATATGAACATGCAATAGGTTTGATTATTAATGACATAATGAGACTCAATCCGGTAATCCATAACCTGTGAGCCTCATCTTGAGGAAATAGTTGGAGTCAGGGCCGCAGAAGCAACTATTACAGGTATTGTCAATAATATCCTATAAGCAATGTATACATTTAGAAAAAAGTCTAATTTTTTTTTATATAATTTAATATTTCAATTGCAATTTTTATATCTGTTTGAAAATTTTCTTTTAAGACTTGTAATTCTAAAAATAAATCTAAACCATCTATATCAGTAAATACTTAATGTTTTAGAGAATGCTCAAGATAAAGACAACAATTTTTTAAGCTCTCATAATCTAAAGATTTTAACTTGTTTAAATCAAATAAAAAATATTTATATTTTTTATATTGTTCAAAACCTACTATGAATTGAATAAATAACTTGATCTATTGTATATATGAAATAATCAATCCTAAAAGATTTTTTACTTGATTGCATTGATTCAGTATCAACATTCTCATCAAAATATTTCTTTCTACGAATTATACGTTTCTCACAAAATACAGGTTCTATTCCTATTTCATTAGCAATCTCCTTAGATATAATCATAGCTTATGTAAATCTATTTTCTCTATAGTTTTTAAAATATGCAATAAGACCTTTTAATTGATTCATAGCATCATCAATCTACATATCTTTAAATTGTAAATTCTTACTAACAATATTAATAGAAAATAATACATTATACCAAATAGTCATTTCCAATAAAAATTCAAAATTTTCTATCTCATATGTTGCTAAACTTTCTGCTTCACTCCTTATTTTAGCATCTTCACTGGTTTTTAATTTGCTAATTGAATTAGAGTATTTCTTATTTGTGGAGCTTGATATTTTATTGTTTTAACACTTTCAACACGACTCTCCCAACGTGTTTGTGACATTGACTAAATGGCAAAAGGAGATATATTATCTTGAAGAATTTTTCATCGCTTTGTAGAAGAAGGGAATAAAGAAATTATACGTTGTACCACTCCAAAATAAGATATATCTTTAGGACAAGAGTTTTCTATATTGCAAAGTATTAAGTTAAGATTATGACAACCACATGGAGTGTAGAATGCTCTATGATTTATATCAAATATTCTTTTTTTTGTACACTTTATTGTTTACCTTTAATATTAGATCCATTATCATATCATTGTCCTCTTATATCATTAATATTAAGATTTTCTAATACTTTTGTAAGTTCATTAAAAAGTCATTTTTTAGATGTATCATCTACTTTTACAAACTCTAAAAAATGTTCTTCTATTTTTATTAGAGTCGTCGAAACATTCACATATCGTAATATAAGAGTCATTTGTTCTTGATGACTTGCATCTAGAGTACAATAAAAAATAATTTAAAAATATTTAATTCTTTAATTTTTTACAATAATTATACTTTTGATTTCAAATGCTAGCATTTGTATTAGTTCATTTTGTATATTGTGTCAAAGATAATGATTATCAATTTCACCATATTTAATACGTCGAACATGTTCTTGCATTATAGGATCAAATTCTACAATTATTTTTATTAAGTTCAAAAAATTTCTATTATCATCTTGATATATCTTCTCATTATTTCCATGAAAAGCCATATTAATTTTAGAAAGAGTCTTTACGACCGTAATAATTCTTAATAACATTTTTTTAATGTTCTTTTTTTTTTTGTTAATTTGTTTTTGAACCTGTTTATCAATTGTCTTATTTTTTAATAATCGTATTTCTAAATCAACTCATGTATTCATGTTAGTAATATGCTCATTTGTTATTTCATGTTTTTTAAGTTTAAAACCAAGATTCTTCCAATCGCTAGATCCTTGATTAATTAATTGACTTATGTTAAATTTTGAATTAAATAACTTATAGCAAAAATAATGCCAAATCAAAATCTTTTGAATATACTAGCCATTTTTTATCATGTTTCTCTTCATTTAGTAATTTTCGAATGTAATGTGAGGTAGAAAAATGTCTAGAGTTTTCATCAAAGGAAAATTAAAATTTGTTACTTTAATTGGACCTTTTTCTATTAATAAATCTCTTAATTTTGTATCGATATTCTTCCATCGTCCTGGATCATAAATATTAATAGGAATAGAATTAGATATTTCATTAAAGTCATCATCATCTTTAATGGTGTTTCTTGTAGATATATCTTTTATATATTCGTCACTTTCTTTTCTTATACTTTTTTTCTTCTAAATTTTTAGATTGTCCTCATCAAGAATAGTTTTATTATAGACTCGATTGTCATTATTATTTTGTTCATTATCATCCGTTTGCTTTATTATTTCATTTTGTTTCAATTCTATTAAATGATTTGATTGTTCATTTACTAAATCTTCATTTGAACTAATTATTACATTTTATTTATTACCAACAACAAATTTCTCTAGAGGTTCTTTTTGAGATTGCATAAATTTTTCTACTTTTTTTAAGCTTTTCATATCTAGATTTATATTTTCTAGTAGACATATTTATAATTGAAAATGTTCTTGCAGCACAAGTTAATTAATTATCCTTTATAATGAAAGGTTAAATTTAGTTTAAAATATAATAACTCTGACACTACACCAAAATTGCCTATTTGCAACAGTTTGGACCGTTGTGAAACTAATTTGAAACGGCTTCAAACCGTTGCAAAAAGTGGCGTTTCAAATTAAATTGCAACGGCTCAAAACCGTTTCAAACGTAATTTGCAACGATACGTTCTGTTCCGAATTCCACATGAGAATAAACATATTTGCAACGGTTTTGAACCGTTTCAAGTCTTGAAACGGTTCAAAACCGTTGCAAAATATAAAATAGAAACGGTTTTAAATCATTGCAGTAGTTTATGTTGCAACGGTTTTGAACCGTTTCTATTAGCAACGGCTCAAAACCGTCTCAAAATGTAATTATGCAACGGTTTTGAACCGTTTTAAACCATGTTTCGTCATAGTTATAAATCATTTAAATTAAGAAACGGTGCAAAACCGCGTTGCAAATGATTGTAATGCAACGGTCGTAAACCGTTTTTGACTTATGGTTTGTCACAATTATGAATTATTTAAAACTAAGCAACGGTTCTAAACAGTTGCAAAATATAATTCTACAATGTTTTGAAAATTTGTGAAACAGTTTTGATCCTTTTCAAATGTGAAATTTGAAGCGGTTGATATTGTTGAAACGGTTTTGAACCGTTGCAAACAGTAAGAAAATGCAAAAAAAAATTATGCCTTATAGATGGCAATGTTGATGGTTGACCTGGTATAACAATAGTTAAGTAATAGTCTTTTCTGGACAGAGAAGGTATTTAAGGCAAAAGTGAAATAGGAAATTGGAACTTGGAAGATCATCCAAGCTATAAAAAAGCCACAAATAATTAGGCTTCAAGAAAATTTGGATAGATCTCAAACGGTTCTCAACCGTTCTTCAGACACCTATCAACACCGTTGTTAAAACCTTTGAAACAGTTCTTACGAATTTTAACAACGGTTCACACCGTTGCAATAACGCTGACCCTAAAAATCTATACAAAACCATATAACAACTATGGTGTATATTATCTTACAACGGTTTTAGACCGTTCCAAACATTTACAACGGTTCTAAAATGTTGTAAATATCAAACGGTCCAAAACCGTTTCAAATGATAAAATTTGGTTGTTGCAAATTGGGCTTTTTGGTGTAGTGTGAAGATTAAAAACTAAGAGAATAAGTATTTATTGCTTAATATTTCTTAAAAGAAGAAGATTAAATAAGAGATTCGATGAATAAACCCAGAACGTCAACACCAATCATTAATTCACCAAATATCTCTAGATTAAAATCCACAGCACCAAGAATCTGTAAAGAAAAAAATCATAAAACCAACCTTTAGATTAAATTAGAACATATAAGGTTTGGAAAAAAAACCTAAACCTAATTTCAAAAAATTGATAAACTTAAAGAAAAGTATTCTAAAGACCAAAATATACTTTTCAATATTCATATTGCCATAGATCACATTGCAAATATGTATATCCTTGCTTGGTGCTATAAAAAAAGAAAAACTCTGACAGCTAACTCACACTTATTTTTCTTCAACAAAGAAATCCTAAAAAAAATTGCTCTTTTTAAACACTTTTACAGAACAAAATTGTCCAACATCCAAGGAAAATGTGAAAGCTGTAGAAAATCAGAAACATTGAATGTCAAGTTTGTTACATTGAATGAAAGGATATATATCTTTTCCTCACAATTCTTAAAGGCTAAAGCCTAATGGATATTACGTATTAGCATTTTAATGGGTTATTTCTAGCTAGCTGTTGGATCTGATTTTTTTTTGGTGCTCAAATCTAATTGCAAGAATCATCAATTAGGTCCTCCAAGAGGTGGGCCAAACACCAATAGTGTTAGTGGCCCATTGGCATTTTGTGTAGACAGAAATTAAACTTTGAAGTCCCAGCACGCCTACTCACTCTAGTCCTATGCCTAATACATTAAGTTATTTTCTAACTCAACGGTCTAACTTAGCTTAATTCACAAGCTAATCAATATGTTGGTTAGTTCATCAAACCTTTAATAACCTAAACTAACTCAACTCAAACGAGTCTAAACCTATTTAGCTCTTTGATGTGAGTTATCTTTATAACTCTTAGCTATAAAAAAAAAATCCTTATAACTCCTTATAGCTATCAACAACTTTTTAGTACACTACTGAAGAATGACTCTTCAAATATTCAGAAAAGATTGTCCCTGATTAATATGTCATGTTAAGAGAGATTATAATAGAAATGTCACTTTGAAATGTCTTATGCATTTGATAAATTATTGTTTCTGATTGTAATAGTTGTACATTCATAAAGAACGAAGGCAGAAGCGTGCAAAAAACACTATCCAACGTGGTGTTTGGAGAAAAAAAATACAAAAGACACAAAAAGAAACCTAAAAACTAAATAAACACCATATCCATATAACAAGCTATGAAGTTCGACTGGAACACAAAAAGAAACCTAAAAACAGGAAAAAAACACAATAGAAGATCAAAGTGGGGTTTGAAAAAGAAAATGAATGAGTGAGTTTTACCTTTCGCATCAAAATCGGGCGTAGATGAGAATGAGAGAGAGGCATATGGGTGAGCCAATTTTTCAGCAACACCGACGTAGATGAGAGGGACAAATCTAGTCTGCAACCATTTTCAGACTTAAAAGTATATAAACACTCAGTACTATTGGATGTCCCTTGAAAAATCTATTATTTTAATGTTTTAAAAAAATTATTTTATAGATTAAAAACACGTTTTTCAATGAGCATTCAATGGTGTATACAATGTTTGCATACTTTTAAGTCCGCAAATGGTTGCGGACTAGATTTGTCCAGATGAGAGTGAGAGAGAGGCGTATCTATGAGCCATGAGCATCTATGGCAACCTAAATCTTGAGAGAGTAGAAGAGAAGTTAGAAGGAGAGGTGAGAGAAGAGAGAAGGTAAGAGACATGGGTCGTTTGGCATACTCCTTTTGTTCTTGAATGCTGTAATTGTAAACTGTCTGCCAATATTGAATGCTTATTCCCAAGTGCAGATTTAATATAGGAGAGAATAAAGGCCCTAGAAATAGGAAGGTGGAATTTTTTTGAGAGAAAATAGTGGATTAAAGTAGAAAGTTCAAATTTTGGGGCCTTTTGATGACGTGTTTTTTTTCAAACTTTTGAGAGAAAAGAGAGGATTAAAGTAGACAGTTCAGATTTTGGGGCCTTTTTAAGTGACATGTTTATTTATTTTTTTCAACTCTTTGAGAAAAAATTTCCAAAAAATCAAGAAGTTGAGGTTTTGGGGGCCTTGGTTGACGTGGGGGCCTTAGGCGAAGCCGGCCCTGGTTGGAGTGCAAAGGCAACTCCAAACTGAGAAATTTGACAAAACGTTGTATCCATCTCTTGTTTCTACAATTAATGCCACCTTTTGATTATATTGAAATTGGTAGAGTTTTAAGAACCAATAGTCATTTGATCAAACTTCTATATTCAATTTGGTTTTAAAAAATTCTATCAAATATGCCTAACATTGTGGTTTTTTTGTCCCAAGAGAAAAAATATTTTTAAAACTCATGATAAAAAGTCAAAACTTCCTTTCTCAATATGGTTCTTGAAAATCCTTTCTCTAACGTGAAAAGGAATTTGATGTATATTATTGTATTTTAATTTTCATTTTTGTCATTTTTATTTTTTTTGTTTTTCCTAAGATGTTCTCTTACACCCTCTTTATTTGTGATTTCTCAGTGTTTACGATGCTTATTTGTTAAAAGATTGAGGACCATGTTCGATTTAAGTTGGGTGTGTGGATTCGTGCTTCTTTTTAGGATAATTCCTGTTAATAGTATTGACTAGTGCATTCTTCATTTCTTTTTTTCTTTTTAATTTCTTTTTAAAAATTGAAAAAAAATATTTGTTGTTATTTTTATTTTTTTTCTTGCTTGCATTTCTTCTATTTAGCTATTAAATTCTGGATTCTAAAGGCATATATGGTGAAAACTCTAAACAGCCAAATTTTGATATTTTAATACCGAGTCCTTGTTATTGACTCTCAAGTAGTGAATTTTTGAAAAGTCAACTACACATCTAATAGATTGCTAGAGTTTAGGTCAACTTTAGTGGTTGTGACCTAATGATTGCCTAGAAGAGTTAGGAAAAACCAAGTCTAATTAACTTTGACTAACTGGTTCATTTGGTTGGTTGGGAAAGAAGAAAAACAAAACTGAGTATAAAAACGTGTTGGAAAGCAACCATTGAATTATATTGGGTACACCGAAAAGGGCTGCCTATTTCCTTTGTATTGCATGAAAAATCTTTCATATAAAAAAAAAGAGGAAGTGTTGAATATGATGAAGAAGTGTCAAGGAGACTAGGCGCAGTCAAAGAAAAATTTGTTGAAAGTTTCAATGATTTATGTTTCTGAAAAATAGGATGAAAGTCGTCATTGTAAATATACGAGTAAGCTGGAATATCACAGATAAAGCCCAATAAGTATTACGGTGAACATCCAAACCGCTTGTTAACCCGAACATGTAGCTTAGTTTTGAATTGGGTCCTTAAGTTAATCCGATCATCTCTTGGGTGATTAGAAGTTCGCTTCTGCTTTAGGAAACCGACCCTCTACTTATTTGTCAGACTTCACATGCACTCAAATTCACTATATTCTAGAATTTATCTAAATGAAAGTTAATGATTCAGACTCTATCTTGAGTTTTTGGAATAAATGACTGAAAATCATAAAGAATCAATGCCTGATTAATCTTGAGTTTGATGCTTGAATGAATTATGTAACAAATTTTTATTTTCTTTTCTAGCTTAGTTATTTTTATTTTATCATTAAAAAAATAGAAATGGAGGATTGTGGGTCTTACTTTACAGTTATTATCCCAGTTTTTGTACTCCACATTTCTAATGTAACTAGGAATTAATAGCCCGTGCTCAACACGGGCAAAGTAAAGAAAAAAATTATATGAAAAAACTTTTTGTTATATGTACAATTATTATTTATTTTAATACTTATGAAAAATTATTGTGTTAAGCCTACTTATAACTTGCTTGCTTTCCTCAAAATTTGAATTCCAAAGTTAGGGAAGAGTTATGGTTTTTCTGTTTATGGTCAACAAAGTTCTACTCAAGCTTTTCCAACTCGAAGAGAGAATTCTACTCTTGTGAATCATTTTTCGCTTAGGATATGTAAAGTACATAAAATCATGCCACCTGACACAATTGTTCGGACCGATTGACCAATGAATGAGATTGGACAATCAAAGCACCTACAAACAAAGAATCAACCTGATAGCTTATCTATAGCCGTTGATTTTCACTTTTTGATGGGATGATATTAGCATTTTGATTTGCAATCATTTTAAAGATTCTCTTATTACACCCAACATGGTAGCTCAAATGGTTGGTGTGTATCCACCTCTTTCGAGAGGTTGTGGGGTCAAACCCACATAGGCAGGTTTCCTCCTTTGAGCAGTGTGCCAGGAGTAGAAATCCCCTTTACCAGCTTGACCGGGTCCAGGTTTCACTTGACTTCATCTGTGGGGCCCTCCAATGATGGTAACTACAAAAAAAAAGATTCTCTTATTGAATGGCTTGAGCACAAACTCCATCTGCCATCGTATCATCGCTAGCCCAATTGTTTTTGTAGATCGATAGTGCCTCATTTTCTTTTAGATTTCTTCAATTCTCTATTCGGACAGCTTCGATTATGTTGGCGTCCACTGGTTGAGCGACCACATCCATTACATGAATCACATTGAATGACATTTCTCTTGTTGTGGCCAAACCAAACCCACTAAATTATTGAACTACCCCGATAAATAAAATCCGTGAATAATAGCGTTTAATGCCTCAGATGCCCTTCTTTCAATGGCAAGTTGTAAGCATTGAATCAGACATTGTTTGTGTAAGGAATATTTTCATATTCAATTTGGCAAAGATTCCGTTTGACATAAAAATATTCTTATAACCGTTCCTACGAGTACTAGTGTAGCGTGAAAATATCGTGGTATGTATACTTCGCCAACTACGTGAAGACTAAAAGATAGAGACAGCAAGAATCAGACGGTTGACGACATGAGTCATCTGAGTAACTGTCAATTTGTCAGTTAATGATCATGTACGCTCGATTAGGAAGGTAAGTGACTTAGTGGCCATGGGAGTTGATTAAAATGAATAAAATATAATGGTCAGACTTAGTCATTGGGCAGACCCGAGTCAAAGTCAATTATATTGACTAGTGGGAAAGTCCAATCGATTGGACATGTATTCCCAATCTATTGGACATAGTCCAATCGATTGGAGACTACGAGGCAGAAACTTATTTGAGTACAATCGATTGGAGACTCTGTGAAATCGATTGGAGCCTTCGGGACAGAAATCTTTCTGAGTACAATTGATTGGAGACTCTGTGTAATTGATTGGAGCCTTCGGGACAGAAAGTTATCTATGTCAAATCGATTGGAGAACCCTGTGCAATCGATTGGTGCCTTCAGAACAGAAAACTTATTGAGCCCAATCGATTGGACCAGGTGTACAATCGATTGGACCTTGAACAGAATCGATTTTTCTCATATCCGAAATTCTAGGTTCCATCATCCCACGTTCCACACAACTCAAAGTCTTGGAATTCTATAAATAGAACCCTTCTATGCCTTCTCTAAACACACACAGAGACACAGAGTGACTCAATCTTCAAGAGAGAGAAGCAAAGGCTTTATTTATTAGAGTGTCCATTCGAAGAGAAAGAAGCTTATTTTTCATTCACATCTTGTGAGCTTATTTTCTTCTCGATCAAAGCTAGGAGCTTGATCTTTACTCAGTTTAGGTTTTCCACTTCTATATTCAACCTAGTAAGCCTGAGAGTACCAGTCTGACTCAACACCTTTTGAGCAACTTGGGGTTCAGAGTGTACTGAATCCTTCACTTTCTGCAAAGGCGGGAGTGTTGAGAATTAAGATCGGAGGAGTCGATCGACGGTAGGTTTGGGGTGTACCAAACTAAACAAGCAGATAAGGCTTCTTGGCTGGAAGGGCACCCGTGGATTCGTGGCGTTGATTCAGAGGACATGGACGCATCTGTAGTAGGCCTTGGCTAAGGTTGGAAGCTGTATTTGCAATGGTGCTGCATAGGTAACCTTTGTTTCGTTTAACTTTTTAGTTAGTGATACTTTCCGTCTAGACGTGATCCCGTGGTTTGGCTAAGGTTTCCACGTAAAAATATCTTGTCTTGTGTGATTGTTTGTTTGTATTCCGCAATCTCACCTGATTAGATCAAACGACAAAAAGACAATATACCACGGATGTATATTTGATTTGAGTCGGTTGTGATAATCCTTTTTCAAACAACCAAGGCATGCGATTTTATCTCCTTACCATCGACCAGTAAAACTGTGTAGGTATTATTAATTTTAAATACCTAATCAACCTCCTCTTCTAGGTATATTGAGTTAAAGAGAACGAACCGGTGGAATTTCAGCTCGTTGGCTTTTGAATTAATTGGAGTCTGATCTATATGTCTTGTGTATAATTCGTGCAATTGCATATCCGTCAACGTGCATACAATAACGAATAACAGCTTTTGTCTGAAATTTCACCGGTTCGTTCTCTTTAATCCAATATACCTAGAATGGGGGGGTTGATTAGGTATTTCAAATTATTTATACCTACACAGTTTTATTGGTCTATGGTAGGGGAACAAAATCGCATGCCTTAGTTGTTCGATAAAAGATTATCACAATCTACTTAAATCGAATATACCTCCGTGGTATATTTTGTTTTCGTTATTTGATCTAATCAAGATAGATTGCAGAATACAAACAAACAATCACACAAAATAAGAAAGTTTTACGGGGAAAACTTAGCCAATGAAAAACTACGGGACCACGTCCAGACGGAAATGATCACTAACTGAAAAGTAAACAAAACAAAGGTTACCTACGCAGCACCATTGCAAATACAGCTTCTAACTTTAGCCAAGGCCTACTGCCCACGTCCTCTGAATCAACGTTACGAATCCACGCTCGCCCTTCCAGCGAAGAAGCCTTGTCCGCTTGTTCAATTTGGTACACACCAAACCTACCGTCGATCGGCTCCTCCGATCTTAATTCTCAACTCCCGCTTTTATCGAAGGTGAAGGATTCGGTATACCCTGAACCCTAGGTTGCTCAAAAGGTGTTGAGTCACACTGGTACACTCAAGCTACTAAGTCGAATATATGAGTGGAAGACCTAAGCTGAGGGAAGGATCAAGCACTTGGCTTTGATAAAAAAGAGAACAAGCTCACCAGATATGAATGGGAAACAAGCTTATTACTCTTCAGATTGACATTCTAATAAATAAAACATTTTCTTCTCTCTTTAAGATTGAGCCACTCTATGTCTTTGTGTGTGTTTAGAGAAGGTATAGAAGGGTTGTATTTATAGAATTTTGTGACTCTGAGTCATGTAGCACGTGGGATAATGGAACCAAGAATTTCGGATCTGAGAAAGACTGAGTTCATGCAAGGTCCAATCGATTGTACTCTGGGTCCAATCGATTGAGCCATGTCCAATCGATTGGGTATAAGTGTCCAACCGATTGGGCTCAATAAGTTTCCTGTTCCAAAGGCTCCAATCGATTACACAGAGGTCTCCAATCAATTAGACTCAAAAGAGTTTGTCTTAAAGGCTCTAATCTATTTCACAGAGTTTCCAATCGATTTGACTCAAATAAGTTTGTCTCGAAGACTCCAATCAATTTCACAGAGTCTTCAATCAATTGGGCTGAAATAAGTTTCTGCCTAGTAGCTTCCAATCGATTACACAGAGTCTCCAATCGATTGGGCTATGTCCAATCGATTGGGTATAAGTGTCCAATCAATTGGACTATCCCAATAGTCAATATCTTTGACTCAGACTCGGGTTTGTCCAATGACTAGGTTTGACCATTATATTTTATTCATTTTAACCAATTTCTATTACCACTCAGTCACTTACCTTCCTAATCGATCGTACACGATCTTTAACTGACAAATGGGCAGTTACTCAGATGACTCATGTTGTCAACTGTCTGATTCTTGCTGTCTCTGTCTTTTAGTCTTTAAGTAGTTGGCGAAGTATGAGTACCACGACATCTCCACACTAAACTAGTGCTCGTAGGAACGGTTACAAGAATATTTTTATGTCAAACGGAATCTTTGTCAAATTGAATATGAAAATATTCCTTTCAATCTCCCCATTTGGCAATTTCGTGATAAAAAACATTTAATCATATAGAAGGTAAAACAAAATAAAAAATCAATCCCACCCTCTTACATGATTCACTCACTATCTCACATTCTCTTGAAGATAATCAAACAGATAATGGAATAGCTTTTGGTATGTTCCCTGCACATTCTACCAATAATACATACCATGTAATATCATCGGCAATTAATAAATCATTAAAATGTAGTGAGTTAATTATGTACATCACAAGTAGAGAAATTGAAAAGAATAACAAAAAAATTTATCCCCCTAAATTTCTCTTCTCCTATCTCATGCATATACTTATTTTTACCTCTATGATTTTTGTAAAGAATATTTTCATATTCAATTTGGCAAAGATTCTGTTTGACATAAAAACATTCTTGTAACCATTCCTACGAGCACTAGTGTAGTGTGGAGATGTTGTGGTATGCATACTTCGCCGACTACTTGAAGACTAGAAGACAAAGACAGCAAGAATCAGACGGTTGACGACAGGAGTCATCTGAGTAACTGCCCATTTGTCAGTTAAAGATTGTGTATGCTCGATTAGGAAAGTAAGTGACTTAGTGGTCATAGAAATTGGTTAAAATGAATAAAATATAATGGTCAAACCAAGTCATTGGACTGACCCGAGTCCGAGTCAAAGATATTGACTATTGGGATAGTCCAATCGATTGGAGGACTCTGTGTAATCGATTGGAAGCTACGAGGCAGAAACTTATTTCAGCCCAATCGATTGGAGAGTCTGTGAAATCGATTGGAGTCTTCGGGATAGAAACTTATTTTAGTCGAATCGATTCGAGACTCTGTGAAATCAATTGGAGACCTATGTGTAATCGATTGGAGCCTTTGGAACATGAAACTTATTAAGCCCAATCCATTGGACACTCATCTCCAATCGATTGGACATGGCTCAATTGATTGGACCTAGAGTACAATCGATTGGACCATGCACAGAATTAGTCTTTCTCAGATCCAAATTCTTGGTTCCATTATCCCAGTTTCTACACAACTTAGGGTCATGGAATTCTATAAAAACAACCCTTATATACTTTCTCTAAACACACACAGAGACACAGAGTGACTGAATCTTCAAGAAAGAGAAGAAAAGATTTTATTTATTAGAGTATCCATTCGAAGAGCAATAAGCTTATTTCCTATTCACATCTTGTGAGCTTGTTCTCTTCTTGATAAAAGCAAAGTGCTTGATCTATTTCTCAGCTTAGGTCTTTCACTTCTATATTCGACCTAGTAGCCTGAGTGTACCAGTGTGACTCAACACCATTTGAGCAACCTAGGGTTTAGGGTGTACTGAATCCTTCACCTTCTGCAAAGGGGGGAGTGTTGAGAATTAAGATCGAAGGAGCCGATCGACGGTAGGTTTGAGGTGTACCAAACTGAACAAGCGGACAAGGCTTCTTGGCTGGAAGGGCGCCAGTGGATTCGTAGCATTGATTCAGAGGAGGTGGACGCATCGGCAGTAGGCCTTGGTTAAGGTTGGAAGCTGCATTTACAACGATGCTGCGTAGGTAATGAAAGTAGGGATTTTCCGCGTCGTTGGTTACGAAAACCCTAAGTCCAACAAGATTTGTAATTTTGATCCGATTTTTATCCTGCAAAAGTATGCAATTTCGTATAGGGATTTGTGTCGGATGTCGATCCGCACTCAGGGTTAGTTAGCGCAAGCAAGGAACATAAAATGATGAATTTTTCTCAGAAAAGCACGGAGAAATGAGAGTGGTGAGAGATTATGATTTAAAACATTCTTCCCATGATTATAATAGGCTAAATTGCATTGAAATGAGACCTAAAATACCAAAACATAATAATCAAACTACTTTATTATTAAAAGAAACTATATTATTGATTGAAATAAACAAAAGTGCGTACATTGATTGAATGAGAAACTACATCCTAAAAAGCATTAAAAATTAACTAAAGAGAGAAATATTAGAGAGAGAAAGATAAAGATAGAGAGAGAAAAAGAGAGAATCTAAGAGTTTTTAGAGAGAGAAAGAGGTATAATGAGAGAAGATTAGAGAGATGGGTCTGGCCAATAGATGAGAATGGATTTGTGCAAGTTGCACGGATAATGACAGTGGATTCACCAAGGAATAATAGCAGGCTGATGGTGCATTCAAGATAGAGCCTACCCGTGGTGGTGCATTGCAACCCTTGAAGGATAGGAGGAGAAGACTTGGCCTTGAGAGTGGATATGCAAGGCCATAAGTTACACCAGCAGGTGAGGTGGATGGGGTAGAACTGCAAGGAGGGGTGCTGACTATGGTGGATGTGGTTCAACAGGTGGAAAGTAGGTAGGAGGGGAGGTGGTGAAAATGATCTTCATAGAGTTCGCCGGCGTTAATGGAGTTCGCCGGCGATTCTGTAATTTTTTTTTTTTTTCTTTTTTTTGAAATTGAAAACAGAATAAGAAGGGAAGGAGAATAAGAAGAATAAGAAGGGGAAGATGAGGAGAGGGAGGAGTAGGGGGCAGCAACGTCCTGCCTGTGTGCAGAGTCGACCGGAGTTGCAGCCTGCAACTCCGGTCAGTAAAAAAAACGAGGACGACAGATGCTAGAAGAAGAAGAAGAAGAAGAAGAAGAAGGAGAAGAAGAAAGAGAAGAAGAGAAGGGGGAGAGAATGGAACTTACCGGTGATACAGGTTTGCTTCGCCGGAGATGGCAGCTCGTGAGGGAGAGGTGTGGTGGCTACGAGGATGAAGACGTTGCTCTTCTGGTTGGGAGGAAAGCGTGGTGCAGCAGCCAAGGCAGCAAGGTGTTGCAAGCCAAGCCTGTGTTGGAGGACAGCCAGCCCACCAAGAAGAAGAAGACGGTTGTGAGTTTGGGAAGAAGAAGAAGAAGAAGAAGAAGAAGAACGCGAAGAAGAGTGGAGGGGGCTCCTTTGAGGGTTCCGTTTCTCTCCCTTTTTCTCTAGGGTTAGTGGGTTGCGGGGTCTTAATGACCGTTGGATGGAGGGGAAGAAGAATAATGGATGTGGAAGAGGGGGTGAAAGACTTAACGTGGGAGAGAAACTCACGGTTTCTCTCTCCTTTGTTTCTATTTTTCTATATTTTTTTTTCTTTTTTTTTTTATTTTTTTATTTTTATTAGTGGGTTGTGGGCTCGGGTTCGTGGTTTATGGGCTGTAGACCATGCGACTTGTGGATCACTTGGCCGTGAGCCACATGATTGGGATGTGCTCTATTAGGTAAGATCCTGAGGTGGTTAGAGAGTATTGGGTTAGGGTGAGATTAGAGAGATGAGAGATAGGGCTAGTTTTTTTAGAGAGAGAAAATGTGATGGAGAGGAGAGAGAGACGGTGTTAGGTGGTTGAGAAATATTGGACTGTGAGTGATCATAGGGTTATGATGGTGATCGAATGGTTGAAGGGGGGTCTATAGTGGAGATCGAGGAAATCATGCGTACGGGAGATGAGATTGTGAAATAGGATGGCAATTGTGTGGTGTCAGTGAAAGAAATGGAGATTGATGGGGCAGTCGGTCGATCCGATGATCGATTAATCAATCAGATGGTCAGAACGGTGGAGGTGGATGATGGTGATGAGTCATGGAGGGAGATTTGGTTAGAGTTAGGAGAGAGAAAGTTGGGATTTAGAGAGAAAGAAGAGAGAATAATGGAAAGAAAAGCACTGGTAGAGGGTTTGGAACCCTGCTCTTCACTGTGTCGCTCCTCACTCTTCACCAGTAGAGCAGCCATCATTCCTTGTCGATTCATACGGCTTCAAACGCTTTGGTCCGTCTCTTGGTCATTGGCTCTCATACTCCCTTCGTTCTTTGGGCCGGCTTTTTGGTCCTCTTATTCAGCCCATATTTGGCACATATCTTCTAGTCATAGCATGTGGGCTCTTTAAGCTTTGATAATGGGCTTTCCTGATCGATGTGGGCTTGCACGTCTCGAGAATTGTCCCATCGGGGTTTCCTGCGACAGAAGAAGCGCGTAATGAGACTCTATCAGAATGACTTCATGTCTAGACTTTCGAAAATGTGTTTAATGCATGCAAATATACCATTTCGTCCAGAAAAGTGTGTTCTACGCAACAAAAGAGACTCTTACGTAGAAAAGTAGATAAATAGAGTATTTTAACGTGGGAGAATGCAATAACGCTAAAAGGATAATTGCTTAAAATAAGCACTTTTGAGCGAATATCAGGTAACTTTTGTTTCGTTTAACTTTTCAGTTAGTGATACTTTTCATCTGTACATGGTCCCGTGGTTTTTCCTTGGCTAAGGTTTCCATGTAAAAATCTCTTGTCTTGTGTGATTGTTTGTTTGTATTCCGCAATCTATCTTGATTAGACCAAACGACGAAAAGAAAATATACCACGGAGGGATATTCGATTTGAGTCGGTTGTGATAATCTTTTATCAAACAATTAAAGCATGCGATTTTGTTCCCATATCATTGACCAGTAAAACTGTGTAGGTATAATTAAGTTTTTAAATACCTAATCAACCCCCCTTCTAGGTATATTGGATTAAAGATAACAGACCGGTGAAATTTTAATTGGTATTAGAGCGGGTATTTCTATTTAAGGTTTAATCACTTGAATTTAGATTCCTAAGAAACCAGTCCATTTTCATTAACTTGTCAAAATGCAAAAAGAATATGAAAGTACATCCAGATCTTCATTGTCTGATGACTATTTGAATATTGCTTATGAGAAATTGTATTTAGAAAGTCTTAAATCGATCAAAAAAAATAAAGTTCTATCCGATTGTAAAAATGTTTCATTAGAATTGGCAAATATTGAACTCACTGATGAAAGGAGACAATGGAAAGAAGAAAAAAAATTACTTTTAATGAAAAACAAAGTATTGGAAAATGAGTTCCAAAATCAATTGATAAACAAGTGTGATATTGCTAAATTGAAGAATTTTGATTCTCATCTTAGTTCATATAAGAATAATGTAAAACTCACATATCCTATAGGAAAATGTATGACAACAAAGTTCAAACAAACTGAATTAGTTGGTCATCATAATTCTAGGCTAAGTGAGTTATACGTGAAATTTAATGAACTAAAGAGAGAAATTTCTAAAATTTCTGAATTGAGAAAAACTTTGTTTGATAGTCATGTTGCTAAGAATCAATGGTCCAAAAATAACAAAAGGAGGAACAATTCATTTCTTCCCAAATAAATGGCAAAACTTGCAAAGTATAAAATCATTTGAGTGAGAAAAGATGGTCAAAAATGCCTTATGATTCATTCTACTTTCAAAGCTTTAGAAAATAACAAATGGTATCTGGACAGTGGTTGTTCTAGGTACATGACTAGAAACAAGTCAATGTTTTGTCATATTGAAGATCATAAGGATGGAAGTGCAACTTTTGGGGATGGAAGTATGGCTAAGGTTATTGGTTGGGGAAGTATTCAAGCTCAAGGTATTCCTAAGCTTGATAACGTTCACTCTGTTGAAGGACTCAAAGCCAATCTTCTTAGCGTAAGTCAAATATGTGATAATAATCATACATTTAAATTCACAAGCCAATGATGTAATGTTATTGATGAATCTGGCAAATGTGTTATGAGAAGTTCAAGAACCTCTGAGAACTGTTATATTATTGGTAGAAATCCCAAGATTATCTACAATTCTGCCAAATTAAATGATTTTGACTTATGGCACCAAAGACTAGGTCACGTGAACCAAAAGGACCTAGTTAAAATTACTAATAAAGAATTAGTGAGAGGTGTGCCCAAATTGGGAAAACCTACTGGCACTATTTGTGAGCTTGCCAAATCGGTAAACAAATTAAAAGCTCTCACAAAAAGAGAAATTATTGTGCTACCTCCAAAGTACTTGATCTGATTCACATGGATCTTTTGGGTCCTATGAGGACTGAAAGTTTGGGAGGAAAAAGATACATTCTGGTCATCTTAGATGATTACTCTAGACTTATATGGATTGCTTTTCTTAGAGAAACATCATATGCTTTTGAAGAATGTAAAAGATATGTCAAAAAAGTCAAAATGAAAAAGGCTACAGTATAGTCAAGATTTGTACTGACCATGGAGGAGAATTTGAAGATTCTAGTCTCACTGAGTACTGTGATGCCATTGGCATTACGCATGAATTTTCTGTACCCATTACACCACAGCAAAATGGAGTGGTTGAAAGAAAGAATAGGGTGATTCAGAAAATAGCCCGGGTGATGCTTCACAGCAAAAACTTACCTCAAAATTTATGGGCTGAAGCAGTGAATACTGCTTGTTATACTCTCAATAGAGTTTATCTGATACCAGAAACTTTGAACATACCTTATGAAATCTAGTTGGGTAAAAAACCTAATGTCAAATATTTCAAGGTTTTTGGGACAAATGATATATTCTTAGAGATAGAGAATCTCTGGGAGAGTTTGACAAAAGAGGAGATAAATAAATTTTTCTGGATTATTCCACAAATAGTAGAGCTTATCGGGTTCTTAATCAAAGAACCAAAACTATCATTGAGTCTATTAATGTGGTTATTGATGCTTTAAATTGAAGAAAATTCCTCGCAGGATGACAACTGTGATGATATCTGTCACAGTATTGATGACATTCATGTTATTTCTCTTTCTAGTGATTCTCATACTGATAAATCTCTTCCTTCATAGGTTAATGAAAGTAGGGATTTTCCGTGTCGTTGGTTACGGAAACCCTAATCTCAATACATTTGTAATTTCGATCTGATTTAATTCCTGCAAAAGTATGAACTTTGTATAGGGATTCGTGTCGGATGTCGATCTGCACTCGGGATTAGTCAGATTAGCGCGATTCAGAGCAAATAACAAAATTTTCCACAGAAATTGCTAAAAAGAAATGATGGAGGGGTGAGAGTGGTTGTTCGCTTTAAAACATGATATTTTTAGAGAGAGAATTTATGGACCATCGAAAGCATACGAAATAATGAAGACAATAAATTGAACTGAAAATAAACTATTTTATTAATCAAATTAAACTAAAAGAAATACATTGCTTGAATAAAAACATGTCCCAACTAAAAAGCAAACAAATTGGCATGAGAGTTAGAGAGAGAAATTAGGAGGCTAGAGAGAGAAAACTTGAGAGAGAGAAAAAGAGGTCCTATAGAGATACGATGATAGAAATCCTACCTTAGAGCTCACCACGTGCACATGCAAGCCAATGGAGAGTGTGAGGCAGCAATGTGTGGAGATGCTGGCCGGAGTTGGTTGAAGTTGGGTCGGCCCAAGGAGAAGTAGCGGTGTGGAGGATGGACCAGCGAAGGTTTGCTAGTTCTTCCGGTGGTTACACTGGTGGGGGAAGACGGTGTATGGGTGCCGTTGGTCAGCAAGGTAGCAAGGTGGATGGACCACCGGAGTAGCAGATCTATGGTACTGGCGGAGTGTAGGTGGCTGGAGAAAACAGTGATGGAGCCACCTGCAACGATGTTGACTTCCTCTCCTTCCTCCTTTTTTTTTTGTTTTGTTTCTTTTCCCTTTCTTTTTTTTTTGTGTTGAGGAACAAGGTGAAGACGGACTGGAGGAGAATGGATCTAAATGAAGGGGGGACGGTAGCAGCAAGTGATCATTGCTAGCTATTGAGAGGGTGGTGGCTGAGGCAGTAGTGCAGCACCGTGAATGGAGGAGATCAAGAAGAGAGGGGCATTCCCCTTTGCTGTTAGAGAAGGGGCGACAAGGGCAGGTGGTATGCTGCTGCAAGTGAGGAGATGGTTGGGTCGTGGTGTTCCACACATTGCTGGCTGCAGGAGGTGGAAGAGGGAGAGGCGGTGACAGGCAGCAACAACAAGGTGGAGGGATGGTGCAGGCGGTGCAAGAAGGAGACCCTCCTTCTCTTTCTTTTTCCTCTTTTTTTTTTTCTTTTCTGAAGGACTGGCCAGATAAAACGCCTGCAACTAGAGAGAGTTGCAGGTGTGACAGTCTTCCTGATGTGGTACACTACAAGTGGAGGGGCGATAGCTGCTGTCTACGTTGGAGATCAAGTGGTGAAGGCGGTGCAGCAACTGCAAGTGGAGGTGCTGCAAGCGTATCACGCACAGGCGGAAGAGAAGTTGAGCAGCAAGCAGGCCAGGGGATCTCACGGTCAAAGATGCAGGCGGAGGTTTCAAACCTGTCAAGGGAGGAGCTCACGGCTTCCTCCCCTTCCTTCTTCTTTTCCTCTTCTCTTTTTCTGGTTTTTTTTTTTTTTTTTTTGTGAAAGAGAGGGCAGAGAGAGGAGAAGGACGTGAATGCTTTAGGGTAGACAGTAAAGGAGATGGTGGAACGTGGTAGAGAATGGGGGGAATAAAGGCCAGCAAGGTGTGGAACGAACGGCCGGAGTTGCAGGCGCAACTCCGGTGATAAAGATGAAGATGAAGACGGTGATTGAGAAAAAATGGAGGAAAAAAAAAGTCAAAAACCGAGGAGAAAGAGGGGGCCACGAGTTGGGGGAGAGAATGGAGGAGAAAGGGGGGGGATTAGGGTTCGAACGAACCCTTCTCCCTCCTCTTATAAAGCTCCCTATTTCCATTAATGGAAATAGGGTGTTTTTTGAAAATAAAATATATATATATATATATATATATTTTTTTTTTTTTTTAAAGTAAAAACCTACTTTATTATGGGGAATCTCCCCAATTAGTGGACCCCCCATTTTTTAATTAAAATTATTTTGAAATTCACGGGGTCCACTAACTGGTCGGACAGCGGGTCGATGATGATGGGCCCGGCTATTGGCCCACATGGACTGATGATGTCCATCGTCTCACAAGATGATGTGACAGACATTCTGATGGCGATCGGATGGATGGTGACTTGATTGGGACCCAGATTGGTAGATCGACGGATCTAGAGAGATCCAACGGTCCGATTGAAGATCCAACGGTCAGAAAGCTAAGGGAGATGAGATAGAGCCGAAGGGTAGGAGTTCTGGGGTTAGGTCAGTAGATTCGAGGATCGAGAGATGAAGAGAGAGAGAGAATAAGAAGAGATGAGAGAAAAAGTATCAAAAAAATGGAAAAAAAAGTACTGGCGGAGGGTCTGGAACCCTGGTCTTCACTGTGACCATCCTCACGCTTCTCCAGTAGAGTCGACTATCATTCCTTGCTGACTCATGTGGCTTTAAACGCTTTGGTCCGTCTCTTGGTCATTGGCTCTCCTGCTCTCTTCGTTCTTTGGGCCGGCTTTTTGGTCCTCTTATTCAGCCCATATTTGGCCCATATCTTCTAGTCATAGCATGTGGGCTCTTTAAGCTTTGATAATGGGCTTTCATGATCGATTTGGGCCCACAAGTCTCGAGAATCGTCCCATCGGGGTTTCCTGCGACAGAAGAAGCGCGTAATGAGACTCTATCAGAATGACTTCATATCTAGACTTCCGAAAATGTGTTTAATGCATGCAAATATACCATTTCGTCCAGAAAAGTGTGTTCTACGCAATGAGATAGACTCTTACGTAGAAAAGTGGATAATTAGAGCAGTTTTACGTAGGAGAGTGCGATAACGCTAACAGGATAAGTGCTTAAAATAAGCACTTTTGAGCGAATATCAGTTAAGAAAAATCATCCTAGTGTTGATATCATTGGTGAGGTAGGAAGTAGAGTTCAAACTAGAAGACAGATTGAAAATGTTGTTAACTTTGTGTGTTATACTTCTCAGATTGAACAAAAAAATATTTCTGAAGCTCTTACTGATGAAAATTAGATTAGTGCCATGTAAGACGAACTAAGTCAATTTACTAGAAATGATGTATGGTATTTAGTGCCCAGACCTAAAGATACTAATGTTATTGGCACTAAA
Source organism: Euptelea pleiosperma (assembly GCA_035048495.1). Classification (NCBI taxonomy): domain Eukaryota; kingdom Viridiplantae; phylum Streptophyta; class Magnoliopsida; order Ranunculales; family Eupteleaceae; genus Euptelea; species Euptelea pleiosperma. Next base: position 21,766,746 of record CM068552.1, on the reverse strand, counting down.
TGGATTTTCGAAAATAAATCAAATGAGAATGGAACTGTTGTCAAAAATAAAGCCAAACTTGTAGCTCAAGGCTATACTCAAATTGAAGGCATTGATTTTGATGAAACTTTTACTCCTGTTGCTAGATTGGAATCCATTCGTATCTTGCTTGTTGTTGCTTGTCATCTTAAATTTAAACTTTTTCAGATGGATGTCAAGAGTGCCTTCTTGAATGGTGTTCTTCAAGAAGAAGTTTATGTGGAACAACCCAAAGGGTTTGAGGATCCAAAATTTCCTGATCAAGTTTATCGCCTCAAAAAGGCTTTGTATGGCTTAAAACAAGCTCCCAGGGCTTGGTATGATAGATTGACCACTTTTCTGCTTCATCAAGGTTCTATTAGAGGAGAAGTGGATAAGACCTTATTTGTTAATACTGTTTAGGGAATTTATTTGATTGCTTAAATTTAAGTTGATGATATTGTATTTGGGTCCACATCTGTTGATCATGCTCACATGTTTTCAGAATAAACGAAAAAGGAATTCGAAATGAGTATGGTAGGTGAACTGAGTTATTTTCTGGGTCTTCAAGTTAAACAGTTGGATGATGAAATTTTTATTTCTCAATTCAAATATAGCAAAGACCTAGTTAAGAAATTTGGTATGGAATCAGCTAAACATCATCGTACTCCTATGAGTACTACTACAAAGCTGAGTAAAGACATTGAATGAAAGGATGTTAATCAAACTCTGTATAGAAGCATGATTGGAAGCTTACAATATCTCACTGCTAGTCGTCCTGATATTTCCTTCAGTGTGGGTGCTTGTGCTAGATTTCAAGCTCATCCCAAAGAATCTCATATTTTTGCAGTCAAGCGTATCATCAGGTATGTTAGTGGAACTATAGGATATGGTCTCTGGTATTCATTTGATACTACTGCAGAACTTGCAGGTTATTCTGATGCTGATTAGGCTGAAAATGTTGAGGATAAAAAAAGTACCAGTGGTGGGTGTTTTTATGTTGGTAACAGCCTAGTTAGTTGGCAAAGCAAGAAATAGAATTGTATTTCTTTATCTACTGTTGAAGCCGAGTATATTACAGCTGGGAGCTGCTGTACTCAATTGCTATGGATGAAGTAGATGTTAACATATTATAAGATCAATCAAGGATTGATGACTATCTATTGTGATAATACGAGTGCTATAAATATATCGAAAAACCATGTTCAACATTATAGAACTAAACATATTGACATTCGTCATCATTTTATTAGAGATCTTGTTGAAGAAAAAATTATAACCTTGGAGAACATTGCAACAAAAAACCAATTAGCAGATATTTTTACAAAACCTCTTGATGTCGTTAGATTCAAATTTCTTCGTAAATCTATCGGTATTAGTTTGATTGATTGATCTTGTATTTTGTGTTTATTTTTGCTTTCATATTAGTCTGGTTGGTTAGAACTGATTTTGAATGATCTAAATTCAGACTTGACATATGTACTATCAAGATCATATCATGATGATATATATTTCAATGTTTGTAATGATTAGTCCATTATATCTTATTTCTGTCAGTGGATAAAATTATCTTTTGCAAACGTATGTTTCACACACTACACATTGACTGATTTTTCTTTAGGAATAGATATGATTTCAGTATTATTTCTAGTGCTTATTTCAGGAATAAGGAATAAATCTCTACTAGATATGACTTCAAATTAGTAGTGTTCCTGCCTTCAGTTGATTTCGAAATTGCACTATAGTCGACTGTTGGCTTCCCAATGAGAGTTATTCTAAGGAAACAGCTACCTCCAAAAAAATTAGAGTGAAAGCCATTTGTATGGCCCTGTTTGAAATTGAAATCTGATTCTCATTGCTGCAGAAAAGGGCTACCTACATAGAGAGTGAAAGCTACTGAAAGTAGGATTTTCCCGCGTCGTTGGTTACGGAAACCCTAACTTCAACACAATTTGTAATTATCCGAGACTTTAATCCTGCAACATTAGACAATTCTTGTACAGTGGAAAGTCGGAGTCGTATCCGCACTCGGGATTGGTCGGGTTAGTGCAATAATGAACATAAAATGATGGAAAATTTGCAGAGAATGGAACATAATATTATTCAAATCAATTTCATTCATTCGAAAATGTCTCTTACAATCAAGTAAAAATAACTGAATTATAAAGCAATAAAAAAAATAAAATAAACTAGAGAGAGAAAGAGAGAACTAGAGAGAGAAAGTAGAAAAATCTAGAGAGAGAAAGTAGAGAGGAGATTGTAGAGATAAAGAGAGAGAGAAAGAAGAATGAAAGTAGGTGAGAAAAGTAGGGAGAGGAAGACCTATCCTAGAGAGAGAAAGGTAGAGAGATGAGAAAAAGAAAATACTCACCATGGTAACTTACCGAAGTGGTGAGCCGGATATCAGCCATCGATGAGTGAGTGAGGTTGAACCGCCAAAAGTGGACCGACATGGTGTTGCGTGGTGGTTCTCCAGCCAAGAATGGTGGTGATGAGTGGTGCGTGATTAAACTAAGTACGCTTGGAGCATGATGGAGCAACTTCCTGATTTGCAAGTTTTTGAGAAGATATGGCTACGAGATCTCGAACTTGCTTCCCTGTATGAAGAAGATGAGAAGCACCGTGATCGTTAGAGGTGTGGAAGGTTGGAGGAGTTGTAGACGACGGTACAGGGTGGAAGACAAGTTGATCGTTGCACCACGCCACCAACCTATGAAGGATCAACACGTGGTTTGCAAGCAAGCTGACGAGAGATGGTGGGAACAGAACTTTGCAGGCGTTTGTATGAGTGAGCAATGGTGATGGAGGCGTTGCTGGGTGTTGGTGCGTGGTGGAAGGTGTGCCCGTGTGAAGGAGGCGGCAGCAAGGGGTTGCTGTTTGTCAGCGAGGCAGCAAGGTGGATGGACCACCGGAGTAGAGATGTGTAGCACGAACGGAGAAGAAGACAGAGGCGGAGATGGAGATGGAGATGGAGATGGACCTACCTGAGTTGCAGGTCCGTTTGAAGACGGCCGGAGTTGCAAGAGGTGGAAGAAGAAGGGCGGTGTTGCTGTTTGCAACACCAGAAACAGTGTGTGTAGCAGCGGAGAGGGCGACTGTGGAGAGGAGGAATGAGGCTAGGGTTGGAGACGAGATGGGATAGAGACGTGGGGCATGGGAGAGAACGGCTCGCTGGCTGAGGAAGGCGTCACCGGTGATAATGGTGCTCGCCGGAGTTGCAGGTTGCAACTCCGGTGATCTTGAATGTATATTTTTCTTTTTTTTTCTTTTTTTGGGACCATTGAATGCAAGGGGAGAGGATGGACTGCTAGGGCGATGGTGCAGCACACGGTCCTTGCTGCAACAGCACCATGGATGGAGGAGAGAAAGGGAGGAGGGCGGTGATGTAGCACACGTGAGTTTCTGCCAGAGTTGTTGGCGCTAGAGGCGCTGTTATGAGAAAGAAAAAGGTAGAGAGGTGGGCAGCGTAGGGTCCAAACGGTGTTGGACGTGTTGCAACCCAAGGAGGTCCTTTGCTGAACCAGTCCGCCGGAGTTGCAGACCTGCAACTCCGGCAATAAAAGAAAATAAGAAGGAGAAGAAGAAGGAGAAGAAGAAGGAGAAGAAGAAGAGGAGAAGAAGAAGAAGAAGAAGAAAAAGAAGAGGAGCTTACCGTTTTCTGGTGTGCTGTCCGTTCAAGTGATGAACCAGGCTCACCGGCGTTCATGGAGGTTGGTGACGCTGGTTGTGGTGCTCCAAACCGTGGGGCAGTAGGGAAGTGGGACGTGAGTTGCAGCCTGCAACTTGGAGTTGCAGGCCAAGAAGAAGAAGAAGAATAAGAAGAAGAAGAAGAAGAAGAAGAAGAAGAAGAAGAAGAAGAAGAAGAAGAAGAAGAAGAAGAAGAAGGAGCGCCACCAGCTCGCCGGAGAAAGGTCGCCGGAAGAGGAAGGAAGAAGAAGAAAAGGAAGAGAAAGGAGAAAGAGAAGGGAGAGAGGGGGGAGAGAACCACTTTCCCTTAGGGTTTTCCCCCCTTTTAAACTAAAAAGGGGTCGCACCATGTAATCTCCACCGTTGGATATCCACGGTTTCCAAATCGTGGAGATTTCACTAAGATGGGGGCCCGTGCTTAAAGGTCTCGAGTGGGGCCCTTCCAAGAATTGGCCATGGGCCGTGAGCTTAATAATTTATAGGCCCGCATTGGGTTGACCAATGGACTGAGGAATAGGTTTTTGGGCCAAGGGAGTGCTTGACCACTGGGCCAAGAGATGATGCCACATGTCGGCCAGTGGTCGGCCAATGGGATAGTAGACCATGAAATAATGCTAAAACTCGTGGGCCCAGAGTGCATCGGCCATGGGCCAGAAGGTAGGTGAGAAGGATAGTGGGCCACTGGGCTCGATGGATGGGGGTTAGGGTGTGTTTGGTTGCCAGGGGAGAAAAATGCATTTTCCCCTTGAAATACCCATCAAGGAAAAATGTATTTTCCTTTCTTCGGAAATCGAGCTCTACGCTCTCAGCCACAATCAATCATCTGAGGCATTTCTCTACAATCAAACCTGTCCTAGGGACTGATATTTTACAATGGAGATCGGGTGGTTGATAGGATGGATGATCGACTGATCGGTAGCACGATCGGATGGTCGGATGCATAGAATTGATAGATCAGATGGCGATCTATAGAGATCCAACAGCCCGATGGAAGATCCAACGGTCAGAAAGCTAAGGGAGATGAGACAGAGCCAATGGGGCAGGAGTTCTGGGGTTAGGTCAATAGATTCGAGGACCGAGAGATGAAGAGAGAGAGAATAAGGAGAGATGAGAGAGAAAATATCAGAAAAAGTATTGGCAGAGGGTCATGAACCCTGGCTTTCAATTGTTCTTCACTTGAGCTTTGCCAGTAGAGCAGGCCATCATTTGATGTGGCTTTAAATGCTTTGGTCCTTCTCTTGGTTATCAGCTCTCCCGCTCTCGTGGTTCCTTGGGCCAGCTCTTCGATCCCCTTGTTCAGCCCGTAACAGGCTCCCATCTTCTAGACATAGCCTGCGGACTCTTTAAGCTTTAATAATGGGCTTTCATGATCCATGTGGGCCCACAAGTCTCGAGAATCATCCAATCAGGGTTTCCTGCGACAGAAGAAGCGCGTAATGAGACTTAATCAGAACGGCTTAATATCTAAACTTCCAAAAATGTGTTTAATGCATGCAAATATACCATTTCGTCCAGAAAAGTGTGTTCTACGTAACACAAGAGACTCTTACGTAGAAAAGTAGATAAATAGAGCATTTTAACGTAGGAGAGTGTGAAAACGCTTAGAAGATAACAGTGGAAAATACGCACTTTTAAGCGAATATCAGCTACCTATATTCAAAGTGAATAAAAATAGTGTAAAAGATAGCCAATTTGCTAGAAAAATTTTTATCCATCAGCAAATACTCGTATACATGAGTGTATGTGAGAACCCTTAATAACTCTAATGAGGATTTTATGATCGGATACTGAATACCTCCAAATTCTGATCTTTATGAGAAATTATTGCTGAAATCTTATCCGGTACCACAGATGGAATTAGATCACTTACGCTTGATGATATTACTGTTGATATTTGAATCTATGATTTCTAGTGATTTGTGACTTGCGCTAATGTCTAAAAGAGTTAATATTTCTGATGAAGCAAAAGATTGAACTAAGTGTTAATTATTTTTCTTCAATTTGAATAAGTGTTTGTGCTTATCAAGATTGACTTCATGAATTGAATTCTAACATTTTTTTAAATTTTATCTTGGTGAATTATCTTTTCGTGAGTAGTTTAAAAATGATTTTTTGACTCGAAATGATTTATTTGAGGGTCTTGGAGAATGAGCCTATTTGATTTTAAATAATTAATTTTTTTTATTCCGAACTAGTCCAATTGATTGGACATTACAGACCAATCGATTGGACATCTCCAAGATTGGAGAGTACAGCCCAATCGATTGGCCACTTAGCCCAATAGATTGGAAAGTGCGACGTTTGATTTTATAAAACCCAAAATGTGTCATTTTCAACCCCAATCGATCCGATCGCCTCCCAAATTTCTCCCAATCGATCATAGGTACCCGATCTACTGTTCCCATAAGGTTTTGTGGAGCGATTCTCTCGATTTCCCCAATTTTCTACTTCATCTTCTTCGTTGGTTTTTGAGGAGTTTTGGGTTAAAATAGAACTATTTTGGTATTTTCTTCCATTTTTAGTTCTTATGGTGACAAATCCTCGTCGTAGAAGAATCATTGTGGTCTCAGAAGGTGAGAGTGTCGATGATGAACCTCTTGCACAACGAACCCAATCTCGCATAAAACGAAGTGGTCGACTCAGTGGTTCGCGGCATTTTGAGCGGGATGAATCATCCAGATGCTCTAGGAGAGCTCGTTTCCAGGGTCATTCCAGTCATACCGAGATTCCTCCGGTGAGTGCTCCCATTTCCCCGTTTATTTCTGATTCTGCTAGAGATCATTTTGAGCATTTCTCTGGTCGCAAATTCACTACCGAGAGAATGTGAGATAGTGAATGAATCATGTAAGAGTGGGATTGTATTTTTTATTTTTTTACCACCTTTATGATTAAATATTTTTTTGTCACGGAATTGTCAAAGGGGGAGATTGTAAGGAATATTTTCATTTTTAATTTGGCAAAGATTCCATTTGACATAAAAATATTCTTGTAACCGTTCCTACGAGCACTAGTGTAGTGTGGAGATGTCGTGGTATGCATACTTCGCCGACTACTTGAAGACTAGAAGACAGAGACAACAAGAATCAGACGGTTGATGACAGGAGTCATCTGAGTAACTGCCCATTTGTCAGTTAAAGATCGTGTACGCTCAATTAGGAAGGTAAGTGACTTAGTGGTCATAGGAATTGGTTAAAATGAATAAAATATAATGGTCAAACCAAGTCATTGGACTGACCCGAGTCTGAGTCAAAGATATTGACTATTGGGATAGTCCAATCGATTGGACACTTATCTCCACTCAATTGGACATAGCCCAATCGATTGGAGGACTCTGTGTAATCGATTAGAAGCTACGAGGCAGAAACTTATTTCAGTCCAATCGATTGGAGACTGTGAAATCGATTGGAGTCTTCAGGACAGAAACTTATTTGAGTCAAATCGATTGGAGACTCTGTGAAATCAATTGGAGCCTTCGAGACAGAAACTTATTTGAGTCAAATCGATTGGAGACTCTGTGAAATCAATTGAAGCCTTCGAGACAGAAACTTATTTGAGTCAAATCGATTGGAAGACTCTGTGTAATCGATTGGAAGCTACGAGGCAGAAACTTATTTTAGCCAAATCAATTGGAGACTCTGTGAAATCGATTGGAGTCTTCGGGAGAGAAACTTATTTGAGTCAAATCGATTGGAGACTCTGAAATCGATTAGAGCCTTCGAGACAGAAACTTATTTGAGTCAAATTGATTGGAGACCTTTGTGTAATCGATTGAAGCCTTCGGAACATGAAACTTATTGAGCCCAATCGATTGGATACTCATCCCCAATCGATCGGACCTAGAGTACAATCGATTGGACCGTGCACAGAATTAGTCTTTCTCAGATCCAAAATTCTTGGTTCCATTATTCCACGTTCTACATGACTCAGGGTCATGGAATTTTATAAATACAACCCTTCTATACCTTCTCTAAACACACACAGAGACACAGAGTGACTCAATCTTCAAGAGAGAGAAGAAAAAGATTTTATTTATTAGAGTGTCCATTCGAAGAGCAATAAGCTTGTTTCCCATTCACATCTTATGAGCTTGTTCTCTTCTTGTTCAAAGCCAAGTGCTTGATCCATTCTTCAGCTTAGTTCTTCCACTTCTATATTCGACCTAGTAGCCTGAGTGTACCAGTATGACTCAACACGATTTAAGCAACCTAGGGTTCAGGGTGTATTGAATCCTTCACCTTCTGCAAAGGCAGGAGTATTGACAATTAAGATCGGAGGAGCCGATCGATAGTAGGTTTGGGGTGTACCAAACTGAACAAGAGAACAAGACTTCTTCACTAGAAGGGCGCGAGTGGATTCGTAGCGTTGATTCAGAGGACGTGGACGCATCTACAGTAGGCCTTGGCTAAGGTTGAAAGCTGCATTTGCAACGGTGCTGTGTAGGTAATCTTTGTTTCGTTTAACTTTTCAGTTAGTGATACTTTCAGACTGGACATGGTCCCGTGGTTTTTCCTTGGCTAAGGTTTCCACGTAAAAATCTCTTGTCTTGTGTGATCGTTTATTTGTATTTCGTAATCTATCTTGATTAGACCAAATGATGAAAAGAAAATATACCACGGAGGTATATTCGATTTGAGTCAGTTGCGATAATCTTTTATCAAACAACTAAGGCATTCGATTTTGTTCCCCTACTATTGACCAGTAAAATTGTGTAGGTATAATTAAGTTTTTAAATACCTAATCAACCCCCCCTTCTAGGTTTATTGGATTAAAGAGAACGGACCGGTGAAATTTCAATTTTCTCTCCCCCTTTTTGTCACAGATTGACAAAGATATAGAAATGTAAGCAAATAATAAGCATGCAATGAATGTCATCATGAAGAACAAGTGCATATATACATATCTAACCATAATACAAACTGGTTTATACCCTGTAACAGATAAATAAATAGAAACAACCAGAGTATAACCATACACAATCTAAGTTTATCGGTGTACAATAATATCAAAATAAAACAAACACAAGATAACTCGCAAGAAGTCTCTCTCTGGGACACTAGGTCGATGGGACAGTACCATCCTGCTGATCAATTAGGAGAAATCTGTGAGGCGATTGGATCGATTGGGGTTGAAAATGACCCATTTTGGGTTTTATAAAATCTAACGCCGCACTGTCCAATCGATTGGGCTGAGCAAAGCCAATCAATTGGGCCGTACTCTCCAATCGATTGGAGATGTCTGATCGATTGGGGTTGAAAATGACCCATTTTGGGTTTTATAAAATCGAGCGCCGCACTGTCTAATCGATTGGGCCGTACTCTCCAATCGATTGGACTGTGGTTCCGAATAAAAAATATAATTTTTAATTTTTAAAGCCAATAGGCTCATTCTCCATGACCCCCAATAAATTTTTTAAAGCCAAAAATCATTTTTAAACTACTCACGAAGAGATAATTCACCAAGATAAAATTCAAAAAAATGTTAGAATTCAATTCATGAAGTCAATCTCGATAAGCACTAAACACTGAGTCTAATTGAAGAGAAAATAACTAACACTTAGTTCAATCTTTTGCTTTATCAAAAATATTAACTCTTTTAGACATTAACGCAAGTCACAAATCACTAGTAATCATAGATTCAAATATCAACAGTAATATCATCAAGTGTAAGTGATCTGATTCCATCTGTGGTTCCAGATAAGATTTCAGCAATAATTTCTCATAAAGATCGGAATCCGGAGGTATCCTATATCCGATCATAAAATCCTCATTAGAGTTATTAAGGGTTCTCACTTACACTTAAGTATACAGGTATTTGCTGATGGATAAGAATTTTTAGCAAATTGGCTGTCTTCTACACCATTTTTATTCACTTTGAATATATGTAGCTTTTACTCTCCATGTAGGTAGTTATTTTCTACAGTAATGAGAATCAGATTTTAATATCAAACAGGGCCATACAGATGGCTTTCACACTCATTTTTGAAGGTAGCTTTTTCTTTAGAACAATAACTCACATTGGGAAGCCAACAGTCGACTATAGTGCAGTTTCGAAATCAACTGAAGGCAGGAACATTACTAATTTGAAGTTATAGTCAGTAGATGTTTATTCCTAATTCTAATAATAAAAGATCTCACACCTCTATCAAATCCATTCCCACAGAAATAATCAGTGTGCATGTGAAAAATATGAGATATACTGTTGTAGGGGAAAAATCCCACACCCCCCCCTTTGAAATACGCGCTAGATCAGATATCCCCCAAGTCCGCCTGATCCGACTGATCTGCCGACCAAACAGATGTTTGACTCGAGATGATTGTCTCTACTTTTGTGTGATATGATAAGTTTGCCGGCTAGCCGGCCTTCTCGTCCGACACATCTGACGCTACCTGCAAAACAACTCCATTGGTGGGAAATCTACCGTAGAGCCTCCGATGCTTAAGTCAGAATTCTCTCTCGCCAAACTCCAATCTTGCCCTCCCTCTTTTCCTCTTACCGTAACCTTCTATTTATAGGATATGTGTCCCCTTACGTGTCCAAGAGCACGATAGAGGTCGTACCAATCAATTTGGACATCTTTGTCTTATATGTGACCTGTCGTAGATCGTGTTTTATTGGGGAAGTACAATAGGTGGTTGTCTCCCATTCGTTACTCAGGCTCTTCTTTCCATTTGGCCGACTAGCCGTGATATTAGGGTTATCGGCTTAGTTGGCCAGACCTCCATCATGTCCCCTTCGACCAACACTTCCTCATTCCCTAGATGGCCAACCATTCAATATACGGATCGGTATAGTCGGCCAAGTCTTCATCAATATAAGGTCGGCCAACACAACTTTGTACTCTAGTTGGCTAACCAAATACAGTTGGCTAGCCATTCATTGTTATCCGTTATAACGTCAGCCAACACTTGAAGTCGACCAAACATTCTTTATTTTCACGTCGGCTGAATCTTCGTTGTGCATAAATCGGGCATTCGGTCAAAATATTATGGGACACATGTCGTGATCTTAAGAGACCAAGTGTACCGTCTGAAAATATCCCTTACAATCGCCCCCTCTCGGGGTTCGTGGAATCACCGACTATAAGCCGACTACATGAATCCCGAGAAGGTTCACTCGTGTCATGCTGTCCTTTCTCCATCGCTTCTTATTTCGGCGACGTCTATTCGATTTGACACAGCATTAAATGCAGATGCCACATGTCATTCTCTCATTGGTTCATACTAGCGGTTCTGCAGACGTCCCATCGATATCCATATGTGCTGTTGGAGATCATAATTATCCTCACAGTATAAATAGGTCTCTACTATTCATTCTTACTTTTACCTGTTGTGAAATCCTCTCCTACGATTTTCATTTTCTTCTTGCTCTCGACCTTCCCGGCTTACTTGGCACTTTTACTCGGATAACTCGAATCCATATCTTTTCAGTCGGATATCTTGCTCCAAGGTACTCTTCTCACTTTAGTAAACTTTTCGTTATGTCGGCTAAATTATTTTCCGATAGTCCGTCTCTCCGAGACTCCGACGCTAAGTCTCAAGCCAGTCCCAACTTGGAGTACGTTCGGGAATGTTATAGAATTTCTAGTGATGTTAGTCTTCGTTATGTCCCCTCATGTGCTCGCTACTCTCACCACACAGTGATTCACCCTGACACCATCTGCATTACAGTCGGACAACCCGGCCTCTTTCTCCCTCTTTCGCCATTTGCCCGTGAACTCCTAAACTTTTATCGAGTAGCCCCAGGCCAGATGTCTAGTAACTTTTGGCGTGCTCTCCGGGCGTTCGAGCATATTCGAACGTACTGGGGCCGGGACATCATCTTGGACGATGTCTGTCGTCAACACTACATCAAGGTGGTGTCGAAGTCCAAGAGGGGCGATTCCAAGACTTGTGGGTCTCCTCTATACTTCCTGGCCAGGTAGGGTCCCCATTCTAGAGGCCATCCAAGATAGTGACAAGGGGTGGCAACATTTTCCTCTTTTTGTCTAGGGTGCATCGGAAAGAAGGCCTGGCGACTATGGGCCCCCACTTGCAAAATGGAACTTTGGGGTTCGAGGTACTCGCTGAACCTCTCTTCTGTCTTTCCGAGTGATATCGACTACAATATCTTGACTAATGATCTTTGTTTCCATGTAGCCCGTACTGACAGCTCGTCTCAGGGACTTCCCAAGGCCATCCTTCCATTGTGCATTGCTCTTCGGACGCTCCCGTCTGACGTCTACCAGCGCCTCGTCGGACTAGACGAACGAGGCTACCATTTTGAGGGTCAACCCCCTTCAAAGGAAGAGTAACATGAGAGGGTGCCCGACTCCGAGCTGACTTATCGGCTTCTCACCAAAGCCGAGAGGTGAAGATTCATCCTCGAGAATCAAGCTTGAGAGGCAGAGGATCAAGCGGGGTCTCAAGGCGAGGAGCCCATTCCCTAGGCCTCCCCTGAAGCCGACTTTTCTCCAGGATTTTTTGGCACCCCGACTGATTCTTGTGTCGCCGAAGACGTGTCCGAGGTGTACCCGACTCAGAACATTATTACTGTAGACTCTGATTCGTCGTCGTCCGGATCTCCCGGTCATCCACCTCATCATCCATTACCTCCTAAGTTCTTTTATTTGGTAAAGTCTCTCAGATATTTCTATCGGAGCAACCCGGTTGCCGAACCCCTCCTCTCCGAGCACTATTCTCAGGATCTTCTTCATGCCCAAGAGATGGCGAGACTTAACATCTCTAGTCCTGCAGCCGACTCCTCTCCCCCTTACGAAGGTTCCAGTTCCCAGAAGCGGCATGGGGATGCACTTCCTCGAGCTGCTGCAAAGCACCCCTGAGATGTTGGGGCCTCCAGTTCTCGGCTGGCCCCTCAAGTCGTCTAGGTCGTACCTGCTCCAACCACGGCTCTGACTCCCCGACAGGCGGGGAGATCTTCGGTTGCTCCACCACCTCCCTCTCGGCCCCATGCAACTGGCGGCGTCGTCATCCGAGGATCCAACTCTGGAGTCGATCCTCGCTCAGCTCGGGTTTCCCCAGATTGGAAGCCCATCTATAAGTCTAGGGACGGCGTGCCGATCAAAGCCGACCAAAGCGCAGTGAAGGATGCGACCGTCGCTCGGATCATCAGCAACATCAACCGCACCCCGACGGATGATCGTATGTTCATGCGGGTCTCCATGGACTTTGTGGTAGACAACTTTTACCAAGGCGTGGCTAGGGTAATCTCTTCTATCATCCTGCTAACTTTTTCCCTTCATTATCGTTATCGTTCTCACCATTCTTCGTTTTGACATTTTCTTTAAATTTCAAAATCTTAACTCCATTCCAACCATGTTCACTCGGCTATCCGAGGAGATCAAGGCTTTACAGGCTAAGAAGGAGGTCCTCCTGGCCGATTTGGGGGCTGTAAGGGCTTCGAAAAAGGAGCTCTCGGCTCAAAATGAGCAGGCGTGCAAAGATCTAAACGACGCCAACGTCGAGAAGCACCGTTTGTCAGGGATAATTCAAGAGCTCGAAAAGAGGGAGGCTGGGCTTCGAAAGGAGTTTGAGGCCGAGATGGAGGTCGAGAAGGCATGGATTGAGGCCGCGCTTCGGGCCGAACTTGAAGCCTATGCCAACGACATCATCGTCTAATGGGCCGCTCACGCTGACAAGTACAAACGTCAGCAGGATGAAGCCAGGGCGAGATCTCGGAGCTCCTGAGGACCCGTGATGTTCCGCCGACTCCCCAGACAACGGTTGCTGTAGACGAGCCGACTGGTGGTCTGACTGCCCTTGATCAAGCAGCCGAACATGCTGGACCGGCAGTTGTCGAGATCATAGCTCCTGACATCATGGCACGTGAAGTCCCAAAACCTCAAGTCCCAGCGCCTAAGCTCCCGACTTCTGAGGTCGTTGCTGATGTCTAGGTCCGATTCTCGGCCGTTGGCCTTCTGTTTCTTTCTCTCAGTTGTTAGGCCGTTATACATTTATCTCCTGGCCCTTTGATTGGCCGCTTACATTTTGATACTTCTTAATATTTAAATATTTTCAGGCCCTTCAATTGGCCTTAATGCTTTTTTATTGTTATTTACATTTTAGGCCCTTCGATTGGCCGATTATGTATATATTGTCTATTTTATGCTTGTTATCTTTATAACTTGTGATTGTTTTACAATTCTCTATTTTTGAAATAGTTTATTATGGCTGTGTAGCTGACGTATCATTACGTATTGTTATGATCGTGTGGCCGAAACCAGTCCCGTTCATTCAGATAGCCGAAACTAGTCCCGTTTGGGTAGAGGGCCGACTACATCTAATCCCCAAAGTGCAAACGGCCAAGGACTAACCACGTGATTCAGCTCCCCTGCCGGTGCTCGGATAGTCGAAGCATGTTTTTGACACTTCTCGCATTTTCTGACGTACTTCTTTGTATCTTCCTGCATAAACGGCCAGTAATAGCCCTAAGTCCATGCTTTGTGAGCCAATGATCATCCTCCCGAATGGTTACCGCATTCTCCCTCATGTATCTTGGCCATGATAAGTTGAGATTGTTCTCGATTTTGCTCCGACTCTAGATCTTCCTCCCAGAATGGGTCTTCAAAGGGGAAGTCGACCAAAAAGTCGGCGACTACTTGCCCTTTCTCGGCTATCCTTGACTTATAGGTGATGTCATATTGCCCCAGGGCGACTGCCCATTTCTCCATCCTTCCCGACTTCTCAAATTTTGTCAGTACATTTCTCAACGGAAGGTTTGTGATTACAATGATAGGATGTGCTTGAAAGTAGGGTCTTAGTCTTTGCGCCGAGAACATTAGAGCTAATCCAGCCTTCTCAATTTGTGTGTATCTGGTCTCGACATCTAGGAGGGTCTTGCTCAGGAAGTACACCGATTTTTCTTTGCCTTCTTCTTCACAGATTAGCATCGAGCTTAGAGCACAGTCCGAGATGGCGATATAAAACGACAACTGTTCCTCCGGTTCTGGTTTCGACAAGATGGGGGCCTTTCCGAGATACTCCTTCAGGCTCTGGAAAGCCTTGCTACATTTCTCCATCCACTCAAACATGCTTTGCTTTCTGAGAAGGTGAAATAGTGGTCGACACATGTCCGATGATTTCAAGATGAATCATTTCAGAGCCGCCACCATCCCGGCCAACTTCTGTACTTGTTTCTTGTTACTTGGATTCGACACGTCTAAGAGCGCTCAGATCTAGTCTGGATTCGTCTCTATTCCTCTCTTGGTCACGATGTGACCGAGAAATTTCCCCGATGATACCCCGAATGTGTACTTTTCTGGGTTTAACTTCATCCGATACTCTCTTAGTACTCAGAAAGTTTTCTCCAGATCTTCCAGGTGGCGTTGCCGACTGATGCTTTTCACCAACATATTGTCGATGTAGACTTCCATTGTTTTTCTGAGTTTATCTCGAAACATATTCTCCACCAATCTTTGGTATGTGGCTCCGGCATTTTTCAAACCGAAGGGCATGCGCCGAAAGGAAGAAGTCCCTCGGTCAGTATAGAACGCCGTTTTCTCTCGGTCGCTTTCATGCATCGGTATCTGATTATACCCTGAGTATCCGTCCATAAAAGATAGCAGCTCAAAACCAGTCGTCTGATCCACTAATTCGTCCACTCGGAGCATTATATAATTATCTTTCGGACAGAATTTGTTCAGGTTCGTGAAATCGATACAGACTCTGACTTCCCATTTTTTTTGGCACGGTGACTATGTTAGCTATCCACTCGAGACACTGAACTTCCTCGATGATCTCAGCTTCGGCCAGTCGGTCGATCTCTGCAGCTACCACCGTCACCACTTTTGGTGAAATTCTTTGGACTCTCTGTTTGACTGGGGTTGATCCTTCTTTCACGTTCAGTCGGTGGCTCACCACGTTTGGATCTATGCCCGGCATATCGTTCATTAGCCATGCGAACACGTCGACATTCTCTCTCAAAAAGTCCGTTATCAGCTGTTTCTCTTCTCGGCTCAACTCGGAACTGATGTACGTGATCTTCCTCTCCCCCTCGCCCCCTAGCTCCACTGGCTCGACCTCCTCTACGCTTTTGCCCCTTGCAGGCGCCGAATCGAGAGCCGACTGTGATTGCTATTGGTTTGAGGGGCCGACTTTATCGTCTTCCATCGAATGGGCGTTTTGCCCATCTCTGATCATGGCAACTTGACATCTCTGAGCAACTCCTTGGTCTCCTCTGATCTCATACAATCCAAAAGGTGTGGGAATCAGATCGTCTAATAGTAAGTTGATGGCACTACCTTCATGTTGTGCACCCATCGCCTTCCCATTATAACATTGTACGCCGACAGAGAATCGACTATCAGAAATCTCGTCATCAGCGTCACTGGCCCTGTCGATACTGGCAACACGATTTCCCCTATTGGTTCTGAGGCAGCCCCGTTGAATCCGTAGATGGCAGCTCTTGAGGGTTCTAAAGCGGCCCGACTAATGCCCATGTTGTCAAAAGTCGGCTTGAACATGATCTCCATGGAGCTGCCGCGATCTACGAGGATTCTCTTGACGGAGAAGTTCCCTATATCGAGGGAAATGACCAAAGCGTCGTCGTGAGGACCGACCACCTGCTCTAGATCTCGATCAGAGAACCATAGCGTCGTTCTCAGGGACAGGTCGACTATCATCTCAGGTACCACCATCCTAGGCTCAGCCGATACCTCCATCACCTCCTGGATGCTCATAGTCCTTCTGACTTTCTCTCGATGAGCGTTTCGGGTGTCGGTCGATCCGGTGTAGATCATATTAATCACTCCTCTCGACTGTCTCCTATCCTCCCGATCGGACCTCGGGTCGGTCTCCTCTCCATCTCTGTTTTCCCGAGCCACAAAGTGGTCGAGGTGGCCTTGGTTCACCAAGTATTGCAGTAGATTCATCAAGGCATAACATTCGTCTGTGGGGTGATCCCTTGCCCTGTGGTATGCGCAAAAGGGCTTGTCGGGCCGATCGGCATAAGTTGTCTTAGGGGGTTTGAAATAAGCCTCCCCCCGGGTTCTCTCCAAGATGATCGATCTCTTTTCGTTCAATGGTGTATATTCTCTCGGCCCATCGGCCTTCTTTTTTTGGAATCTCTCTCTTCCCCGATCTCTAGTATTCGACCGGCCTTTCTTTCCTCCTCCTTTTCCGGTAGAAGACCCCACCTCGTTGGCCTTTATTTTAGTGGGCTCAGCTCGAGCTGATATAGCCTCCTCGACCCGGATACGTTCTTTGAGCGTCTGGTACTCGTCTTCAAGCCGGGATGGGTTCCGGACCACTAGAGCCTCGTGTGCCCGAGACCCTACTAGAATGTCGACCTGTAGAGCGAATACGGCTGTACGTTCTTCTAAATGGTCGACTTGCACAACCTCCTTCCTGAAGCAGGTCATGTAGTCCCGGAGTGATTCTCCTTTAGTCTGTTTCACGTTCAAGAGGGAAGTGACGCATTGCATCCTCTTCCTCTGGTGGATGTATTTCGTGGCGAAGACGTCTTCCAAGACCCTAAATTCTTGATTGACCCCTTGCTAAGGGTATAGAACCATACCAAGGCGTTCCCCTTCAGGCTAGCTGGGAACATCCGACACAGTAGACCGTCAAACGAGGGCTCATCCCACAGCACCATGGCCTGACGGTAATAGAACAAGTGATCGATGGGGTCTGAGATCCTGTCATAGAGTTCAAACTTCGGGTGTTGGAATTTCTTTGGGATCTCAGACCTCAGAACTTCCTCTGGGAAGGGTGATCTCAATGCCCTTAATGCGTCTCTGGCAGCCCCTGCCGCCGTCTGCTCACCGACTACCGGCCTTGTGTCACGGTCTAACTGAATCATCTCCATCACTTTTTTCATAGTGACCAAGTTGACTCGTTCTTGGTCGGTTGTGTCTCGGGCCAGCGGCTGCTGATCACGAACAGCATCTCGCCCCCAAGTTATATTTTCTCGGCGATCTTCTCCCTATCGATTGAAGCTCTACGCCTGTTCTTCTCCTACTCTCGACACATTGCCTTTTCCTTCATTCTATCGATTTTTCGGCGTATCGTCCCGATCAACCGTGTCTTCCAAAATTTGCTGTCTCAACTGGCAATTCTCTTTCCTAACGCTTTCTACTTCCTCCATCATCTTCTGCATCTCGGTAAGGACTCGGTCCAACATCCTTTGGACTCCCGGACTTACTATTTCCTCCTAACCGCCATCTTGCCTAGCGGCTGTGTCTTTCAATCTAGTACGCATCCTTGTTATGTCTCCGTATGATTTGCTTCTGATAGAATGCGTGAGCCAATATCTTATCGTTTCCTACAGATGGCACCAAAAGATGTAGGGGAAAAATCCCACACCCCCTTTGAAATAAGCGCTAAATCAGATATCCCCCAAGTCCTCCTGATCCGACTGATCCACTGACCGAACAAATGTCTGACTCGAGATGATCGTCTCTACTCCCGTGTGACCTGATAAGTTTGCCGGCTAGCCAGCCTTCTCGTCCAACACATCCGACGCTACCTGCAAAACCACTCTGTTGGTGGGAAATCCACCGTAGAGCCTCCGATGCTTAAGTCAGAATTCTCTCTCGCCAAACTCCAATCTTGCCCTCCCTCTTTTCCTCTTACTGTAGCTTTCTATTTATAGGATATATGTCCCCTTACGTGTCCAAGAGCATGATAGAGGTCGTACCAATAATCTGGACATCTTTGTCTTATATGTGACATGTCGTAGATCGTGTTTTACTAGGGAAGTAAAATAGGTGGTTGTCTCCCATTCATTACTCAGGCTCTGCCTTCCATTTGGCCGACTAGCTGTGATATTAGGGTAATCGGCTTAGTCGGCGAGACCTCCATCATGTCCCCTTCGACCAACACTTCCTTATTCCCTAGATGGCCAACCTTTCTATGTACGGATCGGTATAGTCGGCCAAGTCTTCATCAATATAAGGTCGGCCAACTCGACTTTGTACTCTAGTTGGCTAACCAAATACAGTCGGCTAGCCATTCATTGTTATCCGTTATAACGTCAGCCAACACATGAAGTCAGCCAAACATTCCTTATTTTCACATCGGCTGAATCTTCGTTGCGCATAAATCGAGCATTCGGTCAAAATATTATGAGACACGTGTCATGATCTTAAGAGACCATGTGTACCGTCTGAAAATATCCCTGACAACTGTTTCAATAATCTTCTAATGCACACTAGTAAAAATTGACCAATCATAATAATTAAAAGATATAATACACAGATTAGCAAAAATTTACTAACATAGTTAAGTTCTTGTTCTTTGAATGTTCTCAAAAATTATTGCTTATCAAAATCGTATATTTAAATAATAATTTTAACATTCTTCTGAACAATCGATCTTTTGATTTTCTGAGAAAATTTTTAATTTTTTATTCTTCAAAACAAACAAAATCAAAAAGAAAATAAAAAAAAATATCCCCAAAAAAATAAGAATGGAAAAATACAAGGGGATGAAGAGCACGCTGCTCAGAGATAGGACATTGTCGAACATTTCTCCTTCAGAGAATCTTTCCTAACCCACACAAATATGATTTTGGTGAATAGATCAATTCTCTTAAGATCTTTCCTTTTTTCAGTTACAGAACTCTGAGGATGTTTGAATTTTTCAAGAGACTCAATCTCCTTGATTAATTCTCTAGACCTTTCCAGTAGGTCTTTCATCTTCCTAGATAGCACATCCAAATAGTTTTTCTCATAATATGTCTTCATAGGAAATCTTTGACTCTTCACATTCTGAGTTGAATTCATCACTTTCTCTAGAGAATTTTGATGTCCTCTTCTCAATTTATGACAGTCTCTTATCACATGACCCAATTTTTTGTAGTACGTGCACTGATGATTGCTTTTAACAACTTTGATTTGGTCATTGATCTGAGTGCGAATAGCTTGAGCCTTAACAAAAATCGTTTTGGAATAAGACCATTTTTTATTGATTGTGTTTGTAACCCAAACCTTGTTTGTCTCCATAGACTTTTTCCACACGAAAAATCTCATCAAGCTTTGCAGAGCTAGATGAGAATCCTGACACATCCCTCTTAGATTTAAGAAGCTCATTTTTCAGGGATCCTTATGTGTCATGCAAGTTTGGAATTCACATTCCAGTGACTTGTTCCCTTTTAGTAAAGACTCATTCTATTGCTCTAAATTAGTAATCAACACTTTTAATTTTTCAGTGTCAATTAATAAGGTTGTATTTTCAGAGTCAAGACATTTAACTTTGTCAGCTAAAACTTTATTAGCCTTAATGAATTTTATCTATTCATCGTACAGTTCTTTCACACCAACTGCTGAGCCATTCGAGTCCCCATTGTAAGAGTCTTCCGAGCTCTTATCATCACTTTTCTTGGAATCTCCATGAGATCCATAGGGACTATTAAAATGAGCAACAAATGCTGTATAGTTATTAGTTTTTTCATTGCTATCTAAATCATCAGAATGATCTTCTAATTTTTCATCTCATGTGGCATTGAAAGCTTTTGCCTTGCCCTTATATTCTTCTTTGTTTGGGCACACATTAGTAAAGTAACCAAAACCTTTACATTTGAAACATTGGGGTTTGCTTGAACGGCTTTCCCTAGGATTCCTTTCACTTTTGCTACCTCTCTCATGAGGCCCGGTATGTTCCTTAGATTTATCAAAAGTTTTATTGTTCTTGACTCTATCATTTTTAGAACGAAATTTTTTTTTGAACTTTTTCACAAATAATGCCATTTCAACTTCAGAATCAACATCTGACTCTGAATCTTGAGCTTCAGAAACTATAAGGGCAATACCTTTTGATTTCTTTGGTTGTCTCAAATTCATCTCATAAGTTTGTAAAGACCCAACTAGCTCATCGATTTTGAGAGAGTCAACATCCTTGCTCTCCTCAATAGAAGTGACCTAAGCCTGGAATCTATCAGGTAAGGATCTCAAAAAATTTCGAACAACTTTGGATTCATGAATGATTTCACCCAAGTTATGTGTAGAGTTCACAATATCACTAAGTTGGGCATAGAACTCAGTGAATGTATCGTTCTCCTCCATTCTCATGGATTCAAACTTAGAAGTCAGCATTTGAAGTTTAAAGATTTTAACAGCTGACGTTCCTTCATGAGTGACTCTAAGAATGTCCTATGCTTCTTTAGCCAAAGAACAAGTAGAGATTCTTCGAAACTCATTCTTATCAACCGCATTGAAAATAGCATTTAGCCCTTTACTATTTAGGCAACAACAATCTATGTCTTCTTTGCTCTAGTCGGCTTTAGGTTTAAGAATGGTTTTATCTCCTACAGCCATTGTGGGTGGTGACCAACCATCCACTACAAACATCCAGACTCTTTTATCAATAGACTTTAGAAAAGCCCTCATCTTAGCCTTCCAATAGGCATAGTCTTCTCCATCAAACAATGGAGGTCTAGATGTGTTTCCACTTGCTCTTTGCATTTTGGTAAATTAATAAAAATGGACTGGTTTCTCAGGAATCTAAATTCATGTGATTAAACCTTAAATAGAAATACTCACTCTGATACCAATTGAAATTTCACCGGTCCGTTCTCTTTAATCCAATATACCTAAACGGGGGGGTTGATTAGGTATTTAAAATTATTTATACCTACACAATTTTACTGGTCTATGATAGGGGAACAAAATCACAAGCCTTAGTTGTTTGATAAAAGATTATCACAACCGACTTAAATCGAATATACCTCCGTGGTATATTTTCTTTTCATCGTTTGATCTGATCAAGATAGATTGCGGAATACAAACAAACAATCACACAAGACAAGAGATTTTTACGTGGAAACCTTAGCCAAGGAAAAACCATAGGACCAAGTCCAGACGGAAAGTATCACTAACTGAAAAGTAAGGTTACCTACGTAGCACTGTTGCAAATACAGCTTCCAACCTTAGCCAAGGCCTACTGCCGATGCGTCCACATCCTCTGAATCAACGCTACGAATCCACATGGGCATTTTCAGCCAAGAAGCCTTGTCCGCTTGTTCAAATTAGTACACCCCAAACCTACCGTTGATCGGCTCCTCCGATCTTAATTCTCAACACTCTTGCATTTGCCGAATGTGAAGGATTCAGTACACCCTGAACCCTAGGTTGCTCAAAAGGTGTTGAGTCACATGGTACGCTCAAGCTACTAGGTCGAATATATGAGTGGAAGACCTAAGCTGAGGAAAAGATCAAGCACTTGGCCTTGATCAAAAAGAGAACAAGCTCATAAGATGTGAATGAGAAACAAGCTTATTGCTCTTAAAATGGACACTCTAATAAATAAAACATTTTCTTCTCTCTTTGAAGATTGAGTCACTATGTGTCTCTCTGTGTCTTTAGAGAAGGTATAGAAGGGTTGTATTTATAGAATTTTGTGACCCTGAGTCATGTAGAACGTGAGATAATGGAACCAAGAATTTTGAATCTGAGAAAGACTGAGTTCATGCAAGGTCCAATCGATTATACTCTGGGTCCAATCGATTGGGCCATGTCCAATTGATTGGGTATAAGTGTCCAATCGATTGGGCTCAATAAGTTTCATGTTTCGAAGGCTCCAATCGATTACACAGAGGTCTCTAATCGATTTGACTCAAAAGAGTTTCTGTCTCGAAGGCTCCAATCGATTTCACAGAGTCTCTAATCGATTGGGCTGAAATAAGTTTTTGCCTCGTAGCTTGCAATCGATTACACAGAGTCTCCAATTGATTGGGCTATGTCCAATCGATTAGGTATAAGTGTCAAATCGTTTGGACTATCCCAATAGTCAATATCTTTGACTCAGACTCTGGTCTGTCCAATGACTAGGGTTGACCATTATATTTTATTCATTTTAACCAATTCCTATGGCCACTAAGTCACTTACAAGCGTACACGATCTTTAACTGACAAATGGGCAGTTACTCAGATGACTCATGTCGTCAACCGTCTGATTCTTATTGTTTCTATCTTCTAGTCTTCAAGTAGTCTGTGAAGTATGAGTACCACGACATCTCCACACTACACTAGTGCTCGTAGGAACAATTACAAGAATGTTTTTATGTCAAACGAATCTTTGCCAAATTGAATATGAAAATATTCCTTACAGTGTCGATCCCTTACATTGTGCATCAGTCTGCATCAATAAGTGAACCACCTCTTGTTGGGACGTAACCACATCGAAGTCCCTCATTTATGGAATTCTTTTTTCCCAACTGTTAATGCCATTTTTGAACTATCAAGTTATGATGTTTCAAACGATTGTTAGATGGAGCCAATAGATACAATACAACAACAATAAGGCTATCCTAATAATTAACGTAATGACTTGTTGGTAGGCTATTGTCCATATTTGTATGTAAAATGTTGTAAATAATTATATATGGTAATCTTGGCTGGTTCTAAGTTTTGGGGCTTTAATCCATCCAAGTGTAGGCCCCAAATATATTACATTCCCAGTTAATTCTAGTGCCATTAGGACTTTTAAACTGTTAGATCTCACGGAGTTACAGGTACCAATGACTATAACATATTAAACAAAAATATGGGAAAAATTGCAAAACCTATTGTTTTTTATGGGATTTTGAAGAAAAATAATAAGATCTTAAGATAAGAAGAGGTTTCTTTTAGGCTGTGTATGGTGTGGAAGAATCGCCACATGGATTGCGATATTTCTAGGTTAATTATTTTTTGGTAGGTTTTTTAAGTTGTTCAGAATGAGTCGGGAAAAAGGGCAATTCCATGCAACTTCTAACTCTAAAGGTCATAATTGAAAAATTAAAAAAACAATAATTAGAGCCCTTAATTCATAAGAACTTGTTAATTCTAATTTCAGTAATAGTTTTTTGAAGTTTAAACATCCTTCTCAGCTACAAATATCCCAATGTCCTCCCATGGGATAGCATCCGCAAATGGTAAAACAATCTCATCCGCTATGGTAACATGGATGCAACCAAATATCACCTCTTCAATTGAGATTTGAGATACATGATCGATCCAAAATAACGAAATGGTCATAACCCAATGCAAATACAATCAGATGAATTCACAATAGACTTCAACCGCATCCCATATAAACCACCTTCAGAGTCGTTTCCTATGTCAAAAACAAACATTGGAAGTTACATTTTGGGCGTATCTCATAAAGAGAGATAAAGACAATACTTAAATCAACCAAACATAAATTGAAACAAGAAAACACGAAAAAAGAAAAATTAGGGAAAAAAGTAGATACAAACTTTAAATCCCTTACTGGAGTTCAGCTTGATACGATCACACTGTTGACCACTTCACCATAACTGGCGATGATGGCAACAAAGATGGATCCTCCACTCCGTCAGGGACAACCTTCTGAGATTTCAAGCTGTTCTGTTTCATCATTCTTCGGAACGTAGCAAAAGCTATCGTGAGCGTTTGGATTGAGGTGTGCCCCGGATATGTAGCCTGTCAACAGTATCGCAATCATTACCGCCATCACTGCACATGTTGCGTTCCAAGCTTCTCGTACTTCTCCATCTTCGTTCTCTTTTCATATTTCTTTTTCTTTGACCCTTCTCTTATTATATAAAACAAAACATATGGTTGGGGGAGATACGTGTTGGCATATGTAAAGGCATGAAATATAGACGTTTGGATTGCAACAAGTTTTAGAAAAAGAGAGAATTGAACTATTGGATCGAATTGGATAAAAATGTTGGGAAGAGAGATAGTGAGAAAAGAGGGGAAAATTGATTACCTTAATTAATTTGAATTTATTAATGAGATAAAATTAGAAATAAATAATTATTTGGGAAAGGGTATAGACGTTTTGAGAAAAGAAAGGTATATAGAAGGCTATGTTTTTGGAAAAGGAAAGGTCGATGGAGAGTCTAGAATTGGAAAGAGAGGACGCTTTTGAAATAATTGGAGATGAGGGAGAATAATTAATGAAGGAAATAATGGGAGGGAGAGTCCACAGAATTGGAAAGAAAGAAGACGTTTTGGAATTAATTGGAGATGATAGAGATTATATGAATTAATGAATGAATTATTAAGGAAAGGGAGTGTCTTAGAATTGGCAAGAGAGAAGACGTTTTGGAATTAATTGGGGAGCTTATGAGATATTCATTGTAGAGAGACACTTTGTGCAGGGGTATTTTTGGGATAGGCCAAAAAGCTGGAGAGAGCGCCACCTCAGCATGATCGAGCTTTAGTATAGATAATAGATTGGATATTATTTTCACATTTGGGCGGTGTTCTGACGGATTCTTAAAAAAAGTTGAATGATTTAAATTTTGTATGTATATTTACTACAAACCTTCACGAGTCAAACTTGTCCACTAAGGGTGACCTAGGGGTTGAAGGGTTGCTACATATGCTAAATGCAGTCACGATGGCCTGCGAAAGTAGCAATTTATTTATTTTTCTTCTTTTTATTTTATTTGGTGAATTGCTAGGGACCACCAAAGTTCAACCCTTGAGCTATTATTTAATTGATTAGTTTTTAGAATTTTACTTTTTTTTAATTAATTAGTTGGATTACTAGTGTTTTGAATTTTGATCTGGTCACATTAGTCATTCGTATAATATATTTCAATAGTAAGTATGGAATTTTTTGCTTTCGCTTGGATTTGCTAAACATTTGAATTTTTTTTTCTCTCAAAGTTGCAGAGAATATAATTAGTTTCATTGCTCATGTTTCACCATTTTTTTTGCATATCTCATACTTATAATAATTTTACATTGCTATTAATATTTTTATTTTTTATTTACTATTTCTTCTCTAATTTTACATGGCTATTAATATTTAATTTTTATTTCTTCGGCCGTGCTAAGCATGGGCCAAGCATGTTTTTTTGGGTCACTCTACGGGTGCCCACGTCTTTTAGCTGGGCACCAAGGTGGGACCAAAATGTTCCCGTTCTGTTTGGGCACCCACTCCTTCTCTCTCTCTCTCTCTCTCTCTCTCTCTCTCTCTCTCTCTCTCTCTCTCTCTCTCTCTCTCTCTCTCTCTCTCTCTCTCTCTCTCCCCCTTCAGCCGTATTCATACTGTCCATCTGATAGATGATGTTCTGGATTAGTCACGGGGATAGTTCCCCTATCCACATCATGCCTTCACCCTACCAATTGCAGCAATTGAATTTTGAAACATTTTTTAGAACATAAAGAATGAAAAAGAAAATGTCTCTTTTTGCCTGGTGGCGGAGTGCTACAAGAGTGAAACTTGCCACATGGAAATATGATGAGGTGGTGTACCCCATCACTAATGAGAAGAGTTCTGGAGCATAGCTACAGAATATTGTCCCAATTTCTATATGTTTGACGAGGTAACCTACGGTACCCATCAGGCAAATATATAGAGGTGAAGGCAATAGTCCTAATGAAATGATCTCCCGTGCTAAAAAGCAACCTGATCAGATGATGGTAAGCATCCTATCTATTGCATTCTATAGGACAATCAGGAGATATGAGTGCTTCGAAAAAAGGATGAGAGGTCAGGACGATCCAGTAAGGTTGATTTTGGAGATGAGATCTTTTAGGGGATCCATCATGGTTGATCCTACCCTGCATGAGCAATACATATGTACTGCTTACGCTGGCAGACCAACATTAGAGTCTAATTGACAAATACCTTGGATTTTGTGATACTCGATTGTTCTAACTTAGAGTTTTTCTTAAAAGAGAAAAACATATTTCTGTACTTAGGACAGAATCTTCACTCGCATTTTTATCCCAAGAAAGATAAAGGCATTTCTAAGTTGTTTCTTGATAAAAATAAAAAAGGAATTAAGCATTAATATATATATATATATATATATGAATTCTGACCCTACTAAGAAAACAAATCCATTTTATCGAAGAAGTTCCTTATATGAGTCCAACACTGTTTAGACTTTAAACTAGGCAAAAGAATGACAAATGAAAATGAAGATTTATGCAGACCTGCCAAATATGTATTGGACCAAGAAAGCCTGCCAACTCCCATTTGGTTTGACTATACATGGACTTGAGCCAATGGAGGATGCCTTTTCCCTGGCGCTTCTTCTACACCTGAAGGTCCATTAGGTTGAAACCCCAATTGGACACCTGTAACACTGCTTCCTCCACAAATGGTTTTGGGTTCCCCTGCTAGATTGATTCCTCCACATCCCTCTGCCAATATACTTCAAACATTGACTCCTCTATCAAAGCTCTATCCTGAATAAATCAACTTTAAGTTACACAACATCATAAATAATCCTCAACTCTTTCAATTGTAAGTAGATTATTCATTATGATGAAAAATATCTCTTGTTACACAAAATGTCAATTTTTGTGGGTATCAAACGAGGAAATATATTGTTAGAAAGTAAAAGGCATGTAGGAATAAAAAATGGGTAGCCCCAGCAGAATTTGTTGAATTAAGGTCAATAAGGAGTAATTGAACTATAAGCTATAATTGACCACATGTTTACTCTTCAGTTGCATGAATATGATCCCTTGAAAAAAAAAAACTTGGAAACAAATGGCTGTAGTAGAAAACTTATAACAATCTCAAGGAAGCCATGGACATGTTAAGATATGCAAAACGGTTGGCCGTTTCTTACTCTTTATTGCGAATACTAAAGCATGCTTCAAGGATCATCAAGCTCAGTTGCCCCTTCGTCATCTCTGTATGGGAGATAAATAATTCGTGGTGTGTGTTGATGTAAAAAATGATACGTAAAGATGAATACAAAGTTGATTTGTATAGATCTGTATATATATACATGGTGAAACACATGAAGAGTCCTATCCTTTTAATCACACAGTGTCGTATTGTTTGTATTCTTTCTTGTTAGACCTTATGGCCTGTCATTTCTAGGTACTACAATAACAAAGAGGACAAACCATTTTCACCACAAAGGAAAACCATATTGACAGAGTCCTTAAAGTCAAAACCCATTTTCAACAATGTTAGCACATGGAATTACCCAAATGATCAACACCACCAAATGATCGCACTGAATTGGCATGGTTAAATGTCTAAAGAAAGATAATTACCCGGAGAACTTATCTTCGGAGCTGGATTGACTACTGCGTTGGTGAAGTGATTGCAACTGATAAATAATTAATTTGATTGGGGAGTAGGAAACTAGGTTAATTGTACACATTCAATTTTTGGGGATCGTTACTACCTTAATCCCAATTCTTTGGCGTTCAAGATTTTAAGTATTGATGTACTTTCCTTCGACCTTAACGCATTAAAACAATCAAGGACAGAAGGTCTTCCTTTTGGTAAGTCGAAACTTTTTGCTCGTCTAACATCGTACTTCTAAAAGCATAGATGTGAATTTACTCTCGGCCTTCTTATAAAATTCATTAATGTACATATCCTCAGTCCAACTCTAACTCTCCACGTGCAACGCACGTGCGCACCTACTAGTACTTTTAAAAATGGGTCAAGATCGGGAGACAACCAATTTTGACAACTATTTTTGACAACCATTTTGGCGGACCCACATAGAAGATGAATCAATGACTGATTTTTGGTGAGGATAATCTCCTCATCATATAGATCGCCCCAACAAAAAATCAATCCATTATGAAATTTCTAACCCCATCAAATGTGGTTTTCAATTTCTAAACCAGTCTACGAATATTGGAATGATTTGAATTTTGTGAGGATGATCTCCTCACCAAAAATCAGCCATTGATTCATCTTCTATGTGGGTCTGCCAGATGGTTGTCAAAAATAGTTGTAAAAATGGTTGTCCCCCGATCCTGACCCTTAAAAAAAATAGCCATTCAAACAATTTATTATTTTAGAAAAAAGCTTTTTATGGAAAAAAAGACTTTTCCAAGTCTAAACAAGGCTATTCAAACAACCCCTAACTTAAGAAGAATAGGAAATGGAGATGGAAAAGACGTGGGTGCTGCGTAGGGCTATCAAAGGGCCGGGTCAGGGTAGGGCCTAGCCCGACCCTAGCCCTACCCTTACTTATAAAGGTGAGGCCCTAGCCCTTAGAGGGCCTGAACCAGCTAGGCCCTAGCCCTACCCTCAAGGGCCAGGGCCGGGTCAGGGTAGGGCCAGGGCCTAGAAGAAAATTATTAAAAAATATGAAAAAAATTTAGTAGAAAAAGTGGATGCTTTAATAATGCACTTAGCTTGGTAACGTGTTTCCTTGGTTTAATCTATATAGATTTTTCAATGAATGATCATAATTTTAAAAATGAAAATGAACCTTCTAATCTTTCTAAAAACCTCAATAAAATAAATGATATATTATAAATTTATACTAGAAAAAAGTCATTTTAGAATGATTTTGAACCATTCTAAAAAAATTCAAAATAAGAACGATTTTGGGTCGATAATAATTTTGGAATGTCTCAATTGTTGGGAAATGACCTAAAATTGTATTTTTTTTTTTTAGGATAATTGTAGTATCCAACACTAATAATGTTGTGACATGTGTACCTAAGGAAACCTGGAGACCATGCCAATTGGTTTTCCCCTTTTATTTTGTACTAGTGGGTGGCTCGTGCCCCCCGGCACTCCCTGACAAAGCATTTGCCAAAATTGGGTGTGAGTGGCTGAGATCCACCGTCCAATTTGGGGACAAGATCTCGGCCATCCGTTATGAAGCCAGATAAGAGGGGGTCACAACTTCCCTGTTTTGTTATATAGATGTTTTATTTTTCAAAAAAAATGTTTGATTTCCTAGGTAGCTTAGATCTCTCATTACTAGTTGGACACTTTAGATAACTTACGGCCCGTTTGGCAAATCAGTGGGAGCAAAAAGTAACTTCTAAATTAAGTTGCTGAATTTAAAAGTTGTCATCTGGAAGCAAAAGTTTGTTTGGTGAAACACCAACTTATAAGTAAAAAAGTAAAAAAAGTTAGTTTAGCATGAATTAAGTCAAAAGGTCATTTTCTTATAATTTTATATACATATTATATTCTAATCTATACTATTATAAAGAAACAACGGGTAGTGCCACCCGCAGATGTCACAATTAAAAGCCTCTCTACATTCAAAGGCAAAAACATCCCTCATTAAATGCCCCTTCACAGTCCAGGTTGTCCGGCACACTCACATCCCTCACAATATAAGCTACTTGGCACACTCTTAGAGACCACTAATAGTATGGATGTTTGTCCCATCCCTAGGTGGACCTATATACCAAATATCAGTTTGATTTGCAAAAAAAGATATGCCTTATTTTATAGAATATAATTTAAAAATAAATAAATATAACATAGATGATTCGCTAAGGGCCGGGTAGGGCCGGGCCTCCTTGAGTGTGACCCTAGCCCGGCCCTTATTTAGAAAGGCCTTATATATTTAGACCCTGCCCGGCCCTAAGGGCTTGAAATTTATTTAAAAGCCCTCTGTTTAGGGCTTTCAAAAGGGTAGGGTAGGGCTGGGCCCCCTTACAAGAGGGCCGGATTGACACCCTAGTGCTGCGCAAAAGTGGGTAATGGGAATGGGTGCCCAGCTTAAAGAGGCGGGTGCCGGTAGAGGGGCCCTAAAAACTATTTAAAATGACAAAAATATCCTTATCTTCAACCAAAACATACGAGATTAGGGTTGTTGCGTTTTCGAGTTCTCCTTCCGAACATAACAGGTGCGCACTCCACTCCGTCCAACTATTTCAGAATTTCTCGGACGTAGATGATACCTTAAAGCTGCATCACATTGTGCACTGCTCCTTGGACGTCATCGACAAGAGAGGGTTTTTTTTTTTTTTTTTTTTTTAATTTCGACGTTTCATTCAAAACCCGCTTTTCTCTGAACCGAAAAACCCTAAACCCTAAGCTTCATGGCGAAGAAAAACGAACCAAAACCTAATAACAGCAACAGTAAGAAGAAGAAGAAGAGCTCGACCAAGAAACTACTCTCTGGTCCGAACGCCGCGGCCATGAAATCGAAGTCTTCGAAGGAAAACCCCTTCGAGAGCATCTGGTCTCGCAGGAAGTTCGATATCCTCGGAAAGAAACGCAAGGGCGAAGAACGGCGTGTTGGTTTGGCTCGCTCAATTGCTATTGAGAAGGCAAGCTTTTCCCTGTGTTGCTTCTCATCTCAATCTCCTTTCCTCGTTTAAATATTGTTTCCCTAATTGTTTTTCTTTCTTCGAAAATCTATGCAGCATTATTTTGTAGTTGTACTTTTTATAATTTTACAGATATTAGTGAATTACGGTTCTGTCTCGTGTTATACTTCCGATTGAATGTTAAGTTAAAAGAGTCTTAATCTGTTAAAAAAAATCACATTTTTCGAAGTGTTCCTTCTTCGGTTCTCTCTATTTCATATTTAATTTTGGGAAGGTGATTGATTGTTTAGCCTAACATTTCATTTTTATGTGATTTTGATTTCGGGATGTACCAAAATCACTGAAATTTGAGTGTTTAAAAGAATTTCACTGAATGGCTAAAATTTCGGTTTTGACATGGGATGAAACCTAGTTGAAACTGGAATTTAAATCCTTGCTCAATAAGCATTTTTTATTTGCTGCTTGTAATTTGACGATGTTCTTGTAATTGTTTTTTTTTCTCTATCCTTTTTTGGGCATTGAAATCCATGAAAAATCTTGTAATATTATTACAGTGAAGTTTTCGATCCTTGCATTTCACTAGTTAATGACAAACTTGTTTTAACAACAGAGGAAAAAGACTCTATTGAAGGAATACGAACAAAGTTGCAAGTCTTCTGTATTTGTGGATAAGCGAATTGGGGAACAAAATGATGGTCTTGAGGAGTTCGATAAGGCTATCTTACGTTTCCAGCGCGAGAAGCAGGTAAGCTGAATGTAGTTGAAAGCAAGGAAATAAATTTCGGTTTCGAGGTTTATTTCGACCAGTCTAAAAATGGAAATATTTCGTGGAAATATTTCGACCGGTGTGGAAATAATACATTTTTCGTGGAAATGATGGAAATAATGTGGAAATGATGGAAATATTGTGGAAAGTTTGGGAAATGATGAAACAAGCATAAAAACACACTCATAAGCTTTCAAACCATAATATACAACCATATGTAGTGTGGAAATGAATGACCATAATGGTCTATAATATGTCGCAGGCAAGTATCTTTAATTAGTCAATGTTTAATTTAATTATATAACTATTATTTAATTGCTAATTATAAAAAAGTCATAAAGTAATATATTAACAAATCCTTATTCACTTACATTAATTTCTTAACATTATATATAATTTTAAAAAACCTACTTACTATTAACTTATAATATTTATTTAATTTTTTGAACGTTTAATTTTTTATTCGAAAAAAAAAATTTAGGGTTAATTTTTTTTAACTCAACCAACTTGTAGAACGGGCTGAGTTGTGCAACATATAATCAATTTATGCATAATCATGGATGTTTCGGGTAAAAACCAATGAAATTGGAGTTTTTCCCAAATTCCAAATTTTCACCCTAAACGATCTTCAATCCGTGCACAAATCTAGTAATGTATATTTTGAATTTGAAAAAACTCCAAATGTTTTCATGAACCAAAAAATCAACAAACCAAAAAATCCACGATGGAATGATCTTTTGTATAAACAAAATGTATGGAAAGGGGTTAAATGGATCAAATATGAGATTTATAGCGGTTTTGAGCTCAAATGAGATGTTTCCTACCTACGATTGAAATGTTTCCATACATGTCGAAACATTTCGACCGAAATAATACATATTTACACTGTCAATTGATCGAAGTTTACTGTTCACGCGAAATATTTCGACATGAATGAAATATTTCGGGAAATTTAACATTATTTCGACGTAAGTATTCTTTCCTGTCGGTAACCTAGAAAATGGAAATCTTTCGCAAAATATTTCGATAATTTCGTGAAATTTATTTCCTTGGTTGAAAGTATGTTATTATTTTCTAGAAGCTATGTTGTTTGGTCATAAGTTGATGAGGATACCTTTGGTCATCCTGGTTTTTTAATATTGCTTTTGTGCTATGATTTTTTTCTTTTTCTGTTTTTGAATATATTTTTTTGTATCTAATTTTTCATATATTAAAATGAAGTTTAGTTCTAATTAAGTTAAATTTTCAAAAGTTCTCATTTTGGTTATTATTTCACAAAATTTCCAGACGAAAGTGAACAAGAAAAGCAAATACAATTTGTCCGATGGAGAAGAGGATGATTTTGCAATTCAAGGTGGTGTTTCCTTTTCAGAAAGGGATGATTTTGAAGATGATATGTCACCAAATGATGATGAAGATGCAGATGAGACAGAGAGTACGTATGCACTTTATGTAAAAAGTTGGATTTATTATTGGTTTCCTAAAGTCGATAACAGGATCAAGTAGTAAATTTAGATGGTTACAATTATTGTATTCTAGATTCCATTTGTAATCATTGGATTTGAGTACTTGCAAAAATAGCCATTACATGTTGCACCGTTACTAGTTCTGGGGTGTCACACAATTTCTAGATTCATAAACAGACCAACCTAAATCTTTTTTTTTTTTTTGATAAGCAGGCCAACCTATATCTTAATTTACATGTTATTTTTATTCAGTTTTTATTTATACAACTTGCAGAAGGACTACTTTTTTTATTTTATTTTCAGCTATAAGCTGCTCTCACTAGTTTAGGGAGAAATATGCCGATGTGTGGAAGTATGGCCACTTGTTAAAACATATATATATATATATATATAAAATTGTTCGAGATAATTTTTTAAACAGCTTATGCTTTGTTATCTCCAAAAGGTCCCTAAAAGATGACATCTCTATCTGCGAACTAGGTTTCATCTTATGTATTTGAAGTAACCTTGTATTTAAAAGTCTTTCACAAAAAACTCTAAAAACTCGTAAGTACATGCTAAGTGCTGCCCATCATTTTTTATATAAAATGATGCACATCTCTAGACCTAAATATGTGATGGTTTTCCGGTGGGAGAACTCGACACGCAAAAGAGCTAGTGGGATTTGTCCTACAGGTCCAGGAGAAGGAGAAGGTCCTGACCCGTCAGCAACCGACGCTCGGCGTAGTTTCAGGGAGGTTGCAGGTGTGCAGAGGCTCCCTAAGAATGGAGGATGTACTGTGGTTGCGAGATCTTCCGGCACCTACATTGCTCCAGACTTTGATGGGGTTGAAGATAGACTTGTTTTTTTGAAATCATGCCTAGTCAGCAGATAGGAATGAGATTCCGGTGGATTACTTGCAGAGCAAGCATGGGCTCAGAAGGTCAGGCAGGTTCCAGCGGGGTTTTCAGTTAGACGATTGAGCAAGGGGCTTAGTCTGTTTATATTTCCCTTGACCAAGGAGGCGGAGAGGATCCTGTGAGAAGGTAGGATTAAGGGAGACGTCTTCTTGTTTTAGGACGTCTGGAGCCCTAGATTTGGTTGCTCAGTTTTTGTCCTAAACCTATAATCCATCTCTTACTTCCATTGCTCCACCTATCAGCCCAATCTACAAGCATACTACATGTAAATCTCGATAAAAGCCTTAGTCATATAGCTCCAAAATACTACTTAAAACCCTAATTGCGCACATCCAAGTAACCCAATATCCAGCCACTATCCTACCTTTAAATCCAACTTTTTTTCTTCCATTGTTTTTTTTCCCTAGTAATTGTTTTTTTTTTTATATATTTACTATTTTTTTAATATATTTCACCTTGCTTCAATCATGCGCGCACCTTGCCTTTCCCCTTGCGCCCTTAACTACCTTGGTCTCAGGGTATTTATGTTTAGTCCTGTTAAGCAAATTGTATATATGACCATATTTTCTCAATCTTGTATCTTAAACCTGAAAGACTTAAGGCTGTAAGAACCCCACTGAAATCCCATTTGCTGATTGAGATCAGCATGGTATATGACCATATTCTCCATCTTGTATCTTAAACCTGAAGGACTTAAGGCTGTAAGAACCCCCACTGAAATCCCATTTGCTCATTGAGATCTACATACCCAACATACTAAGTTGGTAAATCAAAACTATCTTCACTGACTAGCTTGCTTATGTACCAAAAAAGGGAAAAAAAGGAGAAACGGACATTTACGTACTACACTTAAACCCGATTGGCAATTATTTCTGAGTAGAAGCTTTCCCTAAACAGTTCTCTTCAAATAAATGCATTATTTTTTCAGGATAAGTAATGAGAGTATATTAGAGCAAAAGTAGGTAGCTAGAATTGCCATAATGGTAAACTTTTCTATTATGTGATCTTTCTCAGCATAGAAATTCTAAACCTTTTTTGTGTATCTGGTTCATTTAATGGGATCTTTTAGAGATTCTATTATTTTTTCCCTCTCTACCTTTTTCTCTTGTTCCCTTCTGTTTCATGATTAACTCTAACTTGATATGGGATTGTTTCGTGGAGTGTTCTTCAAGGATGGTTGCTGAAGTAATGGCAATTAGCTAATTGTAGTTCATCTTCCAACAACTGTTGTCTGCTGTGTGTCACGATTCCCTGGATCAAACTACCTTATATATTCTCACCTATAACTCCCTCTGGGTGGTAATGCTTATGGTTTGTGTTGTTGAATCAGCCAAAATACATATTATGCACCTTGTTTCATTTATAGGGTAAATCATGCAGTGCGTCTTTCCCTTCACATCTGTAGAGCAAGGGTGTTTGGCCATAGAACAAAGCGTTGGATTTGAGTTGTTTGATAACGAAGTATACAATGTTTTGGAGTCTTAATCAGAGTTTGCTTAAATCATACTCACGTGCAGTGATGATCATTAATGAAGCTGTGCCCCATGTCAGTTGTATCCTGCTCTATAGAACTATGGATTCTTTGCATTGTTATTTGAAATGATATGTAGTTTCATTGCATATGCTTGTTGATGGATTCCCGTCTTCTTTTGAATTATGTTATTGGCGCTAATGGTGTCTTCCTTTTATGTACAGAGAAGTCAGCCATTTTTAAACAACTTAATGCTCAAAATGTGCGTAATCCATTCGAGGCTGGATTTATGGAAGGAGGGGAAAATGTAAGATCCAGTAATGCTACTTTCGTAATGCTTATGGCATTGTGTTCACATGTAACCTTATGCATCTATCATTTAACCTCATGCATCTATTGTAGTTTTATATCACTAAGTTGTGTGAGCTTTTCCTTCTTATAACTGGGAGCATGGTGGGTTTGGGAACTTGTTATGGAGTTTAAGTGCTGCCTTTGACCACTTTTCATGATGCTGTTTTCTTAGTTATAATCAAGGAGCCTAGGACCTATCAGTGATTGTAGTGCAACGGACTAGTACCACTAGAAATGTTTTGTCAAGTTTGGTTGGACTTACTATCTCAAGGTTAGGACTCTGGAAGTAACACTAAGTCATACCTATTCTCAGGGCCTATTGTTGACCCTAGTCACAAAGTCGAGGTACGGCAATAAATCGGCGAGGAGTAAAATCGGGAAAAATCGGCAAAAATAAAATAAATAATTAAAAAATATATTGTGGCATATTGCAAGTTAGAAATGTTATTTTTTGTTTACTACAACACATTTATAAGATTAAAAGCAAATTTATAATTTCATAACATAACTCATAAGCATGATTCATCATTCATAATCAAAATTTCAAAAGGTAATATTGCAATAGTAATCAATATTCAAGTAACCCATATTTCAAGTTTAAACAAAAACCAAATAAAACATCTCTATAAAATTCACTCTTAAATCAAGTCCCCTCTCCGCTTTCAATTCTCAAACTCTCAATTAATCATCAAAGATCAATGGAGTTGCATAATCACGTGCAATGTCGTCATAATATGAATCAACATTGTCTCCATCGCCATCCTCATCCTCATCTTCCTCATCAACATCAACAACCTGAGGTGGCATTGTAGTAGGAGTAGCTGCTACATTAGGTGTAGAAGGCAATTCAGGGAATGCAACAAACTTCTCCACATAAATCGGTTTCAACTTCCCTTCACTTTTTTCTTTGATCTTCTTCATGTGCAAATTTACTCTTACATACACCAAATCATGCAGTGTCTTTGGCTTCAATCTGTTACACTTCTTTGTATGTGCAGCTTCAAACGCACTCCACTTTCGTTCACAAGCCGATGCACTGCAAGGTTGACTTAACACTCTAATTGCCACCTTTTGAAGTAGTGCAAATTTGGGATTCACCACTTTCTACCAATCACCTGAATAAGGTATAATTATCACTTTAATTAAAAGTTATAACTATAAAGTAAGAGTATATTTAACACTAGAAAATAAGTAATCACTTACTTGGATGCTTTTTATGAAGGATGCTATGTGAAAATAGTGTTAAGATATTAAGCTGTCTGGCAATATAATCTGCAAGTTGATCATTAAATCCATTTTGATCCTCAGGAGAAACCGTCCTTTGAAGAACTTCCATAATTCCTTTGTTAGTTTCTTCATCGTGTTTCACCAACTTATCATAATAAAGATGAGGATTAAAGAGGGTTGCTACTGCTTGGAGAGGGTTGTGAAGTTGTTGGTTCCACCTTTTATTAATTATATCCCAATACACTTGATATACTGCCCTCTCATCATTGTAAAACTTTGCAATTGCCACTTTCGCTCTATCCATAGCTTCGTATATGTATCCAAGGGTAGCTCCTTCTCCATCTACCATCCTCAACACTTTGACAAGTGGTTCCACTGTAATAATCATTTCTTTTGCATCTTCCCAAAATCCATTATTAATAATCACATTCTTCACATTTTCACCTTCTGATACTGTATTCCTAGCAGACTTGGTCAAATCTTTCCATTCTTATTATACAACTATAAACTGCAATGCTTGTTCAACATGTAACATAGATTGCACCATAAAAAAACTTGTAGCAAATCGAGTGACGACAGATCTTTTTATTTCCCTTCCACTTGTGTGTACCCTCATGAGAACTAACACATGTTTGCTATACAAATACCGAACAATATCTTTTGCATCATCTATTATCTTCTTCCACTTCGGTAACTTGTTAAAATTTTCTAAAATGAGATCTAGGCAATGAGACGCACAATTTGTCTTGAATACATGAGGCATCTCAATTTCTAAATGAACTCCTACAGTCGTATAATTTGAGGTATTGTCTGCAATAACTTGCATGACATTTTCTCTAGCTACATGTTCATCAATCCTTTTCTTTATAAATTCAAAAATGAATTTTGCGTCCTTAACCTTCTCTTCTGTAGGTTCAGAATACAAAAAAACAGTGCCCATGGGAGAAGTCGCCAATAGATTTATGTGATTTCTATGTCTATTGTCATGCCAACAATCAGACATTATAGAACACCCCGTCTCTTTCCAAGATTTCCTCACCTCATTAACAAACTCCGATGCTTCTTACTTCAACGTAGCCAACCATTTAGTCATCACTGTTTCACTGCTTGGAGGTATATAACCAACACCATGACTAGAAACCGCTTGCATAGCACGTAAAAATTCTGAGGACCTCAAAACATTGAATGCTATGTTGGCAACAAACATTCTAGAGATTTCAAGATCCGCCGTCTCCTCTTTTTTCTTTAGCACTACATTCAATGTTTATTGTTGTCTGACCCTCCCCATGCCCACGACCCCGATGGCTTGAGATTCTGAACTTGAACCACTGCCAACGAAAGGGTTGCTTCCTATTGAATCTTATGCCTTCATAAAGTCATCAATGGTCCTCCTCCCTTTCTTTCTACCAAGTTCATCTACAGCAGACTATGCAAGTTGCACCACAGATTCGGATGCACTATTACACGTCTGTATATCCTTGTTTGTCATTCTCCCTAGATGAGACTTAATTCTTGTAATAGAACAATTAAATTTTTCTAAACAATAGTTACATTTTAACTTGTTTCCAACCTTCGTGACATGATTCCACATAGGATCTTTACACTCGGGCATCTTATATTCCCCTGTTCTTCATAATATATAAGATTAAATCATTAAAATACAATCATCAATTCAACACTAAATCAGGCAACAACGATATTAACTAATGATTTTCAATGCAAATATTAAGACTACTTAGATCAGGCAATTATATTAAGTATTACATTATCATTTACAAAGACAGGCTATAGTTTCTCCTTTCAACAATCAATCTTCTAGAAATCACCAAAATTCAAAACCCTCATCGATGATCGACTATTAGATTAATGTATCCGTTTCTCTTTAATTAATCAATTTATAATTTAGTCCTATAACAGTATTTGGAAACACCAAACTAAAGAAGACATAACTAATAAACTTGAACTTGGTTTCCAATATAATCTAATGAAGACAATTAATAGAATTTAGACCAAAAATTCAGTAATAAAAAAGAAGAGTAGAAAAGAATAACATTTTATAATACAGTCAATGGTGAAATTTAGAAAAGAATAACATTCTATTTTTTAACAAAATCAGCCATTGATTTATCCTCCATGTGGGTAGTGGGTACACTAAAATTGTGTGTGAAACTATGTGTCCGTTGAGCCTCTGCCTGACCCATCCCAGTTTACTGTTTATCAACTTTATCTATCAAAAAAAATAAAAAAAGAAGTTTGCACAACACTCATGCCTGACAGACTCCCTTTGTCTACAAGGGAAGAGTCCTCAACACCTTGGATGGAGTTGGGGTTAAATTTCAGTCGGTCAGTAACGGTAAAATAAAAAAAAAAAAAAAAAAAAAAAGGGGTAATTCACGTCTAAAACATGAAGTTTTCAGTCAATAACGGTAAAAATTGTTCTCAAAGGGGGCAATACCAAAAATCAAGCTGATTCGTGATATCTAAGCGTTGTATTGAAGTCATTTTCATGGGATTGATTCCAACCGTGGTAAAAAGAGAGAAAAAGAAGAAGAAAAATGAGAAGGAGAAGAGAAAACAGAAAAAAAAAAAAAAAAACAAAAACAAAATACGCACTTACCGGAGCCTCACCTGACATCATTGAGTGACTGGAGTCTCGCCGGAAGTTGCAGAGGCTACCGGAGTCGGAGGGGGGGGAGGTTCGTCGTCGTCTCCCTTGTGGTAGAGGGTTATAGTAGAAGGTGAAACCCTACTGTTATCTCCCCCACCCTTTCCCTTTTACTCTATCTTATCAGGGGGGGGGGGGGTAAAATCGGGGAAAAAAAAACCAAAAAAATCGGCGATTTTTTCATAAATCGCTGATTTTTGCCGATTTTTGTGATTAGGTTGTTGACAAGGTAGTCTACTTATATGTCTAGGCTTCTTGCTCCGGTGTTAATGTTTATATATGTTCTTAGGGCTATCAATGAAGAGATATTCTAAGGGTATGCCCAGATTTTGTGCTCCAATGTTGATATCAACCCACCCAAATTTTGTCAAAATTTTCAGTGGATCTTTTAAGGTTTCGCTTCTTCTCCATTAAATCTCAATCTCATATTGTAGAATTCTATGTTGAAAACTGTCAGATTTTTTTTCTTTTTTGATAAGTGTGTATATTTCATTAAAAAGGGGAAAACCCCCAAAGGAAAAACAAACTCAGGCGGAACTAACTCTTGGAAGCAGGAGGTAGTTCCCCAAGTAAATCATCCCATCTATATACAAACAATTCAAAAAAACAGTCTCTAAAAAGAGGAGAATTGCTGATTACAGGATTTGGAACAATTGTCTTTCAAAATTGAGAAAATATGAAATAATAATAAAAATCATTATCTCCAATCTTTCATATTCATTATATACACCATATTGTTGTCCATTTAGCTGAGAGATATTAGCACAACTTATCAGTGTTATATTGTTAGGTTTATTTTATGTGCATGCAAAGCATTTTGTTTATGAAAAAGATATCTGTCATTGATTTAAACAACTCTCAACTAAGCAGACAAACAATCTTATCATCTGCTCTATGACTTGAAATGTTTAAGCATAGAAACTATCTCATAACTTGAAGTCTCAACTTATTAAACAAACAAGAGAAATTTTACTTTAGAACCAGAGATGTTAATGTAATCAATTTCATCCTACTTGCGATTTCGGTAATTTTAATTCATTTTTCTCTTCTCCCCTTTCTTATTACTCTTTCTTATATTTTATTTCATCTCTATTATTCTTTTATTTTTTATGAATTCTTGTGTAACATTGCAATCACGGCATACTATTTGAAGTGTTCAGTAAGGTGATTTTTTCATGCAAGCAACATTAATAATGTATAAATCCTCACAATAAATTGTATACTTTAGATATGCATGGGTGCAACGTGCCAAAAAATATCTACTTCTGTCACCATTTTTTGATAAAAAACCACAATAAAATAGGGTTAGTCTTTCACTCAAAACAATGGCTCTCAATTCGAATTGTAGAGTTTGATAGGATTTAAGGTTCAGATAGTGGCAACTATTTGCTTTTTTTAAGGGCTTTTATTTTGAGGAATATGTGTTTAGGCTGGATGGGATCATTTATGGACCTTAACTCTTTTGGGCTTATAATTTGTATGCGTGTGTTTATTTTGGTGAAGATCTTCCTCACAATTTTTTTTCTTTCATTTATGGAAGTGTTTCACCCCTTCCATTTTTTTCTTATTTCAATTCTTTACCTATTAAAAAACAGGAAGATTTGAATGAAAATTGTAGCACTCTTGTCAAATGGATCCATGTCTAGTATTCAGATCGTTTGGCTTAGGATTTTGGATCCGAATCGTAATCATAGGATTTTA
This sequence comes from Euptelea pleiosperma, assembly GCA_035048495.1. NCBI lineage: Eukaryota > Viridiplantae > Streptophyta > Magnoliopsida > Ranunculales > Eupteleaceae > Euptelea > Euptelea pleiosperma. Next base: position 21,725,592 of record CM068552.1, on the reverse strand, counting down.
ACAACACTACTAATACTTCCTGTTTGAATTTTAGATGACAAATAAGGTTGTTTGCGTTCTTTACCTTTCTTTTTTATCAAATCTCAATCTTTCAAACTTGTGCACGGACATGCATTTCTTCTTATCCTTATTAGGTGGTGTTCCATCGAAATAAACACTTACAACATGTCATAGTCTTAACATAATAACAACATGCTTAGCAACACATCCATAGCATCCTGATAAACAAGGTAACATGTTTAGCAACATATGCATATATCATGTTCACCATTAAGTAACAACTAACATGTTCCATGGATCATAAGAAGTCTATAACATAGCATCATGGAGCTAATCAGAATTAATCCATAGAAAAAGCAACTTAGAGTCTACAAAGAGTCAATCAATAACTTCTAGAATCAATAGAAAATAATACTGAGTGTTTTCTAGGGTTTACACGCAACCCTAGGTGAGTACATGTTGATACAGGTGTTAGAAGAGGTCAAAAAGTCAATTTTTGAGCAATCTGGCCAAGTTTGTTCGACCGAACCCAAACTCGTTCGAACAAAATTGCACAGTGGACAAAACAAGTTATCCGCGCGCAAAACTTCAGAAATTAGCCAAAAATTCATTTTAAATCGGAAAAATACGATTAAAAAAGTATTGGAATCCTGGTGAACTTTAGTTAAGAAAAATGATTTGAAAACATATGCTAAATCAATTTAAGGTTCAAAGTGAAACCACATACCGGTTAACTAAAAGAGAGACTAGAAAACTCCATAGAAACCCTAATATACTCTTCTAATTACACAACCAAGCAATGAATCAAAGGAGAACATTGACATACAACAAAATAAAACGAAAAGAACTCACCAAAGAAGGAAAAGAATTCGCAAACCATGAGGAAGCGGCTGGTTGCAAACAAGTTTAACTTGAATTTTTCTAGGAAGCGAGTGTGGGCCGTGTGGCATCTAGTGTAGAAGGTTCTTGCAACTAAGCTTGAAAGTAGAATCTAATGTTATACCTCAAAATGGAGCAAAAATAGAGAAATAGATTAGAGATGTTCCACCTATCCTAGAATGCTTATATAAAATGCTCCATTTTATTCTACGGCCCTAATCTCAACCAATTAGCAGTTTCCTGTTACATTTTTTTAATCAAATTGTTAAGGGGGCCTTTAACTTAAAATAAGTCAACAAGAAAGAATCAACAAGAAATTTTTTTAGAAATTTGTTTAATTAGTAAAAGCTTCAACTAATTTTCTTTCTTGTAGTGCTCAAGGTTTAGGAAAAATAAAAAGCACAAAAATGAGTCATTTATTTGACTTGACAATGTGCCCCATGTTTTATTCAAATCGTAAGATCAAAGAGAATTGTAAGACTTATATCATGAAACCTACCTGAATCATCAGACACAAAAATCATAGGATTCTCATCTTAAGGGATTCACTATTAAGGTTCAAATCAGTTGGGTTATGATTTGATTTGAATTGTAGGATTTAAATAGTAAATTTTAGGATTTAGAAACTGCTCTGTGGCTTTTAAAAATTCATTTGGCCAGCTGGTTAGACTTTTTTGTTTTAAATATATTTTGATGTGTTTCTTCTATCATAAATTTATATAATTGATGATTTTATTTGATTTTGTGGAAGGATGTGATGGTATATAATCTGGTAGTGATACAAAAGTATTGGGGTAGTGATAATACTTATCCTTATATTTCTCTAGGGGTGGCAACGAAAAGAGCGTTAGTTTCAAAACTGTTTTGGTTAATCCATCATGGCCTTTTTCTGCTGGGTTATCAAATAACTTGTATCAAAAGCCTCGATCATGATCTCTTTTGTACATTTCTCACAATTTGTATATTAGTGTTCTGTGAATATTTGATCATATTTCTTGAGCCCTTGCAAATCTATTTTACTCCACAATGGGTTTATTTTCTGAATCCCACTTCTTTGTCATTTTAGGTAAATGATATTGTCAAGTGGGAATTAGTTTGACCTCTATTTAGCATTTATCTACTAGAAACAAACATCTCTCTTTTTTTTATGAGGATATTTGAGATTGTGATTATCATACCATGTATTTTTTTTTTTTTTTGATAAGTGATCATACCATGTATTTTTCTTGCAGAAGCATAAAAGCAAAAAAGAAGTAATGGAGGAGATTATTTTGAAGAGCAAGTATTTCAAGGTAGCTGATTCGTTTTGTATAATTAACACTTTTCAGTAATTGAGACTACTTCAGCTCATTTCTGAGACTTGCAATTCGGTTCCAGGCCCAGAAATCAAAGGATAAGGAGGAAAACGAACAGTTGATGGAACAATTAGATAAAGACTTCACATCCTTAGTGCAGTCTGAGGCATTGTTATCATTAACTCAACCAAGCAAGATGAATGCTTTGAAGGCACTTTTGAACAAGAGCAATTCAAATGAGTCTAAGAAGAAGGACGAAGTGTCTGCTCCTCTGAACAAAGAAACTTCTAAGCAGGTATGGCTTTAATCAGATTGTAGGTGTCTGTAATTCTCTTCCAGTTTGAAATCTAACGTAATGGATTCATCAATTTATTGTTATTATTGTGTGGGGTGGGTTTGATTTTCTCCATCAATGGGTCCCTTTGGCACATTGACCTTTTTTTTTTTATCGGTAAAAATTATATTAAAAGAGGGCTGAGAAGGCCCTAAACTATACAACCGACGCTCATCCCTGTACTTTATTCCTTTGAATTTTTTACTTTGGTTTATATTATTGCTCATCCCTTTCTCTCATTATATCCAGTTTTTGTGGCATTAATGTTATCTTTATCCTTGTAAATGTTTTTGTCTCACTTTGTTACTTGAAGCTCTTTCTCAAAGTTTTGTATATATGATGTGTCAATGTGGTTTCTCAGAGATGATTATAATTGAATGTCTTTAAGTGACTCAATGTTGAGCGTTAAAATAAAGTTGTATGCTCTTTCCTATAGGAACAACCTGATGTCTATGACAAGCTTGTTAAAGAGATGGCATTGGATATGCGTGCTCGCCCATCCGACAGGACAAAGACCCCCGAAGAGATAGCTCAGGAAGAGAGAGAACGACTTGAGCAATTGGAGGTATGTTTCAATCTCAAAGTCCAAGGTTTTCCTAGATTTCATAGTCATATCATCATAACCATCATCCAGAGCATGATTATCATCATTATTTGAAGTAATAGGATATTGTAACTTGACATTTAAAATGTAAATACTCTTTAACTTCTTATCCTTTAACTGCTTATGTTCGTTCAGGAGGAACGCCAGAAAAGGATGCTTGCTACTGATGATTCCAGCGATGAAGGTGATGATGGTCATGAAGTTGTTAATAAAACATCAGCCCAGAAATTAAGATCTATGTCTGGGGATGATCTAGGAGATTCGTTTTCTTTTGATGAAGAGCTGGGCAATAAAAAGGGCTGGGTTGATGAGATACTTGAAAGGGATGCTGACAACATTGAAAATGAAGACGGTGCATCTTCCGAGGATTCGGAAAGTGATGAAGATGATAGTGATCAAGAAGAAGGAAGTGGGGAAGATAATGACGAACCTGGGAAAACGATGTCCTTAAAGGACTGGGAACAAAGTGATGATGACAACCTTACTACCAATTCGGAGGAAGAAGAAGAAGACAACGAAGAAGGAATGGAGGGAAAAGACACGCCAAAGGCGAAGGATGATACTGCACCAAAAAGTAAGAATCAAAAAGTAGATACCTCAAATGCTAAGAAAACAAAAACAAGAGGAAAACAGCCTCCAGCCCAAAAAGAGGCCCTTCCCTACGTAATTGAAGCACCGAGCAGCCTTGCGGAGTTAAGCTCGTTGCTGAATAATCGGTCTGATGCTGAAGTTGTTGAGGCAATAAATCGGATTCGTGCATGCACTTCTATCAACCTTGCAGCAGAAAATCGGAAGAAAATGCAGGTTTGGTTCTTTCTGCTGCTTATACTTTGGTAAATGATCCTCGAATGTAGATTTTCTTTACTATTCAGTTCTTTTAAATCATTGTTCAGAAACTTGACTTGTTAACTAACTGAGGTGTGTCGGGCTTGGCCTGAATTTATCATTGGTTTAAAAGAACTCGACGTGCATATGGTTTTCCAAAAGTAGCTTAATAAGCTTTATTTTTTCACCCACTTGCTGGGTTAATGAAAATGCAGGGTACATATGGTCAATTTCTAAAGGGGGTCATGTAGTTTTTCTATATAACTATTCTTTGTTTAACTAAGGTAGAGCACTTGATTCAGCTTATTTGACTCGACTAGGTCATGTTGTGAGTTTGGAGTTGATTCTTAATTTCCAACTGTTGATTTGTTAAGTGTTATGTGAAGAGCTTGGTGTCTAACAATCACAAAATGTGTAGAACTTTACCATTATTTCTGAAAAAAAATGGTTGTCCCATTTCAGGTCTTTTATGGTGTCCTGCTGCAATATTTTGCTGTCTTAGCAAATAAAAGGCCATTGAACTTCAAGCTATTGAATTTTTTGGTCAAGCCATTGATGGAGATGAGCATAGAAACCCCATACTTTGCAGCCATTTGTGCTCGTCAACGGATACTTCGGACTCGAACTCAATTTGTGAGGATATCAAGAACCCAGGTTTGCCAGCCATGAATTTTTAAGCTACCAGTACTTCAAACTTCAGTGAAGCAAGTTATGTGCTACTGTCCACTAATGCATGGACTTTTCCACTTCTTGCAGAGAAGAGCTGTTGGCCTTCTTTGAAGACCTTGTTTCTTTTGAGGCTGTGGTCCATGATATTTCCATGCTCCGACTTCCGCCATGTGGTCATGACACCAGCGATCTTATTGATGTGCGAGTATCTGATGCGTTGTCCTATAATGTCTGGTCGAGATATTGCCATCGGATCTTTCTTATGCTCCATGGTTCTCTCTGTATGTGCACTGTTCATAAGTCATCCTACTATTTTTCTTTTCAATTCAGTACCCATTAGATTGAGATGCTATATAGCTCTAGATACTGGAAGTGTTTCAACTATGCTGCTCTAGTAGCATCTTCCCTATCACCTGCCCATATGCCTCAGAGCAGCATGTTTTAAACTAATAGATGGTGATAAAAGGTGATGTAGTGCTACTGAAGCATGCCACGGACTATCGCCTCTTATTCATGCTAATATTGTCTGCAGATAAGCAAATTTGTCAAATCTACACACGTTGCATTCTCCCTATTTATGTATTTAATGGTGGATTATGAAAAAATAAGTTGGGAACATTCTTTCCATCATTGGTTCTTTTTTTTTTCTTTTTATGTGCATATTGGTAAATAGAGTTTCTTGTATGCTTATTTTGTTATTTATTCACTTAATTATTGGCATATATTGACATGTTTTAAAGAAAAAGAAAAATTAGCCATGCCTAAAGACCCCAATACTTATGGTTCTAGCTCTTACCCTCCAGGAAGCTTTTAGAATTTCTAACCATCAAAATCCTATATGTGGTACTGGTTAGTCTCATTAGAAGGTCTGGTGCCCCTAACGGGCTTGTCAAAAGGGCTAAGCTCTCCGGAACCGAGCTTCCATATTATTGGAATCTTCCTCACATGTTGGACCTGGAATCTAGACATAACATTTGATTTCTCAGGATCATTAATAGAAGCACCACAAGTGCTAAAAGGCCTTGGGTTGCATGTTGAGCTTCCATCAAAGATAAAATTGAGGGTACTTTCATTGGTCCTTTCCATTTACAATCAATTTTTCAATGTGTCCGGCTCGTGTCTCACTAAATGTATGTTGTTTATCGACGTCAAGATTTATATTTTTTGAGGTAATGAAACAGGAGTTATTTGCAGCCCTGTCTTTGGATAGTAGCCTGCACTTGGGTCTCATCCCTTTTGCCCATGACTGGACCTTGGCCTGTCATCACTAATGAATATTCAAGTTGACGGAACAGTTACAATGAACTGTTCTATTGTTACAATTTCTCTTCGTTATTATTGGTATTGCTATTTATAGCCTTGCATTTTTTTGAGTTACTGGTTATCAAATGATTTGTTGTTTGATATATTCTGTTTCTGTAGGTCACTAGACAATCCAAGAAGTTCTGCCCAGAGTCCATTATATTTCTTCGAACTCTGCTGATGTCAGCTTCAGAGACAAAACCAGAATCACTTCAGCATTCTCAGGTACAACTCCAATTTGAATTAGTTGAGATTTGCTCCATAAAGGTTGAACATCAGAAGCCACTGAGTGTTTCTGTTTTTACATGTGCTTTCTTCTTGGATATACCGGTGATGTTATGACTTTTGTGGCTAGAGTCCTAAGTTCCGTTCGTTGATGTACTCTGCACCTCAACCATGAGGGGATGTGTTCAATCCCCCTTCCCCCCAAAAGTTCAGTTTTGTGTATGAAGAAAATAACCATGTTAATTATTTATTGTGTGACAGTTTTATTATCTTACGGAACTCAAAGCACTCAAGCCCTGGCTGCGGTTACATGGTCATGTCTCTGAGATTCAACCTCTGGATTTCCTCACAGTAATGGACATGCCGGAGGACTCTCCTTTTTTCAGCTCTGATAATTTCAGGTCAGTAGTTGCTGAGGTTCTTTTGTGGCTACTGATGATACGTGGTCATTTAATGTGGAGTGGGAATGGCACCTTGGTCACACCTATATTTATCAGTTGGGTTATGTGTCTATTTATCCACTTTGTCCAATCAATGGAACGCCTCTTGGATGGGCCAAAGCCCAAAAACTGCTCTGACCATATGCTAACCATCTGACAATTCCCTTTTTAATGTGGAGTGGGAGTGGCACCTTGGTCACACCTATATTTAAAAGTTGGTTTATGCGTCTATTTATCCACTTTGTCCAATCAATGGAACCCCTCTTGGATGGGTCCAAGGAAATAAATTTCGGTTTCGAGGTTTATTTCGACCAATCTAAAAATGGAAATATTTCGGGAAATAATATATTTTTCGTGATTGATGGAAATAATGCGGAAATGATGGAAATATTGTGGAAAGTTGGATAAATGATGAAACAAGCATAAAAACACACATAAGCTTTCAAACCATAATATTTTTTTTTTTTTTTTGTAATCGCTTTCAAACCATAATATAAAACCATATGTAGTGTGGAAATGAATGATCATAATGGTCTGTAATATGTCGCGGCAAGTATCTTTAATTAGTCAAGGTTTAATTTAATTATATTACTATTATTTAATTATTAATTATAAAAAAAGTCATAAAGTAATATATTAACAAATCTTTATTCACTTATATTAATTTCTTAATATTATATGTAATTTTAGAAAACCTATTTACTATTAACTTGTAACATTTATTTAATTTTTTTTATTTGAAAAAAAAAATTTAGGGTTAATTTTTTTTAACTCAACCAACTTGTAGAACGGGCTAAGTTATACAACATATAATCAATTTATGCACAGTCATGGATGTTTAGGGTAAAAACCAATGAAATTGGTGTTTTTCCCTAACTTCCAAATTTTCACCCTAAACAATCTTCAATCCATATGCAAATCTATTGTAAATGCATCATAGATTCATAAATTTAATGAATTTACACCTAACCTATTTATTTGTAGCAAAAAATTTTATCCTTGCGTATATTTCGAATTTGAAGAAACTCCCAAACGGGATTTGATTCGTCCTCACGATCAATCCACAAACCAAAAAATCTAAAATGGATTGATCTTTTGTATAAACAAAATGTATGGAAAGGGATTAAATAGATCAAATATGAGATTTATAGCGGTTTTGAGCTCAAACGAGATGTTTCTTACCTAAGATTGAAATGTTTCCAATGTTTCCATACATGTCGAAACATTTCGACCGAAATAATACATATTTACACTGTCAATTGATCGAAATTTACTGTTCACGTGAAATATTTCGACATGAATAGAAATATTTCGAAAATTTAACATTATTTCGACGTAAGTATTCTTTCTGTCGGTAACCTAGAAAATGGAAATATTTCGATAATTTTGTGAAATTTATTTCCTTGGATGGGCCAAAGCCCAAAAATTGCTCTGACCATATGCTAACCATCTGACAATTCCCTTTTTTTGGATGGTCAATACAAATATGTGAAATGATCCGCTAAAAGTTTATTGGTTTGATATTTGGGTGTCCAAAAAAATGTGATTTTCTGGCTAGGTTAATCTATTGCAAACATGAGCACATACACAGATTGGTGCTTGGAAATTGGGCAGTGTCACCATCTGTTGGGGTTGTGGTTCTTACTTCATATACTCATGTGAATTTCCTCATTTCAGTATTTTTGTACTATTCGATGAACTACATACTTGCTCTCTTTGTCCACTGCAGGGCTAGTGTGCTTGTATCTGTGATTGGAACACTAAGGGGGTTTCTTAATATATATGGAGAATATAATTCCTTCCCTGAAATATTCTTGCCAATTTCCACTTTATTACATGAATTGGTAAAGCAAGAAAAAATGACAGATGTGTTACTGCCTATTATGAAAGATGTTGCCCAGCTCATTAAGGAGAGAGCTGATGAGCATCACATGCTACGTCAACCACTTAAAATGCAGAAGCAGAAGCTAGTGGCAATCAAACAACTGAATCCGAAATTTGAGGAGAAGTATGTCTTTCTCAAACTCATTCTCCATCTCAGCTGATAAGCATCTTGATTCTTGAAATGAGTGGTTAAATTCAGGCGTTTAATTTAATAAGTTATTGTGCAGCTATGTGAAAGGTAGAGAATATGATCCAGACCGTGAAAAGGCTGAGAGGAAGAAGTTGAAGAGACTCTTAAAACGGGAGGCTAAAGGGGCAATTCGCGAACTCCGGAAAGACAATTATTTCTTATTTGAGGTGAAGGAGAAGGGCAAGGCATTACAGGATGAGGAAAGAACCGAGAAATATGGGAAGGCAAGGGCTTTCCTCCAAGAACAAGAGCATGCTTTCAAATCTGGGCAGTTGGGAAGAGGCAGGAAGAGGAGGTGAAGCTGGGTTTGATGTTTCACTTGCTTTGCTGCAAAGCTTAAGGTGATGCGCTATAACCTCTCCCTATTTCTTAGCTACAGTTTGAACCTCGTCTTCTAGCATTGTGGTTATTTATTTATTTTATAAAGAAAAAGGTAATAGTGTTATTGTTTTGTAGAAAATTTTCAATCTCTGTGAGCTTCAGTTTAGTTTAGCAATTTATATGCATATACACACAATAGACTATCAGGGATGACTCAGGTCTCCATCTTAGTCTCTTATAGACTGGAAATGAGTTTGTAAATGGCAAACACCGTACATGTGTTATCGTGCAGGAGATCTCTGCCAAAGGTGAACCTGTTTGGATGATCCATAACTGTATGACCCATCCACTTTTTTCTGGTCCTTACTGTTCCCAAGAATGCTGTGAAACGATTGTTAATGATGATTTGAGTCTTGTTTTTTGTGCATCAATGTCTGTAAGTATGCATTTGACCAATTTCTTCACACACGCATATATATATTTTCTAATTTGGGAATTTTCTGTTGCCAGATACTTTGAATTATCACTTCCAAGCATCACCCTCAACTTTGTGGTGAAACCAAAGAAGCGGCAAAGTTCCATGCAAGCTGTGTGCAAAATTGACAAACACCCCCTTCTGTCAGGCAAATTTTTTCCGATATAGAGCTTCCTAACTGGATCCTGCTACCATAGTTGATTAGGTTTGTGATGCCATTCTAATTTCACATCTAATTTATAAGCTTTTAAGGTTAAAGGTTGTTCTAATAATTTTTCCTGTAAAGAAAGGAAGGTTTATGGGTGCATCAAACCGTGTCATCAGGAGACCTAAGACTTTTCTAGACAAACATCCATCTCTCAATCCATGACATTTTTTTCCAACTAATTTAAGAGTTTAGAGATCTCACCATTAGATCTATGGGGGGAGTATTACCACATGTATTGAAGGATGAAAGTTGATCTCAGACATTTGCTTAGAAGTAGGATTGAAATTTAGTTTTTCGAAGTTTTAAGGCATCAGTTGTTGAGTTTCTGAGAGGGGGAGCATTACTAATTAATTTTATCCGTCAGGGTGCTGTAGCATATTGTTATGAACTTGGTGTCCATCCGGACCATCCCCCATGAACTTGATATCCACCCCTAGTGCACTCAGTGGCCTACATGCCAAAAATCAGTCTGATTGTTGATTTATGGTCGCTAATTTAATGATGGGACAATATTGAGAACCAATCAAAAAGTTCCGATGACCACTCTTGCAGTCGTGGATTGTAAGTTCGTTTTCTATTATTTAGGGTTTCTTGATTTGGGCAAGGTGGAGATCTATTTGAGATATCAGACATGATAGGCCAAACTCACCATTAGATTTGATAAGCTAAGGCTACATAAGTTTGTTTTAGATGTTCAGTCATAACTGGATGAACCTCATATATTTCATTAAATCCCTTGGGAGGGCTGGAGGCTGTACATGTGTCAAACTACAATGAATGGTCTAAGGGGCTCGATTTAATGAAGTTTGTAGGGACCTTTGGTGGCATTGATCACCTGGGCTGATTCCGGGCACGTGAGCCCACGAAGGTCAACCTCTATGGTGTGGTCCGAAGTGGACGTACATGCATGGTCCAGCCATGGTTCAGCCATTTCAGCCAGATCAGTCCTATCATTATGTCATAAAATAAAATAAAATATAGAGTTCATCTAGAGTTACACCCATTTCTTACACCCGGTGGTTGGGCCCACATGGTGATAATGTTGGACAATCCAACAGCAGTGAGTTTTATATACTATGGTTACCTTTCCCACAATCATCAAGACAAGTAAAACTCACTGTGCGGTTGGATTGTCCAACATGATCTCCATGTGGGCCCAACCACTGGGTGTAAGAACTGGATGTAAGAAATGGGTGTAGCTCTAGACGAACTCTATATAATGAACGAGAGCCTCGGTTGGGATGTTGGTCATTTTGTCTCCCAATAATGCCCGTCATTTTTCTTTAATTATTTTTAAGTTCTTTACCTTTTAGGGGTACTTTAATCTTTATGCAACTTCTCTTTTTCCCCCTAGTTAATGCGTTCAAATGAACGAGCTGTGTTTGTGATGTTGGTCATTTTGTCTCACAAAAATTTTTAATTTTTTACTTTTTAGGAGTACTTTATTCTTTAAGCAACTTTTCTTTTTCCCTCGGTTAATGCGTTCACCTAGGGATTTTGGTATGTCGGTCCACCTAGGGATGGGCCAAACATCCATACGGTCTGGTCTCTTAAGAGTGCCACGCGGCTCATAATATGGTACATCGTCAACTTGGGTCTTTTGAAAAAAAAAAGTTAATTAAATGTACGGACATACCCCATTATTAAAAAAGTAATGATCACATGGTCCAAGGGCCATGGACGTTATCATGGTAGTGTTGTTTTGTCATTGGCCAAATAATACTCAAAATCCACAGGTTAAAAATAAATCATCTAAAAGTAATCCAACGGATAGCAATTACTAATCAGGATGAATTTTTGTATGTAGGTCCACCTAGGGATGGGCCAAACATCTAGACGGTCAGAGATCTCTAAGAAGGTGCCACGATTAAGGTGCTTCCACGTGTAAGGTGCACATGCATTGCATGGGGCGTCCCCTATTGATAAATAATAATCATGATAAGAAGTTTTGTTCCATGGTGATCAATTTTTATGATTGCGATCAAATAATTGACAACAAAAAAGTTTTTTTTCCCTGTCTATCTATTATCTATACTAAAGCTCAGCACTGCTAAGGTGGCTCTTTTTTTAGTTTTTTTTAAAAATACCCCTACTTCTAAAAATACCTTTTGACCCTTTGAATAATGAATAAAACTCTTATGGGTATTTCGACTTTTAAAACCAACCTCTTTGTTTCCCAAAACGCATCTGACGGTTTAAAATTTATCAAAAAAATTCCAATAGCATTAATATGGACTGGGATAACCAAGAGTTATTCCTTTATTTCTAATTCATTTTCGTCTCTCCCTATCCCAATTAAATTTTTAATTTATTCTTAGTTTCCTCTTTATTTTCATTATCTTTCTCTCCCTCCACGTCAATTTTAAAAACCATTATTTCCTCTTTCCAAAAACGTCTCATCTTCCTAAAACGTCCATCATTTTCCCTACTCTGTACATCCTTAAATCATGTCTCTTAATTTCTCAAATTTCTCATTAATTATCCTCTTCCAAACGTTACTAAGTTTCTTTCTAAAACGTCTCTATCACTTCCTCTCATTCTCTATCCTCTCTCCTCCCTCTCCTCTTTGACGCATGTATGGATGCAAGACACTGCGCCATAGGTAGGAGGAATGAATGTGTTTCAATTCAACATCCCTACATAGGCATTTAGGGAGAGGGGTGGCATCAGAATCATCAAGCCTTTCATTTGGCAAGCTTTCAATCCCACGACATTCCTTGATCCATGTCTCTGGTTGCATGGATTTGATACATTAATCAATACTTTTTGTTGAATAAATGTTCGCTTTTATTCGATATAATTTCAAACAATATGATTTTATCTTTCTGGCTTAGGAAAAATTGATTTTTATTTTTGTGGGTTTTTAGGATTCGAAACCTTGAAAATTAGTCCATTATTTGCTTTGGGAGGATTTGTCAAATATTTTATTGCCTTATTTTAGTTTAGATCTTTTGGCCTTTGAAGAACTTCTCATATATTCCATCGATTTTTATGTACCTAGAGCTTCAATCTCTATAATGCTCTTATGTTTTTGCTGTTATTTTTGTTACTGATTTTTTTTTTTTTTGTATTTCTATTTTTTTTTTTAAATTTTATTTTATTTTTGCATATTTTTCTTTTGGTTTTTCAATTTTATTTGTTTTCTCTTCTTCATATCACGGATCGTGTTTCTGTAATTTACTCTAATTCATTTCTTTTATTTTCTTAAATTTTTTTGTCGTTTGTTTTAGTTTTTCTTCTTCTTTTTAATTATCATTGAATTTTCGTTGTTATTTTTACTGATTTTTTAAAATTAGTTGCTTTAAAATTTTATATATTTTTAATTTTACAGATTTTTCTATTAGTTTTTTTATATTAAATTATTATTATTTTTCTCTACTTTTATTGGACAACCATTGACTTAGATAACCATTTCCATATTGTACTTCTTTCCTAATATTCGTTCAATCAAGAGATTTAATTGATTTGGATTTCCATCTTTAACGTGGAATGAATTTACAATTTCGATTTCTATTTTTAACTTCTTTCTCTTTAATATCCCTCCAATCAAGGGGTTGTATTTCTTATTTACCATAATCCCACTGTTAATGGGATTGTGTGGTGTAATTTATTTATACTCATGTTTATTAATAAAAAAAATATACATAATATTTTTCCACGTTTTGATTATTAACAACTTTTATCGTTATATATATATATATATATATAAAGATTTTACCTCAAATGATTGTTTCACTATACAAATAAAATAATTTTATTTTTTCCTAGCGTATGTTCACAGATTTATATCATTTAAAGAGTTAATTATCCTTAACATTTAAAAGGATTGTCTGTTGTGGACTCCATTCTAAGAGTTAGTCATTTAAAATGACTCTCATTGGTTGTTAGAATTTTGAATATCTCTAATTAAGTTTACCAATCAATTTGTAAATACTCTTTTAAATCAATAATTTGAAAATTATGATAATTCAAGTAACAGTTCTAGAAATTAATTAACTTTTTAATTAATTTTGAATTTAAATATGTTGTTTATATTATTTTTTTATTATGTAATAATTGAAATAAATATTATTCTATTTTAACAAAATTTAAATTCAAAATCAAACAATGTAGTCAAGAATTTAAAGACGTTTGTTCAAATAGCATTTGGTTCAAAGAAATAAGATTGGGATGAAAATTTTTAATATATTCTTATAGAAGGTTTAAGTCATGTTTTTCTAACAAATATGCCTTGATTGTACATACGTTATTTGGTTTATTTTTGAGTTTTAATTTTTTACATTTTTATATATTCTTGAGAATCATATTGTCTCAGGCAATTAATTTCATGCCGAATGAACACAACAAATATTAATTTTATTTTTCATTATATAGGTATATATAATTGTACATGAAATAAAAATTATAAACATATATTTTCATATAATTTTTTTTTACTGTGCCCGTGCAAAGCATGGGCTATTGATTTCCTAGTTATCTATACTAAAGCTCGGCACTGCTGAGATGGTGCGCTCTCCATCTTTTTTTCGTTGTTTTTTTCCAAAAACACCCCTCTACAAGGCTCTTTCCTCTTTCTCTCTCTTCTTTTAACCAAAACGTCTCCTTTTAGGCTTTTCATTTTTCAAAATGTTTCGTGGGACCTTTCCTTTCCCAAAACGTCTTTCCCTCTCCCCCTAAAAGACCGACAACATTAAATTCGAAATAACCAAAACGTCCATCTTCCTCTTTCCCTTTTATTATTCTCCAAAAGTCACCTCCTTTCCAAAATGTCTCTCCTTCCTAAAATGCCTATTCTTTCTCAAAACGTCACCCCTTCTTCTAAAACGTCTCTTAAAGTCGAAGCTCTTTGCAACTGCTCTTCTATTAGTCGTTCTTTCTTGTCGAGGAGCAACTGGAGCTTGGAGGCTCTTCTCACCTTATCAATAAGGTTGGTGTTCTTTTCTCCTTTCTCTTCTTTTATTTATACACTTCTTTCCTCTTTTTTCAAAGCTATTAAAAAAAGATGTAGAAGAATAGCATAGTACGTCGGCATCTTCGGTGTGTATCCATCCACAACCCCACCCTACTATCACGTTCATGTGGTGCCCAAGCTGAGGAAAAGGTTAATTAGATAACCATCCAATGTATCCCACCTTGCACAACTTACGGTGTATATTCTTTTTTGTTCTACTGTATCTGTTTGTTTATTGTTCAAGAAATATTCAAAGCTGATGATTTTTGTTGAGTTGCAGAGCCTGCCGAAGAGGCCACCATTAGAGAATTTTATGAAGTATTCGTTCCTATTTCTTTAATTTTACGCCAAATGAGAGTATCGGGGAGAAAGTCATAATTTCTCTAATGTTTTGAATGTTCGGTCATTTCTGTGAAGATAAAATTGCTAATAACAAAAGCGTTTTCATTACAAGAGATGATAAGGACGATGCTATAACATCAGCATCCTTGTTTTGGACCATTAGATGTTCTTGGGATTCGTAGGGTGGGATGTCGATTCCCACAACATAAATTTCAAAGGACATCAATGGTTTGAACATACATCTGCAGTATCTTTCCGAGGAATATGCTAACATTGCTTATTGGGAGGATTTGGTGGTACATGCACCATAGAGGTGTGTGGTTTGTCGTGATTTTTTGCCTGATTCAAATTCACATCGTCAAGGTCCTCAAGGTATTGCTATATATCTCTTTATGTTATTTATAATTTTTAAAATTATATTCTTAAAAGTTTTACTCGCTACTGTTTGAAAGATCACCTCATAGATAATGTGATTCTTTTTTTTTTTTTAAGTAAAAAAAAAAGCCCTATTCTTTTAGGGGCTCATGTTAGAGAGTGTGATTCTTTTTTACTCTTTTACTTAAAAAAAAGTCCTAAGTTTTTAGGGGTTTCTTATTTTTTTTCTATTTCTATTTTTTTGCAGATTGAATGGGAGATAAAAGCCGCACCAAGAAGAAGAATCTTTAAATTATCATTTGCATTAAAAAAAATGTACGGACTCATTTGCATTATTAGCCTTTTTATTATTCTTTGAAGATTCCTCGCATTTGCTACTTTAATGCATTATGTAGAACTCGGGATAAAACAATTTAAAAACACATCTAGAGATATACATATGTGCCATACACTTAGATTCATATCCGGACACCAAATTTAGGCTAGATTGGGTAGCTTTTAATGAGTCGCCAAATTATCTACAGTGTAAATTGAGTCATTTTAGTTTTTTACTTTTTGGTAAACATGATAACGTTTTTATTCGACCCACAGTCCCAAAATGAGTCAACACGACAATCTCAATCTAACAAACCAACCCACCTAAAATGCCTCCTCTCTCCACATCCCTAAATCTCTCTACTAACTACTATTCCACTTAATTAGTGTCTTCTCCATCAGATCTAATTACATAAATAAAACTTTATAAAAAAAATCTCCCTCTCACCACATAATAATCTTTTTTTTATTATATAGGAATAAAAATAAGACATAATTGTACGTGCAAAATTTTATTTTCATTTAATTTTTTATTTTTTTAATGTGCCCGTGCTCAGTACGGGCTATTGATTCCTCGTTTTTAGGTATTAATCTGATAGCAAGACCTATACAAGATGAGTTAAAAGAATTTTATTTTGGCTTACCATTGGGGTCAAGGTTGAGCCACTATTGGTGACTGTTTGAGTGGTCACTATTGGTTCGAGTGGTGTGCTCTTCCGAAAGGTGACCGTACTTGGTGATTTTGGCTGACCCAAAATCAATATGATTAGTGATTTCTAAGCGATAGTTGAAGTCATTTTCATGGGTTGGTTTTAGCCGTAGGAATTTGAGCATTATTTACCATTATCTGGGTACAAAGAACCAAGGTTTGAAACCACTAATCAAGCTGATTTTTTGGTTTGTAGGTCCACTTAAGGATTGGCCAAACATCCATACAGCCAGCGTCCTCTAAGAGTGTACCATGTGGCTCTATTATGGGTGGTCAGGGCTTCCCTGACCGTCCGTGGTCAGGCAAGTTTTACTCATACCCCAAAGGTGACTGATTAGCTCTGTAGGCAGATTCATGCCAGCATGAAAGGTAATCTTCAACGCAAAGGTTAGGCAGTGCTTGAGTTTACTGGTTCATGACTGATTAGCATTTGTCTGTAGATTGTATTGCTGCTACCGAACCAATTCGCATGTTAAGTCCCAACCCAAAGGAAGGATTCAATGATGCGCCTATTGTCCTGTCAGAGTTTCTTAGGACCATGAGACTTTTCAAGCACATTGACAGGACAATAGGCGCATCAACCTGTATAGGATTGAATGATGCGCATCATGCACTGACAGGACAATACATCGTTGATGTTCTGATAGCTAGAGATCCACAGTTCACAACACATTTTAACAGAGTTTCTAGAAAGCACTTGGTACTAGACTATAGTTCAGCACCGCATCTCATCCGCAGTCTGACAATTAGTCAGAGCAAGTTATGCAAATTTTAGAGGACATAATGCTTTGAGTTTGTGAACAATTTTGGAGGAGATTGGGATCCCCACATAGCACTAGCAGAGTCCACCTACAATAATAATTACCAGGCTAGTATTAGCATGGCACCTTTTGAGGCACTCTATGGGAAAATGTGCAAATCACCATTGTGCTAGATAGAAGCTGGAGATAGTAGTTTGTTGGGGCCAGATCTTGTACAACTGACTACGAAGAAGGTCCTTGTAATTAGAGAATGGTAAAGGCCTAGTTAAAAGTTTAGAACACTATCAGATACTTTAAGTTTCAGTAACTTTACCAAACTTTTAAAAAATTCTGATGTGGATCTAATGCTGAATAGGGATGTGTCGGAATGTCTGTAGCAAAATCTGTAAGAGAATTGCCCGAATGTACTTCGCCATGAGCTCTAGCACGTCGATTAGACCTAAGATGCATATATATCACTCACACTATGACTCTTAGTGGACTTACACAATAATTTTCGGTACAATTCAATAAATTTTAATTAATTGTAGAAAACCATCTGATGGATATAATTTTTTGGTTTCGTGTCGACCCATTTATGCCTGAGTCACGCATCAAGTTTAGTAAGATCCATTGTATAATAAGGCCTTTATTACACAGATTCACAATGCAAAAGTATGTGATTTGTATTTTCCACATTGGATTTACATAGTACAGAAATTTACCAAGATCCACTTTCAAGCAATCAAGTTTTCAATAGTGAGTATTTTGTTTAGGAGGAGGTCCATACAAAAAATCAAATTTTGTAGGGTACTTTAGCTTTCCAAATTTTTAAGCACAGATGCAAAGTTGACTGAGATGTGGTGGAACTGGAGGGAAATTCATAAAAGGAACGTACCATGAAACACCCTAATTTGAATGTACCCAGGAAAGATAATTGAGATGGGCACATAAACTAAAATAAGGGTATTAAAGGGGGACACTGTAATTAAAATCCTAGCCAAGTCCTCTAAATTCCCGACTTCCCCTATGTTCATAATCTTGCTCTTATTAAAGTTAATTTTAAGACCTGAGCATACTTCGAAACAACATAAGAGGCATCTCAAAAATGTCAATTGCCTCCTAGCACCTGACATAAATACTAATGTGTCATCTGCAAACTAAAGATGAGAAATCTCAAGACCCTCCCTGCCTGCTTTAAAGCTAGTTATCTCCCCATCAATGCCCCTTTAGAAATCATTCTACCTAGTGCTTCTACAACCATAATGAAAAGAAAGGGGGACAACAGGTCTCCTTGTCTCAGACTCCTAGAATTCTTGAAGTGCCCCAAGGGAGATCTATTGATTAAGATCGAGAAATGAGGGGACCTAACACATTTACGCATCCAGATTCTTCATTTGTGCCCAAAACCCATCCTACTCAACATGTAATCTAATAACTCCTAATTGACATGGTCGTAGGCCTTTCTAGATCTATCTTATAGACTATCTCGATTCTCCAGATATACGTCTCGAATCTATGTACTCATTGGCAATCAACACCCCATCGAGAATTTTTATTCCCTTTACAAATACTCCTTGTTCTCCCGATCTTATCTCGCTCATAACCTTTTTTAATCGGGAAGCTAAGACCTTCACAACTATCTTGTAAATACCTCCTACTAAACTGACGGGCTTGAAATCTCTGATGTCCTGTGGTCTTTGTATTTTGGAATAAGAGCAATAAATGTTTGACTATTGCCAAACTCCAAGTAATTCTTCCATGGAGCTCCTCAAATACCTTCATCATGTCAGTTCTTACTATCTCCCGACACTCTTGAAAAAATAACATCGAGAATCTGTCTACGCCTAGAGATTTCTTCCCTGACAACTTCATCATTGAAAGGCTTTCTAGATTTCTTCTAAACACCTCCCTAATGCAATCAAAGTGCAATCCATCTAATCTTGGACTATCAATGATTGGCTCTTAGTATAAGCTCGAGTAAAATAGAGGAATCTGAGATCTGAGTTTCTTTTCTTCCACGAAAGTCCTTTTCTCAATCTTAATAGATGATATGCAATTATTTTGTCTCTAAGGTTAGCCATCTTGTGGAAACATTTGGTGTTGTTATCACCCTCTTTAACCACTTTACCTTAGATCTCTACTTCCATTTGATTTCCTTAATGGATGCTCATTTTTGAAATTTCCTTCTTAAGATCTCTCTATTTGCCTTCTCATCTAATTCCAAATCTCTTTGCTCTTCCCACTTGTCTATTCTAATTATTTGTTCCAAAGTATCTCTCATCTTTACTTCCGCCTAATCAAATTACGCAATGTTCCATTCATTCAGTTTTATTTTTAGGGCCTTGATCTTATTTCTCATCACAAAGCTCGCACTACCCTCAAATTCAAATGACCCCCACCACATTTTCACCTTGTCTTTGAATCCATCATACTTCAACCACATGTTTTCAAATTTAAAGGGTAAAGGCTCCTGAAGAAAATCCCCACAATCAAGAATGATGGGTATATGGTCTAAAATAACTCTGGATAGTCCCTTTTGTACAACCCTTGGGAAAAGTTCGTCCCAATCTCTATCCACCAGAAATCTATCAATTCTACTGAGACTAGGATTGGAATAACCATTTGACCAAGTAAAAAGATTTCCTACGAGCGAGAGGTCCATCAGGAAATTCCTCTCTAGGAAGGCCCCAAACTGTCTAATGCCTCCGATTCTGGGGGCCCCTCATCTCCTATTTGATGGTTGCACAAGTTCATTGAAATCTCCTCCCAAACACCATGGCGCATCCCACCTATCTCTAACAGTCATCTAATTCTCCCCCCAAAACTGTTATTTCTCATATTGAAGTACTGGTCCATAGACTCCTATGAACATCCATTCCTTTTGTATCCCCTTAACTTTACCCAAAATTGTCACCGAAAAGGCCCCAACCAACGTGTCCATTACTTGAATCATATCAAAATCCCACATTAGAATAATTCCCCTAGAAGCTCCTACAGATGGGGCCAGACACCATCCAATATCCTTATTTTTTCAAATCTGACTAATCACCCTATCATCAACATGTGATAATTTCGATTCTTGTATGCCACCACATGTGGTTTTGTCAAAAGCATCATCTTTTTCACTACTGATCTCTTGTTATTATATCCTAACCCTCTTACATTCCAAGATAATATTTTAAGTGCCATGGTAAACCTTAGACTATCCTTGCTAAACTCTTCATTCCCCGTCCTAACCTATTCTACGATCTAATCCACACTTGTCTCTCTCCCTGATAACTTGTTTGATGTGGCATACTGAATTGAAACCTCAACAAGCCTCTCCTCTATTATGGCGACTGTGTGAGGGGAGTGTGAGTTAACCTTCCTTTGTTTCTCCCTCCATTCTGCAACTGTCATGTCCCATCTCCATTCAGCTTGATCATACTATAAGCATTTGGGTTGTTGCCTATAATGCTTGACCAATCTGCCAGCCTCATGTCCCAACTACCCCCGAATTGGATGAATTGATCTAACCTAGGTTCGTTGTCCCTTGCAATGACTGCCTCTATGAGATTACGAGTCTTGTCAATGTTTCCTTCAATAGACACTCCTAGCGCTAGTCACACACTAAGCACTAACGGTGCCGAAATGGAACCCTCCTCTAAATCTGTTCTAATGGGCCCTAGACAATGCATTCTATGATTATGGTAGGTTATCCCAGAACTTGCTTTTCCTGTGCTTGAAATTCCATTCCCATTCAATAAGTGCTCATTCATTGGCTCACTTGAGGATATGTGGCCTTTTCTGTCATAGGGTGGGATTGATAATGGAAGGAGAATGATTGAGACGAACTTGCTTTGGATCTCGAAGACATTAAGTGAGGTTTGCTCCTTCTCTATTTCTTGGTCATGTTGAGTATGTGGTCTCTCTTTCATCTGTTGACTGACAGCTTGTGATATATGCATCCAAATGGGCTGGGATCCTTGTGGGTCCATAGTGAAATATGGAGAGTCTCCCACCCTTAAGTTCGTGGTGGACCTAAGCAAGCATGGGATATACTCGAGGTTACCCATGAAGGAACAACTACTATGAAAATTTAGAAAGCTCAAATATTAACTTCTAAATTTAAAATGAATGGATGATAATGAAGTTTTCTATGAAATTTATGATAAATTGCCAGACATTGTTAATTATTGCTATAATCTAGGAGAGAAAATTCCTGAGTCCAAGGTTGTGAGAAAGGTTCTTAAACCTCTACATTTGAGATTCAATCTAAGCTCACCCCTATAAAAGAAAGTAAAGATATTGATGCCATCAAGATATATGAACCGGTTGGTTCACTTCAGACTTTTGAAATCAATCTTCCCCGGCCTACGGAAAACAAAGGGATTGCCCTGTGAGTCTCAAAGGATGACTCTG
This sequence comes from Euptelea pleiosperma, assembly GCA_035048495.1. NCBI lineage: Eukaryota > Viridiplantae > Streptophyta > Magnoliopsida > Ranunculales > Eupteleaceae > Euptelea > Euptelea pleiosperma. Next base: position 21,704,105 of record CM068552.1, on the reverse strand, counting down.
ATGAGTTTGATGATGAATCATGTCATTGATGAGGATATGGCTCTTCTTGTGAAAGGCTTTAAAAAATTCTTACGTAGCAAGAAAAGAATATTTTCTAAGTTGGTACAAAACTCTAAGAGAGACTCAAATCCCGTGATAGGTTCAAAATGAAAGAAACTTGGAGAACCTAAGTCTAATGAGATTCAGTGTTATGAGTGCAGAGGATATGGAAACATCTTTACTGACTGTACCAATAAAAAATGAAAGAAAGACAAATGCAATGAATGTCACGTGGGATAACAGTGAAGATGAGTCTGATGACTCTAGGCATGGTAATGATGGTACTAATTATAGAGCTTTCACTACTTCTATTGATGTCACTGCTATAAGCAATACAGTTACCCAAGTTGACCAATTGCCTAAAGGTCACAGTAACTGATAGCGAAGAGGTTGATATCCAAACAACTTTTCAAAAGTTAAATAAATAAAGTATTAGGTTGGCCAAATCTAATAAACGTCTTCGTGATCATCTTGAATATCTAAAAAAGATAATCTCATTTTAATGAGAGAAAAAGAAAAATATGGAACTCTTTCTAGACAGCTTGAAGAAGATAAAGTTGGTCTCTAAGAAAAAGTAAATTTTTTTGAATTTGAATATCATGAATGTCTGGAGAAGAGGTCACTTGAGCTTGATCTAGCACAACTGAAAAAGAACTTACCTTATATTTCTCAAAGCACTGAGAAATTAAATGAGATGTTAGGTGTGAGAAGATAGACTGGAGATAGGAAAGGGTTATGATAAGTTGAATCTATGACTCCTCGTCTCAATTTGGAGCAAAATTTGTTAAAGCCCAAGTTCCACCCAAAACACCTATTGACCCTCATACACCCTTGATTAAGATTTCTACTTGTTATCGGTGCGGGATTAAGGGTCATGTTGTTTCTAAATGCCCTCAAAAGAAATGGACTTCACCTCAGTATACATCTTCTAGGAGTCAGGATAATTTTGTTTACAAGATTCGGACATTAAATCGTAAGTCTGGGGCTTTGAGAAAAGAGATTGCCAAATTAAATAATCTAAAAAATATTAAGGACAAATGAAGATCCATCATATCTATCAAACCCATGAAATGAAAAGAAATTATCAAGTTTAACCTAATAGTACAACCATGTGGGTGAGTAAAGAGGATCTAAAGTATTTAATTCCATAAGTCTCAGTGCCTTAGGAAGTCTAGTAACACATATCTCATTGATTGAGAGTATTTTGTACATAGCTTAGGTTTGTGCGTTACTTGTTTACTTTGGTATTTTTTAGTACTATGATGTGTTTGTGTGTGTGTATGTGTATATCAGTGAGTATTTACATTCATTTAGGATATCATTCCTGTATGCTTGAGCATATCATAATATGCATCTCATTATTGTGATTTTTCTATTTATTTTAGCCTAGTTACTTTCTTGCATTATTTTTGTTTGCATAGATTCAAAAACTAAAAAAAAATTAAAAATTGAAAAATTAAAAATATTTTGTATCTTGTAAGGATGTTTGTTTTAGAGTTATGCTTTGCATTGATGAGATTTTAGTTGATTAACATTGACTAGAAAACTCTAGAACCAGGACTTGACACATGGTAAATTGAGAATATGTCATTGTAGTTGAATCTAGAATATTTAGAAGATTAGTTTGCTTTACTATTTTTCAGTTAATGAAAATTCATAGTTCGATTTGTACTTTCACATGCACACTGGCTAACAGTGGTTAAGAATAGGTTGCATCTCTGCGACAATTGACTTTTTAATTCATTTCATAAATTCGAGCAACCTGTAACTACCTTGAGTGATAGTTCTCCATGAAAGAGCTACCTCCAAATAATATAGTGGAAGTCGTCTGTATGGCCCTGTTACACTATAATGTCTAATTCTATATTGCTACATAAAAGGGCTACTATCATAGGAGAGTGAAAGCTACCATTTAAAACAAGTGAAAAATAGAACTACTTATTAAAATATGAGAACTTGAAAAAAAATTAATGATTAAAAACAAGTGAAGAAAAATAGCCATATTTGCTAGAAGAGAAATTCACTATAGCAACAAATACACTTGTATAAGAAAGAAAAGTGAGAATCCCGAATGCATTAGTGAGGACTTCATAGCTTGATATAGGATACCTCCAGAATTCTAGAATGCATATAGGTGTTGACTAGATATCCTACTTTGTACCTCATTTAGTGACATGTCATATCACAATACGAACAAGAATGAGACTCTGAAAATCTATCTAAAATGAACTATTACCTCTGACTCTTACTGATACGATGCTCTTTACCAACATACCATCAATTCACATCTCCATCATTTTCCCAACGGTATTCAAAGATCTTGTTGACTAGTTGCTGATAAGTTGCCTTGGCATTCTTAAACTTGAATAGCATGACTTTATAACAGTATAGCCCTCTATCGGCAATGAAGGTTGTCTTCTCTTGGTCAGATTCGAGGAGTGGGATTTGGTTGTATCCAGAGTAAGCATTCATAAATTATAGTAATGCATGCCCGACACTGCCCTCCACTAGCCGGTCCATCATGGGCATTGAGAAGTTGTCTTTCAGGCATAAATTGTTCAAATTTTTGAAGTCGATACAGACTTGGATCTTGTCGCTCTTCTTTGGTACGGCTACGATATTGGCTACCGATTTGGGGTACTTAACTTCTTTGACGAATCCCATGTTGAGTAGCTTATGTACCTCATCTCTTACGGCATGTTGCTTCTCTTGAGCTATCCGATGGGTATCAGAGGTCTACTTTCAGTTCATGAGAGGCCAATTCAGTTCATGAGAGGCCAACTCAGAATCTGTGAGGCATATCCTCCATGGACGAGCAAAGATGTCATGTTTCCTTCGTAAGAAGGTGATGAGTTTCGTTCTCTCATCTTCTAGTAAGCCAGATCCCAAAAAAGTTATCTACAGGTTATCTTCTACTACGATATTCAGTGGCAAAATCTTTCTACAGAAGGAGAATGTCTTCGACCCTCTAGAGTCTAGACCTCATTCGAGAGGGTGAGAAGTAGACTGTAATTGCTATTGGTTGCAAACCATGTCCTTGAGCAGGAAGAGTTTCTATAAATAGGTCGTTTGCCATGGGAGCTGACAGACCTCTCGGTGTGGCCGCCTGCCAACGACGATTATTTTGAAAAAGAAAAAACTTTTTCCGAATAAATTATTATGATAATTTTTTGACCTTTTTTTAATGTGACTGATGTGACCCATTGTAACAGCTATTACAGTAAAGTTATGACACCTTTCTACCGGGTCACTTAAAACCTTGCTCTAAAGTATGCATTCTACTAGGTCATTTAAAACCTTGCCCATGCAAAAACATTTTTTTTTGGATATTTTAAAATGGGTCGGGATCGAGGGACAGAAATTAGAACCTGACTTTTCACCTGAACGGGTGAACCGTCAATCTATAAAAAATCGAACAGCTTGTGGGTCGATCTCTTCACTTTTCAGGAGACAAGCCATGCCAATGCAAACTTGCAAAGCCGCTTAGAGCCGATAGAAGAGGACAAAACATCATTTGAAAGGCTGTAAGTTGCATTAAAATACGAGTCCACATAGCGGGCTCTACATGATACCCTCCTGGGAACGTCTTCTCCCATCAGTACTTCCCTAGGTCTTCTCCTTTTTCTTCCTGGGTCTTCTCTTGCTGCAACTCTCTATGTGGAGCCATTCGGTGGCTTCTTAATGTTCTGAATACATAATGTGTAAGGCATTACTTATGTTAGTGTCTTTGCAAAATGAAATTAAGATTTTGTGATGGACCATTCATGTTCAGATAATCCACATGCTGCTGCCAGTTACAATGATCTCATTATACAAATATACCGGATTGTCCTTAAGTTCTGTCAAAATCAGATTATAAAAGAAATGCCTGGGAGTTGGTTTTGTGGTTGATGTGTAAGTGGGCATAAAGGGTATTATCTCATGTAAAGTAAATACAACCCAAATCAGATTTCTTCTTCTTCTACAGAATCACGACAAGACTAAAGACTTTAAGAGAAGAAAAAACACTTGAACAAGAATGCAACAGAGCTCAAGAATCAATTTGGTTTTATTTTCAGTTGGGAAGTGAGTGAATAGTGAATTTGGTTTTATTTTTGGTGGCTTAGTAAAATTGTAGAACGAGAATGCAATAGAGCTCAAGAATCAATTTTTAAGTTTCACTTCTCTTCCACCACACTTGTTTAAATCATCCTATTTCAAAGTGCAAAAGAGGACTGAACTATATCTCAACCCTACTATAATCAGCAAAAACTATCCCAATAATAGGAAAGAAAAAGAAAATCAGAACCCATCGATGCAACAAATCGATTTTTAAGTTTCACTTTGAAATGGTAAAACATTTGAAAAAAGGGATTAACCCTTCTTAAATTAAGAAGAAAATTTCAGATATATCAGCACATGCATTCCTCCCCACGAACTCCAAATTCGAAGAAAACGAAAATCCCCCAAAACCCCTCTTGGAACCAAGAGAGTTGCAGAGGGAATAAAAAGAGTTGCAGCAGCTTCGACAATGAGGAGAAGAGGGAAGACGTGAATAAGTAACATGCCCAGGAATGGACGTGCAGAGCCCACCACATTGACTCGTATTTAATGCTATTTACAGTGCCAGTTCATCCTGCTATTTACAGTGCCAGTTCATCCTCTTCTTTCAGCTTTACGTGGCTTTGCATTGGCGTGGCTTGTCTCTTGAAAAGTGATGAGACCCATAAGCATTTTTAGTAGATCGACGGTCCACCCGTTCAGGTGAAAAGTGAGGTTTAAATTTCTGTCCCTCAAAAGTAGATTGAAATAAAAGATCAAAAACTGTCAAACTTGTTCTAGGGTTAAGAATTGTGCCCATTCTAAGCAGGAGCTTAGCCTCTACGGCTTCTTTAATAGAGCAGTGAAATTCAGAGCTGCTCTCTTGCCCCAAAACATCCTCCAGGTAGATTAGAATAGAAGATCCACGAGTACGTCTAGCACAAACCTTCCCAGAGAAAGAAGCTTGGAAACCTCCCAAAAATCAGGCTCAGGGAAACACTGTTCTTCAGTATTATGGATGAAATTGTTTTTGTGGCACAAGATCCAGAGACTCAAATTTTTTACCCAAACTCTCAGCCTTGGATTTCAAGAAATCCAATCGTGGTTGATGATGCTGAAGCTGGCATTCACGTTTCCCAAAGCAAAACCACCATTATATTTCCAGAAATCCAAGGCTGAGTTTGGGTGAAAGTTTTGAGTCCATGGATCCCAACCCAATGTTTATTGTGGGTTTTTGTTACGTAGGCAGAAGGCTCTTTGAAAACAGTACAATGCCAGACCATTTGCATGCTTTAAAGGAGTAGAACTTTACTGACGACAGACCACAGTATGAAGAACCACGTAGCAGACATTTTGAAACCACTTACCGTATGTATGTTTGGTCCATCCCTTGGTGAACCTACATACCAATCAACGTGATTAATGATTTCAAACCTTTGGATCTTTGTAGCACAAATAATGCTCAAATTCCACAGTTAAAAATCATCCCATGAAACCAACGCCACCAATCTTGCTAATTTTTGACCAGTAGGTCCACCTAGGTTTGGGCCAAACATCCATACCTCTAAGAGTGCAACATGGTTACTGTGGTCCATCATCAATGTTCTACCCGCTCTAGAGTCTGCACCACCAGTCAGGCCCTCAAAAGTGAACCAGTGTTGTCCCTAGAAGTTGTCACAGTTTTATAAAAAAATAGAAATAAGAAAAACCACAGGTTAAGTGCAATTACATGGTAATGGATGTGCCAAAGATATTCAGACGGCCTCATAACCAGGATAATATGAAGTCTATGGTGACAAGCACTTGCACCTTGAAATATACTAAAATAGGAGAATAGCACAACTTCAAATTCTACTCGAAACAACAACTGATGACACCCCCCATGTGCGAATAACATCACAGCAACAGCTAGTTTAAAACATCATTATTTCTAATAACCAAACATAATACTAGTTTTAAAAAGCAAGACCAACCTGACCATGGACTCGTCTCTCACCACTATTCTGATTCAGACTCTGCATTCTGGATCCACTCAATGAAAGGCTTGACGTTCTTCCAAATCTGAGAGCTCTTGTTGCCTCCAGCCAGGCCTTCTTGATACCACTGTACTATGTACTCTTCTTCTAACACGTCAGTGTCGTAGAGTGCTTTCAAAACCAGGGCTACCTCTTTCACTGCCTCGGGGTTAGATTTCTTGCAGAAGACCTCTATTGCCCGCAGCAGAAGAATCTGTGATCCCTCATCCCGAGTGGCAGCAGCAAGGTAGTTCTTCTTCTTGGTCACCTCCTTGGAAAATCCTTTCTCAACACCCTCAAAGAGGGACTCGAACAGTGCAATCATCACCTCCTGTGGCGAACCATCCAGTGACGCCAAAATGGACTGCACCTGGCTCACAGTGAATCCTTTCTTTAGATTCCCTTTCATCTCCTCAACTAGTCTTTCCTGTGTGCTAATCATGGTGGTTCCATTCTCGCCTCCCTTTGGTTCAGATTTCTTTTCGGGTTCTGGAGTACCATTCTTGGTGGTAGTAGTAGTAGTAGTAGTGCCTGCTTTCTTCGTTGACTCTGGCTTTTCCTTGTCCAGCTCATTAGTGGAAAGCATAACCATTTCAGCTGTCACAGCACTCAACTGTTCTTGGATACGCTGTCGAGCTGCCTCTAAAGAGGTATCCGTCTGCCACTCAATGTCTTCATTATCATCATCAGCCGCTTCATTCTCATCGGCCTGACTGCCAGCAGGTGAGTGATCCTCATCAGACACGGCCTTCTTCTTTGTGGGGGCACCAGCCTTTGTGGCCACATCCTTGGAAGTACTGGAGCTCTTCTTCTTCACCACCTTCTTCAGCTTCTTCTGCTCCTCATCAGCAGCCTCCCCTTCCTTCAGTCGTTCCTTCTCGGCCCTCCTCATTGCCTTCTTGTCCTTTGATCCCTTCTGTTCAGGTGGATTCTTGAGTATGAACGTCGTGAGCTTGTCCCTCATGTCCACATCAGAGACAAAACCACAGGCCGCACATTTTAGCTGGATCATCTGGGTTTTACTAATGAGAATCTGAGTCTCGGGATTCCCACATCCATAGCACTGCACATATTTCTTGATAAAATTCTCAAGGAGCCCAGCAAGCGTAGACGTGGTATGGTTCCCATTTACAAGAGAAACTCCAGTCTTCTCATCAAATTTGGATTGAGCTCCAAGTTCGCAACCAAAATACTTCGTGGTGTAAGAAGCAGGCCTGGCCAAGGCCTTTGCAATATCCACCATGTTGACGACGTTTGTCTTGATGCCATTTCCCCGACCTTCAGTCTTAGTTATCATTTTTGGCATCTTATACCTGTAAAAGGCATCATCACTGTTTCCAGCACCTATGTTCTGTAATGCCATCTTGGTCACTTAGTACTGGAATGCTGAAACCAGGATATCACGGGGATCAGAAGCTGGAGTTAAAAATGGCAGAGGCAGCAAGTGTATTGTCTTCTAACAGGATGATTCCTTCTTGGATATCGGAGGACTGTTCACTCACAATTGGAAAAGGTTGCATCCAGTTGCAACCCCAATAATCTGTGAAATCCCGAAATGGCCCGAGAGGCATGCAGCCAACTATCTCCGAAGAGCGTCTGTTCTTTTTTCTGGAAGTAGGACAATACTCTCCAAGCAACCCAATAGATCCCAAATAGAGAGAGGCCCTTTCAGACATAAACGCAGCTTCAAACTTTACACCCTCCACTTTGACAATCTGCAACTATAGCAGTGAAACTGCAAAATTCCAGAAGCAAACAGCAAGGCAGTTAAAAAAATAAACAGGTCAGAAGTCAAAACCATGAAGCATTAAATGCTATAGCGTTACATAATCAACCCAGTAACAAATCATTCTTAATCAAATGTCAAATATAAAAATTAATAATCATGCTGCTGTAGTCCATATCATCACGCCACATGATTCCCTAAATCAGTACACAATTTAGGGCCTGTCCCATTCACTGTTCCTTGGGACCCTTCCCAAATGATAACAGGACAAACCCGATAACGTAATGTTGCACAATTTGTAATTGTCACCAAAAAAATACATTACACAACTTGTTGTTCTTCGGTGCCCAAATGGATAAATGAAAGAGCTAAACTTACAGGGAAATGTATAAATGCATAATGTAGAGCACTGTCTAACCCACTATAAGCCAGAGCTAGTGCAACAAATCCTCACATTTATCACTCTAGGATCTCTTGGTGCCTCCACTTTTATAAGTGGGATCAGGGCTCTTCTGATTAGCAACATTTCTGTATTTATCTCACACGTTGTAAACTTGTATGTTATTCATGTTTAAGACAAGTCTCAAACCCAAGAAATTGACCATTCATCGATGAGAAAAGAGCAATAACAGATTAGTCAAACCAAGTTAATGTTTAAGATCTATCTATAAGAAAAATATTGTAGTTCATAGCCCTAACAGAAGTATAATGAATGAATCAAAAAGTGGAAATCTCCACCTGTATATTTAGGGCAAGTTTGCATCACCATTTTTGGACCTGAAAAAATCATTTTTGGACCTGAAAAAATCATTTTTTCACAAAAAGACTTTAAATTAACAGATTGTTTGGATGAGATTTTTTAAAATGTATTTATTTCATAAAAATAAACCTTTTTACGCCAAAAAGTATATTTGGCACACTCTTAGAGGACTCTGGCTGCATGGATGTTTGGCCAATCCCTAGGTGGACTTACAAACCAACAATCAGCTTGATTAGTGATTTCAAACCTTGGGATCTTTGTATCTCAAATACTGCTCAAATTCCTACAGTTGAGATCAACCCATGAAAATAAGTCCAATCCAATGCCTAGAAATAACTAATCAGGCTGATTTTTGGTTTGTAGGTCCACCTAGGGATTGGCCAATCACCCATACGGTCAGAGTCTCTAAGAGTGTGCCACGTGGCTCATATTGTGTCCTGTAATGGGAGCAGATAAAAAAAGGCCCGTCCCTGGAGCCTGAGCCTTTATAAAATACCTGAAAATCATTTTTTTGAGGTTAAAAAAGACTTTAATTTCGCTAGCTCAATGAACATAATAAACAAAGAAACCTTACTCCCACCCCTCGCCATCTATCACTCTCACCAATCATAGGATTGGTGCTCAGATCACCAAGAGAAGGCATTTTGCATTAATGATGATCCAAACAACCATTTTAAGAAAACCAGATTTTCAAAAAAAAAAAATTCAGTGTCATTTCATAAAATAAATTATTTTTTGAAAAGTGGCAATCCAAACAGAGGACCTTAGGCTCTGATTTTTTTAAATGATATTTGGGCTCTGATTATCCATGTACGTAGGTCTGATGTACCCCGTACAAGGAAAAAATGCCACTCCTGCTACTGAGTTGATTAGAACATGATCACCCATTTTAAAAGAAGTCTGATTTGACAACACCAAATGTAGATGTTGCATCAAGCCCCTGGAGGCCACCATTCACATTTTAGCATGTTGTGATAAAAAGGGTACAATTTAAGGGCACATAATAAGCAGCCATTATATTTAAAAGAATGCAGCCCTTTTTTCTCTTTTGACAACCAATAGAGTCATCCATTCAGTCATGTGATGCCACACCTAGTTTTTCCTCTTCTGATGTTTCTCAACTGAAAAAAAAAGTTCCATCTAGAGGAAAACAGTCTGCAACTTCGTAAGACATAACGAATTACTAAGAGTTATTGCAAACCCTGTTTAATAAGTAACTAGGAGATTGAATAATAAAACCTAAAAGTAGAGACTGAGTTGATACCTGTGGACTCAGTAGCACTTAAGTTTACAAGTGCTTCAAGTGCTTTCATAACCTGTTTGGATTGTTATTTTTACATGGGTCTTTTTGTGTGAAAAATGTCATTTCTGGTGTTAAAACGTGATCCAAACCAACAGTTACAATTCTTGCCTATTATAAACGATTTTGTCCAAAATATTATGAACTTTAAACAACTACCATATGAGGTTCAGCCACCTTTGCATCTTCACTAATTTTTCTCTTTCTACAAGTTGAGATTTTTTACATTTCTTCTTTCTTGCGATATTCAGTGCTCATCTTAGATTCTTTGGTCTCCGCTGGAAAATATTAATTTTTCAACTCAGCTGATTAATAACAATTTTATAACAAAATAAGTAGCAAGGACTGAAGAAGCATGGACTTCAAACAACTTACTACCATCCGACCTCTCAAGTAACTACTCAAACAATACAAACAATAAAATCTGCACAAGATTAAATAAAAATTCAATACAACTTTACTAAAACAAATATTGTAGCAATATTTAACACTGTGTTCCAATTTTTCCCATATCGTAATCAGCTGTAACATTTAACACAGTTAAAATTTGCATTTTTTATATTCCTTCACAAACTGTCATTAAATCAGAGTATAGAATTTCAATATCAAGTATATACAAACGATAACAGTAAATCGAATTACAGATGCATTAAATAATCAACAACAAATCATCATCCTCTCAACTAGAATTTAAAAAAGGATATTCTTCCTTCATATATTTTCAAATATAAATCAGATTCAACAAGATCCAATGTATCAGGAACAGCAATCAACTTTCATCTCATCTAAAGATCCAAGCAGACGGAACCAAGAAAATACAAGCTCGCTCAATCGCAGAAAAACAAATTATACAATCAATATGTCTAGATGAATTACATCAGATCTGATCATCGATGACGTAATACAAACAAACCAATATAAAAGTTTAACTTCTCCAACAAGATAACCAACAGATCTGTGTAAAGGAATTTCAAAGATGGAACAAAAAGATGACATACGAACTCCGATCAAGTATAAGAAACAATAAAGTCGAACCCCGATTGATTCAACAGATGATCAGAACTTCTTAACAATCTAAACAAACAGAAATCGATCAATAACAGAGAAATCCAGAAAGGGAAAAGATATAATTAAGCGAAGACACGAGAAGAACAGGTGCTCTTCTTACCTTGATGAGAAGATGTCACCAAGAAACCCTAGCCTCTCCTTTGCTTCGTGGAAGAGATTCGAGGATGAGAGCTCTTTATATAGCAAACGAAGAGGAAAACCCTACTTCTCAAGGATTCGATAGGGCTGCAACCGGGCGGTTTGGGTCGGGTTTAGTCAACCCGAGCTTCAAGGCTGTGAGCCCGAGCCCGAGGATGAGAGCTCTTTATATAGCAAACGAAGAGGAAAACCCTACTTCTCAAGGATTCGATAGGGCTGCAACCGGGCGGTTTGGGTCGGGTTTAGTCAACCCGAGCTTCAAGGCTGTGAGCCCGAGCCCGAGTCCAACCCAAGGTAGGGCCATCTCGATACAAGTTTAGGCCTAAGGCGAAAACTCTATACAAGACCTTTTTCTATCTAAATATATCAATATATATGATATTAATTAAAAATTAACTCTCTATATATAATAGAAATCTTTATTTAACAACTATTCTTGATAATCAAAAACTATAGAAAAAATTTAAATGTAGAGAACTCCCATTGCCGTCTATGCAGAGGATTCTAATGGCCTACAGAAATCAATTTTTTGGGCCCAATGACTGTGTGGATGTTCAGCCCACCTATTGATGGATAAACACTAAAAATCAACTTGATTGATGATTTCTAACCATTGCATTCCATGTGGTTAGTGGGCCCAAAAAGATATAGTAGGACCTAGGCTAGGGGCCTTCTCTAACTGGGGGCCTTAGGCGACCGCCTGAATAGCCTTAAGATAGAGACAACCCTGGTGAGGGGTTTAATGTCTTTATAGAATTCAAACAATCATAATAGAGACAAATGTCCTACCTAGTTAATCAACAGGCAGATGTCCTACCTAGATAAGATAAGGGCACAATAGTTATTTTACCATTACATTAACAGACAGATGTCCTACCTAGTTAATCAACACCGCCCGAATCTGGTCAAGGGGGGATTACCCCAGTTTCAGAGTGTAGAGGGGTAGTGCAAATTAGTTTTGCATATCAAGGGGATACTACAAAATTACCTAAAAAACAACTACAATTAATGGTCAGACAGGTGACACTTAACTATAAGTGGCAGAACGCCATGGATCAAAATGTCCAGGATAAAAAAAAAAATTCTCAACTCTCAATGACTTAAAACTCTCTCTTTTAAATGACTTACAAAAAAAAAAAGCGACGAATGCCTTCTTGCTTTCCGCCAAAAATACCCCCAATGGTCAAAATGTCATTATTTTGCTTCTTTTTTATTCTTTAATTTATTAACTTGGCTATGGTTTTTTCAATCTTTGTAATGTCAAAAGACATGTGTTACCCTGGAAGTACACATCACCCGTACATCTACTCAATGCTATTTTCTTATTAAAAAAATTCAAAAAATTCCTTATTCCCAATATGACCCTAAAATTCCTTAAATTGACAAACCCTACTTTTTTCAATTTTTTCAATTTTAATTTATAAGGGTACTTTTGTCACTCAATATTTTCCCATTTCAAATCAACTGTTAGAGCATTTATTGAATCCCCACGCAGACTTGAACTTTGTCCCATGAAAAACTAAAAGGAGTTTTTGACATAGCCCCCATGTTATCTTCGAAATTTGACATACCCCTATAACTTGGTCCAAGGTTGGTTGACCAATGTTGACCCGAGTTGACCACCGCATTTTTATATTAAAAGACAAAAATACCCTTGTCTTCATCCTTAGGACTAGGGTTTGCACCAAAGCCAAACCCCCAAATCAAATGGCTATGGTGGACAGCAAGCCAAGAGATACCAACCTAGAGGAGTCTCATGCCGGTAATCCACCACTATGGAGAAAATCAAAATTAAATATCATTAATATCTAAAATTTCACCCTTTTTTTTTCTTTTTGAAACACCAACGTCCAGGATTGAAGTGACATTGTAGTACAAATATTAAGATTTGAAACTGTTTCTGGTATCTCTACTAGTATTGGGGATTCCCATTCCAAACATTGATTGGATATTTTTGAACAATAGTAGTTAGGAGATCTACTTTCAAGTTGAGATTAGATGAGAAATACAGCTCGAGTCTGGCCGAATGACCCAATGGGTTTTTTAATTTTCGCCGGAGTGGTGAATGAGCGGCATGAGACTCCGGTGGGTAGTCTCCAGTGTTGGACAGCTAATCCATTGGTATCTCTTGGCTTGCCGTCCAGCACAGCCATTTGGTTTGGGGGTTTGGTTTTTGTCAAAACCCTTGTTCCAACGTTGAAGAAAAGGGTATTTTTGTATTTTAATGTAAAATATGATGGTCAACTCGGGTCAACTGGCCTTGGACCAAGTCATAGCGGGGTATGTCAGCTTTTTAGAGCATCTCCAACCGTGCTCTATTTCTGTAAAATAGAGAGTCGTCGGATAAAAACAACCCTCCAACCGTACTCCAAAAGGGTCACTATTCTAGAGACCCCTTTTTGAGTCTCTAAATCTAGAGACCCCGGATGGGGGTCTCTATTACTATTGATGTTGATTAATGACAGTTTTGACCTTTTTCAAATGTTATATTAAATTCTATTTCCATTTGTATCCTTATTGCTTTTGAGAGGAACAGTGATTTAGAGATAAAACAAGAGACTGCGGTTGGAGTAGACACGGTTACCGAAGTGCTGTAAAAGCACTTTATATTAAAAATTAATATTTTTGTGCTCCAAATTGGAGACCTCAGTTGGAGATGCTCTTAAAAGTGTGGGGGGTATGTCAAAAATCTCCAAAATTAAATGATGGTGTCTATCATCAAAGTTGATGACGGACCTCAGTGTGAGCCACGTGGCATTGTATTAGAAGATACTCACCGTATGGATGTTTGGGCCATCCCTAGATGGACTTATGTGTCAGAAATCTGCCTGATTAGTTATTTCTAACATTTGGATCATAATGCTCAAGATCCATGGTTACAGATAAACCAAGAAAAAGACTTTAATCCAATGGATAGAAATTATTAATCAGGATGAAATTTAGTATGTAGGTCTAATTTGGTATCCGCCAAACATCCATACGGTCAGTGTTCTCTAAGATTATGCCACGTTGCATAAACGTGGCACCAATTATTTGATATCGAAAGGCAATATTTACCAAAAAAAAAAATGATTAAAAGTTACCCAATTTTTGAACGGTAATGATCGACGTTCACAGTGGTGTCATTTCTTCGTTGGCCAAATATGTACCTCGAGCTATATGCTAAATAGTGATGCTCAAAATTCTTTGGCTAAAAATCAACCCATGAAAACTGACTCCAATGAAATGCTTAGAGATCACTAATCAGGTTGATTTTTTGGCATGTAGGTCCAACTAGGGATAGGCCAAACAGCCACATGGTCAGTGGTCTCTCAAGACTGTGCATGCCTAAGGTGCACGTGCATCCCCCCGATCAGCCAATCAGCAATTCAGCACCCGCAGTTTATGGATCATTTCTCCATGTTGTGGTCGGCCATCAAGAAACATGAAACCGTGTCGCTACTACCAGTGTGGGCCCAAATAAAGTCGTGTCTGTGCTTGTCTACGTACAACTACATACTTTTGACTTGTCATTTGTCTAAATCTCTATGATTCCAGACTTTACGTAGGTTCCCATATCACCGTTAATTTCTAATGGTCCAATAACGAGGGCTTAGAACACCAAAACCTAGATGCTGGACGAAACGCATGATCATCCAACTGAATTGTCTTATCGGGAGAGACCGAGTTACGTGAGCCCGAGTTTGAAGTCCCCCTCCCAAAACGACACGTGGAATATTCTTTAAGCCTCACTAACCTAATGGATTTGGTCCCATGGTTTGTTATAACGAAAATAACGGCCGCTGTAACGGATTCAGACGTTCCCCATTACGATATGTACCGTTTTAAACACTCAGAAAATAATGCGTCATTTTCTGAAAAACATTTTTTAAAATAACACCCATTATTTTCTGTTATAAAGTTTCTTGAAAATTTAAATTTTGAATATTTTAATTTTGGCGCCATTTTTTATGTTATTTTCCATTGTGCTCCTGTGCGTTACAATCCGTTAGAACAGAAAAATCGGTAATGCCCCCAGTCTGTTATACCATTATGATGGCCCCTTTTAAACCTTTTGATGAGTAGACATCAAAAATCAATTTAAGGGCCTGTTTGGTTAGTTGACAATTTACTTCTGAGAGTATATTTTTGCAGGCAATTAACTTCACAATTAAATATTTATGTATGAAAAATATTTTAAAGCGTTTGGCGACCATATCATTTTCTCGTCAAAATATTCGCCAACCTAATTTTCATAGTGTTTGGATGGCGTAGGCAAATTTATGGATGTTATCCTGCATATTGCACAAGTACCATAATTGATACTTACCATAATGAAACAGTGTCACGTGGCCTTAAAAAAGTTTTACCACCAAGAACTCTGCATGTGGGACCGGCTCATTACATACTCTGATATTTGTTAAACGGAAAAGTTGTGATATGATTGGGATCAATCTTTATGCACATGTTCATGATCTGGACCATCCAATTAATGGACCGATCGCCTAAATAACAAAATATATTATTTTGATGGTGATAATCAGCCTAATTTTTAGTATGTACGTCCACTTAGGGATGGGCCAGACATCCATACGATCAATGGGCCCAAAAAGCTATACCACGTGTCATATTGGTAGATATACGAGAGGCCCCAACGGTCAGAGTGCAAGTGGGTCCACAAAGGTGTGCCATGTGTCATATTGGTAGATATATGAGGGGTCCAAACATTCATGGTGCAAGTGGGTCCATAAAGGTGTTGTTTTCTCGTGGATAATTTTTATTTGCTTGCCAAGGCTAAAAATGACGTGAAAATATTTGACCACAGAGGAGTGTGATAAAATATTCGCCCGCCTTTGTGGGCAAATCTGTGAGCCCAGATAAATATTTTCGTGAGAAAATGGCATGCCAAACACGATGAAAATGTGATTCGCTAGTGCAAAAGTTTTATTTCCCACGAATATAGCCTACCAAACAGGCCCTAAATGGTGATTTCTACATGTAAGATTTAACTTTTAATATCATGAATTTTGGCCGTTGAATTTGAACAATATATCTGGATGCTAAAATGATCAAGGGGTGTACCAAACATCCATAAGGTAAGTGGACCCTGAAGTGATCTCCACGTGGCATTTTTTTTTACATGGTGTGGTTTAAGAGGGTTAAAATCGAGTAAAACTGTGTCACAAGATGTTGTGACGGAAGCCGGTCACAGTACTCAATAAGAGCCACATGGCATACTATTAGAGGACGATGTTTGGCCCAACCCTAGGTGGACCTTCAGACAAAAAATTAGCCTGATTAGTAATTTCTAAGCATTGGATTAGAGCCTTTTTCTTGGGTTGATTTTATCCGTAGAATTTGAAGATTATTTGGGGTACAAAGATTTAATGGTTTGAAATCATTAATCAGGATGAAATTTGGTATGTAGGTCCATCTAGCGATGGGCCCAACATCCATACTGATATATCCATACGATCAGTGGCCTTTTAAGATTGTGCCACATGGTTCATATTGTGGTCCCTGAGGGACATAAGCATGCTGCATTTGAAAGTGAGCGTCGTGTGAGCGGCATGTCCCAACTCAGGTTTTGGCTTTAAAGTAGGAATAAAGAATTTAAAGAGAAAGAATTCAACGTTCTGAAGTTTGAGGTGGGCAAATCTGTAATTTACTAATTTGAGACACTCCTAAACAGAATCCCATCGCTCTTCTTGCGCTTCTGCGCAAGCTCCTCCGACTCCAAGACGGCACTCTCCACTGTCCCGCTTCTCTATAACTGTCTCTCCCAACCAAGAGAGCAAGAAGGGAAATCCAGTCCAAAAACCCTAAAACGCTTCTCTTAGATCTCTCTCAGTTCAGTATTCAAACCCTAACCTCGCTCATCAACGATGGTGAACGAGCTTCGAATTCTTGATCCTAACATCTGGAAGGCCTGCGCGGGAAGTTCAATTCAAATCCCGATTGTTGATTCTTGGGTTTACTACTTCCCCCAAGGTCACGCCGAGCAAGCCTTGTCTCCTCCTGATTTCTCATCGTCCATCTGTTTCAAACCCATGATTCTTTGTCGAGTCGACTCCATTCTTTTCCTCGCGAATCCTCACTCCGACGAGGTTTTTGCTAAGATCCGTCTCGAACCTTTTGATCGATATCGTGCAGGGATCTTCCGTACCTCGCCGACTCTGGGAATTTCGAACAGGGAGAACAATGACGGCGAGGAGAAGGTTCTTTCGTTCGCGAAGATCCTCACCTCGAGTGATGCAAACAATGGTGGAGGATTCTCGGTCCCGAGGTTTTGCGCTGAGTCGATCTTTCCGCTCCTGAATTTAAACGATTACCGGCCACTGCAGACGATTTCGTTGCGTGACGTTCATGGAGTGCTTTGGGATTTCCGCCACATCTACCGTGGGTCCCCAAAACGCCATCTCCTAACGACTGGATGGAGTAAGTTTGTGAACCAGAAGAAACTCATCGCTGGGGATTCTGTGATTTTCATGAAGAATCGGACTGGTGACCTATCTGTCGGCATCCGACGGTCGAAGAGGTCAAGCGTGACTGTGGATAGTCCACGGTGGAATTTGCAGATTGCCCTAGCGGCGAAATTGGAGCAGGAGTTGTGTAGCGGAGAGTCATTCTGGAGGAGTAACAGGGGTCGGAGTTCTGCTGAGTCAGTCAGGGAGGCTGCTGAACTAGCGGGAACCAACAGGCCTTTCGAGATTATCTATGATCCAAAGGCGGGGTTACTGGACTTTATGGTGGAAGCACAGACGGTTGAGGAATCATTGAGAACGTTTTGGAAGGCTGGGATGAGGGTTAAAATGTCAGTGGAGACGGAGGGCTCGTCTAGGATGACGTGGTTCCAGGGGACAGTTTCGTCCGCTGCAGGTCCAGATCACGGGCCATGGCATGGCTCTCCCTGGCGCATGCTTCAGGTAATTTTTTTTTCCTTTCCGTAAATTCTGTTGTTCATTGTGAACTATGTATGCGATTTACAAAAAATAATAGTAAGAATACAAAAAGACATTCTAGGATTTCCTCTACTCCATGTATAACAACTTATGTGGTACTGCAGTTGTGAATTGAATGTTTTCTGGAGACTTGTTTGGATCTGTCAGTGTTATATGTTGAATCCATCATTTTTTATTGGTTAGTTTTGTTGCAGAGATGTGAGTGTTTTTTTTCCTTTTTCTTTTTTTGATTATTTTTGTTAAAGATGCGAACGTTAATACATTGCATTGCTATTCCTAGGTGGAAAGTTTGTGCAAACCTTTACTTGGCAAGCATGTTCGACAGGTGTACATGGCCTGAGACTGAAGTTCTTTTAATTGATCCTTTGATGGGTAAAATTTGTTCAAGAGGTCCAAACACATGAGTTGGTCTGCCTTATGAAGGGATTGGTCTTTTTAAGTATGTGGTTGCATGTTGAGATCATGAACTCAATTTTAGTCAAGATTTAAAATCTCGTTCCATATCATTGTCTCGGTAAGTTGGCGGAATGAGTTACTGCATTTAGCTGTTGTAGCAGGCTATTTTGTGGGGAGCAATTTATCTTGTAAGCTTCCTCCAAGCTATCAGTGCTCTTGTACCCGATGCTTATTAGGTGATACTTTGATAGTGAGACAAAACATGAACCATGCTTCTGTACTGTACCCATCTCTGCCTTCCCCCTGATGCAGGGATCTGGATCATCAATGAGTCTTGGACTGTCTATAAGCCCCAGATCAGCGTGACAGAATGATACCAACCATCCTATGAATTGACAATTTTCTGGGTCATGCAATCATCAGTTGAGAAAAATTAATTTAGAGTGTCTTCTGATCAGTTTGATGTTTTGGTGTAGAACTCCTACGTGAGCTACAGTGATTTAATGGCCTGGATCCCATGTCGTGGATGCCAGATGGATGAGGATGCATACTGTTTCATGTTCTGTGGCATTTTCAGAATCACCTGTTATTTCACCCATTTTGTTTCCCTTCTGCTTGATATGCATATGTTATAACCGATCCCATTTATCAAAAACAAATCTTCAAAGTGGTCTGACTTTAGGCTGGTTACTCATTAACAACTTCTGAAAGTGGGAGTTGGTAATGACAAATCTTATCTAATGCGGTTATCAAACCTCGTTTACATACTGCCCTTGGATTGTGATGGATAAAACTAGCATCGAAATCCCATTACACTTTTTGCATTTACTGTTAATCTTCTTTAAAGTTCTAAAATCTATTGACTTCAAAACCCAGAACTATTTCTTCTATTACATTCATCTATCTTTGTCTACAATGGCCCTTCTAATATATCAGCGGTAGTCCTAAAGTGCAGTTATTATCCTGTGATTGCTGTTTCAGGTTACTTGGGATGAGCCTGAAGTTTTGCAAAATATAAAGAGAGTGAGCCCTTGGCAAGTTGAATTGGTTGCAGGCACACCACCACATCAGACACCATTGCCCCCCACGAAGAAACCCAGAGTTTCCCAGAATCCTGAGTTGCTGACTGATGGAGAAGGGGGCATGTTCTTTCCCATGACGGGATTAACTAATTCAATGATGGGGCACTTGGACCCTTCATTGTTTAGTTATCCCACTTTTCCTGCTGGCATGCAGGGAGCCAGGCATGACTGGATCTTCTCCAGTTTTTCGAACTTTGTAGCTAATAGTACCCATCACATGTTGTACTCTGAACATCTCTATGGAGACATGGCACCAAAGTTGAGTTCAGTGTCTACCGAACTGAGCATTGGGAGTACACCACAATCCGACAACTCATTGCAGCATAGCCCGGGCAGTAGCACAGAGCTTCCTGGCAACCAAACCTGCAACTCAATGACCAAAGCTGGTGGTGCTTCATTTCGGTTATTTGGTAAGACCATCCAGATAAACCAGCCTGTTGCGGGTGGGTGCACAGAAGATGGTACTAAAGGTTACAAAGAGACTGAAGGCGTGACTAATCCACTTGAACCTTCCTTATCTTATCCTTACAAGAAGCTGTATAACAGTCTTGATGCTCAATGTCAAAGAGTCTCGGCATGTTCCTTGTGAAGGAAAGGCAGTTGTGTTGGTGTCACGCAGATGAGAAGCTGTACAGGTATGGGTGATGCTGATTTGTTTGAATATTAAAAGAAGTTTAAAAAGCATAAATTTCATTAAGATAAATGAATTAACAGATGCTGAGTTCACTAGTGACTTTTTGCCACTTGGTTGAAGAACAATTAATGTGGACCTCGTTGACTTTTGTTTTTGAATTTTTACAACCTGGGAAAATTAAGAAATCTTAATGGATAAGTAGTTAATTTCGTAATTTACTTTTATACGTGTAAGGATACCCATGACTTGTTTTATTTCTTGGCTTTAGAAATATATTTTTTCCTACCATCATGTTTATTTTCATATATTGTCTCTTGTAGTAACTTTGTCATACATATATTGGTTTCAATGATTAGATGATAAATTCTGTCTTGCCATAAGTAAAATAAAATACCATGGAACTTTGGTCGTCTATAAACAAGCTTGAACTGAGATTTCTTCACAGACACAATAAAATGTAGATGTATAAAAACTGTTGGTGCATGGAATTGGTTTCAAATGTAAATGTTTCGCTGCATGTTGACTTTATATTCTGAGAAAGAGTTATGGATCAATACAATGTAATTAGATTGGGCAGTGCTTTTTCTAGTCCACGTTGCTTCATTCACTATTCTAATGTTTTTTAACATTCGGTTGAACACAAATATTCTTCTCACTTGACAGAAGGCTTTCATTCTTCTTTTAAAATGAGTCCAATGGTAATGTAGAAAGCATTTGAGTCATGGATGAAGCAAAAAGGGGATGGCAGAGCACTCCCCATCAGATTTAGTATCTTTCATGGTTTTCTATGACGCTGGACATCGTTGCTAGTTTCATTAAAGTTTTCACATGTTTCAACCTCCAAATATAAATATACATAATTTATATCTAGATAATACCAACCATTATCAGAATCCCTTTTGCCTTTCATATTTTTTCCTAAAGGTCTTTTTCTTATTCAATTTACCTTATTGTTTAGTTATTCTTTATTTTTAGTGGTCATTTAGAAAGGCGGGCTCATGAGGGGCTTGTGCCCCACACTTGAGGCCTACTCCTCACACTTTAGATCATTGAAGCCTTGCCACCACGCCTCCATGTTTAGAAACATTGTTACAAACTGACTGAGATGACTCAACTTACTGCTCAAATATTTGCAGCTCTATCATCTAACTTGGAGTCGAAAGTTTTAACATACGTATCGCGTAATCCAGAGGATGGACATGGAACTAGCATGAGAATGCTGATGACTGGATGCCATTAGAACCATAAACCATGTGTGCCAGCAACTCCTACATACTGTGTTTCTACACTTCTAGGCTATGACTGCTTCATTTTTTTTTTTTTTTTTTTTTGGAATTCTGGAGGGGTTGCTCTTCATTCATCAGAAGGTATCCATGTTACCTGCCAATTAAAAAAAGAAAAAAGTACGACCCTTAGTGTCTGATCCGTTTGATGTTTGCCTTTGGTATCTGTGGAGAGTCCTTGCACACCAAATAAGTAAAGTCTGTGCATTAGTGCCAGACTGAAACTCTTCCAATGTACCTGCATCTGTTTCTTCTTTTCGTATCACAAACTAATTTTCCTCCCATCATATATCACAAACCAGCCTTTACGGGTGCCTTAGTCAAAATTGTCTGAGAGTTTGGGCATGAAATTTCATTGTTGACTGGGCTTTGGAAGCTTATGTATCTCTTCAATAGTGTGAAATTCCTTTTCTTGGATTATCTGCTTTGCTACAGATCTAACATTCTTTACTCTGTCCATTGTTAACAGGTCTGGGAAACTGACTCCATATCTGACTCTGGCAGTAATAATTTGACCTTGCTGGGGTATTTTAGTTGTGTTGGAACTCTTAGTCTTAGATATTTTTTTTCTTGTCTAATAATCAGTGTAGACTGATATTTAAATTGACTGGTAGAAGTTGATATCAATTTATATGCATTGCATTTCTTCATTCAGCTTCCTTATAAGTTTCTCTGATTGTGAGCCTAGTTGTTAAGGCTCCGCTTGGTACGATATAAATGAATGCATTTTGCAAATGAATGCAAATGCATTCAGTTACCGTGCATTGGTTTACGATGCATTAGTTTACGGTTCCTTGGTAGCAATTGAGAAAAGCTCGTAACTTAGGCTCTGCTTGGTATACTGTAAATGAATACATTTTGCAAAAGAATGCAAATGCATTAAGTTACCGTGCATTAGTTTACGGTTGCTTGGTAGCAATTGAGAAAAACTCCGTAAATTAATACATCCCAATTAACACAGTGATTTAAAGTGATTTTCCACTTAGATCAATTTTTCACGCCCCTCCGCAAGAAATAGTGTCCTCACCATAACCTCATTCACTCCAACGCCCACTTCCTACTAGTAACACTTCGATAACCGCCCTCGATGACTGCCCAAAATATAAGCCACATGGCACACTTTTAGAGGATGCTAACGTATGGATGTTTGACCAATCCCTAGATGGGCCTACAAACCAAAGATCAGCATGATTAGTGATTTAAAACCTTTGGATCCTTGTACCCAAATAATGGTGAAGAATGATCAAATTCTCACGGTTAAAATTAACCCATGAAAATCTCCAATCCAATGCTTATAAATCATTAATAGGATCCTTGTACCCAAATAATGGTGAAGAATGATCAAATTCCCACAGTTAAAAATCAACCAATGAAAATCTCCAATCCAACCCTTTTAAATCACTAATCATGCTGATTTTTGGTTTGTAGGCCAATCTAGGGATGGTTTGTAGATAATTTACATATCTACACATTATGATTGTGTAGGCCCCACTGTGGGCCCCGCAAATTTTAGATTGTACCAGTACTTGATTGGTCTATGACTATGCATCTCTTTGAGTAAAACTTAGGTGGTGTTTGGTAAATTAAGTTTTCAGATCTAGAAGCTTAAAGTGCTTAAGATCTGATAGCTTAATGACTTATGTCTGATTTGGGTTGTTTGGTAAGGATCTTAAGTCTTAAAATTAAGCAAGGGCATTGTGGGTATTTTGAAATGTTTATTAGGACACTTTCGTAAGTTTTTGAAGAGAAAGCTTTAAGAAAAGGGCATTATGGGTATAAGAGAGAATAATAGAATCTATTTTGGAGATGCTTTTCACCCAAACCACTTACCGCAATAAGTGACCCCAAGCTCACTTTTTGCTTATGTCTGAAACTCACTTTATTTCAGACATTAAGTTGTTTACCAAACGCCACTTAATCGCCGAAATCACTTAATTGTAGCCCATTCAGACTTAAGGTCTGAAAAAAAGTTTTACCAAACGCCACCTTACTGACCACCGGTAAGCACCGACTACCCATAATATGAGCCACGAGGTACTCTTAGAGGACGCTGACTGTATAGATGTT
This sequence comes from Euptelea pleiosperma, assembly GCA_035048495.1. Lineage (NCBI taxonomy): Eukaryota > Viridiplantae > Streptophyta > Magnoliopsida > Ranunculales > Eupteleaceae > Euptelea > Euptelea pleiosperma. The sequence continues at coordinate 21,680,636 of CM068552.1, read as the reverse complement.
TGGCATGTCCCTAAGTGGACCCACAAACCAAAAATCAGCTCGATTAGTGATTTTAAGCCTTTGGATCTTTGTACCCAAATAATGGTAAATAATGCTCAAATTCCTACAGCTAAAATCAACCCATGAAAATAACTTCAAAAATTTCATGACTTCAACTAACGCTTAGAAATCACCGATGAGGTTGATTTTGGGTTTATAGGTCCACCTAAGGATTGACCAAACATCTATAGTCAATGTCCTAGAAGAAATTGCCACGTGGTTTATATTGTGGGTGGTGAGTTAGCTACCTGACCAGACTAGCGGTGGTCTGATAAGATTTACTAGCTAACCTATAGTTGTTTGGCTTTGGCCATCCTTAGGTGGACCTACGGACCAAAAGTCAGCTTGATTACTGATTTATAAACGTTGGATTGGAGTCTTTTTCGTGGGTTTATTAGGTGGACCAAAAGGCAGCGGAGAGTGTTAGATATGGCTCTACCCAACACCATTTGGCGTTAGGTGTACGGTGTACCTTATTACATCACAACCTTTTTCTTCTCTTAGAGTAAACCTTGCTCACACGGGGCTGTAAGCGAAGCTGATCACAGCCCACAATACAAGACACGTGGCATATTATTATAGGGTGATGACCGTATGGATGTTTGTCCAGTCCCTTGGTGGACCTACATACCAAAAATTAGCCTGATTAGTGATTTACAACCTTTGGATCTTTGCACCCAAATAACGTTCAATAATGCTCAAATTACTACAACTAAAATCAACCCATGAAAATAACTTCAATCCATAGTTAAAAATCACTAATCAAGTTTATTTTTGGTTCATAGGTCCACCTAGTGATTGACCAAACATCCATACGATCAGCATCCAGTAAAAGTATGCCACGTGGACCGTATCATGGGCTGTGATCGGCTTTGCTCACAGCCCCATGTGAGCCAAGGTTTACTCATTTTCTTTCTCTTTTCCATTCTAAATCTGAAAGTTCAATTTTTTTATTTTTCTTAAAAGAATAAAAAAAAATCATTCATTTTGGGTCATCTACTTTTCTAATTTCTTATCCTATTTCATCGCATCTTCTGCATTGTGATTCAGTTAGTTTTTTCCAGCATTTCAATGCAAGACTTTTACCTCAAGTGATGCACAGCCACCGCATTCATTTGCAGTGGTTCCACTTTACCATGGTAACCAAGCACCAAAATTTGTAGGACGCACTGTAAACGAATGCATTTGCATCGATATACGGTATACCAAGCAAAGCCTTAATGTATCATGATTAATGCTCAATGAGCTCATTAACCCAACATAGCTTGGACCTCAAAAAGCCAGTCTCATCCCTTTTATGAATATTATTGTGGCTATGTTCAGTCCGAAATTCAGTTCAAAAGTGGTGGAACCTCTCTCTTTCTCTCTCTAGAGAGAGAGAGAGAGAGAGAGAGTCTAGAGTGCGAGCATATGGGCCCCAAATAACTCATCAATCATCTAGATTGACTGTTTGTACAGTGAAGATGGATTAGTTGGCGGGCCTCCCTTCAGGGATAAAAATTTCGGTTTCATATGCCATTTTAGTGAGGGCCAAAACCGAAATTTGAAATTTCACGAAAAAAAAAGGGAATTTTTGACATACCCCCCATGTTATCTTTAAAATTTCACATACCCCCCCCCCCCCACAATTTGAAAAAGCTGACATACCCCCCTATGACTCGGTCCATGGTCATTTGACCAGGGTTGACTCGAGTTGACTACCAAATTTTTTACTAAATGGCAAAAATGCCCTTGTCTTCAACCTTTGACACAAGGGTTTGAGAAAAAACCCAAACCCCACAAACGGCTATGGTGGACGGCCAGCCAAGGGATTCCAATGGGTTGGCCGCCCATCACCGACGACCATCCCTTTGGAGTCTAATGGTCAGTCGGCCACCACTCCGACAATAATTTAAAACCCAAGGTTAAAAAAAAAAGAAAAAAAAAAAACAGCATAAAATTTTAGTTTTAAAATTTTCATTAACATAAATGAAAATTAAAACAAGACAAAGCAATTTATATTTTAAGCTTTTGAGAAATAGATTTTGGAAAGATGGGTTCTCTCAATTTTAAAATATTCCTTCATGAGTTTTATCTATTTTGTTTGGGGGTGTTTTTTCTTCTCAATATTCACTTAATTCATCAAAAAATCAGAAAAAAAATCTCAAGTTTACCTACATGGGTTTTAATTTTTATTTTAATCTCCTCTTTTCATGTTTGATTTGGGGTTTAGGTTTTGGCCTAAACCCAAACCCTGGTTCTAAAGTAGAAGAGAAGGGCACTTTCGTCCTTTAGTACAAAATTCCGTAGTCAACTCGGGTCAACACTGGTCAAATGACAGTGGACATAGTCATAGGGGGGTATGTCAGCTTTTTCAAATCGGGGGGGCGGGGGGGGGGGGGGGGGGGGGGGGGGTATGTCAAAAATTCCCCAAAAAAAAAAGTTTTATGTTTTATGATGGTGTGAGGTAGCACGATTTTTGTAACCCATGGCTGTTATCTGGGCCCACCCCTCGGTAGACATTCATACCAAAAATTGGCTTGTTTGATGATTTTTAGCCGTTGGTTGGTACTAAAAAAAAAAGGTTGAATCCAACGGTTTGAATCATGCCTTAAAGAGTACTTAAATCTAATAGCCGATTTTTTTAAAGTAACACAATTTTTGTTACTCGCGGCTAACATATGGGTCCACTGACCGCATGGATGTTTATCCCACCCGTTGGTACACATTCATACAAAAGATCAGCTTGTTTGATGATTTTTAGCCATTGGTTTTGGTACTCAAAAAATTAGTTGAATCCAACAACCAGGATCACGCCTTAAAAACTACTTAAATCTAACGGCTAGAGATTTTCAATCAGGGTGATTTTTGTTGTGTATATCCATCAAAGGGTGGGGGCTAAACATCCATTTGGTCAATCTCAGTGTGCATAAGAAGGTAGTGTTTGGGAACGCTTCTGCATAAATCTGTGTTTGGTTTGCAAATGCGATTTAGCTTCTAGTGTCCAAAAGAAGCTAGAAACATTTTTTTCGAGAAATACCTTCGTGTTTTTTAAAAACGCGTTTCCGCGCTCTCGCGGGAAGTATATTACCCCATCAACGGCTCTTACATTTTTTTACCGTTTTGTCCTTCCTTTCATAAAAGTTAAAACCCTAGGCCGAACACTTTGCCCTCTCGTCTTCCTCTCTTGCACTCTCGACTGTCGGTTTGAAAGAGTTGTTTCTCACCGTTTTGCAAGAGGGTTGAGGTCACCAACACAAGGTGAGTTGCAAACCGATGCACTGTTTGCTTTCGGCCTAAGAGATCATGAAATGTTCTCCAACCATGATAGAAGGTGGAGCATGTGGTGCTGGTGATGGAAAAGAAGTTTGTGTGGAGGAGAATGAGGGATCCAGCCGTAAGGATGGTGCTTCACGGTAAGGAGATGATGGTGGTACCATGGGAGGTTGCAGCGGTGCACAATAGCTGTTATGGTTGAAACTGGGTTTTTTTTTTCAGTCGTTGGACGGAAACCCTAGATTCAAGAATATTTTTAAAATCCGGTTCACTCAAATCTGCAAAATTAGACTTTTACACAGTGACACGTGTTGGATATCGTCTACACTCGGGATTAGTTCGTGCAAATCAAGAACATAAAATAACAAAAAAAAATGCTACATAATATGGTGGTGAGAATGACGAGTTGATTCAAAACTTGATTTGTGATTGAGAGATCATTATAACTATCTAAAAATAAAGAACAAATAAGCAAGAAATTCATGAAACAACTATGTTAAAATAAACTTAATTTATTAATCTAAAAATGTCAAATTACAATACTTCTAAAACAACTTCATTTGCACTAAAATTATCTAGAACTAATCTAGAAAGCATTTAAAACAAGAAGAGAGAGAAAACACGAGATGATGAGGGGGAAGGTGTGGTTTGAAGATGAAACCATGGATAGGTTAGGGGCATGAAAGTGAAGTGATGCAGCCCGTGAAGTGATATGGCCATGAGGGGATTGGTGAGATGGTGTTGCTGGTATGTAGCTAATGAAGGAGGAGATGGTGAAACCTTACCGGGCCACAAATGGAAGAGGAGCTTATTAAGCAGCAAAGCCGTGGGGCTTGAATTCCATGAAGATCTTACTGGATTTGATGGACGGTTGGAGTTGCAGGTGTGAGCTATTTTAGACTGAAGATGGAATAGGGATGTGGAGCTAGTGAAGGTGTTGCTGGAGGTGATGGCCGTGGTGACGTTGTGCACTGGCAAGGGAAGGAGTAGGTCGTGCTCCCACAAGTTTCTACATGATTTCTAATAACAAAATCAAAGATTAAGCTTGATGCTCATACTATTAATTTAAATCTAACAAAAAAAATTTTCAAACACAATTAATCAATCAAAATCACATATTATCAAAACAAACAAATCAAGAAAAGGTTTAAAGAAGTTCTACTCGTCTCGTAACGCTTTAAGAACGAAGAAAAATTGAAGAATATGATGAAGACTCGATCTTCTAGTCTTGATCTTCAACAAAGAACTCCAATAATAAAATCTTGATCCAAAAAGATGATAGGAAAAGAGAAAAGGAAGTGAGGAAATAGGATTTCTAAATTTTGAGATTAAAAAAAGTGATTTTCGTCCCCTTAAAAGGTCTATTTATATCAACCTTCAAGAAACCCTAAAATAAGTTACTAATGGGCTAAAAATGGCCCTAAAGCCCATATATAACAACTGGCTACTAAACTGGATCATAAACAAGTCTAAAAGGTTCTAAAATTGGCTCTAAATGCCCACCCAATTAAATATAACAAATAATTATTAATTAGTGTATTTCAAATAATCATATAATTTAATTATTAACTAAACAATTAATAATCACGAAAAATAGGTCATTACACTCCTTCTCTAGCAGGACGTCTTCTTCCTCCTTCGAGCGTCTTCTCCACCTGCAACTCCAACTGGATCTCCTCCATCAATCGAACTTGTAGGCATCAAGTTGCACGGCCTGCAACATCAATCACGGTTCGAGTTGCTGAACCTGCAACTTTCCATCCATGGTTGCCTTGTACGGTCTACAACATCGTCTTCAGCCCCGGGCTGATCTCTCCCCCCTTCACCTTGCTGCCCTCACTGGTGGGTCATCCACCATGTAACATCACTTGTAGACCGTGCTTCTGATGGTTCTGTCCTCCACGACCGGCCACCACTGATTGCTGCACCAACTGCTACTCTTCACGTGCACCTACACTCACCACCATCTTAACCCTCTCTTGGACTACTGCCAAGTGCGTCGGCAAGATCTTCTTGGCCGGTCTTCCATAACCTGCACCTTCTTCCCTTACTACTAAACATCTCCCATGTTGCTTACAGCACATGCATCCCTTTTCCAAGTCTCCTTCTTCGGGCTGCAACCCCTTCACCGATAGATCCCTGCTACCTCACGGATTCACAACTAGTGTGCCACCTCTTTGCTGCCTTGCCATTTTCACACCACCACAAACCATGTAGCTCATTATTCTTTTCTCATTGTTGGCATATGCAAACCCTTGGCCGCTCCTCCATCACTTGCCGATCCACCATGGCCGATCGGTCCCATCCTCTTGCGCATGGTCGATCGGGCTTCCTTTCCATGTCCTTCACTTGACGAGTAGCTGCACCGCTGCAGCCACCCTTGGTAAGCTTTTCCACAACTCTACCTCTTTGATGGTATGTTTTCCATCCTCTCTCTTTTCTCATTTCTCGTCTTCTTGTTTGGTACAATCTTGAGAATTTGATCATATTGGGTTTCTTGATTCGGGAGAGGTTTAGTGACAAAAACCTCTCTCCATGATCAAAAAACCCTAGCCGATTGAATCCTCCAAACTTCACTTCTTTCTTCTTCTTACGATAGAGCGGCATTTTATATTGTTGGACGATCCCTTTCTAGATCGGTAGCACCTTGCTCCAAAAATCATGGATGCTCTTTCAAAACCCTCTCTTTTTCTCTCTCTATTTCTCTACCTCTTCTTCTCTTCAACCCCCCCCCCCCCCCCCCCCCCCCTTTTTTATTGCTTTTTAGTTTAGTCTTTGTTTTGTTTAAATTTAATTCTTGTACGGATCTTTTTAATTGTTTCCTGAATGAAGTTATGGTTTATTTCATGTTCTTTGGAGTTTAATTTCATTATTGTTTGTTATTAAGTTGTTCGAATTAAGCATCAATCTCACCAAAAATATGTTTTAAAACTCGATTTCCACCATTCTCATCTCTCCACCATTCTTAGCACTTTTCATTATTTAAATGTTCGATATTTTGTTCATCTCTAGTCCCAAGTGCGGATACGATATCCGACCTACCACTGTGCAAGTACTAATTTTGCAGATAAAAAGAATTGGATCACAAAATATTATTGATTTAGGGTTATTCTCTTAACAACGGAAAAATCGACTTTCAAAAGGCAAGGTTCTTCTTGAAGTCTTTTCTAATTTTATTCAACGTAACATATAGAATGTTAGTTCATCTCACAACATTAATACCCATGACCAATGGTCTCAATAATTAAAGTATATGTCAAGCAGAGTTTGAACAAAAATACTTACAACAAACATGATCCTCCCAAGTTTTAAGCTAATCAAACTAATAACAAATAAATTCATCAATAAAAACAATCGACTAATAATCATTCATTCAACATGTAATGGATTTTAATAATTCTCAAAGAAACACAAAAGTACGTAAAGCATTGCACAAAGAAGGCTAAGAATACCGCTATGCAGCGTGTAACACAAAAGCACAAAGAGCCTTAGTATTTTGTGCAATATTCCTGTAACGGTAATTTCTACAAGCAATTTATAGCCAACCATTTGTACTGAATTTGTACTATGCCTAGTTGCAACACCAACATTTTATTGTTCAAATCTTTAAATAAACCACACAAGGTAATAGTTCACTGTAATTAATATTGAAACTCTAATCAAAACCATGATCCTGGTAAAAAGAGACAAGCTGAATTTCAGATCAAAAATTGATAAAATCGACTTATAAATAAAAACACCACTGGACAGTATGCAATCAAATCTAGCTAAAATCCAAGAGAAAAAACACAAATTGAGATTGAAAATCTATTCAAACACCCAAGTCCCTAAAAGAAGAGAAGATAGAAACTCAATATGAGATTAATCTGTGATAGGACCCACATGCAAAAAACGCAAATAAACAAAATAAGATTGAAAAGAAGAGGAACAAAAGGAGTTGAACAAACTATTAATCAATAGTTATCCTTACAACAGATTCAAATATAATAGAAACTTAAACTAAAATGAAAAGAAACACTAAAGAATAAGAAAACTTACAGATATAAAGAACTGGAACTTCAAGAAATCAAGATTCGAGCATGTAAACCAATAGATTTTTGAAACTTGGGTTTCAAGGAAAGGTGGAAAGAGAGATAAGAAAGAATTAGGGCTAAACATTGAGACGAAAACAAAAGAAAGATAAAAAGATGAAAATCAAACGGATTCAAGAGTAGAGAAGGAGATCTTACCGAGCTAAATTAATGAGATCGTGGGGGAGAGGGGTTGATGATTGAGGAAGACAAAATGGGTTTTGTTTGAAGAAAAGGGTAGAATGGATGACATTATACAAAGTTTATATGGGTATATTCAGCATTTCTGGACATAATCTTATTATTTTTTAAAGATGCCTTCACTTACCGCGTTAATCGATTTGCGACTTAATAGAAAAAGTCATCTGTCGACAACGATGACTGAAAAATTCACATATTTCTAGTGAAATTTGAAAATCAAGCACTGAAATTCAATTTTTCCAAACCAATCTAAATTTGTAAAAACCACTGATAATAAAATTTTTAGAATTAAGAAAAAAGTTTTACCAAATCTTTCCAAGTAAACTAAGGGGATGTATTAGGCATTAATATATACATTGGGGGCAACCTACGTTTAGTGGTGAGTGGGTACTTCATAAGGGAGAAAAGGTTTGCTGGACCGGGGAAACTTCAAACTTTGAAGTCTCTTCACCCTAAATGTCTGACACGTACTCGAATCCTAATACCCAACAAGCGTTAAAACCTTGGTTTGTGGTTAACGAGGGTACTTGTCAGACATTTTGGGACGGGGACTTCAAAGTTTGAAGTCAGGACAGCGATTTTTTTCCCCTTCATAAGGCGGTGTGGTGCGCGTTCGGATTTGTAGCGGTCGGAGCAGCGTGGATACTAGTGTTTAATGTTTTCAGTCTCCAGTCTTCAATGGCCGTTACCTTCTCCAATCACCACTCTCTCTGGTTCGCTCCTCGCCTTTCAGCTTTCCGAAAACCCTCCAAAACTCTAGTCTTCCCGACCATCCGAAACTCTCCTCTCCGCAAATACAATCTAGGGTTTCCAATCTCTCTGTCCTCTTCTTCAATCGCCAGATGTTCCTTCAAATCTGAGGCCAAGGTTCGTTTTCATTTTTCCGTTGCTTAATCCATGTGATTTTGTGCTCTAAAATAGCAGTTCTTTTTGAATCCGTACGGCACACGAACTGTAAAAACACTGGATTTCGTCCGATCCTAAATCATCCGTATGTGTTTTTTTTTTTTGAAATTGTGAATTGAAATGACCACAGCCATTGGATTTAGGATCTAACGACTTGTATCCCTTTGTTTCCTTGATACGGGTACTAGTGGCAGAGTCCGACACGGGTGCTGAGTGTCCGATTCAGCGAACCTTGAAAAATAGGATTTGTGTACTTGGTATTATACTTTAAATAACGTGAAACAAAGTAATCGTTTCTTATATAATAACGAGGATAATAGTGGATAATGTGATAGGATATCTTATGATTTGTATCATATACTTAATAGATGAGAGAATGTTTATAGGTTTTGTTGCATAGAAAACTTCAAATGTAGAAGGTAGAACTCATAACCTATGGTAAATGTATTTAGTGTTTTGCAAGGAAAGAAAAAATAGAATTTGGAAATGTAGCACTAGAATCTGTATCGTGTCGGACTCCGACCTAGATACTTCACCCGTTTGGAAGAATCCATGCAACATAGGCATATACACACATGTCAGATTTATGATGCTTTGCATCCGATGAAACCTAAAACCCAGTTTTAAAATTAGTCAAATTTTTGGCAAAATTTGTCTGTTACCCAGCAAACTGAAGTTTATCTATAATATTTCAGTAAGTTTTATGATTTAGGACTGACACCTTAAAACAAATGAAAGTGTTTAAAAACACGTATATCCCATTTTTTTTTCCACATTTTGTTACCTTTGATAGGTTCCTAGATGAAAAAAAACCATTCTGCCAAGACAATTTATAGGGATTTAAATCAAGATCAAATGCTCCTCATGTTGTGTATTTTAAAGGTGTACTTTGGTAAAAACCATTTTTTTTTTTTTTTATTTCATGTTTCTTTCATACTTTTAAGTTGTATTAGTATTACATATTAGCACGAGATGCACGTGCTGCTTTAGTAATGGAGTAGGACTTAGAGTAATGGAATATTTGTTGAAATGTTAAGTGGGCAATTTAAAAAATGAAATACTCTTTTGTACTTTAATATTAGTCGTAAAACTAATTTATAAGTGTATTTATGTGAATTTTGAATATATAAAAATTGATAAAGATTTCAATTATTTATAAGGGTATACATATGAATTTTAAATAGATAAAAATTTCAGTTCATAGCTAAATAAAAATGTTAGTAAATGGATATCATCGGAAAGATCTTGTCGATAGCTTTTATGGATCGAAAATTATGAGGTTTTAAGCAAACATTAAAAAGGTGTTTGACGAGGCGCCCATAAATAGCCTCGAGGTACCTTTCCGAGGCTTAAGCCTCAGTTCAGTGAGGCTTAAGCCTTAGATTTACAGGTAAAATTCGAAACCCTGAATCCATTTTTAAATTTTTTTTCCACTTTTTTCTTTTCTTTTCCCAAAATACTCTCCCCACTATTATTTTATGTTAAAAAAAGACCCAAAGGGTTTCATCTTGTTATCTAAAGCTCTTTATTTTGGGAGAAACACTAAATCTAAACTTTCATCCCTAGTTTTTCCCATTTAGAATAGATTAAATGGGAAGTTGATGTTGATATTGGGGATGAAGAGAATAGAAGATAGATGATTGTTGTAGAAGAATAAGATTTAGATTTGTATTCTTGTTATTGGACTTTGTGTTTATCTATTAACTTGTTAGATTTTAGCTTTTATTACATTATAGACTTGTTCTACTTTCCTAACTCTATCTTGTTAGTACTTTGTTAGTATTGATATTTTATTAGTAGACACTAGACAATAGACTTAGCTTAGTAACTACTTAGATTTGGTAATTTAGTTACGTGCTTTATGTTATTTAAGATTTGATATTAGCATTCATGCATTCAGCCAAAGTTCTGACAGCGTCACTCCTAAGGTAAAAGTTATAGCCTCAGTTACTTTTATGCTCATTTAAGTTACTTTTTTCACATGGTATATTTTTCTGATATTTGTAGAATAGATTGTAATTTTTTTAGAATTTTTTAAGCATTTTTTTTTAAAATGAGGCTTATGCTTCAGTACCGCCTCGAGGCTACGCCTCACCTTTTTGAAGCAAACCGCCTCAGTTCCCGAACTAGCCTTTTTAAACTTTGGTTTTAAGAAATTTGAAATAAAAAAAAGTTTCATAAAAAGATGCTAATTCCGTTTCATAAGAGAAGATTTAGGAAGAGCCCACGTTTATTTTTCTCTATGATATTAAAAAGTTGAAAGACTGTTTCTTGTATTGACAGTTATACCCAAGGTTTTAAATTTCGGCAAAATCACTAAAATTTTGGCATGAAATTTCGGTTTCGAGGTAGACCGAAACCGAAATCCCAAGAATTTTGGCCCTCTTGAGTCTCTTCGATTTAATTACTGAATTTCAGGTGTTTTTTCCTATTTTAAAGGCAACAATTAAGATTCTCTTATCTCATGGGAGATTATGGAGAGACAAATAGATAAGGTTTCCTAAAAATTTTCCAGATTTTTCCCGAAATTTCAGGCAAAATTTTGACCGAAATTTAGGTTTCGGCCCTCACTGAAATGGCTACCGAAACTGAAATTTTAAATTGGTTATACCCATTTAGTTAAGATGTTCGAAAGGTTATTATTTTGGATAATAAAAAAGAATGGTGGTTATACTTGGGAAAAAGTGGCCAGCCTCTAACATACGAAATAACCGTTGGGGAGGTCGCTTCACTTTGTATATAGTAATAGATGTGTAAACTCATCAAATCTCCAAACTTCTCTAAGTTGGTGAAGTTTGAAAAAATTTCTCCACGTCAAATTAAACTTCCTCGAATTAATTCTGAATTTAGTTGAGTGAAGTTCATGGCAAAGTTGAAGTTCATTATCTTGCCTAGGACTAGCTCCTCTAGAAGGTGATAAAACAAAGGAGCAGGGATCGTGATGTTTTGTCATGTGGAACGAAGACCAACGATAACACCTGTGAGACGGAGCACTCCAGTGCATCTTCAAAGATTTAAAGGATGAGAGAAAGGCTGAAAAGGAAATGGATTGAGGTTTTGAGGAAAAATTTGAAGATGCATGCTTTATATATGTTCTCATAATTGCTTATGTGGTATAATCCGTTACATGATCTGTTAACAAAAAAAAAAAAAAAACTCCTTACAATTATAATATTAAAGTATTTATGTTATCCCTTTTTAGGGATGATTGAGTCTGATAATATGCACCATTGAGTTTGTCATCGTACTTGTATATGTGCAACATAGCCTGTGGGTTGGAACTTATGTTTCCAATGTTTCGCACAGTGCACCATTCTATTTGTTGAGGATTAAATAATGTTTGGTATGAGCATAGTGTTTTGGACGTACAGTTTAAGACCTGCATTAACCTTCTAATGACTTTTTATTTGCAAAGTCTAACTTCTGCCACGTAAATATAGTCATTCCCATTCTTTATGATCTGCAAAACTTGAACAAACTCATTAATTGGGCTCTCAGATGGAAGATGTTGAATGCAAGCCACTTGGTATCCTTGCTGATACTAATTGCTACAACCAACTTTAAACTTAGTGATGGGTTCAATCAAGCCACTTCATTTTGGACTCTTGGTTACTGCTCTTAAGTTTTGTAAATGTTCACTGGCTTCGTGATTGTCAATCTGCTTTATTGAAGCTTGATCATTTCTTTCTCATAATGCAGTTTATTTTCTAATTGAGATCCATCTGTTGATTTTCGGGGCTGTCCTAATTGTGCATATGTTATAAGTCCTTGCAGGAACTGTATCTTAACCATAATTACTGCATACTTGTGACGAATCCTTATCAGAAATCTAGACAACAGATCAACTTAATTGTTTTTCTTTCCTTTTCTTTCTAGCTATGCTACCTTGGCACTTCAAAATATATGCTTTACTCATGTCGGACACTTCACTTTTTGATGTAATTGCCATTTCCATGATGTACCCCAGCCGTGTCTCTGCAGTACCTGGGTAACATAGCTTTCTACTATTTGATCTAAGTATTGGATTTTAACCCAAAATGCCTCTTTTGTGCTAACTTACTATTAGCACGAAATTCAAATATTTGTCGAATCATGGACTCTCCTGAATTTTTTTAAGCAAAAGTTACGTTTTGCACTTTCAAATCAAACTTGGTAGCCATTTTACTTTAATTGGTCTCAGAATTTTTAACTTTAATTAATTTTCTTTAGACAATTGATGGGAAGGAGGGCAGTCAGATCAGTGAGAACAAACCAGAAGGTGAAGCAGATGAGAAACAGACATCCAATCTTCAGACCCTCATTGCAGTTTACAAGGAGGCTATTCTAGATGAGCATGAAAAGAAGGTTTCTGATATAGAGGCAATGATATACATCATGGAAAATGAGAAAAATGATTTGGTTCAGAAGCTTGCAGAATTATCAGCAGATTTAGCTTCTGGGAAGGAAAATTATATCCGATTGAAAGCGGATTTTGAAAATTTCAGAAAACGGTCGGAGAAGGATCGGCTTACATTGACATCTAATGCTCAGGAAGAAGTCATTGAGAACCTTTTGCCCATGGTGGACAATTTTGAGAGAGCCAAGCAACAGATTAGACCAGAAACAGAAAAGGAAAAAAAGATTGTCACAAGCTATCAGGGTATATACAAGCAGTTTGTGGAGATCATGAGAAGCTTGCGTGTGGCTGTTATAGAAACAGTTGGCAAACCATTTGATCCCTCAGTAAGTTGAACCTTTAAGTATTTGCTTCAGTTCCATGTTTCCATTGTTTTGAATAATTTCATTGTGCTTCTACTGTTTCTGACATAAGCTTAAAAGTTATTATTCCCTGTTTTTAAAATAGGCTGTTCGTTAGTCACTTTTTTTTTTATGTGTTAGTCACTTATTTTCATGATATGTGTATCTCATTCCTTTATGTTTTAGTTAAAACTTTAGGAGGGAAAATCTCAGAAAGGTTACCATTAAAAGAAAAAAATTAACTTTAAAGGACAAACAGCTATTTGATAATAACTAAAGAAAAGGAGTAAGCACATGTTTCACTTTTGTTTTTTTTATTGTCAAAATTTTCCTTAAAAACTATGTAGAAATTTTTGACAAATGTCCTACCCCTTTCTAAAACCTCAGAGGTTTAGTTTGCCCTTATAGTTGGCCTCATAACTTCACTTGAATGCTCAATTCCTTTTATTTGAGCTTTCAGAAATTAAAGTGTGGAAAGGTGTCACTGTGGTTGCATGAGTTCATATGCTTGGGAGGGTCAAACTTGTGGAAAACACACACATTTTATAGACGCTCAGTTTCCTAGACTGACATTCCAGGCTTCGTACTTCTGCTGTTATGGGGTTTCCTGACGTGGTATACGTGATCATCAATCCTGACTGCCCCAAATGTAGGCCAGCCCTGGGATTGACCCTAAATCAGATTCACACTCTTTCATTGTTGCTAAAATCATATTACTTATGATTTGAATCCTACGGATCAAACAGAATTTTAACCCAAACTACTTGTTTATTTTGCTCTAGATAAAATTCTTACAATTTTCATTTGAATTTTATAATTCACCAGATTGAATCTTTTGAGTCATACTAAATACAGGGTATGGTTTGAAGTGAAACTATTACACCAAGTTTCTTTCTTCTTCCTCTTCTATTATCCCAAATGTTTGGGGTCTGCAACATGAATCCTACATCGACAGTCAACTTTGCTTAGAGCTATGTCTTCTGTCAAAGCATATGCCTTAAAATATTTTCTTTATACCCCATCCATGTCATTTTCGGCCTTCCTCTCTCCCTATATCTTTGCCACTCATTCTATGCACATGTTTCTTAAGTGCCTAACATTCAGGTCCATAAAGCATAGGTGATCTTATGTCAGTCTTGTAGAATTTTCCTTCTACCAGAGTGGATCGTGATAAAATTTCAATAGTTGAGTCAGTTATGATGGAAAATGTGAGGAAGCCGAAGAAGATACGCATCATCTTCATATCCATTGCAAGTTCATGAATGACCTTGGAGTTTCCTCCTTTTTCTTTTCACTCTTTTCGGTATGTTGTAGACTTTATTCAGTCACGTGTGGGATCTCACAACTGGTTGGTTTATTGGGGCTTTTAGCACTAGAGAAAGAATTCTTTGGCGTATCATCTTTATGTTAAAGTATTAAGGTTAAATTTATAAGTATTTTCCAAATGAAATTGAAGATAAGGAGAGAGTTGAAAGGATTTTTGAGGCTATTGGATGGTTGACTTTGAAGTTTTTTTTGTTTTTTTGATATAATCTTCATTAGCTTTTTTTTTGCCTTGTAATACAAGCATATCCGCTAAAGTGGTCGAGGTGACCAACAATATACAGACGCAAAGCTAACATCAAAGCCTATGAAACCAAAAAAAGAAAAAGCTAACAACAGGCCTCCCCTTAACAGATATTATCCCATCGGAAAACTAAGTCTTCAAAAAATATCCCTATACACTCGATGAAGACCTTGGACCATAAGAAAAGCATCCCCTTTATACTGAGAATAATCGAAACCAAGTCGCTACTTTTATCTTCGAATATTCTCCGATTTCTCTCCCTCCAGATAATTGAAGTTAGTTTGCAAGCTTATAAAAAAAAGAAGTTAATTGGCAAGCTAACATCGAAGGAATAATTCCAATGACTAAGATTCTGCCCAAAGGAAAAGGTCAGAGAAGGGAAGTATAAAGCCCAATTTTGATGTATGCCCATGGAAACCTTGGGCTGCGGAATCGAAGGACTTATTAGGGATGACAAAAGTGTAGCCCTTAATTTTTTTTCATAATTTTTCCATTTATATTGGTTTGACGAATTGATGCAGTCAGTTTTTAGGAGCTTAACTTTTTATTCATATATCCGATTGAGGATTCGTTAGATGCATAGGAAAGCTCTTTTCGACTTTTGTCAATATTCTAATGTTCCGGGCTTCAAAACTCTGTTAGAAATCTGGATGTAATGACAGTGATGTGATTTAAGGGTATTTAGTCATTTTGAAAGTTAGATTTATGTTATTTTAGATCAATGGTTCAAATTAGTTTCTTAGTCCTTACATTAAGTTTCTCAGTTTTTATTTATAAATAATCATCAAATGAACATTGTAAAGGAGGCTTTTGATTATTGAGTGAAATTTTCCTCTAGGTTTTATTTGTTATTTTTGTAAATTTTGGGATTGCTTGGATCAACACCTTGTAGGAATTTTTTAAGGGTTTTCTCTCTAAGAAAACCTTACTAGTGCGTTGAGCCAAACTCCGCCTGCGTCAAATTTGTATTTGAGCAAGTTTCTAAACACCTTAATGTTGAGGTAACTAGTCCGATTGGAAGTCATTAATTATCATCTTATTAAACAATCTTTAAGTGTTGAAGATTTGCGTCACCATCAATTTTTGATGAATATCCAAAGGAAGAAGATTCCGTCGTTGTAATAGATTCGGGGCACTACCTATATATGATGATGAGAATCATGAGATAATTCGAGTAAATGATAGTAAATCAATCTTTAATGGAGAACCTATCTATAATGAGGAGAGTATTAAAGAAAATGTGGACCCATCTTCGATGATGAAACCATTTGCAGTGAAGGTGAGATTAATGAGCTATTTAATTTTGATATAAAGGGAAATGATTATAATGTTATCAACTTGATGCCTTCTAAGGGTTCGAAAATGCCACTATGAAGGTTTGGGTGTTGAAATGAATTATACAAATGGGGCGGATATATACACAGGATCATTCATATGAAGATGACATGACTGCTTAATTCAAAAAAAATATGTGGATCCTTTCTTTAGATATCATTTAGTAAATCATATAATATTGAGTAGATCCATGCATATCAAGGAGACATTTCAAAAATTATAATATTGAGCGGATCGAGGCAAACTGAGAACCATGGTGATGGGGGACGAATGTGATGGCTTCTAACTAAAAGCTGAGATTAACAGAAAGTTATTAAGAACAATAAATTAATAAATTCTCATGCTAATCACATGCAAATAATCAGATTCAAGCAAGTAAATTTAGTAAAGTTCAAGGCATTCACACAATCCCACAATATAAAACCCGTTGCTTTAACAGCGAGGATCCAATGGAAGATGGAACTTGCAACAAGCTTAGGGAATTAGTTGAGGCATGAAACAAATACGAAATGGCTTCCTTTTCCAAGAGATTGTAAGTTCTTTGAAGTTCAGGAAGGTTTCTGGCAAGTTTCAGAGCTTTTTGACAAATATCAGATTTTAGCCGGGTTTCGGAAGAAAAAAGAGAACTGTGGAGAATTGGGGTTTATAATGGGGTTAGGGGTTCCTATGATTACCGCAAGGATTTGGGAGTGGCTGGGGGTTGCGGTAAGGGCTTTGGGAGGGTTTAGGGTGCCAAAGGACGAACTGGTGTAAGGAAGTTACTATTCACGTGATACTATTCACGCAGCACTATTCATAGTGTTGTTTAATGGTTAGGGTTTAGAGATGGAAGAGATACGGTTGGGCTTTCTAGGTCAAACTTGATCCAAAAGAGAAAATAAAGATGAAGAAAGAGAAGAGAATAAGAGAGGAAGATGGAAATAGAAAAAGTTACCTTCGGATTCGTACCGAGTAGCTTGGATTCACACCAAGGAAGCTTGGATTCTCACCAAGGAAGAAGAGAGCACAAGAGAATTCCCAATAGCAAAATTTAATATATTTCATCATTACTGAAAAATTACAACCTTTGTAGTCAAGGGGCGCGCCTTAGGTGCAATATACCTAAAGCGCCTTAGAAGGGTCAAGGCGAGGCGCGTTTAGTAAGGCGCACGCCTCAAACCAGGCTCCAGGTGCATCAGGCGCGCGCCTCACTAAAATACATGTTTTTTTGTAAAACTTTTGTACTTTGACCTATTATATTAAGCATCAGTATAATAGGAAAGATACAATTGAACCTATCTCATTGAAATACATTGATGAAAGAAATGAATGACTACTTGGGGAGATGGAAACAGAAGGTGGAGAAGCAGAAGATGAATTAGTGTTTGAGGATGATAGCTTGACATGGAGTGTTGTTGCGAGAGTTGTTGGAGTTGGTGAATCAAAACATCAAATACTAGATCACAATCAAGGTGAAGAGTAAGAGCAAGGGCTTTAATATTTTAAATGATGGCGATGTTAGCTAGAACTAATTGTGGGCTATTTGAAGTTTGAACACTTGCTATCTTTTATGTTTTATGACTTTTTGATTAGCTGTTTTGTATTTAGATAATGACAATGTTAACTAGAACTGCTTTTGGGTTACTTGAGATTTTCGACATTTGCTATCTTTTATAATTTATGGTCTAATAATTACCTATTTTGTTATTTTGTGATATATTTTTTTAATTTTTTATATAATTTTTATATTTATTATAAATTTTAATATTGCGCATCGTTTCAGTCAGGCGCGTGCCTTGCCTTGCGCCAAGCGCTAGAGGTCCTATCGCCTTAAGAGCGCCTTGCACCTTTAACTACCTTGATTACAACTAAAAGAGTTTATATAATAACTCAAAATAACCTAATCTAATCTCAGCCATCTATCTAATTTAATGGCTATAAAAAACAACTTAAAGCAACTTACCAAAATAACGAGCCTCCTAACTTTGAGCTAATTGCAAAGACACCAAAAACTAAAAAAATCATCAAAATAAGCCTAGAAAACAAATAAAAACTCTTCAAAAGCTTCCTACGCAACCCACATGCACCTTTCTAATGTGGAGTCTTCATAATGCACATGCACGTGGGGTCTTCAAAATCTTCTTCCTTATCTTCCACCGGTAGAACCCATGTGATGCTTTGATGTCTGCATCACATGGATGGTTGTGGGTCGACACCACCAACTACCACTAAAGATTCACCTAAGATGGAGTCCACCATCCTCTTTTGGAAGACTCTTTGCCAGCTGACATTATGAAAATCTTAATAGCAGCCGTGATGGGTCTCTAAGTAGCAAATCTCGTAGGCTGAAGTATCTCACTTGGCTGCCATTAATCATAATAGAAAATCTCGTAGATTAGATGCAAGTACAAACCCAAGAGAAACTTTGGAGGAAAACTAGCTTTGATAAAAATGCCTAGAACACACTCTCATTGAACTGAATTGTATGCCTTGGAGATGTCAATTTTAATAGCAGCTGCGGTGGGTCTCTAAGTAGCAATCGAGCAGGCTATGGGTGCATTCTCGCAACCACCCTGGAACTCCTTTCTGTGCTATTGTTGGTGGATGCACCCCCTACTCTATTTTAATGCATGATCTTATGGCATTGGAAAGAGGTCTAGTGTTGGTAGCAGAGAAAGATAGAAAGAGGCTCAAAGTGGTTACGTATTCGGCAACTACGGAGTACTGCCTTTATAAAGTAGTTTTGATGAAATTTATTTTTGGTTTGCATATAAGGAATCTAATGGGGCTGCTGACTGTTTGTCAAAGCTCTAGAACTCCATTGGGGAAATTATTTTAAACCCAAATGTCTTTCCTAGTGAACTCAATAGATTTAGAGCGCTAGAGGTTGTAAATATGTCAGATTGTTATTTGTTTTGTAAATTTATACATATATTATGGTAGGGGTTCACCTAACCTCAACTTCCCTTCCAACAAAAAAAAAAAATACAACTAATCGAAAAGATTGGAATATGGCAAAACAAACTCTATAATGAGTTTTCTCTAGTCTGATGAGAATGATACAATCAACTCTTAGGAGGCTTACCTTTTTATTCATATTTCCGATTGAGGAGCCGTTAGTCGTGTTGGAAAGCTCTTTTCGATATTTTTCCGATATTTCCCATAGCTATACTTTTGTCAAGATTCTAACATTTCAAGCTTCAAAACTGTGTTAGAATTATGGATGTAATGACAGTGACGTAAATTTAAGGTGTCTTAGGCATTTTAAAATTTAGATTTAGGTTATTTTAGATGAATGATTCAGATTAGTTTCTTAGTCATTCAGTTAATTTTCTTAAGGTTTTATTTTCATATAAATAATATCAAGAGAGCATTCCAAAGGAGACTTTTGATTATATTGAATAAAATTGTCCTTTAGGGCGTGTTTGGTAGGCATCGGGCAGTAGGAAAAGAAAATATTTTGTCGGCAAATGATCTTTTAAGTAGCGTTTGGCGTGCAACTTTCGTTGATAAATATTTGTCTTGGCCCACATTCACCCCCGTTTGCGGCAAAATATTTTACCACCTCCCCCCGTTGTGTGAATATTTTCTAGCGATATTAGGCATCCGTGAGCAAAAAAGATTTGCTGAGTGGAAAATTTGGTTTCGAGTTCCCATCAAGGTTTCTTTTGGAACCTGCAAGAACTTCCGCCGCTGCGATCTCCAAGCTCCTCTCATCTCCCTCTTCTTCCTCTTCTCTTTGGTGGGCTTCAAGCTGTTCGATACCTTTCTTCAAACACAGATGCATCAAGCGGTATGGATTCAATGTTTTTGCTTGATTCAATGGTTTTGCATTGTTTGATTGTTGTTTCTGAAAGTTTATTTCTTTTGGAACCTACAAGAGATAACTCTAGTTTTGAGAGATCATGGATGCTGGTACAGACTATAGGGTTCATAGAAATTCCATCGATGTCATGGAAGTACTTACTTGGATATAGATTAGGTTAACTTTTACACGAAGCAACCAAATGAGATCCAAAGTTTTATTCTGTTCTATTTTTAGAAAAGTTTATTTTCTCCTCTTGTATTGGTGAAATGTCTCATGCTTGAGAGCTTGGAGATTAGAAACTTTGTCATCGGAGAGTGTTTATTTCCCCAAACCCAAATTTTCTTTATTGCTGGGTTTAGTGGTTTATTATTTTGATTTCCTACTTGTTTTGTCTTCCATTAGGGTCTAGCTGATTGTTATCTTGGATTGTTGGGTTGCTAAAGAAACTGAATCTTGCTCCCCCGAGTTGGCTGATATTTTACTCATTCTATCGATTCATGAAAGCTTTTTTATTTTAATTTACTTTGTTGGATTTGAAAACAAAGAGGGGCCCAATCATAGTATTGGTATATGATCCCACACAGTAACCTCTGAACTAGAAATGGAAGCTAGCTGATTTATTTTTCCAAATGAATATTAGCAATTCTTCTTATAGAGACGCTAGTAAGGAGGTATGTCATCTGATGGAATAGTCGAAGAAAATTCCAGGAAGGATTGTACACCAAGTTAAAGGCTGGAACTCTGAATTTTTATTTGTTTTTGATGAATAAGGCTGGAACTCTGATAGTCTGATGATTAAAATATAACAGACTATTTCAGGCTTTCCATGGGAACTCCCACCACAAACTAAAAATCACATAACTACTGCTAACAGACGGACTTAAATAAAACATGAATAAAAATGTATCTTGTGAAAATTGATGTGTGGTTGTTTTAGGAGAAATTTTTGGGTAACTTTTTTGCTTGGTGTGGGTTAGTTCTTTTGCTTGACATCTAATTCACTTGTATATGTCAACCTTTTGCTTTGCCAGTGTGTCATAGTCATTGGTTTGGAACTTACAAGGGCGACATTAGTAGATGTTGAAGGGCAGGTAGATATCACAAGGGAAAAAGACTTGGCTCCATGGCTGTTGTCTTGTTGATTAATATGCATTTTGGGTCCGAAAAGGAAAATCAAAAATCAAAAATCAAAAATAAAAAACAATAAAAGGGCAGAAATCGACTAATCTAAGTTGGAATCGAAAATCAGTCTTAGTCGTTGGATTTGAAGTGTTTTTAATGGTTAAGCTTTTTGAGCGTAAGATGATGGATGGGTAACTGTGATGGATTTTCAAAAATTTGAGTCAGGTACGTATTACAAATGGAATCCATGGATGGGTTAAATTTGGAGTCTTTTAAGATGTGACTAGCATCATGTCTGCTTATCTATGATACCCGGATACTTCAAAATGAGTGCCGTATTCGTGTCGGATACTTCCATTTTAAGTGTAAATGCCGTATCCACACTGTGTCAGTCTCGTATCTTTGCCGTATCCGGGTAACATAGCCGCTTATACCTGATCAGCTTGACAAATATATATATGAAAATCAAAGCTGAGGTGTTGGCAATATTGATGGGTAAAGTTTATATCCTTATGTCTAGGATTGCAATTATTTTTTATTATGCTTATGGCGTGGCTTATTAAGTAATTTTTTGGGTTCCTTTGCATTAGTTACTGATAGAAAAGTTAAAAATGTTTGTGGAATGTGGTTTATGAATGTATTGTAGAACTTGCCTATATATATATGAAATACGAATGCATTTATCTACAAATGACATGTATTTGTACGAATTTATTGATAGGAGGATGCTTACTAGGAAGGAAATTGAGAAAATTGCTGCGATGGTTGTAGCTTTTAACTCCTATGTTGTAACAATTGTGACACATCACATGAAATATGTAGGACCTTTAACCACTTAAGCTAGAATGGATAACTCATCAAGGAATGGAAAAACGAAATATTATCCCAAACTGACAGAACCTCCCTCATAAAAGTAGTGGTGAGATCTATCCCCATATACTAGATGTCAAGCTTCCTACTCCCTAAAACTCTATGTGAGAAAATGGCCTCCATGATAAATCATATGGAAAAGAAACTTACTTGCTAGAATCCCTTGTTTTGTTTGGAAATGTACGAGTGGAGTCCTTCCTTCAAGAGCCACACTGTTGAACAAGGAGAAAAATATTGTTCCCAGTGTTCCAAAGATGTAGGGTTGAAAGATCCAAAGGTTTGACATCACTAATCAAGATGATTTTGGGTTTTAGGTCCACCTAGGAAGTGAAAAAGCATCCATACGATTTGAGTCTTAAGAGTGTGCCACGTGGCTCATATTAGCGGGGGGCAAGTATGACTATGATACATCTGCGATGTAGGGGATAGGCTCCAAAAATTTGCCAGTGCCAACCAAACACCGTTTTAATGAGGGCGCTGGTAATTTTCCAACGGCTACCAAACACGGTATCAACATTTAGCCGGATGAATATTTAACCAGACAAATATTTCCCTAGCTGAATATTCGCCATTGGAACTCTTTTTCTCGGCCACCAAACACACCCTTAGATTTTATGCGGTTCCTTTCTGAACTCTTGGGATTGCTTGGATCAGCATCCTGCAAGAGCTTTTTTGGGCTTTTGTCTCTAAGAAAACCGTAACAGTGTGTTGAGCCAAACTCTGCTTGCATTACTCAATCCGATATGTGAATAAAACTTTAAGCCTCCTAGAAGCTAACTGCATTAGGAATCAAACAAAGCGATAGCAAATGCTTTTCTTGAATGCTGGAAGATTTTTTTCCTCCTATGCTATAGTGGAAGGAGATTCAAGCAACCTCTTAGCTTGGGTAACGAAGAAGTAAGAAGGACCTTGGAAGTAGGCCAATACTATTGGCCATATTGGAGCATTAATGAATGAGTAGCTATTTAGTATTGTCATCCTCAAAAAATGTTAATGATAACACTAATTCATTGATGAAGCAAGGTGTATATAGACTATCACATTGGAAAAAATGCTTAGTTTCCCTTTTGGCAATTTCATCATATAGCTATAAAGGAAAAAAAGAGAAATAAAAGAAGGAAGCTAAGTGCCACCTCTGATATTCAGCAAACACGTAGCTATAGCTTCCTTTGCTAGTGAGTCGACATCCTCATTGGCACTATGTAATCTGCCAATGGTCTAGGCCAGTCTGACGAGCTTTCTGAATAGCTTGCTAATTGGCGGGCTTCAGCTAGCACTTTTGGTCCAACTTCCATGCTTGACTCATGTGGTCTTTAGGCGTCAAGGTAGTTAAGGGCGCAAGGCGCTAAGACCTCTGGCGCCTGAGGCGCAAGGTGTAAAGCGAGGCACGCGCTTGACTGAAGTGAGGCACAATATTAAAAAAATCAAGAAAAATAACATCATAAAATTACAAAATAGGTAATCATTAGGCCATGAAACATAAAAAGATAGCAAATGTCAAAATCTCAAGTAACCCAAAAGCAGTTCTAGTTAACATTGTCATTATCTAAATACAAAACAATTAATCAAAAAGCAAAAAAACATAAAAGATAGCAAATGTTCAAAATCTCAAATAGCCTACAATTAGTTTTAGTTAACATCGTCATCCTCTAAAATATAACCATTAGCTTCATCCCCATCATCATCGGATGTGTTAGCCTCAATATATTCTTCTTCTTCTTCTGTCTCCTTCGAATTAACCTCTTCCTCTTTTGGCTCCCTTATTGAAGCCCTTGCGCTTACTCTTGACCTTGATTGTGATCTAGTATTCGATGTTTATTCACCAACTTCAACAACTCTCGCAACAACATGTCAAGCTATTATCCTCAAACTTCATCTTTTACTTCTCCCTTCTGTTTCCATCTCCCCATGTAGCCATTCACTGCTTTCATCTATGTTTTTCAATGAGATAGGTTCAATTGTATCTCTCCTATCATACCGATGCTTAATATAATAAAATCCAAAGTACAAATTTTTTACAAAAAACATGTATTTTAGTGAGGCGCACGCCTGGAGCCTGGCCTGAGGCGCACACCTGGAGCATAAGGTGCGCGCCTTACTAAACGCGCCTCGCCTTGATCCTTCTAAGGCGCTTTAGGTGTGCCTTGCGCCTGAGGCGCACGGCTTGACTACAGAGTTAGGCGTGTCAGCCCTGTTGGACAAGGTGGGTAGTTAAGCTACTTTACTACATGTTTGACTTTCTAATTTAATTTTGAAACCAGTCTAATGTCTAATATATGGAATATGATCCGTTCTAACTATAAACCTTTTTTTTTCTTCAAATTTTCGAAAAATAAAGCTTCGACTTAAACTTATTCTCTCAACTTCACATATATAAATCTAAAAAATGAAAAGGTCAAAACCTACCTCTCTCTCATACATAGGAGCAAGACCGCATGGACGAGAAATAGTGAGTCTTCAGGGATAGTTGCTAGGCTGATGATAGTTATGAAAGTCCATGATGAAGAAGACTAGCCTCAATTATGGTATGAGTAAAGACGGCCTGAAACCTCTTTAGATACGGTAACAGTGCAGGTAGTTTCTTCACCTTGAGCCTGTATGGCATCCTCCTCTTCAACTCTGTCCCTACTTACCACTTCTACTATTGTTGGTCTAGATGAGGCATCCCAGGTGATCCCCACTGTTGACCAACTGGGGCAGGACCACAACTCCCCCTCTCAGAAGCTATGAAGATATGGTAGATGGAGCACAATATGACCCTACCCACTTAGGCAGGACCATAGCTCCCCCTCTCAGAAGCTATGACGATATGATAGATGGAGCACAATAAGTTCCCTCTTATAGCTAAGCTACTAGATGGACGTGTAAACTTCAACACTCTTACAGGGATGATAACAAAAGCATGGTTGCCAGCCACCCTTTGGGAGATGTAGTCCGTAGGGGATTACATCTATCAGTTTTGGCTCTCTAGTGGCTTAGATTTACAGCATGTCCTCAATGAACAACCTTGGGTATTCTCCACCCATACCCCCAGCTGAAAACATGGGAGGATAGCCAAAAAGCACTTGCAGTTTAAACAACCCATCTTTTGGGTCCATGTCACCAACCTACCCACCTATTTTCTATCTAAGGACATTCTCTATGTCACCCATGGCATTGGTGAGCAGCTGGACTATGTTATTCCAGAGTCGGAACTACGGAGCTTCACAGCTCCATGCATCAAGATGATGATCGACATCATACAACCCTTTCCCATGGATGTGTCTCTCCCCCTCGATACACTTTGTGAGGTATGGATCCAATTCAGTTATGAATATCACCCATCTTTATGTTTTAATTGTGGACGCCTCGAACATAACTTCCGAGCATGGACGGTCACACCAGACACGGATGCCAACATTGCCACCAAAGCTTCATCGTACTGGATTCATGGGCAATCCATGAAAGCACCTCCAAGCTGTAAAGTCATCGTACTACAACCCAACACGACGACTGGCACGAACACAATCGAGCCATACTCAGCTAGCTGCGTCCAACCGAGTCCAACTCAATCTCAAACCAGGCCCACTAAGCCACCTCATCCCCCACCTATCCAGATCATCCCACACCCACCAGGTGTTTCTACTGCACAACACCTCTCATATCAACCACAGAATCCAGCCAACTACTAATATCTCTTGCTGCTCAACACCCCATACCTTAAAAAACAAGTGGCTCTACCCCAATCCAACATCAGCCTACAAGAGTGCTCATCTTTGGCCTGCCCACACCTATCCCAAGGGTCTCACCTACCACATCAAAACCGCCCACACTGACCGAGTCCCCATACGCCATCATATCCTAGATCAGATTCAAGTCCCTCTTCTCTGGGCTCCCCAACCCCTTCACCTTGAGATAGCAACCTAGGATCCGCATATCCTTTCAGCCTGACAGAGGTGGACCCACCCCCAGATACTATCACACGTGGCCCCCTACCCATATCACCTTGGAACATGTTTAGCAACCCCTTTGCTTGTCTACCAATACCATCCCAAACAAAGTCCACTGCATACTTGAACCAATGCCTACTCCCAATGTTGGCACCAACTTAGACAAACCTGACGCCCATTTACCACCAAAAAACAATACTTCAAATCGGCAGCGAGAACTCATGGGTCGAAACCAAACCCACTACCCACCATCTTCTCTTCCGACCAACAACTAAGTGATCCAACAGATCTCCACGAGCAGGCCTACATCACCACCAAGCGGCAAATCACCCAAGCTACTAAAGAGGGATATCTCTATGTAGAAACCAAAATAATTCAATGGATCGACCACACTATTGCAATCTCAGACACATCCAACATAACTTACAAAATAAAATCAGCCCTATGGTTGACACATGCAGAGAACTCAATATTGGAACCGGGGTTCACTAAGCAGGTGAGTCCACATATTGGGAAGCATGCTTCTGGGGCACCCTTATCAGCTCAACCTAAGTGGGCGGTTACCACCAGTCCCCACGGACACCATGAATTTCATAGCTTGGAATTGCCGAGGGATGGGTCTCCTCCCAACAATTCGAGGCTTGCGTACATTGATACGTGAGGAGAGATCTATCTTAGTTTTCTTGTCGGAGACAAAAGCTTCGGCTCAATGCTCCGTCCCCATTCTAAGAAAACCACCTCATCTGCATACTAGCCATGGGCATGTCTGGAGGAATGTGGCTCTTGTGGCAAGAGGATATTTTAGTTTAGGTGGTCCTCCAATTGGCCAATCTCATCCACGTTATCATCAATACCGGAAGCTCTTCACCCTGGTTACTCTCCTGTGTATATGGTCAACCTACCTCTTCGGGCAGACAATGACAATGACAAGATTTCCACCGATTGAATCTGGACCCAGTGATGCCTTGGATGGCATTTGGGGACTTCAAGGAAGTTCTATCACAAAATGAAAAACGGGGAGGTTCCCCGTTTCAGATCCAACCATCTAGTGCCTTTATATAGATGCTCAATCACTGCGGTTTTCACGATCTTGATCGGCAAGCAGGACCTTTTTTCACATGGACAAATGAGCGACATGTTTTGCACAGAATATCAGAGCAGCTCGACAAGGTCATTGTCAACTCGGACTGGTGTGCCCGATTCCCAAAAGCCATTGTTCGCCATGGTATTCGGGTGGAGTCCGATTATCATCCTATCATTCTCACTCTCCAAACCACTCCCCAAACCTCCCCCGCCCATTCCGATTCGAACAGATGTGGTTGCTTCACCCGGAGTGTCACACCACCGTTGCTAAAGCGTGGGCACATCGACAAGGGGATTGTCATCCTATGGAATCATCACCGAACTCCGGCACACCCGACAAGCACTATCTAACTGGAATTGATCAGAATTTGGTAACATTCACCATGATCTTGCTAAGCTTACTTGTGAGTTGGAAAGAGTACCAAAGTAAATACTAGCAAGATGCGAGAATCCACTCGGTCCTGTAGGAACACCTTCAATCTCAATACCGGCTCAAACTCTTACAAGTGGAAACTCATTCAAGACAAAAATCAAGGGTTACTTGGCTTCAACAAGGCAACCAAAATACCCGATTCTTCCACCTAACCACATCATATTCTAGCGCTCCAGACTACTACGGGCAATTGGCCCCACGATCGAGATGCCATAGGTCCTGAACTGCAAAGTTACTTCAACAGATTGTTGTCTACTGATCATCTTAGGCCTGTTGATTCCCTACTGGCATGCATTCAACCTCAGATCAGCCACGAAGACAATGACCGACTCTTGTAGCCAATTACAGTAGAGGAAATTCGACTAGCGCTGCACAAAATACACCCTGGGAAAGCACCATGACCAGACGGCTTGTCATGTATTATTTTCACCACCATTGGGATATTGTTGCTACAGATATTGTCCATATGATCAACGTCTTTTTCATTATTGGCACCTTCGCACTATACCTCAACCACACCCACATTGTCCTAATCCCAAAAGTTCCATACCCAAAAAAAAGCAAAAGATTACCGACCCATTAGTCTGTGCAACACGGTGTACAAGCTTATAGCCAAGATCATAGTGAATCGGTTCCACCCTCTTCTTAGTGCCATCACCAGTCCCTATCAAAGCACTTTCTTGCAGGGTCGATCAATCCATGATAACATTCTTTTAGCCTCTGAGATGTTCCATAAAATTAAGACCCATTGGCTGGGTAAAAATGGGCTCATTGCAATTAAAGCTGACATGAAAAAGCCTATGATCGCATTGAATGGAACTTCCTTCAAAGCACACACTACTACATCCCGGATTCCACCCCCAATGGGTCCAAAAATCATGTTGTGTTACCACTGTCTCATATGCAATCCTACTTAACGGCTCCCCCTATGGGCAGATAACTCCTACTCAAGGACTCCAACAGGGTGGCCCACTCTCCCCTACCTCTTCATCTTTTGCATCGAAGTGTTCTCTTCCAACTTACATAATCTGCAATTATCCAAACAGTTGCATGGAATTCGATAGCAGAGAAAATCAGGCCATTTCCCATCTCATGTATGCGGATGACCTTTTCCTCACTAGTCATAGGCGAAGAGTGAAGCCTTATGGAGGAGTATTGCATGGCTTCGGGACAGACGGTGAACCTTCACAAATCTTGCATCATACACCACCCTAGGCTATCTCGTTCCACCTCCAATAGGCTCAGACACATTTTCCAGATACCCGTCACTACTCATCTTAAAGAGTACTTGGGAACTCCAACAGACCTTGGAAGAAAATCTACTAGCCTCTTTGCATCTCCTCCAAAGGATAATTGATGGGCTCCAAGGATGGAAGGCCCACACTCTTACTCATGCTGGTAAAGTTGTTCTTATAAACTCTGTCCTCACGGCCATGCCCACCCACATTATGTCTTGTTTGGCCTTCCTCACTAGCACCCATTGCCGCATCGACCATATGTGCAAGGCCTTTTTCTGGGGTCATGAACCAAAGGAACGCAAAATCCACTTCATTAAATGGTCTGAAATTTGTAAACCGAGAGCTATGGGGGGACTTGGGCATTCAGTGTGCCTACCTGATGAACCAAACCTTGCTGGCCAACTGAGTGCGATTGCTCTTTTACCAACCACTCCCTCTGCGCATCACAAATGACTACCAAATACCTCACTCATCATACCATTCTATCAACTCCAATTCCCCTTAGGACATCCTGCACCTAGAAGCATATCCTACTAGCAAAACTTATCCTAAACGTTTTTTTGCGCTGGAAAGTTGGTAATGGCCTCTCCATCAACATTTGGAACAACAACTGGATCGCACATGCGGATGTTATGGGTGCTCCCTCCAAAACCACCAGATTCACTACTTCAAACTGTTTGACCTCATCAATCCCACCACCAACACATGGAGGATCCAATTATTGTGTTCCTTATGGTCTGAAGAGGTGGTATCCCCCATCACATCTATTCCATTAACCCCCTCTCCCATGCATATGCGTACGATCGTATTTGGTTCCCCACCCCATCTGGGTAGTTCTCAGTTTGATCCGCATACATCCTCCTTGAACTCCTCTATGCTTCCCACAACCATCGAAAACAAAAATGGAACCTCATATGGAAATTACCATGCTTGCCCAAGAACAAAATCTTCATTTGGAGTGGTATGATTGCCACCAAAAATGCTCTAAATGCTCGGTCTGTCCTTGTTACTATCATCCGCGAGTTGTGCCATTCGGCTAAAGAATCCCCCCTTCATCTCTTTGTCCAATGTCCCTCCCTTCTTTATCCGTTCAGATAGCCTTCCTCAACAATCTCTATCAGAATGGACTTTCCACCTTCTCAAAGCCAAAAAATCCCCTAGTCAAGATCGCCCTTTTTCCCGATCTGTTATTGCACAGATCATTTGGGGTATTTGGTTAGCCTGTAATGCTTGTATCTTTAACAAACAACAGCCCTACCCCTCCTTTAAATTGACTGCTGCCTTACGACACGCCCTAGAGGCATGTAATCACACTAGCATAGGCAACCCCCAGGCCCCAACATGCTAGGCTGCCCTCATATGTCACAACATATATTGGGTGGCAATCACCTCCTAATGGGTGCTTGAAACTAAATACCAATGGTGTATCTCGGGGGAAACCGGGCATCGATGGGGCTAGAATTGCTGGATGTGTTTTACGTGATGCATTTGGCTGTTTTCAGGTGGCTATTGCCTCTCCTATTGGCTATGCTTCCACTCAAATGGCAGAAACATGGGCAATTCGAGATGGGTATCAAGATGGCGGGTCTTCAGGCGAGTTCTCCTATTTGGATTGAGACCGACTCCCAACTGCTAGTGCATTGGATCCTAGGACGATCCCCCCTCCGTGGAAAATTTCAGACCTCATATCACACCTCCTCCAACTGGTGCCTACATGGAGGATCATACATCAGTATAGAGAAGGCAATTTTGTAGCTGCAGATGTAGTGCAGCATACCACCACTAAACCGCAACCTTTTGTCAGAAGTTACTCCCTGTTATATGGTCTCAACAACGCCCTTCTTTCATTGCTCGGCTGCTAGAGGATGATCGTAAGGGTCACTGCTTGTATCGTGCCATGCCTGTTTATGAATAAATACCTACCCTTTACCAAAAAAAACACATAGGAGCAACAAGGGAAAAATGCATTTCTTAGTGTATTTTATGTATTGGTTTGCTTTTGTCAATTTCTTCCTCAAATAGGCCTTTTATGATGACTTGGAATTGCATTAAAAAACATGGATCGGAATTTCAGTTACCAAGAAGTATCTCTTTATTTTAGTAATATGAATGTTCCATCATGTGGTCAGCACAAATACTTTTTTTTTTATCATGGACGTATAAAAAAGAAAAACTAATAAGTTGTTTACTAACAAAGATGTTACATATTTAAAGTAAAAAGTTTGTTTGTGACAAGCCAAACTTTGGTCTGAGCCTGGCCTGTTACATTTCAAGCGAGCCTGCTGGACTCTCTGCCGCTGCCATCAACACTTGGGCTCATTCACCTCTTTGTGCTCCTCTTTGGAAAATTGACAGTTCTTTTGTCCAAATAAAAATAATTATTGTATAACAAAGAAAAATGCTCCAAGTAAAGACCAACCACTATCATTATGAGTCTAAAGTGTAGTGTGATACCATGTTAACCAATTAACAGACATGCTACTTTTGTTTTTAGGCTCTGCTTTTCTTTGAGCTTTACATCTTCGGTAGGAAAAGCACGAACTGCTTTCTTAAATTATTGTTTCTTATTTAGTTTCTTGTGTGCTGTCTTTAATTTCTTTCTTTCATTTTGTCTTCTTCTGTTGAAGCTTCATGAGGCCATTGCACGTGAAGAGTCTCAAGAATTCAAGGAAGGAATTGTTATTCAAGAAATTCGCCGTGGGTTTCTTCTTGGAGATCAGATTCTAAGACCAGCCATGGTTAAAGTTTCTGCAGGCCCAGATCGCAATAAAAACCCTGCTGCCGCTGAGAAATCCATTGGGAAACCCACAGCAACAGCTGGATTAGATGATGTTTCGGTGCCCAATCGGTAACAGCTAATTTTGTAGATTTTAAACCCTTATTTTTCAATCAGAAATTATCTTTGCTTCCGGCCTCTCTTTAGATGTTTTGAGCATTTAAATAGCCTGTAAAACTTTTACCGATCGAAAAAAAAAAGAGCCCGTAAAACTTTTGTTGTTATTTCTGCCCAAGCAAACTATACACCCTGGACCTTCAGCCCTACTACTATAGGTACCCATGTTGCACCAAACCCTTTTAGGCCAAAAACTGTACATTTTAAATCCTGCACAAGTTACTTTGGGTGTGTAGGGGTCCTTGATATCTGGAAAGTATCCATTTCTTATATGACCTTCTCCAACTGGAACTCGAACTCATCAGGATGGATCAAAATATCCATATTGATGCAGGAACTTATATATCAAGTGGAAAGTGCCAGTAGGTCCATTACACACTCTTATATCTTGATACGAACCTAAATGTTTGACTATATTGTGTACTTAGGTAAATAGAGAGGATACATCTTCATAATTTTCATATATTCCTACCCAAAATTCTGAAATATATTGGATGATTTGTAAATATATATATATATATATTTTGACTCTACTCTTAGGTGGCGTTTGGTAAAACTTTTTTTTAGACCTAAGTCTGAACGGGGTGATTTTAAGTGATTTTGGTGATTAAGTGGCGTTTGGTAAACGACTTAATTTCAGCACTTATTGCCAAACTCAATGAGAAAAAGTGAAAAGTAAAAAGTGACCCAACCTTCACTTATTGCGGCAAGTGAATGAATCTTTTTTTAATACCAACAATGCCTTTTTCTTAAAGCTTTCTCATTTTAAAAACTTACAAAAGTATCCTAATAAATATTTTAAAATACCCACAATGCCCTTGACTTAATTTTAAGACTTAAGACCTTTACCAAAGAACCTAATTTAGACATAAGTCATTAAGCTACCAGACCTTAAGCACTTTAAGCTTTTAGATCTGATAATTTAATTTACCAAACGCCACCTTAGTTTATTATTTTTGCTCTGCTACTGCATAGACCAGAAGACCTCTTTTTTCCTAGGCAATACTAGGAGATGAGGATCTCAAACCATTTGTGCCTCTAGGTACACACTTTGCAACTAGGGAGTAGTGAGCTAATGAATGTATACACAGCGTTTCGCTGCTCATCCTTCCAGTAGTTGGTGAAAGTTGTACCTTTGGGATGCAAGAGTTGTGTCAACCCTTTTGGTGGTGGCATGTCGTGATGCAAGGGGTCTTGGGTTCAAGTCAGCCGATAAATTAGTTCAACGTGCAGCTGTTCCGAACCAGAGTTTACTGGTTCATGATTCACGGCCACAAGTTTGATAAAGCTGTCAAGCCGGTTAATGCTAGAAATCATATATACCACTTTAATGGTCTAGGAACAGCATAGCCGGACAACCACATTGAAACCTCATACCCAAAAAAATTTCACTTGCTCAGTTGATTTAGCACATACATTTGGTCGGTAAAAAAGTCGAGATCAGATGGATATGATCATTCCATCAGGTTGATTTGGGGCAAGAGATCTTGTAGGTGGGATCCAATACAGACGATATCTTCCCAAATCAGACAAGAAAATTTCAAAAATTGTCGTCATCTTTTTGGTAGGAAGAGCTGAACGGTCCCTAGCTGTTCTTGTTCCTATGCAATTTGTAAGGGGGCGACATAAATTTGAATGTTAGTATGGAGTATGGACTTGATTCTGGAGATTGCCGATAATGTGTGTTTACATTTCCCTTATCCATAGGTGTTCCGGGCACATTTTTTAATCAAATAATTCGTGACATGGTTGCGGGATACCGTTGCGGTAGCCACTTGGTCATTGGTCTTTACTTACCAAATTGTAGGACATGCCTTGGGTCAATGACAATCTGAAAGTCACAATTTTGGTAATAATCTTGTAGAACATGCCTTGGGTTATGGTGGGATGATAGGGGTTTCTTTTCCAAGCAAAATATGATCCATTTACCTCATTTCCTGGTAGTTTGGTGATGGGACTAAATCATCATAACACTAATGGGTCAACAATGCAAATTAGGTTGCGTTTGCTTTTTTTTTTTTTCACGTGTTTTTGGACGTGCACACTTTGAATACGCGCACATTCAATGCGCGCGAATTCTAATGTATTATGTTTGGACGAACTCAACAAATCACGCGTGAAAATTGATTATGTGCATTTGTTTTGCAAATGATGGTGGATGTTGCATCTGATTCGGTGTATAGCGTTGTATTGTATAAAATTATACATACACATTTCCAAATTACCACGTGTACTCGAATTTTTTATATAATTTAGATATACATATAATATATTATATAATGTCTAATATTATATATATATATATAAATATAATATAATAGGTTTTTATAATATGTTATATATTACATAGTATTATATATTTTATAATATATACATTTTTATTATAATAATATATCATATTATTATATGATATCATATATAATATTATTTTATTTTATTTTATTATATTATATAAGGGTGAGGATCAGGAGACAATAATTTTCACAACATTTTCTACAACAAAAAATTGGTGTGAGTCAATATATAAATTATAAGTTTTGGAATTGGATATTTTTGGCGAGGATGGTCTCTATGGCGAAGAGATCATCCTCACAAAAGTTTAAATCATTCTGACATTTGTAGACTGATTTAGAAGTTGAAGAATTATGGACCTGTCTATTTTTATCATTAACTTGAAGACTACATTTGATGGGGTTAGGAATTTCAGAATGGGCTGATTTTTTTGTAGGAGTGATCTATATGGTGAGGAGATCATCCTCACCAAAAATCAGCTATTGATTCATCTTCCATGTGGGTACGCCAAAATTGTTGTGAAAATTGTTCTCCCGATCCTGACCCATTATATAATAATATTATTATTATGTATTATATTAATATTATATAATATATTTTCCTATAATTATATAATATTATATTATTATTATATAATATGTAATTATTATATAAATTATTTTGTGTAATCTATAGGCTGTGTTTGGTTCAGCACTTTTCCGGGAAAAGAAAATGAAAACCCGAAAAGTGTAATTTTTCTTTGTTTGGTTTACTGCGGAAAAGTGGACTCGACGGGAAAGCCACTTCTAGGACCCCATTTTAAGTGAAAACGACTTCCGCTCCTCGCAAGCGGAAGTCAATTTTCCAGCCTCTTTCTCTGGCGTCGACCTCAACACATCACAGGTATCTTCTCTCTCATCTCTCCTCTCTTTGGCCAACCCCTAAAGACGAAGAAGGATCGACTGGATTTACATGCCCTGCCATTAAAGCAAGACCTACATCTCTGTGTTGAAGGTTCGTTAATGGCATCGCCATTTCATCAAGAAAATCGCAGATTCCAAAATTAAACCCCTAGAATTTCCAAATTTACAGACAAATCTGCCTCTCTCTCTCTCTCTCTCTCTCTCTCTCTCTCTCTCTCTCTCTCTTGTGCTTCGTGTGTTATTCAGGGTCAATGGGATTTTAACGGTTTCTCATACATGGGCATGGATGGTCCCCACATCTGGGATATGGTCGGCTATCAATTTACCTCAAGAAAGGGCAATCGGGATAGGATTTGTGTTTGAGATGAGGACGATGAGTTCAGCCTTTACTATTCTGTTGAAGGGATGTGAATCGCTTTGATGTCTGCGGTGGGTTTGCCAAAGCCTACTGCTGCCTCTAGCTTCCATCCAATGTCATGGATGAAGTTCTTCACCTTCCCTAAAAGACTTCCCTGCTCTCCATCTCCTAATCCTTTTTCATGGATGAAGTTCGGGCACCATGTTTTACACCTCCACAACCTTTGGTTAAGTCCATTGGCCCAACATCTTTCTATAGAACACGTCGGGTGACCATAGTCGGGCATTGTCTGAGGTTTTCAAGATTGAATGGCTTTTGATTAGTGACATCTATTTTGAAAGAGTTTAAAGATATCATTAAGTTGGAGGATTTTGCTTGTTTGAAGTTTGTCATTCACGGTGGGTTAGCCAATAGTGATTCCTTTGGCTAGGCGCTGCAAATCTTGTTTTTGTTCTGTTTTTTGGGAGTGTTTTCCCTAACGATATAAATTTCAGTAAACTTCTATACAATATATTCAGACCATCAATCCCGAAAAAAAAAAACAAAAAAACAGCTGTCGATCTCATGGTTCTGCATTTTTTCTTTAGATATTGTTTTTAGGAAACAGTAAAAACCCCTTCCATAGTTTTATTCCATTATTTATGTGTGGCTGTGGATCTTCTATTTGTGAGGAGCGTATCATGGATGTACCATAGTGTTTATCTATCTTTGAGGTTGAGACTTCAGAATTTGACCGGTAATCTAGGAAAAAGTTCATCACGTCAGGTAGTGTACTACCGGGTGCAACACGTCGGGTGTATGATGAGATGGATTACTCATTCTGAACGTGGAGACATCAATGAAGCATTTGGGTTGTTCAAAGGGATACGCTTTGAGAGTGATGGCGTGTCTTGGACTGGAATGATCGTTGGGTTTGTTAGATGGGGTGAGATGATCGCGGCTAGAAAATTGTTTGAGGAATTGCCGTAGAGAGGTGGTCTATTGGAGTGACATGATTGGGCGTTATACTCAAAGTGGGGATTTCAGAGACCTTCAATCTGTTTAACTGGATGAGCATGTCATTTTCTCATGAACTGATTAGAAACCAAGCAACAACAAAAATATTTTCTACTATTTTTCAGGATTCAACCAAACAGAGAGAGAACAAATTCTAGGAAGTGGGTTTTTCAAGAAGTGGCACTTCTTGGAAAACCCACTTCCTAGAAAATCACTTCCTACGAACCAAACGCAGCCATAATATATACAATATAGTAAAAATCTTTATTTAAATATAGTGATGCACTGTGCGATGCACCATGAGTATGTCTTATGGTATAACGGCGAGTGTTGTAACACGCAATTTCGTGCGTGTTCCGATTCTTACGAAGGGTATGTGTTGCAACACGCGCCTTGGCGCACTTATTAAGGGCCCTGATGCACATTGTGAGTCGTGTACATTGGTGCAAACAAACACGTTTTTTGCCTGAGTTGCGCATAACAGCGCCAATGCGCGCACATTTGTAAAAACCAAACGCAGTCTTAAGTTCATTATCAAAATGTTCCCCCATAGCAATATCTAGTGTATTAAGCTCAGCAAGGGTTCTGATTGACAAAGCTTGATAGTGTGGAGAAATTGTTTGGTCGAGCCATGAACCAACCCTGCGTTCTCCTACACGTCAGATTTGTGATATAGTTGATCACATCGCATTATATTGCTATGCTACGGAAGGTTCAATCATGCTTTTCAGCAAGATCACTTTCTCCAATCGTTTTCAAGCTTGAGACACCTCGGTTACTTATGACAACCATACGAATTATTCGAAAAAAAGAATTTGAACCGAACAGCATCCTATTAAAATGTTTAGAAAAAATCACGAATTTTTTAACATGATCGAATAATTCACAAACTTTTTCGAATTATTCCTGCATTATTCAATTTTGAACATGAAAAATCAGTTTATAAGACAAAATTGTCAATATTTTGTTTTTTTGAATTATTTTCTGAATTTTTGAATGCTCTTTTTAAGGACAAACCCAAATTGTACTCTGAACATTTCCCGTACCATAATTTTTTGCCGCACTCCAAATTGCTAACTGTTACCTCGACACGGCTTTTATCACGTGAATTCATAGCTCAAGCCCGTGCTGTGGCCTGGTGGGTTGTCGCGTCTACTAGCTTGGCGCATTGATCTTAATTAGTGTTTGTGATTGAGATGTAATGGTGCTAACCTTCCATATGACCATATATGAACAATGTATAGCTTGCATATCTCATTGTATTATCAAAGAAATGGGAAATAATTGGCTTGGACAAAAGAATCAAGTGTACTTATAATTCTCTAATCTTCTTAACCACATTACATGAAAAATAAAAATAAATAATATAGAAATTAAGTAGTCTTAGCGAGCGCAGACGAAGAGACCTCGGTGCTACATATCGGACAAACCTACAAGGCATAATAACCTAGCTTAACACAGATAGACGAAAAAAAAAACTAAGCATGGGTTATCCATGGAAAATGAGTAGCTAATTATAACAATTACCTTACTTATTTGAAGCCATTTACTCACACACTCAGAATGGTAAGCGTGTTCGCACGGAAGTGCGACTACTGGTTCTTCGTCTTCGAACTCGACTTGACAAATCACACACCTGCAATGTCAATTTCTAGTCAGAAAGATCTCATGGGGAGGGTACATGGCTGTCCCAAGCTTAGTTCAATAAGAAAATAAACTTACTGATCGAAACCGTATTTGGACTCGGATTGGCGCTTAAACGTGTAGGGATGCAAGTAGATACCGAGTTCATTTTCTGATAATCCTTTGTTCTCTGTTCCAAGTACCTCTCCCAGTGCAATCAACTCCTACAGAAAACTCCATTGATTCATAGCTTTCCAAGAGTTATAGTAATCCGATAACTTACTGTTACAGTTCTTACCTCATAAGACAACTCATCTGGATCGATATCGTCGTCCTCCATGTCCTACAAAATCATGGTTTTATGTTTTTTTCTTCTTGCACATAATGCAATGGCTTGATCAAAGATTTATTTTGTTGTTTTGTATTTAAGATTATAATTATTTGCTCAGACTTGGGGGTGTCAATAATTACCCGTGGAAACCGATACCTGATAGGAATCGAAACCCATTATCCCGGTTCTGGATCCATCGGGCCGAGTCACCTTGATGACTCTGGAGTCGACTCGCGAGTCATTAAATTAAATATTAAATATATAAAAAATAATATTTATTAAAAAACTTTGAAAAATCATAAAATATAGACAAAAATACAAAAAAAAATCAAACAAAATAAAAAAGAAGATAAAACATTTTTAGGGTTTTAGAATGAGAAAAACTGATATTTAATAGACATGGACTATTCACTATACCCTTTAGATGGTGCATAAGCCGAAAAACCAGCCATCAGAAAATGTCCAACTACCTCATTAACTGATTTTTAGTCATAATACTTAACCTAGATTGGAAGGTTAAGATCTCCTTTTGGATTATGTTACATCATACGGTCTAGCATTGATTGATCGGGTCCTTGGAGATCACCAATCAAGTGATGGGTCCACCCTTGATTAAATATCCTTACACCACTTTTGGTTGTTAAGAGTAAGCTTTAAAAATCTTGAAGATCAGGGGATGTTAATCTTGATTAACAAGATATAATGGTCAAGGGAAAGCACCTGATCATTGCTGCTCTCTTCTTCTTCCAGGTCCTCTAATTCGGCTGTAAATGTAAAAAATTTAAAAAATTATCACAAACATGTACACCGAATAATGGTGTTTTAATGTAAGAGCCGTTGCCGATCAAACAAAGATAACAGCCGTTATGTTACAACGGTATTATGGAAAAAACGATGCTGGTCAGCCTCAGGATGAACAACATCCTTAAGGTTCAGACAAGTGGATAACCACCATAAGATTCATATTATGCTTATCTCGAGGACCATCCAATGACATAAACCTAGGGAGGAAGTCCTCCTGAGTCTGACAGCAACACAGAACTATTTGCATGGTCTAATAACTGGCAATTATAACGGTTAAGCCCCATCCCCGTTATGTTTTTTTTTCCGTTATAACGCCCAAAACCAAAAATGGGATATCCGTTGTAACAGCTATTATTTTGAAAAGAAACCAATTTTTTTTAGGAGTTAAAAAAAAAAAAAAAAGGAAAATGTCTTCACTTTTTTTTAAATTGGACGTGGCTGATGTGACCCATTATAACTGTCATAACTCTTAACTTGAATTACCGTTGATTTCATCATCATCTTGAAGAAATTCATCAAATTCATCATCGTCGTCGTTACTAGCTTCACTCTCATCGTTGAATTCATCAGTATCACTTTCGCTCATCATAAGCATCAAGAATTCCCTTTCCTAAAGAACCCACCATCAATTAAAAGACCCAACAACAAGAATCACAAAATATTGTGAAGAGAAACGAAGAAAACCTGTTGTTGCAACGCCATTGCAACGGCGAAATCGGAGTCGACCTGGCTGAGTTGAGTAAAAGGGACCCTCTTATTTGTCTGTTTGGTCTCTTCATTATCCATGGAAGATGAATCAATCTTCTTCTTTGATGCAGAAGAAGCAGCATTAATGGTTGGAGTATATGAAGATAGCTAGGCAGGTTGAGCTTTCGTGGGTAGGCAGGACAAGTTACTTTTGAATCCTTCAATGCAAAGCAACGGACCCAATTTTTGTTTCCTCGTAGCTTCAACATTCCAAATTCAATTCAAACTTCAAGGTATCTTCCGACATTCTTCCCTCGGTTCTCCTCCATGTAAGGCAACCTGGTACGGTGCGTTGGGTGGTACCCAAGTGATACTTTAATCATGTGGTGGGCCAAACCTGTGACCCCCCAGCATATCAAAATACAAGGTCGGTGTCACAAAACTTGGGTTTGAAAGCAAGTCACACATGGGTTGGGTTGAGAATTGAGATGCGAACCTTTTTAAGTGTGTGGGACCCATATATGAGTTGTGAGACCCACCTTGTTATTTAATGTATGGAGCCCATATATTAGGTACATTCTTAGTAGGGGTGTAAATTTGGCCTGACGTGGGCCTGGTTCTGAGTCGGGCCGAACCGATTTTCAGGTTAGACCAAAATCTCAGGGCCTAGGCCTGATTTTTAGTTTTTCTTCATAGCTTGGAAGAACAATTGGGGTGTTATGTTTTGTGGTGTTGATCAATTTTCAGGAGTTGTTTGATGTTACATGGAGTTGTCGGATGTTGTAATCAGTGGCGGACCTAGGAATTTGACCAAGGGGGGAAAAATCAGGTGGGGCAAACCAAAGGAAAAGACACTGTAGGAAGTAAAAAAATTATTTTTTATAAAGAATTTCAAAGTTGAGGTGGGGCAACTGCCCCCCCGGGCCCTTCCTGGGTCCGCCACTGGTTGTAATTGCTTCTGAGTAGATTGATGAAAAATTTCTTGAAGCGGCGGGATTTTTGAAGCAGCGAGCTTGGCGTGCCAATGATCGCACGTGACATATACCCATGGTTTAGGCATTGATTTTAAAAAAGTAACCATGGGTAGTATATGCGGCATGCGATCAGCACTTCAAAATTTTGACTTATGAGTGGCACAAATGGTGCCAAGGAAAATAGTTGATTTATGTGGAATAAAGACCAGAAAATTTTGACGACGGTGATTATCATGTGTCCAAAGTTGGCATGGTTTTCCAATCTAAGGATCAGGCGTACAATTTCTACAATGAGTATGCAAGGAGAGTAGGATTTAGTGTGCGAAAAGGTGACAAGAAATGCCTCAAAAGTAGGCAACTTTCTTCATAGGAATATTTTTTATTTAAAGGAAGGTGTTCTAGAAAAGCATTCAAGTAAGGGATGTCAAATAAACTCTTTGTAAGGTCTAAATTGGGTCTGAAGTTACACATCTTATACAGGAAGAATACTGAGTTAATAGAAAATTAAAATAACCAATTATTAATTATTTCATTAAAAAATGAATAATAAAATGACGTTCGTGGGGCCACATTGAAAAGAGTGGACAGATGATTGTTTGTGAGGATAATCTTCTTATCATCAACCCTCACAAAAAATATCCCTTTCTTAAACTTCTCACCCTATCAAATGTGGACTTAAAGTTAACGGCAAAAATGATTGTTTCAGATCTTTCCAACTCATAATCCACTTTTCATAACGGCTAGATATGTTCGAATGAGATTATCCTCACCAAAACTCAGCTCTTATTTCTTTTCCATTTGTCAAAATGCATCTGTCCCTGGCCCATTTCTGAATATCTATTACTTTTTTAAAGAGAAAACCAGGGCTTCATCCTACATAGAACCAAGCTTCACTTCATTATTTAAAAAAAAAAAAAAACTACTTATTTCAAAACAGCTATTTTAACTTCTTAATTTCTTCCAATCCCATTTCATCCATATTCTTATAATAGTCCATTATAACTACTTTAATTAAAGAGAAAATTTGGGAGTCGGGCTTGGGGCCGTGGATTCCGAGAATCCAACAGTGGTTGATAGCACAGAGCTGGCATTCACTTAATGAACCCCGAGTCCAACTCCCGAGAGGGGTGTCGGAAAAAGGGGGTCCTCGGAGCCTGAGCCTGATAAAAATCATACAATCTGAAAACTTCCATGAGTTGCATGCTGGAAGAATGTGCTACAAACTTGATGCACCTCACACACTATACACAAAGTAACTTGAAACACTCTTTACTTGATCATTGCACATGTTGCATTTACCCCAACACTAGTGAACATTGTGTCCAATTTTTCATTTATCTGGAATAAATTTCTCACGTATCGAACATGATATGCAGGACATGGCTGGGAGCTATGACAAGCTATATTACCTTAACATGGTATGAGATCAGTTACACATTGCTACAAGCAGTGGGAACACCATGTTGGCCGTCTAAATAAAACTTCATCCTATATTTCCTTAAGAAAAATTAGAATTAATAAGAGCCAAAGATCCTGTAATCGAAAATTCAAAATAAATCAAGTCCCAGTTAGATTTGATAAAGAAACTGAGGTTGGGAAGATCCCACTTCCCAGACTAGTTATAGTTTATTTTCTTAGAGATACAATAATTAAGAAATCTATGTAGAAGAATCATCTCTTCTCGTGGCTTCAAATCTCTTTGGTGAAACTGCAATGTCACTGGCATATTTTCAGTGATCTAACAGTTGAAACTGCCTTTGCAGTCATGTAACAAAATCAAGAGCCCAGTCCGAGCCTTTCAAACACAAAACCTCAAGATTTCCCCACTCCCTCTCTCCCCAAGCTGTAGTTTCTGCAATGGGTGAATCAAATTTCAAAAACCCACAACCATTTTACAAAGCGAGAACTACCCACTTTCTTGTAGAAACAGCAGGAAAGAAGAAAATTACAATATATGCACAAGAAGAAAGAAGACGGTTTGCATCTTAGAACATGAAACATTCTTATATATGGGACTGAAAAGCAATAAGCGCGACTGGAATGACTTACATCACTTCCCCAAGCTTAACCTCTACTCCACCCACATTTTTGGGCAGGTAAGCGGGACTGAACACGTGATCTCATGGTTAAGGTGAACCTATTGTCAGACAGGAAGTTTATTGGAACTAGACCGTTAGATTATTCCAAGTCATTTATGTGCTTTTAAAGTTTTGTGGTTACAAAGGGATCTGAAGGCATTCATAGATCTGTATGTGAGAGATTGTACGGGGCTGAGGGTCACAACCCATAATGAG
Source organism: Euptelea pleiosperma (assembly GCA_035048495.1). Classification (NCBI taxonomy): domain Eukaryota; kingdom Viridiplantae; phylum Streptophyta; class Magnoliopsida; order Ranunculales; family Eupteleaceae; genus Euptelea; species Euptelea pleiosperma. The sequence goes on along the minus strand of CM068552.1, from coordinate 21,637,910 downwards.
GGCAGTCTCATGATTGAAGGCAGTTTTCTCAATGTGATCCATTCCTGCAACATGGATTAGCATTTGTGAAGGATCGCTGAGAGCTCTGACAAGACTTTAGACAGTTGACATCCAGAGGATTCTGTGCATTGAGCAAGGGAAATGGGATGAATGATGATTTGGCAGTTCGGATGTGGCCCATCTGTCTTTATCCTTGTGGGATTTCCTACCCATAAAGAAGGGGAAAATTCTAGGTTCATGCTTCCTCTTCTTATCCCAATAATTATTTGATTTACAAACCTCCAAAACAAAGGAATGAGAAAGAAATGAAATTTTCCGAATACACAGACACAGGTCAATGCATGTAGCTTTCCAATGCAAGCAATTGCATTACTTTTACACACTGAGATGATAGATAGTATCATATCATTTGCTATCGTCCTCCAAGCAGAGAGGCTCCAGACATCTGCTTTAAGTTTATCAAATTATAAATGATAATAATCTTTCCTGGAGTGGAAGACTTATTTTTGCAGTACATTGTCAATTTTAAAACTTCTACCACTACCATTTCATTTAGTCATATTAGAAGCTAATGGAATTGCTTTTGTATTGGTGGCTTGGTTCCAGTATGATATCCAATTTACAATAACTCCACATGATAATGGAAGAAAGAAGAAGACATCTGTCAAACCCAAAGTGATACATAATCTTCTACAAGAGAATAAACAACTGAAAACACCGAAGGATTTCTTAAATTTATTCCACCAATAAGAAACCATAAATGCAATAATCCAAAGAGCCTGTTATAACACTCTAGAATAGGCTGGGCAATAGTTTGAGGTTTCCATAGTAAAGTGGGCTACAATTGCAGACAGGAAAAATATAGATCTGATTTTTTGATAAGAAAAATATATAGATTTGATACCCCTATCAGTTTGAGGTCTCATGCAAGTGTGAATGATTGTGGCGTTGTCTTTATGTCTGTTCATCTTGCACATTTGTCTTGAAACCAGTAAGCAGGATATTTAGTTTTGCTGTCATCATCATATCTACGTCTCATCCCAATTATTTAGTTCTGCTGAGTGCAACATAATTTTCTTTTTTTTGATAAGTATAAACATAATTTCTGCCGAGTGCAACATAATAACAGGTACCGGTGGAAGATCGAGGATTGGTATAACTATAATCTTGAAGATTTGAGGAGTGAGGATTGGTATAACTATATACATAATCTAGCACATTTTTTTTTATAAGTATAACCATAATTTCTGCCGAGTGCAACATAATAACAAGTACAGGTGGAAGATTGAGGATTCGAATAACTATAAACGAGTGGCATTCAGGACTAGTTCACTGTCACTAATGAAAGCATAACTCTCACCAATGGTGTAACCAAAACTTCACCCAGGCAATGCCTAGGTCACCGCTTGGCCTGGTCAAAACCCTTAATGCTCAAGTAGGAGTGAGCTAAAGTTGACTACACCTCCTACCAAACTAGCAACTCAATATACGTATAGCAAATTTAAGCATATCACACATTTACCTTGAAAATACTTTTTGGATGTAAGCAAAACAAGAAAAAGAAAATATGATTAAGAAAAACACAATTATTTATTTTTCATAGGTTAGAACAAAAAAATATATATACAAAATATAAGATGAAATCATAGAAGAGTAAACAATAAAACAAAGATAATGACATTAATTACTTTCACAGCTTCAATGTACTTATGGAAACAGTCATAATCATCATCATAAACATTATCCCAACTAGGGGCTGCACAAATCCTGTTCTTCCATTCACTTCTATCTAGGGCCATGTCTTGCTAAAGGCAAGCGTATATAAATCTGCTCTCAAAATCCACATCATTTTTAGCTTTCATTTTGCCTTTTAGAGCATTCAACCTATACATTCCTTCTCATTGGAGTTGTCGCCAGTCTTCGTTCTTCATGGCAAATCATGTTAATCGGTTCTCCCTTATTTTAATATTATTGAGGCTACTCCCATATTTTCTAAAATTCGCTCATTTTATATTTGGTCTTTCCTAGTTTTTCCATTCATCTATCTCAACATCTCCATCTCAGCTATGCTTATTCTATGAACATGTTTCTTGTGCCCACTACCCACCACTTGCGCAAATGACTCCTAACTAACATGAAAAACCTCCTTGCCACCTGTCACAAGACTCCAAGACTTGATGGAAACTTTTACCTTTTCACCCCAAGGAGCTTGGTGAACACGTCTTTCCTCATTCGCGATACATGCCTGCCAGCAATTTGATGCTACCACGGTAGCTAACAAAGCCATGTCAACTTCTTCTCCATCCTTCCGAGAAGCACCTTCCACCGTTGAGAAACTAGTAATCGGCGCAATACCACCTCCTTCTATCGCCTTCCCCTTAGACAGATATTTTGATTAGAGGTCCAACCTGACCCACTATTTGAACGCTCTACCCTCGCCGCCCATGGATCTGCAACCCCACACCCAAAAGACCCTTTCTCTTCGTACTCAATATCCAGCAACACCCAAAAAATGCAACTCCTATCATACAACAAAATCAAGCAAGGAATATATACTACACCGCTTTTACCCGAAGTTTTGCCGCCCTCAAATCTGTGTACTCCAAGGTTGTTTTCTCAACCTCCAAGAGCCCTTCCATAAACTTTCCAATCTGAGTGAACATATCGAACAACCAGAGATGCAAAGGAAAACCCATTATACTCACCCAGATTGGGCAACACATTTTCTCCTTATGGACTACAAATGTGCTCGGCCACCACCTAAGAAGAGAGATGTCAACCTCAGCAATCCTCAGAAAGCCCAACTCGCATAGGAATGAGGCTATGACTGGGCACTCCACTAGTAAGGCTCTCAACTTGGCACCACAAGGAGCAATGTAATAGATAGACTTTGCTTGATATCTCTGATGGAGCTACGACAATATCTTCCCAGGGAGGATAGTCAATTGTGACTTGGCATAACACAACTAAGGAATAACGATCAAATGCACCAAGGGCTAAGCCTGGATATCTTGTTTTGATACACTTCTTTCCTCAAACGAAAACAGTTTCTCCCACAACCTTGGGAGGTGAAAAGATTACAGAGGGATGTGAAGTAACAATCTTCTGAATCTCTGGCTCCAAGCCACCTTCAAAAGACAGAGGCTTTGCCAAATGCCTCCATCCCTCCCCAATTCATTCCTCCAAGAAGCATAAGACCTTTTTCCTACCCTAAGGTGTGAAATCCATCAACCAAAGAAACCTCCCATAAGAATCCGATTCAGCCTCCACTATCCCAGTTCTACATGTACTGAAGAGTCTCATCCAAAGGGTTTTCCCTTGGGACTATCATATGCCTCCCGAAAAGTTTAGACTAGCCAATCCTTACCCTCCACCGAAAGAGTAATCTCCTCAAGTCTTCTCCTACTTCTTTCCAATAAGCGAAAGAGCCTCTCTCTACCTTGCGGAGTCTCGACTACTGTACAGAGAAAGATTTAGACTCCATGCAAATTGTCTTCGTATAAAATCCTCCCCTTAGTTTAATTGGTATATGTTAATCACATAGCACTCTAATAGCAAATCTCCCTTGTAGCCACTCAACTCTAATTCTATGAGCAACATTCTACTCAATCTATCCCTCTATATGGATAATAGAACTGAGATAACAAAAATAGTTAGAAGGGGTATCTGCTAGCCATCAATTTTAACTAACGCATCATCTCTATGTGTGTTCATATTAATGCGCACTTCATAGTTCATATACTATCATTGTTCTACTTATTTTAAATCCCTTGGACTCTAGAGCATACCTTCTAGTTTTGCACTTATGCTCTCTCTAATCAAATCAACAATACTATGACATCTGTAAATAACCTACACCAAAGGACCTCTTCTTAAATATAAACAATCCATTCACTTACAACTAGAGCAAAAGATACTGACTCAAACCAATCTCTAGTGTAAACCCATTATGACTGGGAACTCATTTACCTCATCACTAGTTATTCTCACCCTAGTCGCCACTCCCTCAAACATGCCCTTACACAGGGAGAGTAAAAAAAAGAGGCAAAAGGATCTCTCCATAGAAAAGAAGATAAGTCTCCAGACAAAGTTTCTTACATGTGTTCACATTCAACACTTATCAAGAGCTGAATTGGAAAATGACAAATGGCAAGAAAGTCAATGAGAAAAATTGGAGTCCTCCCTCGCTCTAGGCAGGCCGGTGCAAAGTTCTGCTCCAACCCTTCCCTTCGCAACACATAGCCTTAAAACTTCTCAACCCATCTTCAACTCAACCCTGGTAACTTTTTTAACATGTGTTGGGAGCAGATTTAAGGTTATAAATCATACAAAGGGGATGGTTGGAGCAAAACTTTGTCCTGACCTGCCCGAAGGCTAGGAAATTCCAATAAGTTGAAAAGTCAGCTAACCAATAATTAAATCATGACCATTGATTATGATACATGTACACAGATAAAGGGATGAGATTGAAACATATTACCTCAATCAACTAGATAAGATTTGTGGACATGATTGTCCTCATGAATTATCAAAAGAAATCTTCACTGTCAATCACAAAAAAGCACCAAAACAGCCGAACCTAGCCTCTGTGAATATACCAGGGGCAAGGGTCTGCAAGAAAACCTGGCATCAGACAGCATGTGGGGCAACAGACACAACAGGGGGCGTATGCTAAAAAAACACCTAAAGTACTAAATGGAATAGGTATTAGTTTGGTAATGGTTAGAGCAACAAACTCGGATTCGGCAAGAATCTCTTTGGTAGTACGAGGGGGGAATTGGCCCAAAAATTGGATAGGGATCAAGGCGCAGCCTACCAGCGACTGACTCAAGTGCCCCCCAACACAAGTTAAGAATTTGACAAGTGGCGAACATCAACAAAAGTAAGAAATTAGATAAGAAAGAGCTTCCCAGCATGAAGGGGACATAGACCAATTAGAATCAGAGGGAATTAAGAAAAGAATCAGTTTATTAAGAGCTAAAAGAGAAGATTGCTTCCAACATGAATGGAATCTAACCTAAGAAAGGAAATGGGTGTTCTAGAAGTGGAAGGGACGAACTAGCTGAATAAAAAGTTTCCAAAGTTAGCTGAATGCATGTTCAAAACATATCGTGTGCGTCTAGGAGCTTACAAAAGGCTGCACAACAAAGGAGAAGTTGCCTTGCTATCAACACCCCATTGGATTGCACTCAACGGAAATGGGTCTTCTAGAATGGAATCTAACCTAAGAATGGAACTACACTAAGAAAAGAAATGGGTCTTTTGGAAATGGAAGGGATGAACTAGCTGAATCAAAGGTTTCCAAGTTAGATGAAGCAATTTCAAAAGACATATTGCGCATCTTGGAGCTTACAAAAGGCCGCACAATGAAGGAGAGGTTGCCTTGCTATCAACATCCCCTTAGATTACACTCAAGCAAAAACTTCATTTCAACAATTGTCAACCCTTTACCAATCAACCCATTAATGGCTTTTGACCCAACATTGTTTTTGCTCTACTTGATTTGGCTAGCAATTTTAGTTATGATTACAGACTCTGCTCCCGCCTCAAAGGAACTCCGTTTGTTTTTACTTTAATCAGTCAACTTTTTTCAAATTTTTTCAGTCAATCACTAAACATGTGTACTTGTTTACTTATTGTCTTGTCTGCATGCTTTCACATTAAGATTATAGTGCAGTTGTTCTTATCTTAAGCTCATTGTACGATTTGCCATTGTTTCATTAGTTATCATACCATCGTTTTCATACCATTATAAACTTTTTGTCTTGATCACCATTCTTACAATTTGAATCTAGTAATTTCCTAAAAAATATCACATTTGTAGGAAGAACCCTCTCGAAAAACCGTCTGATCAACCACGGTGGTTGATGGACAGCTATCTCGATCATCCCCTAAACTTTCACTTTGGACTGTTTTGGCGTACAGGAAAACATCATTGTTGCCGTAAAATTGCCAAAAACGTAGCAGCCGAGATGATCACCACAAACCAGACATGTGTTGCATGTTTCAGCCCACCACACACCATACATGTGTTGCATGTTTCAGCCAATAGCCCTCCGCCGTGTGGTGAGAAGAAGCATGTTTCATACACCTGGAAAAGAGGCATGTTTTCATTTTTAACTAGAAGAAATAGGTAAAAGGAACCTGTGTCCAGTTGCCAATGTGGAAGGTCTACTGCACTGAATCTGGCCACACAGGGAGTGGGTTAGGAGAATTTTGTTTGAAGCAGCGATCATGTGCCCAATGATCGCGCTCCACATATACCCATGGTTTAGACTTTGGTTTAAAAAGTCCTTTAAAAAGTAACCATCGGTATATGTGGCGTGCGATCATTGGTGCATGATCGCTGCTTCAAAAATCTCACCGCTTCAAAAAAATTCTCGTGGGTTAGGTGGCAAAAATGCATGAACCTTTCAGGCCAACAATCTCAGTTGCCATTATAGGAGAGCCCTGACAATGTAAAGTTCTTCTCTCCTCTGCCTATGGAGAGAAACTTTTCCCCAACCCACCCACACACGCAAAATAAAAAAAAACCTTGAGGAGATAAGGGTTTTATGTCAGATGTTCAGAAGAATCGTACTAAATAAACCTAGTTCGACATTTTCATCGAAAAGCTAGTGAGAGGAAGAATTCCAAACAACTGTTGAAAACAATCAATTGAACAAAAAATAAGCACCACGCACCGAGCATGAGTATTTCACAACTCGCCTACAGTCATTTAAAGAAAAGAAAAACAACTTGAAAGAATAATCAAAAGAATGAAAATTAAAGTAATGGAATTACTAGCCAGAAGCCGAATCACGAGCGCCGACACCGCTGTAGAATCGAGAGAAACGGCGAGCTGGGGGATTCGACTTTACGGACTTCTTCCGCAAACTCTTCAAAATCTCTTGCACCAGAGGAACGTGAACCAGAACCAACTTCCACGCCAACACCCAACCTACATCAATCAATCCAAGAATTTGAACAAAAATTATAGGGGAAAAGTTCAAAAACAAGAATAATCACCAACCCAGATTCTCAAAAACTATTATCTCACAAACCCATAACCACAAAAACGATTATATCATGAATCCAGAAACTTAAACCAAAATAAAATCGATTTTGGGTTCGATTTTAGGTTACCCAGAAGAATCAAAGAGAGCACAAAGGCGATTGCTAGGATCGGACGAAGAAGAATGAGAATAAGATAATCAAAATATGAAGGAGAGAAGTAGAAGATGAAGATGACGACGACTCCATGATCGACTTGGCCAACCTTCGATGAGTTCGATCTAAGTATGAATTTTCAGAGGCCTTTTGATACGATAAGCAAGGAACTTCGCATTACAATATTCCCGGATTCCTTGCATGATAATTTCCACCAATCTTGGCCGTTCATCAAACTAAAAACAAACTAGTTATTAACATCTCTATAATAACAAGAAGATTATGCCAAAAAAAAAAACACAAAAAACATGTATCTATTATCTATCTACTAGTAAATGGCTCGTGCCCACGGCACTCAAACGGTATAACGGACCGGGGCGTTACCATTTTTTCTGTTATAACGGAGTGTAACACACATGGACAAAAGTGGAAAATATAGGAAAATAATGGAAATCACATAAAATAATGGGGTTAAAATTCAAATTTTCAATAAATTTTCAATCAGTTGCGCAGGGTCAAATGAGTGGGACTGACCAAAAAAATGAGGGGGATTGAGTGGCTGAAATCTAACCGTCCACATTAGATGGCTGGATTTGATCTTAACCACTCTTTATCTTATGAAGCCGGATAAGATAAGAGATAAGAACCGGAGTTGGGGCATGCCCGCACGCCCACCGGCACGCCCACACAAGAGTAAAACAAAAAAACAAAATAACCCTTCAAGACCACTAAATTACTTCTCATGCCCCTTTATAGTTCAGTTGTCCGGCACCCCCACGTCCCTAGGGACAATAGGACACGACCTGTGGCACACTCTTAGAGACCACTGACCTTATGGATGTTTGTCCCATCCCTAGGTGAACCTCTATACCATATCAGTCTAATTAGTGATTTCAAACCTTTGGATCTGAGTACTCCAAATAATTCTTGAAATCTATGGTTAAAAATCAACCCATGAAAATGACTCCAATCAAACCAATCAAATCCTTAAAAACCACTTATCAAGCTGTTTTTTTTGCATATAGGTCCACCTAGGGATGGGCCAAACATCGATACAGTCAATGATCTCTATACAGTGGGACGGCCCAAAGTTAAGAATAAATCTTTGATATCGGACGTAAGTCATCAATGTTGATGACAGACTACCGTATGAGTCACGTGGCACACTAACCGTTGGATTTGAGTCATTATCATGGGTTTATTTTAATCGTGCTATTCGAGCATTTTTTGGGGTACTTAGATCCAGAGGTTAGAAATCACTAATCAGGTTGATTTTTGGTATGTAGGGTCCACCCACAGATCCTCCAAACATCCAAATGGTCAGTGATCTCTAAGAGTATGCCACATGTCAAATAGGAAATTGCTAATTAGGGTCAAGAGTAAATGAAATAGTTGTATTGACCATATAGTTTATCATTTATTTTCTCATTTTATTTTTACTACGCAAATTTTATGTTTGCTTTTAAATCTCCACCAAAGTAAAGCGAAAGACTGATTTAAGGGTTTTCTTTAGTAAAGTACCCGTGGCATTTAAAATAGAATTAGTTGTATTTAGGTAATTATGTAACTTAGAATTAATTTGGTAACTTTACTTAATTTCTTTTGTGCATGAAACGTAACTTTTATGTTAGCCTAATAACTCAGGGTCTTTGGAGAACTTTTGGATAATTTCATTTTAAAATGATATTTTAGTAAATTTATTTATTAGGGTAGTATAGACTTTTACATCTCTTTATCATTTATCTTGTATTTATTTATTCATTAAATTAATTTACTTGCTATGTGTAACTTTTGAGAAAATTTAAAAGAAAATCCTTTTGAGGGGTATTTTGGTAAGGCCCATATAAGAGAACAATTTTGAGACGTGTGGTGATTTATTTGTTTATAGTGTTTCATTAAATGTGTCATGGTGTGTATTTTTAACCTAGGGTTTTATTTATTAAATTGCATGTAATTGGGTGACCTACGCATAACCTTGATGTAGCATACTTGGGTATGTGTCAATACACCCTACACCAACTTTCTAGAACCTTTGTTTGATATTGTTTTCCATAGTCAGCCGAGCGCTCATCCTCATGGGTAGGGGAGTGTGCCTACAAAGCTTATCAGCTCATCTTCTACTTATATGTTTCAGGTTTACTCAATGGAGCGTAGTTAATCGTGTGAAGTCAAAGTTGGTTCTTAGACAATTTTATTGTTTTCATATTTTTATTTCGTGAACCTATGTTTTATTTCAATAGATGTAATAATTAGAGTTACTTTTTTATTTTGGAAACATGTTGGATATTATTTCATGGGTTATGAGTTATGGAAAGTTTATTTCGATACATATCACATTACTATTTTCTGTATATATTGGTAATGTTACAAGCATAGCATTTTCTATGGTTAATGAAATCAATCTATTCCAAAGCATTCTTTTCCTAATTGTTTTAGAAACATCTCTGTAAAATTTAATGGAAAAATACTCACTTTGTGATCTTTGGTAGATTTTACAAGTTTCCATTTTATTTTTTATTTTTCTACAGTTTTCTGTAAAAATCTTGTTATTCGATTTTCTAAGAAAAATCTATTAGTTTTTTGCTTTTAGTCAAAACATAAAAATTATAGTTTTAGAAGTTACCTTTCAAATTCATTTGGAATTACTTGGTTTGAATAAACATGCGATTGTATATGATTTGTTTGTTATGGGATTGCAGTGTAAATTTCTATCTGTAGATTTCTGAAGTACAACTTTAGAACCCCTATCTTTCAAAATTTCTTTTAAAATACTTCCTGAAAAAATTTTAGTAGATTCTCTTATCTTTTTATTTTTTTCCAAATTGAGGTCATGGGCCCCAAGAGTATTTCTATGCTAATTGTTTTCTAAAAATCAGACATTGAAGAGATGTCTGTTTTGTTTCTTAGTAGCATAAACTTTTGACTGACCGTTTTCTATTTTTGAATGTTATAGATCTTTAATTATAATTTTAGATATAAGTAGTAAGTCTTCTAACTCCGAGAATTGAGTTTTTTGGGGCCTTCACAAGATCGATAGGTTTTGCCAATTTTTCATAAATTTAAAACTATATCTCTTTTTAGTGTTTTTATTTGTAATGTTTTAGTTGATTTTTTACTTTTGATCTGTCTTGCTTATTTTCTTTAATTATTTTTATTTTCGTATTGATATGACATATCAAGAAGGGACACTAATTTAGTAACATGTATGTATTGGAACCTAACAACGACATAATCGGATTATTGTGAACTTTGCCTTTATTTTAACCCTATCTCACGTCTGAGACCTTAGGTCTAGGTTGCGAACATTGGATTGGACTGAGTTTCATTGGTCAAGTTTGGTGGAGCCAGGGTCAAGGGTGATAGAGCAGTATCGGTGTTTAGGCTTTAAGTCTTTAAGATTTTATCCTATGAACTATATGATTCTACTTTGTGATATTTGAACCCTAAGGTGACATTTGAACTCAAAACATTGAACCGTATGATGCATATATGTATATGTACATATGATGTAATGTATAAACATTAGAATGAATCACCACACTCTATTTTGTTTGTATATAGTATACGTATATAAACCATCACTTGAAACTTAGGTTACGGGTCCCTATAGATCCTAGCTAGTTTGAGTCATTAACTATCTAATATTATTGCTATAGTGCCATTACTTGTCTAAAGATTGGTCGATCAATGATCGATATAGATCTTGGTCAATAGTAAATCTGAATTCCAATGGAATCCTGATGTAGTAGCTTTATGTTAAATCATAAGTCTAGAATCATTAAAATCATTGTAGTGACTAATATAGTGATTTTAACATCTATACGACGGGGAAGCACTTGGCAACCTAAGATTGATTAAAATCTTATATTAAGTCCTAGATCTGATATAACTACATTTTAGGTTAGTGTCTCAATTAAGTTAGTGTTTCAGTATTGATGGTGTTTGTTTGATTTTTGTTATTTCTTAGAAAATAACTATAATGTAACTAACGAGAATGGAACGTAGTGTTATGCTATAGGTGTGTTTCCCATAAAAAATAATTATAATGTAACCACTCGAAATGGGACTGTGATGGTTCCGCTATAGGTATAATTTTGACATTGTATGCTTGTTAGAAAGTGGTTATGTGACAACCAAAGAGAATGTGACCGTATGTTGTGTAACATAGATCTAGTCCATTCTTGTTTGTGTTGTGTCGAATGATGATTGATTATATGCATTGTTTTCTATATTTGAATGTGTGCTTGTGTACGTTGAAGCCAAGTATGCTCGAACTGTTAAATTAACATAACTCGCTATATTTATAATTGACATACCTAAGTGAGACCCTAGCCTATATTTAATGAAAACACTTAGAAATTGTATGATTAGTGTGTGCAACAAAGCACATATTTGAATTTTTAGGACGCAATTATTTTTAAGGGGGGTAAATTATAATAACCTAGATTTTTTTAGACTTAGATTGGTATGGACCTTAGTGTATGCTCGTGCTTATAGTACCAAATTTTTTTTTCTTAAGACCATGTTATGTTAAGATCTTTCGGGTGAGGAAAAATAAAGAATACACTAAGTAACTAACAGTTCAGGTAGGTATGTGGATGGACTTCTGTAATGATAATTTGCATATGGTGGATGGACCCCTCCATTATGGTACCACTTCCCTGGAGTATGCAAGATGATACTCAGCAATTAGTATCCCCCGTATCCGTCCAATCTCTGTCTCAGAAGTAGTACAACATGTGGATGTAAGTTATTCCATAATGGTGTTTTTACTGTAAAATACAATTTTTACTCTCCATTTTCTAAATTAATAAGTACATATATTAATGTAGACATTGCGTGTGCACCGATACGTGGAATTAGTGCAACCATATATTGCAGATACTATTCTCCTACCGGCAAATGCTGAACTCCAGATCTTAAATGAGCAATTGACAAGTAGTGCTCCAAATGGAGATAAGGTGGATGGAGAGAATCATCCTGAGCCATCTATGCTAGGTATAGTATTCTTCTTGGTGTTAGAACAATTTTATTTTGGTGTAATTTGGTTGAATTAGTTGCACTATTGTGTCTGAACACAAATAAATTTGATATAAAAATAGGAAGTCGACCTTCAGATCGGTCTATAATTTTTTGAACTCCAGCGAGAGAGCGTATATGTTATGGCCCTCCACCTGCGTCTGGTAAGTATTACTTATACTTATTTGGAACCCTTAGGTTACTTTATAATTATTAATACAGGTAATGAAATTATGGTTGACAGTTGGAGAGAACTTGCATGAGGTGGGGAGAACACCAGTACCCCTTAGGAGAAGTACTAGGTTACATTTGGAACTTGCTGAAGAAGCTCCCCGACAACTGTCAAGTTGGAATAGATCCCCCTCATAAGTTGAAAGGCGTGCCTTCCAACGGCTCCTTCGGAGAAGTACAAGGTTGCAAAAATGTTCAGTAGCAAACCCCATAACCATAGACTGAAGATACTTGGTTGTTAAACAATTGGTTTTATTTTGGGAGATCATGGATATCACTATAATGGATTTTTGGTCAAGAAAATGCGACATACTATAATCTGAAAATCATCACCTATTGATTGAGGTGCAATCCAATGCCCTGAAAATCATAATCCAATGCCCTCAATTGGATGAGTAACAACACAGTATAAGCCACATGGTTACATTCTTAGAGGAATGTTTCATATGTTCACATTTAACCAATTGTTTGGGATACTCAGATCTAAAAGTTAAAAATCATGGCACGTCCAAAATACTTTTAATTAATAGTAGTATCAATATGTCAACTTTAATGCACCATGCATAGGAGTTCCTACAAGAAACTTAGAATAAATTGTGATATTAAGTATCGGAATAACTGCTTAGGGGTACACAAATCTTAGCCATACATGCCATAGATAACGCATCTAACATCATCAATCGTCGTGTAGGCGCATTTTTACCATGTCTGCAAGCAAGTCACAACACCTATCTACTGATTGCCGAGCTACTTCCAACTTAGCCGCAAGCGTATTAGCTACAATATCTTCGATCCTTGACACAACTTCGACTTCAACCTTATCGATCTCAATTTTGGTTGTACTTAGCACAACTGTTACGGCTTCAACGTTGTTGCTCTTGTCTTCATCAAACCAACAAAAATAGCTACAACCCCATGATGAAGTCTGTAAACAAAATACATTTATTGTTTTATTATATATGACAAAACACATTGACGATAAGACAGAAGTTCAATAGAACAAACCTGTCTAACAATCGTCTTTGGGCAAACACAATACTTTTTGCTGGCATTTTGTCCTTGCTTCACATGCCAAACTTTGCATGGTCTATCACCACACGGACATGGTTGATATTCATTAACCCAAAGGAAAAACTCACATGCCGGTTTAATTGGACATTGTTTTTGCTGTGACTACATCATTACATGTTCGTAAAGTGAAATGATGATAAAAGATGGTAAAACAACACTTAATATGTTTTAACAAAACAAAAATAATGCCAACTCATATGTATGAGAATCAAACTCACCCAATTAGGACATCGATAAAATAAACGCCCGGGGTTTTTGCTTGTCCATGAAGTGTGAACTTGACATGGACCATTTCTACAATGACATTTCACCATAGAGTATTGATCTAAAGATAGGTTGTCAACTTGATGAGCCATGCGAAATTGATGACAAGTGAGCGTTATCCTGTTACATATAAATTAATGCAGACATAAGTTAATCAAATGTTAGAAAACTAATAAATCAATATGTAAAGATTTAGGATTTCTACATGTGCACGTGACTGGCTATATAGGGTTTCTACATGTAGCGCGATTGTGGCCCTGCTCCATGCATCGACTGTAATGGATAGGCCTCTTATTTAGACCCTGTGACTCAATCTTCTTCTTTTTAGGTCTACCAGAAGGACATTTCATTATCGGAGGAAACAAATTTGATAAACCGATATCAGAATCATCACATATGACACTATCTCCATTTAACGAAGGCATGTCATGTGTGTACAGTGGTTTAATCGATTCTGTGTATATTCGATCTTGTGTTTCCCTCCGATAACAATCATCTACATACACGTACACTGCCGAATGAACTCTCTTCAATGCTGCACACGCATGTATGCATGGCAACCCAGTAAGACTCCAATCGTTACACGTGTAACTCTGTGTCTGTAAATTTACTGAATGATAGACTAGCCCCCGACGAACCTCATACTCGTATGTAGATGACTGGAGTGCCTCACAACGCACACTATGATTTAAATTTTCCCGTAATTTCAATTCAACCAAGTCACCAACTCTTGTTTTCCACACCTCTATTTTGCGCCTGTGCATGAGATCCATTGCTTGTGCACGTATGGTGTCTACTAAGGCCATGATGGGCATGTCTCATGCTCCTAAAATCCACTTGTTGTAGGACTCTGCATTGTTTGACGTTAACATGTTATAACGTCTTACAAGGAACTTCACATTAGCCCAGTGCTCAGGAGCTTGCGCTAACACCTAGTCATGTGCTTCGGGTAAAACTTTTTGCATATCATCTAATGCCTTCTTGTAGTCCATCTCTAACTTTGAGTATGCAATTCGCCTAAGAGCATCTTTCAAGAATGTCTTTACTTTGACAGACAACTGAAATCCCTTCAAAAACCCCAAGAAGTTCTTCGACAAATGACGAAAGCAATGTGCATATAGAATATTTTCATAAATCTCTTCTATAGCACGAAGGATGTTAGGATTCCTATCTAACACAAATATTATATCTTTGTCATTATTGAGGACTTCCTTCAGGCTGGTAAGAAACCACTTCCAATCCTCATAAGTCTCTGAACCAACAACTACAAAGGCGACAGGGAATATACCGTTACCAGCATCAGTCGTAGTTGCCGCAAGCAAGGTTCCTTTGTACATATATTTTAAGAATGTTCCATCGATGAACAAAATGGGTCGACAACCCGCTCTGAATCCTTGTAGTGACGCATGAAATGCAACAAAAAGTTGTTTGAATCGAGAGTCTTCACTTTCAATCATGTGCGCCACACTTCTTGGGTTTGACTCCATTATCCTTTGACAAAACCACAGGAGTCATTTGTACGAATCTATCGCAGCCCTATGAATTTCTTCCTTCGTAGCTTCTTTACCCCGCTAGGCTTGTTTGTAAGACACGGGAAGGTCATATCCTTTAAGAAGTCACGTACGATCTCTCTAGACTGGTATCCAGGAGTGTCTCAGACTTTCTCTTCGATTACACTTGCTATCATCTTCTTTGAAGTTTTCAACTTCGTCATCGTTGTATCCTCGACTGAGTATGAGTGCAAGTTGTCATACTTGTAAATGATGAACTGATCTGCCCCACGTACACTACTAGCAAATAGTTTCCATCCACATCCATCAACACTACACTTCGCATTCACTCGTTCCTTATTATTATTTATGAAGGCATATGCAAATTGATGTGCTATGGAAAATTTGTTCACCTCTAATCTAAAATGAGTAATGTTATGAAAGATTTGACCAACTCCTGTACTGTTATCCTCCCATAAGTTGCTCATGAGTTGTTCACTTCCACGAACATTTACGGAAGACTGACTAGCATTGCCGACTGATAGGTTGGGTAGTGTAATGATTGCACTTGCGCTACAGAACAAATATAAGACATATGGTCAAAATCATTAATTAATTGGTTAATATCACAAATCGTATATAATGTTCAAATGTTACCTTGTAGACTGTTGGAAAATCTCTAGGTTCTCATCTTCTTGTAGTGCATATACAATTGTTGTCGTATCGTTGAATTTAATCAAATTCTGCAAGTCCATCTTATCCCGTAAACTAATCGGAACCGAACTATGATACCTCGTGGAATACTTAAGGACTGTTCGATTCATGTCAACGTTCAACTTCTTACAAACGTTTGCAACAAAATCTTCAAACTTTGTTTCCATATTGAGGCAAACACCCACAGTACTACCACCCTCATACTGAATAACACCATCTGACATTTGACAAAGATGACCTCCGAAATGACAATAACATAATATCTATTTTTCAATGCTTGATGACATTATTGCACTGGAAACAATAAATTAGTCATTGAATATAATAAGTATACATAGTTTACCATTACATTATAGTCGTTACATTATAGTACTACATAACATCACTTGTCACCCATGTTAGTGAAATTTTGAATGAAAATGGTACTGGTAAAACCACTTTCATTATAGTCGTTACTAGTTTAACCACATCACCCATGTTTGTGAAAATTTTAATGCAAATGGTACTGGTAAAACCAATTTCGTGAAAATGGTACTAGTTTAACCATTTCAACCACTTGTTACTCATGTTAGTTAAAATTTGAATAAAAATGATACTAGTAAAATCAATTTCATGAAAAAGTTATTGGTTTAACTAATCTCAACTTCTTATCCATGTGGTTACAATTTGAATGAAAATGGTACTGGTAAAATCAATTTCATGAAACTATTATTGGTTTAACCAATCTCAACAACTTCTCATCTATGTTAGTTACAATTTGAATGAAAATGGTATTGCTAAAACCAATTTCATGAAAATATTATTGGTTTAACCAATCTGAACAACTTCTGACCAACGTTAATTAAACTTTGAATGCAAATGGTACTGGTAAAACCAGTTTCGTGAAAATGGTACTAGTTTAACCATTTCAACCACTTTTTACCCATGGTAGTTAAAATTTAAATGACAATGGTACTGGTAAAACCAATTTCATGAAAATATTATTAGTTTAACCAATCTCAACAACTTCTCACCCATATAAGTTAAAATTTGAATGAAAATGGTACTGGTAAAACTAATTTCGTGAACATGGTACTAATTTAACCATTTCAATCACTTGTCACCTAGGTTGGTTACAATTTAAATGAAAATTGCACTAGTATAACCAGTTTCATGTAAATGGTATCAGTTCACGAAATTGGTTTTGCGTCCACCAATTTCGTGAACATGCAACTTGTACTAACACGGCACTGGTTGATATAGATGGTAATCATACGGGTAACATGAGGACAGATGAATGTGATGAAATGGAGACATAAAGAGGAAATAACTTGCGTATGGATAATGAAATGATAATATAAAGAGAGAAAAGCAGCTGAAATGGTGAAAACAAAATCAGATGAGAAGACAAGAGACCATACCTTAGCTTGCCTCGGTAGCTACCCTTCAGTGGCTGATGTAGCTTTCTTCGTCTCACCTTAGCTTGCGTACGTGTAATGGAGCGGTGAAATGGCAAGGAAAGGCTTTTTTAATGAGAATGACATGGAAAGCTATGGAGCTTGCGCTACCAACTTGTAAATGACGTGGAAGATGGAGTGAAGTTCAGGAAATGAAGGGAATATGGAGAATGGAGGGAAGTTCAGAAAACAGAGGGAATGGAGGAAATGGAGGGAAGTTCAGCAAATGGAGTGACATGACAAGTGACTGATGTACGTACGGTTCGTCAGCCACCCTCATGTCAAGCTTATAATACAGGCGCATGCTTGAGGGTAGTATGGGTATTTCTTAAATATTTGGACGGTAAATGAAAGAAAGGTCTAAATGGTCCAACGTTTTGCCTAATGTGTCCACACTTTTTTCACGGGTACCTATCGGTCTGTATTTTTATAAAAAAAAGACTGTAAGATAATTTTCCCATTATATAACCTAGGGTTAATTTGGTAAGTTCGCTCTTTTGTGTGCATGAAACATAATTTTTAAGTTAACATAATAACTCGGGAGACCCTATTTTCGAAATTGTAGAACTATCAGACAATTTTGTTCGAGAAGTGGATTTTAGTAAGCTTAGAAGGGGTAAATTAGACTTTTTCCATCCCTTTATCACTTATCTTACGTTTATTTGTTCATTAAATAGCTTTATTTGCCATGTGTAACTTTTGGGAAGATTTCAAAAAAAATCCTTTTGAGGGGTATTTTAGTCATTTCCATATAAAATACTTAACTAAGGCCCATATAAGGGGACTGTTTTGAGAAAAATGTGTAGTGATTTATGTGTTATATAGTGTTACATTAAATGTGTCAAGGAGTGTATTTTTAACCAATAATTTTATTTATTAACTTGCATGTATTTGGGTGACATATATATAACCTTGATGTAGCATACTTGAGTATGTCAATACACCCTACACTAACTTTATAGAACCTTGTTTGATGAGTAAGATAGTGGACCCCACTTTTAAAGTCATTAAAAGGATGAGGCTTGATTAAATTAGAATTAATAGCTAGCTTGCATGCCATATAAGCATATTAGTTGCTAACATTGAAAAAAATAATGGATTTTTGGCTCGCCCCCTCTATTGATGCAATTTGCTTCTCACCCAATGTTTTTAAAATATTTGCGTCTCACCTTTTGACCATTGATATTCGCTCAAAAGTACTTGTTTTAAGCTATTATCCTCATAGCGATCTCGCATTCTTCTACGTAAAACTTGTCTTTTCGTCGACTTTTCTACGTAAGAGTTTCTTCCATTGCGTAGAACGCATTCTTTAGACGAAAATCGACTATTTGCATAAATATACGCATTTCGGATAGTCCAGTATCAAGCCGTTTTAGTTGAATCTCATTACGTGCTTTTTCACTTGCAGGAGACTCTATCAGACGATTCTCGAGGACTGACGGGCCCACGATCAACCACAGAAGACTTCTATGAAAGCTTAAAGAGCCAACAGGCTAGGATAAAAAGATAGAAGACATGTACGGGCAAAACTAGAGGATCGTAGAGCCAGAACAAGGACTAAAAGAGAGAAGAATAGCTAGAGACCAAGAGAAGGACTTAGGTGTAAAATGTCACACCAATTGACATCAAATGATAAGTTTGACTAACTGGTGGAGCAGACAAGAGAGAATGAAGAAGACCAGGGTTTAAGACCCTCCGATGTTTTTATTTTTGTATTTTTCTCTCACCTCTCTCCTATTTCTCTCTCTATCTATCTATCTTGGCCCATGACCTAGGCCCATGACCTAAGCCCATGACCCATGACCCGTGACCCATGCCCATGACCCATGCCCATTTGCAACAACAAGAGAATTGGTCTCACTTGACCGATTCTTCTCTCTCATATCTCTCTCTATCCTAGTCACTCTCTCTCTCTCATCTAACTAACCCATTCCCAACCGTTGGATCTCTCTAAATCCAACGGTCATCATTTTTACAACAAGCAAAAAAACAAAAAAAAAAGTCTATAAGAGATCTACGATCTCTCCTGCTTGGTTTAGTTCTCTCCCCCCTCTCATAACTTACAATCCTCTAGGTTCCCTCTCCTCTTCTTCTCTAAACCTCTCTATACCTCTCATTTTCTTGGTTCGGTTCTCTTAAAAAAACTATCAACAACACGACTGTGCAAACCTCTTCTCTATTGGTAATCACCAAGGTAAATCTCTATTTTCTATCTTCTCTTTCATTTTCTCTCTCTAAAATCTTGTTCTTTCTCTTTATATTTCTTCTCTTATAATGATTTCTAAAGTAATTGTTATTTATTTTTATTTTCTTTTATTAATAAATTAGATTCAAACATTGTAACTTGCATTATTTTAATAAATAAGTTTCTCTTTTCCGCTTATGGTGTTTCTTTCTCTTTACTTATGTTAATTACTTGATAGAAATCTCTCCAAAAAGATTATTTTAAATCTCAATCATTAATCACCACTCTTACCCTTTAATCCATATTTTCAAGTACTTTCTATTGTTCTAATGTTCCGATAAATTGTGTCCCCTAACCTCGAGTGTGGATTCGACATCCAATATATTGCTATACAAAGTTTGTATTTTTGTAAGATTTAAAGTGAACCGGAATTACAAATATTGTTGAAATATAGGGTTTCCGATCCGACGACACAGAAAACCCTAATTTCAAATGGTGCCATTGCCGCTCGGTTGATGGGATTGGAAAAGACGAACATGAATTCGGAAATATGCTTATTCGTGATGATCCGATTCAAATCGAAAACTTTCCATTTTATTTTTCACATTTTCTACTTATTATTTTAATACCTCGGACGGCCAAGTGCAAAGTTGTAATAACTTAGGGATTCATTTTCTCTCATTTTAGAATAACTGCTATATAATTAATTAATTAAAAAATACAAAAAAATATTAGGGTCAGATTTCAATTCTGCTATTTCTAGTTAGATCACCATTGGTTATTTGATTAATTTTGGAAGGTTTCCAACTCTGGGTAATTCAAAAGTAGATATTTTTGAACCCTAATTTGGGAATAGCTAAAGTTGAATTTGAAACTCTAATTGGAACTAATTCACAATATCTGCCCTAAATCATTGCGTGTTTCTTGAAACCCCAACGGTGGTATACCTTCCAATTCCATACCATAGACCATTGTGGACTAACGTGATTGTGAATTGCGTTTACCAAGTGACTAGGGAACGAAAGCTCAATATAATCAGATTATTTTGGACTTCACATTTATTTTAATCCTATCTAACCCCTAATACTTTGGGTCAGACTGAGTTGTCATGGGTCGGGTCCGGGAGATCCGAGATCAAGGCGTGACAAAGGTCCTGTATGGTGACCACATAAAAGTCTTCTAAAAAAGATTTGTAAGCCAAGAAGTACTGATCTAGAAAACTTCTATGAACATTTATAGGCAAGATTCATTTCTAGAAAACTTTTAAGGCAACCATACAACACGATTTATACAAATGAATAAAAATATGTTTTAAAAGATTGTCGAGCTTAGGATCCTGAAATATAAAGACCGGTCCGTTCTCTTTAATCAGAAATACTTAGAAGGTAGGGGTGATTAGGTTATTCAAAAATTAATCTAACCTATCACAAGTTTACTAGTCAAGGTAAGGTGATAAACTCGCATGTCTTAGTTGATAAAAAAGATTTTCACAACCGACTCAATTCAAATATACCTCCGTGGTATATTGTCTTTTCGTTGTTTAGTCTAATTAATAGATTTTGCGAAACAACAATCAAACATCCACAAGACAAAGCGTTTTTACGTGGAAATCTTAGCCAACGAAAACCACGAGACCACGTCCAGACGAAAAGTATCACTAACTAGAAAGTTAAACCAAACAAAGGTTACCTACGCAACACTGTTGCAAATGCAGCTTCCAACCTTAGCCAAGGCCTATTGCCGATGCGTCAACGTCCTCTAAATCAACGCTACGAATCCATGTGCGCCCTCTCAGCCAAGAAGCCCTGTCCGCTTGTTCAGTTTGGTACACCCCAAACCTACCTTTGATGAGCCACTCCGATCTTAATTCTCAACTCTCCAACCTTTGCTGAAGGTGAAGAATTCAGTACACCTTGAACCCTAAGTCGCTCAAATAGTATTGAGACGCACTGGTACTCTCAGACTATTAGGTCAAGTTTCTATGTGGAAGACCTAAGCTGAGTAAGAGATCAAGCTTTTGGCTTTGATCTAGAAGAGAAAAGCTCACAAGATATTTATAAGAACTACATGCTTTTTGCTCTTCTAATAGACACTCTTGATAAATAAAACTTTCTTCATTGCATTCTAAAGTATAGAAGTGTATTTTGTAAAGCTAGAGATGAGTTATATTTATAGAATTCGTAGCCCAGAGTCTTTTAAAAAGTAGGAGAGTAGGGACTAGAATTTCGGATCTGAGAAAGACTCAATCCGTATGAAGTCCAATCGATTGTACTCTGGGTCCAATCGATTGAGCTTTGGGTCCAATCGATTGGTCTTGTACGGATGGATTTTTCCTTCGTAAATCCAATCGATTGTACATAATCCAATCGATCGGACTTAAATAAGTTTCTGTCCCGTAAGCTCTAATCGATTTAACAGTGGTCTCCAATCGATTTGACTATGATTAAGTTCTGTCTCGTAGACTCCAATCGATTTAACAGAGGTCTCAAATCGATTGGGCTTTGATTAAGTTCTGTCTCGTAGACTCCAATCGATTTAACAGAGGTCTCCAATCGATTGAACTTTCCAAGAAGTCAATAATATTGACTTAGACTTGGGTCTGTCCAATGACTAGGTTTGATCATTATGTTTTGCTCATGTAAACATATTCTTATGACTACTAAGTCACTTACCTTCCTAAGCGAGCGGACACGATCTATAACCGACAAATGAGCAGTTACTCAAATGACTCATGTTGTCAACCGTCTGATCCTTGCTGTTTCTGTCTTCTAGTCTTCACGTAGTTGGCGAAGTATGGGTACCATGACATCTTCACACTACACTGGCGCTCCTAGGTAAGGTTACATGAATGTTTTATGTCATACGGAATCTTTGCCAAACTAGAATATGAAAACATTCCTTACAGAGCCCCCCTTTATTATGACCCGACTTGGGAGTTGGACTCGGGGCCGTGGATTCCGAGAATCCAATGGTGGTTGATAGCAACCACCGTCGGATTCTCAAAATCCATGGCCCCAAGTCTGACTCCCGAGAGGGGTAAGACAAAGGGGTCCTCGAAGCCTGAGCCTTTGAAAAAAAGCATTATGTCCACTCAACCCATCACCCATTGTTCCCGGCAACGAGCCGATGATCTCAGTGCTTTGTTAAGAAGTAAGATCTCTCTCTCTCTCTCTCTCTCACACGCACACACACACACACACGCCAAAGGCCGCCTTCATCTCATCCTACAAGGACTTTGACATACTATGACTAAGAGTAATCCAACACCACCACAAACGAGAACACAAGGAGGTACGACGCCAACAAGACAAGTGGTCGACCCTAAGATGTAGGAGCTTGGCTTGCAACAAACCAGGACTTTGACATAGATGCCTATGACTAAGAGTAATCCAACACCATCACGAATGAGAACACAAGGTGGTGCAACAACGACAAGACTAGTGGTCGACCTAATGATGTAGGATCTGAGCTTGCAACAGAAGCACCAACACTAGTAAGTCCATCAACAACCTTGCCTATGATTACTACTTGTACCTGACTAGGTTCCTCGTTGCTACACCTAAGTGTGAACTATGGTGACCACCATTGATAAGGTTTGTGGTTTTGAGCCCATTTTTGCTGCACTAAGCTCAACTTCAAGGACACTAAGCGACTTTACATCATATATGCCTGACAACACTGTTTAAAAAGATATTTCAATTTTCAAAAATTGGAAACAATTTTGTCCGAATTGATGATTTGATTGAACCACTTAGCTTCAATCCATATTATATTTTCAAAACTACATGTCCAATTTGGCCCGCATGCCCAACCCAATTGAACCAATGCAACCTGGTGTTACAAAAGGAGAACGCATAGGGCGAGCCATTGGGCATCAGGCGTAAGCCTCAAGGCATAGGACATAAGCATCACATTGGCACCACTTTTTAACATAGAACTATAATAAATAAAAGAGATATAGGATGGTAGTAGAATAATATAAAAACAATTAAGAAAAATATATATGGATGAGGTGTACACCCCATGCTGTGGTCAACATGTGAGACATGCAGCTCATGTGATCCCCACTATTGAGGCACACACCTTAGTAGCTATATGCCTTTCCGGACATGCCTCGAGGTCTTCTGCCTACACCTCACCCCAAGGCATATGCCTCACATGCCACCCCTGTTGCCAGTTTGAGGTCTAGGTCAGTTTTGAAACATTGAATGCATTCTTAGAGAAGAACACCTACTAGTACAGTTCAAATAGAATGCAATAAGGTTAATTCTAGCCATGAACTCCAGCAGCATTTAGTCATGCATTATTTATACACAAAAAATTACTGCAGACAAAAAGAATTAAGCACTACTACTCAGGATCCATCAGTTGTGTGAACCTCTAGTTTTGTATGCTTACGGTGTCAATTTTTCCAGTTGATCAGGTGAATATAACCCAAAATTTATCAATTATTATACCTAAATCGACTCCAAAGATATGACATGTTTAATTGATGAGCAAGGGATCAACTTCCTGCTTTAATTTGTCATTGATTTTTAAGAAGTAAACATAAGCACAAGTTTGCAATGCAGGATGGTAAAGTGCTGAAACCATAAAATAACATCCAAGAAACGTCATACAGTTATATAGGCCCGCACATTGGCAAACAATTGATATAACCCAGCTTTGGGAAGCATAGCGACTTCTACTATTTTTTTTAACATAATTTCAGTCTCTTCTCTCACAACATTTTGAGGTTTCCTCAATTGACTGAAAGTATCCCCGTGTTTTTCTAGATCTGTGAGTAGTTTCTAGAGCCTTTCAATATGCTTCTAGCAAACACATCTCCATGGGAAACAAGTAAAACTTTGGGTAAAGCTGTTAAGTTTATCTAGACAACAAGTGAAACTATATCTGATAAACTAAATAAGTCGAATTTGCTAAGCGATCTAAATACTATGACTAACATGGACAACATTACCAAATTCAGATTGTCAATAACCTCCTTGTCCTAAAATTTTCAAGTCTCAATATAAAATAATTCCTTACTAATACAAACCCAAATCGACAACTGAAACTTTAATGGTATATAACATTTTGCAGTTCTGCAGGATAGCATATGAACCTAAGAATAAACATTAAAAAAAACAGTGGTTGGCCACACGAGCATAATAACTGGAAAAGTTATACCTTCTTGGTAGGGGAGAAGCATCTTTAAAGTAAGCTCACCCAGGACAACTCTGTTAATAACACCCCCTCAGACTCTGCTGTAACTGTCAACTATTTTAAAGGGCCTCTCTTCTCCCCCATGGATTGCTAAATGGATCCTCTAGTCCATCTAGCACCCATGCATATTTTTTGAGTAGTTCACCATCATCCATATTTTTCGAATCGTGCTGCCAATCCTCTAGCTTCCTTGTGTAGTAATTTTGTTGATATTGTTCTGCATCCTCATTCCTTCCCTGTTGATCCTGTTAACATCATATCTGAGGATGCTAGAGGATGTAAATATATTAGCATGTAACCAGTTAACCTTCCACCTCCCAAACTCCTCACCATTCTGTGGTTCCTGATAGTATAATGATACTTCAAGGACAAATATTTTCCTTAAACGTGTCCGTAAGTTAAAAAGTATCTGTTTCACTTGAAATCTGTAACTACCTATCAACACAACCTCAAATGCAAACCCAAGGACCCAAAAGCCCCAAACATTTAGAACATATAACAGAATGCTGGGTATCACAGAAAAACAAAATTTAGAACCTAAAACTGAACAAAAGAATATAATTCAGAGGTAATCCCAAACTCTAAACCTCAAAATGAATAACCCAAAAACCAAGATGGGAAAATCCTCACCAAAGCCTGAAAACAACCCAAAGCCAGCACCCAAATAAGAGGTCTTCATGGGAGTACCTTGGGATGTTGCTCTACTGTTGTTGAGGCAAGAGTTCATGCAGTTACTATTTTCAGTGTCTCTGATTTGGATGAAAAGCAAGGTACCCATTGATTACCTGAAGCCATTCTCGCGGCCATAAGACATGCCAAAAATCATGGGATATTGTATGAGAGGAATCTCTTCTCTATGCAACTAAAGGAATGGTAAAGTTTTGTAAATCTTTAAGTCATGTTGATTTTTTTCACTTACCATGCAGATAAGATTAAATAGTAAATACAATAAAATAAGCAGAAAAGATTAAAAAAAGACAGATGAATAAAGAGAGAAATGAATGTGTTTTCTCGTTTAAGAGTAAGAAATGTCCTTTAAAACCACATTTCTTGAGAACATTCTTTTTCTAAATAAAAGGATTTCGACAAACCCTCCCATTCAATCATCAAAAGGTCACATGACCTATGTGGCAGCTAAAAGATGGAACTATTATTTATACATCCAAGAAGCAGTCTCGGTGCATAAAAGTTATACAGAAAAACATTACATTTCATCATCAGATCAATGTCAATTTTATCAATATCTTACAATGTGTGTTGCTTTCTCTTAATTTTATGATGTTAGTCCCCTTCTAAATTTGGTAACGTTTTGGTGCTGCCCTTGGGAGTCTTGAATGGGTTTGTATAAAAGATGATCAAGAGCGGGAAAGCACCTAATTCACAACTTGGCTTATCCACATAGATTGACATTTCATTTGGTGCATGTTTCTTAAAGTTGAAGACAACCCATCGTTTTCGAGTGTGAAAATTCGGACCACAAACTAATCCATTTAGAATCTCACCATCTGTCCTGACAGCTACATATTCCATCCTTGAAATGATGATAGAAGCATCCATCCCTCACGAAGATTTCCCTTTCATCAATCTTGGAAATGTGTTTCGCTGATGTGTGGCAATCAATGCACATCCGTACATTTTTCAAGATATGGATCGGACGGTGAGCATTCGAAGTGATGATGCCAAAACATATGGCAACCTTTTCAGTGTGCAGGCAAGAGAAGAGATCAAGTTCTCCTTCATCATCGAAGACGGGATCAAGGGGAAAGTATCCACTGTGCTCCATTTTACTCGCCAACTTATCCCACATCTCTAAAATCTCCTCCAACTTGGGATGTGAACTCTCTCCCCCTTTAAATGTATATATTGCATTACCAACATCTATGGAGCTGCACTCACTCACAATCATCAACCCACGGCCCCTCATCACACTCCTCACGTTCCTAGAAGATTCCCACATCCCAGCCACAGCATAGATATTGGACAGGAGAATATAGTTCGAAGCATTACTTGGCTCTAGCTCAAACAGGGCTTTTGCTGCTCTTTCGCCTATCTGTGGATTTGAATGGACTCTGCAGGCTCTTAGAAGAGTAGCCCACATACAAGCATCAGGTACATATGGCATCCTTCCCATGAAGTCCAAAGCCTCTTCTAGCAAACCCGCACTGCCCATGATACCAACCATGCACGTATAATGTTCCAAACTGGGCTTAATTCCATATGTGTCCTCCATGGAAGTGAAATATTTCCATCCTTCTTCCACCAGACCTTCATGGATACAAGCTGAAAGAAGTGCAGTGAAGGTAATATGGTCAGGCACAGTACCAGATAGTTCAAATTGCTCAAACAAGGCAATAGCATCCTTGGCCATCCCATGAACCGAATAGCCAGAGATCATGGCATTCCACAGGGCAACATCTTTTTGAAGTTCAGAGTCAAACACCAATCTGGCCTCTATAATGCTTCCACATTTCGCATACATGTCAATCAGAGCACTTGCAAGAGTAATGGACTCATCAAACCCACTCTTTACAATATAGCCATTTAATTCTCTCCCCAGCCTCAGAGCTCCTAAATAGCTGCAGGCTGAGAGAAGTATCATAAGAGTAATTGAGCTTGGTGCTAGGCCATCTACCAGCATTTCTGGGAAGAGTTTAAGAGCCTTTACTGGTTCCCTGTTGTTGCTGTGGCCTGCCATCAATATATTCCAAGCCACCGTGTTTTTATCCTCAATCCTGTAAAATACCTTTGCTGCTGAATCCATATCATGGCACTTCGCATACATGTCAACCAACGTGCTTGAGACAAAGATGTTAGGCTCAAAACCATTCCTCAGAATGTATCCATGGATCTCCTTCCCTTGGAACCATGAGTTCAAATCGGCACATGCTGAAAGTGCACTGGTAGTGGTGATGGGGTTTGGTTGGATTGATGCATTTAGCACTTCAGTCGGAAAATGACCACTGGCTTTAGAACCATCTGTGACAATGTTGATAATGTTTGAAGGTGACTGCATGAGTTGGAACAACTTCAGAGCTTCGCCACTAAGCCCAGACTGCTGAAAACCAGAGATCAGTACATTCAACGAGACAATATTAGGCTTCAAACCCATCTGACCAATCTCCAAGAGCAGCTCAAATGCCTTGTCCTTTTGCCCTTTTCTTGCGTAACCAGCGAGCATTGTGTTATAAGTGATCACATCAGGCTTCGAGCCATCAGTTCGCATTAAGTGAAGAAGCACAGATGCCTCCCTCATCTTGTCCTCATTCACGTAAGCCGCAAGCATCTCATTCCAAACAGCAGTGTTCTTGTTCTCTATCTCCATGAATGCTCTCTCCGCGTAATCGCTCCTCCCACATTTTGAATACATATCAATCAATGAACCACTGACAAAAATGTTCCCTCGGACCTCCCGTTTAAGAGCACAGGCATGCAATAACTTGCCTAAATTCAAATCCTGCAAGCCAGCACAAGCCGGGAGGATGCTTGCAATTGTCACAGCATTCAGATCCTCAGACGACCACAACATCTTAGCAAACACATCCAAAGCATCTTCAAAGAACCCATTTTGTACACAACCTGAGATAATTCCATTCCAAGAACTGACCCCAGGCTCCAAGCCTTTCTCTTGCATCTCTTCTAACAATTGGAGAGACACATCAATATCCCCATTGCGAGCAAAGCCCGACAGAAGCACATTCCAAGAAATTAAATCAGGCTTCACTCCATTCAACTGCATGGATTCAAAAACAACCTTTGCCTCATCCAAAAGCCCTGCATCCATGTATGCCGAAACAAGGGCAGTCCATGAAACCACATCTCTTTCCGGCATCATATCAAAAACCCTTCTCGAAGACCCCAAATCCCCACAGTTTGCATACATGTTGATAAGCGCATTCCCCACAAAAACGTCCAACTCCAACTTTTTCCTTACTACGTACCCATGAACCATTCTACCAATCCTCAAAATCTCGAGTCCAGAGCAAGCCTTAAGAATTGTGGGTAAGAGAAACTTATCGGGTTGCACGCCTTCATGAACCATCAACCGAACTATAGAAACAAGATCCTCCCATCGCTGAGACCGACAATATGATCCAATCAAGGCAGCATAAGAATGGACCGTTCTATTGGGAATTTCATCAAACATTCTACGCGCGTCATCTAACGAGCTCGAATCCTTCGAATACTGGATCGCAAGCTTGTTCCTAATTAAAGTATTTGAGCCGGAGAGGCCCAGTTTCACCACACGGGCATGGATTTGTTTGGTATCAGAAGAATGGGGTGTTTTGTGGATGTTGCAGCGGTTTAAGAGATAAAGACACTCTTCAATCTCATCCTTACTTTCCATTCCAAGATTAGAATCAGCGTCATTTCCAGGATTTGCAGAGAGATGGGTTTGTCGTTGTAGGTCCTTTGGTTCTGTTACATCTTTGAAACCAGCATATCTAGCCGTTGTAGCTCGGAATTTGAATTTTAGCGGGAAGTTGTTGAGTTTGTCGGATGAAAGGCTAGAGGGAGAAGAGTTTGAGAGGGGATTCGCGGGAAGGAAACCGCACGGAAGAAGTGCCATTATTGATCAAAATTCAAGAATCATCCCCCTGAGAGAGAGAGAGAGAGATTTGTATCTGTTTTGTTGGAGAATTGTTGTCGTAAGAGCAGCAAGGCAGCTAATAAGCGGCTCTCCTCTCACCGTTACCTTACAGCATACTTGGGATAGGTTCACAAACGGCTCTGTGACACGAGAAAAGATTCGCTGGCCCCGGGGAACTTCAAACTTTGAAGTCTCCCCACTCAAAATGTCTGACACGTACCTAATCCCTTAGCCCAACTGTGTTAAGCCCTTGGTTAGTGGTGGTTAACCGGGGTACTTGTCAGACATTTTTGGAGGGGGACTTCAAATACTTGTGAGACATTTTGGGAAGGAGACTTCAAATTTGAAGTCGCCCGGGAGTAAAACTTCTACCACAACGTTCTACAGATGCTTCTGTCACAATGCAAAACACAGGTCACGTGGCACACTCTTAGTGAACGCTGACCGTATGGATGTTTGTCCAGTCCCTCGGTGGACCTATAAACCAAAATTCAGCCTGATTAGTGATTTACAGCCTTTAGAGGTCCATTGAGAGACTGGCCAAACAGCCATACGGTCAGCATCCACTAAGAGTGTGCCACATGGCCTGTATTTTGTATTGTGACAGAAGTATATGTCAGAATGCTGTGATAGAAGTTTTACTCGTCGCCGGGCCAGCGAGACATTTTGATGGCCTCCAGAGGCTTTTAAATGACTTTTTTGGAGGTAAAATATCAGTGACTTCTACAAGTAGAAGCACTGTTACTTCTCGTTCCCAAACGCCCCCCTTATAATGGATTCGGACCTCCCCCACCTGGGGCCATCTAATTTTTTCCCCTGTGACACATGATGACACACCATCGTTGGGCCCATGGTTTAAAAATTAACGGCCATTATAACGAAAATAATGGCCGTTATAATGGATTCGAACCTCCCCCATTAAGTTATATACAGTTTTAACGCTCAGAAAATAATGGCCGTTATTTTTTTAAAAAAATTGTTAAAAAAACGTCCATTATTTCTGTTATTTTTTGTTATAAATTTTATTCAAAATTTTGAATTTTGAATTTTAGCTCCGTTGATTTTTTCCATTACTTTCCCATGTTTTCCAGTTTTGCCCATCTGCATTACAATCCATTATAACGACTGTTATAATGGAAAAATGGTAACACCCCAGCCTGTTATACCGTGATAACGACCCCTTTTAAACCTTGGTTGGGCCTACGTGGAGATGAGTTAAGGGCTTTATTTTTGGTGAGGATAATTTCCTCGTCATTGAGATCATCCCCATTTCCCCACCAAAAATCAACTTATTCTAACATTTTGAAGCCTTATGAAAAGTGGAATGCAAGTTTGAAAAATTCTGATTATTTGTATGATTATGTGTCAAAAAATGTGTAAACATATATACCCCATCCCATAATATACTATGGGTCAGGCACCAAAAACAAGATACCTTTGTGGGGATCACATGAAGAGCTAGGGGGGATCAACTTTTTGTGAAGATAATCTCTTCATCGTGGAGATAATTCGCACAAAAAATCACTAAATCCTAGCAATTAAAGTTAATGGGAAAAAGGATGGTCCATAATTTTGGGAACCTCTACGGGCGTCCACCTCTTTAAGATGGGCACCCACTCCAATTATGGGGCCCACGTTTGGGCACCAACGTAGCATCTTCAAAACCCCATGCAAAGCCCCAAAGCCCTTCATCAAAACCTCATTTGTGTTCTTCATTGGACAGCACAGAAACTCACATCGTTGTGGTTGATCGCTGAGCTCCCCTTCACCTTCTTGAGCACCACCAAACTACATATCCTTGTCGATTTGCGATTCTTCTTCCCCTTCTTTTGCTCGTCGCGGTAAAGAGTACGAGGAGAATAGCGTTTCTCATTCAGATCCTCTTCAGTGTTGTCTTCACCTTCCTCGACTCCTCTTCAATCCTTCCACACAGTCAGATATACAATCTCCTACCGGTATATTGTTGTTTAGATTTCGTGAATGGGACCAATGTGATGAAATTGGTATAAGGCTAGCGTAAGGCTAGTTTGCAAAAGATGATAGGCATGGTTTCCTAGGAAAATGGTGTAACTTCTCCATTGGTGGGTCAATTATGAGTCTTCCCAAGGGAGCTTTGACTTGTTTAATTTGAAATCTTCATGATATGTCACTTTCACCCATGTGAAAGGTCTTCAAGAATGATCCATCCACAAACTCTAATGGCTAGAAAGCTCCATCAAGGTGGATTCAATGGCTAGAAAGCTTCTAAATGCCACACTTGATTCTCCAACCCTCACACACGTCTCCAAAAAAGATCAAGGGTTTAGATTGACTTTAAGAGAAGAGTGGGCCTAGGTCAAAAGTGAAGTCCGAGTTGGGTTTAGGTGGCCCATCCCTAATTAGATGGTGGCAAAGTATGAGTGGGACATCATAAGTCAACTTTGGGTGAAACTTTTGACTTAGGTCTCGAATAGGGTGTTAAACCTCTCCTTAACCTTATATAGTGGTTTTGGAATCTGCATATTTTGTGGTAACTACGTCGAGTATTGTCCAACAAACTGTTTATCAATGAGTGAAGAATATGAACTTTCTACTTATGATCATCACGAATTGAATTATAATCAAATTGCTTTGGGTCGGTTACCAATATCAGTAATTGGAGATTACACAATTCAAACAAATATGAATTCAACTCAAATATCAAATAAAAAAAGCCACAGGTAAACCCCTTGATTCAAGAACAATTACCAATTACTAAGATTCAGTTTTGATCTAAAGGAGCGGAGGTTCTTTCATTCTTACTTAAAGATGATCTATGGAGAGCTGGGCTTTCTCTAGGTGATCTCATATTCTAGAATGCTCATTAGTGATCCATAGCTCTCAACTTGATCTTTGACGCGATGATTATCCTACAAATATCCAATGTACACGAAATGAGAGTTTAACTGGATAAGCTATCTATGGAATACCTAAGATATATTTTACATGGAAATGGAAAGTTATAAGTTCTTAAAATCTGATAATGCCCTATAGATTAAAAAAAAAAAAAAGGATAATATTCACAAAATGGTTATTATCATTCATTCAACTTATTCATTAACCATTGCATATGTGATCTTCCACCCATATCACTAATTTTCATCTTTGCCCTAGCATTGCAGATAGTATTCATAGTGGATGCATTCTACACATCTTTCTCCTTTAATACTCTCAGCCCATCTCTCAACTTGCTATCATCACTTACTGACATATCTTGCAAAATAACTTCTTTTATAGGATTGAACTTCCCTGCAAAATACTGACATTCAAAATGTGTTGTTAGCGAATGGTTGTGAATACAACACTCTACTCTAATCATCCAATAATCATCATTTGCAGGCAACTTTATCGCTCTTAAAGCAAATGGGTACCTCCATCGTTTTGAACCCATAATTCTAGTATTTTCTACCTTCCTGCCTGATTGTTTCTTTCTATATTCACTACCCCTCTCACAACTAAAAGTAAGTCTAGGGGTCCTGTAGTTCATACTAAAATATGATCTTTGGGACGATCCTTGATGCGCATTGGAGAATTGAGATCGAGAACTTATGCAAACTATTGGAGTCCTATTTAAACTTATTTGAAGTCCCCCAAGCCTATTAAGTAAAACCCTCATTTGCTACAACCCAGACTAGAACTTTTTAGTAGAGGGGCCGAATGGTCTTTAAGACAAGGCGACTGATGGGAAATGAACATTAGTCAGACCAATCGACCGGTCTGACAAGACGATCAACCGGCCTTGAGTTTCTTTGAATCACGCGCATTTCTCTATCCATCTCTTCAGTTATAAATACCCTATCTCGATCCCTATCCATCATAATTACTAATTCACTAAGCCTTCTCTTGAGTTTTTCATCTCCAAGAGCATTTATTTGAGTTCTCCTTGCTTTCTTTGGTGGTTCTTTTAGCTAGCCCTTGTGGGAGATTTAGTTTGGTAACTTGTCCTCTTCGATTGTAAAACCTCGAAAACCCTAAAAGGGTATTTTAGTCCGTATTCAAATTCTAAGAACATTTTAGCATGCTTTGCTTCACCAGAGATCTAACTGTCTAGACACACACGAAATTTCGGTCAATTCTGACATAAATTATTTTTTATAATTTTTAGGGGTATTTCTCGTGGCACCACATGAGCTGGATAGGACCCGCAAGAATTTTGGACTCTTTAGTCCCTTAAGCATCATTAACATTTAATTAAGATTAGAATAAAATTATATGGAGTATATGGATTTTTATCCACACTAGTGTATGTGTGTGTGTGCATGCATGTGCATTAATACTTTGGTGTATGACATACACCATATGTTTTTGACTAACTTATATTATATATATATGTATGTATATTATCATGATATATGAATATATAGTAACTAATGTAACACTTACTAACAAGTTAAACTATAAACTTATAGATATTAATTACCATACTCTTAGCATTATGCAAGAGGCATAAGCCATTAGCCTTATATTAACTATTAAACTATCCCACCTTGATTATTATATACCTTATTAGAATATGGTAACAAACCTTACAAACCTATATATATATATCTTACAAATTAATTTTATATTCATATTTCCTTATTTATACCACCACCCCATTAAATAAATGATATTTTTATATTTTATTAAAACTTCCACATATGTTAAAAGACCATGTCCGTCCCCTAACTCATCCATTATAATTTTTCATTACCTTTAATTTCCAAATCTTTAGAATACCATCTCATCCACCCAATTGAACCTCTCCTCTTGATCCTAGCCATTTAAACCCAAACCTTCATTTGGTGTTTGATAAACACAATAATAAACCCAAACACTATGTCCGTCCAAAATACCTTCAATTCATCCAATGTATTCCATTGTTACCAATCTTTCCAAATCAACAAACACCATCTCATCCGTAGATTAAATCTATCCTCTTGATCCCTAGTTATCCAAACCCTAAGCTACTCACCTTTTGTTATAAATACCAACGCACATCCCATTCTCTTGCTAATTAACTTTCATTAAAAGGATTCCAATCTCGATTGAAGCTCTCACTACAAGAAAGAAGGCTTTCTGCAAAGGGCCAGGTCCGTCGCGAAAACTCATCCGCAACGGACCAATCATGTTGCGGTACCTCCGTTGCGGAACCTTCCGCGACAGACTAGGACCGTGGTGAGTCTGTCGCAGAAAGTATTCATTCCGCGACGGACCTTGCAACGAGTATGTCCGTTGCTAAAAATTCTTTTTGCGGCGGACCAAGACCTACGCTAAAACGACATTTTCTGTTGCGAAAGGTTACCTTCCGCAATAGACCATAACCGTATAAAAGCTCTGTTGCGGTACTTCCATGATGAACCTAGACCGTTGCAAGGTCTGTTGCGGAAGGTATTATAACAATGGACATGGTCCGTTGCAAAATTGCTAAATTGTTTTAAAAAAATTTGCAACGCACTTGGTGCGTTGCAAATTGTGTTCATTTGTTTTTTAAAATATAATATACACCAAAAGCTTAACCAACAAGTTGAACTTGTGACCCACGTAGTTATAATAATCACAACAAGAAATTTTACAGGCACGCTTTTTGATTGACCACGAAAATTACAACCTTGTCAAGTTGTAGTATATGCTATGAACTCAAAGATTTCAAAGACAAGATCAAGTTCTAGGTGATTGCTTATAAAATAAAATAGTGATTCATATAAATTCGACCCAACCAGCCAGTCTGACAACTGTCCAAGCCAATGGTGGTAAATCAGACATGATGAAACACTAAAGTCGAGTACAGTTGTCCAAAAGGGCATATAAATACCACAACACTATATGTATCACAACATTTATATCTGTAGGTGTACTGTAGCACGCCTAATCTTTGTTAGGAACATAAAAATAATCTGAACATTGGTTTAATACAGATATTCATATATATATATATATTAACTTTCTTTATTATTCGTTCTTGATGAAATTAGTAGTTATTTTAGTCAATATATTGTTAAAATATTATAAAGTATAAAACACCAGCACAAACTTTTTAGTATCACTAACAACAGCAGATGAATCATTAAATATATTGAATAGTAATGGCATGTTTGGATTGCCAAATTGTGCTAGAATGTACAAATATTTTTGAAAGTTCATTCATGCCCAAAAAATCTATGATGCAAACAGACTCTAGGTTTTAAGTTTAATTCATTTCGAGATACATGTTTTGGTTTTGAATGTTTATCATTTATAAAAGAATAACATCTTATTCACACTCCTCAAAATCAAGTCGTTACCAAACACCCTATAAACTCACACCTGTATACCAGGTAGGTGCAACAAAATGCTATTCCCCTAAACAAACACCATAAAAGACTAAAGACATGTACAAACAAGACTCGGATACTAATAGGCACACAGCACAATTTTCGAGGCTTTTAACTATATAGAGGACCCACAAAATTCATCCTCATCAACTTATCAAAAAAAAATTCATCCTCATCACCTCGCCGCCACCAAATTTCTTCAACAAAATATCAATTCTTGAAGTCAGCCAGACTGCCAATGGGATGCCATCAAAATTCAACTTTGTGGAATCATAAAGTGGTTACTTTCACCACTAAACCAGGACGTATCCCTGAATTTTTAAATCATCAAAATGGATGCCATGAAATTCTACTCATGCTATCCCAAGAAGACCTATCATGTCGTGGCACAACTAAACAAAGGAGTCTTGTACTTGTTTGATCTATTGCATCAATTCAAGGAGTATCCCATCTCATTGACCTTGAGAGGAACAGGTGCACAAATTCGTAAGTTTCTCATTGAGATGATTAATGTCCCACACCAATTTCCAAAAGAAATCAGAACTATGCCCTGAAATCTGATAGCAAATATTGTTGGCAGCAAGGCTGGGTTAAAGATTTAGGATTTGGGATTTGGGATGTAGTTTGTGGGCTATCAGTTAAGGAAAATTAAGTAATAGTTGTGATAGAGCTTGTGAAGTTTACCACCAGTTGAACCTTAGACCTTTCACCACACTTGCCTTACTTGGAAGGAAAAGACGATGGTTAGTGTGGGTGCCGTATTTTCCAGCAAGTCAAAATTGGACACGTATCTCTGGCTTAGCACGTGCGGTTTCGAATACACGACGCGTGTTAGAAGACAGCACGCGAGAGTTAATGCGCTGGAATCATCATCAAGAGCTATAAACTGCCTATCGTGTCACTCGATTTCCATTACTTGGAAATGCCACGTGTCAGGATTGTATTATCGACACATGGAAGTGATGCTAACAGAGAATATTAACATCTCAGCCTTTAATATGTCGGGAAGTATTCAATCTTACCCGACATATTGATGAGTCTCATCCCACCGAGATCAACTGGATAGACGGGATCTTTTACAATCTCATCCCGGGAACTCCAACATCTCTTCCCGGGAACTCCAAACATATCATCCCGGGAACTTCAAGTATCTCATCCCGGGAACTCATCCTGGCAACTCAAGTATCTCATCCCGGGAACTCATCCTGGCAACTCAAGTATATCATCCCGGGAACTCCAAACATATCATCCCGGGAACTCATCCTGGCAATTCAAGCATATCATCCCGGGAACTTCAAACATGTAATCCCGGGAACTCATCCTGGCAACTCAAGTATCTCATCCCGGGAAATCCAGCATCTCTTCCCGGGACATCATCCCGGCAAGGTCACATTATTGGCTGGATGCATTTATCCCGACAAGGTCATCAGACTTACTTGACGGGATCTATTTCAATATTATCCCGGCAAAGCCAGATGATGTCAAATGACTTACGTGGCAGGATCTCTTACGTACGAGGTAAGTATTCTGAATACAATCGATTTCTTAACTAATGAATATTGGCCACATGGCAGCTAGTTGAACTATCACGAATTCGACATCACCTTATCTGAATACCTGACATGAAGGATGCCACCTCAGTGTCATTTTAGTTATTTCAGGTATAACCGAATCAAGGAAGTCAAGATATAACCATAAGATTCTGTTTTATAACAGAATCCATCTGAGTCATCATTGACTGATAAATGACTAGACACGTGGAAGGTGAGTCACGCCAGTTCTAAGGTTATAAATACGAGACCCTCAGAACTGAGAAGAGATCTTGCTCTCCAGATCCAGATAGCTTAAACTCTGAAATCTTTTACTATTTCCTAAAACCTGTTACATTTCCCAAGCTGACTTGAGCGTCGGAGCCTTGTCAACAGGTACAATCAAATCTCATCTGGAGATCATCCTATCCTTCGCAGAGGAGAAAGCAGTTTCATCCTGGAGCATCAGAGTCGTCCGATCATCACCATAATCCGAATCGTCTGACCTCAAAGATTGTGTGGGTTAGATCAGATATTTTTCCCCCACATCTTTTGGCGCCGTCTGTGGGATACGACTAGAAGTTTTCCGTTCTAAGAGATATTCGATTCGAACAATGGTGGATACCAGACGCACAGGTCTCAGGAGTGGACGAGAGAAGAATCCGACTAGCGATCTCAGAGATGCTATTACGGAGGGGAGAAGAGCGAGAGAATTGGACAATCAGCAGAAGATGATTGCCCAATTGCGCGAAGAGAATGAGGAGTTGAAGCAGCGGATGACTGCTGAACGAACTGGTGATTATACATCTGGTGCAGCAGGGCGTAGTCACCAGGAGAAAAGTCATTTCCATTCAGACAGATCGAATTCAGAGGAATCTGTCTTGCGAAATCCACGTAGTAGACGTGGAGATTCCCATATTCCGCTTCCAGAGAAGCGTCATAAAGCCGAGTCTTCCTGCCAGCGAAGCTCGGATCATATTCAGCCAGAAACCAGGAAGCAGATAGCTGATCTGGTAGCTGAGATGATGGGAAAGAAAGAAACATTGGCTGATAAAATGACAGCAATGGCAACGAGAATTCCTAGAGATTCTCCTTTTACAGAAGAGATACAAGGATACCGTGCTCCAAAATCTTTTTCTTATCTTAAATTTTCGATATTCACAGGAGAGACAGATCCTGTGAATCACGTACTTCGCTTCAGAAAGGCGATGACGATGTGGGAGTTTCAAGACGAACTCCTCTGCAGGATGTTCCCTTCCACTTTAAGCGACGATGCATTGATCTGGTTTAACCAGATAGCCCCCCGAACCATTTCTGACTTCACGAAGTTGAGTACTCTCTTCATCACTCGATATTCTTGCAACAGATTACATAAGAATGATGTCGATGTGCTATTTAATGTACATTGTGATCAGAAAGAAACCTTGCGAGATTTTACAAAGAGATTCCGTACTCTCATGACCACAGTGGAAGACTGTGATGATAAGCATGCCGTTACAGCCTTTCGTAAGGCATTATCCACGAGTTCTGGACTATACATGTCTCTAACGAAGAATAGGCCAGTGAGTATGGAAGCCCTGTTTCTTCGAGTAGAGAAATACTTTAAACTTGAGGACGACACACTCCAGCGAGGCCAAGGAGTGGCTATATCTGTGAATGAAGTGAAGAAGGCCCCGACCTCCAGCAAAATTTCGAAGGGAAAGCAAAAAGCTGTAGCTGAGATTATCACGACGGCAGAGATTCCCGTGAAGGTACCAGAGAAGTCGGGGAGCACTGGACAGTATCCCCGTCGAGAGAGAAGGATTTTTACATCCTTGAACAAGACCATTAGTCAGATATTTGATCTGATTAAAAACGAGAAGTATCTCCAATATCCCCGACCAA
Source organism: Euptelea pleiosperma (assembly GCA_035048495.1). Lineage (NCBI taxonomy): Eukaryota > Viridiplantae > Streptophyta > Magnoliopsida > Ranunculales > Eupteleaceae > Euptelea > Euptelea pleiosperma. Next base: position 21,598,834 of record CM068552.1, on the reverse strand, counting down.
TGAGGTCGGATTTGAAGGGAGACAGAGATATGAATCTGTTCTGTGCCTTCCACCAAGAAGCAGGGCACATAACCAATAAATGCTGGGCGCTGAAGCATAAGATTGAGGACCTGATTAACCAAGGCTTTTTGCAACAGTTTATTGCCAGCACGACTGGGGCAGTAGCTGGAGCCGAGGTTCTCAAGAAGGATAAGAACCCCGTTAAACAGCAAGAGCGTGGGTTGGTAATTGATGTGATACACGGGGGAGGACGGCAACTATCCCGTGGAGAGACGGAGAGGGTGGACAGGATTAAAATCAGGAAGGTTGAACACCTGAATGAGATCTTGCACCTATCAATGGGACCTAGAATCACAGATCCCGTGGAGATGATGGAGAGCACTGACGCAGCGATTTTCTTCTCCGACAAAGATCTCGTGGGAGTAGATCATCCACATTCAGACGCGCTAGTGCTCACTTTGCCTGTGGGTAATTATGAGGTGAAGCGTCTGTTGATTGATCCTGGGAGCTCAGCAGAGATTTTATTTGCAGAGGCTTATCGAAAGATGGGTTTTAACCCGTCAGATCTCATCCAGAGCAATGTTCCTCTGGTCGGATTCAATGGCCAGAGAGAATATGCAATGGGAAAGATAATTCTGCCAATAAAGACGGGACCGATCACGTCTATGGTCGAATTTCTTGTTCTAGATACACCATCCCCCTACAACGGCATCTTGGGGAGAGGCTGGATACATGAAGTCAAGGGGGTACCGTCTACTTATCATCAATTGTTCCGATTCCCGACTGCTCACGGGATTATGGAGCTCAAGGGAGATCAGGCCATCTCGGCAAAATGCTATGCCATGGCCCTGAAATCGAAGCAGGTCCCAGTCCTGGAGGATCATCATGGAGGGGGAACTTCGTCCGTAGTTATGGAAAAATAGCAATTAGAGCGCATCCCGGCAAGTCTGGAGCAGACTGCGCTAACCCGGGAAGGTGATATTGAGCAAGGGACAAGTCCCACGGTTGAGGAGACTGATCAGGTTAACCTCGGTAGTGAGGAAAACCCAAAGTGTACTTATATCGGGGCTGGATTATCTGTGGAAGAAAAAATATCCTTCACTGATTTTCTCAAATCTTATATGGATGTTTTCGCATGGTCATTTAACGATATGCCGGGTATTTCTCCCGACATTTCCTGCCACCATCTACAGGTAAATAGAGATCATTTACCTGTGAAACAGAGACCTCGGAGGATTGCTCCAGAGAAGCAGCAGGCAGTCCAGGAAGAGATTGATAAACTCCTAGAGGCCGGATTCATCCGCGAAGTCAACAATGCACAATGGTTAGCCAACATAGTGGCTGTTCCGAAGAAGAATGGGAAGATCAGAGTCTGCATAGACTTCACACACTTGAATAAAGCCTGCCCTAAAGATCCATATCCTTTGCCGAGGATTGATCAACTGGTTGACGCAACCTCGGGATATGAGATCTTATCTTTCATGGATGGGTATTCGGGTTATAATCAGATCCCTCTGTATGAGCCCGATCAGGAGATGACAGCCTTCACAACTGATAGGGGCGTCTTTTGTTACAGAGTGATGCCTTTTGGTCTCAAGAATGCGGGAGCCACTTACCAACGTCTCGTTAATAAAATGTTCCATGATATGATTGGTGTGACGATGGAGGTGTATATAGACGATATGATGGTTAAAACAAGGACCCGGGAATTACATCTGGGAGATCTCGGGAAAACGTTTGATCGTCTTCGAGAGTATCAAATGAAACTCAATCCTGCCAAGTGCGTCTTTGGAGTGACCTCAGGGAAATTTCTAGGTTATCTCATTACGAGGCAAGGAATTGAAGCTAATCCCGAACAGATCAGGGCTTTGACAGATATGCCTTCACCAAAGAACAGGAAGGAAGTCCAAAAGCTTGCCGGGAGGATAGCAGCATTGAATCGCTTCATAGCGAGATCGTCAGATAGATGCAGACCTTTATTCAGGCTCTTGAAGAAGAATTGAAGATTTGACTGGACTGAAGAGTGTGATGAAGCCTTTCAAAAGCTCAAACATTATCTCTCACAACCTCCGATTCTCTCTAAACCTGATCAAGGGGAGCCTCTGGGTCTTTATTTGGCCACCACAGATGAATCCATTAGCGCCGTTCTCTTCCGTGAGCTCGATCGGGAAGAACGACCAGTATATTTCACCAGTAAGACTTTGATTGGGGCAGAAACGAGATATGCCACAATCGAGAAAGCTGCTTTGGCTTTGATTTATGCTTCGAGACGTCTTAAACCCTACTTTGAAGGCAGGACTATTACGGTTTACACAGAGCATCCTTTGAAATCTATACTCGGTAAGATCGATTTGTCAGGGAGAATGGCTAAATGGGCCATTTATTTGGCTCAATACGACATTCAGTTCTCACCAAGAACATCTGAGAAGGGACATGCCTTGGCAGGGTTTTTGGCCGACTTCCCAGTTCAAGATGTGGCAGACACTGGGGGCGAGGACAGAGAAGTTCTTCCACTTCCCGAGATGCCAGAGATGTTGAATCCCAAGACGGGATGGAGATTGTTTACTGATGGATCAGCCAATGAGAACGGATCAGGTGTAGGAGTCGTTCTGGTCACACCTGAGAATACTAGATTGGAAAAATCTGTTAAATTCGGATTCGTGGCATCCAATAACGAAGCAGAATATGAAGCAATGATTTCGGGACTCCAGACAGCACTTGATCTCGGGATAACAGACATTACCGCTTATACTGATTCACAGCTGGTCGTCAGTCAGTTTGCTGGGACATATCTAGCCCGAGATGAGAGGATGGCAGCTTATTTAGATATTGTTCAACATTTGGCTGAGCGATTTGGTAACATAAAAATTCATCAGTTACCAAGGATGGAAAATCGGCATGCTGATGCTTTGGCCTATTTATCTACTATGATGGGAGGGGCTGAATCAAGAACTATATCCGTGGACTATCAGGAATTTCCGAGTATTCATTCACCTGTTGAAGTTTATCTGGCCCCGGTGGAGGTTGATCATGAGCCAAGTTGGATGGATGATTTTCGAAGGTATTTACAACATGGAGAACTCCCTTCTAGGAGAGATGCCGCAAAGAGAATTCAGAGGCTTGGGAGAAGGTATATCATGGTAGGCCAAGATCTCTACAGGAAATCAGCATCAGGTCCTCTCCTTAAATGTCTTACCCCCAGAGAATCTCAGCAAGTTCTTCTTGAGATACACGCGGGAGAATGTGGAAATCACTCGGGGGCGAGGACCTTGGCACATAAAGCTCTCAGCCAAGGTTATTTTTGGCCCTACATGCAGAAAGATGCCAAGTTGCTGGTGAAGAAATATGAGAAGTGTTAGAAATATTCTCCATTGATAAAGGTTCCCGCCGAAGAGCTGCATCCTGTATTCAGTCCATGGCCATTTGCGAAATGGGGACTAGATATAATGGGACCATTCCCGACAGCCCCAGGGAATGTGAGGTTCTTATTGGTGGCCACGGATTACTTCACAAAGTGGATCGAGGCAGTGCCGTTAGTTCAGGTACAGTCTTCGCATGTGAAGAGGTTCTTATGGGAGAATATCATCTGCCGGTTCGGCATTCCAGAAGAGATAGTCACAGATAACGGAACCCAGTTTGATTCCACCGAGGTGAAAGCTCTGTGTCAGGCTTTGAATATAAAGAAAAGACTATCTGCCCCAAGATACCCCCAGAGTAACGGACTTGCCGAGAGAGCAAATCGAGTTATACTCGAAAACTTGAAGAAGAGGTTAGATCGAGCAAAAGGAAAATGGGCGGAAGAATTGTCAGGAGTACTCTGGGCATATCGAACTACCCCGAGAAGAACTACAGGGGAATCTCCATTTTCTCTGGCTTATGGATCAGAGGCAGTAATCCCTACAGAAGTTGTTATCCCGACATCTCGGACTCAGGCTGTCAATACTGGGCAGAATGAAGGAATATTGGCTCGGGACAATGACTTGCTAGAAGAGCGTCGGGAACAGGCAGTTGTGAGATTGGCTAATTATCAGCAAACTATCAAACGGTCATATGATCGTCGCGTCAGACGCAGGACCTTCAAAGTTGGAGATTTGGTACTGAGAAAAGTATTTGACAATACAAGGGAGCCCGGGAGTGACAAATTGGGTGCCAATTGGGAAGGTCCTTACCTTGTTGACAGGATTGGGCAGAACGGGGCTTATTACTTGAAGACACAAGACGGAGATGTATTTGAAAGACCGTGGAACGCATTTAATATGCGGATTTTCTATCAATAAAGATGATTCCAAGTTTCTCATACAAGAAGCATCATCGTCGATTACAAAGTCCTAAGCCGGGAGTTACAAACCGGAAGGCCGGGATGATCTAAAATTCTAAGTCATGCGACTGGAATTGAGGAGAATCACGTCGATTACAAAGTCCTAAGCCGGGAGTTACAAACCGGGAGGCCGGGATGATCTAAAATTCTAAGTCATGCGACTGGAATTGAGGAGAATCACGTCGAATACAAAGTCCTAAGCCGGGAGTTACAAACCGGAAGGCCGGGATGATCTAAAATTCTAAGTCATGCGACTGGAATTGAGGAGAATCACGTCGAATACAAAGTCCTAAGCCGGGAGTTATAAACCGGAAGGCCGGGATGATCTAAAATTCTAAGTCATGCGACTGGAATTGAAGAGATTCACGTCGAATACAAAGTCCTAAGCCGGGAGTTACAAACCGGAAGGCCGGGATGATCTAAAATTCTAAGTCATGCGACTGGAATTGAGGAGAATCACGTCGAATACAAAGTCCTAAGCCGGGAGTTACAAACCGGAAGGCCGGGATGATCTAAAATTCTAAGTCATGCGACTGGAATTGAGGAGAATCACGTCGAATACAAAGTCCTAAGCCGGGAGTTACAAACCGGAAGGCCGGGATGATCTAAAATTCTAAGTCATGCGACTGGAATTGAAGAGATTCACGTCGAATACAAAGTCCTAAGCCGGGAGTTACAAACCGGAAGGCCGGGATGATCTAAAATTCTAAGTCATGCGACTGGAATTGAGGAGAATCACGTCGATTACAAAGTCCTAAGCCGGGAGTTACAAACCGAAAGGCCGGGATGATCTAAAATTCTAAGTCATGCGACTGGAATTGAGGAGAATCACGTCGAATACAAAGTCCTAGCCGGGAGCCTTGGATTCTTATCAATCTTGGCTTCTTGCCTTGATAAGAGTCCAAGTATACAAACCGGAAGGCCGGGATGATCTAAAGATTCTTAGTCATGCGACTAGAATTAATGAGATTCTCGTCATTTATAAAATCCAAGTGAGATTAATTGACCATGAAATCCTAGCCGGGATAATACAGGTTGATTCCCGACAAACCTATATTCCTGACTAGGATTATTGAATTTTAACACATTGAATTCATATTTTGATAAGTATTCAGTTCATGCAATAACAGAAAAAGTATTCTATTATATTGAAAAGCCTTAAATGGCATTTACAATTGTAAACCCAAGGGGTTAGTTACAAAAATCAGGGAAGTGTCACATCCTGCCCGCCGACCGGCTGAGTGACAGGATTTACTGTGACATCTCCTCCTGGAGTCACCATGTCTGTCTGAGGAAAGGCTGGAACAACTTCAGGTGCCGGGATGGTTGGAGATGGTTCTAGGGGAACTTCTGTTGAAATTATTGTTCCGACAAGTGGTTCAGGCTGAACCATATTTTCAACAGGATCTTCATCTCCTTCTTCTTCCATCATGGCTTCACATTTGGCGAAGCCTTCCCGGTATCCCTTGTCGTAAGATTCTTGTTGGAGGGCATCAGATGCCTGTTTGGTTTCATCCCTCTCAACGGTCATCTTTTCCAGATCTTTTTGCAGGCGACTGGCTCCCTCCTTGAATTTTGCATACTCCGCCTTGACTTTAATCAAGTTATCTTCAGCTTTTTTCTTTGAAGCAAGAGCTTCAAGAGCCAATTTTCTCTCCATTTCAGCCTTGGTCTTTGAAACTTCGGCAGAGAGAGTGGTTGCTTGAATTTGCTCCTCGGCCAGTTGAAGTTTAGCTTCGGATGCACTTGATTTTTCAACAAGGGCAGTATAATTTTGGAGGAGATCACCAAGATAATCCCTCAGACCTACGTAGGCATGGATGCTCTGCAGATAGAAGGAACTGTTAGAATATATTGGAAGAATTCATCAGAGAAAGCACTACAAAAAAAAAAAAAAAATATAAATTCTTACCTCCAGGAGGGAACGACTGAGAACTTCACATGGCACTTTTGGGGAAGGCATGTCAATATAACGCAACCTGTCCCGTGGAAGACAGATTCGTTCGATCAACGTCGAAGCCACCCCAGCGTCAGCAATGGAGCTTTGCTCCGAAATGGGCTGCCCATTTGGCAAGCAACCAGCATTCATGATGTATGGTTCCACGCCATCGAAATCCCGTAGACCTGCAATGGGGTTATCTTGTCGCCACAATTCTTTCAGTGTAACCCATGTATCAATTAAATCAAATGCTGTACCAGACGGGAATGAAGGAGAACGAATGTGCTCACCAATTGAATGACTGGGCCCGGCAGTGTCTGTTGGACGAGAGGTTGATGGAGGGGTAGATATTGGTTGAAGCTCTGGAGAAGGAAGGAATCCAGGAGGAGATCGCATAGTGGCGATCGAAGGAGAAGCAGTAGGTATGGCAGCTACCGAAGGAGAATCTGGGGCCTCAGAAGGCTGAGTCGATGAGGAACCACCAGCCACCGCAGTAGTTACGATACCCTCCCGAGTCAGTGATGCCTCTAATTCAGGAGCTAGTCCCTTGACCAGTTTTCTTTTCTTCCTTGGCACCAAAGCTGGGACAGCAAAGGTATCCTTCCTCATCTCGGCCATTCTACCCTCCATCTGCAAAGGAGGTAACAAGTTAGATGATCACATAAGAATATGAGTTAGACATCAGCTATAGAAGAATATACCTCTGCCTCTTCCAACCGGACAAGTTCCCGGGCAAAATCATTCAGAGGTTCTTGTCGACCATCTGGATGTCTGAAGAATTCGGCCACGGGATAAGGAGCAGCCGTGACCCGACTTGTTGGGGGATTTACATGGGCTGGCGTGCTATGAGTTTGGCGAGGTCTCTTTATTAAGGGGATGTCGGGACTTATATCCTCCTCTTCCCGAGACACTTCATCCCTTGCAGTAATCTCCACAGCAGGACGCTTACGCGAATAGTCGGGAGCCGTTATCCGCAGGTCCCGTGAGATGACAGGAGTGGGAGCTGAGGATCTTTTATTTTTATCAATTAGCCCCGCCAGGGACCATTGCTTTACTACCTTGGGGATTTTCCTCAAGATATATTTGACCTTGTCCTCTATATCCTGAGGATATTTCCAGGGACGTCTGGTATAGTCTACAGCAGAGAAGAGAGGAAATTGATCAATAGACTGATTAACTGAATCTAAAGGAGATTGACGGGATATAAAGAGGAGCTTACCCGACAAGTTAAAGCTTGTGCGGACTCTATGGCTGCTGGAGCTCCCCTCCACACGCTCGTCAAATTCCCAAGATCCAGTCACCAGCAAAGGATCAGAGTGCCATCCCTTATGACTATCGGGCAGGCTCTCAACTATCATCTGATTTTTATTCCGGGCAGCTACCGACCAGAACATATCGGTATCGAAGGAGTCTGGGCATCTCCTCAAAATGTACAGATAATCGATCTCGGAGAGACCGATCTGGTATTTACTCGTAGAGTTGAAATACTCTATCCTATTCATCAGACGCCAGAAATTTCCGTGCATCTGGCCGGGAGCCCGGTCGTAGAACCAGAGGACTTCCCTCACTAAAGGAGTCAGAGGTAGGGTTAACCCGAACTTCAATTGAAGCCGAGTGATACTTATTTCGCCAGGGTTGGTATTTTCCCCATGACGAGAATCGATATTAACAAAAACAGAAGAAGGAATGGCAAATTCTTTTCTCAAACCTACAATATAAGGGTCATTCCCATAAGTTGGGACCCTGACGATTACTTGGGGAATTATTGGTTCCTCCCTATATACATCTACTTCTCTATCCAACGAATCAGAGGATAATTGCTCCTCTACATCAACATTGGTTTCTACTGGTTCTCTGGGAACCATTTCTTCGGTATCTTCAAGAACCCTTTTACCCCTAGCCATTTGAAGAAGAAGATGAAGAAGAAAATGAAAGTATACGAGAGGGGATGACAGATGAGAGAAAAGTACCGTTACAGTCTGGAAGCAGCGAACAGAGGAGATACAGGTGAAGAACAGCTTGAGCTTGAAGCTTGAAGTATTGCAAAGCACTGACCAGAGCGAAGAAATGGAAGAAAGCGGTGAATAAACCTTTTATAGGCAAAGATCTGGTTATATCAAACCAGCAGTTTGGCTATATCAAATCTCGGGCGCCAAAACTCAAAAGATTGGTTACTCGACGGTTCGGTTACCTATTCCCTCGAGTACTGTACCCATCAATCATTCCATTCGACGACGTACATTGGGCAGCACGTTGCTACGGACACGTATCATGAATACAGCAAACAGTAAGCGCAGTATTAAATGCGGAGGAAAATGATCGATTGGTTATTACATGATCCAACGGCTAAGAAACAGATATGAAACGTGGATGGCCAAGATCTTTTTCAGAAGATACGACGGTCATTTATCGATCTTCTCAAAAAGGGGGGCGATGTGGGTGCCGTATTTTCCAGCAAGTCAAAATTGGACACGTATCTCTGGCTTAGCACGTGCGGTTTCGAATACACGACGCGTGTTAGAAGACAGCACGCGAGAGTTAATGCGCTGGAATCATCACCAAGAGCTATAAACTGCCTATCGTGTCACTCGATTTCCATTACTTGGAAATGCCATGTGTCAGGATTGTATTATCGACACATGGAAGTGATGCTAACAGAGAATATTAACATCTCAGCCTTTAATATGTCGGGAAGTATTCAATCTTACCCGACATATTGATGAGTCTCATCCCACCGAGATCAACTGGATAGACGGGATCTTTTACAATCTCATCCCGGGAACTCCAACATCTCTTCTCGGGAACTCCAAACATATCATCCCGGGAACTTCAAGTATCTCATCCCGGGAACTCATCCTGGCAACTCAAGTATCTCATCCCGGGAACTCATCCTGGCAACTCAAGTATATCATCCCGGGAACTCCAAACATATCATCCCGGGAACTCATCCTGGCAATTCAAGCATATCATCCCGGGAACTTCAAACATGTAATCCCGGGAACTCATCCTGGCAACTCAAGTATCTCATCCCGGGAAATCCAGCATCTCTTCCCGGGACATCATCCCGGCAAGGTCACATTATTGGCTGGATGCATTTATCCCGACAAGGTCATCAGACTTACTTGACGGGATCTATTTCAATATTATCCCGGCAAAGCCAGATGATGTCAAATGACTTACGTGGCAGGATCTCTTACGTACGAGGTAAGTATTCTGAATACAATCGATTTCTTAACTAATGAATATTGGCCACATGGCAGCTAGTTGAACTATCACGAATTCGACATCACCTTATCTGAATACCTGACATGAAGGATGCCACCTCAGTGTCATTTTAGTTATTTCAGGTATAACCGAATCAAGGAAGTCAAGATATAACCATAAGATTCTGTTTTATAACAGAATCCATCTGAGTCATCATTGACTGATAAATGACTAGACACGTGGAAGGTGAGTCACGCCAGTTCTAAGGTTATAAATACGAGACCCTCAGAACTGAGAAGAGATCTTGCTCTCCAGATCCAGATAGCTTAAACTCTGAAATCTTTTACTATTTCCTAAAACCTGTTACATTTCCCAAGCTGACTTGAGCGTCGGAGCCTTGTCAACAGGTACAACCAAATCTCATCTGGAGATCATCCTATCCTTCGCAGAGGAGAAAGCAGTTTCATCCTGGAGCATCAGAGTCGTCCGATCATCACCATAATCCGAATCGTCTGACCTCAAAGATTGTGTGGGTTAGATCAGATATTTTTCCCCCACAGTTAGCAAGAACAACTAAATCTGCACCACAGGTTTATAGAATCGACATCACCAGGAGTTTTAAGTTGAACTTTAAAATTATCAAGCTTCCTCTTATTACGTTGAATCAGACATTCTGCACCTATGTCAGACTCTAACGCTGTACTCGTATCAATGTAACATAGGCCCCCAATCATCATAACATATTGTAAAATGGGACATCAGCAGGTAGTAATTGATTTTGGAGATACATGTTTTGGTTTTGAATGTTTAACATTTATAGAAGAAAAAAGACCTGTTGGTACTTATCAAAAAAGAATAAAAAAAAAAGACCTGCTGTTACTTGTCGAAAAAAGAAAAAGAAAAAAAGAAATAATGTTACTTATCAAAAAAGAAAAAGAAAGAAAAGACCTGCTATAGCTTAGATCAGTGTTCTACGACATTTATGAAATATCAGTGTCGTTCATTGTCACCGTTTGGTGATAGCATAAATATCTATTCTGGTATTTGTTGTGAACCCAAGTAGCAGCAATCAGGCTTGCCCAGTAGCAATGTGGTTCAGTCCATTAGAAACTCATATTAGTAACAACCAATCTTAACTAATCAGGTTCCTTATGATGGACCCAAGTTGCATCAACATGTTTGAAAGCCTTAATAAAACAAATAGGTAAAAGAAATCAGCTAGCTTTTCAATCAATGTGGTTCAGTGCATTTGTATCTCATATCAGTAACAACCAATCTTTGCTACTCAAATATTCCTTATGATGGACCCGAGTTCATCAACATGTTTGAAAGCCTCATGAAAGCAAATACGTAAAAGAAAAATATAATAAATGAGACAAAAAATCAAACATTTATACCTCTTCTTGTTCATTTACCATAAAATTCATCTTATCTTCTACAGATCAAAATAAATATATAAAAGAAAAGAATACCAGAATTACAAGTTAGAAGTCCTACCAGAAGGAGACTCGCATTGTAGTTAAGGAATCACATGTAGCAGCTATGACAGCATAGACACAAATATCTATTTTGCTCCTAGTTGCAGACTTACAGGAACAGGAGCAGGTGCACAAGACGTCTCAGTGTGGCAGCAAGGAAGTAAATTTTGCGAACATATTTTGCTATATTTTAAGAAGCAAGGACAAGAACAAGATTCTGAAGCTGCAACAGGTATGGGAATGTTAGCAATGTTAGGCTAACAGAGAATATACAAGAAATGAGCTGAATATATCCCTTAGTAGAGAATATACAGACCATTACCAACATGTTATGCTAAATACATAAATATTAAGACAAAACAGCAAAGAGCATAACATACCTGTGATTGAAATCACACCTTTTCCTGCTTTAACAAGGAGATCTCTATTTCTGCCTACAAAATAAGCATTTGTAAGCAAAGAATTTACCTGAGCTATATTTCAAGACTGTAAGACTACAAAGGTTCCCATGGCATTTTAGAAAACAAACGGGAAGTTTTAAAATAAAAATTTTAGCAAGAATGTACCTGCTACTGAGCAAATTCTAGACAGCAACCTGGGTAAGATGACAAAAGGGAGAACTAGTTTTCAATTTTTTTTTATTGTTATCCTTGTCAAAATATCTACAGAATTGATGTGAAAGGAAAATCCAATAGTGCAAAAGGTGGCACAACATACATACCATTAATGAGGGTTTTCCATTAGTGCCTGAGTCGAAGTGATAAGAGAACTTACGTCCTCATGGTAGCCATGGATTTCTTTTTGTTCTCTGTGGAGAAGTGAAACAAGTTTGAGAATCTTTGTCAGAAGATGCATGGAGAGATCTTACAGAGATTTCGAGAAGTTACCTTTTGTTTCCCACATAATGAGAATCCATTATGTCTTTCAATTTCCCAGTTGTCTTCTAAGGCATATAAATAGCACAACATTGTCTGTATCACAACATGTAAATCTGTAGGTTGTTTTTACTATAGTGTACCTAATCTTTGTCCATGTATTCACCTCACTTTACCATGAAGGAGTCCCTCAACAAAATTCTTTAGTCAATCTTAAAAGAGAAAGAAACTGAATAGGGAAAGACAGGGTATAGAAGATTATTTTGTTCCTCTCTTCCCACCTGTAACACATGACCAAACATATCACCAAATTGGGAGTAATTAAATGAAAATAAAAGTAGGCTTTTCTATGATAAATAATTCAATAGTGTTAACAATGAGGTGGGGAACCATGGCCAGGGAGCATCAGGAGTGAGAGTCTAGGTTCTGGAGTTGGTTCGCCTACCCAGATAAATTGAACAGCATTATTTGATTGGAATGGTGTCTACAACGAGAAAGAACATGACAAACAAGAAATAATAGCACTAGTCAGGCCAAGAACATAAATGGACCAAAATCTGCAGACCATGGAAAGAATATTTCCAAATAGATAATGTAAATGGAGTATTTTTTTGACCAACCTTGCCTCCCTTTTCTTGTTTGCCATTCCTTATTGCAACTGTTGTCCCATAGATGGGCCTCATATCCACCAGTCCATCTATGCCATTCCTAGGAGATCTCCTCCATCAGCCGCACAGTCCTATACGTATACGATCTTTGTAGATTGAGCTATCACAATTGTTGCCAACATGTTTGTTGCCGTCCAAACCTTCAACAGTTAGCATAAAGTCTATGTCTTTTCCTCCTCTTGCTCCATCACGTTCCAGATCAAGGCATGTTGCTCAACAAGGTTGCAGCCATTAACTGTGTGCATCCTCTGGAGATCCACAACCGTGATCAAGATCTCCACCTTGATTCCCAACCAGTAACATCTTCATCTAGGTAAGGGTTCTTTCCTTTCTTGATTCGTCTCTTTTTTTTATGTTATTTTTTTTTCTGTTTTATTACATTAAAACCATTGGTTTTGGTTTGAACGATGCAAGATTTCACCTCGCATTCTTCTCTTTGTTTCACACCATCTTATTTTGAAAAGCAAGTGCAACATCAGAAACTTCACCGATTATTCCTTGATTTTTCTTCTCTTGTTTGGATTCAAAAGAAACCTCTAAAGGATTGCTGATCGTTCTCTCTTCTAAGCTACAAGAGCCTCCATCCAAAGGTGATCTCTACACTCTTAGCATCTTCTTGGACCCAGCCGTGTGATTCCCAAAAGATCTCCATCGTTTTATCTGCATCTTTCCTCCAAACTCTTCCATTGGACAGCAACAAGTATGTTTCTTTACTTAATTTTTTAGGTCTATCTCTTTTCTTTAAACGTACAACCAATGTCATTATCTAAACCTGGAGTTTCGTAACCATAACGTTAAACCTACCAAGGGTGTATCTATTCACATGGTGCACGTTTAGAGTGATGGAATGATGAGTCCCACTAAGCTCCACGTGAATAGTATACTTGTTTGAATACTAATATGAGAGGAGTGAACAGTCCATCATGATAAATAAATAAAACCTAACTTTTAGTTCTCAAGCCCAATTTTTGAGTACATGTCCAATAATAGAAAACTTAATGGGTCTCGTTCCTATTTATAGAAAACACGGACTCAGATTATAGTCCATCGAGTGAATGCACTAGATGGGCTAGGTGGACCATATTCTTTTCTTTTTCGTGATTGTTCCTTTAGTTATGAGAGATTCGTTGTTGTTACTCTCGATGAAGAATGAGAATAGCTTCGGCCTGGTTGTTTAGGCATAACTTGAATGGTATAGAGTAACAACCGCATTATATTTTAGCGTCTGTATCCAAATACAAGAATTATATTACAGTTATCAATGAGATCCTGAAAAATAATAAAGTAATAAGGACGTGATATTTTGACTATTCTCTAACTCGAGTGACTGTAATGTCAACTCTATTGAACACCTAGAACCCACTTTAAGTTTTAAGAAATTATTTTACTTAACTAACGACTAACTCAAGGACATAAATATTGAAGGTCCAATATTAGCGGGTTGAATTATCGCAAAGCAAACCGACTTACGGAATTGTAGCTAATCGGATAGCGAGCTAAGGTAGGATTCTGTTCCCAATCTCTTACTTTTATAGATGTATTTTTATTATTATATTATTAAATGCATGTGTTTAAAATAGAAAATTAATTCAATCTATTTTGAAAAGCATGTATATCGATTCTCACGCATCTCCGCTGATTTATTTGTATATATGTATTGAAACCTAGTCGTTCATTGAATATTATCCTGGATTGTTAATTATTGCTGGAGATGCATTGGTTGTCATTATTTTATTATTATCATTTTGAGGGTTCGAATGTATCGTAGGACCACGACCCCTTAGATGCTCTCTCGAATTCTGAGAGCATACCTAAAAAGTAATGGGAAATTCTGCTCCCAATGGTGAAAGACCTAAAACATCTATGGATCATTGTGGTGGAATTGACGACATGGCCCGCTCGTAAGAAAACCACTTGTTTAGCCCAACCATGCACTCTCGTTATTATTTTGACTCATTTGGGTTTTGAGATTTACTCGATGAGTCCAGTTATTTGATTATCGATAGCATTGATGCATATTTTAATCATTATATGGTTTTTATCATGTTTTAACCGCTCATCCCCATAGAAGTATGGGTGGTGGAGCGAACCGACTGAGTTGTTGATAACTCATGCCTATATTCTAATATTTTTGCAGAGATACCGGATGGACCGACGGCTCAGTGATAGAAGCCAGAGGATTCTAGTACTTTTATTGCTTTCTTAGAAATTATGTTTAGGTTTTGCTTCTAGCTATTTGAATTCTTAGTTATCTCAGTAGGTTGTTATTTGACATTTGAAATATAATCGGAAACAAGTTTGAGATTTACGTTTATGAAATTATCATTATGAAATTGATTCATTTTAATTGGTGTATTGAGTTAGATACATGCTCACTATTTTATTAACATTATTTTAATCCGCACCTCGTGCCTTAGCCTCGGATACCAGGTTCGATCCATACTCTTCTAGGTCAGGTCATGGGTTCGGGTCGCGACATCGATTCTAAGAGCACTTCTGACGATTGGTCTGAGCTGCTTGATGGGGTGGCTGCTTGGCTTTATGCTTCGATTACATCGAAGCTTCCTTCCTCTTAAATCTCGATTGGGAGGTAACTTTGTTTGTCAAGATCTTTCTTTCTAGAAAAGCTCTCCATATTAGAATACTTTATCTCTATATTTTATTTTTTTGTTTGAGTCGAGATTAGTCTTGATTGAGCTAGAGTTTTATTGATACCTTACTCTATCCTATCGATTGCGATTGAGACTAGCTCCTTTACCCTATTCAATATTGTAAGGTTACTTAAGTATTGAATTAAAAAGGTGCTAGCTCTGTGGTGCTATTTGGAGAGTGGACGTATATTGATACATCGAACCATTATATATACTTGTGTTGTTGATTGTTGTCTCTTTTCTCTTACTACTTTAAGTTGATTAATTTGTTTCATTTAAGCATATTAGTAATCAACTTAGGCTAATTTTTAATAAATCTATTCACTCCTCTCTAGGTCTTCTTGTGTCACTATTACGGGAACTTCACATAGCTCTTATTCATGACTTTGTTATTACTTATACGTTATGTTGCTATTGTTTATCCAATGATGATATTTTGTTTAAATTATTCACCTTCATTATATGTTGATTATTGGTTTAATTCATTATTTCTTGTACATATATATCTAGACACACACTAAGAGATTTATTAGGATTTTACTTACGGTTGGTTGGACTTACCCTTTGTGGGAATTATCTTTTTCAAGACTAGTTAGACAATTGTAATGAGTGGAGCTCCAGGGATAGTTGAAACTAGGTTTTTTCTGGTCGTTGGATTCGAAAATTTTGATTTCAATACATTTTTAATTTATCCGAGACTTTAATCCTGCAAAATTATAGACTTCTGCACAGTGGCATGTGTCGAATGTCGATCTGCACTCAGGATTAGGGTTAGTACAATAAGGAACAATCAAACATGGAAATTGCTCGAGAATATGGAGAAGTGAGAATGGGGGAGAGAGATTGGATTTAAAATAATTTTTGATTTTTTTGAGAACAATGAAATTTAACAAAGAAGTAAATAAATCAACACCAAGACAATTAATGACATAAACAACTAACTTTTATTAAAAATTCTAGAAATAACAATGCTTTGGAATAATCAAATTACATTAGAAAGTAGAAAAAATAAACTAGAAAGCATGTAAAACCTAGAGAGAGAAAAGAAAGAGATAGAGAGAGAAACTAGGTAGAGTGAGAGATAGAGAGAGAAAAATCTTTCTAGAGAGAGAAAGAAGAGGAAGAGAGAGAAAGTATGAGAAAGACTCACCATTAATGTCCCTTACCATGGAGGTTATCAGCCAAAAAGTATGCAACCATGGAGAGCACACACAGATGAAGGTATTGCATAATGAAGGGGAGGAAGCAAGGTTGATTGCGAGCATGGTGAAGGTGAATATGGGTGGAGGTGCAAAGTGATGTTGCTGGCCGTCCAAAGAAGAATTGCAAGTTTAGTTGCATGCAACAACTTTGAGTGACCTGCAAGTTGATGTTGGCTAGATCTGGTGCGGCTAGGGAATAGATTGAGAGAAGGTGGAGCCCAAGAACATGAGAGAGGGAGGTGCTACCATGGGAGTGAATGAAACGGTGGTGCAGGTGTTGCAGTCCGGCCATCACGGTCATGGAAGGAGCAGGTGGTGGCGTTAATAGAAGAAGCTGGTTGTAGGCTGGTCTGATGTGAGGAGTTTCAGCAGTGGTGAGATGGATATGGAAGGTCGTGGGTGTGCTATTGTCAATGGAGGATTTGCACTTTGTAGACCTCCACGTTGAATGTGAAGAGGAGTAGCGGTTTAGTTGCAGGTGGAGGCACTGCCAGAGATACCAGTTGGGAGGGGCACGACCTGAAGGAGATGAGCGATGTTGATCCACATGGTGAGAAGGTGCAGCAACATATCGTTAGGAAAAAGAGCACCTGCAAGTGTTGTACTTGCTGGTGCGCACAGCGGCAAGGTAGAGCAACGCCGTTCTTGTAACAGGGATGACAGGTTGGAGAAGGAGATAATCCAGCAAGTGGGAGGTAGACGACTTCAATGAAGAAGAGCAAGTCCAGCAACGTTGCTGGTTCCCACGGTATTATGAAGATGATGGAGGAGATCTTGCAGTGTTTTAGTAGAGAGAGCTGGTGCAGCCAACAAGGGAGATGGGCAGCACCGTGGGGGGCAAGGAGATGCCACCGGTGGAGCTGTAGAGGGCACCGTTGCAGGTGTGTGGAGCAAGGGAGGAAGCGTGGAGGCCAGCTTCCTCAATTCACGTCTTCTTCTTCTTCTTCCTCTCTTCTTTCTTCTTTTTTTTTTTGGTTTTTTTTTTCTTTTAAGAAAGGTTGGAGATGGCTTGGGAGTTTGGAGTGGA
Source organism: Euptelea pleiosperma (assembly GCA_035048495.1). Taxonomy (NCBI): domain Eukaryota; kingdom Viridiplantae; phylum Streptophyta; class Magnoliopsida; order Ranunculales; family Eupteleaceae; genus Euptelea; species Euptelea pleiosperma. The sequence continues at coordinate 21,581,472 of CM068552.1, read as the reverse complement.
GAAGAGAGTTGAGAGAGAGGGACGTGAGAGAGGGTGAGATTAGGGTTTAGGGGGTGAGACGTGGGAGAACCAAGAGTGAATGGGGGAGTCTCCTTTGAAAGAGAATTGTTTCCCCTTTTGGAACTGTTGGCAGCTCCTTTGAAGGAGATGTTATCTTCTTCTCTATTGTGATGGCAACGTAAAAAAATCCTTTGATTGTGGACCCCACCTCTTATTATCTTCAGCAACTATTGTTAGCAACTTGCATGCTTCAAGTTCAGCTTTATTACCCTCTTGCCCTTCACACCTTTGTATCTTTCCATCACGTGAGTTAATCTGGACCGTTCAAACGTCTATTCCTTTTTGTGGCAAGTATCCCACAAATTTTTGGAAAGTATCTCACTTTCTATCTTTGCCATTCATCTCCTTACATTCTGCACTTTGTGAGATTTTCTCACATGGAATATGGGAACCATCTTTTCAAAAAAAGTCTCTCCACGTCCTCGTTTGCTCTAGCCATGTTGTCAACTCGTTAGCTCATACAACACATCTTGCATTTCACGACATATCTTGCCATAAACGTCTAACTCACTTTCCTAAAATCGCATCAATTCATATTACTTGCTTCCAAAAGTGCCCTACTTCCTTAACTTGTTCTCATCCTGTGTGTTGCTTCTTGATATCTAGCAATTTGGTCTAAAGTCAAACAACAAACTTGGTCCATAAATTGGTTTACCACCTTGTAAATGTTGTGGCTGGTATGTTAGTCAACCAACATGGTCCACACTATATGTCACCCACTTTGTGGTCCAACAGCTTGTTCTATGTGGAGCATTGTCTACGGTGAAGTGCAACATACCATCCAGTCGCTTGTACTTCTTTAGCCCGCAATTTTGGTAATCTGCCTAGATTTAGGGAGCAGCCTAGGTTCTTGGTCTACACCATGGTTTAGTGTCATGGTTCATAATTGATGATGCCATTTTGGTCCACTAGCTCAGCAACATGACTCACTAGCAATCTGTGTTTGGATCTTTAGTACCCTTGTGGTTCACAAGTGGTCCATTCAATAGGCCTTGGGCTCTTCTATTCTTTTGGTTCTTGATTGGCTCAACGATCCTTTGGCTCTACTCGGCCTCGACCTATTTCTTCTTGTGTTTAGCTTGTTGGCTCTATAAGCTTTGATCCTAGGCTTTGAGGGTCGATTGTGGGCCCGCATTCTCTTAAAATCGTTCGATTGGTGTCTCTGCGATAGAAAAAACACGTAATGAGAATTAACCAATGCAGCTTTATATCTAGACTTTCGGAAATGCGTTTAATTCATGTAAATAGTCGATTTTCATTTAAAAAGTGTGTTCTGCGTAATGGTAGAAACTCTTACGTAGAATTATTGATAAAAATTGAAATTTTACGTAGGAGAATGTGACAACGCTAAAAGGATAATTGCTTAAAACAAGCACTTTTGAGCGAATATCAATAGTTTAGGTTTTCTTGAAATAACTGGTCCGTTATCTTTTACTCAAGAATACCTAGAAGGGGCGGTGAGTAGGTATTAAAAAATTAATCTAACCTATCACAAGTTTACTAGTTAAGATAAGGTGATAAACTCGCATGCCTTAGTCGATTGATAAAAGGATTATCACAACCGACTCAAATCAAATATACCTCTGTGGTATATTGTCTTTTCGTCGTCTGATTTAATCAATACAATTAGCGGAGCAACAATCAAACATTCACAAGACAAAAAGTTTTTACGTGGACACCTTAGCCAAGGAAAACCACGGGATCACGTCCAGACGAAAAGTATCACTAACTGTAAAGTTAAACAAAACAAAAGTTACTTACGCAGCACCGTTGCAAATGCAGCTTCCAACCTTAACCAATGCCTACTACTGATGCATCCACGTCATCTGAATCAACGCTACGATTCCACGCGCGCCCTCCCAATTAAGAAGCCTTGTTCGCTTGTTCAGTTTGGTACTCCCCAAACCTACCTTTGATCAGCCACTCCGATCTTAATTCTCAACTCTCCAACCTCTACTGAAGGTGAAGGACTTAGCACACTCTGAACCCTAAGTCGCTCAAAAAGTGTTGAGACGCACTGGTACTCTCAGACTTGCTAGATTTAAGATTCTAAGTTGAAAACCTAAGCTGAGTAAAGATCAAGCGCTAAGCTATGATCAAAGAGAAGAGAAAAAGCTCTCAAGAAATAGTAACGAAGCTTTGAACTTTTTCTTCTTCGAATGGACAACTCTTAATAAATAAAACTCTCTCTTTTAAGTGTTAATGTGTAATTTATAAGTCCAAAGAAGGGTTATATTTATAGATTTCTATAGCCTTGAGTCATAAGAGAGGTGGAGAATGTGGAACCTTGAATTTTGGATCTGAAAAGACCTATTCGCGCACATTCCAATCGATTGGGCTAGGTCCAATCAATTGTACTCTAGGTCAAATCGATTGGGCCAGTACGGATGGGTTTTTCCTTCATAAATCCAATCGATTGGACTCAGAATGAGCTCTGTCCGTAGAGTCCAATCGATTGGACTTTGAAATAGTTTCTTTTCCGTAGGGTCCAATCGATTGATTGGGAAGATCTAATCGATTGGACATACCCTTATAGTCAAAATCTTGACTAGACTCGGGTCTGTCATCTGACTAAGTTTGACAATTATATTTTATTCATTTAAAACCTATTCCTATGGCCACTAAGTCACTTACCTTCCTAGGCGAGTGTACACGATCTTTAACGGACAAATTGACAGTTACTCAGATGACTCTTGTTATCAATCATCAGATTCTTGCTATCTCTGCCTTTTAGTCTTCATGTAGTCGGTGAAGTATGCGTACCATGACATCTTCAACGTTACATTGGTGCTCGTAAGAATGGTTACAAGAATGCTTTGTGTCACACAGAATCTTTGTCAAACTAAAATATTAAATTATTCTTTACATTTTTTTTAATTATTTTTTTTGTTTCTATAATTCTTTCATTAATGCAATTATATAGTTGGTTTTGTTATTGATTTGCATTTGTAGATGTTAATTTTATTATTTTCACGTGTGAATGGGATTTATCCCGGTTCACGGCCTTGAAATTTGTGTACTAATGAGATATTCAGTTTATAAGTTTTCGACGCGTAACAATATGCTTCTAGTATTAATTTATATTTTTTTTTGGTTTTCAAATTTATTTAAAAATTAAAAAATTATAAAGATTTTTCGGACTCCATTTTACAATTGGATCAGCCTAAATTTTAGAGTTTAATTAATGAACTTATTATATGTTTAGTAACACATACCAAAAATCCAACCTGATCTGATATCTAGATCTTGAGTTATGATTTTTGCATTATTTGTCTTATTTAAGGATCTAAAAATTCAACTTGATCTGTATTCAAATTGATTTATCGTGTTTAGCCGCTCATTTCCATGGACACATGGGTATTGGAATGTGCCTATTGGATTTCTCAACTCATTTTCTACTTACCATTTTTAAATTTGCTCAATGGATCGAGTGTATAGTTGATTCGATGTTGACGAAGGATTGATCTTCATTATACTTTATTTTAATTAGACTTGATGTATTGGGGTTTGCTTTGATGATTAACAATGTAATAAAACATTCGTACTTAATTAATTTCATGTGTTTAGAATTGAATCATGGGCTATGTTATGAGAATATATAATTTTTGTATATTGTGATAGAATGGGTTGAAACTGGCCTATTAATTTCATATATAATAAAATCTAGCAATGACATAAGTGAATATTTATTTTAATATCTTTCTTATCCTCACGCTCGGGACCGTGGGTTTGGGTTGTGGACTGCATATGAGATTGAGTAGTCGCAGGTCGAGTTAGATAAACTTGGATTCGGGGCGTAATAACACCTATAAACACTATTTGAAATACTGTTAGAGATTCATGATTGTATGGATTTTTGAAACATCCTAGACGGCCATTCAGACAAAAATTTAGCCGAATTGGTGGGTTTTAACCATTTGATTTGAATCTCTTCCTGGGTTGAATTTCAATCGTAGTTTCAAATATTATTTTGGGTATTGAGATGCAACGCCTAGAAAACACCAATTATTTTGATTGTTTTGTCTACAGGTCTAAGAGCCACATGATCATTTTAGGTGCCGCTTGAAAGTTTCTTTCAATCTAATCAAAGATACCTAGAGGGGGGTGAATAGTTATTTTAAAATTATCTAATAATTAAATACCCTATTCAGATTACTGGTTTAGGTAGGTGTAATCTAATCATATGTTAAAACAATCTTAGTTAAAGTTGATTGAGTAACAAGTGATTATCTTAACCGATTAAGATTTAATGTATCGGAAATATATTATTTCTTAGTCATTTGATCTAATTCAAATATATATGTGAAAAATAAATCAATTAATAACACATGCAAGTTTTTTATGTGGAAACCTTTCTCAAGGAAAAACTACGGAACCGCGTCCAACTGTTAAAGTATCATTAACGAAAAGCTAACAAGTACAGAAGTTACCTACGCAACATTATTACCATAGTATACAACCTAAGTCCATTCCTCGAGCCAACATTTCGATGCATCCACACCCTCTACCTTTCACAAACGAGTCCATGAACACTCCATCCGCTAAGATCTCTTCAACAATGTTTAGTTTGGTCTATCCCCAAACCTACCCTTCGATCTGTCGAACCTCGTTCTTCTTTACATAATCTGATCCAACTTCGGAAAGTGATGGATATATTCGGTATAACCCCAATTCTACAACAAAATTCAAAGTAATTTTGAGTAACTCAATTGTGTGGTCTTTTTTAATATCTAGGTTATTGATATGGAAGTGAATCCTAGACGGAGATAGATCAAGTTTGGTATAAAATAATGGGACTCATGTTTTTAAGCTTTGATCATATAGGAAATGAACCCAAATAATAAAATAGATTACTTGGGGTTTTTTCTCCTTAATCAATGAGGCTCATATGCTATTAGGTGATCCAATTGAAAGCTTGAAGCTTCGATTCCTCCATTGAGCTCTCTCACTATTGTTTGATTCTCTTTTGTGTTCATGATATGTTGATTTAGGTTTTACAGCCTTAAAGTATGAATTTATAGTGAGAGCAACAAAGCCTAATGAAATAGCAAGTGTTTAAGTGCATTTAGAACTTTTTTCGGGTTGGGAAAACTATTCATGCGCAAGTCCCATTGATTGAAATTAAAGTCCAATTGATTGGGCTGCCTTAGAACAAAAGTCCAATCGATTGGGCTATGACCAATCAATTGGGCTATTGCTACAATCGATTTGGCTATGTCCAATTGATTAGACTGAGTCTCCCAATCAATTGGGCACCCTTGATTCAGGGTTTTCGGCCCTTGAAGTCTTGAACCTGATCCCTTTGCTTTAATTGACTTTGTTCTAGGTAAATTTTATCATTTTATATCCAATCTCTTATGTATCTAAGTCACTTACCATCCTATACGTATGAGTATGGATAAACGAACGAAGTTTTGAGTCTTCAAATAAATCAGTTTTCAATCTTCTTAGTCTTCATGATTTATCATTGTAGTTTTAAGGCAATGCAAAAGTGATTCAACCACACATTATCGACCTAACTAACATACTATATGATTGGTTACAATTGTGTTTTGTCATATAAAATTTAGCTAATACAATATGTCATATTTCTTACACGGCTTGACGCCTGTATAAAATAATGCTAAAATTTTAAAAAATTTCTCCCTCTTAATTATAGTTTTCACTATTATTATAGAGCAAAACTTTGATGACGGATGTCCACCATTAACGTTGACGACGGATCACAGTGTGAGCCATATGGCACACTATTAGAGGCCACTAACCGGATAGATGTTTGGCCCATCCCTAGACTTACGCAACAAAAATCATTCTGATTAGTGATTTGTAACCTTTGGATCATAATAATCCACAGTAAAAAATAAACCATGAAAAAGACTCCAATTCAACACATAAAAATTACTAATTAGGATGAATTTTAGTATGTAAGTCCACATAGGGATGGGCTAAACATCCATACGACCAGTGGTCTGTAAGAGTTTGCCACATGGCATCAATGTGGCACCAATTATTTGGTGTCAAAATTTAATGTTTGTAAAAGAAAGTTAATTAAAAGTCCTTGTAAATATCCCATTATTAAAAGAGTAATGACCACATGGTCCAAAGTAAATGGACGTGCATTGTGGTGTTGTTTTGTCATTGGCCAAAAATGTATATCGAGTTGCATGCTAAATAGTAATGTACAAATTCCTTGGTTAAAAATCAACACATGAAAATACTCCAATAGAATGCTTAGAAATCACTAATCACATTGATATTTTGCATGTAGGTCCACTTAGGGATGGACCAAACATCCATTCGGTCAGTGGTCTTAAAAGTTGAATAAAACTTTGATGACAGCCCTGTCATGAAGGCCAATGACATGGCACAATACGAGCCACGTAGAACACTCTTAGAGGAATCTGACCGTATGGATGTTTGGCCAATCATTAGGTGGACCTACAAACCAAAAATCAGCCCAATTAGTGATTTCTAGGCGTTGGATTGGAATTATTTTCACGGGTTGATTTTGACCGTGGGAAATTTGAGCATTATTAACCATTATTTGAGGTACAAAGATCCAAAGGTTTGAAATCACAAATCAAGCTGATTTTTTGTTTGTAGGTCCATATAGGGATCGGAAAAACATCCATTCGGTCAGAGTCCTCTAAGAGTATGCAACGTGGCTCCTATTGTACCCTGTCATTGGCCTTGATGACGCCCTGTCATCAAAGTCTTACTCTTATAAGTGTGCTACGTGTAAGGTACCCGTGCATCCCAAGTGGCGCCCTCTAGGTTAATAAGGTACGGTTTATTTATTTATTTTTTGTTGCTTTTTATATTTATTTTACAAAACATCTACGGTCACAACCATCCAAGATATGAACTTTTTCAGTCGTTGATGATCCAATGTTAGGCACATGCATGACAGCTGCCTCTCAACTAAGTTTGAAAAGGAAATTGTTATCCCACGGGTAACCGGACAAAAAATATGTGCGGTTAGAAGCCATTGACCTACACCCATTTCTTACATCCAGTTCTTACACCCGGTGGTGGGCCCACATGAAAATCATGTTGGACAATTCAACCACACGATGAGTTTTTAATACTATGGGTAATCTCCTTACAAAAAATCAGGATATTTCAACATTCCCAACCTCATGAAAATTTGATTTTAATTTGAAAAATCCAGACCATCAAATTAAATAATTATTTGGGGTCAATTATTTATATGGTAAGTGATCTCGAAACGAACGAAATTTTAGTGATGATGATCATCATGACAAGGAAAATTCTATGTATGGTAGGATTGTCCAACATGATCTTTTTGTGGGTCCCATCACCGGTTGTAAGAACTTGATGTAAGACATGGGTGTAGCTCTAGATGGACGGTAAAATAATTGTTGGCTCGTGGACCGTAGAACTCTTGAATCCAATGGTTAGTTGACTCAACCGCACTTATTTTAAAAAACAAGACAGGCTGCGGGTTAGAAATTTTTTTTTTAAGGGTCGGGCTCCGTTGACAGATTTAAATGACTGGCAAAATGACAGGGACACAATATAAGCCATGTGGCACATTTGTACAGGATTCTGACTGTACGGATGTTTGTCCTATCCCATGGTGGACCTACAGACCAAAACTCAGCCTGATTAGTGATTTATAAGTGTTGCATCTTTGTACCTCAAATACTGCTCAAATTCCCACCGTTGAGATCAGCCCATGAAAATAAGTCCAATCCAAAGCCTATAAATGACTAATCAGGCTGATTTTGGGTTTGTAGGCCCACCATGGGATAGGACAAACATCCATACGGTCAGAGTCCTGTAACAGTGTACCACGTGGCTTATATTGTGTCCCTGTCATTTTATATCTGTCAACGGAGCCCGACCCTTATTTTAATTAAACGTGTAAAGTGCTAACGTGTCATGGGAAGATCGGTGGTTGAACAAAAATGGGATTGCAAATCACACAAAACACAGCCAATGAGTTCTCGGTACGTACACCTAAAAAGCAAAAGCACATGGGTACGTTGCAAAGCACTTGTGTACGTGCCGAGAACTCATTGGCTGTGTTTTGTGTGATGGAAGTTTTACTCTTAAATTCCTTCCTCTGTTCAGAAAAAAATAGAAAGTTAGAAAAAGCCGAGATGCCTATTCCATGGTGGGGCCAACTGAACCTTGACAATGAAACCGTCTACGTTAAGTGGGTCAAACTGAATCTGGCACTTATCCCGGCCTTACACGACGCGGATGTTACCACCATTCCTTCTCCAATCTATTATGTGCTGTATTAAATGAGAAAAAACTTCGTTCGCTTGTCAACTGGTTGCTCCCGGTCACCACCTAGGTGTGTCCGTACGCTCTGATCCCGAATCACATCCAGGTACGTCCCCCATACCATACTCTTGAGTTCTTTATCTACCGGTCGCCGTGACCCCCACGGTTGTGTCAATCTCTTCAACCATTTCTAGGGTTAGGCGTAGGTTTTTGTGCAAATTCCATGGAAACGTCTCCAGCCTCCGCCCGACCTACCTTCCGCTACTTCCACTGCAGTTGCTTCAGACGCCGTTGTCGCTGCTTCTGTTGTTGTTACTGTTGTTCTCAACATCCTTGATTTAGGTTTAGGTTTTTTTTCTCTTCTTCTACGAGCTTCGTTTTCAAGGCTTAGTCATGGATCTGTCGCACGCTCAATCGACTCTCTCGCTAGGGTTTCGTCCTCATACTTCTTCGGCTCATCGAACGCCGATTGCGGACGATTCAATCTCGCTTCAAATGGATTCCTCTCCTTCAGTTCCGTTGCAATTGCTCGATGAGGACGGGGTGGCGGATAGAGAGAAACGGGAAGAAGACGAAGAAGGAGAAGAGGAACAAAGGGATGATGAAGAATTCAGCATTCTCGGCCATCCGATGTGTTTGAAGAGGCGAAGAGATGGAGAATCTTCTTCTTCGTCGTCTTCAAAGAAGGCTTTGATCGAACCTAATCTTGAAACGAGGCGAGCAGCAGTCCGTGCTTGGGGCAATCAGCCGCTGTGTGTAGCTGACCCAGACATTTACGAAATCATGGAAAAGGAGAAACAAAGGCAGTTCAGAGGAATTGAGTTGATAGCTTCTGAGAATTTTGTTTGTCGGGCGGTGATGGAAACCCTTGGTAGTCATTTGACGAACAAGTATTCGGAAGGAATGCCAGGTGCGAGATACTATGGTGGGAATCAGTACATCGATCAGATCGAGCTACTTTGCTGCGAGCGAGCTTTGACTGCTTTCCAGCTCGACCCTGATAATTGGGGTGTGAATGTTCAGCCGTACTCCTGTACTTCGGCAAATTTTGCAGTGTACACCGGCCTTCTCCTTCCTAAGGACCGGATCATGGGTTTGGATTCGCCGTCAGGAGGGCACTTGAGTCACGGGTACTATACACCGAGTGGAAAGAAAGTTTCAGCAGCGTCTATCTTCTTTGAGAGCCTTCCTTATAAGGTGAACCCACAGACGGGGTACATTGATTATGACAAGCTTGAGGAGAGGGCGCTTGACTACCGCCCCAAGATACTGATTTGTGGAGGGAGCTCGTACCCTCGAGAGTGGGATTATGCAAGGTTCAGGCAGATTGCGGATAAGTGTGGAGCGGTGCTAATGTGTGATATGGCTCATATTAGTGGTCTTGTTGCCGCCAAGGTTTGAATCCTGCTTATCATGTTTTTTAAATCTGTTCCTTAAGAAGTCATTTGCTTCATTTTCAAGCTAATTATAGATTCAAGGCATCAATTTTTCTTTTTTTGGTTACAAATATGGTAAGTTGGCAGATCTGTTTGCTTATGTGGTTTTTGAATTACACGGTTGGAAATAAAACTTACTTGAGTTTGGATCTTGTCACATGCATTGGAGCTTAATAGCTTTTTGATACTATCCCTGTTCACATTTTTTAGCTATTGGAAGAAAAGAATTCCCCTCACTATGATCAGCTACCAAGCCAACATGGGGGACCCGTCCCATTGTTCTGATGGAACATTTCAAATCAATTGTCTATTTCCCTTTATTCATATATTTGGTGCCTTATTATCCTTTGGAATTTGTATTGTAAGGATGTAACCTTTTACCAGCAATGTGTGATATCTTGCATATTCACACTAATATTTTTCTTAGTGTGCTAAAATGTGGTAAGTTAAGCTTTGGGTATTTTTTTTATAAGTATGAAGTATTATAAACAAAAGGGGAAACCCCACAAAATACAGCCTAAAAGGACCTCAAGATGAGGTTCTCAAAACAAAACAAACTACATCTCTTGCACAGACATTGTATTTAATAGCTCCTCCCATCTAAACACAAAGGAGTAAAAAAAACAGCCTCTAAACTCCAAAGATATGGAATACCAAAGATACAAATAAGATTTAACTCACAACACCATCTTAGGAATACCTCTTCTTTTCCTTTAGACATTTGGGAATTTCGTTCTTTCCAAAGAGTCCACATCATTGCAAAAGGAAGAATTTGCCAGAGGTATTGCCCTTTGCCACAAGAGAAGCTGTGGGTCTTTGTTTCTCCTTTTTGATGTGTGGAGTCCGAGAGATGGTTTCGTTGTTGAGGGTCAGCCGAGGATGGGAGTCGAAACCAAGTTTCCGGCTTCCCTCTTCATTTTTGGAGTCTAGCTGCATTCCATGCAATCAGTGATTTGTGTGGTGGCTATATGAAGATCAATCAAGTTACCTCGAAGCTTGAGTGCATGGGTGGGTGTGCATATGGGCTAGATTGAATGAAGTCGTCCCAGCTTTTGTTAACATTTTGGTGGATTTGTCGGTTTTCTGTGTGGTTTGAAGAGTTTCCGGTTGGCTGGAGCCGCTCCGTTAGAGTGTCAGACATAGGGATGCTTTGGGAGGCAATAAATCTTCAGATGGACTTCGTTTTATAGGGGTGTAGGTATAGTTTTAATTTCATATTGGTGCAAGTTATAGAACAAAGACTAATTTGGGATCTGATGATTGAAAGCTTTTAAAGAAGGCTAGCATTTTGGAAAAAAAAGGATATCTATTTAAAGATAATACCAAAATTAACCTTATCAAGAGTATTCTTATAGCCTTCCCATCCACTTTTCCACTTTTTGTCAATATTTTCATTCTGGTGAGCATTGCTAACAAGTTGGAGAAGTTGGTCTAGGGCCTTCTATGGAAGGGTATAGAAGATGTGCACAAGTACCATATAATGGATTGAGCAATGATTTGCAAGCCGAAAGTGGAAGATGGTCTTGGTTTTTGATACTTAAGGGATAAGAATTAAGCATTATTGGGTGAATGGCTTTGGAGGTTTGGTGTGGAGGTTGATGTTTAATGTAGTTTCATTCATAGTATGGTAGACGATTTTGGTTGGGACAACAATTTGATTGCGTCATTGTATGTTGGAGTGTGAAGGAAATTTATAAATTGCACGGCACTCAAAACATAAATGTGTTCAAGGGTAGCATGTGTGACGAAGTAGGATTTTGGGAGGATATTGTGTGTGGGGGCACCTTCTGGATTGAAACAGTTAGTGAATCTTAACTTTATTGGAACAGTTAGCAAATCTTCTGGATTTTCATTTAATGATGGGGAGGGTTTGCTTATTCTGATAATGGGCTTTTAAATTTATCACAGAGACAAATATGAAGAGCATTCTATAGCCTAAAACTCAAGTCTAACAATGTACAATCTCTCTCTCTCTCTCTCTCTGATTGGTACAAATCTCTAATGAACTGGTGCTGTAACATCTACTTATTTATTTTCCTTTGAATCATCTAGAAAAAGAGAAGAGATACATTGAATATTAGAATATCTTGATTGAATACAAACACTGTATAATAATACAGTTACAAGAAATACATACATTTCATTGGTGAAACACATGAGTCGAACCTATGCAAGTGCTGGTTTATTGTGTGACAGGTACGGTTACAAGAGTCAAAATTTGAGTATCCATGGTACAGAGTATTGAGAGTTTATGTCACTTACTGTACTTCAGGGCATTGTCGTCCTTTCACTTATATTAACTCTCAATACAGAGCTGCAGATGTTGTTATTTGAAGCCTGAGCACTTCTCCCCTTTTATTTTATTTTTATTTTCTAAGAAGTGATAATTATAAAAATAGTAAACAGCAAAAATACTTCTAGACATTTTGATTGTCGGAGCATGCCTTTGCTAATTGAATAAGTTTCTGTTCATCTGATTATTAGACTGAATTTACGTGCATGTTTGGGTATTGCTAGTGCATTTGCATACAAAAATTCAATATTACCTGTATGATGATTTATGGATTTTCACAGGAGGTTAAGGTTCTAATTGCCTAGGATATTTTAAAATGGTTCTAGGAAAAAATTTCTTGTCTGCTAAAAATCTGTTTTTTTATGCATGCTGCTCCACAATAATACAATAAATTCATAAGGCTGTTGAAATATACAAAGTGGTCTGAAATAATGAGTAATTTGTTAATTCATATTCTCTAGCATGCTTTTGAACTCCCTCTCCTCTCTGTTCTTTTCTGTGAAGTTTTGAGTGACTAGTTAAGAATCATTCTAGGACGTTGGTTGGAAAAGTAACTTGTACATTGTGTTTGGATGGTGCTATTTACAGGAATGCTTAAGCCCCTTTGATTATTGTGATATTGTTACCTCAACGACTCACAAAAGTCTCCGAGGCCCTAGGGGAGGTATTATCTTTTATAGGAAAGGAATAAAGCTGAGGAAGCGGGGGACGCTTTTGAGTCAAGGAGATGATAATGACCAATATGATTTTGAGGAAAGGGTAAACTTTGCTGTTTTTCCAGTATTGCAAGGTGGACCTCACAATAACCACATTGCTGCACTTGCAATAGCCTTAAAGCAAGTGGCTACTCCTGAATACAAAACATACATGCAACAAGTAAAAAAAAATTCTCAGGCTTTAGCATCTGCTTTGCTGAGAAGAAAATGCAGATTAGTAACTGGAGGTACAGACAACCATTTGTTGCTTTGGGATCTGAGAACTATCGGCTTAACAGGTATTCTATGAATCTATGTTTCCAGAATTGGTATACTTGGCTTTGTTATTCATTGCAAATCACCTTATAATCATGTTTGAGGCAATGGGTGGCAGCTTATTCATGATATCCCGGGCATGATAATGTTCCTTTATTTGATTGCCTTATTTCTAGTTACTTGTTATTGTATTAAATCAAATAGTTTCATTTTTACAAGCACAGTCCCATTCATTTGCATCACTTCATTTTTGGTGATGGTATGCTAATTTTTTTTGTTAAATGACTTTTCCCTTTAGTGAAAGCCTTTGCAGATATGCTTTTGTAACAAATGGACTTGGCTTTTACAGATCAATTTAAAAATTATTATATTACATCCGACAAACCATGAAAAATTTTTGAACACCATGTAATGGATATATCCTGTTAAGAGGAATATGTAACTTTGAAACATGTCTCACTTTTTGATGGAGTAGAGATAATCTGTAACCCTTTTTAAGACTTATTGATAGATCATCTTCAGTTATATGGACGGTGTTTCAATTGTTGATTTTGAAACCCTAACAGTTTGGACTTCAAGTTTCTTGATCTGATCAGCCTTCGTAAGTAGGGGAATTTAACGTAGGAGAGTTAAATGGTGGAGATCATGCTTCAAGACTGAATGGATTGTTGTGATGTTTGTCTGGAGGAGATATGATTCCTGAAGTTGTATGTCTTGGAAGTGTTTGAAGAGTTGTATGTTACAAAAGAAGTCGAAGTAATCTTTATTGTTCTTATTTTCAAAGTAGAAGAGACTGATTCTCTAGGAACTACATTAGCTTCACTGGGAGCACTTGTGAAACTTGGCTGAAGTTCTCTCTTCACGGATTTTAAGAGCTTTGGGTTCTCATTTTCCTTACTTGTAGGATCTGTTAATTGTCAAAAGATCAAAAGAATACTTAATAAAACTTTCATTGCTTGTGAATATTTAGTCTTTGGGAAGATTGAAGGTTAGTAGTAATTTGTAAAGTTGACTTGGGGAATGATTATAGTCATCTCGACTGGCAGTTGTCGATTATCTGTTTGAGAGCTGTTATTTTGGTTAAAGTCCTATCTTCACGTCTTTTTAAGAGTGATTTGCAAAGTTGACTTGGGGAATGATTATAGTCATCTAGTCTGGCAGTTGTCGATTATCTGTTTGAGAGCTGCTATTTTGGCTAAAGTCCTCCTTCACGTCTTCTTAGGAGCTTTGTGTTCTCACTTTCCTTAACAGATCTGTTATTTGTTAGATGAGCAAACAAATTTTAGTGGAAGCTTGATTGCTTGTGAATATTTTATCCTTTAGCGAAGATTGAAGACTATTAGTAGTTAGTGAAGCTGAGTTGGGGAATTATTATAGTCATCTTGACTGGCTGTTTGAGAGCTGGAATCTTGGCTAAAATCCTTTCCACGACTTTTTTAAGAGCTTTGGGTTCTAATTTTCCTTTCTTAAAGGAAGTATTACTTGTCAGATGAGCAAACAAATTTTAATGGAAGTTTGATTGGCTTGTGAATTTTTAGTCTTTGCATAATTGAAGATTAGGCGTGATTTGTGAGTTGACTTGGGGAATGACTATAGTCATCTAGACTAGCAGTTTGTCGATTATCTAGTTGAGAGCTTTGGTTTCTCATTTCCTTTCCTAAAGGATCTGTTATTTGTCAAATTAGCAAACAAACACTTAAAGTAACTCTGATTGCTGGTGAATATTTAGTTTTTGCAGAGATGGAAGACTAGGAATAATTTGTATGACTTGGAGAATGAGTATTATATTGATGTAGACTGGCAGTTTGTCTATTAATTGTTTGAGAGTTCGTATCTCTACATGTTTTTATTTATTTATTCTTATATTAAATGCTTCTCCATGGTATCCATAGATGATAAGGATGGTGGGGCTCTCCTTATTTAGATAGGAGGTTTTGCTTCTTATATTCATTACTTCTATTGGATTGCTATTTTAGCAAAAATTTTGACTAGGGACTTGAGACCAGCAATGCGGCACTTTTGCTAGTTGATGCATTGTTACGCCCCCAAATCCGCTATCTGGTCATCTCGACCTTTCTCGTATCTTGAGGCGCAGTCTGATCATACAAACATGTAGTTAGACAAAACTAGTATCGCGATGCAGCGGAAATATATCGGATAATTTTTCATTTTGTTTAAATAATCCATAAAATGAAACACACTTCATTGATATATAAACATAATATCAGATGATCTCTCGCCTCAGTCAAAACCAGTCTCATTAAAACCATAATACACATCCAAAAAAATGCATATATCGGAATTCCAAATACATGTTACTAAACGGTCAAAAGACCTACATATCCTATGTATCATTCTACAAGATAGAAAAATTATACAAAAGATAACATCGTCTCTAGCACATATCAAAAGAAATGTCAAAAGCATCAGACTAATTATTTTAATCTTTTTCCTTAAATACACTAAAATCCAAATCCTTGAACTTCGTATTGTACGTATATCGAGGCAGTGTGCCCACCAAAAACTTATTTTTCAAAGGATCTCTTAAATATTTTCAAGAATTCTTAGGAATTTTCTAGAATTTCTTATAGTTAAATGGTGTTTTTTGCTATTATTCTAACATCAGGGGTTAGATTGTAAATATCCAAACTTATGTATTTTACTCAATATATGAGTTTGTATTTATAGAGATTCAAAACCCATAATTTTCATCATTTTCTATTAAGGGCTAAAAGTTTGAACATTTTTTTCAAATCTTTTGATATGTATTCGAAGCATTTTGATCTAAAATGCTGCTTATATTTAATCACAATAACTTTTGATCTGCAAGTCCGATTTGGACAAACTTTAAAATGACATACATATTAAATTCGAAATAGTATAAAAACTCTATTACAATACTCCTAGAGATAGGGTCATTACATCAAAGCGCATATGCTGTTCGTGCTCTTCTCTAGTCCGCGAGTAGATCAGATCTTAAAGGGTTTACTCAGAACTTGTTGTTGGATTTTAAAGGCAGTTGGGAGGATCACTTGTCGCTTGTAGAGTTCACATACAACAATTGCGATCAGTTAAGCATCGGCATGGCACCTTGTGAGGCTTTGTACGGAAGGCCTTATAAGTCTCCAATGTGCTGGTCAGAGGTTGGAGAGAGAAGCTTGCTTGGTCTTGAGGTGGTGTAGGAGACCATTGAGAAGATCGAGATCATCCGAAAACGTCTCCTTGTAGCGTAGAGTCGGTAGAAGTCTTATGTTGATCTGCATCGTCGTAAACTTGAGTTCTCCATTGGCAGTCATGTCTTTTTGAAGGTATCGCCGGTCAGAGGAGTGATGAAGGTTCTTCAAGAAAAGGAAGCTAGTGCCGAGGTTCATTGGGCCATTTATGATCATTGATAGGATTGGTGAGGTTGCATATCGCTTAGCTTTGCTAACCTGGTTGGCCGGAGTTCACGACGTATTCCACGTTTCGATGCTTCGCAAGTATGAGCCAGATCTATCTCACGTGCTTGATTGGAATTCTTTAGAGCTCTGAGAGGATGTTTCATATATTGAACAACTTATCTGTATCCTCACCACGAAAGAGCAGGTGTTGCGCACTAAGGTGATCCCCTTAGGGAAGGTGTTATAGCAACACCACAACATTGGGGATGCCTCTTAGGAACTAGAGGCTAATGTCAGAGAGAAGTACCCATTTATTCTCGGATTAGGCATGTCTAATTTCGAGGACATAATTCCTTAAAAGGAGGGAGGGATGTAATGACCTTATCTCTAGGAGTATTATAGTAAAGTTTATATAATACTTTAAATTTAGTATGTTTGTCATTTTAAAGGTCTCCATAATAGCTTTCTATCGGTATCAATTGTCCAAATCAGACTTGTAGATCAAAAGTTATTGTGATTAAATATGAGTAGCATTTTAGGTCAAAATGCTTCGGATACATATCAAAATTTTAGTCTCACATTGGAAAATGATGGAAAATTCTGGGTTTTGAACCTTTATAAATGTAAAGTTACAAACCCATATCTTGTGTAAAATACATGAGTTTGAGTATTTGCAATCTAACCCTTGAAGTGAAAATAATTGCAAAAAACACCTTTCAACTAGAAGAAATTCTAGAAAATTCCTAAAAATATTTAGGTCATTTGAAAAGTATTTTTTGGTAGTCCCATGACCTCGAGATACACGTTACCTCGAGATACGAGTAATAAGAAGTTCGAGGATTTTGAATTTGAAGGTATTTACAGGAAATTATAAGGAAGCTTTTGACATTTCTTTTGATATACATGTACCAGAGACGATGTTATATTTTGTGTAATTCTTCTATCTTATAGAAGGATACATGAGATATGCATGTCTTTTGACTATTTAGTGACATGCATTTGAGATTACGATATATACACTTTTTGGATGGACGTATTTTGATTTTGATGATAGTGTTTTGATTGAGGCGAGAGATCCTATGATATTATGTATATGTCAATGGAGTTTGTTTCATTTTATGGATTATTTAAACAAAATGAAAAATTATCCGGTGTATTTCCACTTGTGATACTAGTTTTGTTTAATCGCACGTTTATATGATCAGATCGCACCTCAAAATACGAGAAAGGTTGAGATGACTAGATATCAGAACTGGGGCGTGACATGCATTCTTTTTGAGGGAGCCAACGATATAGGGTCTCATCTTTTAGTTATTGTTCTTTCTCATCTTCAATTTGGAACTTATTTTTTCCATTACGTTATGTCATGGAGTAGTGGAAAATGTAGGGGATGTCCTAAATGTTGAGAGTACTTGTTTGTTTGAAGAGATAGTCCACATCTGTTGATTCCCATTTTCTGTGGTGTTTAGGAGTAGAACAATTAAACGTTCAGAGATAGTGTAAGATAAATGTGGCTAGAGAGAAATTTCAAGAGTCTCGTTGATTCTACTATTCTGTGTAAGGAGTTCCATACCGATTCTTCATGACATTTTCAGAGATGTTGAATTGAACCTGTAAATTTTAAGGACTGTTTTCATAAAGAGGTGAGCTAGTAATCCCTTCCTCTAGTTTGTAGGTTCTCATGGTACACTCTAAAAGGACATAGTGGATATATTTACTTCCTTTATGTGGTACAACTGGAATTGGGGCCCCCAAAATAGCTGAAGATGTTTCTCTACATCAAGGTTTGAGTAGTCATATTTGAGGGAGATTCCAAAATGTCATTTGTTGGACAGGGTTTATCCATGCAAAGGCGTTTCCTCTTCACTTCTCAACATATTAGAGGCAGATGATGAGGTGGATAGTCTCGCTAAAGATGGAGGGTTTTATCTCTTTCTATTTTGGATCCTTTATTTATATCTATGACCACCTCTTTGGTCATTTACCCTCTCTCAGGATTGGACTTTTTTTTTACTTTATTAATTTAATTTACCGATAACAGGAAAAGAGGATTCCAGTAGTATACAATTTTAGCAATTTGATATGCACAAAATGTGTGTGGATAGTATTTCAGTCAATACTTTATTTATCTTACTATGATGAAGTGTTAGACAAGGATATTTGTGTCCATAATATCAACGTATTGTGGCCAGGGTATAAAGTTTTAGTTGAGTAAGCTGCAGATTGGCCAATGAACGCAATGTAAAAGTGGCAGCAACTTGGTCATGTTGGAACTGACTTAGCTGAGTCAGTGCTAAGTTTTCCAGCTTCAATTTGGCCACTTCACACATCAAAACTGAGGTTTAGCTCCACAGTTACGGCACTAGTTTTGGAGTGTAGATGGAACATAGTTTGTTATAAATCTGGCACTACTGCACTAGTTTTACTAACATAGATGGAACAATGTTGGCCAATTCATGACATATTTGATATGGGAATTCTATTTTACTGGTACTCCTACTTTAGCTCTACTAGCGTAGATGGAACATTGTTGGCCAATTCATGATGACATTTTTGATATGGGAATTCTATTTTACTGGTACTCCTCGTGGGGCCCAGAGATGAGTTAATGGCTGATTTTTGGTGAGGATACTTTCCTCACCATGGAGATCATCCTTGCATAAAATCAGCCCATTTCGACATTTGAAGCCTTATGAAAATAAGTTCAAAAATTCCGGATTGTCCATTTTCACCATTTAACTCAGTCCACATTTGATAGGGTAGAAGTTTCAGAAAGGGTTGATTTCTAGTGAGGATCATCCTCACCGAAGATCAGGCCTTAAATCATCTCCATGTGGGCCACACGACTGTTTATATTATACTAGTGTTGTTGGCCTGTGATTTGCACACGCCGATTGGTAAAAAATTAAGGAAATTTAAAAAAAAAACTTTCCTTGTCCATCTCCAGTTGGGTAAACTGCCCCGTCGTCTTGTCCTGCCCCATTTATACATTCGAAAAAAACCAAAACAAAAACAAATATTAATGTGACAGTGTGCGAGGATAGATAGGTAAGAGGATAAGGTATATAAGAATTTAGATGGATAAATATCAAGAATTGAGTGAAAAGATTTTAGGAGTTGAAGGAGGATTTTTTTTTTTTTTGAGAGTTAAAGGGTAGAGAGATTTTGGGAAATATACAAAACAGAGAAGTTGTCTCATCTCTTATCTTAATCGGCCACTCCCACTCATTTGACCTGTGCGTGCAATAGATTGAAAATTTGAAAATCAAATTTTGAATTTTAGCGCTGTCATTTTCTATTATTTTCTGTTATATACGTTATTTTCCCATTTTTTTTTCCATTTTTGCCTGTGCGTTACAATCTGTTATAATGGAAAAATATGGTAACGCCCCCAGTCCGTTATACCATTTGAGTGCCGAAGGCACCCAATTTTTGCAAACGCTTTTGTCAGAGAGTGCCGTGGGCACGTGCCATTTACTAGTTTGTAAACGTAGGAGAGTAGAAAAGAGGAGGATTTTGAGGAATATTTATTGGAGAGATGTTAGAAATAGAAAAGAGAGTTGTAACTGTTGGGATAAGAGAGAATACAGATGAGCGGTTAGGACGAGAGAAATGGGGATACAAATAATGACGTACTGACATGGCACTCTGAACATATAGAGTGCCACGTGAGCACTTCTCTGCTTTAATATAGATAAAAGAGATGTGTCGAAAAATATTTGCCCCCCTATCTCGACCATACACCCACTTTTTACATCCGACAATGGGGCTGCACATTGAGAACATGTTGGACAAGCCAACCACACTGTGTTGTCCATTCCATGGAGATCATTCTCACGTAAAGTTACTTGAATTTGGAAAATCCAGAACATCCAAATTAACCATTATTTTAGGGCAACCTTTTATATAGTTATTAATGATAGAATGTCGGATGTAAGAACTAAGAAGTGGATATAACAAATGAATATATATATTTATCCTAACCCACATATATGTGTGTGTGATGCTGAGGTGGCAACAAGTGTGGCATGTGTGGTTCCCAGCTGCCACGCATAAATGTCTTGCATGGTCTTAAATCCTTGGATTGGCCAGAAAACGAACTGACACCTTTCTGACAATACATCTGTGAATGTGTGGGTTTCCTTTGGGCCCAACACCTCAGCTGCCACATGTAAAGAAACTTCACATCTCTCGAAAACAATGACATGTATGGTCTTCAATCCAGACCATCCAAATCTTGGGTCAGTACTTGGATTTGCCAGAAGCCAAAATGCTCACCTTTCTAACAATGCCATTTGGATGGTGAGGATTCTGTCGAAATGAAGGATCATCTTTTTGGGTATTTAGGATTGTCCAAAAAGTATGTAGTTCGGTTAGTGGCCATTCCAATAGCTAGGGGTAACGTTCGGATTGATGACCTTGAATACATTTTGTTGGCACCCTGCTAATTGGAGTTCTGTGTGGGCTGTATGGGGTTGAATGGTTGTGTGGGGTTGCGTGTTTGTGTGGCGGTGCATTTACATGGGCGTGCATCCTTATGTGGGTGAGCCTGCATGTGTGTGGGAGGGCTTGGGTCTGTGTTTGCGTGCATGTGCATGTCCATTGCAAACACAACAGAATAAGATCAACTCAATTGCAGAGCAAAAGGAAAAGATAGTTACAAAAGGCCTGAAGCAATTTTTGTCTTTTTGTTCGGCTACGACTTGGTCCATGCAATTTAATATGTATAATTATTTGTTTTGCAGTCTGATGCTTTTGCATGTAACTATGTAAGGTATGTCCTGACCTTTTTTTCTCTCCTTTATATAGGTAAAAACTATGAGAAGGTCTGTGAGATGTGCCACATTACTCTCAATAAAAGTGCCATTTTTGGTGATAATGGTGCAATTTCTCCCGGAGGTGTGCGAATTGGTATGTAAAGATCTTCGTTGCATATTGCAACTTCCTCATGGCAGAACTCATGAGAACTTGCTCATAACAGAGGAAAGCTTACTGTTGTGTTGATATTTTCCTTTCTTATTTTCATCAGGTAGTCCTGCTATGACATCAAGAGGCTGTCTAGAAGCTGATTTTGAGACGATTGCCGACTTCCTCCTCAGAGCAGCACAGATTGCAAGTATTGTGCAGAGGGAACATGGGAAGTTCCAGAAAGATTTTCTGAAGGGTCTCCAGAGCAACAAAGATATTGTTGAGCTCAGGAACCGCGTTGAAATTTTTGCTTCCCAGTTCGCGATGCCAGGTTTTGACGTATGAATGTGTTAAAACGGAGGCAACAATGCCTGGACAGCTACTTGTCATCCAACTTCTGGGACTGAACATTGCTGCACATGGTAACACATGCAAATTCCTGCTCTTTGTATTGTCTTCTGGTTTTTGTTTCCTTGCATCCTCTGTAAATTACGGAAGATCACTCACTATCTGGATCTGATGTCTATCACAAAGTTCGAATCCTAGAATCATCTACCATTGTTGCATATGGTGACAATGAGCCAAATTGATGTTCTCCCTACTTGGTCGACTTTCACTCCGTGACTTTGTAAAAATTATACAGAATCATTTGTTCTTTCCTATTTAATATATTGAGATAAATATGTTTGTGATGTTCCCTGCCAAAACTTTGGAGTTCGGAGTGGTCTGTATTCTTATATCGTTCATTTGAAACTATTGCTGCCGTATGGTGGTAGAACATGAAATTTATACCCCAGGCCGTTTTAATGGATTCCGGTAAATTGTTTGACCATAGGAGCATTGTTCATTGCATGTAGAGCTGCATTTTATGATACCTTAAGTGTTAATCCTTGAGATTTTCCAGGTTTGTGTTTGCAGCCGTAACCCTGAACGATCCAGTATTGTATCGCTGTGGTGTGGTGCTGCTAGTGTATGAGAGACTCTAGGCCTTAAAGGTTTGGCGCGTACACATTCTAAGCCTTAAGTGGTTGCTGTGCAAGTGAAATGTTTCTGATAGAGCTTGTTTGAGGTCACATGGTTTGTAGGACCTTATTAGTGGTTAATTTCAATGCTTGAGGTCAAACGGCCTTGATCCTTTCTGGTAAAAGATGGAAGATAAAGGGATTGAGGTGACTTGTATCTGGAGAGAGGATGCATGGTCCAGTATCTGGATTTACAAAACCTTCGGTGTTGCTCCGGTTCTTTAACTACTCGAGAATTCAAATATTTGATAGGCTCTATTACTCAATAGTAGCACTAATTGCATGATCTTGTATCAGAATGGGCAAGTTCAATGATAGCGAAAAGCGCTTGCAGTACTACACTAATTCCTCTGTTTAAGTTTAATGTCCTAAAATCAATTATGGGTGAAGTTTTAGGAATTTTATCTTAGTAAAAAAATTTTCAAAAGTTCCAAACCTGAACACCACTCGCTGAAGAAAAGAACTGAGGTATATTGTTGTTGCTACTAAAAAATCTTGACTTCGCCATCTCATCTCTTACTGAGATTTATTTTAATTGTTAGTTTATTATTCCTTGAAAACCCTTGAAAGGAAGGGAAGGCATTGATTTCCGGTGAAGGGACGAAAAGCATGAAATTGGAACTTGGAAGGTAAAGAAAGTGACCCCAAATATGGGTTTTCTTAATCCCCCCACCCCAAAAGAAGAAAAAACAAAGAGAAAAAAGCGGAGGGAATCAGATCATCTCCAAAAGAAGAGAGAGAGCAAGAGAGGGAGAGAGGAAAAAGTAGAAAGAAAAGAAGGAACAGAGGAAGCAAGACAGAGGAGACATGTCAGGAGGGTGTTGAGAAGCTTTCATCATCAACTCCATTGCTTTCAAAGGAACCGAATCAGACAAAAGCTTCCACAAGAAAGAAACTGCTTTTGAATTTAAAGCAACCCAGGAATCTTCAGTCCCCACAGTCTCCCCCCTTCCATCATTCTTTCACAAATGAAATGATTAGTCATTTACTGGAACAGCTAAAGAACCCATGAAAAAGAAGAACATTAATAATTAGAAGAAGAGCCCCCTAATTTTAAACATTTTTTAAGGATTAGCATTAAAGAAAAAGCTTTACTAACTTTTTTTTTTTTCCTTCTGCTTTTTAACAAAATCTCTCTCCATAATCTCAAATTTTCATACATGTAACATTGGATTTGTCTATAATTTCTAAGATTTGTGAGAAATACAAGAAGCATCTTCCTTTTTTTATGTGACTTTGCTTTTTACAGAGAGAAAGAAGCTGCTGTTTGTGGGTGAGAAACTTTTCTTGATTGCTTGGCTTTCTACTGAAGCTTCTACCTAATATTATTATTCCTTCCTTCTTTCTTCTTCTTCTCTTCCTTGAATCTCAATATTGCCTTCCTCAAAGCCAGAATCACATTTTTCTTTTCAAACTTTTCCTGTTTTGTGTTCTTGATCAAAATCTCTCTTCAAAATCTTCCACTGTAGTTGCTGCAAAACAGAGAACACAAGAACCAAAAACAAAAAAAATAAAAGGGATAATAACAAAACGACCACCCCACCACCCCACCACCCCACCAACCCCATTCTTTCCCCTTTTCTTAACCTTCCATCTCTACCTGTGACTGCAAATGTCCAGAAGCTTCTTCCTTCCTTCAACAATTTCATCAAAGAAATCATCAAGCTGCCCAATAATACTCTCTGTTCCTGATTTCAACATCCCAAAAGAACTCTTCATGTTCTCCACCCTCTCTCGAATCCCAACCTCTGATTCACATTCTCCCAGTCCCTGATTAGATCTCCTTTCCAACTCTGCTTTCACCTCATCCATCGCGATCTTCACTCTTCGGAACTCGTAGAGCAGAATTCCTGGTCGCCCCTCAATCCTATTGATTTCTGATGCTACCCTTTGCTGCAATCTTGTTGTTGATACCATGAACGCCGACCCAAAGAACAAACACCCCTCATATCCTCCTCGGCGGAAGCTTGATTCCGGCCAACAGTAGACCAATCCACAAAGCAAGATCATAAGGAGAAGTGAGCTGACATTCCTCATTGCGTAAAGAACACCACGGAAACCATTGAATCCATTTAGTTTTGATTCTAGGGAAACCTTCTCGTCAAACCGGAGGGAAAGAGGTTGGATTCTGGTTTCCATCAAGGCCTTGTTCTCCTCCTCCAACCCCATGGCTTCTCTGCGACAACCTGAGATTGCTCGAATGACCTGTATATAGAATTTGAATAAAAGAATCAATACAAATTAAAAAAGAACCAAACCAAGATTGTTTTTTTTTTTTTTTTTTTAGTTTTTTCATGACTGATCGACCTGACGGGATAGCTGCTGGCTCGGATTGCGGTGACCATCTAGGGAAGAGGCAATATCAACTCCAGTCGAATAGTAATTCTCCATGCCGGAGATGCCTGATTTGATTACATGACAGGCTTCCCAGAGCCTCGAGCTCTCATCCATGTACTCATCGAGCCATTTCTCTCCGACAGGCAGGTGGAGTTTCTGAACTAGAAGGGTTAACTGGGAATGGAAAGATCGAAGAAGGGAGATGACCCTTTGAAGGAATTGAATGGACATGAAATTAGTGGAGAGGAAAGAACGTTCAAGATCGTCGATCCCTCGAGTGAGAAAGGAATAGAAGCCATTAACAGAGGTAGTGGATGAAGCATCCATCATAGAAAGTAAGAAAAGATGGTATAGAAGAAAAGATGATAAAAGAGGGAGATATTTAAATTGAAAGAAGAAGAAGAAGAAGAAGAAAGAAAGAAAGAAGGAAGGGAACAGCTTGAAAGCTCAGGTTTCTATGGTGAAAAGGATGGTTGGGAGCAATGATGGGTGTTTCCTCTAGAGGGGAAAGGATGATTGGGAATCTGCCATTTTCATTTTTTAATGGGCAGAAAGGATGAGAAAGAAAAAAAAAAGAAAGAAAAGAAAAGAAAAACAGAACAAAAACAAGAATGAAACAACAACAATTCAAGCCGAAAAAGAACACGAAGTCTTCATGGCTTCTCTGTAATCTCTTCCACTTTCAAAGAGTTTAAATAAATAAATATATTTAGATAAATAGATAGAAACTAGTAACCAGTAAATAATGTTTCCACAATATTCTTTTCTTCTTGTTCCTTGATGTTTGCAAGTGTGTTTTTTTTTTTTTTGGGTTGTAAAAGTTTGACTGCTTTGACTGAGATTCTTCTTCTTAATTCTTATTCCTCTCCCCCCTCCTTTTGATTTGAGTGCTCTTTGGCTTCTTTCCTTTTCTTTTTCTTCCTCGAGCAACTGACTTTGCTTCTTTATTTTCCCTCTTTCTTGTTGAAATTTGTGGGTTTATTTTTCCTAGATATTTTATTTTATTTTGATTCTTTAAAGAGATATGAATGATGGGGGTTCCTTGTATTAGGATTTCTTTCTCTCTACTATACAAAATTCGTCTTTTTAGGTTCCCAAACACTTATCTAAGTTGATAAGGGCTTGATTTATTAACTGATGGGTCTTGGTTTCAAAACTCCATTTCCACCCAAAAAACAGCTTTATTATCTGATGCCAACAACAAACATGATCATGCTCCCTACATACCATACATTGCACATTGATTCGTTGATCTGGACTGTTCGATACGTGGACCATTTCTTCGATGCAACATAGCCCAAGAAAATTGAACGGTTTAGGTGTGCGATACGGGTGACGGGAGCATGATCTTCAATGCTTTTGGGGGAACATGGGATATTTATTTTAATTTGGTGTTATTTTATAGTCTGTTTTTCTAGGTGGGAGGGTGGACTACGAAATATCTACTTATGAGTTTTTTATTTATTTTATTTTTATTTTGTTTTGTAGAGTGCTCGTGGGTTTTTGAAGAATGAGACACTTGAGAGCATGTTGGTCTTTTGAGATCTCATTGGAAAGTGAAGGAGCTATTGAGTATTATTTCTCATTTTATTTTTAGTATTATAGACCATAACTTTATCAACATACATACATACCCATGTATGTGCTCCATACTCACTCCATTTGATGGGTCCTACTTGAGGGGATCTCCTCGATTAGATGATCATGAGAGTGTTTAAAAACAATCGAGCGGTGTAGATTGATTGGACTCATTGATTGGATGCTATGGATGTTTATAGACCATTATTATGGTCTGTGACTTTGATCTTAGGATTCCTATACCTAATTCAAGAGCATTTTATTTTTTAGTATTATAGACCATAACTTTGGCAACATATATACCCATATATGTGCTCCTTTTGAGTAGGTACGTAGGACCCCACCATTTGATGGGTCCCACTTAAGGAGATCTCCTTGATCAGATGATCCTGAAAGCGTAAAAACAATCAAACATCATGAATTAACTGGACTCATTGATTGGTATATAAGGCACCCCATTATTGCATCACTCAGGACTCTGATGTTTATGGACCATTATTATGGTCTATGTGACTTGGATTTTAAGATTAGCTAATTCAAGCTTTTTTTTTATTTTTTATTTATGGTTTGAGATCTCATTGGAAAGATTTTTTTTTTTTGTAATCCAAAAAAAAAAATTTCCTTACTATTTTATTTTTAGTATTATAGACCCTAACTTTAGGGGCGGGATATTGCCACACACCAAATTATGGAAAGCACCCACTTTTTAAAACCACCCACCATGGTAAACGGTAATAGGCTACCGTTTGAACCTATCAGTTTGTGTAGGTTCAAACGGTAGGACAGGGTCGTATCTATTTTCACTAAAACGGTAGGAACCTACCGATATTTGAACAAGAGAAACGGTAATAGGCTACCGTTTGCACCTACCAGCCTGGGTCGGTTCAAACGGTAGACACCTACCAAAATGTTGAGTGAGAGGTATTAGAAATTAAAGGGATTTTTTGTTTAAGTGGGTGCTTTCCATAATTTGGTGTGGCAATATCCCAGCTCTACCTTTATCAATATACATACCCATATATGTGCTCTATTTGAGTAGGCAGGAGACCCCACAATTTGATAGGTCCCACTTAAGGGGATCACCTTGATCAGATGATCCCGACCTCTTTTTTTGTACCGCTAGGGATGCTTAACGCCACTTCGCCAACTGGCGTTACCTGCCCTTTCGTGTCTCTCAGTGTGAAAATTAACTGGACTCATTGATTGGTAAATCGAGCACCCAATACGTGCATCAATCGTATGAACTATCCCAATACGTGCATCAATCGTACGCACTATGATTTTACGGACCATTATTATGGTCTATGTGACTTAGATGTTAGGACTCCACACCTAAATCAAGAATGTTGTTTTTTTTTTTTTATTTTCTTCGGGAGTATATCCTAACATACACTCACCTACTTCTTTTCTCAGATAGGCTTACCCTTTATACAGAGCAAACAAACAAGCTTTTAAGAATCCAAAATCTGCCCAGAAATAAAGGGTAGTTGCAGATTTAGGAATCTGGTGGTTGAGTACTTGCTTTAGTCATGTATGGTAGTCATGGAGATTCCTTTAGGCTACTCAAAATTGTAATTTTTTTTTTTACAGAACAGCAACCCCACCTCCCCATTTCTTTGGTTTAGGTAAAATTTTAGTTACTTTAGTTAGTATTCAGTGCTTTATCACGAACGAACGGTTGTGATCATTCGTTATCGATCTTAAGAAAATACAAGCATGCGAACAGTTCGATTTTGCGCGTATCGTTTTGGACGACATGTCATAGTACCATAGAGTTAACTCTGAGGAGATGTTTCTATTCTCTTTTATGATCCTTTATGGACACAACTGGATGGTCCATAGTCTCAACTCTCAACAATGAAAAGGTGATAAAAGGAATAAATGTCTATGAAAAAGGGAAAAAAATGGGATTGAAAAGAGGATATCCAATCAGCTGAGCAAGTCAGAATGTTGATATGGCCAGTCTTTGACAACTTGTTTCTTGTATTAATTCAATTGAATTGGCTTCAAGGGGACCACTGACACTGGGATTCATTCTTGAAGCTATGTTTAAAGGAAGGATAGAAAAGCAGTTAAGTATCAATTTTTTTGGGGGGTCAAAATACATATTTTAAAGTGTTGGGCTGGCACATATGGCCCATTGTTGACACACATTTTGTGCTTGAGGGGCTTGTCCTTTGTTTCTAATTTGAGATAAGAGGACGGCCTAAAAAGGGCTTGTTTTCTATTTTTGCAATTAAAGAAACTCCCATGTTTAATTGGCAGTGGTTGTGTCGGTGAAGGCTCTTCTAGTAAATAGAATGAGGGCTGTCACTAGCTTGTTCCCAATCCTTCATCCTTCAAAATCCTCGGATGTGATTCAGGTTTCTTAGAACATTTCAAACCGAGATCTCTATTATAGAGATAAGAAGAATATGTATTTTAATGAAAAGTGCTTTTAGAGCACCTCGATTCTCACTTCGATTCTCACTTCGATTCCAACCACCCATCTCTAAATCCCATATTTAAAACACTATTTTTAGATTTTCCTAAAAAACTCATACTTTTCTTCTAAAAAACTCAATCAATCACCGCTTCTCTCCACGATTATGTGATCCCTTATCTTATCAGATCGGATCTAGATCGGCATATTTTCTTATCGGATCAGGTTCGGATCAACACTGATCCGGCTTGAACTCGATCCATATATATATATAATATTAGTCTCATTTTAAAAGTATTGACGATATCTTTTTAATGATATCAATCAATTTTAGAAAAATTGAATTTGTAGATTAGAAATTATACTAATTTTATAAAAAAAAAGTTTAAAAGTAAAAAAAGGACATCTGATATCAAGTTATATTTTAATACATGAAAAATGAAAAAGTGAGAATTCTAATTTAATGGACAGTAATTGAGATTTATTTAGAGATCCATCTGTGTATAGAAACACAAAATGGGGTCTCCAAAATAGAGACCCCATTTGGTGTACGGTTGGAGGGTGTCCACTATCTATTTTAGAGAAATAGAGAATGGTTGGAGATGCTCTTATTGATGTTGGCGAAGCTCAATTCAGCTGTGTAAGAAAGAAAAGGTTCCTTGGAAAGTTACAAATAAATGGAACTCTATCAAATCTAGGTTCGATTGGATTGGTTTTAGTTCCATTTGGGTCGAAATCAATTTTGTAGCTGATCGCTCTGCCAAGCTAGCATGTTCCTTGAGTTCTGGCTCTTCGCAATGGTGGGATGGGAGACCTCCCTTCCTCACTATGCTCAAGGATCCTTGGAAGATTTACTATAGATTTGTTGATTAATGTTTCCCTTTTTCTTTCCATTTTATTTTTTCTCTCCCTTTTGGCGATGTCTTTAACTCTCCTTTTTGTAAACTTTTCCCCTATCCTCTTTTATACTACATTTAGCGGAAAAAAACAAAATAGGTGTTTGAGTGTAGGTCTAACTCGGTTTCTATAAGAGTTTTACTACCTCTTTCCCTCTCAAAATTGGTGCCAACAATTTCACTAGGTGGAGACCACATATGTCTGTGATCACCTTTTCTCCTAGAGAGCACAATAAGGCACAAAAGTGTTGGGTACTCCTTATCCTTGTACTCCCAAGGTTGATGTTGACACAATTAATTAAATAAATGAAGTGAAACTAAGTTTAACTTATGTATATAAACTAATTAATCAAAACATGTGTGCATGCTACAAATTTATATATATATATTATCTTGAAAACATAAATGGCCTCACACAAAGCCCACAACAAATTTGACCCATATCCAAACCCATATACAATCGTAAAAATGAGAAATGATAATTCAAGTAAAGGAATTTTTATTTATTGAATATCCCAAAATATAACTCGAATCTACCTCGAAACTTGGGTCCACCATAAAATCCATAACCTACCTAATTAGCCAATAAAAAAATATTTTTATGCAAAATTACAAAAATGCCCCTAAAAAAGAAATTAACAAAATACCTATCACAATGAATTTTTTTTTTGAAAATTTCCTAAAAGTTGCAGATGATATGAAATACTATTCTAGCGTTCTTATATACTAATTAAATGTGACCAAGAATGACTAAAATAGTCCAATAAGCAAAATGACAAAAAAAATGCCTTTTAAGGGAAAGCAAAATTTTCCAAAAATTTTTAGGGTCTCACAACCTATCCTTAAGGAAATATCATCTTCGAAAGTCAACAACTACCCTTCCTCTATGCTACTCACATACATCATATACTACATACATACGCAAACATATATATCATAGTGCATCTTTTGGTTTTCAAGTTATCACACGCATACACCAAGTGTTCACATAAAAGTACATTAAATGAATAAAAACCTAAGCTTACACCACAATCCCCATGGCAGTAAAGCCCAAACTCTTATACCACTATTATTGGGGAATTTTCCCCTTTTACTAAAACACCCTTGGAATCTAACGGTCATGATGTTATGCTAAAGGGCATTCTAATCAATTCACAGCCCAACGTCTGTATTCATTATTTGGCACAAAGATGCCTTTTGAGATCATTCAATGATTTATAAGGGATACCTCTCACACGAGAGGTGAAATCCACAATTTAACTCTCACGGAGAAGGAAAAATAGTAAAACCTCTTTAAGTAAATAGGTGCATGTCTGCTATTGTAAATGCTAGGGTCAAAAGAATGACACTTCTTCAAAAATGGACTTTAATACCCACAATACCCCCGTGTGGGGAATATTAACATAAAAGGCACACTGCCTTCTTTCAAAAGGCATTAAATGCCAATCATTACACGTCAGCTCACTTAAACTTTTAAAATGTAAAATGACCTTTAATTTTCCAAGTGCATGGGAAAAATTTGAAGTTCCCTTAATATTTATACGAGAAGACCTAGAGGGGGGGGGGGGGGGTGAATAGGTCTAATTTAAAATTATTCTGAGTTGATTACTAATACTTGCTTATAACATAATAATCAATTGAAAGTAATAAGAGAAAGAGACAACAATCCACAACACAAAAATATATAGTAGTTTGGTGAATCAACACATACGTCCACTCTCTATATATTTAAGTAACTTTACAATATTAAATAGGGTAAAGAAACTAGTCTCTATCGCAATCGATGTAAACAGAGTTTGGTCTCAACCAAACTTCATTTTAGTCAAGATCCCTCTTCACTCAAGTAGAACAACAATATGCAGAATTATCTGGAGAGTTTCTCTAAGAAAAACTCATTACTAACAACCAAAGTTACATCCTAATTAAGATCGAAGAGGAATGAAGCTTTGATGTTATTGAAGTGTGAAGTCAAACAACTACTTTGAAAAGCAGCTCAGACCAACCACCCAAAGTGTCCTTAAAACCGAAGAGGGCAAGTTATCAAATCCAATCTCCCACAAAATCCAACTAGAAGAACCATCGAAGGAGGCAAGGAGAACACAAACAAATTGCTTTTAGAGATAAAAAATTTAAGAGAAGATAGAGTGAATTGGTGAGTATGAAGAGTAGGGGGAGGGGGTATTTCTAGTTAAAGGGAAGGGGAGGGGAGCGCACATGATTGGAAGAAACTCAAGGATGATCGACTAGCTTGTCAGACCAGTCAACTAGTTCATTTGACTGGTTGACAGGTGGTTATTTCCCACCGATCACCCCATCTCCAAATCCGTTCGACTCCTCTACTAAAAATATGCATTTATGGTTTCGACAAATGGGGGTTTCTCATAATAGGCTGGGGTCAAATAAGTCTAAGTGAGACTCTAGCAGTGTTCACAAGTCCACGAACTCAAGACCTTGCTGCGCATCAAGGATCGTCTCATAGCCTTTTTAAAATTACTAAGTTTCGCTCTCCTAGTCTTTGACAATCGTCATAATAGAGATTACATAAATATCCAGGGTTGTTTTAAAATTGATAATATATGGAATATACTTATTAATCTCCACCTTTGTTAATTCTAAGACAACATATACAATGGTTCTCCCCCTAACAAAAATCATTACCCTCCCAATATAAGTAAATACATCAAGTCACAGGGAGAGGCACCAACACATCTTTGTTTAATCTTGTCAATCACATCACATACAAAGATGTCAAATAGAGATAGAGATTTTACTCCCATTAGTATAAGGTTAGTTAAATCTTTAAAGTTCTTAAGATGTTCATGTTGTACCAAATTCTTTGCCTTTTTGTCATGAATTGACAAAGAGGAGACAAGTTTTAAGATGATCAATCATGAATGCAAACCCCTAAGGACTTGCGTAGAAACTCAAAACACTGAGAGTCCAAAGGTTTAGTGAATGTATCGATCAATGATTTTTAATAGCAATATATTCAATAGAGATAATTTTATTTTCTACTAATTCTCTAATAAATTGATGTATAATATCAATATGCTTGGTGTGAGAGTGTAGAACATGATTTTTAGGATACTTATTGCATTGGTGTTATCAAAAAATAAGTTCATAGTCACCTGAATAATACCATAGTGAAGAATCATTTGTTTCACTCATAACATTTGAGCGCAACAACTACCAACAACAATGTATTATGCTTCAACAGTATATAAAGATATAGAGTTATATTTTTTACTTTGTCATGAAGCTAAACAATTTCCCATGTAAAAACACCCTCCACTGGTGCTCTTTCTATTATCAACATTATCTGCCCAATCTGCATTAAAGAAACCAACAATGACATTATTTGTCTCAAGATGGTACAAGAGACCATATTCAATGGTCCAACTAACATATCTAATAATTCTTTTAACCATAGTTACGTGAGATTCCTCAAGACAGGATTGATAACGTGCACATATGCTCCTACATTGGAGGCTATGTTAGGTCTGCTTGCAATGAGATATAAGAGGCTTCCTATCATACACCTGTAAAGTTTGGCATCAACAAGTTTTCTTGTGATATCATTGTTAAGTTTTAGACTGGTGCTTATGGGGTTGTTAGTAGATTTAGCATTTTTCAAGTTGAATTTTTTAATTAATTCTTTAGAATATTTTGATCGAGAGATGGAAATCTCAGTTCTTAATTATTTAATTTGAAGTCGTAAAAAGAAACTTAATTTACCTTCTAAGCTCATTTCAAATTCATATTTTATAATTACAACAAATTCTAGGGCATGTTCTTCTATGAAAGAACAAAAACAATGTCATCGACATATATTTGAGCGATCAACATGGATTTCCCTCATTTTTTAACAAAGAGGGTTTTATCAACATTTGCTATTGTAAATTCATTTTCTAATAGGAAAAGAGCGAGTATCTCGTACCAAGCTTGAGGGGCTTTTTTTTGGGGCCATACATAGTTTTCTTAAGTCTAAACCCATGGTTGGGAAAGTTAGGGTCTTCAACATCCTCAGGTTGTTGGACATGCACTTTTTCTTCTAGGACACCATTTAAGAAGGTACTCTAGACATCCATTTGGTATAGTTTGAAGTTAAGAATACAAGCTAAGGCTAGAAGTATTCTAATGGATTATAGTCTAACGACAGAGGCAAAGGTTTGATCAAAGTCTATTCCTTATATTTGAGTGTGATTTATAGGATTTTTCAGTCGTTGGACGGAAACCCTTAATCAACAAAATTTATCTTTTTCGGTTTACTTTTCCTGCAAAATTAAGAGATTTCTTGTACAATGGGAAGTGTCGGTTGTCGATCCGCACTCAGGATAGGGTGGCGTATTATTGGAACTAAAATTATGAAAATTACTAACTAAATAATGGAAAATATGGAGAGATGAGAATGGCGGTGTAGGATTTTTAAAACATGTATTTTTTTTGGAGATTGGTACTTAACCCTAGTAACTCAAATAAACACTACCAAAACCAAAGTGAAAATCAAAGCAAACTTTTATTCTTGAGATCAAATAGACAACTTACAATAGTTCCTCAACTAACAACTAAGCATTAATTAAACAACAAAACTAGAAAGCAATGAACAAAATTAAGCTAGAGAGAGAAGAGAGAGTAGAGAGAAAAGGATGAGGACTTTAGAGAGAGAGGGAAAACTTTTTAGAATCTAGATAGAGAAACTTGAGCTGTGGAGAGAGGGAAGAGAGAAAGAGAGAAGAAGAGAAAGAGAGAGTGATAACATGCACCTTGGATACTCACTTAGAATGGAATGGCCCCGTGGATTGAGGCATGCTGGTTCGAGTTGGCCACTGTACCTATTGAAAGTGAGGAACCAGGCGGTGCTAAGGAGGAGGAGAATCAGTTCTCCGTTGAGAAGAGGGGTGCTGGTCCGAGATCTGCACAGATGGAAAGGATGATCTGAACTAGATGTTGGAGGCATTTCTGGTGGGGAATGGAGGCAGTCCGCAAACTTGTAGGGAAGGGACCCCAATCATCCAAGAGGGAAGCGTTGCCAGTGGTGCACGAAAAGTGGTTGTAGATCGTGGAGATAATTTGCAGCGGTGAGGGGAGGTGCGATTGTTGCAGATTTACAACTGAGTTGTAGGCGGTTGATGTGGGTGGCAGTGACAGTCCCAAGGGAAGGAGAACCCGTTATCTGTATGACATATTCATAGAAAATAGAAGAATAGAAGGGGAGAATAAAAATAACAGAATTAATAAAATGTAAAACTCACTGTTAATTGGCAGATCGAGGCTTGTGTTGTACACAATGGCCTTAAGACAAATTCGTTCCCTTAATGTAGTGCTAAAGGTCTCTGAACGTCTGTCTCCCAAGATGCAACAATCTCAACGTGCGGAAATAGCATTTAATCCACATGTCTAGCCAACTAGAACTGTGTTCGTACTCTCACAGACTTAAAACTTATTAAATTCAATTAAAATTGGTTAAAGCATGAAATTCTATGTGCTTTTAAAGAGGACACGGTATAGGATTAAATAGAGAAGGTAGTTCGGACGGTTACATAACCGCTTGATGGTTATACCCATGTTCGATGAATCAGAATAACTATTTGACAGTTATTCCCATATTCAATGAACTAGAGAATACAATGAATTCACCCAAGTCAAGAAGGAAAGCCCGAAGAGCCCAATGTTGGCCCATAAATGAAGTAGCAAAACTTTAGTTATTCGCGAACCCACATGAGGCTTAAAGTCGAGATTTGCCCCCCCTACGCGTGTGACACGTGTAGGACGCATGCCGCCAGCAGGCGTGCATTAAGGAATTTCGGATCCCTAGATCCAAATCCTCTTAAAAAGCTTTTTATTTCTCATGGGCTCCCATGTGCGTGCGAGCCCAACAACTATTCTTTTTGAGCTTACAAGTCTCTTGTGAACAACTTCTATATATAAGTTGCACTCCAACCTTGTAGTTTTCCAATGTGGGACTAAAGTTTTTCACAAACTTTACTCACTTGTACATATTACAAGTAAGGTAGTTTGGAGTCGATTTTTCATTCACCCATAAAGGGTCTTAGTTAAATAATTTAACCACATTATTCTCCATGCCAAGGAGATGAAAAATCAATATGGACCCGCCTCAAAAGATAAGTGGGTCCCACTTTTATTTTGCTCAAAGTGATTCTGTTAGTCACATTTTCAAGTTTTTTCACCCTGGATTTTTCCAATAGAACCCAATAGAGGATTGCCAATGGAAGAGAGCTATAGCTCTTTCATCTTCATCTTCTTCTTCTTTCTTTTGTTTTAGTTTTTCTCTTTTTTTTTATGAGTGAGAGACGAAGACAAAAATGGCAGAGAGGTGATGTGGGAGCTTTGACGATAGTACAGCAGGTGGCTTACTGGTAGAGGTGTGTTGCCTACCTGCCGGAGTTGCAGGTCTGCCCCGAACGGTTCAAGGAAGAGGTGAGCTTCATGGATGCTTGCTGGTGTTGTGAAGGTGGCTGTGTAAAGGAGTGAAACCTTGCTGGTTCGGCCAAAAAGGGATGATACTTGCAGTGGTTGTCATGGAACAAGAGGTGGAGGCGCACAGGTGGTGTAGTCTGCAACATTGCACTAGCAACAAAGTTTTTGAGGGCAACAAGGATTGAGAGAGAGAGGAAAGAGAGAAAGAGAGAAAGAGAATGAAAGACTTGGTGAGAGGAGAGGTTAGGAGAGAATGAGATAGAGAGAGGGTAGTGAGGACGGCTAGGTTAGAAGGGTGAGAGAGTGTAAAGAATATTTTCGTATTCTAGTTTGGCAAAGATTCCGTGTGACATAAAACATTCATGTAACCTTACCTACAAGTATCAGTATAGTGTGAAGATGTCGTAGTGCGCATACTTCGCTACTATATGAAGACTAGAAGACATAGACAGCAAGAATCAGACGGTTGACAACATGAGTCATCTGAGTAACTGCAAATTTGTCGGTTATAGATCGTGTACGCTTGATTAGGAAGGTAAGTGACATAGTGACCATAGGAATAGGTTTAAAATGAATAAAATATAATGGTTAAACCTAGTCAATGGACAGACCTGAGTCTAAGTCAATATTATTGACTTCTAGGAAAGTCTGATAAATTGGACTATTTAGGCCAATCAATTGGACAAAGCCCAATCGATTGGAGACCTCTGTGAAATCGATTGGAGCTTAGGGGACAAAAACTTATTTAAGTCCGATCGATTGGACTATGTACAATCGATTGGATTTACGAAGGAAAAACCCATCCGTACAAGACCAATCAATTGGACTCAAAGTACAATCAATTGGACTTAGCCCAATCGATTGGACTTTACACTGATTGAGTCCTTTTCAGATCTGAAATTCTAGTCTCCACTCATCTCATTTTCTAAATAGACTAGGTTACGAATTCTATATATATAACTCATCTCTGGCTTTACAAAACACACTTCTATACTTTAGAATATAGAGAAGATAGTTATATTTATCAAGAGTATCCATTCGAAGAGCAAAAAGCCTTTAGTTCTCATAAATATCTTGTGAGCTTTTTTCTTCTAGATTAGAGCTAAAAGCTTGATCTTTAACTCAGCTTAGGTCTTCCACATAGAATCTTGACCTAGTTCTAAGAGTACCAGTGCGTCTCAAAACTATTTGAGTGACTTAGGGTTCGGGGTGTACTAAATCCTTCACCTTCAGCAAAGGCTGGAGAGTTGAGAATTAAGATCGGAGTGGCTGATCGAAGGTAGGTTTGGGGTGTACCAAACTGAACAAGCAGATAAGGCTTCTTAGCTAGAAGGGCGCGCGTGGATTAGTATCGTTGATTCAGAGGACGTGGACGCATCGGCAGTAGGCCTTGGCTAAGGTTGGAAGCTGCATTTGCAACGGTGCTGCATAGGTAATCTTTGTTTCATTTAACTTTTCAGTTAGTGATACTTTCCATCTAGACGTGGTCTCGTGGTTTTCCTTGGCTAAGGTTTCCATGCTAAAAACTCTTTGTCTTGTGGATGTTTGATTGTTGTTCCGCTAAAACTATTGATTAGATCAAACGACGAAAAGACAATATATTACGAAAGTATATTTGATTTGAGTTGGTTGTGATAATCCTTTTATCAATCAACTAAGGCATGCGAGTTTACTACCTTACCTTGACCAGTAAACTTGTTATAGGTTAGATTAATTTTTGAATAACCTAATCACCCCTCCCTTCTAGGTATTTCTGATTAAAGAGAACAGACCGATTATTTTTCAGAGAGGTAAGTTTTTTTTTGAGATGTGGTAACGCGGAGAGAGTTGAAATTGGATAGGAGTTTGATCCTTCATCTTTTGTTTCCTCCTTTTATATTCCAAGGATCTTAATGGGGTGAGGACAGTTTGGTCCTCTATTAGAAAGTGAAATAAATCCTTCCCATTTAGGACGTATATGGGTAAACATTTAGAGAGAATGGGAGAACGTCCCTATCCATGTAGACACGTCAGCCTCTAAAAGGATTCTCCTTTCCTTCTATCAAGGATTTCTAAAAATGGATTATTTTTTGGAAAACTTTCTTCTTTTGAAACCATTTTGAAATATCTCCATTTTAAAAATATTAAAGACTCTATCATTTTAATGCTAAAAATCTTTATGAGAGAAAATGTGGTCTTTGGGTTTAATTTTAAGACATGGAGAGGAAAGTTCCCTTTTAGGTGAAGCCGTGGGTCATTGCTAATGGGCCCTGTATTTTAGCTCGGCTTTGGTCCATATGATTAAACATGGAATGATGAGATGAGATGGATGATCGGATGATCTACTGACGATCGGACGGTAGAAATGGATGGTGAGGATCGGATGGATCATCGAATGGTGAAGATCGGCCAAGGTAGGCTGTAGGATAGAGAGATTGCGAAAGGAGAGAGGATCGCATGATTGAGATTTGAGAGTGGAGAGAGAATGAAGGTTTAGAGAGAGGAGAGAGAAATTATTACAAAAATAAAGAAAAATGCTAGTAGAGGGTCTTGAACCCTGGTCTTCTGTAAGCTTTACCAACTGAGCAAGTCTTTGTCTTGTGTGGGTTGATTGAGCTTTAATCTCTTTAGTCTCTTCTCTGGAGGCTAGACTCTTCTTCTCTTTTGATCGTCTCTCTAGTTCATCGATCCTTAGGCTTAGCTCGCATTCGGTCTTTTTTTTCTTGTCCAAGTCCTCTAGCTCTCTAAGCTTTGATCATTGGTTCTGGAGGTTGATTGTGGGCCCGCATTCCATCAAAATTGTCCAATCAAGTTTCCTGTGATAGAAAAAGCACGTAATGAAGCTTAATCAAAATGGCTTTGCATGTAGACTTCTGAAAATGCGTTTAATTCATGTAAATAGTCAATTTTCGTCTAAAAAGCGTGTTATACACAATGGAAGAAACTCTTACGTAGAATTGTTGATAAAAATTGAAGTTTTACGTAGGAGAGTGATACTGCTAAAAGGATAATGGCTAAAAATAAATACTTTTGAGCGAATATCAGAGTGTATCCTTTAACTACTAACCTAGCTTTGTTTCTAATGATTATACCATTTTTATCAAGTTTGTTTTTAAATATCCATTTAATACTAATTATGTTAATGTTATTAAGTTTATTAACAAGAGTCCAGACAACATTTTTTTTTAAATTGATTAAGTTCTTCTTGCATAGCTTGAATCTAATTATTGCCAGCTAAGCCTTTTTTTATGTCTTTAGGTTCAATATTAGAAGTGAAATAGAGATGACTCGTGAGGTTTTATAGTTGTCTTCTAGTTCTAAATCTAGTGTCTTGGTTTCTTCAATCTTAATATCTTATATTTGTTTTTCACAATTTTGAATTTCATCTTCATCTTTAATGATAATAAGGCTTTGGTTGTCATTACTACCTTCTCTACATGATTATCCTTTGAAAAGAATGTGTACGGCCAAGGCCTAGGAAATATCCCAAATACCCCTACCAAAAGGGTGAATTACCTAGCTAGTAAGGTCATCTCCTTATTAATAACCCCATTAGATGGGGATACATAAGGTCTTTTGACATTTCTTCTCCAATGGAGTTCAAATTGAACTCTATCATTAATAGAGAAGTTTTTACCCCACTTGTAGGCCACGTGGCCCTCTTCAAAGGTGCCACTAACCCCACTAATGAGCCAAAGTCTCCAAAGAAAGGACAAGTGTCCTCTTAAAAGGAGTTCTCTTCCAAGAACTCATGAAAATATCCTTAGCTTTCTATAACTACATACGGAGGACTGAGAGGGCTTTGGCCCATTAACAGAACTTGTCTCTATGTGTGAAAACTATCAAACATATAAGAGAGATGGACTCTCCACCCTTAGATTAAATACAACTACCTTATTTGATCTTGCCACCTAGTAGAAGTGGTAAGCACTTCCAAACACCTATAAAACAGGTATTCTGAGGAGAAATTCCTCACCTCTTGATCACCTGATGAACTCTTGTTCACTTTACATACTAAAGACTGATAGAGCTCAACTGAGGAAGTATTCCATCTACACAAAGGATAGAGGACAAGTACTAAGGGAAACCTTCTCCATTTTTTTTTTCTTCTTCTCTCTTTCTCTCCTCATTGTAAGAAGGGGTGAGTTAGTTCAGGAAGGCCTTTTCCATGATCTTCTAAACATTAGAGCAGTTGAACTTAAGAGGTGATTCGGCTCTCATCCCATTCAAAACTTATGTTTCTTGAAATTTTGCCCCAAATTGGAGCTCAATGAAGACCATCTTTGGTTTGTAAATAGTCCAAGAGGATTTCAAACAAAAGCCATGAAAAGTCTCGGTTGTCAATCCCAGAAAACTCTCAGTTCTTTTGTAAATTATATCGCTAAGTTAGAAGTTTGCTGAAGAATTAAGCTTCAAAGATCAAATGGACTTCATCAAATTAGAGAAGATTCAAAGCTGAAGAAAAATAACCCAAGTGTTCAAGCTCAACTGAAAACAAAGACAAGCTCAAACATGAAGATTAAAGCATACGTTCTCACTCTACGAATGTTCAACTATCAAGAATCTCGTGTTATAGGTTTTTTGCGTACATCTAAGGATACACCGTGCGTTGCCAGCGAATCAATTTAACCCTAGATGTCTCCCAGTTATTTTGGTATCATTTGGAAGCTATCCTAATTACATAGGATAGTTATAATAATTGTTTAGGAGTTTTTGGAGAAGGTTTGCGAGGACCGACCAACCGACCACTTTGAGCGGCCGACCAGAGCCTTCTGACTCTAACTGGTCGACCGGACCCTTCTGTACAAGTTTTTCTTGTTATGACCAGAGCGGCCGACTGGCCATATTGTGCAGCTGACCGGAGTGTGGTTGACCGGTCAATATGTGCGGTCGACCCCACCTATTCGGATATCATTTTGACTCAATATCTTGTGCAATTTTTGGTGCACTTTAGTCATTCAAACGGCTCTATTAAGTCCGTTTCTCTTATTTGGGAATAACCTTATATAATAGAGTCTAAACCCAACAATAGAAGTAACCCAATCAAGCTATCTCTTGACTCCCATCCTTTCATTATCATCTTGTGAGTTAGGGATTTGGAATTTGAGAGAGCTTCACCTGAGCAACTCTAGTTCATTATTTGTGAAGGTTCTTAATTGTTTGAGAGACTACAAGCTCATTGTTTCCTGTAATTATCTCCTTCAAAGAAGAGGATCATCCTTGACAGAGTGTCTTTGTGGCGAATTCTTCTTCAAAGATTCATCATTATATCGAATTCGTCAAAAGGTAAGTATCTTCCTAGAACAAACCTCTTAGAGTTAATTCAATTTCTATTAAACTTGATTAATTGTGATTGGTGGATGAGTAAGTACTCATCTAACTGAGTTGAGGATCGTAGATTCATGAGAAGAATATGCTTCTCTAAAAGATCAACTGACTCTCTAGGTGAGCAAGAAGCGATTCTCGTTAGATTGAGACTAAGTGTTATCTTAGTTATTCGATTATTTATTTCGACTGAAAATGTTATAATGCATAATTGAATTAATATAATACTACTCGTGATGAGTATTGGACAGTGGACATAGGTGCGGAGTCGCTGAACCAGTATAAATCTGAGTCTCGTGTGATTGTGAATGTTTTCATTTTTATCTAAGATTTTCCCATATCTATATTCTGTGGATGATTTTTATTTTAATTGTTGGATCATTTTCTGCCTTGTGTGATCATTAAGTTTTAATCCATATAGAATCCATAGAGAAATTTAAAATTATCCTATTCACCCCCCTCTAGGACATAATGTGGTAATTAAAAGGGAATTTCAAGCCATATATGTCAAAAAATACGCCCTTAGGCCTCTTGGCCCATAAAATAGTCTAAAAGGACTTCAACATCAGGACACCAAGCCCAAAACCATGTCTCTGAGCCTATTAGCCCTTCAAATAGTCCAAATGGACTTCAACATTAGGCTATCAAGGCCAGAACCATGTTCATAGGCTTGTTGGCTTACCAAATAGTCCAACAAGACATCAAAAACAAGGCCCACTAGCTAGAATCTCTTCCTAGGCTTGCTGACCCATCAATTAGTCCAATTAGACTTCAACGATCAAGGTCCATAGACCTAAACCACATCCATTAGCCTATTATCCCACAAAATAGTCCAAAAGGACTTAGGCAAAGGCCCACAGGCCAAGACCATGTTCATAGGCCTGTTGGCCTATTAATCGGTCTACAAGGACTTCAAAACAATGTTCTTGGGTCCAAAGGCCCTCTTAACGTGGTTCAATGACGACTTTAATGTCTAGACATGCATTCTAACCCACCAAAATAATTTTCATGGGCCCAAATTCCCTTTTGATGTAGTCAACATTGGCTTTCATGTCATGCATTTCAGTCTGAAAAGACTTAAACACTGGCCCACATGCTAGGACCATGTTCACATGCTAGTTGGCCTATCAATCTGTCCACAAGGACTTTAACATGAAGGCTCTCTTAATGTTGTCAACATTGGCTTTCATTTCAAGATATGCATTTTAGTCTAAAAGGACTTAAACAAAAGCCCACAAACCAGGACCATGTTCATGATATTCACTCAAAAGTGTTTATTTTAAGCCATTATCCTTATAACGATGTCGCATTCTCCTACGTAAAACTTGTCTTTTCGTCAACGTTTCCACGTAAGAGTTTTTCCATTGCGTAGAACGTATTCTTTAGACGAAAATTGACTATTTGCATGAAATATACGCATTTCGGATAATCCAGTATCATGCCGTTTTAGTTGAATCTCATTACATGCTTTTTCACTTGCAGGAGACCCTATTGGGCAATTCTCAAGGATTGACGGGCCCATGATCAACCACAGAAGACTTCTATCAAAGCTTAAAGAGCCAACAGGTTAGGATAAAAAGATAGAAGACATGTACGAGCAAAGCTAGATGATCGTAGAGCCAGAACAAGGGCTAAGATAGAGAAGAATAGCTGGAGACCAAGAGAAGAACTTAGGTGTTAAAGGCCACACCAATTGACATCAAAGGATATGTTTGACTAATTGGTGGAGCGGACGAGAGAGAATAAAGAAGATTAGGGTTCAAGACCCTCTAATACTTTTATTTTTGTATTTTTCTCTCACTTCTCTTCTATTTCTCTCTCTATCTATCTATCTTGGCCCATGACCTAAGCCCATGACCCATGACCCATGCCCATATCCATGACCCATGCCCATACCCATGACTCATGACCCATTCCCATGCCCATGACCCATGCCCATGTCCACTTGCAACAACAAGAGAGAATTGGTCTTACTTGACCGATTCTTCTCTCCCCCATCTCTCTCTATCCTAGTCACTCCCTCTCTCTCATCTAACTAACCCATTCCCAATCGTTGAATCTCTTTAGATCCAACGGTCATCATTTTTACAACAAGCAAAAAAAAAAGTCTATAAGAGATCTACGATCTCTCCTTCTTGGGTTGGTTCTCGCCCCCCTCTCATAACCTACAATCCTCTAGGTTCCCTCTCCCCTTCTTCTCTAAACCTCTCTATATCTCTCTTTTCCTTGGTTCGGTTCTCTTCCAAAATCCATCAAGAACACGGCTGTGCAAACTTCTTCTCAATTGGTAATCACCAAGGTAAATCTCCATTTTCTATCTTCTCTTTCATTTTCTCTCTCTAAAATCTTGTTCTTTCTCTTTATATATCTTCTCTTATAATGCTTTCTAAAGTGATGGTTATTTATTTTTATTTTCTTTTATGAATAAATTAGATTCAAGCATTATAACTTACATTATTTTAATAAATTTTCTTTTCCGCTTATGGTGTTTCTTTCTCTTTACTTATGTTAATTAGTTGATAGAAATCTTTTTAAAAAGATTATTTTAAATCTCAATCATTAATCACCCCTCTCACCCTTCCATCCATATTTTCAAATACTTTCTATTGTTCTAATGTTCCGATAAATTGTGTTCCCTAACCCCGAGTGCGGATTTGACATCTGACATATCGTTATACAAAGTCTGCATTTTTGTAAGATTTAAAGTGAACCGAAATTACAAATATTGTTGCAATCTAGGGTTGCCGATCCGACGACACGGAAAACCTTAATTTCAGTTCACAGCCATGTTGGCCCATCAATCAATCGACAAGGACTTCAGCTTGAAGGCCTTCTTGATGTAATCAACATTGGCTTTCATGTCAAGATAGCAATTTTAGTCCAAAAGGACTTAAACAAAGGCCCACATGCCAAGACCATGTTCACAGGCATGTTGGCTCATCAATTAGTCCACAAGGACTTCAAAAGAATGTTCATGGGTCCAAAGGTCTTCTTTATTTATTCAACAATGACTTTCATGTCTAGACAAACACTTCAAGCCATAAGGACTCAAGTCTTCCCTCATTGACTCCTCAGAACAAACATCTTTAAAGGAAGCAATGAACAATATGCCCATCAAAATACCCTTAGACCCAAGGGTTGGCCTCACACCTCCTTTTGATAAGGATTGATTACAGGCATCAGAACCCAAAAGGGGCACTTGGTTTTAAGAAGGCATTATCCACTCATCATGGAAGATTACTATCACCCATGATTGATTGTGTGATAAAAGATGGGCCAAACAACATAGAATATCCATATGAGTCAACCCTAAGGTCAAATGCCACATAAGGGTCTTAGTTAAACCTAAGTCAAGTCTAGTAAACCTATGACCAAAATAAGGCAATGTTAAAATGAAAGCAAAAAATATGAGAAAAACTCTAAATTTAATACGTGCAAAAAATAGGAATCGTTGAACTTCAACTCTTATGTTTACTAAAAATCCTAATTAATGAGT
The DNA here is from genome assembly GCA_035048495.1 of Euptelea pleiosperma. Lineage (NCBI taxonomy): Eukaryota > Viridiplantae > Streptophyta > Magnoliopsida > Ranunculales > Eupteleaceae > Euptelea > Euptelea pleiosperma. Next base: position 21,536,675 of record CM068552.1, on the reverse strand, counting down.
GCAATCACTCTCTATTTTGGCTTCAAGGTAAGGAATGCTACTACAGTACCTAGAGGTCCTATAAAAATAATCTGAATATTGCCTTCTATAGAGGGGTTAGATTACTCAAAAAATCTAGGCTTCTACGAGAAAATGCTACTATCAATTATATGGAGCTCTAGGCTCTAGAATTAGATCATTTCAACATCTGAACCCAAAGTTATGATCGAATAGTAACAATGCACACATGTCTAAATTTACAATATCAGATAAACCTAAAACTTCACAATTTATTCAATAATAACCCCATAAATCTCATTATCCAATCAAATAAGGATGTTAAAATAAAAATTATTTAACATAAACATGAAATAAAATCCTATACATGAAATCTATGGAAAGTAGTAAATAAAATCTAAAACTCCACTGGATTAGAAGTCTAACCACTTGGTCAAATTTGAAACATTATAAGCAAACGTGAGATCGAAAGTGCAATAGGAATGCTTCATCACCCTCATACCCACGGGTATTATGACTAACCATGATAAACGAGCAAGTAAATAAATTAAATATGTAGTATGGAGTAATAACATGCAAGTAATGATACAACAATAATATCATATGTTCACTAGAATCCCAATATTCGATGAACCAAAAAAGAGGATAGTGTGCAATGACCATGTATGTATATCAAAACACCACGTAGCTTATTTTACTACTCAAATGACCAAGCATTCATGCAGGGGGCATCCAAGGGGTTGGTCTCGCACCATGCATTGAACCCAAAATAACCATGTGCCCATACATTTCACCACAATATATTCAATCACAGGGAATAATAAATAATAATAATAATAAAATTGTAATGGTTGCATGACATGCACAAAAATAACAGAAAGGTCCAAATTTAAATTTGCTCAAAATAGATATCGAATCAATGAGGCGAATGGGAAAAATCATAACTTGAGATTTTATCGACTGATGTGATTGAGATTCATATATGTATTGCCATAAATTACCATCTTAACATCCTCTAAATCTCAAGCCAATCCAACCACATAAAGGATCTACCACACCATGGAAATCGATACGAGCTCTGGGTTTCAAAATGAACAAATATAAGTAAATCATGCAAAAAGCACCCTAAATAATTTTAGCATGTTTTAAAACTATTAAAACAATTTTCTAACATCATAAAAATATAATGAGTGAATTTAAAAATGCTTGTACACAGTAATTAAAACAATATCCATGGGATATGGGATAGAAAAGAAACCTATATTATTAGCAAAAAATCTGATTTACTCTAGGTGTGCATATCTTTTCCTTCTCTTCTCTTCCACTCTTCTTTTCTTTTCTCCCTCCTCTTATTTAAGTGATGCTGATCTATAATGGAGAAACAACCCTCTATAGGCCTGAGTTTGGGTGGTAACACAAAGGCAACGGTATTGATTTTTGGGTTTCAATTGAGGAGGAGGGCAACACCTTAATAGAGCTTATAGGGTGTATATGACTAGGGTTATGGGGGGAAAGAAGGGGCAACAATTAGACATAAGGGAGAGAGGTACGATTAGGTTTTTAAGCAATTGTTGCTCACAAAATTTTAATGAATTTTTTGTATGCCACATGGGGATTTATATTGGGTTTGATGGAGTTTAGCTTGAATTTGGATTAAAAAGGGAAAGATTCCCATTAAGTTTTGTTTTAAAAGGTAGGGTTCAATTAGGTTTCAATATAGGTTTTGTTTGGGTAAGACGGCGTAGAGAGCTTTTGCTATCAAAATTTAATGCGTGAAATAGAGGAGAACGTCTAGGGTATGATGGATATATGTTTGGTGTATCAAAGATTGAGAAGGAAAAGAGATCCTTATTTAATAAGGCTTCTAATTATTTAATTAAGACTAGTTGCTGATTTGGTGTGAGATGGATGACTAGTCCCCTAGAAGGCTCCAACGACTTACACAAATGGAAGAGTAAAATTTCTTTTCCCCTAGGTGATAATTTGAAAAATCAACATGAGGTGTCTTAATTACTAAGATAAGTTGATTTTTAATTGGTTTCCATGTGTGGTGGCCGAATTTTAGCAAGTAGTGTCAACCCCCAATTGGTTTCAACATCCAAAACAATATCTCCTAAGTGGCTTTAAGGTCAATAATGTGAGTTGTTAATTATTATATTTTTAATTATTTAATGTGTTCTGCTTATGTGTCATGACCAACTCATTAAAATGGTCTATAATTAATTAATTTGACTAAATTATCATATTCTAGAATAACTTGTGTAAAATAATTTTTCACGCATCCAAACATCTAATGTGTATACACTATATGTATGAACCCTAAATACAAGTAATTAAATAATTAAAATTACAAGTTAAACACATGCACATGAATATTAATTAAATGCATACCTGATCACATGCCTCAAAATATTCTCCAAAACATGGGCCTCACCAAGCCCACCAAAATGTATATTACTTAAAAGTTTTAGACCAAAATTTGGGGTTCAAAACGTAAAAACTAAAATTATCCTATTGGACAATGATTTGATAAACATATTCTTAAGTTTTTAGAACATCAAATGGATTGCAATTATAACATCAGACTAAAACGTTACGACAACACTGAAAGAGAGTATTTAATTATTTAATACATAAAAGATAAAATACTCTCAATTTTTTTTTTGAAACTATTCTGAAAAATGTAAATAACATTTAATACTACTATAATAATCAAATAAACTCAAAATGAGTGAAAATTAGATGTATAAAGTTAAAATAAATCTTAAATATCCAAAAGACTTAAATACCTTGAAAAGAGAATTCATAGTATTATACGTATCTTTCTTTTCCTCTTTTCCTTTTCCTTATTTGTCTGAAGGAGCTTCTTCAATTGAGAATTGCTTATGTGGGTTTCAGAAACTTGAAAATAGAGAATTAATTGAGTTTGAGATAAAAAATAAAAACTTGCATAAAGGGGACGATTTCTAACGGTGGAGGCTTTTTTCACTCTGCATATATAAAAATAGAGAAAATACTATGGAACATTTTTGCCTTGTGGGAGTAGGTTCCCTACTCTAATTCAAAGTGGGTGGCATAAGTGTTGGCAAAATTTGATTGGTTTCCTTCTAGTCTAATCCAATTAAAAGTTTATGTGCCTCCTTCAATGATATTAGTTCTCCTTGAGTTTATGATACACCCATGATATTAGTGCCCCCTTTAAAGTATTTGAATGAGACTTTAACTAGGTATTTGAGTATAGGTGAACTTGGTTTCTTAAGAGATCTACCAGTTATTTCCCTCTCAAAATTGATACCAATGATTTCACTAGGTGTGAACCAAATGCTATGTCACCACATTCTCTTTTAGGGAACACAATAGGCTCCAAAATATATTGGGTACTCCATATTCTCATACTCCCAAAGTTGACGATGACATAATTAATTAAATTAATGAAAGAAAACTAATCTTAATTTATACATATATTCTCGCATATATATTAATTGATCAAAACATGTGTTCATGATATAAATTCATAAATTATGTTTAAATTTTTATATGTTATTATAAAGAACATAAAGGGTTTAACATAAAGGCCATATAATATATTCAACTCATATCCACACCCATATACTCACAAAATGGAAATGATAATTCACGCTAAAAGAATTTTTATTTATTAAATTATATTGAAAATATAATTTAGATCTACTTAAAAGTTTGGGGCCAACCATAAAATGATATAACCTATCAAATTAGCCAATTTACAAAAATGCCCTTAAAGAGGAAATTACCAAATACCCATAATGATTTTTTTTGAAAATTTTTGAATAGTTGCAGATGACAAAAAAAATACTAATCTAGTATTTATATATACTAATGAGATAGAGAAAAGTAAAATGACTAAAATACTCCTAATAATCCAAATGACCAAAATAATCTTTAAGAAAAAAAAATTTAAAAATATTTAGGGCTCACATACACCTCAACTTAGTTGTTACTTCTTATTAATTAATGTAAGAGCGATCACATTAGTTTTTAAATTGTGCCCAACGATTTTAGTAACGATGGGGGTATTTTCCACCTTTATTCATACTCCAAAATCATGGATGACAAATTCCTAGGTGATTACATACAATATATAAATATGTATCATGAACATAAATGGGCAAACAAAGCCTAATAACAAACAAGATATATACACATACCCATATTCATGTAAATAAAAAAATAAAGTATGTACTTTAGCAACATTTATTTTTGTTCAATTTCATTTGGGTCGAAAAACTATTGAATACTATCTGGATGCATTCTAAAATGTGGGGTCCACCCCCATTGGTATAACTCACTCATATTGACCGTAAAAACCATATCCCAAAACATTACAAAATACCCCTATTAAGGAAAATTTAAAAAAAAGTTATTTAGGGTTAAAAATTATTAATGACATGTAAAATTGTACTAGTGTCTCCTATCAATTATATTTAAAATATAAGGGCCTGTTTGGGAACTTACTATTTTCAAGACTTAGACTAGTCCTAATCAAGTTCACAGCCAGGATGGCCAAGGTTGTGGTTAACCTTGAACTCATTTTTATATTCCATGGTTTGGTTGATTATTGTGTCCTCGTGTGTATGCTATGAGATGAAAGAAGAAAATGGGGATGGAGACTTTAAAAAAAATCCAGAAAACCCCAAATGAAGAAGATGATGAACCTAGAAATAAACCTAGAAAAATGAAAAAAAAATCCAGAAGAAAAAGAAAAAGCTTCCAGTATTCATTCAGAATGGAAGAATAGGAAGAGAGAGAGAGAGAGAGAGAGAGAGAGAGAGAGAGAGAGAGAGAGAGGGGTCAGCGACTTCTTTTTGCATCAAATAAGCATTTGTAGAAATTGGAGTTCGAGCTTGTGGAAGTTTGCCATTATCATGTTTCTCTTCCTCAACCTCATAAAATACCCCATCACTTGGAAAGATCCTCCACTGCAATTGCACTCAGAAAATCATGGTTCTTCTCTATCTAATGTTATAGATTTGTTTATCCTTTTTGCAGAGCTCAAAGTTTGCCTTAGCCATCCTTGATTTGAGCTTCTTAGCACTGTAACTACAACCTCCAGAAATTCTTGGATCTTTGCTCAGAAGAGGTGCTTCTCTTGAGAAAATTACGTTGCTTCTGTCGCCTTTATCTGAAGGGAAACCTTCTTCTTCATCCATTGGACTTATGATTCAGTTCTCATCAGCTTCCATTTCTGCACATAGGGTCCTCAAAAGAGAGAGAGAGAGATGATTTGGAGAGAGGTTGGGAGTAGGAGGAGAGAGGTTGGGTCGACTTTGTTTTGCCCTTTTTATCTAGTTCGGTGTTGCAACAAGTTTTGAAAAAGACAAAGTCGAACTGGTTTAGGGACGCAAATCGAAAAAGGCGTGGCCTCAAAGTGTGGGACCCACACGGTTACCAAACACACAACTATGAGTTCAGACCTGAACTAACCTCCACTGGCCCTATTTTTTGTGTTCCCAAACATCCCCTAAGTGTAGATAAATTATCATAATGCCCATAAAGAGGAAAATTACCAAAATACCATTCTAGGGTGAAATCACCTAAATGTTTTTAAAGTTTGATAATAATGTCTCATGAGTTATTAAGTTTGTTTACCAATTGTAATTTATGTAAATAAGAAGGTGAAATTATTAAATTACCCTTAACCTTAAGTTTTTAAATTATCAAAATGCCATTTTAAGAAAAAAATTGATGGTATTACAAGAACGGACCTATACTAAAGACCATAAAAATATGGGTTTTGAAAGTCTAGAGTGTTATAGCATCGAGTCTTGTTTATTCCTTCTAGGACATAAACTCACGGATCAGTTACTCGATATTACAGAGCTCATGCCTTTTGGGATTTACACCCATGGATTGATCACGCAGAAGAATGTAGAGCTAGCTCCTTTAGGGACTTAAATTCATGAATTCGTCACCTAATAAATAATAACCGTATATTCTAGCATTTTTCACAAATCTCATAATTTCTCCAACACAATCACATATAAAGAACATGAACATCTTAGAAATTGAAAATTAAGCATGTAACGATAAATCATAATAATGTTAAAAGGATGAAGATGGAGAAAACAAAATAACACAAACAATTTTACTAGAAATATGATGGTAAAACGTCACTAAATCTATAAAAACATTACTCAAAGTTAAGAGGAGGGAATGAGAACCTATTTATGCCACAAGTTTCAACCTTAGTAGAACTTTTTTTCCTCTTAGATTGTCTCGAATTTATAGGATTTGTTTCAGTAGCATTCTCAAAAGTGAAGTCCTTAAGGTAGAAAATGTGTTTATATATAAAGGTCGGGCTCCGTTGACAGATATAAAGTGACAGGGACACAATATAAGCACTGTTATAGGGCTCTGACCGTACGGATGTTTGTCCTATCCCATGGTGGACCTACAAATGAAAAAGTAGCCTGATTAGTGATTTATAAGTGTTGCATCTTTATACCTCAAATACTATTCAAATTCCCACAGTTGAGATCATTCCATGAAAATAAGTCCAATCCAAAGCCTATAAATCACTAATTAGGCTGATTTTTGGTTTGTAGGTCCATCATGGGATATGACAAACATCCATACGGTCAGAGTCCTGTAACAGTGTGCCACATGGCTTATATTGTGTCCATGTTATTTTATCTGTCATTTTAGATCTGTCAACGGAGCCCGACCCTATATACAAATATATGGGAGAGATTAGGGTATTTAGTCACGAAATTATATCTAAAATTTAAAATGTATTTTTGAAGCTCAAAATGTCAAAATCTTACAACGGAGCATATAATAGAGATTATAGATAATGAAATTACCCTTTTAATGCATCAAATGGATTCAAAATTGGATAAATTAAAATGTTATGCCTCTTGAAAGTTAACTATATCACTTCCATTTTGAAAAATAATTTTTACTTTGTTGAAGAGAAAATCTCTTTCTCTCCACTTTTCAAGTTTAATTATGTTTCAAAAATCTTTTTTCTTCTTTAAGTTAGACTATCTTAAGTTATTATATATCATATAAACCATCATTATCTAGATAATGGACTTTGGAGCATTTTTAATGATAATGCTATCTCAAGATAAAAGTTACGATTGATAAAGTGGAAAGTTGCTATATTTGACATGTGGCACTCTAACGGTATGTTTAAAAAATATTATTTATTATCAACCAACTACCATTCTTTCTCTTACAAACCACCATTCATTCTCTTCTCTATAAAATTAACAACATTTCTAAAGAAGATATTATACTTCTATTCTTATTGTTGATTGTGGAATATCTTCTACCTTTTAAAAGAAGAAAGTGTAGAGAAAGATTTTATTTTAGCTATAAGAGCATAAAAAATGTATTTTTCTTAGTGGGGATAAAATAGTCAAAAACCCAATAGAGCTGTTATAGGGAAAAATAGTCAAAACTTTAATATAGCCATTTTATATAGTCATTGAGAAATGCTGAATGTTTTTAGATGACAAAATAGTAAAAAAAAAACCCCAAAAATGTCACTTTGAGATAAATCTTGTGCTATTTTTTGGCACATGATATAACATATACTATATTTGGCAGCCCCTTTTAGCATACGTTTGAGTTCCTTTTTTTCTGGACTCTTGTTAAATTTTAGTATTACTCCACTCTTTTAGCATGCTACTTGAGATGCTCTTACAAAAAGCCTAAAAAATAAGATACATAGTCATACCCTTTACGCATGAAATGACAAAATTAAAACTAAGGCATGTATGCTAGCAAATTTTTCTTTAATTAAAAAAACCATTAATACAAATTAGATGCATCCCCAAACATGGGATGCACCCCAAATGATATTAATGACCAATATTAACCAAAATACCCATATTTTAAAAAATTATCAAAATACACATTTATTGTGAAAATTACAAAAATACCGTTTACGATGAAAATTTGTAGAAACACTCTCTTGAATTTTTAATTATTAATGCCTTAGGAAATTACCCAAGTATCCACTATCATTTATGTTTAGTCAATGTGCAACAAATTATGAAAATGTTTACATTCAATAAAATTAAGAAAATGCCCCTAAGATAAATATTTTTTTGGGTGCTACAAATATGAGCATACATTAAGGTCCATACCAAGCCGGATCTAAACAATTGGGGCTGTTACAGATATATCATATATAAACAAACTAATCTCAACCTTACACACGTCATCACACCCATTAAGCCACGCAAGTGGGTTAAACATGTAGACAAATGGATCCAATTCATAAAATATTAATTTCTTAATTGCATTCTAAAATTATTGTATGACAGTTGTAGATACGCTGGTGTGTCAAGAATCTCATGTAGTCAATACAAAAAGAAAACTAATTGATAAAAAGAGACTTTTTAATTATTGATAAACTCCACTAAAGGGAAAGAATACAGATAGTGTCCAATTCTTTAAAGAGTTGAACTCCATCTAGTTTGGTACATTAATAATAGAGACTTTGCCTACTCTACTAATTAAGTTGAGGAATAGAAAGTCTCCAAACTTCTATCAGAGTCCTTCTAAAGTTGGACTTTTTTCGCACATATCATTATGGTAAGAATGAAAACTTACCTTGATTTAGTAGAGCTAAAGAACGAAAAGCGTCCATTGAGTTCCAGTCCTCCTAAGGTTGGACTTCCCTCAGAATCTATGGATAAGGCTCATGAGCAAAGGTAAGTGATATATAAAATCCCATCTCATTAAATCTTCAGTTAATATACTCGTAATTCCTTACCTTCCTTCTCTTACTTGAACGTTAGACTATTTTTACAAGTACCCCTGGCGTTTGATCAAATAAAGAAATCATGATCTTGATTCTTTCTGTTAGAGCCAACCATTGAGGATCATGTGGTGAAGAAATTCCACCACACAAGGTTTTTACCGTCATCAAATATCCAATGCTTCTATAGTTGCCAAACCAATAGATAGTGGGCTTCATCATGATTTTCTGATAAAATTAGAGGAATAAAAATAATGCATATGATTATATTCAAGAGTCAATCAATCAATTCCTCTTTCATCACAATTGAAGGCAAAAACCCACTCCTTTCCTAAATTGTGTCATGTAAATACATCATTACTTTTGGCTATAGAACATATTCCCTACTGTTAGTCTTGAAAAATGATAAGGCATATAAATCGGTTCTATTTGTGGCAAATGAAGGCTCTTTTGGTTTTGGATACAACCTATCCTATAGATATATTTTAGACAAGGCTACTGTCAACCACATGTATACTTCAACTTACTTTCCCGATGAGTACAAGTGGTGATAGGTATATTCATTGTGTTATCAATTCCAGAACAACCCTGAGTATTTATGTAACCTTTATTAGTCAATTGATGCAAACTTGAGAAAGTGTGTCTTGATTGGCTATGAGTCGATTCCCGATGCACAATAAGGATTGGAGTACATGGACTTGAAAAGATCAATAGAAGGCCACTAGGGACTTAATTGGAGCCCCCAGCCTATCATAAATAACCCTCATCAAAAGAGACCCTAAGTATGCAAAAACATCTGAGGGGTTGATTGGACTTAGGAACTGGGCGACCGGTGGAAAATGACCACCGGTCGACCAGTTTGATGGGCGGGTGATATTCGCTTAAAAGTGCGTATTTTCCACTGTTATCTTCTAAGCGTTTTCACATTCTCCTACGTTAAAATGCTCTATTTATCTACTTTTCTATGTAAGAGTCTCTTTCGTTGCGTAGAACACACTTTTCTGGACGAAATGGTATATTTTCATGCATTAAACACATTTTTGGAAGTCTAGATATTAAGCCATTTTGTAGAATTCTCATTACGCGATTTTTTTTATCGCAGGAACACTAATCGGATGATTCTGATGACTGACGGGCCCACGATCGGCCACAGTAGCTTATGATCAAAGCTTAAAGGACCAACAAGATATTACAAGAAGATATGGGCCAAGTACGGACTGAGCCATGCGATCGTAAAGTCGGACTAAGAATCATGTTGATATGATGGACCAGCACGTGTGATTGGACCATGAGCTAACAGTGTGGATAATTCAAGGCAAGGAAAGAGAAACGTCAACATGGGCCAAATTTGTTGTTGGGCTTTGGACCAAGATGAGAACAAATCAAGGATGCAAGGGGCGATTCAACATTTCAAACATAAGGTTGAGTTTTAACAAAATTATATCAACAAAAAAAGAAAGTTGCTAAAGAGGTGAATTATTCTATTGAATAAAGAATTGAATGGGCGGTGGTGCATTTCAAAGAAGATGGCAGACTTACCAAAATAAAAGAGAGCAAGTTGCGGATTGTTTTGTGGAATGACGCTGGACGTTTTAGCAAGAGGAGGGAATTTTGTTTCTTAAAAAGGAATGATCCATTAATGAAGAAAAAAAGAAGAAACTTGTTGGACGTGGGGGGGTAGACAAGGAGATATTTTCTCCTTGATTCCTCACAAAACTACCATCCACCCCTCCCATATATAGCCTTCCACGTTTTAGAAAGGGGGCTCTCTCTGAACCTTTCATTCGATCTCTCTCTCTTTACCGCCCCATCTCACCACATCTCTCCTCTCCACATTCTCCACCATCTTCAAACGCCCCTCTCTTCTGGTTTTGCTCCACTCACGGCACCATCGCCTCCATCATCTTGTTGCCTTAACGGTAAGCTGTTCTCTACACCTGAAACTCTACTCCGGACAGTTCCCAGCCTGGTTCGACCTGCAACCCTCTTGCAGGTTCTTCATCAACTCCAGTCACAGTTTCCACTTCCACTACCGCCTCCTTCTCACCTTACCGCCCCCAAGGAGATCTCCCTTTGCTGCTGCAACGAGCAGTAGATCGTCTCCAAGCTCTCCTCTCCCTCCAACGGTTTTAGCAAGGGAGAGCCCTCTCTCATCTCCGGAGCTCTCCCACGTTAAAAAAAAAAAAAAAAAAAAATTTTTAAGATCACCGGAGTTGCAGGTTGCAACTCCGGCAACCTCCATTAACGCCTGCTGCTTTGTTGCAGCAGCAACCCCACAGCTGTTTTCGCCTTAGCCACTTACATCCACTTCTCCATTGCCGCTGGGCTCTCTCTCCACGACCCCCACAAACCCCAATCTCTTTTGGACGAGGCTTCTCTCTCATCTCACCTTTTCTCACCTGGACCTTGAGCGGCTAATCCTCAGACCGGGAAACCGATCCACTTCGTCTTTTCCTCAAGTTGCAGTTCTGCAACTTTCTCTCAACGGGCTCCTCTCACCGCCCCCTGCAACTCTTATACACCATCACGCTCCTCCATCATTAGCAGCGACCTGCTCGTCGAATCGCCGCCCTCCTCTTCTCCTTCACGAGGTGTAGCCCGTGAGCACCTCACTTCGTGGCTGGTGAGCGCACCTGCAACCGCTCCATCACCTCCCCATGCTGCTGGTGATCTATTTCTGTATGCACCCATCCACGGCACCTGTAACTCCAAAAAGGAAGTTACCATGAACCACCCTACTGGTCCCTTCATCCATTGGTGATGCCTGCAACTAAGGCGCTCAAACACCTTTGATCTCCCTTCCCCGAACGGCCAGCACACCTGAAACCATCTCCGGGAGCTTCCAACGTCGCTACAACATCCTCCAGCCACATCCCTGCACCAGCAACCATCACTCACCCCATGTGCACCACCGAACCAACGTGCATCCTCTCCTCCCAGCCATCTTGGCCAAACGACCACATGGCCGCACACCACGCCGTTTCATGGCCGATCATCCCTTTTTAGTTGCTGGCCAATCCTTCGCCGGGTAAGTGTTTGAACCTCAATCTCTCTCTCTAGTTTCTATCTCTACCTCTCTTTAGTTTTTCTCACTTTCTCTCTAACCTTCTTTCTCTCTCTAAGGTAGTTCTCTCTCTAGATTTCTCTATCTAGTTCTCTCTTCGCTATATATTTTCTCTCTCGAGACCTTTCTAGCAACACTTTCTCTCTCCCCCATAGTTTCTCTCTCTAGAATAGCCTTCTTTGATAGTTCTCTCTCTACTTTTTCTCATTTCTCTCTCTAATTTTTAAGGCTTTCTAGATTATTTTTGAATTTAATTTGATTTTGTAAAACTCATTGAGGATGAATAAAATTGTTATTTTTGCATTTGTTAGTTTACTTTTGTGTTTTTGGTTGTTTGTGGCAATCTCTCTCTCTACAAATCACTAAGCATGTTTTAAATCTCTTCACCATTCTCACCCCACCACAATTTCTGAGATAAATCCGTTATTTCATGTTCATGAGTCGCGCTAACTAACCCCGAGTGCGGATCGACATCCGACACGAATCCCTATACAAATCTGTCAATTTTGCAGGATAATCGGATAAAAATTACAAATATGTTGGAACTAGGGTTTTCGTAACCAACGACGCAGAAAATACCTACTTTCAGCGGGTCACTCAATTTGATTGACCGGTCTTGAGAAACTTCAAAAAGAGCACGCCCTTTCTCCTTCCCCTTACCTTTCATACTTACCAATTCACTCAGCCTTCTCTCGTGTTCTTCATCTCCAAGAGAATTTTCTTTGCTCTCTTGCTTCCTAGCCTGCTTGCTTCGGTGGTTCTTGTGCTACCCCTCAAGGAAGATCGGCTTCGGTGATTTACATTCTTCAGTTCAAGATTGACTCGGGTGATTGGCTTGTGCTGCAGTTTTGCGTAGCATATCTGGTTTAAGCTTCAGTAATATCGAAGCCATGCTCCTTGTCAATCTCGATTGAGAGGAAACTTTGTTTGCTTGGGAGCTTTCTCTTTAGAAATGATCCATAGTAATTCTAACAATCTATATTGTTACCCTGCTTGAGTCAAGAGTGATCTTGACCTGAGCTGGAGTTTGGTTGAGACCTTACTCCATTACATATCGATTGCGATCGAGATTGGGTCCTTTACCCTATTCAATATTGTTAGTGTTCTTAAATGTTGAATTAAAAAGGTGCTAGGCTCAGTAGAGTCATTTGGAAAGTGGACGTAGGTGTTGAATCACTGAACTACTATAAATACTTGTGTTGTGGAATTATTGTCAATTTACTTTTACTACTTTGCTTAATTAATCTGTTTAAGTATATTAGTAACCAATTTAGGCTAAAATTTAATATATCTATTCACCCCCCTTTTTGGTCATCTTGTATCAATATTAAGGAACTTCAATTGGTATCAGAACTTAACACTTGTGCAAATGTTTAATCACTTAATTAAGATCATTTTCTTTGATATAGCTATTAGAGAAGATGGTAACTCTGTTTCTAGACCTCCTTTGTTAGATGGCTCAAATTATGCCTAAAATGAAATAATTTGGGAATCCATTGAAGTGGGTTGGACTTAGCCTACTGAAAAATTACTATTGGAGATAAATCCACAGTTAGAATTAAAATATAAATACTTGGTATGTTGTAGAAGAAGATGCATATAATAGTAACAATACGGCCTTAAATGCAATTTACTGTTCTTTATCTCCAAATAAATTTAAACGAATTATTGCATGTAAATTTGCTAAGCATATATGCTTGTGATATTTTAGAAATAATACATGAAAGAACAAACTCTGTAAAAATATCTAAACTTCAAATGTTTACAACTCAATTTAAAATTATTAAAATGAGTAAAGATGAAACATTTACTGAATTTTACACTAAACTAAGTGATATTATTTACTCTATGTGGGGTCTTGGCGAAGTTATCCTTTAACAAAAAATTGTTAGAAAAATATTAAGATCATTAATTAGTATGTTTCATCCTAAAACTATTGTTATTGAAGAAAGTAAAAATATATATAATATTAAAATTGAAGAATTGATAAGATCTATTCAAACATTTGAATTAAAACTTCAACCCATTATTAAAAGGGAATTGCTTTAATTTTTTTTAATTGTAATGACTAATGAATATGATGATTTAGATGAAGAAGTTGATTTAATGGCTAAAAGATTTAAAAGTATTTTTAAAAACAAAGATAAAAGAAATTTTGTAAAAAAGAAGAAAAACTTTTACTAACTCTAAAAAAAAAGAAGAAATTTAATGCTATAAATGTAGGGGGTTGGTCACATCTCTAATGACTGTGCTAATAAGAATAGAAAAGATAAAACTATGAAAGTTAGTTGAGATTATGATTCAGATAATGAAACAAACTCTATTAATGAAGAAATTGATTAAATGAAGGCTTTAATGATTAAATCTAATTTTAATACTATTCATCTTTTAGATAAAGAATATAATGAAATTGATATAAATTCTAATAATAAAAGTAATGAAGATAATAAAAATAATGAAAACTTACAAGAAGCTTATAATAATCTATATGAAGAAAGTATAAAACTTGTTATAATTCGCAATAGTAAAAAACTTAAGATAAATAAGCTCAGTGATGAAAACTCCACCCTTACTATAAAATTCTGCAAAATTACTAAAAATAAAAAAAGAAAGAAAATAGAATATGATAATGAAAATTCTCTTTAAAATGAAATCTCTCGTTTGAAACTTATAAATGATAAATTATAAATAAAAATACTAAATAAAAACTACAACTCAAGGCAATTTTGAACGGAAAAATATGATAGCTGTGAGTAAAGCCTATAATGATAGAAGATGATTAGGTTATATAAAACAAAAGATAATTCAATTAAAAACTATCATACTAAAACTATTTTGTAAAAGCAGAAGATAATACAATTCATAACAAACAACCCATTATAAAAATAAAAATAAAATTGTTCAAAATAAAAATACTTTTGTAAACATTATAGATAAAATATTTTTAATAAAAAAATTGAAATAACTTGTCATTATTGTAAAAAGTTTGGTCATATGAAATTTAATTGTGAAAATCTAAAAAGAAAACATAATTTACAAATTAAAAAGGATTTAGAAAGAATAATCAACTAATTAATAAAATAAATTTAATCAATTAAGAAAAAAATTTAATTATACAAATTAACATCCTAAATATTGAAGCATCTAAACTACGTAAATAAATTAACATCCTAAGATTTCTGATTGCCACTTTAAGTCACAAGAAACACTTTAAGAACTTTGATAACCAAAATGTTCTTTACAAAAACTATTAAAAACTATATTATAATATGTATTTTATTTGCTAGTAGTTTTTTCGTTTATTTAAAATCAATCTTACATTCAGATGTTTGTATTTGAGAGCTCTTCAGAGGTTGGATCTGGAGATCCCCTCGAAGTAGTCTGGTTAATTCCAGAGGAGTTCGACCTTTGGATCACAATTCTCTTAAAAGAGAAGATTTCCTCATATCACCAAGAACACAAAAGACAACTCCTCGTCTTTCAGAGGATCGTATTCTCACTAGTGTGAGTAGAGCATGGCTCTCTGCTCAACGGAGCAAGACTCCTGAGCCCAACTTAATCGCTCTTGAGAACCCTCATTCTCCTCAATCTGATTAAGATGTTACCTCAAAGAAGAAAATTAAAATTCCAATAGAGTTCATCACTGTGGACTTGGAGGGTGCTAGAGACAATTTTGAACTCATTGAGTGGTATTGAGTTATCTGGATAATTATCACTTCTTAAAACTCGTTACTTTATCTCTCCAAAAATCTTCTACAGTTTTCTTTTGGATAACTGTAATAACCTAAAATATGCTTAGGAACTTCTATCCTTAAACTAATTACTGCTAATCTATTAAATGATATGATAAATTATTTAAAATCTCTGCATATCTAAAAACTCTTGATAGTTTTATAAGAACACTTGTCATGAAAAATGGGGGCCATCGGTCTAGATAGATCGATCGACCGAACACACACACACATTATATATATATATATATATATATTTAATAAGAGTACACCAATGTGGATTCATTGGGTCTCTTGGCCAATGGAAAAAATGAGTTTTTTCAGGACCGGTCGACTGGTTTCAAAACGACATGAACCCCTCCTATTTGGCTTTAAAACCCTCATTTTCACACCCTCTATGCATTTCCTCCTCTCCACTCTCAATCCGTGGCCTTCACTCTTCATTCTAAGCCTCATATAGCCTCTTGATCCTTGATTTTACTAAATCAAAACCCCAAACCTTGAAAATGCCCTTTCTTAAAACCTAGCCCTAAAAACCTTCAATGGATTCAAGAGGGAAACATGGGTGGCACTTGGCAGGAGATAGCAAAGAGGAGTAATTTCCCATGTTCATCAAGGATGAAGCTAGATACCAGTACAACCAAAAGGGGATCGATCGAGTGGTCACGATGGAGCGAAACATCGTCTGTGATCACAACATTCTCATCAAAATCCACAAGATATTCGAAGAGGGAGGAGGGACTCCTCTTCTTGAATTTAACGACATTACCTTTCTCATTCTTGTCCGTCATTTCTATAACAATGTCCATGCTAGTACTTATAACCCTTCTGAGTTCAAAACCATGGTAAGGGGTATAGTCATGACTATCACCCTCGATTTGATATCTTCCATTATTAAGATCAATCGACCCATTGATGCAAGTCCATATCCTCCTGATATCCCACTAGAATACAAAACTCAGATCTCTTTACCAAGTCCTTCCCTTGGCCCAGAAGGATGACAAACTATAAAGCCATCATTTTGAAGCCTTTTCATCGAGTTCTGTATCTTATCTTGTTATAAAACCTGATTCCCAAATCATGTCACCATGATGAGATCAACTCTATTTCCTTGCACATCATATAGTCTAGAGACATTCGTATCTCTTGAAATTCCTTACATCATGTTTTGTCAGATGGAAGATGCCGTTGACTCACCCGTATCCATTAGGGCACTTCCTCATGGATACCTAGTCCCTACCATTCTCTAGCATTTCCAGGTTCCTATGCTTGACTCTGATCCCCGAGATTTTCCCTCTGACCCAATCAACAACTCGACTCTTTCCAAGATACCTTGGAAGAGATATTTCATTTTCTACTCCTTGATCTAGATAGTCAGTAGGATCTTCCTCTTCTGCCACTCCCGCTACCCTATAGTCCATATCCGACCAGACCACCTCCCTGACCTAGGAGTTAGGAGCCTTTCGAGGATTTGTAGTTGCAGACCTACAAAGATAAGGAGGATGATAGCAAAGGATGTCTGCTTTCTTGAGGACCCAATGCCCAGGCTATCTTCCATCACCACCAGAAGAGAACTTTCATGGAGCATGGGACTAGTAGGTTTGAGGAGAGCCGGCCAGAGATGCAGAGGAGGGGATAGAGATCATCGACGATGATGAGTAGAGACATCTCCTATTTTGATTTGACACAGTTGTTTGTTTGTCATCTTACGTACTGACTTTTTGAACCACTATGTGGTCTTGCGTACTGATGGCTGTTTGACTATAATGGGCATTTGACCATAATGGGCATCTGACCCTTACAATGTGATGTAGATGTACTTAAGTACTACTTTTTATGAGAAGCCATGTTTTTATCTTTTATTCCATATATTTGATGTCTTATGTGATGTTTCATTTCATATATGGATGTTTCATTTCATACATGGTTCCTATTCTTTTGTTAAAGATCACACTTGATCACAATTGAGAGAGACCCATTGGAGGACGTGGCAAAACTAAAAACAGTTTTGGTAAAATCAAATGTTCTAAACTTAAAACTCTCGAAAGATTTAACTAAGCATAAACTAATTAGGGAAAGTAAAATCCCTATCTATTTACCATATTTTTTCGTGATGTGATTGACATGACTTATACAAAATATGTGTTGGAGCCTCTCACTGCAACCTGATAGGTTTATTTATGTTGGGTGGGTTAGGCTCATTGTTATTTTGTCCTGGAATTGATAAAGGGGGAGATTGATAAGTATACTCCTTATGTTGTTAATTCCAGAATAACCTTGGGTATTTATGTGACCTCTATTAATTGATTACCGCAGACTTGGAAAATCATGTCTTGATTGGTTATGAGATGATTCTCGATTCACAATGAGGACTAGACTAATGGACTCGGAAAGATCATCAGAAGGCCACTAAGACTTAATCGGAGCCCCCCAACCTATCATAAGTAATCCCCATCAAAAGAGACCCTAAGTATGCAAAAACATAAGAGGGGTCGACTTGACTCGGGAATAGGGCAACCAGTGGAAAATGACCACCGGTCGCCCAATCTTGAGAAACCTCGAAAAGAGCGCACCCTTTCCCTATCTCCTTCAACTATAAATACCCCTCATCCTACTTTTCATACTTACCAATTCACTCAGCTTTCTCATGTGTTCTTCATCTCAAAGAGAATTGTACCCACTCTCTTGTTTCTTAGATTGCTTGCTTCGGTGGTTCTTGTGCTTTCCCTTGAGGAAGATCGGCTTTGGTGATTTGCGTTCTTCGATTTCAGATCAACTCGAGTGATTGGCTTGTGCTGCGGTTCTGCGTAGCACCTCTGGTCTAAGCTTTAGCAATATCGAAGCCACATTCCTCGTCAATCTTAGTTGAGAGGTAACTTTGTTTGATTGAGAGCTTTCTTTTTATAAACGCTCCTATAGTAATTCTACCAATCTATACTGTTACCTTATTGGAGTCAAGATTGATCTTGACTGAACTGGAGTTTAGTTAAGACTTTACTCCGTTTCACAACGATTGCGATCGAGACCGACTCCTTTACCCTATTCAATATTGTAAGTGTTCTTAAATATTGAATTAAGAAGGTGCTAGGCTCAGTGGAGCTATTTGGAAAGTGGACATAGGTGTTTATTCACGAAACCACTATAAATACTTGTGTTGTGGATTGTTGTCTATTTACTTTTATATCTTTGGTTGATTAATTAATTTGTTTAAGCATATTAGTAACCAACTTAGTCTAAAATTTAATAGACCTATTCACCCCCGTTCTAGGTCCTCTTGTATCAAGTAGCTTTAGATTTTAAAGAATGAAGCACAACTTGAGATGAGCCAAATAATATGATTTAAGGAAGTCTTCTTAGATTTAGGACTCGTAGTGAAGATGAAAAAGAACCTTGGCCTGGATTAAATCATCTCCACTGCTAATCCTTTTTAAGATTTTGGATCATCAATATTTGAAGGAGTACTAGCAATTGCATTCCCCAAAGAGGAGCCCGACCTTCATCCAGGTGTTAAAATCAAACTAATATGATAAAAGCGCGCAGGTAAAGGCATGTGAAGGTTAAGTCTTAATCATTAGGATCTTAACATGTCGCAGCTGATGTTTGGCGGCCTACTCTATGGTCTAGCTAGCCCTTAATTTCCACATGCTGACTTTTACTATGGCTTCTTTTTTTTCTAATATGTTACCCCATTTGTGACTCGAACCTGGGACACAGTGTTGACTCTAATAATAAAATTTAAGACTCAATTTAATACGGCTGGGCAATGGAGGCACATATAGCTTAGGTCATAGCCATTAGGATTGTAACACCACCACGTTTTCACAGCCAACATCCTCAACGGCCAACTTTGTGCTCAGAGTAGCCCTTTTTATATGTTTGCTTTCACTCTGGCCTCCAAGTAGTCCTTTCCACATAACGACTTTCATTCTGGCCTCCTTTTCTACACAGACCTAAGCTTTACATACCTCTATCACCTAAGTACTTTTGGTGTATTGGTTTAGGTCTTAACACTTGGTATCAGAACCAAGCCCACTTTCCGGGTTCGAGTCACAAACGGGCGACCTGTGTGAAAAAATAGGTCAGAATGAAAGCCGCTACATGGAAAAGGACTACGTAGAGGGTAGAGTGAAAACTGCCATGTAGAAAGGGCTGCCTGGACTAAAAATTATAGCATAGGTGCTTTTGGTGTATTGGTTTGGGTCTTCACACAGGGCATACCATCATTGTGTATACCATGGCTCGCTATTTACCAAAACATGGGATATTTTCTATAACGGTCATTATTTCTGTTATAACAGCCGTTATTTTTGAAAAAAAACAAACCAATCTTTTACCATTATTGAGGTTTCTTTTGAGATATTTTATTAAAATTCTAACATTGTTTTTGACTGACGTACATAACAGTAATGTTATGGGAACGTTATACTGTTGTAATGGACGATTTAAAACCTTAGTCTATACCATCAATTCTGATTAAGGTTAGGATCTAACGGTATATGAAGCCATTCGACAAGGATCGAGATATCGTCGACCAACCAACATCAAGATGCCATGCAAATTGGAACCCGTATGATTTAGATCTCGGAATTAATTAAAGACGAGAATGTCGGTTGGATTTAAAGTGATTTTGAGGAAAAATAAAAAATATCATTGACTTTTTCCTCAACATGTCCTTAAATCCCTTTACATCAAGATGATCCTAATAAATCTTCTTTGTCCACTCCATATGATAATAACGCTTTAGAAAGTCTTCAACCACCTACCACCACCATACGAACTGTTGAATATAATGAATTAGAAAATAGCCCTCGGCAAATAGCTAAACGCCAAGTCACCGGATCAAGGCACCGGGTATTAATTGGCATAAAATAATGGGAAAATTACCTCCAGGGACGTAAGTTTAAACTTACGGCCCAAAGCAACCACCTCTTCATTATTGGGTCCAAAAAGAGCTGTCGTTTTAGAAATATAGACATAAAACCCCAATCAGCTTATTTTGAGCAACTTCTAAAATTTATTCCTACTTTACCTTCATAGGTGGATACCTAGTTTTATCCCTTTTTTTTTTTATAAATTAGGGTAATTGCAAAAGTAATTGGTAGTACACGGCTGTTAGCGTAGCCAATCATTGCCCACAATACGAGCCCTGTTTCACACTCTTAGTGGACGCTGACTGTATAGATGTTTGGCCAATGACTAGGTGGACCTACAAATAAAAAATAAACATGATCAGTGACTTCTAAGCATTGTATTGAAGTTATTTTCAGCGGTTGATTTTAACCGTAGGAATTTGAGCATTATTGAGCGTTATGTGGGTACAAAGATCCAAAGCTTGTAAATCACTAATCAGACTGATTTTTGGTTTGCTGTCTCTCCTTTAATTTCGTTAATTACTTTCCTTTAATTTTTTTATATTAAAACACACTAAACTTACGTCTCTACGAGGTTATAGTAGGAATACATTTTTAAAAGTTGCTCAAAATAGACTGATTGGGGTTTTAAGTCCATATTTTTAAAAAGTTTTTGATCCCAATAATGAAGAGATGGTTGCCTTGGACCGTAAGTGTAAACTTACGACCCTGGAGATAATTTTTCCAAATAATTATGAGCGATAGGTATTGGCGTCGTGCCCGCTTTAGTTGGGCTCACGAGGGCTACATTCCAAACTTCATCTCAACGTTGATATATAGGGACAAAGATCCATTCTATTTGTGTCCTCAGAATCTATAAATCCCAAACGTATCTACATATTCTACAAAATTACCGAGATTCTAAGATCAGTCGCACTCAGTGGCGGAAACAAGATTTTGTGATTTTGTTCAAGGGTGGGCAAGGTGACAAGCAACGGTCAACCGGCAATGGTGACAGTTTTAATTGATAGAATTACCCCCCAAAAGGGATAGTTAAACTCCCATCAACTTTTTTCTCTTGTCAAATTTTTAGAGTTAATCTTTGATGACCGACCGCAATATGAGCCATGTGGCATACTCTTAACGACCACTGACTGTGGATGCTTGGCTCATCCCTAGGTGGACTAACATTAAAAAGTCAACCTCATTAGTGACAGTTGGATTAAAGGTTTTTTGTCGGAATATTTTAACTGTTGGATTTGAGCATTATTTGGCAGATTCAGATTCCAAGGATATATAGAAATCACTAATGAGGCTGATTTTTGGTATGTAAGTCCAAGTAGGAATGGGCCAAACATCCATACGGTCAGTGGTCTCTAAGAGTATTGTTGTACGTGGTTCATACTGTGGTCCGCTGATTTGGTATATAAGTCGACATTAAGGATGGGCCAAACATCCATACGGTCAGTGCCCTCTAATAGCGTTGTCTGTGGTCCACTTAGGGATTGGCCGAACATTTAAAGTTGAGGGTCGACCCCTGGGTTCCGCCACTGGTCTGACTGCGACCTACATTGAATTGAGTAAAACATCGGTCACAACCCACAATACGAGCCACATGGCACACTGTTAAAGGGCGCTAACCATATGGATGTTCGGCCAGTCCCTCGGTGGACCTGCAAACTAAAAATCAGTCTGATTAGTGATTTACAACCTTTGGATCTTTGCACCGAATAATGCTCAAATTCATACGGTTAAAATCAACCCATGAAAATATAACTTCAATCCAACACTTACAAATCACTAATGAGGCTGATTTTTTGTTTGCAGGTACGGCTAGTGCCCTCTAATAGTGTGCCACGTGGCTTGTATTGTGGGTCGGTCAAGTTTTACTCCATTGAATTCTCCAAAGACGTCCTAGGGAGACCTCCAATGTGGTACATATCCCAAAAAGAAATTCCGACTTCTGCACAACTAGTCCAAATATTGTATTGGCATTAGGGCATCATCTGCTCAAAATAACCTTCAAGGTTGTAATTTTCCTCTTTTATGAGATTTCTAATAGAACCAAGAACTTAATGGTTATGCAGGTATTATTTCGTCGTACCAAAGAGGTGGCGACCTGGGGATATAATTTCTGCCTTAAGCATACTCGGGGCACCCAAGAGTAGGCGATCGAGGAACTCGCTGAGGGGGCCAAACAGGGGGCTAGCGGACATTCTGTACTTTCGAGTGAGAGATCGCGAGTCCCAGTTCTCGGGGTCGGGTAAGTGCCATCAGTCCGTCCCCATAAGCAGCAAAGCTGCGACTGTTTGCTCGGCCGACTTGGTAATTCAGTATTTGAAAATAATTTTTACTTTGGATGGTTTATAAACTCTTGTTATCGTTATAGTCTCTTATAGATCAATTTTGGTGTCTGGGAAGTTCAAGAGATACTTTGTTGGAAATTTCTAGATCATGATAGACCCTTGGTACTCCATATGTGCGGTTGCCTAGAGAAGGAAAATATGGAGATATGCATAAAATTATTATACTTATGGGTTGTACATCCTTAAGGGCCAAGTTAAGAGTGTTAATTAGGTGACTCTTAAGCTGCACATAGGTGGTCTATAGTAAGCCACCAAGATATCAAAACACGATTAATTGCAGAATTTGTTTGTGGAGTTCAATCTAGAAAGCTCCCAGAACAAATCTAAGATAGAATAGAAACTTAGGCCGTGTTTGATTACCAAGTGGAAAATTTGCATTTTCCTTAGGAAAACACAACTCTCTATTATTAGATGGCCAGTATAAATCTGTATAATTTGCCCTAACAAGCCATTTAAATCTGGATAATTTTTCCTACTAAGCCCGGAATTCATTTCCCATCCAAATAGGTGAGAATTCATTTCCACCTGAAAATACACCTTTATTTTCTCACATGATTGAAATATGTGTTCTCAGTTGCAAACAATTAGCCATTTAAGGCATATCCCAGATGTATTTTCTCGGGAAAATTTTTCATGCAATCAAACACGGCCTTAGAGAAAATTCTAAGTCAGAAAACAAAAACAAAGGAGACAAACCCAATCTAGAAGAGCTACTCCCGAAAGGGTTGGACTAGAATTTTGTAGAACACATCATTGATTTTACTTAGTTTTATATTTTTTTTGTATAAAGCTTTATTTACGGTATTCAAATATGAATTGTAACCCAGTATTTATACCGTGTTTGAATATAGTAATCTCGATTTTCAATTGAGATTTGATTTGAGCTTGGTATTTGATTGAGATACATTTTGACAAATGGTTTTCTCTACTGAAACTTTGTCATATTATTTTTTTAAAAGAATTAGAAAACTTGATTTTTTCTAAGAAAGAAACTTGTTTTTATCCTAAAGTCAATTGGGCAAATCAACTGAGATTTAATATACGATCTCTATAGAAGACTGCAACTCTTGGAGACTCAGATTGGATTTGGGATTGTTTTATCTCAGAGATAGTGTTGCTAGGAATTCCTTGTTTGCAAGTGAGGGGCTCTAATACTATAGACATCTCGCCTCGAGCCTAGAATCAATAAATTTTTAATTTTGAATTTTTCGGAAAAGTCATACTTATCTTCATGTCGATTCCAACAAAATCAACCTAGCATATAAGGGAATGCGTCTTTGAGATGTATGGAGTGGAAGATTTATCATATGCACATAGAAGTCGAAATAGGAAGTTACCAACTCTTTTATTTGACCTTTAGGAGCTTCAACACATGAAATCACCTTTAAGTTTGCTATTACACTTAAATCCAAAAATTTCAAAGGGAGATTTATGGGCTATCCAAACAACAGAAAGTGATGCAGAAGGCTATTTCTAGTTTGTTCAAATGCGACACACTCATTAATAACTCTTAAGCATTTAGTGGGAAATTCGAGAATGTGTTCATGAGGCATCTCGAAAAGCTACAAAGGCAAAAAATAAAAGTAAAGTATACAAATAATCAAAGCACCTTGGAAGAAATGGCAATTATTGTTGTTAAGGATAACCTTCACACAGGTAATTGTTGGTAACTCTGTTTTATCTCAAATACTACTTTTAGTTACCATTTTGGCATTATACTATTTCGATTATTTTAAGAAACAAATTTTGATTTTTGTAAAAGTA
This sequence comes from Euptelea pleiosperma, assembly GCA_035048495.1. Taxonomy (NCBI): domain Eukaryota; kingdom Viridiplantae; phylum Streptophyta; class Magnoliopsida; order Ranunculales; family Eupteleaceae; genus Euptelea; species Euptelea pleiosperma. The sequence continues at coordinate 21,512,151 of CM068552.1, read as the reverse complement.
AAAAAAATATTGTTCGAATAGTAACCATGAATAAATTTTATATAAATAATATTTTGTTTTCCAAACTTTATTTAAAATCATGGATTTTGTATTGCCCTCTTCGATTTTTTTTAACAAAAAGATATTTTTTATTGCATGTTTTATTTTTAAATAGTAAATATATAGTATATTTGCAAAATAGGAGCTAAAAGTAGGATATTAGAGAAAACAGACTTACCAACAAATATTTGTGTAATGGCTATCCTTAACAACAATATCTCCATTACACTCTCCTTAGTTATTACTAGACAACATTTCACAAAGTTCTTTCATTGTTTTGATCCTTTTTAAAAAGACATTTCACAAAGTTCTTTGATTGTTTTTGATCCTTTAAAAAAAAATATTAATCACAATTTTCATTAGACATCCTACCCACAATATGATTACGGTGCATGTAATCATCTTCTTCCATCTTGGCAATCTTGTCATTAATCGCCTTATTTGTTCATCAGATATTGTACCCAAAATTGACTTATTCAGACATATCTCAAAAAGGATAATTTTAATTTCTAAAAAAAAAAAAATTTAACGGGTCCCTATTTTTTTCCTAGATTTTAGAGATAAGTAGTGTAAGTTATTTTAGGGTAGGGATCCATTGGATGATAACTCCAATAGGCTCTCTACACCCTTTGGGAATAAATCTTGGCTGACCACCCACGATGATAACCCACAATATGAGCCATGTTGAACATTTTTTAGAGGACGCTGACTGTATGGATGTTTGCCCAATCCCTAGATGGACCTACAAACCAAACATATTCAGTTTGATTACTGATTTCAAACCTTTGGATCCTTGTACATCAAATTCCCATGGTTGAAATCAATCCATGAGAATGATTTCAATCCAACGCATAGAAATCACTAATTGGGCTGATTTTTGAAAAAGAGTAAATATTTCGAGAAAGTAAAAAGGGGAAAAGCAAAAGCGGGACCTTGTCAGTAGTTTCGCAAGCCTCTTTGCTCCCTACATATAGCGTGTTGGTTGAGGAGTCCCTAAAGTGGCGAGTCAACTGACGAGGCTGTTGGAGCTACTTTTGTAGCCAACTAACTCCCTACTCTAGCGAAAAGACGTACATGGGTAGCGAGCCTCTTGGAGATGCACTTAGTTATTACTAGACAACATTTCCCAAAGTTCTTCGATTTTTTTTATCCTTGTTAAAAAATATTAATCACGATTTTCATTATACATGCCATTAAGAATATGATTACGGTGCATGTAATCATCTTCTTCCATCTTATCAGTTTTGTCATTAATCGCCTTATTTTGTTCATCAGATACTGTACCCAAAATTGACTTGTTTGGGCATATCTCAAAAAGGATAATTTTAATTTCTAAAAAAATATAACAAAATAATGTTTAAGCAATTATTTTCAACATCTAGTATCTCTACGACTTTATATTTAGAAACCTCAATCCATAGAGGGAAGGAAGCTTTATTAATAAGAAGTACGAGATACACCTAGGGTGGCATTTGGTAAAACTTTTTCTCAGACCTTAAGTTTGATTCAAGTGAAATTAAGTGATTTCTGTGATTAAGTGGCATTTGGTAATGACTTAATTTCAACACTTATAGCCAAAATCACTGAAATAAAGCGAACAGTAAAAAGTGATCCAACCTTCACTTATTGCGGTAAGTGAATGAATCTTTAAAAAAGATTCTCAGATTAAAATATAATACCAACAATGTCATTTTCTTAAAGGTTTCTTTTTTAAAAACTTACAAACGTATCCTAATAAACATTCCAAAATACTCCGCAAGGTGCTAGCAGTGGGAAAGGAAAAAAAAGCTAATGCATGAATGCAAAAGTTACAAATAAATACAAACCTAAGCTCTAACGTATGAAGTGCCAATCTTATCCATATGAATAAAACCAACAAGTTTGGGAGGGACAATTTCTGTGAATTCCATGTATGATCTGGCTTGAAGACCATTAAGTGTCATGTAATCAGCAGTTGCATTCGACTCACTCTATATATGTGATTGATAGAGTAATCAAACTTTTAAAATGTCCATAACTTTCCACCACCAATATGTTACGTGCCAGGGGATGAAAATGGATTTAATGATCCAAGAGACCACTAATTTTGAGTCTAACTGAATATTAACTCTATGGTGGCCAACCTTCTTTTAAAGCTTCAACCCATCAAGAATAACTCTCAACTCAGCTAAGTCATTAGTTTCCTTACCATAAAAGGAGTGAAAGGCCATGAGAAAGTTACCATTAGAGTCTCTGATGACACCTCCACTATTAGCAAGCTTTTGACTAGATGATGCACCATCCACATTCAATGCAACTCCACCATCATTTGGCTTCTTCCAAAAATTAGTTTTAGCGCTTTTAGTAGTAACTCTGAACTCCCCCAAATCGAGCTTCTCACGAATCGGATTGAGATGAGGTTCATTTGGCTTAGTTGGAGAAATGATAGAGTTAATGTCTTCGATCCAGTACCCAACTTTTTTTTCATGACGAAGATGATATTATTTCTTCTCCCTTCATACTTAGGGCGTGTTTGATTGCCAAGTGGGAAAATTGCATTTTCCTTGGGAAATCACACCTGTCCCTTGTTAGATAGCCAGTTTAAATCTGTATAATTTTCCATACCAAGGCCTTCAAATCTGGATAATTTTCCCTACTTAGTCGGAATTCATTTCCCATCCAAATAGGTGAGAATTCATTTTCACCTGAAAATGAGCCTTTATTTTCTCACGTATTTGAAATATGTGTTCTCAGTTGCAATCAATCAGCCATTTAAGGCATCTCCTAAATGATTTTCTCAGGAAAATTTTCTGTGCAATCAAACACGCCCTTACGTACATTTGTTTCTTTCCAACCAAATCTCCCATAGAATAATCAAGGGGGTGATGATGTATAGGATACCCACTTGAGATTTCCTGGATGTAACAGTGAGCCATTTTCTCAATAGAGATCTAAACCCCAAACTGCTAAGTTGGGGTATCAAGTATCAACACTAATTCAGAATCAACAGGTGAATTGTCAAGTGTTAACGTTGGTATCTCTGCACATGCCACACTACCGTGGGGACATTCTCTAGACGACATACCGTGTGTTCCCAGCTGAGCACATGGTGGGCTAAGCCGCTGCCCCGTAGGCTGGGCAACTCTCAGTCACAATCATAACTATAAAAGACCATCTAAGGCTCCTCTCATACCTTTTTCTAGCCTAGCTACTAGCTATAGTACGTACTACGTACTACTTTACTATTAATACTCATCTGAGTGCTTACTTTAATCGACTGCTCATTCATTTTCTTATACTTTTAGCTATACTACTATAACACCTCCACCCCCCCTCTTATAGGGGTATGGGCATCGGTAGTGGGAATCCTAAAGTGGGTTTTGATTGTTTTATTCATTGGTTCCAAAAGTGGTTTGCTTGTTGAAGAAAAATCAAGCGTTATGTCCCTCATCATCAATTCAGTCAAAGTAGTCTGGTAATAACCATAGGCCCAAAGAATAGAATGACTTTACATGCTCTTCTGATCAGGTGGAAGGTCATGGTTGAATCCCGGCCCACAAGGTCAGGTTTCCTCTATGTAGCAGTGGTGCTGTGGAATCCAAAATCACCCATTATCATGTGAGCATATCCGGCCTTGTCTAGCGCATGGATCCTTGTCACTAGTCACTACACTGTTCTTACAGTCGAACCCAACCGTGTTGCCTATCATGAGAAAAAAGAAAAGACTATTGTCTTTATAAAGGCTATGCTACTTGCCACCACATTACTTGTGTTTATGTGATAATTTCTCAAGGTGGTGGGTTGGTCGCGTGTTTCAAGTTCTATGGTAGTTTAAAAGCTGGATAAAAATCTTCAGGGCATTGGTACTGATTTGGTTTTTGGAAGTGAGAAGAAGGGAGGACGTACAGGTGATTATAATGTCTGCCCATACGCACACTGTACATCTTCTTGAATGAAACCTAACCCTAGTTAAGATTGTTTTCACTTTTACCACTTGTACGGGGACGGGTTGAAACACACTCTCAAAAAATGTAATCATCATCTGCACTTACACCAACTATTTGTATTATCATTAATGATATCGTAGTTGATAACTTGATATAATATATGGGCCAGTGGCGAATATCTAGGATCGTCCAGGCCCAAATCCAACTGGCCCATGTCTAGCTAGTTTAGGTCCATGATCAACTGGTCCAGGTCCACATTATCGAAAAAGGAAAATTCCCTCAAATAAGAATTTTAAAAAAGAGTAATTCTCCTTTTTTGGCACAAATTGTTGAAAGAATGTCTGGATACCTAAATTTGCAAGTTCCTTATCACACAAGAATAAATAATAGGACTGGGGATTACAACAAATTTTATTGCAGAATGCAGTGCCATCGCTGAAGGAGTGGCTTGGGAATCTTTGGATTGAGACAGATTCAATGCCAGCTGTCATGGATTTTGGGCAAAAGAAGGTGCCTTGGCAAGTTAGACATGGGAGAATGCCATCAAGAATACCAATCACCGCTTCATATCGTCAACTTGGAGGGAAGCAAACTTCTCAGCCGACGTCTTGGCTAATCATGGGGCTAACTTGCAAGAGGGTAGTTCTGTTTCCTTTGTGGAGCGACCTCCATTCCTATATAAAATAGAGGATCCTCTTGCTAAGTATTACAGGTTTTCTTAGTTTTTGTGTTCGCCTAGGGTGGGTGGCTTGGGCCTTGTTTGTAGGGTGCCTTTCGCTTCCCTAGTGCAGTTTGTATAGCCTTCTTTCTTTCCTTTTAATATATTTTTATACTTAGAAAAAAAAGAATAAATAATAGGAATTACAAAATAAGAATAAATAAAAAGAAAGTTCCATGGTTCTTGTGATTCATCTCTTGTAATATTTCTATTTTTTATAAAGTTGATAAACTATAAACTTCCCAAAGTTATAAGGTTTCTTGTGGGGTGATAACTCGTCATTTTATGCATTTTTTCCCATTTACCCCAAGGTGTTATCAAGAGTTTTCTACGAAAATCTCTATTTTTTACACATAAAGTAGAGAATTATCTATTTTCGTGACTTTTCTCACATCGATCTAGGAAATTTCAAAAGTATAAGGGCATTTCGGGACTTTCATGATAATGGGCTTACATTAATTTTGTTGTTGTTTGTGTAGATGAGCCGACCCAATGCCTAAAGGAGGGTGCTAAAGTACAAATTCAAGGACTCGATATAACCCGGTGGTACAGCCCAGTACCAAAGCTCACTCTCAAAGCCGGTCAAGCCCAAATCCAATCACAAGAATTCAAATTCAAAAGGGCTAGTAGGCCACACTGCCAAAATGTGGGCCAAGTTGATGATCCAATGTAAATGACTGTGTCAACACAAGGGATAAATGCGTAGTATGCAATAATCGTTTTAACAAACATGTGGGATATTACCAAAAGAATATGGCCGGTGTATTTTTTCTCTTTCCAAACAAAAGATTTTAATACTAAAAAAAAAGTTTTGATATTTTAAAAAGAAAAGATCTTTTTTCTCAAAATAAGGATAGTCGGTTGGCATATTTGAAAACCTTTTGATATTGAAATGAAGTAAGAAAATATTATTTTAATGAAAAAATAAGTTCAAGATATTTTTTAATATAAAAAAAGTGGCTCAAGTTTTATTTGCTAAAAGACAAAATGGGTTTCTTTAGAATGTCAAGAGTTGAAAATTGCTAAAAGATGAGGACGTGTCCCATCCTTTCTAAATAGGTAAAGTTAGATTTTGAAATTTTAAAAAGAGATTTTAGAAAGTTTTGGGTGATTTTTAGAAAAGAAGGAAATAAGTCAACATGCTTTACAAAAAAAGAAGATTCTCTACTCAAAGAAAATAGCAAAATGTGTTGGCTTGTTTTTATTTTAAAAACAATGGTAGTTTTGAAAATTAGAAGATGGTTTTGCTAAAAAGGGGAGAGATGTATCTCCACATCCTATATAAGTTCTTGGGCGACATTGATTTCTTCATCTTGGACCGAGGATCAGCGCTCGCACTTTTGCACTCTCTACTTCGGCTCACATCTCTCTCTTGGCACAACAACGTATCTCGGGTAGCACCTTTTCTTTGTCAGTTTGGCCGATAGTCTTCCTCAACATAACTCCCTTTCACGACTCTCGGATCACTCCTCACAGCATCACATCTTGGGTGTGTTTGGAGTCCGACGTCATAGGACGTGCATATTCTCCACATCTTTTGTTCTCTTCTTCTATTTTTTTTATTTTCTTTTGTTAGGTTGTTTAGTTAATCCAGTGCTCATGGACATGGCCGGCTAAGCACCTAGCTAAGGTTAGCGGCAAAGCCTAGTGCTTCTTTTATGGATTTTCTTTTGATCATCGTATGTGTGTTTTTTATGGAAGAATGTTAAGTTAGCGGAGACTAATTAATTATTAAAAAGAAAAGTTCAAGAGTCTACACGATCTCTTGATTCGCCATGATTAATCGATATGGTCAATGCTTGAGATCTCCTGTGGCTCATTAATCAGTATTAAGTTGTTTAATTCTCCGTTACTTAATTATCTTGCTTTGGATTTGTTTATTGTATTCATCGTTATATTTTTCGATCAAAACAAATTATTATTTGTTATTTGAATGAGAAAAAGATTGATCAAAAGAGAGATATAAGAGAAGAGTTAGGTGGATCCCTGAAACCTTAGCCTTCTCTCTGATATTTGATCACTACTATCTACATTGCTCCACTTCCTAGTGAAAAAATCATTGATTCATTACATTTAGTTAGGTCTCCCTCTTTTTCTCTTCTTTTTTTTAGTGGTTTCGTTTACGTAGTTCTTGCGCACAAGTCAATCCCTGTGGATTCGATCTTGTAAGGTACTACAACAAAACTTGTACACTTGCAAGTAAAGCTACCCCGACGGTTGATTCAATTTTTTTGGATAAAAAGTCCGAGCGTAACAAGTTTTTGGCGCCATTGCCGGGGGTTGCAACGTGTGACTAGAATGCCGATTACGAAATTCTCCAAATCCTAACATCTATTTTTTTTTCATTTCTTTTACTAACGTTACATTCCAGTAATTAATTTTTTTTCCTATAACTAACATTTAAATTCTGCACATAATTTGTATTTTGTTTATTTATTTTTATTTTTTTGTGGATCCTCAACTAGTTAGGACTCATAGGACCTAAGCCGTGTTGTGATTTCATAACCCACTCACAAAAATAAAAATAAAAATAAAAATAAAAGAATTTTTCATTTTTTTTTAGAAGTCAGGAAAATCCGTGCATCTATTGCTTAGGTAACTAAACGCATCGATACTACTTGTAATATGTACATCTATTGCTTAGTTACTTGAAAATAGGCATAGCTTTGCTTAATCTTGAAAATCGCTATGCTCTTGGTAATCTCGCTCCTTTTTACTTCCTTACTTGGTTGCATTTAGTTTCAACTTACAACCTAGTAGGAAGCTCGGCATATACGTGTCGGCGTATATGTGCCTAGACTATCGCCCGTTAAGCTAGGTTGTTCGTATAGAAGACCATTAGGAGGTGCATACATTTTTGTTTGAATCATTGACTTCTCCTTTTAGTTTTAGGATTTAATTTTTATTTGTGAATGAGCAATTGGCAACGTGACCAAACAAGCCATTTGAGGAGAGACGATCTCTTGAATGAAATTGTTGTAAGAGAGTCATCTTCTAATTTGTTTAATTCAGATCACGGTGATTCTAGTTATTTTGTAACCATGTCTGATAATTAAAGCAACCTAGGGGAGGCCCAACAACTTGGCAATAAAACCTTGCATGAATATCTGCAACCCACACGAACGAGTACTCCATCGTGTGTGATTTTACCGACCAATGCGAGCACATTTGATCTCAAACCGGGAATAATTCAATTGATTCCTAAATTTCATGGTTTAAATTCGGAAAGTCCTTACCTACATCTAAAAGAATTCGATGAGGTTTGTGCAACCTTGCACAACCAAAATGTAACTCAAGATGTAGTTAAGTTGACACTTTTTCCATTTTCTTTAAAAGAAAAAGCTAAGTCTTGGCTCCATTTTCTTAGGCCCAGATCTATTGGGGCATAGCAAGAAATGTCTAGGGAGTTTTTGAAAAAATTCTTCCCTACGCATAAAACCAATACCCTCCGGAGAAATATTATGAATTTTTCTCAAAAAGAAAATGAAATATTTTTTCAGTGTTGGGAATGGTTCAAAGAATTATTGTTAACCTGTCCACATCGTGGCTATGAGACATGGAGGACTGTTAGCTTCTTTTATGAAGGCTTAACCTCCCAAATGCATCAATTCGTAGAGATGATGTGCAATGGTGAATTTTTGAACAAGGATCCAGAGGAAGCTTGGGATTATTTTGATCTATTGGCCGAAAATGCACAATCTTGGGATAAAATCGATAGGTCCGATAAAATCAAGCCTCAAGCCATGACTAGAGGAGGCATGTATCTTCTCAAGGAAGATGATGATATGAATTCCAAGATAGCTCAATTAACTAGGAAAATCGAATCCATGGAACTTAATTAGGTCAATTTAATTAAGGACAATGAAAATATTGAAGATGTTTGTGGCATTTGTGAGAGTAACACTCACCTTACAAAATCCCTGCTTTTCAAGAAATATTACATGAACAAGCAAATTCCATGAACACCTACAAGAGGCCATTTAGTTCTCTTTAGTCTAAGACTTACAATCCCAATTGGAGGAATCATCCCAACTTTAGTTGGAGGAATGGTCCTAATGCCAACAGTCCTCCTCAAGGCCCTTCTACTTCTACACCTTATGTGCCTCCACAAAAGAGGAGCCTTGAGGACATGTTGCAAACATTCATGCAAGGTCAGGCCAGTATTAACAATCAGATAATGCAAGCCATCAATGACTTGAAGAATTCTGTCAACAAGTTGACCTCTGTGTTGAGCATTCAAGAAAAGGGCAAGTTTCCCGCTCAACCTCAACTAAATCCAAAGGAGGTAAGTAATTCCAATTCTTCTGATCCTCGAGTAGAACATGTCAAATCTGTCACCACTTTACGAGTGGGAAAATAATTAACAAAGATAGTCCAAAGAAGGTTAACAAACCCGAGGAATCTTTAAATTTGAAAAGTGATGATAGGCTTGATAAGTCCGACTCTGATGTGGCATTGCAAAGTTCGATAACTGTTCCTTTTCTCCAAAGGTTACAACCTCCTCAGAAGTTAGTGCAGAATGCTGATATTCTTGAAGTATTCAAGCAAGTAAAGATCAACATCCCCCTGTTGGATGCTATCAAACAAATTCTGGCATATGCTAAGTTTCTTAAAGATCTATGTACAGTCAAACGTAAGTTGAATGTACAGAAGAAGGCCTTCTTGACAGAACAAGTGCAATCATTCAACACGACACCCCACCAAAATACAAAGATCCAAGGTGCCCAACAATATCATGTATTATTGGGGACTTTTGAATAGAGCAAGCTCTACTTGATCTTGGGGCTAGTGTTAATCTCTTACCCTACTCGGTGTATGAGCAGTTGGGTCTTGGTGAGCTTAAACCCACTAAGGTAACACTCCAACTTGTCGATCGTTTAGTAAAAATACCGAGGGGGTAGTTGAGGATGTGTTGGTCCAAGTAGACAAAATCTATTTTTCTGTTGATTTTATTGTCTTGGACACACAACCTGTGTTGAATGTAAGCACACAAATTCTTGTCATTTTAGGCCGCCCATTCCTTGTAACCTCAAATGCTTTGATCAATTGCAGGAATGGTATAATGAAACTTTCTTTTGGTAATATGACTTTGGAATTAAATATTTTCAATATTTATAAACAACCAGGAGATGATGATGATGTGCATGAGGTGAATATGATTGAAAACCTCGTACAAGACAAATTTCTTCAATTTTCTTTCTCTGATCCTCTAGAGGCCTGTTTGGCTCACTTCAATGATTTTGATGGTGATATTCTGATTAATTCTATAAATTCGTTGTTAGAATCTATTCCGGTGTTGGATAGTGACAAGTGGAGACATCGATTTGAGGAGTTGCCACCTCTGTCAACTGAACTCAAATATGCATTTCTGGGTCAGGCAGAGACATTTCCAGTGGTCATTTCCTCACAAATAGGTAAGACTCAAGAGGAAAAATTAATTGATGTTCTTAGAGAGCACAAAGGTGAAATAGGGTGGACCATAGCTGACATTAAGGGAATCAATCCTTTGATCTGTACCCATATGATATATCTGGAGGATGATGCTAAAACCTCTTGTGAACCACAACGTAAGTTAAACCCTAACATGAAAGAGGTGGTTAGAACAAAAGTTCTCAAACTTTTAGATGTAGGGATCATTTACCCTGTTTTTGATAGTAAATGGGTAAGTCCTACCCAAGTGGTATCCAAGAAATTGGGGGTAACCGTAGTCAAGAATGCTAATAATGAATTAATCCCAACTAGAGTCACAACCAGTTGGCGTGTGTGCATTGACTATAGGAAGTTGAACTTAGTGACTAGGAAGGACCATTTCCCATTGCCTTTTATTGATCAAATGATAGAAAGGGTAGCTGGTCACAAATTTATTATTTTCTAGATGGTTATTCTGGATATAACCAAATAGGGATTGCACCTGAGGACCAAGAAAAGACCACTTTCACATGTCCATTTGGTACCTTTGCTTCTTGAAGATGCCATTTGGACTGTGTAATTCTCCTGCCACATTCTAGATATGTATATTGAGTATCTTCAATGATATGGTAGAGCATTTTCTTGAAGTGTTTATGGATGATTTTACTATTTTTGATGATTCATTTGATGACTGCTTATGTAATCTGAAGAAAGTGTTGATTAAATGTGAGGAGAAAACCTCATTTTAAACTGGGAGAAGTGCCATTTCATGGTCTCTAAGGGGATCGTGCTTGGTCACATTGTCTCCTCCCAAAGAATCCAAGTGGATAGAGCTAAAATTGACTTGATAGCCAATTTGCCCACCCTAAAGACCATTAAAGATATTAGATCTTTTTTAGGTCACACAAGATTTTATATAGAAGGTTCATAAAGGACTTTAGTGCAATATCTAGACCAATGTGCAACCTTCTGTCAAAGGACAACTCCTTTGAGTGGACTGAGGCATGCCAAGAAGCTTTCACAAAGTTGAAAGGCATGCTGACTTTTGCTCCCATTATGCAACCACCTGATTGGAGTTTACCCTTTGAAATCATGTGTGATACTAGTGATAAGGGCAACGCAAGGATAAAAAGCCTTGTGTTATTTACTATGCAAGTAGGACCTTGAATAGTGCTCAGATGAACTACTCTACCACGGAGAAGGAATTCCTTGCCGTAGTCTTTGCACTTGACAAGTTCCGATCTTACTTAATAGGATCCCAGATTATCATTTTTACTGATCACGCAGCTTTAAAATACCTTCTGACCAAGAAGGATGCAAACCCAGATTACTTAGGTGGATCCTCCTACTCCAGGAGTTCAATTTAACAATTAAAGATAAAAAAGGAGTAGAAAATGTAGTGGCTGATCACTTGTCCAGATTAGTATTTTCTGATTCCTTAGAGACCATACCAATCAAGGACACGTTTCCTGATGAGCAACTTTTTACTTTATCCCAATTGCCTTGGTTTGCAGATATTGCAAACTATCTTGTTACGGGTAGAATTCCTAATCATTGGACCCAACAAGATAAGAATAGATTTTTCACAGAGGTGAAACAATTTTTTTGGGATGATCCATATTTGTTCAAATATTGTCCGGATCAAATCATTAGGAGATGTGTGCCTAATTCTAAACATATGAATTTCATCTCCTTTTGTCACTCTGAAGCATGTGGTGGTCACTTTTCAGCCAAAAAGACTACTGTAAATATTTTCAAAGCGGTTTTTATTGGCCCACTCTTTTCAAGGACACACATGATTTTTGCAAAGCAAGCGAGCATTGTCAAAATTGGGAGGAACATCCCGTCAAAATATGATGCTTTCAACCCAATCTTGATTATTGAGGTCTTTGACTGTTGGGGCATCGATTTCATGGGCCCATTTCCTTCATCTTTTGAATATCTTTATATCTTGGTAGCTATTGATTATATGTCAAAGTGGATCGAGACTGTTCCATGCAGAACCAATGACCAAAAAGTGGTCTTGAAATTTTTAAAACAAAATGTTTTGTTAAGATTTGGAACGCCTTGAGCCATTATCAGTGATGGCGGTACACACTTTTGAAATTAGCCTTTTGAGGCCTTGATGAAAAAGTATGGGATAACCCATAAAGTTGCTACTCCCTATCATCCACAGACAAGTGGACAAGTCAAAATATCCAATTGGGAGATAAAGAATATTTTACAAAAGACGGTGAATCCAGATCGTAAAGATTGGCCATTACGACTAATCGACACGATTTGGGCTTATCGAACAGCTTTCAAAACCCCGATTGGCATGTCTCCATATCAACTAGTTTTTGGAAAGGCTTGTCACTTGCCTGTGGAATTGGAACACAAGGCTTACTGGGCAATAAAGACATTCAATTTCAATTTAGAGAAAGCAGGCTAGCTTCATAAACTCCAACTCAATGAGTTGGAAGAAATCCGACATGATGCTTATGCCAGAATTTATAATGAACGGATGAAGGTATTTCATGACAATAATATCCTTCGAAAAATGTTTGAACCATTTCAAAAAGTTCTCTTGTACAATTCTCGGTTCCATCTATTCCCAGGTAAGTTGCGAATTCGTTGGACCGATCCCTTTGTTGTGAAAATAGTATATCCTTATGGGACTATAGAGATTGAAAATCCACATAATAGTAATGTCTTTAAAGTTAATGGACAACGTCTGAAACCATTCTTGGAAATTTTCATCCTAGAAGTTGAGTCCACAACTCTGGAAGATCCTGTGTACCAGGATTGATCCTCTCTCACTTGAGACGGACTTTGTTATATATTATTGCATTTTGTTCATTTTATTTATTTATGTGTACACTAGGTTGTTTTTATCCCTATGATGTTCTCTTACACCCTTTGTCTCATTGTGATTTTTCATTAATGTCTATGATGCTTCTTTGTTGAAACATTGAGGAGAATGTTTGGTTCAAACATTGAGGACAATGTTTGATTTAGGTTGAGGGGTGTGGATTCATGCTTCATGGTTAGGATAATATCTGTTAATAGTATTGACTTCTCCTCCATTCTTAAGGGAATTTTTTTGGTTATTTCTATTTTTGTTTCTTGCTTGCATTTCTTCTATTGAGCTATTAAATGCTAGAATATGAAGGCACATGGTAAAAATATTTAAAAGCTAAATCCAAATGTCTTAATACTGAGTCCTTATTATTAACTGTCAAATAGTGAATCTTAGAAGTTGTGATATTTGAAAAAGTCACTACACATCTGACGGATTTCTAGAGTTTAGGTTACCTTTAGTGATTGTGACCTAATGATTGCCTAAAAGTGTTAAGAATGACCAAATCCAATGAACTTTGGTGAACTGGTTCATTTGGTTGGCTGGGAAAGAAGAAAAATAGAACTGGCTATAAACACATTTCGGAAAGCATCCAGAGCATTGCATTGGGTACACCAAAAAGGGCTGCCTATTTCCGTTGTATTGTATTGAAAAAATCTCTTATTAAAAAAAAAAAGAAAGGAAGTGTTGTACATGATGAAGAAGTGTCAAGAGACTGAGCAAAGTCAAAAGAAAAAAATGTTGGAAGTCTCAATGATTCTGGTTTTTGAAAAATAAGGTGAAAGCCGTCGCTGTAAAAATACAAGCAAGCTGGAATATCACAAATAAAGCCCATGAGGTATTAAGGTGAACATCCAAACCGCTTGTTAACATGAACAGATAGCTTAGTTTTGAATTGGATCCTTAGGTTAACTGACAATTTCTTTGGTGATGAGAAGTTCACTTTTACTTTAGGAGACCAACCCTCTAGTTATTTGTCAGACTTCACATGCACTCAAAGTCACATTGTTCTAAAAAAAAGTTCTAATGGGGAGTTAGTGATTTGGACTCTATCTTTTTTGGACTAATTGGCTGAAAATCATAAATAACCAGTGCCTGATTAATCTTGAGTTTGACGCTTACTTAAATTATGCAGCAAATTTTTATTTTATTTTTTTTATTTATTAAAAAAAAGGGGGGAAGAATGTTAGTCTTGCTTTACAGTTATTACCTTGATTTTTTATAATCTGCCCTTCTGAATTAAATTGATATTTTTGTCACAATTGGGTGGTATTCTAAGGGACCTTTTCAAAAAATAAAAAAATAATTTTTTTTAATGATTTAAATTTTGTGGGTATATTTATTGCAAACCCTCACGAGTCAAACTCGTCCACTAGGGGTAACCTAGGGGTTTAAGGGCTTACCGCATATGTTAAATGCAGTCGAGATGGCATGCGAAAGTGGCACTTTTCTTTTGTTTTTTTTTTATTATTATTTTTATTATTTTTATTTTTGTGGTGAATCATGTTAATTGCTAAGGACTAGTAATATGCTAGTTGGGGGTGTGATAACTCTTCATTTTAAGCATTTTTTCCCATTTACCCCAAGGTGTTATCAAAATTTTACTATGTAAATCTCTATTTTTTACACAAAGTAGAGAATTATCCATTTTCATGACTTTTCTCACATCTAGGGAATTTCATGAGCATAAGGACATTTTGAGGCTTTCATGATAATAGGCTTACATTAATTTCGTTGTTGTTTGTGTAGGTGAGCCAACCCAATACCTATAAGAGGGTGCTAAAGTGCAAATTCAAGGACTCGATATAACCCGGTGCTACAGCCCAGTACCAAAGCTCACTCTCAAAGCCTGTCAAGCCCAAGTCCAATCATAAGAATTCAAATCCAAAAAAGGCTAGTAGGCCACACTGCCAAGATGTGGGCCGAATTGGTGGGCCAAGTTGATGATCCAATGTAATGGACTGTGTCAACACAAGGGATAAATGCGTAGTATGCAAAGCAAACATGTGGGATATTACCAAAAGAATATGGCTGGTGTATTTTTTTCTCTTTCCAAGTAAAAGATTTTAATACTAAAAAAATTTTGATATTTTAAAAAGAAAAGATCTCTTTTCCCAAAACAAGGATGGTCGGTTGGCATATTTGAAAACCTTTTGATGTTGAAATGAAGTAAGAAAATATTATTTTAATAAAAAAATAAGTTCAAGACATTTTTTTAATATAAAAAAAAGTGGCTCAAGTTTTATTTGTTAAAAGACAAAATGGTTTTCCTTGGAAAGTCAAGAGTTGAAAATTACTGAAAGATGAGGACGTGTCCCATCCTTTCCAAATAGGTAAAGTTGGATTTTAAAATTTTAAAAATAAGTTTTAGAAAGTTTTGGGTGGTTTCTAGAAAAGAAGGAAAGAAGTCAACATGCTTTACAAAAAAAAGATTCTTTACTCAAAGAAAATAGCAAAATGTGTTGGCTTGTTTTTATTTTAAAAACAATTGTGGTTTTGAAAACTAAAAGATGGTTTTGCGAAAAAGGGGAGAGACGTCTCCACACCCTATATAAGTTCTTGGGCGGCATTGATTTCTTCATCTTGGACTGAGGATTGAGGCTCGCACTTTTGCAATCTCTACTTTGGCTCACATCTCTCTCTTGGCACAACACATCTCTCGGGTAGCAACTTTTCTTTGTCACTTTGACCGATAGTCTTCGTCAATATAACTCCCTTTCACGACTCTCGGATCACTCCTCACAGCATCACATCTTGGGTGCATTTAGAGTCCGACGTAAGACGTGCATATTCTCCACATCTTTTGTTCTCTTCTTCTATTTTTTTTTTGTTTTCTTTTGTTGGATTGTTTAGTTAATCCATTGTTCATGGACATGGCCAGCTAAGCACCTAACTAAGGATAAGGGCAAAGCCTAGTGTTTCTTTTATGGATTTTCTTTTGATCATCGTACGTATGTTATTGATGGAAGAATGTTAAGTTAGATGAGACTAATTAATTATTGAAAAGAAAAGTTAAAGAGTCTACACGATATCTTTATTCACTATGATTAATCGATATGGTGAATGCTTAAGATCCCCTCTGGCTCATTAATCGGTATTAAGTTGTTTAATTCTCTGTTACTTAATTATCTTGCTTTGGATTTGTTTATTGTATTCATCGTTATATTTTTCGATCAAAATAAATTATTATTTGTTATTTGATTGAGAAAAAGATATCAAAAGAGAGATATAAGAGAAGAGCTAGGTGGACCCCTGAAACCTTAGCCTTCTCTCTGATATTTGATCATCTCTACATTGCTCCACTTCCTAGTGGAAAAATCATTGACTCATTGCATTTAGTTAGGTCTCCCTCTCTTTCTCTTCTTTTTTTTTAGTGATTTCGTGTACGTAGTTCTTGTAAAAGTATTACAACGAAACTTGTACACTTGCAAGTAAAACTACCCTAGACGGTTGGTTCAATTTTTTTGGATCTAAAGTCTGGGCGTAACATGAGGTTTCACATTTTCCGTGAATCCTAAACCTTTTTTTTTGTGAAACATTTTTAATGTATCAGTGCTAAAGATTTATGTTACGATCCTAAAGGTTAAGACTTAAACTTTCCACACCTCTATCACCTAGGTGCTATTGGTGTATTGGTTTGGGTTTTAACAATTTGTTACAATCTATTTCACTTTATCATAATAGGTTCTCATCACAACACAATAGGGTCTTAGTATTTTGTCGGTATCTCTTCAGCTTAATGTCAAATTTACCTGATTCTAGATTCGTTGAAAAGTTGATAATATTTTATAACCAATGATATTATTTTACCTAGATTGGTGAAATTTTTTATGCTGCATGCTCTACATATTTTTTTTGAATGTGCAGATCATCTCGTTATAGCACAACAGGGTCTTAGTATCCTCGCAAAATCTTTTCAACCTAACATTGGATTCACATGGCTGAGCCTCAATGGTTTGAGTCAATTTAGTCTTATGTGATCCGGGTCGTTGGCCCCTTCCCCAACCACTTTGTTCGTGAAGACAGTGCATATAATAATAGTATAGGAACTCTCTGCATTTGATAAATCTTTAATTCAAGAACGTAACGAACATATATGGCTTCAGCAAACCTCGAGCATGGCATGGAAAAATCGGATATGGAGACAAGTGAGACTTTCTTTCCTTGATCGAAGGTAACCCAGAGGAAGAGAATAGGTTCCAGTTTTGTTGTAAAGCTAACAAAATTATCTATCGAATGGTATATATGGATGTCCTTGATAATCAAATGTTTGTCTCCATCATGATACCTCCATCTTGTAAGGAATATTTTCATATTCTAGCTTGACAAAGATTTTGTATGACATAAAACATTCATGTAACCTTACCTACGAGCACCAGTATAGTGTGAAGATATTGTGGTACATATACTTCATCAACTATGTGAAGACTAGAAGACAGACACAGCAAGGATCAAGCAGTTGATGACAGGAGTCATTTGAGTAACTGTCCATTTGTCGGTTATAGATCGTGTACGCTCGCTTAGGAAGGTAAGTGACTTAGTAGCCATAGGAATAGGTTTAAATGAATAAAATATAATGGACAAAGCCCAATTGATTGGAGACCTCTGTTAAATCGATTGGAGTCTACGAGATTTAAAGCCCAATCGATTAGAGACCTCTATTAAATTGATTGGAGTCTATGAGTCAAAACTTGATCAAAGCCCAATCGATTGGAGACCACTGTTAAATCGATTGGAGTCTACGAGACAGAACATGATCAAAGCCCAATCAATTGGAGACCACTGTTAAATCAATTGGAGCTTACGGGATAGAAACTTATTTAAGTCTGATCGATTGGACTATGAATAATCGATTGGATTTACGAAGGAAAAACCTATCCGTACAAGGAAAATTGATTGGACCCAAAACCCAATCAATTGGACATAGCCCAATCGATTGGACTTCATGCAGATTGAGTCTTTCTCTGATCCGAAATTCTAGTTTCCGCTCCCCCACATTCTAAAAGACTCTGGGCTACGAAATCTATAAATATAACTCCTCTCTGGCTCTAGTAAATACACTTATACACTTGAGAATACAAAGAAAAAAGTTTTATTTATCAAGAGTGGCCATTAAAAAAGCAAAAAGCCTTTAGTTCTCATAAATATCTCTTGAGCTTTTCTCTTCTAAATTAAAGCCAAAAGCTTGATCTCTTACTCAGCTTAGGTCTTCCATATAGATACTTGACCAAGTAGTCTAAGAGTACTAGTGCGTCTCAACACTATTTAAGCAACTTAGGGTTCTGGGTGTACTGAATCCTTCACCTTCGGCAAAGGCTGGAGAATTGAGAATTAAGATTGAAGTGGCTGATCGAAGGTTGGTTTGGGGTGTGCCAAACTGAATAAGCAGACAAGGCTTTTTGGTTAGGAGGGCACACATGGATTCGTAGCGTTGATTGAGAGGACGTGGACGCATCGGCAGTAGGCCTTGGCTAAGGTTGGAAGTTGCATTTGTAACGGTGTTGCATAGGTAACCTTTGCTTCGTTTAACTTTCCAGTTAGTGATACTCTCCATCTGGACATGGTCCCGTGGTTTTCCTTGGCTAAGGTTTCCACTCTAAAACTCTTTATCTTGTGGATGTTTGATTGTTGTTTCACTAAATCTATTGATTAGATCAAACGATGAAAAGACAATATACCACGGAGGTATATTTGAATTGAGTCGGTTGTGATAATCATTTTATCAATCAACTAAGGTATGCGAGTTTATCACCTTACCTTGACTAGTAAACTTGTGATAGGTTAGATTAATTTTTAAATAACCTAATCACCCCTCCCCAAGTATTTCTGATTAAAGAGAACGGACCGATTTATTTTTCAATTGGTATCAAAGCGGGTTCACTCATTAATGGTTTAATCACCTGAGTGAGTTCCTACGTATAGTCTATTTTCTTTTATATCTATAAAGATGTCGAAAGAAAGGTTCACTGTTAATAGTCGTAGTGACTCAGTGAAGACAAAGACAAAGTTCAAGCATGAAGATTTGAACTAGAAATTCAACATACGTTCTTACTCAACGAACGTTCAACTTTCATAATCTCATAATGATCTTACGCGTTTACATCTAAGGGTTCACTACGTGAAGCCTGCAATTTTCCAAGACCCTAGATGTCCTTTAAACTTAAACTTATTTATTTGGAGGCTAAATTTGCCTAATTAGAAGTTTGTTGTTATTTTTGGATGTGTTGGCAAAGGGTTAAGCACATTATCCAACCACTCAAATGAGCGATCGATCGAATTCTTTTCACTCTGAGCAGTCGACCAGCCAAATCGAGCAGTAGACCGCCCCCAATAGTTAAAAAATTTGAGTTCGACTTGAGCGCTCGATCGACGCTTTTGAGCAACCTATCGAAACTCAGACAGAAGTCCATCTCTAAGCGGTCGACTGGCCAAAACTTGCGGTCGACTCCCGTTTACCAGATATCATTTTGAATTCACAAATGTGCAATTTTTGGCGCATTTAAATCATTTAAACGGTCTTTTTAGGCCCATTTTTATTGTTTGGGAATAGGCTTATATATTAGAATCTAAATCCTTCAATAAAAATATGAATCAAGCTATCTCTTTAGCTCCCATTCTTTCATTGATATCTCCCGGGTTCAAGAGATTTGTAATTTGTGAGAGCTTCTCCAGAGCAAACCTAGTGCATCATTTATGAAGGCTCTATTTGTTTGAAAGACGACAATTTGTGTGATTCTTGAAGTCATCTTCTATCAAGTAGAGGATCATCTCTGATAGTGTGTCTCTATGGTGAATACTTCTCTGAAGATTCTCCATTTGTTCTAATTCATCTAAAGCTAAATATCTCTATGAACAAAATTTTTGGATAGAATTCAACTTTATCAAAACTGTATATTTGAGATTAGTGGATGAATTTTTACTCATTGTATTGAGTTGAGGAATGTGGATCGTTGAGAAATTTTTTTCTTTAAAATACTACTTGCCTAGTTTGACTCTCTAGGTGGAACGAGAAGTGATTCTCATATTGAATGAGTTGTGGATTGTAATTTTTTTCATTTTAGATATGACCCGCGAATAGTTTGATAATTTTTATTTAATTTTGGGACTCCTCTAATAAATTATTTTTTACTAAGCTTGGCTAAGTCTTTTAAATTTATGTGTGCTAGTCTTTGGTGCCATAGTTCGATTTTATTTATTTGTGCCATGTTGCACTTAATCGAACCACTAGTTTCAATGACAATAGTTATCAGAAGATCTATTTCCTTGAATGATTATCTTGTTAGACTTCTTGTCTATGATTTTATATTTTTCTTTAGAGAACTTGTATATGTGGTCTTTGTCACAAATTTGACTAATACTTATAAGGTTATGTTTCAGACCATCCACACACAACACATTTTCAATCTTAGGTATTTTCAGATCTTGAATAGTCCACCTACTAATTATTTTAGCATTACTACTATTATCATCTTGGCATTCATCAAAAGAGAAAAAAATGAGATCTTTCTCTAGTCATGTGTCTAGAGAATCTACTATCCAAATACTAAAGTTTCATTAACAATTTAAGCAGTATGAATAACCAAATATTTTTTATTCAATTTTCTACCCCAGATTTTTACAAGAGATTTATCATTGTTTTTCTTGTTAGTTAGATTGGATTTCAGAGAGTTATTAATGTTTTTTTCCATAGCTATAGCTCTAGCATTTAAAGTAGCTACTTTAACAAACAATTATGTTTCTCTGTTTTGTTTTCTAATTTCTTCCAAAATCTATAGATTTTTTATTATTTCATTTTCTTCAGAAATTCTAACTTCTTTTTAAGAACAAGACAGTTATATTTCATATGTCAAAATGTCTACAGTACTGACAAATGATATTCAATTTTTCAATTTGATCATTTTGGGTTGATTCCATAGTAGCTTTTACAAACACAATTTTTGAGTTAGACTTTTTAGAAGATTTTTCATTATATCTAAGTCCTCTCCTATCATTGTTTACTTTTCCTATTATTTGAGTAATGATTTTCATTTAGATTCACAAGTCATTAAAGCTCTATCTCCATCATCACTAGATGTGTTCGTTTTCGTTTCAGATATCCATGTCCCAAGTAACAACCTTCATGACTTTGGTTTTTTCCTTTCTTAATGTTGTTGGGACAGTCAGTAGAGATATGACCATTAGAGTCAAATTTTCATCTCTCAATTGTTTCTTATAGGTTTTTAAAGCTAATCCTCTTTTCTTAGGTATTTGAAGCTTAAGTTCAAATGTTTGGATTGACCCTATTAATTCTTTTATTTTTTGTTAGGTCAACATTTTTACTTTATTTAAATAGTCGTTATTTTAGGATGAAACCTATCAAGTAATGATCTCATAATTTTTCTAACAATTTTTGGTTCTGCGATGGCTTCACCAAGACCCCACAAAAAATTTATTATTTCACTCAATTTAGTGTAGAACTCTGAAACTTTCATCCCCAGTCCTTTTTATGATTTAAAACTGTGTTATGAGCATTTAAAGTTTGGATACCTTAACTAAAATACTAGTTTCTTCATGAGTCATTTTCAGAATGTCCCATGCTTGTTTTGAGGTCTCACATGCAATTATTCTTTTAAACTCATCAGGAGATAAAGCACATTGTATAGCATTTAACACTTTGTTATTGTAGGTATATGCTTCCTTATCTCCTATACTCCATTCCAATTCAGCCTTAATAGTAATAGTAGTTAACTTACCAATAGTAATACAATAGTAGGAGATGTCCATCCCAATTATCCCACTGATTCAAAAATCCGTTCATCAAGTGATTTCAGGAATATCCTCATTCTAGTATTTTAGTAGGCATAATTAGTACTATTAAATGGAGGGTCGGTTTAGACACAGAATCCTTCTTAAATCATTTCAAGGAAACTAAGGATCACACTCGGATTGTTCAACCCTCGCAGAAGGACCTATGCTCTAATATCAATTGAAATTCCATTTTCATTACCACAATAAGTCCTAGAGGGGGATGAATAGGAAAAATTATAATTTCTCTACTGATTAAAGTTAGATTTAAATTTTATGATCACATAAGGCACAAAAGGATCAATCAACCAAAATTCAAATCATCTAAAGAATAAAGAATAAGGTGTATGAGACAAAGTACAAACAATCACAATCACATGAGACAAAGATTTATAGTGGTTCGGTGACTTCGCACCTACATCCACTGCCCAATATTCTATATGAGTAATATTATATTATTTCAATCATGCATTACAACATATCCAATTGAAAAAAATAATGAAACAATTAAGCTACCACTTAGTCTCAACTAACGAGAATCACTTCTCGTTCCACCTAGAGAGTCAGCATAGGCTAGTATTTTAGAGACACTTAATTTTCTCACGGATCTACATTTCACAACTCATTCAGCTAACGAGAATCACTTCCCGTTCCACCTAGTGAGTCAGACTAGGCTAGTAATATTTTAGAGAAATATTTTTCTCACAGACCTATAATCTACAACTCATTCAATTAACGAGAATCACTTTCCGTTACACCTAGAGAGTCAGACTAGGCCAATAGTATTTTAGATAAACAATTTTATCACGGATCTACAATCTACATCTCATTCAATATGAGAATCTCTTCTCGTTCCACCTAGAGAGTTAGACTAGGCCAGTAGTATTTTAGAGAAATACATTTCTCAAGGATCCACAATCCTCAACTCAATACAATCAGTAAAAACTCATCCATCAATCTCAAATATCTAATTTTGATAAATTTGAATTCTATCTAAACAAGTTTGTTCATAGAGATACTTACCTTTAAATAAATTCGAACAAATGGAGAATCTTCAGATAAGTATTCATCACAAAGACACATTGCCATAGATGATCCTCTACTTGCTAGAAGATGACTTCAGGAATCACACAATTTGTAGTCTCTCAAACAAATAGAGAATTCACAAATGATGCATTAGGTTTGTTCAGATCAAGCTCTCATAAATTCAAAATCTCTTGAACTCGGAAAATATCAATGAAAGAATGGGAGTCAACGAGATAGCTTGATTGGTGTTTTTATTGAAGGGTTTAGATTCTAATATATAAGCCTATTCTCAAACAATAGAAATGGACATAAAAAGACTGTTTAAATGGCTTAAGTGCGCCAAAAATCACACATTTGCGAAGTCAAAATGGGATCCGATAAAGGGGGGTCAACTACACGTTTTGGCCAGTCAAACTTAGATTTTTCAACTGTTGGGGGTGGTTGACCAATCCATTTGGTCAATCGATCACTTAGAGTCACAAGAGTCCGATTGACCGCTCAATTGAGCCAGTCGGCCGATTTTCTTAAGCCTTCGCCAACACGTCAAAAAATCACAACAAACTCCCAATTAGGCTAGTTTAGTCTCCAAATAAATAAGTCTAAGTTCAAGAGACATCTAGGGTCTTGGAGAACCGCAAGCTTCGTGCGGTGAACCTTTAGATGTAAATGCGTAAGATCATCAGGAGGTATTGAAAGTTGAACGCTCATTGAGTGAGAACGTATGTTGAATTTGTGCTACAAATCTTCATATTTGAACTTTAATTTTGTCTTCAATGGAGCTTTTCCACTTGGGTTGGTCTACTTCAACTTTAGCTCTTCTTCGATTTATTGATGAAATCCACTCGATTGTTGACACTTCAATCTTCAGAGAACTTCTAATGAACGAGATAAATTACAAAAAAACTAAGCATTCCTAGGATTGACAGCAGAGACTTTTCACCAACTAGTTCTCCCATTGACCTTAGATTTTAGGATCTCAAGTCACATATGTTGGGTTTCCATTAAGGTAGTATACTCGCTTATAGGCTTTAAACTCATCTCATTTGATGTCATATGTACTATCTTTAGTAAGTTCTTTCATCAAAGGATCTGGTAAGTTTTCTAAATTAATAGTTATTATTTAATATGAGAATAGTCGTGCCTTTGACGAATATGTTTAGTTTGCCATTATATTAGTTATTTTTGGCATTTGCTATCACAACTTGGCAGTGACAATATATTGTAATGGCTGCCACTAGCTTAAGCCATAGTAATTCCACCAAAAAATGTCTCAACCATTTGGCTTTTTCTTCAACTTTGTCCAAAGTTATAAATTCTAATTTCATAGTTACATATTTGTTTAGTAGACTTCTAAGAAATTATGTACCTCCTAAAGTAAACCCATAACCACTTGTAGATTTGGATTCTTCAAAATCTAAAATCTAGCTAGCATCATTATATCCAAGTACAATAATATATTTTAAAGGGTCGGGCTCCTTTGACAGAGTTTAAATGACAGGATTCTGTATAGGGACACAATATAAGCCACGTGGCACACTCTTAGAGGAATCTGACCTTATGGATGCTTGTCTAATCTCTTGATGGACCTACAAACCAAAAATCAGCCTGATTAGTGATTTATAGGCTTTGGATTGGACTTATTTTCATGGCCTGATCTCAACTGTGGGAATTTGAGCAGTATTTGAGGTACAAAGAGCCAATGCCTATAAATCACTAATCAGGCTGATTTTTGGTTTGTCGGACCACCAAGGGATTGGACAAACATCCATACGGTCAGATTCCTCTAAGAGTGTGCCACATGGCTTATATTGTGTCCATGTACAGAATCCTGTCATTTAAACTCTGTCAACGGAGCCCGATCCTATTTTAAACATTATAAATTATATTCTAAACTATGTTTTAAGTATTTCAACACCCTCGTAATAATAATTGCCTAGTGATCATGTCATGGGTTGCTAGTGTATTTACTCAACCTATTGATAGCGTAAGTTATGTCTGGTCTAGTACAATTCATTAGGCACATTAGGCTTTCAAAAAATTTAGAGTATATTTAATTAAGTTGAGATAAACCATTTCCTTTGAATTTTTTTTTAAATTACAATTTATTTCAAAAGGTGTTCTAACTAGAATTGAATCATATTTTCTTTAATACTTTATCAATGTAGTTAGTGTGGATTAATTTACTACTTTAGAGTTTCTTATTATCTTGATTCCAAAAATTAAATCAATTTGACCTAAATTTTTCATGTAAAAATTTCTTATTTAACATTTTCTTAGTAGAATTAATTATGCCATTGTTAACATGTCATCCATATATAGATAAACTGTCACATAAGACTCTTCATTATTAACATTTTCATACCCGTTTATTTTAAATCCATCAGAGATCATCACATGACCAAAGTTATTACGTCACTGTTTAGTGCTTGTTTTAATCTGTATAGAGATTTGATTAACCTACAAAATTTAATTTTAGGTTTGAAACTACAAAGCCTTCTAGTTGGATCTATGTATTTTTTTCTAACTCTCTATTTAAGAAAATACTTTTTACATTCATTTAATATAACTTTATGTTATAGATGGTTTCTACAGTCTAATGGAAGTTTTCCTTGTTACTAGAGAATATGAGTCTAAGAAGTTTATTTATTCTTTCTACTTATAACTTTTTGCGACCAATCTAACTTTGTATTTTTTATAGTTCCAGATGTTTAAGCTTTCATTTGAAAATCCATTTGCAACCTATTAGTTTATTTCCAAGAGAAAGATTAACTATCTCCTAAGTATTGTTTTGCATTATAAATTCTATTTTATTGTTTATTACATCCATCTAATAAGCAACTTCAAGTGATTTTATGGGTGATATTCGCTCAAAAGTGTTTATTTTAAGTCATTATCCTTATAGCGATGTCGCATTCTCCTACATAAAACTTATTTTTTCGTAGACTTTTCTATATAAAAGTTTTTCCCATTGCGTAGAACGCATTCTTTAGACGAAAATCGACTATTTGCATGAAATATACGCATTTCGGATAGTCCAATATCAAGCCATTTTAGTTGAATCTCATTACACGCTTTTTCACTTGTAGGAAATCCTATCGGGCGATTCTCGAGGACTGACGGGCCATCAATCAACCGCAGAAGACTTTTATCAAAGCTTAAAGAGCCAACAGGCTAGGATAAAAAGATAGAAGACATGTACGGCCAAAGCTAGAGGATCATAGAGCCGGAACAAGGACAAAGAGAGAAAAGAATAGCTGGAGACCAAGAGAAGGACTTAGGTGTTAAAGGCCACACCAATTGACATCAAAGGATAAGTTTGACTTATTTGTGGAGCGGACGAAAGAGAATAAAGAAGACCAGGGTTCAAGACCCTCCAATACTTTTATTTTTGTATTTTTCTCTCACCTTTCTCCTATTTCTTTCTCTATCTATCTATCTTGGCCCATGACCCATGACCCATGCCCATGACCCATGCCCATATCCATGACCCATGGCTATGCCCTTGACCCATGCTCATGCCCATTTGCAACAGCAAGAGAGAATTGGTCTCACTTGACCGATTCTTCTTTCCCCCATCTCTTACTATCCTAATCACTCTTTCTCTCATCTAACTAACCCATTCCCAACCGTTGAATCTAGAGAGATCCAACGGTCATCATTTTTACAACAAGGAAAAGAAAAGAAAAAGTCTATAAGAGATCTACGATCTCTCCTTCTTGGGTTGGTTCCCTCCCCCTTTTCTTCCTCTCTTTCTTCTTTCTTTCTCTTCTTCTTTACCCTTCTTCTCTGGCGAGCTCACCATTAACGCCTCCACCTCGAGGTGCAAAGCGTCAAACAACAACGTCTCTTTGCTGTCCATTCCATCCGCCACAATCAAAGGCTACAATCCTATTGAGGTCGATCCAATCAAAGTTGCACCATCTATCTCTTTAATGGTAAGCTTCTCTCTAATTCATCTCTCTAACCTTCCTACCTTCTTTCTCTTTCTTCTTTCCTCTCTACCTTTACATGCTTTCTAGGGTAATATTTTAATGGCTTTCTAGATTAATTTGGTTTAATGTTATTTCCGTTGTAAAGCATTTGAACAAGCATTGTAAGCATTGTTTTTAGTTTAATGAACAAGTTTTAAATTCAAGTTTAAGTTGTTTTCATTTATTGTGTTTTTTTCATTCTCATTTCTCTTATGTTTTTTTTTCATTCTAATAGTCTCAAGCATATTTTAAATCAACCTCCACCATTCTCACCCTTCCATTTATTCTGAGCGTTTTCTGATTATTCTTGTTTCTTATTGTGCTAACTAATCCCGAGTGCGGACAATATCTGACACAAGCCACTATGCAAGTCTGCTTATTTGCAGATTAAGTGAACCAATTCGGAGAATTTACAAATATTATTGAACTTTAGGGTTTCCGTAACCAACGACGTGGAAAAATCATAATTTCAAATGGCGCCGTTGCCGCTCGATTCACGGGATTGCAAAAAGACGAACAGGAATTCGGAAAGCTGCTTAATCTTGAAGATCTGATCCAAATCGAAAACTTTTCATTTTATTTTTCACATTTTCCACTTATTATTTTAATGCCTCGGATGGCCAAGTGCAAAGTTGTAATAACTTAGGGATTCATTTTCTCTCATTTTAGAATAACTGCTAGATAATTAATTAATTAAAAAAATATAAAAAATATTATGGTCAGATTTCAATTCTGCTATTTCTAGTTAGATCACCATTGGTTATTTAATTTATTTTGGAAGGTTTCCAACTCCGGGTAATTCAAAAGTAGATATTTTCGAACCCTAATTCGAGAATAGCTAAAGTTGAATTTCAAACCCTAATTGGAACTAATTCACAATACCTGCCCTAAATCATTGCGTGTTTCTTGAAACCCCAAAGGTGGTATACCTTCTAAATCCATACCATAGACCATTGTGGACTAACGTGATTGTGGATTGCGATTACCAAGTGAGTAGGGAGCGAAAGCTCAAAGAGGTGGAGTCGGGCCCAAGTCCATTTGGATACCCCTCCCTATCTCACGGAGGAGACCCCATGCGTAGCCAACAGGCAAGTAAGTCTCTACACCTCGCCTTGAGTGCGATCTTTATCATTGTGTAAACACTGTGCCGATTGTTTATTTGCTTTTGCAACACTTGTCAAAATTGCTTGGTTTGGCCATAATAAAATACATAAAGAGCAAACCCAGCTCTAACTTGATACTGGTGGGATTTCATCACTCACCTCGTCATTCCAGCTTTTGTGCAACCACAGCCAAGAATTAAAATCAATCAAGAAGTAGAGCCCAATTAGATCGGTGTTCGAGGAAAACTCCACATAAAGCGACTCCTTCAAAGATCAAGTCGATTAAGTCCATGAGTGCGGGTCCCTGTTACCTAACACACCCATAGGTCCCTACTACTGAAGTATACCGAGTTCGTAAGTGGCCTCCTCGATTGTCTATCGGATTAGCTTAGTGTCGGATTAGAAACACGAACCAACCCTAGCTCCTCTTCTGGGAAAACTCATCTTCACGCTTGATAAATCCAGTTAGTCTGGGGCGTACTTAAGTCAACCGATGTACCGCACGTCTGTCTAGGCTTCAGATTATCTTGTAGTCAACTTGAGTTAGTACTAGCGGATTTGCTTTGAAGAGTGTATCCTGGTGAGAACCTACAGAGTGAAAAGTTAGTCCGATGGGTAATTGAAGATAAACCAGTGGTCCGCCCATTGTCATAATCTACACTATCCCTACACTAACAAGATATACATAATACTATCCTGATTGTTTAGGTTAAGATTATCTGTTGCTCTGTGTGCATCATCTAGGCTCATTCAGTTTTATAACCTCTTGCCGACTTTAGAGGCTTGCTTTTTCAAGCATTTGCCCATTTGGATTTGCTCCAACCCAAGACTGATTCAATCTGAGAGTCAGTCTACTGCACTGATCTCTTTCACCTAATCTATCTTCCTTCTCTGAGAGACTCACATATCTCTGATGGCAGCGGAACGGCCTCTATTCGAGACCTACCACAATTTCTTTGAAGATCTAGGCAATAACTCCGACCACTGGTATACCAATCCTGAGTGTCGTCATGACACTACAGTCTCACAGAGTTCCATGGGATATGAAGCACAGGGAGATCCAGTGCTAAAATCCCTACTTAAGGATTTGAGAAAATCAGTTTTCGACCTAGATGTTGCAGTCTAGAAGCCTGTTTATCACTCCAACTATGTGGGATATTTCCCTCATGTCCAAGAAGAGGTCTGTAATTTTGGTACATTTGAAACTCTATTACAGACCTCTTACAATAACACGTATTATTCGAACAATAGTAGTCACAATAACTTTGACTGGGAACAACATTCTTTTCCCCAGTAGGAACTGCAATAGGATCTATATCATTCCGGGTTTCAACAAACCTGTGAACAATATGATGGGCAGTACTCGCAGTCGCATTATGAGCCAAATCCACAGACTAAATATTTTGGTCAACAGTGGACCCCGCATGATTTTCAGACTCAGCAGATAGTCTCAGACTCACATCCATCATAAAACTTTCATACTCAGTCGGACTACATTCAAGAGTTGGCACCTCAGCTTCCCTTAGCTGAACCGCTATAGTCTGCTACTAAACCTAGTTTAGAAGAACTCCTCTCTCGATATATCATCCAACAACAGCAATCCATTGAGAGCTTGGAACACCGTCTTGGTGAGTTAGAATTTGAGATAGAGAAAGTCAACTTCACTAGCCAACCTATGGCTTATCCAGAGGGGAATACCATGGCCACATGCCATAATGAGGAGTCAGACAACTGGACCCAGTACCAGACTTTACAAGAGGAAATGAAGGTTGCTACACACAATGGATCGGACATCAATATTGATAAGCCAGAGTCTCCATCTTCGGTGCCCTTAAAAGCACCAAGTCTTGAACCTGTCACAGAGAAGCCAATTTCTCCATCTACCACTGTTATTTCTATCTGGGACTCTGAAGAAGTTATTCATAACACTTAGCTGTGTCTTGACTATAGGATCCCAATTGGCCTAGACTTACCCGTACCCACCACCCTTGGATTGTGCAATAATCATGATGAACCCATGTTTCCATCTATGGTGCCCTTACAGGCAGCTACTTCTGCACCGAACACAGAGATACCCATATTCATCTCTATCTCTGATGATTCTACATCTGCACTGGATGCAGACATTCCTACTACTGAGAAATATTTAGAAAATGGGATTCCAGTTGCCCTTGACCTACTATTCTCCACAGAGGATAAACACATTGAGTACAGGGATTGGAACATCCCTCTCACATTAGGAAATCTCGAGGAAGAGGTCCACAGTTTTTACCCGTCACCATACGTCGATGTTGTCAATAAACCGTGTGCCATAGAGAGTCTAATTCTAGACTCTCCCGAGGAAAATTTACCTAAGTATCTAGAACACTTTGAGCCTAACTTCATCTCAGAGTCAGACAATTTTGGTATTACTGATCTGCAGGAGTCTGCTCCATTCAGATACATTCCCGCTAAACTCAATGAGTCTGCTGCTCTGCTAACCATGGTCAGAGGACCCACTACTACTCTCCTCTCAGTTTTTACTGGGAAGCTTCGCTCGATCCCCGCTGAACTAAATGTTTTTGCGGGTTTGTTCAGAGTACTTACTGTACTTCTCTCAGTTTACACTGAGAAAGACCTGTTCTACACAGGTATACCTAGACAAGAGATAGGATAACTCTCTGTTCTACCTTAGGAGATAGGAAGACTGTAGATCCACTCAGTCTCCATGAGTTTTAACCTGGTTGGGGGTACT
Organism: Euptelea pleiosperma; assembly: GCA_035048495.1. NCBI lineage: Eukaryota > Viridiplantae > Streptophyta > Magnoliopsida > Ranunculales > Eupteleaceae > Euptelea > Euptelea pleiosperma. The sequence continues at coordinate 21,481,602 of CM068552.1, read as the reverse complement.
TGATATACCCCCGTCATGTCTGGCTGAAGACATAAAACTTAGCGCTGTCAGAAATGCAATTCCAGTGTTCCAAGAGTACATGAGTCTCATGTATTTGTTATTACTATGATATCTCTAAACATGCATGTACATTCATTCTTCCGATCATCAGGTACCACATATTTTCAAGTTTATGCCGAATTGGTAACATCCTCCCTGAACCTTTGCATCATCATTATCGATTTTCCATCATTTTATGCCCCGGTCATGAGCACCGAGGACAGTGCTATATTTTGGTTGGGGGTGGATTTTTACCAAAACTCATGTTTTCATTTTGATAAAAAAAAGAGAGAAACCTTTTGTTTTTGGGTGTGATTTCATATGATTTTTGAAAATGCCCTGACTTGATGAGTAAAAAGTTTCTGTAAAGTCTATTTATTGAAAATGATGTCTGTTTTGAAAAATCACTTATTAGCTCTTCATTCAGTTTGAAAGCAAACATTACTACTGTGGATTGAAAAATCTTTGAAAACTCAGATTCAGCAAAAATGTTCACATATCAGCGTCAGAATTATCGGAAGTTTAGATTACCCAGAGATCCAAGAAGAACAAGTGTGGAGACCTAACCCAGTGAGCTTTTGAGCTTTTCATTATTTCTAAGGGTTTTAAATTATTCTGAGTCACAAGATAACCCACAATTCTTCTAGTCCCCAAATATTTCCATTGAGTGGTCTCATTAACCTTTGCTTTGGTCATGGAACTCAGAACGACATCAAATTTAAATTATTACATAAAGAACATTCTCTATATCCATTCGAGAAATCGAAGATGGAAGTACAAACCCTAGAAAATGATATAGGCCATCTTTCTAGCCAATCAGACTTTTTAGCTTCCCTAACATCTATACTGTTAGAAACCATTTTTGAGTCTGTTGATGAAAATCTTTTCTTGTTAACCCATCAACCAAAAACCCAATCCCAAAAAAGAGTTCAAATACGATAACCTACTTCTGAGAGGGATCAAAGAGTATTTGGTATGATTACACCATGAAAAGATAAAAACCAAGAAAGAAAAAGAAAACAAAATAAAACAAATGGTTTGAATAAAGGAAAAAGAATCTGAAAAAGGTTGAAGAAGATCCAAAAAGACAAAAATTGGAAAAAGAAAAGAAGAAAAGTCAAGAAAATATTACCCTTGGGAAAAGTTGCAAAGAATAGTGAGATACCCTCTCAGAATTTTTGAATACCAGAATATCCTTCTTTTCTGAACCTATCCAAAACCTCAATACAACCTATGCAAGTCCTATTTGATTCTAGATTTGTACCATCATCAAGAGTGGAGAATGGATAAAAGAAAAACTATAGAGTTTGATCCGACGTTCTTAAATGATATAACATTCCAATCATGAGATCCTCTGAAAATCTTCTTATACCCTCCATTCAAGAATTATATATGTGAGACGTTTGCCAGTTTCTATAATCATCTCCTCACATATAGTTTGAGAGAAAAATATAAAACCATTTATGTGTGATTCACTTCTGAGTTGTATACAAGTAAGGATTGAGGTTGATGCATATAGTCTCTAAGGAGATCCAGATATCTCGACTGCCAGATGAGGATGATGTTGAACACACACACACACTGAGTCTGAGTAATATTTTGTTTGAATATCCATTTGTAGAAGTGTTACATTTTGCTGATTAGTTCTAATTTGTGAATAATTTATTGCATCCTTGAAATAATCAGACAAAATGGTGTTTTTCTGATTAATGCAAATAAGTTTTCTAGCATGATATGCCTAGCCCTTTTTCGCTCACTTATTTCGCAATAATTGCCAAGGATTGGCAATATGCTAGTTGGGGGTTGTGATATTCGCTCAAAAGTGCTTATTTTAAGTCATTATCCTTATAGCGATGTCGCATTCTCCTACATAAAATTTATCTTTTTGTCGACTTTTCCATATAAGAGTTTCTTCTATTGCGTAGAACGCATTCTTTAAACGAAAATTGACTATTTACATGAATATACACATTTCGGATAGTCCAATATCAAGCCATTTTAGTTGAATCTCATTACGCGCTTTTTCACTTGCAGGAGACCCTATCGGGCGATTCTCGAGGACTGACGGGCCCACGATCAACCACAGAAGACTTTTATCAAAGCTTAAAGAGCCAACAGGCTAGGATAAAAAGATAGAAGATATGTATGGCCAAAGCTAGAGGATCGTAGAGCCGAAACAAGGACTAAGAGAGAGAAGAATAGCTGAAAACCAAAAAAAGGACTTAGGTGTTAAAGGCCACACCAATTGACATCAAAGGATAAGTTTGACTTATTGGTGGAGCGAACGAGAGAGAATAAAGAAGACCAAGGTTCAAAACCCTCCAATGCTTTTATTTTTGTATTTTTCTCTCATCTCTCTCCTATTTCTCTCTCTATCTATCTATTTTGGCCCATGACCTAAGCCCATGACCCATACCCATGCCCATGCCCATGACCCATGCCCATACCCATGACCTATATCCATGACCCATGCCCATGCCCATGACCTATGCCCATGACCCATGCTCATGCCCATTTGCAACAATAAGAGAGAATTGGTCTCACTTGACCGATTCTTCTTTCCCCCATCTCTCTCTATCTTAATCACTCTCTCTCTCATCTAACTAACCCATTCCCAACCCGTTGGATCTAGAGAGATCCAACGGTCATCATTTTTATAACAAGCAAAAGAAAAAAAAAAGTCTATAAGAGATCTACGATGTCTCCTTCTTGGGTTGGTTCCCTCCCCCTTCTCTTCTTTCCTTCTTCTTTCTTTCTCTTCTTCTTCACCCTTTTTCTCCGGCGAGCTCACCATTAACGTCTCCACCTCGAGGTGCAAAGCATCAAACAGCAACGTCTCCTTACTGCCCATTCCATCCGCCACAATCAAAGGCTACAATCCTCAATCCTATTGAGGTCGATCCAATCGGAGTTGCACCATCTACCTCTTCAATGGTAAGCTTCTCTCTAATTCATCTCTCTAATCTTCCTACCTTCTTTCTCTTTCTTATTTCCCTCTCTATCTTTACATGCTTTATAGGATAATATTTTAATAGTTTTCGAGATTAATTTAGTTTAATGTTATTTCTGTTGTAAAGTATTTGAACAAGCATTGTAAGTATTTATTTTTAATTTAATGAACAACTTTTAAATTCAAGTTTAAGTTGTTTTCATTTATTGTGTTTTTTTCATTCTCATTTCTCTTATGTTTTTTTCATTTTAATAGTTTTAACAACAATCTCAAACATATTTTAAATCAACCTCCACCATTCTCACCCTTCCATTTATTCTGAGCATTTTCTAATTATTCTTGTTTCTTATTGTGCTAACTAATCCCGAGTGCGGACGATATCTGACACGAGCCACTGTACAAGTCAGCTTATTTGCAGATTAAGTGAACCAATTCGGAGAATTTACAAATATTGTTAAACTTTAGGATTTCCGTAACCAACGACGCGGAAAAACTCTAATTTCAATGGGTTTAATGAATGTTTAAGGGTTTTGCTCAGTTAAAGTATTACGAAACTAAAACTTGAAGCTATTCTATCATTTTTACTCTTTCTAAGTTTTATATCTTTTTCAACTTCATAGTGGTTGTTAGAAACTTTATTTGAAGTTCTTGTTATTATTCTATTTTATGAGGTAGTTTTGAGTGGAAAGTTGTAGTCAACGAATTTAACACCTCTGGACTCTATAATGGTATTTTTATCAGCACCATTGATTTTAGATTTGATTACTAGTTACCTATTCGCACTATTGTTCAGAGTATAACTTTTAAATACACAATCTATAATTTTAGGTCTTAGTTTTATTCTCTTACAATTGGATATTGCCACCTTGACTAAACACCCCACACTTTAATGTATTTGTAGGAAGGCTTCCTGCCTTTTCAAAGTTAATAAAGTATTTTATATTTTTTCTTGAATGATACTTTGTTTAGTATATAACAAGTAGTAAGAATTGCTTCCCCCCACAAGTTTAAAGTAATCCTAAACTTATTAAAATGACGTTTACAATTTTGTTTTACCAGTTCAGAGGTTGTCGTGGGATCCTTGCACATCGAGCTGCATCAACTACCTTCAAAAAGTATCCTAACCTAACGCTATTGTTTTTACTACTATTTTAGCAACAAAACTCAAATTTTCTTTAGCAAACAAATTCTAGTTTTATTTCGTTATTGGTGTTTTTGAAAACATATGTGGATTTGTAAAAAAAAAAAAAAAAAGCATAGAATTTAGGGTATAGGAAGCTAAAGGACCCGTTGGATTGATTGGTAATAAATTTTGATGATTTTGCTGAAATACAGATGAATACACATTCATCCTGACCTTGGAAGAAACCTTTGATATGGGAGGTTGATTCAAAAGTTTGATACATCCTTCCCTCAAAATGCCATGTGGCACTCTTTCAAGACCACTCACCTCATGAATTTTTGCCCCCTTCTTGGTGGACCTGGACACAAAAATTGGCCTGATTGATGATTCATAGCTAACCATTGATAGTAATACTAAATACTTGGCCTATTCATGAAGCCCATGATGAAAAAATTCTTAAATCCAATGGCTCTAGAAATTTCTAAATCTGGCTGATTTTGAGTGTGTAAGTCCATCAAGGGGTTGGCCAAACATTCATGGTCTTAAGTGGGCCCGAAAGAGTTCCATATATACAACTAATATCCATAGAGGAAAGTAGCATCCCTTTCTTCATAAAAATCCGAAAGACTGCTTAAATCATGGCAATTTTGGATACCCCGTCAATTTCTCTTCTTATCCCCCACTTAAACTATAATTAAAATGACCTCTATATCCCACACCCTCCCCCCCCCCCCAACAAGATATATAAAATACCAACTTTACCCCTTTTTTTTCTAACCCCTTTTTATTTCTACTCATCCCCTCTAAAAGTCAAAACCATTAGAGCACGGGAGAAAGCAAGGGAGACTATTGAAAAAGCAAAAGGAGAATACCTAAAAGATTATAGGGTTATATTCTACATCTTCTACAACTCTTCTTGGGAACTTTTGAGTAAAACAATCAATGGATGTATGTATTTGAATTCAAATTTTTTTAATCGACAAAATCATTCTAACTTTATTTTCAAAACCATTCTAACAAGAGTTTCTAGTAATCTCGCCAAAACGATACATTGAGTTTTTTTTTTCTCGTATAGTCTCAATCATGGTCTTTGAATTGATTGTTCGGACTGCTAAGTCGGACATTCATTCACTATTCGGACTTAACAGTTTGAACAGTGAAGCATTGTTCAGACTTAGCAGTCCGAACAACGACAAGTACCTGCAGAACGAGAGGTGCCTCCACTCTCTAGCGACCAACAACGACGGCGAAAGAGGTCGACTGGCGACGCTGGAGAGAAAATGAGGTTGGCGGTGTGGTGAGGGTCGATGGGGAGAGAAAGAGCAATTTCACTGAAATCGCAAAACCCTTCCAAATTACCCTTTCGTGTTTATCATTTGGGTTGGGGGATAAGAGATTTCGATGGGCCTACAGGCCAATTAGAAAATTTCAGAAATTGTGGAGGGTAGATAAGAGAAAGGGGGGAGAGAAGAGAAATTGATGGGGTATCGAAAATTCCCCTTAAATCATTTATGTTGAATTTAACTAAGTATCTATGGGTTAGCTACATAATATTTTTTTTGTTTCCTTCTTCTTTTCTGTTTAGTTTTTTTTTTTTTTTTGAATTCTGGATAAGCAACTAAATAGGAATATTTGCATCTTCAACTATGAAAATCTTATCATTATCTCTAATCACTTCAATGGAGTCAATTTCTGCGCCTTCTTCATTCGTTATAATCGTATTCCTCGCGTCGAATCCAAGCTTCTCACCTGTTAACAAAAAAAAAAAAAAGATAAATTCCATATTTCATAAAAAAAAAATTTCCTCTCTGATCCTAGAATTCTGTTAATTTCAGGGTGTCATAGTCATGCATTCTCGAAGAAGATGATGGGTCGGATGCTAACGATCATTCACTGGGATTGATTTATTTGGCATTGCCGCATAGGAGATCCACTCGGTATGATCCGCTGACTGGTGGGTCGCTAACCCTGCACCACGGGTATGCATAATTACATGCGACCTTACGGCTGGTTTACTCGCATATGGGTCAGACCTGGCTTGGATCCACTTATATCCTAATCCAATATCATATTATATACTGACCCAGATCCATGTAAAACCCATACCTGAACCATAATTCGAACTTGACCTGACCCGTGAATAAAAATGTGTAGCATCCACGGGCATATCACAAAAATCCTATCTTTGGTCATGTTACATAACAAGGATCAATTTTTCTTTCATGGCATGTTTGGCTGTAGGGATAAAGTAGGTTTCCGTCGTTAGGCTATACTTGTTCTTGGACAATAGACAAATGGCCCTTCTCTACAACACTTGAAATTTTGCATTTTGTGGATTCGCATATTCCTGATTTCTTAAATAGAATTAAAAAAAAATCAAGGTTTTTTTTTGTATTAGGCCCCTGATAAATCTCTGATATTAGTGAAAGGCCCTTACTTTTTCATTCTTTTGTTCTTCACACATCTGAAATTGAAAGACTAGAACTAAAAAAAAACAATATCTTCAATTTTTGGGTAAAAGGGTTGCTGTTTCTGACTTGGTCAATGAGGGTAAAAAAACAGTCAAAGGAGCAAGACCAAAAAGAATGAAAATTCATGGGGGTGTCACTAATATTGAAGATTCACTTCTGTCACAATGGGATTGCAAATCACACAAACACAGCCAATGAGTTCTCGGCACGTACACCTAAAAAGCAAAAGCACATAGGTACGTTGCGAAGCACTTGTGTACGTGCCGAGAACTCATTGGCTTGTGATTGTGTGATTTACCATTTCGTGTGATAGAAGTTTTACTCGTATTTCACAAAAGAAAAAGTAGAGTGTACCCATCAGGCAAACCATGATGACCTACCATTTACTGCCAACAAATGATTGTGATAGCCATGGTGCGGTTTACTGACCATTCAATTATGTGTTCCAGAGTAGGAGATCAGTGGGACCCATTTCTTAATCTGCCTATCACTCCCTAGCTTTGGTCATTAATGATGGGTCCCACTGAAACTCATTATTCCATGCTCTACAGCACAGCCAGAGACCTTCAGATAGGTGGCCCTGAAAAGCTTATGATCACACCCTATTGAATGAAGATGGGATTTGATGATGAGACTTACCTGCAATGGTCTTAAGCTCTTCAATGGAATTTGGCAAACTGATGAGCCTCCCAGTTTCCATGCAACAAGTGTTTCTCCTCACCACAGGATGGCCTCTGTATATGCTCACCCTCATAGAAAACGCTCCATGAGTTTCAACTGGTATTGCTTGGAGCACTGTAATCCGGTGACCCGCCTCTCTCTTTTGCACCATTTCATCCAAATATACTGAACAGAACGGAGTTTTTTTTACCTTTTTAACGTTGGCACCGTTCATTACTAGGAATTCTGCCATCTCACGGTGGTTTTCATCCATAGAAATTTGGAGAGCTGTGAAATGCTGGCGATTTTTGGAGTCAACGATCAATCCTTGTTCTAGGAGATCCTTGATCGTTGAGATATCGTTTCTTTTTGCTGCAAGGCAAAGAAGATCACCGGCGGTGTAGGGATCAGAAATGGACGCGCAGTAGTGTAGGGTCCTAAAGATGGAATAGTGCTTTGCTGCGATGGCGTCCCATAAAGGAGTGTTCCCGTTTATGTCTGCAATCATGATTAGCCAAACACATGATTGGAACTTTTGAAGACAAGAAGCAGCTAGAAGGCCATTGCGTGATTGTTTATTTCTAGCCGTTCGATCTGAGTACCCAACAGCTAGAAATTACTGATGAAAAAGTTTTGGATTGGAAGGGCTAAAGATATAAAACATTCATAGGTAAGTGGGCTCAAAAGAATGGCCACTTGGCGTTCTCTCAGGCCTAGGAGATCGAGTTTGATCTTTTAATGAGAGAGCATTCTTTTTGTTTTTTTGTTTTTTTCCTTTGCTTTACCTTGTATATTGATGTTGCATGCATGCCTGAGGAGGACTGAAACACAATCTTCATGCCCTTTTGATGCTGCTATGTGCTGATGATCAAAACATGGCACAATATCAACAAGGTTACAAAGAGATATTTCATTCTATTTTTATGATGTATAAGGTATTTATCAGGTAAACCCTAGGGACAGTAGTTTGTGCACAAGGGACCCATTATGGAGATATGCTAAGCCGAAATGATGGTTGAAAATTTCGTGTCATCTAGTTCCATCGTGGCCAAGATGCTATGATACCCGATACTTCAAAATGGGTGCTGTATCCGTGTCAGATACTTCCATTTTAAGTGTAAATGTCGTATCCATATTGTGTTGGTCCCTTATCCTTGCCGTATCCGGGTATAACATAGCCGAGATGTCTCATTCCGATAAGGTGCCAAGATGATGAAGAGGAGAATGCATTGCCTTGTGCCAAAAACTTAGTTTAAGTGCTAAAGTTGGTTTCTAACCTTACTTTCATGATAAATATTATGTACTTTTATAAAACATATAAATGCTAAAAAAAAATTTAACCTAATTATGTATAAAAAAAAAAATGGTTTAACCTTATTGAGACATAATATTTTTTCCATTGTCTCGTTGCGTCTCGGTCAATATGTCTCGTTCGGTCAGCTTACTGAGACAATGAGTAACGAACACCAATTGCAATCTGAATTTAAATCAGGTGCCCAAATGATTCCAAGAGATTTGTGATGAAATTGAAAACAATATTACTAGAATTAAATCTATCTAATATTTTTATTTGACTCTTTGCCATATTTTTTCCTGATCATCAAGACGAATATGAAAGAGTGGATCGTTAGGATCGTCTGATCAGGTCAAACTTTGGCATATATAGAGATCTTCTAAATGGGACTCGAGGAAATTCAGGTCCCACCTCATGGTTTAAGAAGTTAAGTAAATGAAAACATACCAGTGGAGTTCTTCCTTTGGAGTCCCTTATATCAGGATCCAACCTAGCCTTCAGAAGTTCATCTAGAAATGCAGCATTACCAGTACTGGCCACAGTTAACAGGAGGAAAGCTAGATTGGGGTGGTCACCTTCTCCATTCTCAACTAGTAAATCTGCATTACTGAGGTCCTTAAGCTTTATGTAGTGCTGCAATCACCATATCCAAACCATTAAGTTCCTCTTTATGGAAGAGAACTTATGAGAACCAACATATTTACCTCAAGAAAGTTTCTGAGGATGACTAAGTTGTCTTCGTTTTTCGTCCGCATTGCTTCTATCAGATCACTTGTCTTCAACCTCAATAGTTGAGACAACGTCTTCGTTCGAAACGTAAAACTTTGAGGCCTACAACAAAGTGCACCGACTTCACCAAATATGCTTCCAGCCGATAGCATTCCGACAATTCGTTCATTCTCCATCTTGGAGTCGATTATCTCTACCTCGCCTGATACAATGATATAAACATCGTCCGGTGCTTCATTTTGCATTATAATATCCTCTCTAGGTGGGATGTATTCGGCCTTCATCTTAGCAACCTGATCAATTTCTGAAATGTTTTAATATGGGGGATGTGATGATAATTTGGTGCAAATTAACAAGAGTACTCTATAATCCCAAATCCTCACCAGGAGCAAGAGTATTTCACTTGAGACTCTTTCAAAGAGATAAACATTTTTCACAGTTGGTAGGAATAGATGCTGGTAGATACTTTTATAGATTGTTTTGGGCATTTGTTCCATCAATTGTTGCTGATTCAAGCTCTCCGCTCTAAATCGTAGACACATATATGCCAGTATCTGCTCTTTCAAGCGTGGAGGTAGGTGATTTCGACAAACGAAGTTAGAAGCTGCTTCTATGCTATTCCTCTGCAATATGAGTGAAATGGTTCGGTGAAATCAAAGATGAAATTTGATCTTATATTGCAAAAATTGTACAACAAATTCACCAATACATCGTTAAAGTTCAGAGTGTAGTATCTACTAATTGTTATATTGCATCATTTACTAATTGTTAATTCCATCCCACTTGACTTGAAGATTGGATCTTAAATATTTTCATTTTCATGCATGAATCTTCAAGTTCACAGAAAGATTTATTGATCTAATGGAGATAGAATCCATTCAATCCCATGAAGAAAATTGATCATGTGATGTGATCGATTCTTATATGAGTTTGCGAACAATGTTAATTACAATCTACTAGGAGCAATAGACTTACAAATTCCATGGTTCGACGTGTTCCTTCAACGACTAAATTGGTCATGTTTCCAATCAGGTAGGCAGTGAGGCCGAGATTAAAAAGCATGTAGAATATGTTGAAAATCATCTCCCTACTGTTCACAGCATGCAAGTCTCCATAGCCAACAGTGCTCATGGTAGTAGTGGACCAGTAAATGGCGGAAACATATCGAATCCAAAGGCTTGATTCTCTAAAATTCGGGTTCGCCGACCCAATCCATGTCTTACCTTGTTGCGGGTATAGATCAGCCAGCAAGTAATAGAGGCACCCAGCACAATGCACTAGAAACAATGTAACCTGCAACAAAAATTACAGTTCATTATCAGTACTGTTCTATCATCATCACTTAAAAACTCAGAGCTTACTTACACATAGAAGTCTAGTGCATCTTATCCAGAAATAGCTGAACCTAATGTCCTTTTCAAGCCTGAAAATTCAGACAAGCAAGCCAAAGTAGAAAGGAAATTGAATTACAAAACTCTTTAAAGTCAAAATTTTCTATGGGTTGAAATAGTTACCTTGTGAAAACTTGCTTAATCTTTCTTAGACGCCAAAATCTTAACATTCCCAATAGACAGTAAGAGAGACCCACTTTGTGTTTTCCTGTAAACAAGTATGCTAGAGCCTCAGATGGGATTGTGGAAGCCAAATCCATGATAAACCAGGTTGACAGATACCTGCGAACATCATTAAAAACCTGTGTTGATCACAAATTAATAGACATCAAAATAAGCTTTAAAATGTACTGACTATAAGGGTAGTGATGGTTTCCCAATGGAGTTCAAGACCAATTCATGCTTTTGGATAATTGGCTGCTTATAGTCTCACCACACATTCCCTCCAAATCCCAAGATTTCCACCTCCTGACTCTCTTGATCTTTATTAAGTATCTGAAATACCCCTCAATCCAAACTTGTGTTCCATTAAGATATTCAACTTAAGTTTAGTTAGCATTCATTAATGGTGTGAAACTTAAATGACCTAATTTTTAGATGGATGGATAACTTGAATAAGTGACTCCTGCTAACAAATTAAAGATTCATGTTAAGCCTTTCCAGATTGGTCCTAAGGGCTACAGCACGTGATGTGGTCCTTAGGTCCACACTGTTGAGTTGAACCCTGAATCCAAGGACCATGGTCATTTCAATTTGCAGTATGAAATGATACATATCTTGAGGATCTAGTAAGACTTGTGTTTTAGATATTTAAGTGGAGATGTTAATTTGTAGTGTAAAGGAAGAAGCTGTTTATGGTATGAATGACAAACTTTGAATATCATGCATATGTGAGGTGTAGGGTGAAATAAACCTTTGTTTATGGGGTGATGATTAGGGGGCTCAACAGATGGAATCATTTCATAGGGGAAACTCTAAAAGCAGGAATTGAACTACAAGCTTTGAGATGCCATATGGTGGGAAACAAAAGACAGAAAGTAGCCTTTTATGCAATATTGTTTCTCTAAAAGAATTATCATCTCTCTTAATTCAATCCATAAAACAAGAAAAAATATCGATAAATCTCTGCTTTGCTCTAAATGGTTTTTGATTAAATGGGAACCAATCTAGTAAAAGAGATTTCACAAGTTGCATTTGCCATCATGTAAATTGTGAATAAGGTTGGGATATTTTTTGAAAAACTTTTTTTCTTTTTTACTCTTTTGTTTTGAGAAATTAAGTTATCACACCAAGTATTATATTTGTTTCATGGACTTAGTTCAATTGGAGAGATTTCAAGCTTTATTTATCCATGAACACCTTTTTTGTGAAAAGCTTTTTGCTTCTTGGATAAGGGAGGAAATGGCTTCCCTTGGCCCCAGCCTCTCCAAGTATATGTGACAGTCCCCGAATCTAAGGGGAGCCATTTTGCTGATTTGAAAGTGTTTGGTTGTCCAGCTTATGCTCATGTGAATGAGGGTAAACTTGAGCTAGGGGCAAAGAAGTGCATATTTCTAGGATATGTAGAAAGGGTGAAAGGTTACAGACTATGGTGTACATATCCTAAATGACCCAAGTGTATTGTTAGCAGAGATGTATCTTTGATTAGTCAGATATGCTCAAGTTGAGGAAGGAGTGCCCTGATATGGGGACAGACCATGGTGTTAGTGAGCAAGTAGAGCTTGAGATTAAAACTTAAGAAGATGTCCCGATTTAGCAGGATGAGGAAGAGGTACAAGGTATAACTGAAGAAAATGAAGCACCGTAGAAGTAAAAGTATAATCTTATTAGGAATAGACAAGAGGAAGCAGATTAAACTGCCTTAGAGATATGGCTATGTAGATCTGGTTGCTTATGCACTTAGTGTGGCAAAGATTTTGAGGTTGAGGAACCTAGTACTTATCATGAGACCGTTACTAGTGAAGAATCGACACTGTGGAGTATTGCCATGAGTGAGGAGATTGACCTCAAGAATCATACTTAATTAGGAGTTGATGAAACTGCCAACGGGCTAGAAGATTGTTAGTTGCAAATGAGTTTTCAAAGAAAAAGGAAGGAACTCTAGGGGTGGAAGATGCAAGATATATGGCTCAATTAGTGGCAAAGGGCTATAGTCAGAAAGAGGGTGTGGACTTCAATGAAGTTTTCTCACTAGTTGTGAAACATAGCTCTACCCGCGTGTTGCTTGGCATGGTTGCTATGTTTGACTTGGAGCTGGAGATGTCAAAACAACTTTTCTACACAGTGGAATTGAGGAGCAGATTTGCATGCATCAGCTAAAGGGGTTTATTGTTTCAAGTAAAGAATATCATGTCCTTTTGTTAAGAAATCCTTGTATGGGTTAAAACAATCGCCAAAGCAGTGTTATAAGCGGATGTTTGATACTTTTATGATAGATGGCTACTCTCAGAATGAGTATGACAATTGTGTCTATCATAGGAAGCTCTCGGATTGTAGGCTTGTTTATTTGTTGTTATATGTTGATAACATGTTGATTACTACTAAGAACATGTCTGAGATCAACAGGTTGAAGGGCCCGTTGAGTGACAAGTTTGAGATGAAAGATTTGGAAGCTCCGAAGAAGATACTGGGTATACAGATTCACAGGGACCAGAAAGTGGGTAGATTGTACTTGTCTCAGCAGAGATCCATTGAGAAGGTGCTATAATTCTTTGGTATGCAAGAGTCAAAGCCTGTGAGTACTCCGCTTGCAACCTATCTCAAACTTTCAGTTGTTTTATCATAGACTGAGGAGGAGGTGGAGCACATGTCACGTGTTCCTTATGCTAGTGTAGTTGGGAGCATTATGTCTGCTATGGTTTGCACGAGGCCAGACATTTTACAAGTTGTTACTGTGGTTAGTAAGTATACGAATCACCTTAAGAAGAGCCATTGGCAGGTGGTGAAATGGATACTTTGATATCTGAAAGGTACTATAGATATTGGTTTAGGGTATGACAGAGGCAGTGACATGTCAGGAAGTGTTTCTGCTTAGGTTGATTAAGATTATGTTGGGGAGTTGGATAGGAAGAGAGCTTTGACAGGTTATGTCTTTCCTCTCTATGGTTGTGTTATTAGTTGGAAGGCGACACTGCAATCTACAGTTGCATTGTCTACTACGGAAGTAGAATATATGGAAGCTAGAAAGGCAGTGAAGGAAGCTATTTGACTGAGGGGTTTGGTTGGTGATTTAGCAGGCTTGATACAGAAGTTGACTATTGTGTACTGTGACAACTAAAGTGCCATACATTTGAGAAAAAAAAATCAGATGTTTAATAAGAGGAACATTGATGTCAGGATGCATTATATCTGGGATGTGGTTTCTTAAGGGACTATTGAAGTGAAGAATATTGCAAAAGCAGATATGATGACTAACCTGAAATTCCCTTCTAACTACTATGAGTGTCCTAGAGGGAGTGAATAGGACAAGGTACGAATTCTTAAAAATTAATTAATTGATTAAAAACGTGTCCTGTTCAATTACCTAGTTCATGGTACTCTTAAAGATAAGTACACAGAATAATAACAAAGTAAACCAATCTCATGAATAAATAAAGCAAGCAAGATAGACACAATGCAAATCACAACACAAGATTTATAGTGGTTTGGTGTTAGCACACCTACTTCCACTGTCAAGTGCTCAAAACACGAGCTAATATATTATTCAATCAAGTATTACACTCTTAAGTAATTGAATAATCAAACGGTTAGAAATCCACTAACCTACACACAAGAGGGGTAAGTCTCCTGCCGTCAAGTTTTGCTCTTGACAAGTACCCACAACCCTAGATTAAACTAAGGTCTACCAGTTGCGAAACTACTCAAATTACTCACGTCACAAGTGAATCCTTATTCACCTGGACCAACGCACATAAATGTGTTGTATTTAAATCAAAGCCTCGAGGAGGCAAAGCCAAACGAATTACTTACCTCTCTAGATGAAGAGAAGAGAGGTAAAGAAGTTGTGGAGCAAGCTTTTCCAATGCTACAATCCAATAGACATGGCGATTTTGATGACATGTTTTGCTTAGCAGTGTATTGTAAAAATCGCTCCAAATGCACCAACCGAATCTCCAGAGACTTATTTCCCATAAACGGGATGTGTGGAGATTAGGTTAACAAACGATGACTTCGCCAAGTACAAAAACTCACAATGTATGTCCTTTTTCCTTAGAATTTTTTGTACTGAAAAATTCACCCTTAGTTGCTTAAATAGACTGTATGAAAATGGTCGAAATTCGCCAAAAATAGAAAGAGTGCGGTCGACCAAAACATCTCGGTCACCCACTCTCGAAAGGGCGGGGGACTTCGGTCACCCGACCTTTGACGAATCAGGCTCAGACAGATGAGACAGAAAGGTTTGTAAATGGGGCGACCCAAACAAGTTCGGTCGCCCGACTCCATACGAGCTTCTATCTGTAAACATTTACAGGAAGGTATGCATTGGTGGCCGCCCAAACTAGCTTCGATGGACCGTCACTCCTTTGGTTGCCCAGTCCTAACAGTGTCGTATTCTGCCCGTCAGGTGATCCTCACAATCTCAGGAAGTCTCAAGCTCCACACCAAGATATATCAAATTAAAAGCCAAAGAACTCAAGTCCTTACCTTGACTTGAGTTGAGATACCTACCTGTTTAGCGTTCTTTCGAACTTAGGTAGACGAAATGCTTGACCACCAATCCAGCAACTGCAACTAATCTTTCACAGGAGAAGGGCAGCATAACGAATACAAAAAACAACTCAAGACATGTGTCATGAATTTGACAAAACAAAATCAGGGCCGGTTTTCCAATCTCCCCCTTTGTTAATTCCATGACAACAACTCAACTTACAATCAAACATACCATAAAATGATGCACATACAATAATGTCTTTCAATGACAAGTGCGCACAAAAGTTACAACAAAAACAAGTATACATAGTCTACTCCTCCTACGACCAGTAATCTTCCAAACACAACAACTCCCCCTATCATGTAGCTTTGTTACTTGGAGCGTAGGCTGGGATTCGTTCCTAAAAATAGTTTGCACACAACTTTTCGTCGACCAAGAGATTAGTATTGAAGTTGCAATATGTGGGCAATTATTCTGATTATATTTCCAATGATAGGGATTTTCAATGAACATTGCATGCAGACCAATAGTCAATAACATAGAGATATCCAATGATAATGACAAACATAACACGATATCCAACAATGGTGAACATACATCATGCAAACCAACACATAATATATCACAAAAATATAACTAGTGGTCACATCAAAACATCCACACCAAAAAAACATCTCCCCTTTTTTGTCTGAGATTGACAAAGGGTGGCCAAAGTTAAGGAGTTACAAAGCTCAACAAATCAATAAAAATAGGGAGTGACCAGCAAGAAAATAGTTAGCAAAAGTCACAGATCCTCATCGCCATCATCATCATCATCCAACAGAATAGCATCATTAGTAGGAGAGTAAGCCGTGTCCTGAGATCGCAAGTAACCGTTACTCCGGGAGACCTTCACGTCGAGACCTCCCACCATCTGCAGAAGACGATCCATCTTCGATGGCCAGGATGAACTATAACCCTAAAAGCGGGATGATCCACCGATGTGCATGCAAGTGACAGTTGACCCACTCAGTTACGAACCAACTCCCTTGAAGATCTCATCGATCGGATCCAGTGTAACAAATAATGGATGGGACATCCAACAATAGGCCACGTGCAAAACGATAAAGAATGAAGATCATGGGCGCGGAGATCTCATCACAATGTCCCTTGCGAGGGACGAGATTGTAAGAGAAGACGGTACTGTGGATGTAGGACTTGTTTCTCAGAGGGACAAAGATACTAAAAATCATGTTATTGGGTATGATGATTATGATTACACAGGTGACTTGGACAGGTACAGGTCCACGACTGGGTATAAGTTAACTATGGCCCATGGTCTTGTGAGTTGGAGGTATATGTTACAACCGACAATTACTTTGGACAGGTGCAGGTCCACAACTGGCTATAAGTCAACTATTGCCCATGGTCTTGTGAGTTGGAGGTATAAGTTACAATCGACAGTTACTTTGCCTACTATGTAGACATAGACATGGTAGTAATTGAAGTTATGATAGAGGCTTTTTGGCTCTAGAGTTTGGTTGGTGATCAGTAGGGGTTTGCTCAAGAGAGTGTAGATGTACACTATGACAGTCAGAGTACCATTCACTTGACGAAGAACCAACTTCATCATCCAAGAACCAAGTATATCAACGTTCTGTTTCACTTTATTTGAGAGACTATAAATGATAGTGAGATTTCTCTTCATAAAATTAACGCCAAAGATAATCCGGCCGACATGATGAAGAAGACTATTCCAGTAGTTAAGTTTGAGCATTGCTTGAACTTGAACAATGTCCTACATGTTTAAGAGTCTCACGAGACGAATTGGAGATGAGGATCGAGTTGAAACTCTTCTGGGTGCCTTGAGGAAATTCAAGCCAAGGTGAGGATTATTGAAGACGTGGCTCGAATTCCCTTACTACTTGATTTCAGGGTTGAATTCGCCCAGGGTTGGTTCAAACGAAGTCCAATTTAGTTCGAATGAACTTGTCCCAAGCAATGATGTTATTGAGGTTTCTCTCGATGCTCTCGGCCAGGGTTGGTTCGAATGAAGTCCAACTTGGTTCGAAATGAACTCTAGCTGTTCGAAAGAGTTTGCGGCCAGAATTAATTTTGGAAACTTTTCAAGTTGAGTTTTTCGCATTTGTAGGTTTTCTAATTGCTCTAGGACTCTTTAGAAGCTCGAATACGAAAAGGGTTTTTTTGAGAGATTGTATTGAGAGAGAGAGAGAGAGAGAGAGGCTGTACAGAGTGTGTGAGGAAAAATATATTGTGTTCTGCAATTTCATAGTAAAGAACTGATCATCATCGCCCATGGACGCAGGTTTTGACCGGACCACATAAATCACTTGTGTCTTGTTCTTTATTTGATTTTCTCTATTTGTGGTGTGTTCTTGGTGGCAATTGTTTGCAATTCGTTTGATCCTTTGGGGTAATCCGTAACACTCCACACCCTATCTAATATTCTCTATTTTTTCTTCACAATGAACTCAATATCTGAAATAGATCTCAGTTAAAAATTTTGTTTTTATCGATATCAAACAAACTTTTGCTATCAAGATAATATGTATTCATCAAAATATCATAACCCTTTTACCTAGTAATACTGTATAAAAATTTGTGAAAAACATTTACTATGATCACGATTCTAAATTGTACCACATGATCGAAAACTGTAACTCTTGATCGAAACAAAAGAAACCAAACCTGAGGGCAATTTTTCTGGAGTCACGAACTAGAAGCTGAGTTATTGGATCAATGTAAGCCACAAAAAATGTTAGAATGATGTCGATTGCGAAGAACAGGTCGACGATGTTGTCTGAAATGTAGAGTCCTTTAACGGGAGATGCGTTCATGAACGCAATCTCGAAAAGGTAAACCCATGCAGAGTATGCTACCAAAACAGCCATCAACGTCTCCCAACACCTGAATTGTCAAGAAACACATGCACATGTATGTATAAACGGACAATATGTAACCCGATATATGTAATTTCATTGAGATGATGTTTAATTTAAGAATATAGACACGCGCGCGCACGCGCACCATTGTGAACGTCAGATATGCGAGCAAGCAAAATCTGATGTTGCCATATGATTTCATCGATCCAAACAACCACCTCGATGCAAAATCCTCAATCGTATGATTGATTGATTGATCATCTCTATTGGTAGGGCAACTTTCAGGAGATCATTAATTATTAGCATCAAGGCTCTCCTATTTAGTTGGGGTAGCATTTTCCTTGATTTGAGTGCAGGAGATCATTGTGAACTAGTGGGTGGCCCATGCCTACGGCACTCCCTGACAAAGCATTTGCCCAAATTGAGTGTGAGTGGCCGAGATCCACCGTCCAATTCCGGATAAGATGTCAGCCATCGATATATGAAGCCGATAAGAGGGGGAGACAACTTGACTCAGCCCATTTGACTCGTTGTAAATCATACTTCTAAGTATCGGGTAAAAAACATTTAAAAGATGCCATTATGTCTTCATGACTGAGCCACGTGGCCCACGTTATGGTGTTGCCCTTTTTTAATGAAAGGGGATGAGAAAATTTGCTTCCTAGGTTACTTTTCCCTCTGGAACTGTGGAGCGCATAATAATGCACACGCATTATTTCTGTCGGGCACTCACTGACCCGTGAATGATTGGTCTATCACTTGATGGATCTAAACACCAACAATCAGCCAACGGTACTGATCTTTAGCTAATGTTTTCATGGTGTGATTTCTAGCCGTTGGAGATCATAAGATTGAATGTTTAGAGATCACCTATGAGGTTATGTTTTGGTCTATATTCATGGGTAAGTGGGCCCAAAGAGTGGGCCAGGTAGCATGTTTTTATGGCTCCACAGGGAAAAATGCTCCACATACTAAATTATTCCAAAAGAATACAACATTTCAATGTTTTTCTTCTTTTTCTTAAAAGTCAATAACTATTCTATACAAAATTTCACAATTAGCTAGTTTGAGTCATTGAGTCAACTTGGCCGAGTCAAGGATTAACGCGCAGGTACACGTGTGCAACACGGACGCGGCTGTTCGGAAGAACAGAACGGTGACCAATGGGTGAACCTAGCTAGATGTGGGTAACCACAGAATTCAAACATTTTCTTCTATGATCACTCGAGTCATATGCATGTAATTTTGTGCCATACATACTTGTTACATATATATCATACATGCTTACATGCACCTACACATAAAAAATCATCATATGCACATACATGGATGCTAACTAGCAATGGGTTTATAGATTAAAACCTGTATCGCGAATCCATCGGTGTGATAATTCTCCCTTTCGACTCGATTTGGTTCTGATTGTAAGTCGAGACACCCAAAGGAGGAAGGATGAGCTTCGACAGTTTACGAAGATTGAGAGATACAGCCTCCTCATCGTCCCCGTGCTGATTCTTCTTCTTGCAACCTCCCTTCATCTGGTGGGAACTAGAGTTAGCGTTGTACGGAGCAGGTACCATCGTCTCCATCCTCTCGAAAACAAGACGCGCTCAGTGGGTTTTTGAGATGAACAGCAGAGAATTCTCGGCGTATTGAAGAAAGAAAGAAAGAAAGAAGACCAAGGATGACCCAATAATTGTGGTGTGAGCTGACTAGTAGTCGATTGTGGTCCTAATAATAGCCCAAAAACAAAGATGTTGGACTTGGTTTAAGGGGCTACATTTGCATTGATTGTGTATGTGTTTGGGATAAGGCCGCCTCCTCTTTTTGGAATGGTGTTTGGTGCGTGTGGATGAGAACCATTTCCTCTTCTTTTTCTCCATCTACATGTTTTTTATATGATGGGATATAAAGACACCATTATAATATGTTGCATCACTTGCATGGTCTTACTCCATTATTGCTGATCAAAGACTGTTTGAGCAATAATGCTCGACAATCTTCGTGACCATTGACAGTGTAGATCTTTGACCCATCCTTAGATGGACCTACAGAGCAAAAATCAGTCTGATTGATGATTTCTAGCTCTTGGTACTCTGAGTATCCCAAAATAAATGCTCGAATCCCATCTATCCATACGGTCGGTGGTATCGAAGAGCATACATCGGATAGGCATGATGTTACATTATAGATTGTAGCTGCTAGGAAAAAGGGCCCACCATTCCATGTGTCCCACCTAGGCAATCTTCATGGTGGACAGTCGTTGATATAATGTGGATCTAACACTACACATGACATGAGCCATGTGCACTACCATCATATCTGATTCAACGCGAAAAGACCATAGATTTGACTCAAACTTTAAGTTAATATCTTCTATCTATTACTACTTTAAAGCCAAACATGGGGTTTGGGCACGCCACGGCGTTCACACGATGCTCATTAACATTAATCACATAGGAGGTTCATCATCAACATTGATGACGGACGACAATGTGAGCATTATGCTGTGTTTGGTAGCACGTCTTCAACTAAATATGTGGGTCTTGATGGTCCACGTCTTCAAGGTGCATACCTTTAAAGGTCAAGGCCGACTTTTGGTCTACACAACCATGTGAGACCCACGTGAGGACAAATGTTGATAGATCATGCAGGCCCAACATAAGAACATAAGTGTTGATCAATCATGTCAACCCCACATGTTAATGGGGTCAGTATATCATGTGGGCCGCACATAAGAACATAAGTTAATGGACTATATGTGGGTCTCAATTAATAGAGGAGCGTTGATAGATCATACATGTGTTATATGTCAAGTGGGCCCATACATCATAAGTGGGCCACACATTAGGTGGGCTAGGTCTATGGAGGTGGAGGGTGAACCTTCACCACTTTCATGCATCTTCAAGGTCCATTATGTCTTCGAAGGTGTGTGCCTTGGTGTGACCCAAGCACTTGTCATCAATCCAGATGCACATCGAAGGTGCGCTACCTACTGACTGTATGGATGTTTGACCCACATCCCTATGTAGACTTACATAGCATAATTTCCAACCTTTGGATCTAAGTCCGCCAAATTATGCTCGAAATCCATGGTTAAAAATAAATCATAGAAAAGACTAATATGAGTGACTTTTGTTTTCTCCCGATTGCTTGGCTTTTGAAGATATGGTTTGCTTGGCTTGAGAACGGAAGTTCAAGTAGAGTAGGAGAGTCGGTTGGGGACGGGAAGAAGAGAAGGGAAGGTAAGGCATGGGGATAGTAGAGGAGTTGTGGGGGCCACCAATCGAAAGCTAACTCTTCTAGTCGTTGCGCTAAAAAACAAACCATAGAGAAGACTCTAATCCAACGGATAGAAATTACTAATCAGGTTGGGCCAGACATTCATACGGTCAGTGGACAAGATTGATGGATGGATTAATGGATTTTTCTTACCCCGGTAGCTGATGTAGAATGCACTATTATGAGGTTCTTTGAGTGGGTGAGTGTAAGTCCAGAGAAAGGTGAGTGGGTGGGCGTAAGTCCAGAGAAATGGATGAACACACCACTAAACCCTTTCCCGGAAAAGGTGATATCTTTCGGGTGATGTCGGTGAAGGTGGAGGATCGACTGAAATGATTGCCACAATTAATATTTCCGCTGGATAGATAGTGACAAATAACTCTAGAAGAGGAACAAATCTTTGATGAGGCACAATGGACCACACGGTTTGAGCCATGTGGCACGCTCTAAAAGACCAATGGCCGTATGACGTTTGGCCCATCAAGGGTTGTCACTGGGTCGGTTCTGGCTCTGGTTCTCTTCCTAAAGCACTCAGTACCGAAACTAATATTGTTATTTCTTATCGGTTATCCAGGTTTTACCGGGCGCGTGCGGAAGGCGTACACCCGTACCCAGTGGAATTAGTCGGGTGCACAATCCAACGGTTAGAAATCAGGCTGATTTGTGTAAAGCTTTGATGTCGGACGGATGGACTAAGTATGAGCCGCGTGACCATTAAGAGTGGACATACATACCAAACATAGCCTGATTGATGTTTTCTAGCCATTGAATCTGATTACGCTAAATAATACTCGAATCCCACCGCTGAAAACCGACACACGTCACTTGACCGGCGTGTTGCATATGAGTGATTGTAAGGGTGTTTTTAAAAAATTTAATGAAAAGTTTTGGAGGGAAAGGTTTTTTTCGCTCCCTTTACTTCTATACAACTTTTTATCTTACATTGTTTGGGAAACTAAAAGTTTGTGATGGTTGTTATTAAAGGGTGGAGTTCTTGACATCTAAATCTTGTACTTAATGGGCACAACCATACACCATATTAGTCACACAGACGTACATGTGTACTGAGTTAAACTGAACGTGGGTTATGAGTTGTCTCAACTTATGTTTTTTAGCTAAAACACTTTGATTATCTCATTTTTATTTTTAAAAATATTTATAATAAATTTTATTAAAATTTATTGTCGTTGCTTTGCGTTTCTTCAAAGCAACCTATTTACTATTGGTACCATTTAGTCCTTAATGAGAGTTATTAGGACCAAGGTTTAAAAAACAACCGTTATAACGAAAATAACAGCCGTTATAATGGATTCGGACCTACCCCGTTATGTTATGGATCATTAAAACGCCACGAAAATAACGGCCGTTATATATTTTCCGTTATTTTTCTGTTATAATGACCGTTATTTTTTGGAAAATTTTGTGAAAAAAAACGGCCATTATTTTCGTTTTTTTCCACTATTTTCCGTTATATTCCATTATTTTCCATTTTTATTTTTTTCCGTTATTTTCATTACTTTCCCATTTTTTCTGTTTTTGCCCCTGAGCATTTTTTTCGTTATAACGGAAAAAACAGTAACGCCCCCAGTCCGTTATACTGTTATAACGGTCCCCTTTAAACCTTGATTAGGACTAATCAACTCTCTCTCTCTCTCTCTCTCTCTCTCTCTCTCTCTCTCTCTCTCTCTCTCTCTCTCTCTCTCTCTCTCTCTCTCTCTCTCTCTCTCTCTCTCTCTCTCTCTCTCTCTCTCTCTCTCTCTATATATATATATATATATATATATATATATATATATATATATATATATAGATAACAAAACAGGGAAGTTTTCTTATCTCTTATCTTATATTACTCCATAAGTGGTTGAGATCAAACCTATCCATCTAATGTGGACGGTTAGATTTCAGCCACTCAATCCCCCTCATTCTGTCACTCCCACTCATTTGACCTCCCACGAGCAACAGATTGGAATTTTATTGAAAATTTGAAATTAAAATATTAAATTTTAGCGCATTATTTTTTATAATTTCCATTATTTTCCCATTTTTTTTCATTTTTGCCCTTGTGCATTACAATCCGTTGTAACGGAAAAAATGGTAGCGCCCCAATCCATTCAACAGTTTGAGCGAAGGCACATAATTTTTACAAACGCTTTTGTCAAAGAGTGCCATGGGCACGGACCATTTACTAGTCTTTATATAAAGAGAAGTTTAAGGGGGTGTCCAACAACACGTAAGAAGAATACAAAACTATTATTCTCTTTGCAATCAAGAAACTCCCATTCTTCTCTTTTTACTATGTTATCATCTTTATCATTTTCCTGAGAGTATTAACACTTTGGGTTCGTAAGTACCGGAGGTGCGAGAGTGCTTGTCTATCTCCAGTCGGTGTAAATCATGTGAGTAGAGTCCAAACTATGGCTAGCAACACCATGAACCATCTAGTGGAGTTAACAGGTTGGTTCTGGTTCGGTTCCTAAAGCATTCAGAACCGATACTAATATTGTTCGTTCTTACCGGTTTCAGTTCTCAAAATGATCAATCCGGAACCAGAACCATAATCAATTGTTTGGTTTCGGTCAGTTCCAGCTCAAAATATGGAACCAGAACTGAGTTTTTCAGTTCCCGGTAAAATGGGTACAAATTGATACCGCTAGACCGATTCCTAGGTTGACCTACATACAAAACATCAGCCTGATTAATGACTTGGTAACTTTTGGATCTGGGTACTCCAAATAATGATCAAATCCCACGGTTAAAGATTAACCCGTGAAAAAGACTTCAATCCAACCGTTAGAAATCGGGCTGATTTGTGGTCTTTAAGTCCACCTAGGGATGTGCCAAATGGTCTCTAAGAATGTGTCACATGGCTCATACGCACGTAGTCTTAGAAGATGTTAGAGGAGTCAACTTTTGGTCATGGACGGCTGCGTGGCGATTAAGAGTGGACGTACAGACCAAAAATAGCCTCATTGATGATTTCTAGTCATTGGATCTGATAAAGGCAAATAATACTCGAATCCCACGGCTAAAAACCGACCCATGGAAAGGTCTCACATCCAGAAACAAGAAATCACCAACCCCGAGCTGACTGCAAGTCCATCTACTGATGGGCCAAACATGCATAAGGTCGGTGGTCTGGCCCACATAAAATTCCTAACTCGTGCTGAAACATGAGGTCCACGACAGGTGTACGGCCTTTTAGGTCCCCTTTCTAAATCATGGAGATACACATCAGGTGTAGGACAAAATTTGGAGGTACATGCACTACGAGGACATTCCTAATTCATGCACCCGTTTCCACCTACCATTCTCACCCGTTTATCTATAATGCCACGTGGCTCGAATTGTGTGCTGTGATCGGCTTCGCTAGCTCACATCATGCAGTGAGCGAAGGTTTACTCTGAGTCATGGGGTTTGCATTGGTTAGAACAGTTGTTTTACTGTTTGCATTTACGTGACCGGTAGTTACCTGACCGGCATGTTGCACATCAGTGTTTGTAAGGGTGTTTTTGGAAAATGTGGTAAAATAAGAAAGTTTTAGCGCAGAGGGAAGTTTTAAAAAGTATTATTTTAGTCGCACGGGCACCCAAAATCTTTGTATTTTTTTTTTACTTTATTTTTTATTACGTAAATGACCTTTTACAAACTTTTTACTTTTTACGCACCCTCTCATCTTCCCGTCTCTCATTTGTTGCAACAATCTCTCTCTCTGTGCAGACCAACTGTTTGAGAGTAAAATTTCTGTCACTGGTTGTGACTGGCACAGCCCACAATAAGAGCCACGTGGCACACTCTTAGTGGTCGCTGACCGTATGGATGTTTGGCCAGTCCCTCAGTGGACCTGCAAACCAAAAATCAGCCTGATTAGTGAATTATAAGAGTTGGATTGAAGTCATTTTCATGGGTTGATTTCACCGTGGGAATTTGAGCATTATTGAGTGTTATTTGGTTGCAAAGATCCAAAGGTTGTAAATCACTAATCAGATTGATTTTTGGTTTGCAGGTCCACCGAGGAACTGGCCAAACATCCATACGGTCAGCGCCCTCTAATCGTGTGCCACGTGGCTCGTATTGTTGGCTGTTTGGATTGTCCACTTTGTGCTGAAATGACTGTCTGAACAACAGAGTTTGGAATCGTAGTTGGGTACTTTGACGGAGGAGGGTGCCCCCACAAAGTGTGAAATCTTAGTGGGTTGCTCTCAACAAGTCGGGCTCCCTCTCATTTTGCGGGGTGCGACTAAAATTACCCTTTTAAAAAAGGCTCAGGCTCCGGCCAAGGACCCCCTTTTTGTAACCCCTCTCGGGAACGTGTGCATGCAGCAGTGAATTTTGGGAATCCATAGGTGGTTAAGCGCTGGCAAAATGAATGCTAACTCAGCCCTATCAACCACCGTTGGATTCTTAGGATCCACAGCCGAACACACAACTCACGAAAAGGGTCACAAAAAGGGGTCCCCTGCGCCCTACCCAAATTTGATTAGAAGGAAAAATCTGAAAATTGCTGCAACTCAAGGTATAATTAGAAAATAAAATCATGAAGTTGGAGAAGTCGATTAAGACTTCCATCACAACAAATTGTAAATCACACAATCACAAGCCAATGAGTTCTCGGCACGTACACCTCAAAGCAAAAGCACATAGATACGTTGCATAAGCACTTGTGTACGTGCCGAGAATCCTAAAGTCTGAAAGTAGAAGGGGTAGTACAGATTACTTTTAAATTTCAGGGGGGTGTTGCTAAAATACCAAGAAAAAAAAAAAACGATATCCGTTACAAAACCAACTTCCACCTTAGAAAAATAAAGAGATACGACAAAAAATTTGAAGAGACAAATCTAGTCCACAAGAAATGGTGTGGATCGGATTTCATGAAACTCTGTAACATAAATAGTATCTTTTCACATGTTGCTTGCACGCATGAGAACCACAATATCTTCATGTACCAAATATAATGAGAATGTGTTTTTCCGACCTTTCATGAGGGATGGGTTAAACATTCATACAATCAGTAGTCTCTAATAGCATGCCACGTGGCTCACTCTATGGGTCAGTAGTCTCTAATAGCATGCCACGTAGCTCACTTTATGGGTCCGTCATCAAATTGAAAGAGTTCAGGTGCTAAGTTGGTGTTCAATAAATGCTTTCACAGTTGGTTGAAATGTTACGATATTCAATGACTAAAGCACCTTTCTAAAGTAAAATAATTTAAAAAAAAAAGTAAAATAAAATAATACTTGTAAATTTAAGGAATTTGAGGGTCATATTAAGAATAAGAATTTTTTTCATTTTTTTAATAAGACATGAGCTTTGAATGCGTTGCAGTTGAGCCACATCAACTGCTAAAGACTGAACGGAGAAAAAAAAAAGGTGCGTAAAATCTAAAGTATCCCTAAGAAAGTAAAAGATTTCAAAAAGTTAAAGAAACATAAAAAATAAAAATAAAAGTTTTCGGCAAAGTAGGGAAAATTTTGAGATTTCATCCGTTTATAACGCAAAGACTCCACTCGACAAAGTAAGAGGTTATGAGTTCAACTCTCCTTGCGGCCACCCCCGGAAGGAGTAGAGGGTAATAAGTGGCTTTGTCCACATTAATTCTTCCAGTACACTCTGGCATGTGATGAAGGGGTGACTATCATACCCCGAAAGACTAGTCGGGTGCTCTAAGAGGCCCGAATACCCACGGTTTCTAAAAAAAAAAAAAAACCCACATGAAGGGCCTTCTCTCTTTATATAGTAGAATAGATAATTACATACCATGTATAATTAAAAGGTAACAATATATAAAGGAGAAATGGCATCATAAATCTATAGGGTCAAGAACTAGCTTCAGAAGATACTCCTACAAAGAGTCATTGGACTATGGTAGCTATATTATTAAATATATTGATTCTCTTTCAAAATATACCGAATTTTTAAAGTAGAACGTATAAAACACGTATAAACCATATGCCGCATATTTGCCGTTTAGTGAATTTTTGACCGGATATTTGAAATCCAAAATCGAATAAAACTCAAATTTTTTCACATTTCGACTTTTTGCCGTATTACGAATTGCTAACAAAAATTCAAGAGTGATATTGTGGGTCATCCCACGCAATTTTTCTTCTAATGGTAAGTCTTCATCAATGAAGGTGATGGGACTTTTTAACCTCAAGTAAGTAGGGCTACAAGTCGGTCAGGTTGGGTCAGCTTTGGTGTCAACCTGAGCCCAACTTGATCTTCAAGCTTGTGATCCCAAGCCCAACACAACCCGAGGTCAGGTTTACATTTAAGATTATTTTATTCGTCGGCTTTACAAACCTAAACCACACTAAATATAGGGTAGGAAACATAGAACACATTAACAAAAGGGTCGGGCACAAGAGCCCCCTTTTTTCTGACCCCTCATGGGAAGTGGACTAGGTGTCATGGATTCCAAGAATCCAATTTTTCATTAGCACTGAGCTGGCATTCACTTTTTCCTTTAAGTGAACGCCAGCTTAGCACTATCAACCACTGTTCAATTCTCAAAACCCACGACCCTAAGTCCGACTCCCAAGAGAGGTCAGAAAAAGGGGTCATCAGAACATGATGAGCCTTAACAAAATATATACATTTATATTTGTTATAGTGTATTGTTGGGCTTGAGTTGGGACGGATTGCCCAAGGCCTAAGCCTAACCCGATTTTGATTGGTTTGTCCAAGCCTGAGCCCAAACCGTGTACTGAAGAGGCCAACCCAACCCTAGCCCAACATCGAATTGAGCCTGTCAGGCTCAGGTTGAACTCGCCCAAGTGAAACCAAGGGAAGTAAAACGAACATGGACTATACGATACTTCACTAGCCTAGACATGAGAGGATGGTACTATTTCTTGTGCGGGCTTGATGCTCTCCTTTACTGACACGGTTAAGAACAACTGAACTTTGGGGGCTCGGTTTCTCATAGTTAGGACACTGGGGTTGATTGTGACCAAGGTGGGCCTAGGCTGGGCTTAATTTTGATTGGACGAGACAACCTCTGGTGACTGGCGAGGGTGGGGTGATCTGTACTGGACACAAGTGTAAGCTAGGGAATAGATGTTCCATACGGTCATGGGAATAGCTAGTAAATTCTTGAACCCTAACTATTAAAATCAACCCATGAAACTACCTTCAATCCAATGCTTAGAAATGACTGATCAGGTTTATTTTTTATTTGTAGGTCTACCTAGTCATTGGCCAAATATCCATACAGTCAGCATCCACTAAAACACATAAACAGTTCTAACTCGTGGACCCCATAAGCCAAAGCTACAAGTCTATGGTAGCTCATGGAGAAGATCTTATCAAGATGGCATCTAAATAATTGAAAAGGTCCTCCCACTGCAAAAATTGTTTTCTTCCACATATTTAAGGAAGGTACAACTTATGAAAAATTTCAGAAAAACCTAGTACTCTTTTGGGCCCACTGACACTATACACGATTGGCCCATCCTTTGGTGAAACGACACACCAAATATCAGCCTGATAGGTGATTTTTTGCCGTCGGATTTGAGCATTTTTTCATCATGGTTTTGGAACCCATTCATAGGCATGTTCATGAGGCCCATGATTAAAAAAAAGTAAAAATTTTACTGCTAGAAATCCCAATCAGGCTGATTTTTGGTGTCTAGGTCCAGCAAGGGATGGACCAAACATTCGTAGAAAAAGTGGTAGGCCCTCATTAATTTCCTCTCCAAGAGGTTTCTCTCCCACTTAATAACTAAACCTGGGTCAAAGATCAAATCTCTAAGAGCATCTCCAATCGTTCGGCAAATCTGACTTTTTGTCGAGTGACCTTCTCTAATCGTTAGGCAAAAAGTCAGTTTTGCCGATTTTTTGAATATTAGCTTGGCATATTGAGGACGACACTGTTGAAGATGCAAATTGTAATCATTGCAATTTTTTAACAAATTATCTCAGCTTTTCCATTTACCTACTAAACTACCATTTTACAACTGTGCCATTATTTGGGTAAAAGGATCCAAAGTTTTGAAATCACTATAATCGGGCTGATTTTTGGTTTGTAAGAATTGGCTAAACATCCATACGGTCAGCTACCACACACCCAAGAAAGTCTAGCCATTTGACTCATAATACCTAGCCACGATTGGAGAAGCTTGCTGATGTGGCTAGGCATTTTGAGCTAAATGCTGATTCACGTCATTTAACAATTGGGGATCTCTAAAATCTACAAAAAGAAGGCTTCTATTTGGATTTTTCAAAACAGAAAGTGGGAGAGGTGCATCTCCACATCTCCCGACGATGATAAGATGCACTCTTCACGGGCCAGAGGCCCTTATGGAAGGCATGAAATGACCTTATGGTCTTATCGAAGAATGACAGATCCACTAGTTTGATTCCGATCACTCGTACCGTACTAAAGGTACTGAGATTTACTCCTGATCCATTGTCTACCACAAATGCAATAACAATCAAAAGTGATATTGTGTGTCATCCCATGCAATTTTTCTTCTAAGGGTAAGGGGGTGTTTGGATCGCTATTTTTAGACTTGAAAATGTCTTTTTTTCCACAAAAAGACTTTTTCTAAAATAATAGATTGTTTGGATGACCAATTTTAAAAATACATTTTTGAAGCCAAAATTTTTTTTTATAAAAAATAAGTGAAAGCTGTTGTTCAAATAAAAAAAGACTTTTTAAAATTTTGCCAGCTCAACGAACATAATAAAGAAAGAAACAGTTTATAATAGAAGTCCCCTTCCAAAAAAATGAAGACATTATATTGGTGGAGCCAACTAAAAGAAGATAAAGACATTTTGCATTAATGATGATCCAAACAACTTTTTTAAGAAAAACATATTTTCAAAAATATAATTTTAGAAAAGTCATTTTTTCTAAAGAAATATTTTTTGAAAAATGGTGATCCAAACACCCCCCAAGTCTTCATCAATGATGGTAATGGGACTTTTTTGCATCAAGTGAGTAGGGCTGCAACTCGGGCTGGTTGGGGGTTCAACCTGAGCTCAACCTGATCTTCAAAGTTGCGAGCCCAAGTCCAACCCAACCTGCGGTCGGGCTTAGAATTTTCAATCCAAGCCCAACCCCATTGTGTTAATATTTGTGTTGGTCAGATTAGTAAATTACTCAATTTTTTATTATTTTTTAAAGGTTGATAAAAAACACTTATATTAATTTTTAATATAAAAATGCATCTAAGAAATTTTTATTCGTCATCTTTACAAACATAAATCACACTAAAAATAGGC
The DNA here is from genome assembly GCA_035048495.1 of Euptelea pleiosperma. Lineage (NCBI taxonomy): Eukaryota > Viridiplantae > Streptophyta > Magnoliopsida > Ranunculales > Eupteleaceae > Euptelea > Euptelea pleiosperma. The sequence goes on along the minus strand of CM068552.1, from coordinate 21,450,905 downwards.
TAGGAAACATAGAACACATTAACAAAATATATACATTTATATTCGTTACAGTGTATTGTTGGGCTTAAGTTGGGTCGGATTGCCCAAAGCTTCAGCCCAAGTCCAACCCGATTTTGATCTGCTTGTCAAAATCCAAGTCCCGAGCCCAACCCGAATACTGAAGAGGCCAACTAACCCGAGCCCAGCGTCGAACCGAGCCTGTCGAGCTCAGGTTAAACCCACCCAACTGAAACCAAGGGGAGTAAAAGGAACAGGGACTTTAGTCTCATGTTGCACTACTAAACCTAATAACATTGAACTAAGGGTATGCCTTACATTGTTGATGACTTACGGTAGTCTGAATGGTACCCTTGTTGTTCGTACTTGACCTAGAAAATTTTGAGTAGGCTGGAAGGTATGATTTTTCTGTAGGACCATGTAAAAAAAAGGGTCCCGATGGACCAACTTTTTTTTGCACTAATAATTACACTAATGCTCTCGAGCGTGGATTCCGAGAATCTAACGGTGGTTGTACTTTGGCAAAAAGTAAATCCAGTGAATGCCAACTCAGCACTTACAACTACGGTTGGGTTGGATTCTCGGAATTAATCCACTGCCGAGATCATTAGTGAAGTTATTAGTTCACTTTTGTTGCTCCCCTGAGCCCGACCCTGTAAAAAATAGGATGGGCTAGTAGGACTACAACTTGGGCTTGGCCCAACCCAACCGAACATGAACCCGATTTACAAATATCCACACTACATTTTGGCTAATGCAGCAACCCATGGATATTTGTCCTTAGCAACTAAGACCTTTGTGTGATATTACAAAATGTCATTGAAACTATATTTTAGCATTTTTTGTGATCTGTTGATAGTGAAAATATCGTATTTTTCTCTAACGATTGTTTTTTGTTATTTCTTTAGTGACTTTTATCATGCATTTAAGTTGATGAACTTTTTCGCTATTATGAAAATATCACGTTTTCTTTCACGAGCTGTGGAAATGAAGTTATGATATTATTTAATGGTTACCACAACGGCTATTGTATTGACCGATAAATTATTTTAATATGAAAAAATTTAACAATATTTTCAACCAATAAAAAAATTTAAGAAATTGACCAAGGGTTGAAAAATCTAGGCCTGACCTTGGGTTGGGTTGGGTTAGGGTTGACAGCCTTTTAGGTTGGGTTGGGCTAGGGTTGACCTCCAACCCGACCCGACCCAACCTGCCCGAGTTGCAGCTCTATGGGCTAGTGCTGGCTTCGGAGTTTATAAATCAAAGAAAAACTCAAATGTCAAGAACCTAACCAATTCTCCAAAAGCACATAGGTGATAGTAAAGCGGAAAGCTAAGACCTTATATAATTTGGGTCATAATAGCGTTAGGGTCGACGTGTCTATCCACTTATGTGATCATTGGTGTCATATCCACTCGCGTCGTGCCACTAACATTGATATTAATTAAAACAATAATAAAAAAAAATTGACTTAAATTGTGGCCACGCCATGAGATCTTTTCATGTTTGTGGACCGGATTCCTTCGGTGAGCTTGTGACTCAAATTGCTGTAAGTTCTACCGCATTAATAAGCGTCCAAACAAAAGATTACCTTTCATCTTATAAAACCATTGACTTGCCAACGTGGCTATCACACTAATGATCATCAGTTGCAGAAACATCAGCGCATGTGGCGCACATGCAGGAGCATGTGACCTACTCCTACCATTGGATGGACCCCACCTAAGATTCTCCAGGGACAAGAAAAAATCAACGCAGTCAATTTACTCTGACATGGAGCTATCATAGGCCAAGGCAGATAATCCCTTTGTGCATCACTGCCCAACAAAGAAAAAATAAAATTTGAATTATTAGGACACACCCGGTGGGACTCGAACCCACAATCGCCTGATTAGAAGTCAGACGCCTTATCCATTAGGCCACGGGTGCTCATGTTTATTATAATTGTACATAGTAGTCAATCATATAAATTCAGAATTTCCTGTAGAACATCCAATTGCCTTTCAGGGCCTGTTTGGTACATGAGAAAAAGAGTTCCAACATAACAAATATTTAGCCAGACAAATATTATCTTGACTAAATATTTGTGCATGTCAATATTTAGAGCGGTTTGTTATGTGCATTAGTTAGCTTACTTCATTTTCTTTCAATTTTTGTGGGTCCCACATATCAAAGTAAGTCAAATATGGGTTAGGTGAGTGTGGGGCCTACATATTAGGTCACAGGATCCAAACGGTCTATTTTTATCCTGTTTTTAGTAATTAAATATTTTCGGTGCTGGCACATGCGTGCCAAACACACCCTGGCAAATATTAGAGCATGCAAATATTTTATTTTCCCGCTGCGGTGGCCTGCCAAACATGTCCTTGTTGTTTTTTAACAGAACTCCATGCTAGTGAATTTTGAAAAAACTTGATATTCAGTTTTGTCAGAGTTAATTCAGCTAGCCGTTGCCAAACACACCCTTTGAGTCATGACAAAGTTGAGTAGAGTGATCACAATTGGAGAAACAAAACAATAACCATGATGAATCATTAGTCTGCATCAGGTTCCTTCTCATGATGATTTCTTTACCAAGCCTATGGCTAGGATGCATCATAAGCTTTCAAATGGAAAACTGATCCTCATCGATTTTTCCGCATCAGTTCAAAGGCGACTGAAAAATTCCTATCCAAGGATCAAAGAGTTCTTCCCAACATATTTGTTGTTTCATTATCAGTAAGATCATCAAATTCAATTGCTGACTGCACTATATTTTGAAACAATATCAGACACAGAGTTACAAATATCTGAATGAATGATCATCAAAAGACGTATCAACATTTAACATCCGTCCAGTTTCCGACACCCACCCAACATCAAAAACAGGAAAGTCTCCAACACCCAAACCCACGCAATTATCAAAGTGTACAAGCTCAGGAACAGATCTGACTGCACAAGTCCCCTATCCTTGCTTGTGAGATGTTGGTGAAAGGATAAATATGAAAATTGTCGTTACTTTTACATGTCAAGGTCAATCGTCCCGCACTTACCATGACCTGAACATGTACAACCAGTATTAGAATCATTAGTATCATATATCAGGTACATGATCCATTTGTAAAGCTAACTATGATGCATAGATACAGAGTTTAAACCAAGATGCAGCTCAGAAAATAGCAGAATATATCCTATCTCCTGTGACAAAACCAGAAGTGAATCATGCTTCAGCATTGAGAATTCGCTATTTTGTCCCAAGTATCTTGACATGGGAATAGACCTGCAAACCCATCTTGACATCTTAATGTGTTGGCTATTTTGTCCCAAGTATCTACAATGATGAATTCATTTATTGTTGGTAAGCTCTTCACTCTTTATGCATATTTTGCGAAGACCCCTCATAAAAGCGATTGTCTTCGTTAACAGAAGATCTCTCTCTCTCTCTGTGTATGTGGATGTTGTGTCGGTGTGGGATGTGGGATGTGGGTGGGGGTGGGGGTGGGGGTGGGGGTGGGGGCTGTTGTGGTGTTTGATAAGCTTCCAAAGTATATAGAATTTCTGCATCAACAATTATAATTAACATATACCTCACAAGGGATAGCTTTGTCATTGCAGCTCCACCTTTTCAAGGGAACACAGTTAATATAGTGACACCAGCTGCAGTAGTTGTTTGCATTTACTCCATGAAGAACTGCTACAAGTCCTCCAGCGAGACTGCAGGAAGAAACTCCACATAAGAGCTCAGCAAATTAGAAAAAGTTCGCGGGTCGATGTTTGACTAGGAACAGATAACAGACTGTTTTAGGAATGAAACAAACTTACATAAGAAGGAAGAAAACCAGAGAAATACTTCTCAGTACTGGCTTGTCCAGTTTGTGCTTGAATTTCACAGAAATTTTGTCGTTGTATTCGAATAGACCTTTCTTATTTTGAGCCACTTTCCCCAGAAGAGGATTGAAGAGGAGCACCAACCCGAGAATACATCCAGATAGAAATCCTCCAATGTTTGAAAAGTTGTCCACATGGGGTAGCAAACCAAGAGCAAAATTGATCATTGCAACAATAAAAAGAACCACCAATGCTGCAACCTGCAATCAAACATAGACGAAAGAATAGAGTCAAATGAAAAGAATGGATAGAATAAGAGGAGGATTAGAGAAATCAGAGAATTATGGAGAAGGACCTTATCGGTGTAAATTTTCCAGTTCCGGATAAGCCCAGAAAGCATGGCACCAAGTAATCCAAATAAAGCACCAGATGACCCAACTGCTGGGCTATTCTGGACAAAAAGTGCAGACAACAAACTACCAATAAAAGCTGAGAGTATGTAGATTATCCCAATCCTTACTGCCAAACAGAAGCAGAAACAAGTAGGTCAATAGGTCTAGCATAAATCCTTAATTTTGTTTCTTTAAAAAGATAAGGAACTAACATGGTCCAAACTCTTGCTCCAAGTGAAGACCTATAAAGATAACACTTGAGAGATTGATGACTAGGTGGATGGCCCCCGCATGAAGCCATGGGCATGTTACGAGGCGCCATATTTGGTGCTGTTGTATCACCAAGTTCCGCCGAAGAGCTCCCACTTCATCCAACCTGCAACAGAACATGCATTAAAGCAATGGATCTTCATGAGAAGGGTAGTAAGAACACTTCAATGCAACTCTATAATTTCATTCTCAAAATATTCATCAGAACCATGAATGCCAGGTCTAGTGACTTTACTGTTTCCAAACTATTGTTGACTGAATTAGCCATTATTTTCTCAGCTAACAAAATTAAAAGGGACATTGTGGGACAAATTTTTCTTCATATAAACTTTCTAGCCCTTCATAATTTCGAAAATACACATAAAACAATGGCCAAGGCCTACCAACTCCCCTAGACAAAAAACAAGGTTTCTATCCTCAGATATGAAATGGGTTTCTTGATATTGTCAGAATCAGACCATTTATCAAGAGATAAGGATCGACATGATTGCAGTGTTTGATAAGAAGCTCCTCTAATTCAATGAAGATTTTGCAAATTATGAAGTTCTGAAAGAATCCAAAAGTAAAGCATAGTCTGCACAACAGATCAATGATTTTGAGGGAACATGGGCATGAGAGAAATTCTACAATCTTGATCTTGAAGGATTTTCAATGTGCCCTAGAGGTTCTTAACTCCAGATCTGTGGTGGGGAGTGGGGACTCATTTCTTGCCTATTCTGTTAGTCTAACTATTTCAGAATTAAAATGGGGCACTAGGTTCCCACTGCTCCACTCTAGTGAAGAGCTTTGGAGTGTCACTTCAGAAAACCTCTTCCCCCCAAAACTAAACAATTAAAATATGTGTATGGTGAGATATGTTCTTCCAAGAACTAAAGAAAGAAAAAAAAAAAAAAAAACGAACAAGAGAGGATGTACAGATGAACACCAACATCTTAAATTAGAACCATTCAAATGAAAATAACAGAAATAACTCTATGAACAATAGTTTTAACTGATCAAAACTAGATCTTGAAGTTGAGACACACCCCAAATTCCAAAGTACTCTAATTTAAATTGAAGAAAATAGAAGAATTCCCCTAAAATTCCAGGACAAGAAGAACAGTGATCACAAGAGGAACGAAAAAGGAAACAGAATACAGATTCCATAAAAATTTCAGGAACCCAAATACACATAAATCGATAGGTTAGTATTAGGACAAGATTCGAAACAAACCCAAATGCAATTAACAAAAACCAGCACCAAATGCATAGACTGGTTCTTTTTAACATATTAGAAAGAGTAACAAGAAACACAGATGGGAAATAAGATCAGAAGACTCACGTCGACGAGGAAGGCCCGAAGAGGGGATTCTCCTTAAGAGGTTGGAATGAGACTCTGCCGACCATTCCCAGCATACAATCCCCATTCGAATTCGTTGGGCAGTCGTTAATGACCATGGTTGCGGCAAAGGCCACAAGATGGAGCACTACAAAGAGGGAGATAATCCATGTGTTCTCATTCCTCCGTGAACGAGAACCGAAGAACGGGGTCATCCGTCCTTGCAGATGTTCATCGCCAGTCTCTGAGAAGGCAATGTGTTCCGGCGACTTGATCACTACACGTAGGTGTTCTTTGATGGTCTCTGTCATGGATTTTACAAGAAGACTAGAGAAGAGGAGAGGAGAGATGTGGAGAGCAATGAGGAGGTTTTTCTTCTTTCTTGGAGGAAGAACTGAAGTTGGCGTGTTAATGTTCTAACTGTATTATGAAGAGCTGCGTCTCTTTCAAGAAACGGTTGCTACCCCATTGTTCATGTGTTGGTTGGCGGGAAATCCTTCTAGTTCCAGAGTTTTTTTTTTCCTCCAAGGTCACTCTTGATAGACTCGCCTGTCTAATGTGGAAGCTGGTCACTTATGAAATTTAATTGTGGGTGCTAATATCTGCACCCCCCGCGTGGGTAACACATGGATTCATGTGCTTGGCACGTGCCAAGGAGCACGTGTTCACCTCGTGTCTCTTTAATAGCATCATCCCAGTCCATACACCAAGAGAGCCGAGGTTCGGGAGTCCTCCGCTCGACAGCTTGGCCAATAGGTCCATGGGCCAAGAACCATGATGAGCCAGAGAAGAGGAGGATAGCACAACCAATGCGGAGGGATGGGATTACTAAGCTCGTCGGTGTCGATCTATGGATAGACTTTACTTGACGCAGACTGATGGGAGTCATGGGGAATCTCCCACTTGTCAGGAAAAAGACTCCCTACCCATGCACGACAGTGCATGAGATTTACCTAACCATAATAATTAAGGAATGGATTGACTAGGACTGCATGCACATACAAGAATTACATACCTACCCTGACAATATATGGCATACCTTTTACCATTTTTGGGTTGGTGGACACGATAAGTCCTAACTACCCTAAATCCCAGTAAATGTGGACCTTGATCAACTGAAAAGGGGATTGAACCTTGAATTCTCAAGAGCACTTGTGCTCACTTTAAACCTTTCTCTCTCATTTATTGTTTCTAACTTAAGCGTCGTAGGCTCTTCTAGTGGGCATCCCCCATTGGTTCTCGATGTCTATTGTGAATAGTTTGTGTAGGGAACCCCTTGGCGAACATCTCGGATTCAGCATAGTTCACGAGGGGGTATTGGGATCTTTCCCCACAATAACATAAATAAATATGGATTTGAGTCCCATGCCCCTTTAGTGAGCATTTAAACCAACACAGGCAGGTTTCCTCTAGTGAGCAGTTGTGCCCTGGAGTAGAAATCACCTTTCCCCGGCTTGTCCGGGCCAGGTCTATCCTAGTTGCTCTTGTTGATATGTGGTTCAGCCTTGCCCCCTAAAAACTGCTGAAATACAACAAAATAAAAAAAAAAAAAAATATATATATATATATATATATATATATATAGCAAGATACGGAAGTCTCTTTTACAATGCAAGTAAGAGGCAGAGTCGCATGTTGCATAGCAAAGAGGAAGTTGAGGGGTTTATAAGTTATTATCTCACACTAGGTTGTAACTTAATAGCACACAAAATGATTTGGCATAATGAGGTACTACATCAGGGCCGTCTCGATGCAAGTTGAGGCCTAAGGCGAAAACTCCATATAAGGCCTTTTTATATGGGTCGGGAAGAGGGGACTCAGCTTTTTGCACTTGTGCTCTCAGTCATGGATTTTGAGAATCCAGCTGTGTTTTGGGCCAAATGACTGCATGGATATTCAGCCCACCTATTGGTAGATAAACACACTAAAAATCAGCTTGATTGATGATTTCCAGCCATTGCATTTACTGCCCAAAATACATGATTGAATCCAGTGGCTAGAATCAATCCTAAGAAGTACTAAAATCTATGGCTAGAGATAACCAATCAGGTTGATTTTTGGTCTGTATATCCAACAAGGGGTGGGCTCAACATCCATGTGGTTAGTGGGCTGAGGCCTTCTTTCACCTGGGCTGGGGGCCTTCTCTCACCTGGGACCTAAGACGACCGCTTAACTGGCCTTATTGTAGAGACAGCCTTGTGCTACATAACGGCACTGAGTGGCACGTGCATGAGTGAGCATGGATGTGGCCATTATTATGATTGAAAGCGAGTGCCTGGGCACTTGAGGCACACTGGGTGTGGGCGCAATGACAATCGAGAGCTAGAGCACTTGAGGCACACTTTGCATTAACCTTATGAAAAGTGGATTACAAGTTTTAAAAAATTGGATCATCCATTCACCATTAACTTTAAGTTCATATTTGATAGAGTTACACATTTCATAATGGTCTGATTATTTGTGTGAAGAGATCATCCTCACCAAAAACCAGCCCTTGACTCATCTCCATGTCGGTCTAAGTTGCAAACTAATCACTTGATCTCATTTGAGTCCCATGCCCCTTTAGTGAGCAATTTTAGTTAAATCCCAAGGATAGGGTAGCTGTGATCCCTTGCATATTTTGGGAAGCTTCCACTATCTTCAAAAAGCATTTAATGCCCCTTTACGCTGAGGTTTGATTTATCAAATTTTATAATAAAATATAGCCAATTTGCAAGTGTAAGGAAATTTGCAATTTTAATTATTTAACACCAACACTATGATGTTCAATTGAGGTGACCATGATTTTCCCATCAATAAGTTCTCAAAAATTGACCATGGACCTTGTGTTCTCCTCTCCATGCAATGCAATTATCTTGAACCTAAAGATGAAGAAATTCTCACAAGGCGTCATAGTTTCAAGATTTCTACAAAAACCCTATTGGTATTCGATAGCCCATAGGATGTCTTCCTCATTCCAAACTCCGATCTATGGCGTAAAATAGGTCAGACCCATGTAGGATCTACATAGATCTAAATCCAAATATGATTTCGAACATTGTAAATACATATTCAAATCCAAATCTGACTTGGGTCAAATCCGAATATGGACCATGATCCATTTGTGAAGATGAATATCCAACCCATAAATGGACACAAGGGTCGGATCCATTGAATTAGCTATTTTTAGTGAGGATTCAAGTCCCAAAAATCGCTAAACGTATCAGAATCATTCAAGTGTCACTCTACAATAGTCTAAGCAGTGGAAGACATGAAGTCTGACTTCCCCTCAAATTTAAACACTCATCCCTTAAAGAAGATAGTCTGTTCTTGAAGATGTATCTCTTCATCTATCATTTAAGAGTATTGATCCTAGTGTTTCGAAAACATTTAAGTCCCTCTTCGTTTGGCAACACAAAAATAAGTAATTATTGACTTTATAAGTAAAAAAGTTAGTTTGGATGTGTTTCATATTTTAACTTTCGAAAAGTTAAAAATTAACTTAAAACTGAAGCTAAAATTTTTAGCTTTTAACTTCTAAGAGAAGTTACTTCTCAAAAATTAGAACACCTCACCACGTTTTAATTTCTCTGATTTTTTCAGAGGTAAGAAATCAACTTGTAACTTCTACTACAAGTAGAAGTGCTTTTACTTCTCGTTCCCAAACACCCCCTTAAAGTTATATATCCACATCTAATAAACACAAGTACGGCTCTTTTATTCTCAAGTCCATAAAAGTTATTCTTTTAAAGATGTATCTCTCCATATGTTAAATTAGGGCTTGAGACTCATTTAAGATAGTATGTCAAAGAATGCAAATTAGTGAATAATGAAATCATTGAACAAGAGAAGTTGGGTGGTTTAATTACTTGGGAGGCATGATAAATCGCCTACCATGCACGATCTACAAAAATCCACCAAACCCTGACTACTCCAACCTTACCCCAATGTTCATGAAGCATACGCACATAGTGCACATGATCCGCTAACTTGAGCATCGGAACACCTTTAGTTTGCAAGTACTACACCAATGGTTCAATAGAGGAGTTGTTGAATAAGAGTGAAGTGTGTGATTCAAATCATTTTGCCAGTTCAATAGAGGAGTTGTTGAATAAGAGTGAAGTGTGTGGTTCAAATCATTTTGCCAGATTTCAACCTCAAGCCTTCATTAAATGGCTCATGAACTCATTGAGTTTTTTGTTGTTATTTCCTAATTCTATTGTTCTATTTTGTTCTTTCTATCAACGAATCTTTTTTAAGTCTCAAGTAATTGCTAGCAACAAGTTCAAGATTGGAGAGTGTGAGGATCATGTTTGGGTGACTAAGGACAAATTGATGGAATATTTTCCAGAGCAAGTTGCCTTAACTAGATGATCACCAACTAAAGCTTTAAGTTTCCCCGTCATCAACCATTGTTGCATCTACCTTATAGTTCAAATTATGAGAGACAATTTCCATCCACCTTCCTTGTTGGGTTCCATTCCAAGTGGTTCAAGGCTGGGCTTCTGATCCTCCTGGCTTGTTTCTCAATGAAGTTGGAGTTCACCTTGTTTGGATTCTTAAAAGAGCGAATAAGCTGCTTCCTCAAGGTTGTTAAGATGTTAATGCCGTCGATATTGAGCCGATAGTTTATCCCTGAAACATCAAAAATAGCAAATGCAGTTTATGTTAGCTATCAATGATGAGAGTGATTAAAATCAAAATTCACCAATGTAAATAAATCGAGGTCCAACTCACAAGCAAAGGTCTTTATACATGAATTTACTAGACATATAATAGAAATCAACTGCATTTACAAATTGTTTCTCTACTTGGTTTCTTCTGTGTTTTTTCTTCTTTTAAATGAATACTATAATATCTATATTGCCAATCTTAATTTCTTCTACCAAAATTCGAAATCAAACAGAAATTGCTATTATCGAGAAAGTGAACTTTCTCAAGAAGAGGTAAGATTGATGAAAATAGTGGGTGAATGGGATACTTTTGAAATTATTACATAGGACAAGTCCATTAACTATTAAAATTGAGGGATGTGCATTTCTAAATTTTTTAGAAATCTTAATTTGTGGGGTATTTTCTAATGAAAAAGTGAAGGAATTGTGTGTCTTGTACATTGTAGAGAAAAGACAACATTATTTAGTATTTTGTATAAGATCTAAGGGTGGTTTCTAAGAGTGTGGCACGTAGCATTTTTAAGTTTCTAAACATCACGTGATCATCTTCAAGTGATCTTATGGGTGTTTAGTCCACTTCTTGGTAGACTTACACCAAAAATCAGCTTGATTGGTGTTTTTGTGCATTTAGAGGTAAAATAGGTATTTTCCACCAAGAAGCACTGTTTTTACAAAAACACCATAGCATGGCTATTTAAGAAAATAAGCATTTTTCTTATATGGTTACCAAATGGCCAAAACAACTAAACTTAAGCACTTTCATATAGGTGCTACTACTAGGTAAGCACTTGAAATAAGCAATAAGCTTACCCAAACGTATCCTAACTAAAGATCTGATTTATCAAATCTTATAATTAAAATATAGCCATTTTGCAAATGTAAGGAAATTCACAATTTCCATTTTCCATTTTCTAGCACCAACACTATGATGTTCGATTGAGGTGGCCATGATTTTCCCATCAATAAGTTCCCAAAAATTGACCACACACGATCTACAAAAATCCACCAGACCCTAACTACTCCAACCCTGCCCCAACGTTCACGAAGCATACGCACAGAGTTCACATGATCCGCTAGCTTGAGCATCGGAACACCTTTTGCAAGTACTACACCAATGGTTCGATAGAGCAGTTGTTGAATAAGAGTGAATTGTGTGGCTCAAATTGTTTTGCCTGATTTCGACCTCACAGCTTCGTTAAATGGCTCACCAAGAGTAAAACTTCTGTCACAACACAAAACACAAAACACAAGCCACATGGCATACCCTTAGTGGACGCTGGCCGTATGGATGTTTGGCCAGTCCCTCGGTGGACCTATAAACCAAAAATAAGCTTGATTAGTGATTTACAGCCTTTGGATCTTTGCACCAATAATGCTCAATTCCTACCGTTGAAATCAACCCATGAAAATAACTTCAATTGAATCCCTTTAGAAATTACTAATCAGGCTGATGTTTGGTTTTGAGGTCCACCGAGGGACTGGCCAAACATCCATACGGTTAGCGTCCACTAATAGTATGCCACGTGGTTTGTGTTTTACGTTGTGACAGAAGTTTTACTCGCTCACGAACTCACTGAGTTGAATGAAAAAAGTACAACAATAACATCACATTCATTACTGGGGTCTGGCCCGTCTGGGTTCAACAGATGGGCCAAAAACATTCATGCGGGTCAGTGAGCCCAAACGCGTCCCTCCGAGTCCAATCTCCGAGCCGTGTCAGAACTCAGAAGACCGAGCTGCGCTGTCATTGCAACGCTTAAAAGCTTCTCTCTTCTCATCCTCTCCTTTACTTTTCACGTTCCTCCCATCTCCATCTCCATCTCCATCTCCTGTTCTTGCTAGAATCTCCAATGGCTTCTTCAACTGGTCATCTCCTCGTCCTCTCTCTCTTTTTGGGTCTTCTCTCCATCGGAGCCAACGCAAGACCAGGCGTTCACTTCCACCCTTGCAAAACCTTGTTCATCTCCTCCTTCACCATCTCCTCCATCAAACCACCTCGCCTCGACACCCCTCTAAACCCTAATTCCGACCAAAACCCCTCTCGTTTCTTCGCCGTCTTCAGCGAAATCAACGAACTCCATCCCAAACAACCCTTCGACATCTTCGTTGACCTTGACCGCCGTCCCGATTTCCAATTCAATTCCGAATTCCAATTCCCCGGCCCCCTCCACTTCCGCACCTTGGATAAGCCCGAGATCCACCGCCCCGCTGTCCCGTTCGGGTCTTTCGGCGTTAGCTCCCTTCGCGAACGCACCAAAGACATTCTTAGCGTCGTCGTGGCTCTGCTTTTCGGAGTTGGCTGCGGCGCTCTGACCTCCGCCACCATGTACTTGGCGTGGTCTCTGATTACCAACAGGTACGAAGCCCGTGGAACCGAAGACGATGACAGTGATTTTGATGATGACGTCAGCCCTAATAAGATGGGGTACGTCAAGATCCCTTCCGCCACCCCGGCTGCTTATCCCGTTCCTACTCCGGCCAAAGAAGTGGTATGATGATGGGAATTAGGGTTTTCTGAAATATGGGGTGTAGATATATCGTACTTCTGTGGATTGGATAATACTGTGAGACTCTGTCTGTGTGTGTGGGATTTCTAATTTCTTCTGATGCAATCTTATATTACCATATGATCTGATATGTTGACTTTGATATGATCTAACGGTCGATTTTCTTATTGTTAGGGTTAGGGTTTCTGTGTTATTCCGTATGGATTTCTTCTTCAATTTAACATCTCTAGCTTTGCACTTCATTGAATTTGGTATTAATTGGAAATTTATGTAGCGTTTGGGTGTGCTTTGAATGTTCAATTTAGGATTTTGGAGTCAAGAGTGTGCGTTGGGCTCTCGGTTGTTCTAGAGAAGGTGGTTAGCTTGGGTTGTTCTTTTCTGTTGTTCTTTTGTTTTTGCCCTTGTAGGTCATCTCAACCTCTGAGGCTGTTTGTTCTTTCTCTTTTGGCGTTTGCCTTCTTGATAAATCTTACACTTATCAAAATAATAATAATAATAATTTTGAGGATTAAAACCCATTTGTTGGTGAGGACCTACTTGTCTGAGTTGGTAAAGGTTCGAATTGTTTGAATGGCAGATTTTGGGTTCAAACCAATATGCATCTTTGAGTTCCTTATCTCGCTAAAAACAGGCTTACAAGGGGAAAAGAAAAGGAGCAATGTCAAGGATCTGTTCTATCAATGTGCACAATAGCTTCATCTAAATTGGATAGATGGACAGAAAGCAACGAATGAAAAATCAGATTCCATAGTTAAGAACAAGTTGGGGAACTTGTAGAGTTACATAAAGGTAGAAAATCTATAGGATTTGTGTGACAAGAACTCTCCTTTTTTTGAAAATTTGTTGTCGTGTTCACGTCAAACACTTGTTGACAATCTTTTTCAGGCGTGTTTCAGAAATATTTCTATCAGCTATTATTTATATTTTGATATATGTTATTTTATCGAAATACACTTTTCTATATTGTAAGTTCAAGAAAATATTTTAAAAGTATATTTCCAAATATATAGAATAAACTGTACACATGTACTATCATGTCGGTTTTGTGGGGGTCTGTATCTAATGCTTCATATCAGTGTCAGACGTCGACACACGTCCATGTTTATTTTTATTATCTGATAGGTGTTTGTGTCTATGTTACAGAGTTTAGTGTAAAAATAAGTATTAAAAAAGTTAAGATCAAATGAATCAAGAGATAAATATGAAGATACACATGTAAAGAAGGTGTAGGCTATAAGGAAACATGTTCACTTGAAGGCTGTGTTGCATGGACACTTCCAACCAGTGGAAGATTCGCGTGTCCATACGTTTGGACATGGATTCGGACACCGACACACCATGGACACTTTGATATTTCAATAATTAAAATATTCAAATAAAAATTGAGATAATTAATAGATTTTTCCTATAATTAAGGTATAAGATTTCTTTATCTTAGGGATTGTAGAGAGAGAAAAAGATAAGATTTTGGTTCTAACTTCCTATAAATGAGGAAAAATCTATTAATTATAGATTGGACCTATTTGAATATCTAAAATATTCAGCCGAGTCCCCGAATCCTATTTTTTGGGGTTTGCCAAGTCCGACACCTCGTATCCATGTTGGATTCCGACACATGTGTCCGCATCCATGCAACACAGCTTGAAGGTAAATTCACTTTAATAAGAATAGAGAACTTAAAGATATATCTACATTAAGAAACCTGAAGGATTTGAATGTCCATGGGAAGTAGATGTACACATCACTTCATGGGCTAAACAATCCGTAGGTAGTGATAGAATTCAATTTTCATTGCAATCACCTCTTATGGTTTCACACCGAAGAAGCTTGTCAATCGGAGCTACTTTGTAAATTATCACTTTGTGGATAATATTTTAAACAACCTAGAAATAATAGAAGAATTTGAAAGTCGGTTTAAGACTTGACATTAAGGTGATGGGACAGCCCTTTTTAGCCTTGGAAGTAAAAGTTATTGGAGATTGAAAATCTAGATAACCAAGACTATCACTAGAGCCATGGAAAGGCCGATACTGAAGAAATTCAAAATGTACTCATTAGAACCAATGTAACAGGGCACTCCCTTTTCTGAGAATTTGACATGTCGGACACCTTCCCTTATTCACGTGTCAGACACATGCTGACTCACATTTCCAAACAAGTCTCAATCTATAAAAAAAAAATTCAGCTATTATTTGTATATGGTGTATGTGATTTTAATGCATTTCATTTTAATCTAAATGCATTCTTTGTTTACTAACATGAACTAAAGTATTTAAGAGATATATCTTTCAGCATAAAGAATGAACTGTACTAATGTGTGGAAATATTGGGTTTGTGGGGGTCAGCGTGTCTGACACTCCATATTTGTGTCTGACACTGACACACATCTGTGTCCTTGTTACATAGATCAGGACTAATGAATGCATAATATACAAAGGCACCAGAGTATTTTATCATTATGGCATAAAAGGACAGAGAAAGAAATGAGTGATAACCCTTATTTTTGTAGTAAGCATGGTAAGTTGACGCTAGAGTAACCTAAGAGCCAGTCTGCCAGATAGTATTTAGCAGAAAAAGAATCTGAAAATATTTGCAGGGTTGAAAATTTTATCGATTAACTTGTCAAGGATATGTAGAATTATTCAGTTACTACAATGTCGGTTACCCATTGATCAGGATGATGGGAAGTCCAGATCAAGCTATAACTTCCTTTTAGGAGCAACTGTGTTATATTTGAGCAACAATCAAGGGTGTGTAGCTTGATGTACCTAGGCGTACATGTAGCCTACAGTGCTGCAACTGATAAAATGTTTTCTACACAATCTAAAATTGCATTTATTAATTTAATAGCGGAAATCCTACGAAATTTGATGTGTAGGCCCAAAAGGTAAACATATAGGACTCCAATTTATATATATACTAGTAGGTGGCCCATGCCCACGGCACTCGTCGACAAAGCGTTTGCCAAAATCGTGTGTGAGTGGCTTAGATCCACCATCCATTTGGGGTGATAAGATCTCGGCCATCCTTTGTGAAGCCGATAGGAGGGGGGATAAGCGACTTCTCTGTTTTGTTATATAGATGTATAGTGGGTGGCCCGTGCCCTCGGCACTCCCCTACAAAGCATTTCCCAAAATCGGGTGTGAGTGGTTGAGATCCATAGTCCATTTGGGGGATAAGATCTCGGCCATATTTTGTGAAGCCGATAAGAGGGGTATGAGTGGGGAGACAATTTTCCTGTTAAATTAATCCAACACCGTCTAAATTTTATAGATAAATAATATAGGTAACAGATTCTAATATTCAGGATATAATCCAGAAAAAATGAAATAATGACTGATTTCATACTATAAGAAGACATAAATGTGGACCTTTTACAAACCAACAAAGAATGAAGGCTTCACTGGACAGGTCTCATATGCACGTAGTAGATGTAGGATCCCATGGCCAACAGCCAATGATGGAGAACAGTAATAGGGTCTGTTGTATAAATGGAGTTGGGGTTTGGAAAGGTGTAAGGAGTAGTAAGTAGAGTTAGATTTTGAGAGATCTTTGGTGTCATGGGTTCTACACTTAAAGATTATTTTCCAGTATTCCTTCATTGTTTGCAATATGTGCATAAGAAGAAGTGCTTTATTGATCAAATGCCATGACAGAATTGGGGTTTTGATCAGATCCAATTTTTCAACTATGACTCGTGCAAGAGGTGCTTTGTTAAGTAAATGATCTTAGGAAAGTCATTGGTATTCTTTGAATTTGAGTTTGGATGTGAATATTGTGGGGTGGCAAATGTTCACTAGGTGTTATCGGATAGTTAAAGTGTGTGCTTATTGGAGAGACGTGAAGTACGGTTAACATATTACAGGGAGTTATTTGGGAAGATATAAAGTGTGGATCACTTGGCAGAGGTGGTATTTCCATTATAATGGTAACGATTACTGCTATCACTCCACAAGCAGAAATCATAGCAAAGAATGAATATTTCATCAGGTATGACAGAGATTAAGATATGACAGTGTAAACGCTTCTGTCTAGAGGAGCGACCTTCTTCTGATGGTGTAGCAACTTTGATCGGATCTCCATTTGGTGGTTAACCACCAGTTCTCCAATTGGTGGTTATAGTTTTGGTTGGGCAAATTCTGGAGTCTTGGCTGCGGCCAAGGTTTGGGCTAGGCAGTCAAACACGGTGCAGGGGCTTAACTTATGTTTTGGTTGCAGCAGGTCAAGTAATGCTTTGCCTTGACGCTTGTAAAAGTCACTTTTCCATTGGTTGACCCTAGCCAGAATAAGGTATTACATGTGCTAGTTGAGTTTTTATGGATAAAAAGGATGCGAGTAAGGCCCTGCTTGGTTCACAGCAAATTGAGTGCAATGCACTCACTTGCCACAATTTTGAGATTGTAAGTGATTGGTTGGATGCGAGCAAGTGGGTTCCAAGCCCTTGCAAACTCCTTAACAAAATAGTTGCAAGCAAGTGCAGCCCAAAAATTGATGCAAGCGGATGCATTGTATTAGCTCAACATTTTTTCTTCCGAAAAACATTAATAATAATAATAACTGTGATTATTTTTTATTATTATCTTTTTATTTTTATTTTTTATTTTAGTTTTCTATTTTTTTGATATAGTTGGTCTAACATGATAACAATAATAATTTTATTGTACATTTTTTTTTTATAAAATCAAGTAATAAAATAATCCATTGCATTCTTTTGCAATGCACTACCAACCAATCAGCTAAACTTCGTTTGCATCTATTTACAGGGCGTGTACCAAACAGTTGTAAGTGACTTGCATTGTAACTGAATACAACGCAAGTCGCTTCATTTGCACTAGTGCAAAATGTACCCAAGTGTAGCGAACCTGCTTTTTTCGCTGCACTGGGATGCATTTTGCACTCCGCTGTGAGTTGCATTGCAGTCAAGTACCACAGTTTGTGGGCTGCACATGCTTGCATCCATTTTCTTAGAGTTTGCAAGGGCTTGGCAACCACTTGCACACCCCCAACCAATCACTTGTAATCCCTAAGGTGTGGCAAGCGAGTGCATTGCATCCGATTTCCATTGAACAAAGCAGTGCCTAAAACTTCTCTCACAATGCAAAATATGAGCCACGTGGCACTCTCTTAATGGACGCGGACCGTATGGACGATTGGCCAGTCCCTCGGTGGACCTATGAACCAAAAATCAGCCTGATTAATGATTTACAACCTCTGGATCTTTGCACCCAAATAATGCTCAAATTCCTACAGTTAAAATCAACCCATGAAAATAACTTCAATCGGATCGCCTAGAAATCACTAATCAGGCTGATTTTTTGGTTAGAGGGCCACCGAGGGACTGGCCAAACATCCATACAGTCGGCGTCCACTAAAAGTGTGCCACGTAGCTCATATTTTGCCTTGTGACAAGTTTTGCTTGGGACCCTGCTGGTGAACTGGACAGGTCCACCCAACGCAAGCTTTCCAAAGAGAGAGCACCTCTAAGCATTAAGACCAGTGAGAAAAAGAGAGTTCTCAAATCGGAACTACTATTCTCAGATGGCCTGTAGGTGCCCTCCTCACATTGTCAGTTTATCAAACCAAACACGTCATGTTGGTCCTACGTGTCATGTAATCAACATATTAGGTGCCCCCCACGTGTCAGTACCATATGGTATGTGAGCATGGTGTATGTTGTGGTGCATATACACCAAATCATAGAGCAGGAAATATTTTAGAAGAGTAGTGATGCAACTAGGTAGAGAGCTTTAGCATTTTTGTTACTCACCTCTGCCCTCTGGGCCCACTCACTGCATGGATGTTTAGCCCACCCCTTGGTAGATATTCACACAAAAATCAGCTTGTCTGATGATTTCTAGCTGTTGGATTGATTACCCAAAATAATGGTTGAATCCGAGAGAATAAGGCCTTAAATCAGGTATAGAACCCGTTGCCGTACTGTGTAGACCGTCCTACGTATGATTATACCTGTATTAGGGTATGAACAGGGAGGCGGGACTAACGGCGAGTAAACCTTCGCTCACACCAGGCTGTGAGCGAAGCCGATCACATCCCACAATACGAGCCACGTGGAAAACTCTTAGAGGGCGCTGACCGTATGGATGTTTGGCCAGTCCCTTGGTGGACGTGCAAACCAAAAATCAGCCTCATTAGTGATTTACAACCTTTGGATCTTTGCACCCAAATAGCGCTCAATAATACTCAAATTCCTGCGCTTAAAATCAACCCGTGAAAATAACTTCAATCCAACGCTTATAAATAACTGATCAGGTTTATTTTTTTATTTGGCCAAACATCCATACGGTCAGCATTGACTAAGAGTGTGCCACGTGGTTCGTGTTGTGGGTTGTGAGCGAAGGTTTACTCCCAGGAGTACCTGTAAAAATTCACTTGATCTGAATTCCTAGATCATACGGTTAAACTCTAGTCACATCGAATCTTAGCATTAAACATCTAGATGATTGGATAGTTAAAATCATGTAATTAGGTCTGTTGGGCTGCCTTGATCCGTGCCCCGTGGTTTCCAATCGAAGGGATTAGATCAGTGAATTGGTGGGTTACGTGCATAGTACAAGAGTGGGGTGCATTGAGGAAGATGGCCCTCTGCTCTGTCCTATAACTATTCTTTGGACGGTCCCACCCCGAAGAGAAAATGAATCTTAAATGGAAAGATCTATTCTAGTTATTAATGGACGAAGGCCTGTTTTGGTTTTTTGTGTTATTTTAAATTTTAAACTATTCCCATAGAAGGGGCTCTTCAGTCTTTTTGGTTCTTGCAGCTCAATCAATGCTTTCTCTTAGGGTAATTTTAGTCGCACCCCACAAAATGAGAGTGCACCTGACCTTCTGAGAGCACCCCACTTAGATTTCAAACTTCCCCCTTTCAACACGAGAGTAACGACTTCTATCGCAACGGGTTTGACCAAAGCCAGTCACAACCCACAATAAAAGCCAGGTGCATGGCACACTCTTAGTGGATGCTGACCTTATCGATGTTTGGCCAGTCCCTCGGTGGACACGCAACCAAAAATCAGCCTGATTAGTGATTTACAACCTTTGGATCTTTGCACCCAAAATAATGCTCAGATTCCTACGGTTAAAATCAACCCATGAAAATGACTTCAATCCAACATTTTTAATTTACTAATCGGGCTGATTTTTGGTTTGTAGGTCCACCGAGGGACTCACCAAACATCCATACGGTCAGTGTCCACTAAGAGTGTGCCACGTGACTCCTATTTGCTCCAAACGAGTAAAGCTTCTGCTGAGAAAACAGTTGATGAGAGGGTGGGTAAAAAAATTTCGAAGGGTATTTTTGTAAATAAAATAATATGGTAAAAAAACCAAGGATTTCGGGTGCCCTCACATTTTATGGGGTGCGACTAAAATTACCCTTTCTCTTATTAAAAAATATTTATTCCTAATATCACCATCAAATTTCTTAAATTGACAAACATTGCTGGTTTCAATTTTTGAAATTTGATAATTTATAAGGGTGCTTTGGTCATTCAATATTTTCACACGGAAAATTTTAGTTACACCCCACGAATTGTGCTTTAATATGCTTAATTTACCAAAATGCCTTCCACAAGTTAGAATTGAGATCACCGTGAGCAACTTCATGCAAGCATTCAGGGACCCACGTGGCACACTCTTAGAGGACTCTAACCGTATGGATGATTGGCCAATGGTGGATCTACAAACGAAAAATCAGACTGATTAGTGATTTATAGGCATTGGATTTGAGTTATTTTCATGGATTGATTTTAACCGTGGAAGTTTGAGCATTATAGACCATTATTTGAGTTACAAAGATCCAAAGTTTTGAAATCACTAATCAGGCTGATTTTTGGTTTGTAGGTCTACCTAGGGATTGGAAAAACATCCATACAATCATAGTCCTAGAAGAATGTGCCACATGGCTCAATACATGGCTTGTATTGTGCGCAATCATCAAAGTTCTACTCTAAAAAAATCACATCTATTATTTGTCAACATAATTGTTCGGATGGATTAAAATAACATATTGTCGGATGAATGTTTAGTTTGGGTGCCCTCACAATTCAAGGGGTGTGACTAAAAATTCCCTTTCCACATGGGTCGCTCTATGGGTGCCCACGTCTTTCAGTTGGGCACCCACAATGGACCAAAATACCCTCCTTTAGTTTGGGCACCTACACCACCCCACCCCTTCTCCATCTTTTCTCTCTTCCCCTCACTCTCTCTCCTCTCCTCTCCTCTCTTCTCCCTCACTCTCTCTCTATCCCTTCTCTCTCTCTCTCTCTCTCTCTCGGCTTTTAGTCCCCACGGCAGTTCAGCACCGTGGGGTCTAAAAGCCCAGAGAGAGAGAGATTACAATAGAGAAAGGGGGAGAGAGTTACAGTAGAGAGAGGAGACAATGGACAAGGGGTGGAGTGGGGTGGGTGCCCAAACTAAAGGGGGCCATTTTGGTCCCACGTGGGTGCCCATCCAAAAGACGTAGACACCCGTAGAGCAACCCTTTTCACATTTCAACTCAATTGTGAAAGCATTAATTGAATCCCCACGTGTCACCTGAACTCAACCCATAGAAAAATGATATGATGATGTCTATCATCGAAGTTGATGATAGGCCCATAGTGTGAAACACTGTAAGAAATATTTTCATATTCAATTTGACAAATATTCTGTTTGACATAAAAACATTCTTGTAACTGTTCTTACGAGTACAAGTGTAGCGTGAAGATGTCGTGGAACTCATACTTCACCAACTACGTGAAGACTAAAAGACAGAGACAGCAAAAATCAGACGGTTGACGACATGAGTTATCTGAGTAACTGCCGATTTATCAGTTAACAATTGTATACACTCGATTATGAAGGTATGTGATCTAGTGGCCATAGGAGTTGATTAAAATGAACAAAATATAATGGTCAAACTGAGTTATTGGACAGACCCGAGTCAAAGTCAATTATATTGACTAGTGGGAAAGTCCAATCGATTGGACATGTATCTCCAATCGATTAGAAATAGCCCAATCGATTGGAGACACTGTGTAATCGATTGGAGACTACGAGGCAGAAATATATTTGAGTACAATCGATTGTAGACACTGTGTAATCGATTGGAGCTTTCGGGACATAAATCTTTCTGAGTACAATTGGAGACTCTAAGTAATCGATTGGAGCCTTCAAGACAGAAAGTTATAAATGTCAAATCGATTGGAGAACCCTGTGCAATCGATTGGTGCCTTCGGAACAGAAAACTTATTAAGCCCAATCGATTGGATACTTGTCCCTAATCGATTGGACCAAGTGTACAATCGATTAGACCTTGAACATAATC
Organism: Euptelea pleiosperma; assembly: GCA_035048495.1. Lineage (NCBI taxonomy): Eukaryota > Viridiplantae > Streptophyta > Magnoliopsida > Ranunculales > Eupteleaceae > Euptelea > Euptelea pleiosperma. The sequence continues at coordinate 21,428,634 of CM068552.1, read as the reverse complement.
GATTTTCTCAGATCCAAAATTCATGGTTCCATTATCCCACGTTCCACACAACTCAGGGTCTTGGATTCTATAAATAGAACCCTTCTATGTCCTCTCTAAACATACACAGAGACACAGAGTGACTCAATCTTATAGAGAGAGAAACAAAGACTATATTTATTAGAGTGTCCATTCGAAGAGCAAGAAGCTTGTTTTCATTCACATCTTGTGAGCTTGTTCTATTCTCGATGAAAGCCAAGATCTTGATCTTTACTCAGCCTAGGTTTTCCACTTCTATATTCAACCTGGTAAGCCTGAGAGTACTAGTGTGACTCAAACACCTTTTGAGCAACTTGGGATTCAAGGTGTACTGAATCCTTCACCTTCTGCAAAAGCAGGAGTGTTGAGAATTAAGATCGAAGGAGCCGGTCGAAGGTAGGTTTGGGGTGTACCAAACTGAACAAGAGGATAAGGCTTCTTGGCTGGAAGGGCGCACGTGGATTCATGGCGTTGATTCAGAGGATGTGGATGCATCGGCAGTGGGCCTTGGCTAAGGTTGGATGCTGTATTTGCAACGGTGCTGCGTAGGTAACCTTTATTTCGTTTAACTTTTCAGTTAGTGATACTTTCCATCTGAACGTGGTCCCGTGGTTTTTCTTTGGCTAAGGTTTCCACGTAAAAATATCTTGTCTTGTGTGATTGTTTGTTTGTGTTCCGCATTCTATCCTGATTAGATCAAACGACAAAAAGACAATTTACCACGGATGTATATTTGATTTGAGTCAGTTGTGATAATCATTTTTCAAACAACCAAGGCATGAGATTTTATCCCCATACTATAGACCAGTAAAACTGTATAGGTATAATTAATTTTAAATACCTAATCAACCCTCCCTTCTAGGTATATTGAGTTAAAGTGAACGGACCGGTGGAATTTCAATTGGTATCAGAGTAAGTATTTATAATTAAAGTTTAATCACCTGAATTTAGATTCCTGAGAAACCAGTCCATTTTCATTAATATTATCAAAATGCAAAGAGAATGTGAAAATACATCCAGATCTCCATTGTTTGATGGAGAAGACTATGCCTATTGGAAGGCTAAGATGAGGGCTTTTTTAAAGTCCATCGATGAAAGAGTCTAGATGTCTGTAGTTGATGGTTGGTCACTACCCACAATGAAAGTAGGATATAAAATCATTCTTAAACCTAAGAACGACTGGACTAAAGAGGAAAGGTCCTAAGAGAGTTGATCCTTCTGCCAAACTCACATCGGTATGGGTTAGAAAAGATTCTCTGAAAGAGAAATGTTCGTCAATGTCATATCTCTGAGCAATGTGCTCACTATTCTCTCTTGTTATCATATTCTTATATTTTGAGGGATTTTTGTTTCTTTTTATGGCCATGGGGCACAGGTGAACATTAATCGTCTTCAGCTTCTTTACCATCTTGGCACTGGTTTTGTCATTGACATTCTGAGGTTCATTTTTAGAGCCATGGTTAGAGCAGGTAGCCAGTTGGCTAACCATCCTTGTCTCCCATTCCCTCTACTGGTGAGCTTTATCTTACTACATCTAGATGTGGCGATTCGAGCCAATGAGGAGGTGTACGCTCCCATGGGGCCTATTGGGCCTTCGACTATCAAGAAGAGCATGTCTTAGGTCCGGAGAGTGACAGATGTCCCTCCACACTTTGATGATATTTTTTATGAGGATTTTGGGGACGATATCGAGCCAGGGGGTTAGCAGCTAGATACTGAGATGCACCCTCCAGAGACAACCATCTTTTGACTAGCCTCTTGAGATGCCTGCTCCTTACTTATTTGAGTCTCTTCATCATCAGATGGTGGGATTCGATCAGCGTCTCACAGTGCATGAGGAGCGGACGGCACAAAGTTTTCGCAGATTAGAGGAGGGTCAGGAAAGGATGACGGGTTCCATGTACGATATGCAGCGATACATGGAGTACCAGTTCACCATGATGGGCTTTGGACAGCATCCACCAACTCATGGTCCTGATCAGCATGATGGTGTTGGACCATCTACATAGACTCCTAGAGAGAGTTATCTTGAGAGTTATCGGGTGTTTTTACTTTTATTATTATTGTACACCGATAAACTCATATTTTATATGGTTATACTCTGCTTGTGTTATATTATGTTACAAGGTATAAACCAGTATGTATTTGGTTATTGATGTATATATTGCACTTGTTTCTCATGATAATCTTCATTGCATGCTTATTATTTATTTATATTTCTATACCTTTGTCAATCAGTGACAAAAATGGGGAAAGAAAATCATAGCGGTAAAAATAAGTTGATGCATGAGATAGGGGGAGAGAAATTTAGGGGGAGAAAAATGTTTTACTACTTTTCAAATTTCTCTACTTGTGATGTGTGAAAGTAGGATTTTTCCGCGTCGTTGATTACGGAAACCCTAAATTCAACACAATTTGTAATTTTATCCGATTATCCTGCAAAATTGATAGATTTGTATAGGGATTCGTGTCGGATGTCGATCCGCACTCGGGATTAGTTGGATTAGCGCGAATAAGAACATAAAATGACAGATAATATACAAGAGAAAAAGGAGAATGATGGAAGAGATGAGAAGGGCGAGTCGATTTAAAACACATCCAAATAAGATCCAGAGAAGACTAAAATTATCGAAATCAAATTGCATTAATCAAACTGTTGCTTACATGAAATAAATGACAGAAATAAATAAAGCGGTAAATCTATTCTAGAAAGCATGTAAGAAAGCATGTAAAAAGAGATTTTAGAGAGAGAGGAAGAAGGTAGAGAGAGAATTTTCACACCTCGGTCGTTTACCGGCCGACAAGGTAGAGGTGAGAGAAAAACTCACCCTCTTGCATTCACCGAACGGAGTCGGCGGTGCAAAAAGGCGATCAGCCTGGGGATCTCTAGAGATAATCTAACTCTAGAGAGAGAAAATATAGAGAGAGAAACTGACCTTGTAGTGAGTTACTGGAATGTGGTCGGGTCAGCTTGGTGATTTTGGATAGAACAGCCACATGAAGGCTCCAAGGGGATCGGGATTGGATCGGCCAAGCATGTAGGCCATGTGGTGGCCGGAGCTTGTGGTGTGGTAGCTTTGGTGGAGCAATAGCCCAATCGGCCATGAACAAGGGAGATGACCCAATCGGTCATTGTTGGAGGGCAACCCCGCACGTGGAGGAATGAGAGTACGTTGCACGCATGATGACGCCGTGGCTGTAGCTGTGTGAAGTGACGGCTTGAAGAGCCACAGGTTGTAGCAGAGGGTTACTGGTTTGGCCATGGATGAAGAGGTGCAAAAGGCCATGGGATGGTGAGTGCACATAAGGAGATGGTGCACAGAAAGGACACCATGGAGAGGATTGCTTGCTGGTGTTGTTTGGGAGAAGAGACCCTGGAATGGTGATGCAGGTGCTCTCCTTCGAGTCCACAGTCCGGAAGAGGTCCGAAGTTGCAGGTTTGCAACTCCGGCGTTAATGGCATGCAACACAGTATGGTTGCTAAGTGGAGACAGAGCAGCAACGTTGAGAGGGTGCACGTGGTGTTGCTAACCGTTGCAGGTGAAGGAGGGATGGCTGGTGCGCTGCCCGTGGGAGGAAGTGACGGACCTACAGGTTGTTGTGGCAGTAGTGGAGCGGGCGGATGGAGAAGATGGTGGACCACAAGATGGTGTTGCACCTCTGTGCAACGGTGATGAAAGAGGGCAGCCCGTGGTGTTGCTGGTTTTGCAGGCGGTGCTGCGTCGCAGCACGCAGGTGAGTGCTGCGTTGATGAACAACGGCGTTGTGGTGTCTGGTTGCTGCGAGGAGGAAGGCTAGGAGCTTCCATGGTGGTTGCAGCAGCAAGGGGTGGTGGAGCATGGGAGCCTTGCTGGTTGGAGAAGGCAGTAGGCACAGGCGGAGGAAGATGAAGAAGGCGGTGGTGCTGCAAGTGCTGCAGGCGGAGGCGTTGGGTTGGTGCCCAAGGAGAGGGGCAGATGAGTGGTCTGAGGAAGATCCCCACGTCCGGCTCGTTGGTGAAGGGGTGGCGCACCAGCGGAGAGCACAAGTGCAGGCGGAGGTGGAGATCGCAGAGGTTGCTGGCCGGAGTTGCAGGCTGCAACTCCGGTGTAAAATTAAAGAGGATGAAGAAGATGAGAAGGAAGAAGAGGAGAAGAAGGAGGAGGAAGAAGGGGAAGTGATGTGGGGGGGAAGGAGAGGAGAAAAGGGCTTTGAAAATTAGGGTTCGTCCCCCTCCTTCCCCCTTTATATAAGCTCCTAATTTCCATTAATGGAAATTAGGATTTTTAGGAAATAAAAAAAAAAATATTAATTTTTTTTTTTTTTTTTTTTTTTTTTTTTTTTTTTTTTTTTTTAAGTAAAACACTACTTTTTTATGGGGAATCTCCCCAATTAGTGGACCCCCCATTTAATTAAAATTATTTTGAAATTCGCGGGGTCCACTAACTGGTCGGACAGCGGGTCGATGAAGATGGGCCCGGTTACTGGCCCGCATGGATTGATGATGTCTATCGTCTCACAAGATGATGTGACAGACAGTCTGATGGCGATCGGATGGATGGTGACTTCATTGGGACCCAGATTAGTAGATCGATGGATTTAGAGAGATCCAACGGTCCGATGGAAGATCCAACGGTCCGATGGAAGATCCAACGGTCAGAAAGCTAAGGGAGATGAGATAGAGCTGATGGGCAGGAGTTCTGGGGTTAGGTCAGTAGATTCGAGGACCGAGAGATGAAGAGAGAGAGAGAATAAGGAGAGATGAGAGAAAAAGTATCAAAAAAAATGGAAAAAAGCACTGGCGGAGGGTCTGAAACCCTGGTCTTCACTGTGACCATCCTCACGCTTCTCCAGTAGAGTCGACTATCATTCTTTGCTGACTCATGTGGCTTTAAATGCTTTGGTCCGTCTCTTGGTCATTGGCTCTCCTGCTCTCTTCGTTATTTGGGCCGGCTTTTTGGTCCTCTGATTCAGCCCATATTTGGCCCATATCTTCTAGTCATAGCATGTGGGCTCTTTAAGCTTTGATAATGGGCTCTCATGATCGATTTGGGCTCGCAAGTCTCGAGAATTATCCCATCGGGGTTTCCTGCGACAGAAGAAGCGCGTAATGAGACTTTATCAGAATGACTACATGTCTAGACTTCCGAAAATGTGTTTAATGCATGCAAATATACCATTTCGTCCAGAAAAGTGTGTTCTACGCAATAGAAGAGACTCTTACGTAGAAAAGTAGATAAATAGAGCCTTTTACGTAGGAGAGTGCGATAACGCTAAACGGATAATTGCTTAAAATAAGCACTTTTGAGCGAATATCACAACCCCCAACCAGCATATTGCCAATCCTTGGCAATTAGTGCGAAATAAATGAGCTTAAAAGGGCTCTCTACACATGCTGCACACTTTTTCATATTAGCTCCGGGAAAACACCGTTCGTCAGATTATTGAATGGATGCAAAAACAGTTACATGCTAGCGAAGAGTTGGAAAGTTTTGGCAAGACTACAGACTGATAATCATGACCCAGAATAGTCAGACTCTGCGTGTGTGTGTGCTCAACATTCTCATCATCCGACAGTAAAGATTTCCAGATCACCTCTAAGTTTTTATGCCTCGACCTCAAATCTCACATGTTTAGCACTCAGAATAGAATCACACAAGAAGGGTTTTCTTCTTTTCTCTCAATTTATATGTGAGGAGATGTATTAAATATAAAGAGGCAAAAGATCTCACATATGTTTTATTTGAAGGAAGGACATCTTTAACAGAAGAAGATCTCATGATTGGAATACCACTTCACTCGGGAACGTCAGATCAAACTCTATAGCTTCTCTTTCTCCAATCTCCACATTTTATGATCGTGCTATCCTAGAATCAAGTAGGACTTTCCTGGGTTGTAATGAGGCTTAGGTCAGGTGTAGAGAGATAAAGGGATCCAGGATTTCAAAGATCTTGAGAGGATATTGTCATTTTCTTGAATTTTTCCTGCGACGTAACACCATGATCTGGTTCTTTTTCCTTTTTTTTTTTTTTTTTTTTTTTTTTTTTTTTTTTCGTGTTTTTCTCTTTTTCTTGATATTTCTGAGACTGCTCAATTTCTTTTCAGCTCTTTTTCATACTTTCTTTCCATATTTTGTTTTCAGCTTGAACCACTTTCTTTTTCTTTCGATTCTTCTTCTTTACTTTTCTTTTCATGGTACACCCATATCAGTTATTCCTTTGTCCATCTCAAAATAAGGGTAGCCAGTCATGCTTCTTAGCTATACTGGATTTTAGGTTGATGGGTTTACAAAGAAAAGGCTTTTATAGAAGGATTCAAGGGGTTTCTAGTGAAGTATAATTCAGGTGAGTAAAAAGGCTGAATGATTCAGAAAAAATGGCCTAAATCATTTTCTAGGGTTTGCACTATCATGTATACTGTCTTGACTGGATACAGAGAAGGTTCTGTCGTAGTAATCCAATGTTGATGTCGTTCCGAGTTTTATGATCGAAGCAACAGATAATGAGATCTCTCAACGAATATTGCGGGCATGAAGAATAGTGAGTCATCCATTGACTCAGGATTATTGTATAACTCTCTGAAATGATTAAAGGCTCAAAAGCTCACTGGGTTAGGTCTCCACAATCATTCTCATAAGATCTCTAGAGTTTCAAAACTTAGGATGACTCTGATGTTGATAGTGTACAATTGTGCCAAATCTGAGTTTTTCTGAGTTTTCAAACCTGCTGTAGTCACGCTTGAATTGACTCAACGCTAACTTTAAACAAAAATTGACATCCTCAATACTGACTTAACGGAGGTTTTCAGCTAATCAAAGTCAGGGTATTTGACACATTTTTGAAATTCTAGAAAACTTTTGGAGAACATCGGAAATCACCCCAAAAACAAAATTTTTTTTTTTTTTTTTTTTTTTATTTATATATATTTATCAAAAGGAATACATGAGTTTTGGTAAATACCCACCCCCAACCAAAATACAGCACCGTCCTCGGTGCTCATGACCGGGACATAAAATGATAAAAAATCAGTGATGATGATGCAAAGGTTCAGGGAGGATGTTACCAAGTCGGCAGAAACTCGACAGTACATGTCTAGACTTCCGAAAATGTGTTTAATGCATGCAAATATACCATTTCGTCCAGAAAAGTGTGTTCTACGCAATAGAAGAGACTCTTACGTAGAAAAGTAGATAAATAGAGCCTTTTACGTAGGAGAGTGCGATAACGCTAAACGGATAATTGCTTAAAATAAGCACTTTTGAGCGAATATCAATGTGCATAATTAAACTCACTGCATTTTATATGATATATTGATTGCCGATGATATTACATAGTATGTATTGTTAGTAGAATGTGTAGGGGACAGATCAAATGCCATTATAATATATCTGTTCGATTATCTCCAAGAGAGTGTGAGATAGTGCGTGAATCATAGAAGATGGTGGGATTGTATTTTCTATTTTTTACCTTCTTTATGATTAAATATTTTTTGTCACGGAATTGCCAAAAGGGGAGATTATAAGGAATATTTCATATTCAAATTGGCAAAGATTTCGTTAGACATAAAAACATTCTTGTAACCGTTCCTACAAGCACAAGTGTAGCGTGAAGATGTCGTGGTACGCATACTTCGCCAACTACGTGAAGACTAAAAGACAGAGACAACAAGAATCAGACGATTGACGACAGGAGTCATCTGAGTAACTGCCGATTTGTCAGTTAACAATCGTGTACGCTCGATTATGAAGGTATGTGACTTAGTGGCCATAGGAGTTGATTAAAATAAATAAAATATAATGGTCAAACTGAGTCATTGGACAGACCCGAGTCAAAGTAAATTATATTGACTAGTGAAAAAGTCCAATTGATTGGACATGTATCTCCAATCGATTGGACATAGCCCAATCGATTGGAAATACTGTGTAATCGATTGGAGACTACGAGGCAGAAATATATTTGAGTACAATCGATTGTAGACACTGTGTAATCGATTGGAGCCTTCTAGACATAAATCTTTCTGAGTACAATCGATTGGAAACTCTGAGTAATCGATTGGAGCCTTTGGGACAGAAAGTTATAAATGTCAAATCGCTTGGAGAACCCTATGCAATCGATTGGTGCCTTCGGAACAAAAAACTTATTAAGCCCAATCGATTGGACACTTGTCCCCAATCGATTGGACATGGCCCAATCGATTGGACTAAGTGTACAATCAATTGGACCTTGAACAAAATCGGTTTTCTCAGATCCAAAATTCATGGTTCCATTATCCCATGTTCCCACGACTCAGGGTCTTGGAATTCTATAAATAGAACCCTTCTATGCCTTCTCTAAACACATACAGAGACACAGAGTGACTCAATCTTAAAGAGAGAGAAGCAAAGGCTATATTTATTAGAGTGTCTATTCGAAGAGTAAGAAGCTTGTTTTTATTCACATCTTATGAACTTGTTCTCTTCTCGATCAAAGCTAAGAGCTTGATCTTTACTCAACCTAAGTTTTCCACTTCTATATTCAACCTAGTAAGCTTGAGAGTACCAGTGTGACTCAAACACCTTTTGAGCAACTTGGGGTTCAGGGTGTACTGAATCCTTCACCTTCTACAAAGGCGGGAGTGTTGAGAATTAAGATCGGAGGAGCCGGTCGAAGGTAGGTTTGGGGTGTACCAAACTGAACAAGCGGATAAGGCTTCGTGGCTGGAAGGGCACGCGTGGATTCGTGGCGTTGATTCAGAGGACGTGGATGCATCGGCAATGGGCATTGGCTAAGGTTGGATGCTGTATTTGCAACGGTGCTGCATAGGTAACATTTGTTTCGTTTAACTTTTTAGTTAGTGATACTTTCCATCTGGACGTGGTCCCGTGGTTTTTCCTTGACTAAGGTTTTCACGTAAAAATATCTTATCTTGTGTGATTGTTTGTTTGTGTTCCGCATTCTATCCTAATTAGATCAAACGACAAAAAGACAATATACCACAGAGGTATATTTGATTTGAGTCGGTTGTGATAATCCTTTTTCAAACAACCAAGGCATGAGATTTTATCCCCATGCCATAGACCAGTAAAACTGTATATGTATAATTAATTTTAAATACCTAATCAACCCCCCTTCTAAGTATATTAAGTTAAAGAGAACGATCGTATGGATGTTTGTCCCATCCCTAATGAACTTATGTAACAAAAATCGGCATGATTAGTGAATTCTAACCTTTGAATCTGAGTACCCCCTAATACTGCTAGAAATCGAGTTATAAATAAACCATGAAAAAGACTCTAATCCAATGGATAGAAATTAATAATCAGGGTGAATTTTGGTATGTATGTCTACCTAGAGATGGGTCAAACGTCCAAACGGTCAATGATCTTAGAGTGTGCCATGTGGCTCCTAATATGGTCCATTATCACCGTGGAACTCATCTCAAAATGATGATGACATGGAGGATGACACTGAACAATGGCAAGATCCAGAAACAAGAAGTAATGGCCCTTGGATAAGAGCATAAACAAAGCAAAATAGGCAGAGCGCATCCAACATGAGACAGTAAGAGTCCCCTCTTTTGTGAAATTCAATCCGTTCTCTTTATTCAGAATACCTAGAGGGGAGCGGTTGATTAGGGATTAAAATTTACTTTAACCTAAATAGTTTTACTGGTCTCGTAGGGTGATGAACTCGCATGTCACAATGAAACAGTTGATTGATAAATGAACGATTATCTCAACCGACTCAAATCAAATATATCTCTGTGATATATTCTCGTCTATGTCGTTTGGGTTAATCAAAATAATTAGCAGAACAAACGATCCACAAGACAAAGTTTTTACGTGGAAACCTTAGTCAAGGAAAAATCACAGGACCACGTCTAGGCGGAAAGTATCATTAACTAGAAAGTTATGAGTTACAGAAGTTACCTATGCAACACCGTTGCAAATGCAGCTTCCAACCTTAGACAAGGCCTACTACTGGTGCGTCCACGTCCTCTGGTCCATGCTACGAGTCCACCCACGCCCTCCTAATCATGAAGCCTTTGCCGTTTGTTCAATTTGGTACACCCCAAACCTACCTTCGATCAGTACACCCCGATCCTAATTCTCAACACTCCAATCTTTATTGAAGGTGAAGTATTCAGTACACCCTGAACCCCAAGTTGCTCAAATGGTATTGAGTCACACTGGTACTCTTTGACTAACTAGGTTAAGGTTCTAAATAGAAAACCTAAGCAGAGTGAGGATCAAGCTCGAAGCTTTGATCTTTAGGAAGAGAAAAACCTCACAAGGTTAACAGTGAAGCTTAGGGCTTCTTCTCTTCAAACAAAGACTATTCTTGATTTAGAAAGCTAACTCTTTTCTCTCTTGTTGTGTAATTTGTTTAGCTCAAGAGTGCTCTATTTATAAGAATATGGAACCCCTAGGTCATACAAGTAGTGGGATAGAGGGAACACAAAAATCAGATATGAGATTTGACAATTTCTGTGAAGTCCAATCGATTGTACACTTGGTCCAATCGATATATTGTACTTTTAATCCAATCGACTATACTATACAAATGGGTTTTTGTTCGTAATTGCAATCGATTATACTTAGGGTCCAATCGATTAGGTACTTTGTAATTTTTGTCCCGGATGGTCCAATCAATTGGTTCTCACAGTCCAATCGATCGGACTAGTCCAATCGATTGTAGAGTAAACTCCAATCGATTATACTCTAGAAAGTTTATGTCCCGTAGAATCCAATTGATTGGATTTGTCCAATCGATTGTAGAGTAAACTCTAATCGATCGGACTTCCCTTAGTCAATAATATTACTTCTTTTGGCACGAATTAGACAAGGGTTTGTCATTTTACTTAGTTCAAGCATTAATCAGATTTTAATATCCTATTCTTACGATCACTAAGTCTTTTACCTTCCTATTCAAGCATACACGATCTTTAACGGACAAATAGCAGTTACTCATATGACTCAAGTCGACAACCGTCTAATTCTTGTGATCTTGGTCTTTTAGTCTTCACGTAGTCGGTGAAGAATACGTACCACGACAACTTCAAAGCTACACCGGTGCTCGTAAGAACGGTTACAAGAATGTTTATGTCACACAGAATCTTTGTCAAAACTAGAATAAGAAATTATTCTTTACATCTAGGACTGCAAAGAAGCCTCCAGTAAACTACAACATGTTCCATCATTAAGTCTTATTACTCGATGGGAAAAAAGGCTCTACAAAAAATCAATAAAAAAAACCCCTCAGACCATCCACCCTAGAGAATCCTCTCATTTCTCCTAGTCACCTTCTTTATCTCATGTTCAAATGTCCAACACAAAACCATGAGTCCATCCAAACCCCACTACAACCTCCCTCCATTGACGTGGACATTCTTGGCCATGCAACCCATGTGCACCCGAATCTACATCTGCCTTCTCATATTTTTGACCTATTACAAAACCTCGAACCATTAACCGAGGACATAGATACTCTTGATTTCTTCAAAATTGACACGAACTTGACCACCATGGTCTCATCACCAGTTCATTATCCTACTCTTTCTACCCATTCCCTCCATCTTGAGGAGACTCAGAATGAGAATACTGAAATGGATGAGATGGTTTATGAAAAAAAACTTGAGTCAAGTTGTCTGAAATGTCTTGCAGATGAAGCAGGTTGCTCTCAGCCATCTTTGTAATAGTGATAATCGACTAAAAAACAAAATCCAACTTTGCAGATTGTTTCTTTGCTTTCCTTTATCCTCTCATTGAAACCCAAACAATGGATGTGGGTAATGATATTCGCTCAAAAGTGATTATTTTAAGCTATTATCCTTTTAACGATGTCACATTCTCCTTATCTTTTCGTCGACTTTTTCACATAAGAGTTTCTTCCATTGCATAAAACATATTCTTTAGAAGACAATCGACTATTTGCATGAAATATACGTATTTCGGATAGTCCAATATCATGCCGTTTTAGTTGAATCTCATTACGTATTTATTCTCTCGTAGGAAACCCAATCAAACGATTCTCGAGACTAGTCGACCCATGATCAACCACAGAAGCTTAATATCAGTACTTAAAGAGCCAACATGCTATGACAAGAATATATGGGCCTACTACTGGCAAAGCCAGAGGATCACAGAGTCGACCCAAAGTACCAAGAGAGCGAAAGAGCTGAAGACCATGAGAAGCACTAAAGCCTTTAAAGCCACATTAAGTGACATGAAATGATGGTTTGCTCTGTTGGTAAAGCTCAAGTGAAGACTATGTTGAAGACCAGCGTTCAAAACCGTCCGCCAGCTCTATTTTCTCTTTATTTTATTATTTTTTCTCTCATTTCTTTATCCCTCCGTCTGATATCTCTGATCGTCATCCAATCGTCCATCTACCATCCGATCTTCTAACACCATCTATCAACCATCCGATCATCATGATCATCTTTCATCTCTTGGCCGGTCAAATCCCATCCATCCATCATCGCTTCCTTCTAATCTAATGGTCAAATCGCCATCCCCTAATTTCGCCTCAGATCTCTTGCTAATCACTTCATGCCCAACATCCTATAAATACCCTAACCCTCATCCATAACACCCATCTCTCCATACACCTCACTAATCCTAACCGTTGGATCTCACCCTATCACACGTCTACGGGCCCATTATCCTTTTGGCCCAATGATCAACCTATCCCCTGGCCAACATTCAGTATTGACCCAAAGGCCCACCATCATAACGACCCACGGCCCAACATCAATTCTTGGCCCATTGGCCCATTATCATCCATGACCTATGGCTTGCACATGTACCCCACATGCTCTCATGTTCTCCACAATTTCTAAAACCTTGGAAAGATAGAGTAGCTTTCACCCTCACAGTGATCTCTCCATTATTTTCTCATTCCCACGGTCTTTGGAAACCTTGGGAAACTTTCAAAAAAATTCAAAAACTCACCTCATTCTCTCCTAGAATCTCTCTTGAGATCCAACGGCCTTAAGCCTATCCTCCATCAATTATCATCCATTCCCTCTCATTCAGCCACGATTTATGGAATCCGACTCCCGATCAAAAGCTAGCACTCTACGTGGGCCCACTCTATTCCCTTCTATTCGACGGCCCTTAAGCATCCACAAAGATCCAATGGCCACGAGAGATCTCCTCCCTTGGAAGAAAACCCTATCGTATTTAAGAGAAGGAGAACCCACAGTCATTTTGGTTCTCTCCCCCTCACTTCTCTCATCTCCTCTTTTCTCAATCAATCTCATTACTTTCCCTATCTCTTGCCAGTACCACACTATAGGCTACTTTTCACCATTACAGTCGCATGCTGGTGCAGCAGCAACCTGCCACCACCGGTCATCTCCTACCCTTGCAAGCACCTACAAATCACTTCACTGCCCTTATCTTCTTTGCTCTATATGGACTATTCTCACCTGCAACCACCGTCCATTATCTTCTCTAGCAACTAGACCAACAATCTCTTGGCCGAGATCTACTCCGCTGCAACTCCGGTCAGCGTCTTCTCTCATTATCAAAATTAGCAGACCAGCAAGTTCAGGCAGCAAGATCTCCTCAAAACCTACTGCACATGCTGCCCTTATTCCTAGGTCTTCTCCTTCATTGGTTGCCGTTGCAACCATAGTGCATCTCCTTCAAGAAATTTGGATCCTTCAATAGTAAGCTGATCATCTTCTTCTAGTTGGGTTGATCAGCTGCAAACTCTTTTGTCATGCCCTGGATCCAACCCGAATGCCTAAAAAATGATCCGTGTGCCCAAGATCCACGGTGTGATAAAATAAAAATAAAATACCCCGAAATAATTATAAAAATGACCATAATTCATAATATATTAAAATAAAAATCTTTTATAAAGAGGTTTTGGCTAAAACGTTTGTTTGATATGCTTTTTAAAATTAACTTTTTAGAATTTTTTCAGATAGGCGTAAAATTTTTCAAAAATATAATTTCAATAAAATATTATTTTATTTATTCTCTACTATTAAAAAATCATTTTAAGCATCTTTTGTTAAGGTACTTTGTCAAAAAACGTCATTTACTATTTTATTTTAACAATTTTCACCTTCAACTAACGATATCGAGTTTTGTTAAAAAATAACAAAATTTAATTTATGGCAGAAACAATATACATTTTATTGAAATGCAAATAATAAAACAAACGCACTAAATCAATCAATTCGGGTTCAAAATAGATCAATAAAGTCAAGATTCAATTTATAACAATCATAAAACCAAAATAAATAAATAAAAATAGGCATCTTCAATGAACGCTTCAATATTCTTTGGTACACCGTCTTTTAGTCCATCGTTTCTTCCATTCCCAAATAAGTTGAAAAATATTATCGGTTGAACCGTGAGCTTATGAAAGCATAATAAGATTTAATCACTACATCATATCTATGACAGTTTCTATCAATCAATAGTTCATACGCAGAGTATAGTTCAATCCCACACTTCAAAAATGTATGCAATTCAATATCTAACTATTCAATAGTTCTCCAAAATTCTAATGCATTCGAGTACAATACATATACAAAGAGTATAACCCAAATTAATTAATCGAAAAATTATAAAAGAGTGTAATTACCTTAATGGAGAGTTGATCTAACTCTTGATTAATACTAAAGATCCACGACTCTTAATTATTGAAGAGAAACCAAGATGAAAAAAACTCTATCTCACATGAACTTATTGAATCGGTTAATTTATTTTTTAACTTTTCTCTCTTGAAAAAAAATGTTTTCTCCTCACAAAGAGGCTTTCAACGATTTTTGGAATCTGGAAGCCTTATACCTTTACTCCTATTTATAGATTTTTAAAACCCTCAACTTTTTTACATATCCGATGTGGGACTAACATTCTTAACAATTAATTAATCGTAATTTTTGTCACTTTAGAAAGGGTAAATTTATCAACCTATTAAAAGTCTTATTTTAGGTTAATTATGAATAAAAAATAAGCCTAAGACCCATAGGTATCAACTAGGTTTTAATTAGAGTCATTTGTAGGCCAAAAAAAGTCTATAAATTTGCCCTAAAAGCCCACCTCAATATTTATAATTCAACTAAAATATAAACAAGCAATAATACTCAATATAAATAAAGAAATTATCATAATTTTTTTTAAATACACTAAAAAATATTCAAGGTGTTACAACCTACCCCTTTAAAATAATTTTGTCCTCCAAATTCAAACCATTGCGTTTTCGCTATTTATTATAACATTAATTAAATTCCTAAATGCCCTATGAAGTTTCACCTAGGTATATGAATTTTTGAAGATAGTGAATTATACATTTAAGTTTGTAGTTCAATTATAAAGAGTTTAACTTATATCACTATATCATACAATTCAAAATTTTAACTTAATATCATCATATGGTTCACAACTAATCACATACAATCTATTATACATGAAATAACACCGATCCGTTCTCTTTAATCCAATATACCTAAGAGGGAGGTTGATTAGGTATTTAAAATTAATTAACCTATACAGTTTTACTGGTCAGTGGTAGGAGAACAAAATCGCATGCCTTAGTTGTTTGATAAAAGATTATCACAACTAACACAAGTCGAATATACCTCAGTGGTATTTTCTTTTCGTTGTTTGGTCTAATCAAGATAAATCGCGGAATGCAAACAAACAATCACACAAGACAAGAGATTTTTACGTAGAAACCTTAGCCAAAGAAAAACCACGAGACCACGTCCAGACGGAAAGTATCACTAACTGAAAAGTTAAACGAAACAAAGATTACCTACGCAGTACCGTTGTAAATATAGCTTCCAACCTTAGCCAAGGTCTACTACTGATGTTTCCACGTTCTCTGAATCAACGCTATGAATCCACACGCACCCTTCTAGTCAAGAAGCCTTGTCCGCTTGTTCAATTTGGTACACTCCAAACATACCGTGGATTGGCTCCTCCGATCTTAATTCTCAACATTCTCACCTTTGCAAAAGGTGAAGGATTCAGTACACCCTAAACCCTAGGTTGCTCAAATGGTGTTGAGTCACACTGGTACACTCATGCTACTAGGTCGAATATATGAGTGGAAGACATAAGCTGAGGGATGGATTAAGCACTTGGCTTTGATCAAGAAGAAGAACAAGCTCACAAGATGTGAATGAAAAACAAGCTTATTGCTCTTCGAATGGACACTCTAATAAATAAACATTTTCTTCTCTCTCTTGAAAGATTGAGTCACTCTGTGTCTCTATGTGTGTTTAGAGAATGTATAGAAGGGTTATATTTATAGAATTCGTGACCCTGAGTTGTGTAGAACGTGGGATAATAGAACCAAGAAATTCGGATCTGAGAAAGACTGAGTTCGTGTAAGGTCCAATCGATTGTACTCTGGGTCCAATCGATTGGGTATAAGTGTCCAATCGATTGGCCTCAATAAGTTTTCTGTTATGTAGGCTCCAATTGATTACACAGAGGTCTCCAATCGATTGGACTTAAATAAGTTTCTGTTCCGAAGGCTCTAATCGATTTCACAGAGTCTCTAATCGATTTGACTCAAATAAGTTTCTGTCCTGAAGGCTCCAATCGATTTCATAGAGTCTCCAATCAATTTGGTTGAAATATTGTTCTGCCTCATAGTTTACAATCGATTACACAGAGTCCTCCAATCGATTGGGCTATGTCCAATCGATTGGACAAGTTCCAATCGATTGGACTCTCCCATTAGTCAATATCTTTGACTCAAACTTGGGTCTGTCCAATGACTAGGTTTGACCATTATATTTTATTCATTTTAAACATTTTTCTATGGCCACTAAGTCACTTACCTTCCTAATCGAGCGTACACGATCTTTAACTGACAAATGGGCAGTTACTCAGATGACTCATGTCGTCAACCGTCTGATTCTTGCTGTCTCTGTCTTCTAGTCTTCAAGTAATCGGCGAAGTAAGCATACCACGATATCTCCACACTACACTGGTGCTCGTAGGAACAGTTATAAGAATGTTTTTATGTCAAACAGAATCTTTGCCAAATTGAATATTGAAATATTCCTTACAATCTCTCCCTTTGGCAATTCCGTGACAAAAAACATTTAATCATATAGAAGGTAAAAAATGAAAAATACAATCCCACCATCTTACATGATTCACTCACTATCTCACACTCTCTCGGAGATAATCGAACAGATAATAGAATAGCTTTTGATATGTTTCCTGCAGAATCTACCAACAACACATACCATGTAATATCATCGGTAATTAATAAATCATTAAAGTGCAGTGAGTTAATTATGCACATCAGAAGTAGAGAAATTGAAAAAAAATAATGTAACAAAATTTTTCTCCCCATATCTCATACATCTACTTATGCATTTATTTATTTTTACCTCTATGATTTTCTCTCCCCTTTTTTGTCACAGATTGACAAAGGTACAGAAATAAAAGCAGATAATAAGCATGTAATGAATGTCATCATGAAGAACAAGTACATATATACATATCCAACCATAACACAAACTAGTTTATACCCTGTAAAAGATAAACAAATAAACACAATCAGAGTATAACCATACAAAAACTGAGTTTATCGGTGTACAAAAATATCTAAAAAAGAAAAACAACACTAGATAACTCTCAAGAAATATCTCTCTAGAAGACTAGGCCGATGGGCCAGTACCATCCTACTGATCTAGACCATGAAATGGTGGATGATGTCCAAAGCCCATCATGGTAAACTGATACTCCATATATCGCTCCATATCCATAAGAGTGCCAGTCATCCGGTCGAAAATAGCATCTTGATGCTCCTCCAGACGGCGAAAACCCTGAGCCGTCCGCTCCTCATGAGACGTAAGCTGCTGGTCGAATCCCACCATCTGATGATGAAGAGACTCAAATGAGTAAGGTGCAGGCATCTCTAGAGGCTGGACAAAAGATGGATGTGACTCTGGAGGATGCACCTCAGTATATGTCAGCTGGACGCCTGGCTCAGTATCATCTCGCAAGTCCTCATCAAAAAGATCATCGAAGTGCGGAGGAACATCTGTCACTCTCCGAATCTGAGACATGCTCTTCCTAATAGTGGAGAGTCCAATGGGCCCCATGAGAGAGCAAACCTCCTTAGAAGCTAAGATCGGTACATCCAGGTGTAGTAGAATAGAGCTCACCAGCAGAAGAAATAAAAGACATGGATGGTTAGCCAACTGGCTACCCGCTCTAACCATGGCTCTAAACATGAACCTCGGAAGGTCAATGACAAACTTGGTACTAAGATGATATAGAAGTTGGAGACGATCAATGTCCCCACACCCAGGTAGATCAATGTTGTACCCACAGATGATGTGCAACAACCAATACTGAGGGAGAAGAGAAGTAAGGGGAATAAATGTACTCCAATAAAAAAAATTGTCCAGTGAGAGTCTCAGTCAAAGTGGCTCTGTCAATCGTCAGCTCACGAGTCCTAGGAAGATACTCATGTGAAGTAGAGGGATGGGGTATGTCCAACAAGGTAGAAATCAGATCAGGTGTAATAGTCAAGTGAGCCCTAGAGACATAAGTCTAAAAGGATAGCTCACTCTGGTCATTACACTGAATGAAATGCATGTTGGCATAAAACAGCTTAACCAAGATAGGGTAAAAAGGGATGTTCAACCGAGTAACAGGGATTGAAAGTAGGGTTTTTCCGCGTCGTTGGTTACGGAAACCCTAGAATCAACACATTTTTGTAATTTGATCCGATTATCCTGCAAAATTGATAGATATTTGTATAGGGATTCGTGTCGGATGTCGATCCTCACTCGGGATTAGTCGGGTTAGCGCAATAATGACATAAAATGACGGGAAATTTGCAGAAAATGGAACATAATTTTATTCAGATCAACTTCATTCAATCAAAATTGTCTTTTACAGCAAAAATCTAACAAAATAACTAAACTAGAAAGCATTTTAATAAGAGAGGGATGTAGAGAGAGAAAGAGGTTTTGAGAGAGAGAAACTAGAGAGAGAAAGTTAGAAAAATGTTAAAGAGGAGAGAGAGAAAGTGGTAGAAGAAGAGAGAAATCTAATCCTAAAGAGAGGTCTAGAGAGAGAGAGAGAAATAGAGAGATAAAAAGAGAAAGAGAGAGAGAAACCTAGAGAGAGAAAGGGGAAGAATTAGTGAAAAAGATAGAGAGAGAAAGTGGTAGAAGAAGAGAGAAAATTAGAGTTTTAGAGAGATTGAGAGAAAATGAGAAGAAGAGGTTATTCGAGAGAGAGAAAAAGGAAGAAAGAAAGAGAGAGAAAGAGAAGGGAAAAGGTTAGAGAGAGGAATAGAAAATGAGAATCACCTAGGAAAAGCTTACCATGGAAGAAGATTGGTTGCTGGTGCTCGGGTTGAAGAGTTTGCAGCCGTTCCGGTGGAGTTGCATGTATGCTGGCGTCAATGGTGATGGAAACGGCTTGGGTTGAACTTTGGAGATGGCGGGGGCAACGGCTGTCACGTTGGATTTTCTCGTTGCAGCGAAGTGAAGGCTTGCACCTTCTTGGAGTAGCCTGACCGTGACAAAGAAGAAGAAGGAGGAGGATGTTGCTGCACTGGTCGTTCAGTGGTTGCTGGTGATCTAACGGTGGGAGAAGAGAATGGTGGAGCGATGCAGTGGTGAGGACGTGCAAAGATCAACGGTTTTAATGGTGAGAGCGTGGTGGTGGTCTGCTGGTTCGAGGGATGGAATCCCGTAACGGAGAAGAAGATGGTGGTCAAAGGTGGACGATTGCACAGCAGGTGGCCGGAGTTGCAGGCGGCAACTCCGGCGATTGCAGGTTTAAAGAAGATGAAGAGGAGGAAGGGCACGAAGCAGAAGAAGAAGAAGAAGAAGAAAAAGGAGAAAGAAAAGAGGAAGAAGAAGGATAGGCGGAGAGGGAGAGAAGGATGTGCTGGCGGTGGTGCGTAAAGACGACGACCGGAGTTGCTGTCTGCAACTCCGGCAACGATGCAGACGAAGAAGAAGACGCAGCAGAAGAAGAAGAAGAAGAAGAAGAAGAAGAAGAAGAAGGAGAAGAAGAAGAAGAAGAAGAAGGAGGAGAAGAAGAAGAAGAAGAAGAAGAGGGGGAGGACCCTCACCAGCTCGCTGTGGTGAGGACGGTGGTGGCGCTCGGTTCGCCGGCCGGAGTTGCAGACCAGCAACTCCGGCAACAGAAAAAGAAAACGAAAAAGAAGAAGAGGAGGAGGAAGAGGAGAAGAAGAAGAAGAAGAAGAAGGAGAAGAAGAAGAAAGAGAAGAAGAAGAAGAAGAAGAAGAAGAAGAAGAAGAAGAAGAAGAAGAAGAAGAAGGATGAGAAGAAAGAGGAGGAGGCGCTCCACTCCTCACCGGCGATGGCACGCCGGAGGAGAAGAAGAAGGGGAAAGGGAAGAGGAGGAAAGGGTGTCCGAGCGGCGGGGGCGGAAGAAGAGAGAGGCGAAGGTTTTTTTAACCCTCTCCTTAAGTAGAAACCGTGGGTTTCTACACTTAGAAACTCACGGTTTCTAAAAAAATTTATTTTTTTATTTTTTTTATTTTTTTTATTTTCATTTTTATTTTTTTGAACCAGGGGTTTTGCGGGCTTGGGCTCGAGGTTAATGGGCTGTTTGGCCATGACCACTAGGCCAAGAGCTGATGCCACGTGTTGGCCAGTGGTTGGCCGAGAGATGACGCCACGAGTCGGCCAGTGGTTGGCCAATGGGAACGCTAAAAATCGTGGGCCCAGAGTGCATCGGCCATGGGCCAGAAGGTAGGTGAGAAGGATAGTGGGCCACTGGGCTCGATGGATGTGGGTTAGGGTGCGTTTGGTTGCCAGGGGAGAAAAATGCATTTTCCCCTTGAAATACCCATCAAGGAAAAATGTATTTTCCTTTCTTCGGAAATCGAGCTCTACGCTCTCAGCCACAATCAATCATCTGAGGCATTTCTCTACAATCAAACCTGCCTTAAGGACTGATATTTTACAATGGAGATCGGGTGGTTGATAGGATGGATGATCGACTGATCGGTAGCACGATCGGATGGTCGGATGCATAGAAGTGATAGATCAGATGGCGATCTATAGAGATTCAACGGCCCGATGGAAGATCCAACAGTCAGAAAGCTAAGGGAGATGAGACAGAGCCAATGAGCAGGAGTTCTGGGGTTAAGTCAATAGATTCGAGGACCGAGAAATGAAGAGAGAGAGAATAAGGAGAGATGAGAGAGAAAATATCAGAAAAAGTATTGGCAGAGGGTCATGAACCCTGGTTTTCCATTGTTCTTCACTTGAGCTTTGCCAGTAGAGCAGGCCATCATTTGATGTGGCTTTAAATGCTTTGGTCCTTCTCTTGGTTATCAGCTCTCCCGCTATCGTGGTTCCTTGGGCCAGCTCTTCGATTCCCTTGTTCAGCCCGTAATAGACTCATATCTTCTAGACATAGCCTGTGGACTCTTTAAGCTTTGATAATGGGCTTTCATGATCCATGTGGGACCACAAGTCTCGAGAATCATCCAATCAGGGTTTCCTGCGACAGAAGAAGCGCGTAATGAGACTTAATCAGAACGGCTTAATATCTAAACTTCTAAAAATGTGTTTAATGCATGCAAATATACCATTTCGTCCAGAAAAGTGTGTTCTACGCAATGAGATAGACTCTTACGTAGAAAAGTGGATAATTAGAGCAGTTTTACGTAGGAGAGTGCGATAATGCTAAAAGGATACTTGCTTAAAATAAGCACTTTTGAGCGAATATCAGGGATCCACTCACGAGATAAGAAAATAGAATAAACCTCAGACCCCAAAATAGTGTCAAATTCAACTACCCTCTCAATAGTGAATTTGTGACCAGTGAAATGCTCAAAGAGATCCCTAGCAGAATCAACAATAAATGGGGAAATGGGAGCACTCACCGAAGGAATCTCGGTTGTCCGAAACGACCCCCCGGGAACGAGCTCTCCTAGAGCCTCTAGATGATTCAACCAACTCAGAATGCCGCGAACCACTGAGTTGACCACCTCGTTTTGTGCGAGATTGGGTTCGCGGTGCAAGAGGTTCATCATCGACACTCTCCTCTTTTGAGACCACAATCATTCTTCTACGATGAGGATTTGTCGCCATAAGAACCAAAAATGGAAGAAAATACCAAAACAACTCCATTTTCACCCAAAAAACTCTCCAAAATCCAACGAAGAAAATGAAGTAGAAAACTGGAGAAATCGAGAGAATTGATCCATAAAACATTATGAGAACAATAGATCGGGCACCTGCGATCAATTGGGAGAAATCTAGGAGGCGATTGGATCGATTGGGGTTGAAAATGACCCATTTTGGGTTTTATAAAAATGAACGCAACATTGTCCAATCGAAAGCCAATCGATTGGGCTGTACTCTCCAATCGATTGGACTGTGGCTTCGAATAAAAAATATTTTTTTTTAATTTTTTAAAACCAATAGACTCGTTCTCCAGGACCCCAAAATAATTTTTTTCAAACCAAATCTCATTTTTAAATTGCTCAAGAAAAGATAATACACCAAGATAATATTCAGAAAAATGTTAGAATTTAATTCATGAAATCAATCTTGATAAGCACTAAACACTGAGTTTATTGAAGAAAAATAACTAACACATTAGTTCAATCTTTTGCTTCAACAAAAATATCAACTCTTTTAGATATTAGCACAAGTCACAAATCACTAGTAATCCTAAATTCAAATATCAATAGTAATATCATCAAGTATAAGTGATATGATTTTATCTGCGGTACCGGATAAGATTTCAGTAATAATTTCACATAAAAATCAGAATCTTGAGGTATCTTGTATCCGATCATAAAATCCTCATTAGAGTTATTAAGGATTCTTACATACACTCATGTATACGGGTATTTGTTGATGAATAAGAATTTTTCTAGCAAATTGGCTATCTTTTACACCCTTTTTATTCACTTTGAATATAGGTAGCTTTTACTCTTCATGTAGGTAGCCCTTTTCTGCAGCAATAAGAATCAGATTTCAATTTCAAACAGGGCCATACAGATGACTTTCACTCTAATTTTTGTGGAGGTAGCTGTTTCCTTTGAACAATAACTCACATTGGGAGGCCAACAGTCAACTATAGTGCAGTTTCAAAATCAACTGAAGGTAGGAACACTACTAATTTGAAGTTATAATCAGTGTAGGTTTATTCATAATGCCAATAATATAAGATCTCGCACCTCTATCAAATCCAATCACAGAGAAATAAACAGTGTGCATGTGAAAAATATGAGATATACTGTTTCAATAATCTTCTAGTGCACATTAATAAAATTGACCAATCATAATAATTAAAAGATATAATATTGAGATTAGCAAAATTTTATCAACATAGTTAAGTTCTTGTTCTATGAATGTTCTCAAAAATTACTGCTCATCGAAAATCATATATAATAATTTTAACATTCTTCTGAACAATAGATCTTTTGATTTTCTAAATAAAAATTTTCAGTTTTTATTCTTCAAAATGAAGCAAAATCAAAAGAAAAATAAAAATTAAAAATATCCCTCCAAAAAAATAAGAATGGAAAACACGAGGGGATAGAGAGCACAATGCTTAGAGATAGGACATTGTCGAACATTTCTCCTTCAGAGAATCTTTTCTAACCCACACAGATTTGATTTTGGTGGATAGATTAATTCTCTTAGGATCTCTCCTCTTTTGAGTTACAGAATTCTGAGGATGTTTGAATTTCTCAAGAGACTCAATCTTCTTAATTAATTCTCTAGACCTTTCCAATAGGTCTTTCATCTTCCTAAATAGCACATCCAAATAGTTTATCTCATAATGTGTCTTTATAGAAAATCTTCGACTCTTCACATTATGAGTTGAGTTCACCACTTTCTCTAAAGAATTTTGATGTCCTTTTCTAAATTTATGAAAGTCTCTAATCACATGACCCACGTTTTTGCAGTACATACAATGACGATTGCTTTTGACAACTTTGATTTGGTCATTGATTTGAGTGGGAATAGTTTGAGCCTTAACAAAAATCGTCTTGAAAGAAAACCATTTTTCTTAATTTTGTTTATAACCCAAACTTAGTTTATCTCCATAGACTTTTCCCACATGAAGAATCTCATCAAACTTTGCAGAGCTAGATGAGAATCCTGATACATCTCTCTTAAATTTAAGAAGCTCATTTTTCAGGGATTCCTTATGTGTCATGCAAGTTTGGAATTCATATTCTAGTGACTTGTTCCTTTTTAGTAGAGACTCGTGCTCTTGCTCTAAATCAGTAATCAACACTTTTAATTTTTCAGTGTCAATTAACAAGGCTGCATTTTCAGAGTCGAGACATTTAACTGTTAGATAAAACTTTATTAGCCTTACTAAACTTTATTGATTCCTTGTATAGTTCTTTCACACCAACTGCCGAGTCATCCGAGTCCCTATTATAAGAGTCTTCTAAACTCTCATCTTTCTTGGAATCTCCATGAGATCCATAGGGACTATTAAAACGAGCAATAAAAGCTATATACTTATCAGTCTTTTCATTGATATCTGAATCATCAGAATGGTCTTCTGATTCTTCATTCCATGTGGCATTGAAAGCTTTTGCCTTGCCCTTATATTCTTCTTTGTTTGGGCAAACATTAGCAAATTGACCAAAACCCTTATATTTGAAACATTGGGGTTCGCTTGAGCGGCTTTCCCTAGGGTTTCTTTCACTTCTGCTACCTCTCTCATGAGGTCTGGCATGTTCTTTAGATTTATCAAAAGTTTTATTGTTCTTAACTCTATCATTTTTAGAATGAAAAAACTTTTTGAACTTTTCACAAATAATGCCATTTCAAATTCAGAGTCAACATTTAACTCTGAATCTTGAGCTTCAGAAACTTTAAGGGCAATACCTTTTGATTTCTTTGGTTGTCTCAAATTCATCTCATAAGTTTGTAGAGACCCAACCAACTCATCAATTTTGAGAAAGTCAACATCCTTGCTCTACTCGATAGCAGTTACCTTAGCCTGAAATCTATCAGGTAAGGATCTCAAAAAATTTCAAACAACTTTGGATTCAGGAATGATTTCACCCAAGTTGTGCGTAGAGTTCGTAATATCACTAAGTTGAACATAGAACTCAGTAAATGTATCATTCTCCTCCATTCTCATGGATTCGAACTTAGTTGTTAGCATTTAAAGTTTAGAGATTTTAAGAGTTGGCATTCCTTCATGGGTGACTCTAAGAATGTCCCATGCTTCTTTAGCCAAAGAACAAGTAAAGATTCTTCGAAGCTCATTCTTATCAACCGCATTGAAAATAGCATTTAGCCATTTGCTATTTAGACAACAATAATCTATGTCCTTTTTGCTCAAGTCGGCTTTAGGTTTAAGAATGGTTTTATCTCCTACAACTATTGTGGGTGGTAACCAACCATCCACTACAGACATCTAGACTCTTTCATCGATAGACTTTAGAAAAGCCCTCATCTTAGCCTTCCAATAGGCATAGTCTTCTCCATCAAACAATGGAGGTCTGGATTTGTTTCCACCTTCTCTTTGCATTTTGACAGATTAATGAAAATGAACTGATTCTCAGGAATCTAAATTCAGATGATTAAACCTTAAATAGAATAATCTGCTCTGATACCAATTGAAATAACACCAGTCCGTTATGAAATTTCACTGGTCCGTTCTCTTTAATCTAATTTACCTAGAAGGGGGGTTGATTAGGTATTTAAAATTATTTATACCTACACAGTTTTACTGGTCTATGGTAGGGGAACAAAATCGCATGCCTTAGTTGTTTGATAAAAGATTATCATAACCGATTCAAATCGAATATACCTCCATGGTATATTTTCTTTTCGTCGTTTGATCTAATCAAGATAGATTGCGGAATACAAACAAACAATCACACAAGACAAGAGATTTTTACGTGGAAACCTTAGCCAAGGAAAAAACCACAGTACACGTCTAGACGGAAAGTATCACTAACTGAAAAGTTAAACGAAACAAAGGTTACCTATGTAGTACCGTTCCAAATATAGCTTCCAACCTTAGCCAAGGCCTACTGCCGATGCATCCACGTCTTTTGAATCAATGCTACGAATCCACATGCGCCCTTCTAGCCAAGAAGCCTTGTCCACTTGTTCAGTTTGGTACACCCAAAACCTACCTTCGATTGGCTCCTCCGATCTTAATTCTCAACACTCCCGCCTTTACAGAAGGTGAAGGATTCAGTACACCTTGAACCCTAGGTTGCTCAAATGGTGTTGAGTCACACTGGTACACTCAGGCTACTAGGTCGAATATAGAAGTGGAAGACCTAAGCTGAGGAAAGGATCAAGCAATTGGCTTTGATCAAGAAGAGAACAAGCTCACAAGATGTGAATGAAAAATAAGCTTCATGCTCTTCGAATGGACAATCTAATAAATAAAACATTTTCTTCTCTCTCTTGAAGATTGAGTCACTCTGTCTCTGTGTGTGTTTAGAGAAGGCATAGAAGGGTTGTATTTATAGAATTCCATGACCCTGAGTCTTGCAGAACATGGGATAATGGAACCAAGAATTTTGGATCTGATAAGGACCGATTCTGTGCATGGTCCAATCGATTGTACATTGGGTCCAATCGATTGGCCTCAACAATATTTCTGTTCTGAAGGCTCCAATCGATTACACAGAGATCTCCAATCGATTTGACTCAAATAAGTTTCTATCCCGAAGGTTCTAATCGATTTCATAGAGTCTCCAATCGATTTGACTCAAATATGTTTCTGTCTCGAAGACTCCAATCGATTTCACAGAGTCTCCAATCGATCGGGCTGAAATAAGTTTCTACCTCGTAGCTTCCAATCGATTACACAGAGTTTCTAATCGATTGGGCATAGCCCAATCGATTAGGGATAAGTTTCTAATCGATTGGACTATCCCAATAGTCAATATATTTGACTCAGACTCAGGTCAGTTCAATGACTAGGTTTGACCATTATATTTTATCCATTTTACCCAATTCCTATGGCCACTAAGTCATTTACCTTCCTAATCGAGCGTACACGATCTTTAACTGACAAATTGGCAGTTATTCAGATGACTTCTGTCGTCAATCGTCTGATTCATGATGTCTCTGTTTTCTAGTCTTCAAGTAGTTAGCGAAGTATGTGTATCACGACATCTCCACACTACACTAGTGCTCGTAGGAATGGTTAC
Organism: Euptelea pleiosperma; assembly: GCA_035048495.1. Classification (NCBI taxonomy): domain Eukaryota; kingdom Viridiplantae; phylum Streptophyta; class Magnoliopsida; order Ranunculales; family Eupteleaceae; genus Euptelea; species Euptelea pleiosperma. Next base: position 21,401,509 of record CM068552.1, on the reverse strand, counting down.
AAGAATATTTTTATATCAAATGGAATCTTTGCCAATTGAATATGAAAATATTCCTTACACGTTCTCTTTAATCTAATATACCTATAAGGGAGGTTGATTAGGTATTTAAAATTAATTAACCTACACAGTTTTACTAGTCAGTGGTAGGGGAACAAAATCGCATGCCTTAGTTGTTTGATAAAAGATTATCACAACCGACTCAAGTCGAATATACCTCAGTGGTATATTTTCTTTTCGTCGTTTGGTCTAATCAAGATAGATCGCGGAATACAAACAAACAATCACACAAGATAAAAGATTTTTACGTGGAAACCTTAACCAAGAAAAAACCATGGGACCACGTACAGACGGAAAGTATCACTAACTGAAAAGTTAAACAAAACAAAGGTTACTTACGCAGCACCGTTGCAAATACAACTTCCAACCTTAGCCAAGGCCTACTACCGATGCGTCCACGTCCTCTGAATCAATGCTACGAATCCATGCGCGCCTTTTAACCAATAAGCCTTTTTCGCTTGTTCAGTTTGGTACACCCCAAACCTACAGTCGATCGGCTCCTCCGGTCTTAATTCTCAACACTCCCGCCTTTCAAAAGGTGAAAGATTCAGTACACCCTGAACCCTAGGTTGCTCAAAATGTGTTGAGTCACACTGGTACACTCAGGCTACTAGGTCGAATATATAAGTGGAAGACCTAAGCTGAGGGATGGATTAAGCACTTAGCTTTGATCAAGAAGAAGAACAAGCTCACAAGATATGAATGAGAAACAAGCTTATTGCTTTTCGAATGGACACTCTAATAAATAAACATTTTCTTCTCTCTCTTGAAAGATTGAGTCACTCTGTATCTCTATGTGTGTTTAGAGAAGATATAGAAGGGTTGTATTTATAGAATTCGTGACCCTGAGTTGTGTAGAATGTGGGATAATGGAACCAAGAAATTCGGATCTGGGAAAGACCGAGTTCGTGCAAGGTTCAATCGATTGTACTCTGAGTCCAATCGATTAGGTATAAGTGTCTAATTGATTGGACTCAATAAGTTTCATGTTCCGTAGGCTCCAATCGATTACACAGAGGTCTCCAATCAATTGGACTTAAATAAGTTTCTATTCCGATGGCTCCAATCGATTTCACAGAGTCTCCAATCGATTTGACTCAAATAAGTTTCTGTCCCGAAGGCTCCAATCGATTTCACAGAGTCTCTAATCGATTGGGCTGAAATATTGTTCTACCTCGTAGCTTCCAATCAATTACATAGAGTCCTCCAATCAATCGGACTCTCCCATTAGTCAATATCTTTGACTCAGACTCAGGTCTGTCCAATGACTAGGTTTGACCATTATATTTTATTCATTTTAAACATATTCTTATAGCCACTAAGTCACTTACCTTCTTAATCGAGTGTACATGATCTTTAACTGACAAATGTATAGTTACTCAGATGACTCATGTCGTCAACTGTTTGATTCTTGTTGTCTCTGTCTTCTAGTCTTCAAGTAGTCAGCGAAGTATGCATACCACGACATCTCCACACTACACTAGTGCTCATAAGAACGGTTATAAAAATGCTTTTATGTCAAACAGAATATTTGCTAAATTGAATATGAAAATATTCCTTACAATACATAGACCCATTACACACAAATTATTAGGTGTCTGAAGCCTATGTTCTGATACCACTCTATCACGTCCTGGATCCGGGCATCCGGATCCGACCCGAATGCCTGAAAAATGATCCGTTTGCCCAAGATTTATGCTGTGATAAAATAAAAATAAAATACTCCAAAATAATTTATAAAATAACCATAATTCATAATATATTAAAATAAAAATCTTTTGTAAAGACGTTTTAGCTGAAACTTCTGTTTGATATGCTTTTTAAAATTAACTTTTCAGAATTTTTGCAGATAGGCGTAAAATTTTTCAAAAATATAATTTCAATAAAATATTATTTTATTTATTTTCTACTATTAAAAAGTTATTTTAAGCATCATTTGTGAAGGTATTTTGCCAAAAAATATCATTTACTATTTTATTTTAACAAATTTTCACCCTCAATTAGCCATATCGAGTTTTGTTGAAAAAGAACAAAATTTGATTTATGGCAAAAACACTACATGTGGGTCATATACATTTTATTGAAACGCAAATAATAAAATAAAAGTATTAAATCAATTAATTCGGGTTTAAAATGGATCAATAAAGTCAAGATTCAATTTATTACAATCATAAAACCAAAATAAATAAATAAAACTAGGCATCTTCAATTAACGCTTTAATATTCTTTGGTACACCGTCTTTTAGTCCATCGTTTCTTCCATTCCCATATAATCTGAAAAATATTATCGGTTGAACCGTGAGCTTATAAAAGTCCAATAAAATTTAATCACTACATCATATCTATGATAGTTCTATCAATCAATAGTTCATACGCAGAGTATAGGTATAGAACAAGAATAATAAGTATTTCAAAGTAAACTATGATCCAAAATTAATATGTACATGCAACCAATAACCCACTTTGGGTCTCTTTCTCATTCCCACACTGGGAGCAGTTCAACCAAAAACTCTTCTACAGGGGTTTAGGACTTTGCACCCAAAGCCTCTAGGCCTTTCTTTCTTAAAATTTTTGACCATTGGGATCAATCCTACATTTCAAAAATATATGCAATTCAATATCTAACCATTCAATAGATCTCCAAAATTCTAATACATTCGAGTGCAATACAATACAAAGACTATAACCCAAATTAATTAAACGCAAAATCATAGAAGAGTGTAATTACCTTAATAGAGAGTTGATCTAACTCTTGATTAATGCTAAAGATCCATGACTCTTAATTATTGAAGAGAAACCAAGATGAAAAAGACTCTATCTCACATGAACTTATTGAATCGGTTAATTTTTTTCTAACTTTTCTTTCTTGAAAAAGAACATTTTCTCCACTCAAAGAGGCTCTCAACGATTTTTTGAATCCGGAAGCCTTATGCCTTTACTCCTCACTATAACAAAAAGTGCTTTTAATAACATTAGTGTTATGACGTTCAATAAAGAATGCAATTAAAAATACATTTTTAATCATATTCACCCAGAAATGCGATTAAAAATATAATTTTATTGAGTTTACAAGTGACCGCAATATAAAAGCATTTTTTATTGCATTTTATTTTATTATAAGGGCATTTTCGTAAATGTTGTAAATATCTTCTAACATAAGAAGGCATTTGGTCTTAGTGAATGCCTTTGTTGGTTAGCAGCGAACTCGTGGAAATATTGGCGTCAAAGCTCCCGAAGTTAGAAACTCCCAAACCCTTGGTCTTCCTCTCGATCCTCCCAAATTGGAAAGATGGGGAAGGTGAAGAGATTGAAAAGAATCCCTTCCCCCCTCGTTGAAGAAAGTCATTACAGAAGACACCGCCCATTACAATCGATTTCTCTCCTTCATAGGCGATTGTTTGCTGAACTATTCCCTATCGCTGGTGAGTTCAATTTTTTTGATTTTACTCTCTTTTATTTTGTCTTTTTTAAGGTTCAATTCCATGTTTATGGCTTAGTGTTTGTTTGTGTTGCATAATAAACAAACACTTCTTTTGCTTGAGAAACCTTCTTCTTTTCTCTTTGATTGAATAAAGATCTTTTGCTTTTGTTGGTCCATGCATAGAGGAAAGAAACTTTCAATGTCAGTCATGTGGCTTTTATTTCTCTTTTTTTTTTGGATTGAGCATGAATCAAATGTGAATGGATTGGTGACAATAGCGCAGCTGTGTTGTTATATCTTGTTTTAATTGAAACGGTTATATCATGGTTACTTTGTATTATGCAGAAAAATAGGCTTGTAGGTCCTATCCTTCCTCTATGCATATTATCTTGTATGGATTGAGCCAATCTGGATTGAACATGAAGTAAACGTGTATGGATTGGTGACATTTGCAAAAAAATAGGCTTGTAGGTCCATTTACAAATGCTCTGCCTAAAAGCTCTGTTTTGGTCACATTTGATATTAGAGATAAGTACTCAAAGGTGACATTCTTAATTTTTTGTCTGGAATTGATCTGTCACATAACCAATTAACAGGCCACATCCCACTTGAAATTGGAAACATAAGTGAGATGAATGCCTTGAATTTGTCCTACAATTGTTTCATGTCCCAAAAACATTTTCGCACATTGTTCAATATCAATGTTATGATTGCTGCTGGAAGTTGTATATTGTGGGAATAATTTTTGGGGAGATGTGGGTGATATTGTGTTATGTGAGCTTTATGGTTGTCTGTGTTGTCATGGAGCAGTTGTGGCTGTATGTTCTAGTAATGGTAGTTCCGTGGCTATATGTTGATGCTGTGTGATTAACACAAGTGAATATTTACGTATTTTATATTGTGGTGACTGGTGAGCAATAGATGTTCTATCCTCAAGTTGTGCTTTACCTTGCAAGCAACATATCCACTGTGAAAGTTGCGAAGAGTCCACTGTCGAGGAGTCGCAAAGAGCTAAACTCAAAGGTGTAGTCTTTCAAGCCTTGTGGGTTTGCCGCAGATCATGACGGTGGGAGCACCAGAACTTGGCTTGGATGTGATACACCAAAGAGTCCCCTCCAATATAAGGATCTAATCTGCTATAAGTTAAATTGAATACTTATTTATTTTCTATATTTGAATTAGGTTTATCACTTTTTTTAGTTTCCTTTTTAGAGTAGAACTAGTTTAGGAAGTTACCAGTGAGAAGTAGGATATATTATGGATCTAGAATTTTATTTATCTTGTCTCTTAAGTTTTTAACAAGGGCCATATTAGTGCTGTGAAAATAGATTTAGCTGTTGCTAAAGACATCCCAGCCTAGTGTGTTGGATGATTAATGGCTTTCGCAGAGATTGGAGTTGGGTTTATTTGCAATGGAGCTACATAGTTTCTGTGTACAAATTTTCTAATTGCAGTTATCCTATGTCAATTCCATGTTCTGTGTCATATGAGTTTAATTTATATGGCTAGTAATTCAACATCCGACAGGTGCAGCGCATATAAAGAGTTGATCTTCAAAAGGCGTATGATTCATATGATTGACTAGTTCTAGAGCAGATCATGAGGTTGTTGAAATTTCCTGAACCTTGGATAGAATGGATTGAAGCTTGTGTCATTTATGCTTCTTGTACTTGTTAATGAGACCCCTTGTGGGTACTTGGCATGAACGAGCTCAAGCAGGGAGATCCTATATCTCCAACTTTATTCACTATGGTTATAGAGGTCTTTTCAGTGTTGCTAATTAAGAAGGTTGAAGAAAAAAGATAAAAATTCACCCCTCTTGCAAGAAAGTTTAGATTTCTCACATCTGTTATGATGATATTATGATGCTTCTTTACACTAACTCTCAATTAGCCAATGAATTCAGTCACATCCTCTCATTACAGGGCTTAAAGTCAACTACTCTAAATATGAGGTTTTCTTCTCAGCTAATGGTGAAATTAACAATGAGGAAATTCTTAGCTCTCTTAGTGTTGCTGAAGGAAGGTTATTCTAGTTAAGTTTCTTGGGCTCCACCTCTTACTCCTAAAAAGCTTGTTCTCTCGGATTGCTGGCCAATAGTTGAAAGGATTAAGAAGAAAATTCATAGTTGGACAAATGTTTCACTTTCTTTTATATGAAGAATAATATGACCAGTGGAAGAAGGTGGTCTTAATATCAGGAGTGCTCAAGTTTGAGACATGGCTAGTCATCTTAAGCAATTATGGATGATAGCTTCTAGAAAGAATAATATTTAGACTATGTGGATGTCGACTTGATACCTTAAGAACAAACCTGTTGGGACAAGGAATAGGGGTTTTCCTATGGACAACCTAGTTTCTTCATAGAGACTAATCAATAATGTTGATCGTTGGGGTTGGGATGTATGGAAATATTGAAGAAATTAGGATATAGCAGCTAGACATTTTGGGTAAAGAGTGAAAGATGTTTAGATGGATATCAAAATAGTTTTGTGATTATGATTGATAATAAGGAAAGTGTAATATACACCCAAGAAAGTGTTCTGTACCTGTCAGAAAAGTGTTCTAAACATGGTCCAATCAAGTCAATTTGAGCAACTGAGTCCTAATTAAGTCTTAGACTCTTAAGATAAAACTATCTCTAACCTGAATTTGATTAAATCTTTGTAATATTACTCTAATATTTTATTTTTAAACATCAAATTACTTCACAAATGGAAGTTGTTTTCTGAGTTTCAGATCAAATCTTTCAACTTTTAGAAGAATTGTTTTATAATTGTGTTACCTCTATTTCTAACTCTCTTTCCTACTTTGACTCTAAAAATGATGGTGACAATAGCGCAGTTGTGTAGTTATATTTTGAGAAGGGTGATTTTGCTTAACATGGTGATGGTGATACTACAATACTTCCTCTGCAATCATGGGCCAATTTGGAAGGATAACAATGACAAAAATTCTCAAAGATTGCTTAATATTTGGAAGGATAACTTCATAGGTCTTTCTTGAGGGTTAGCAAGAGGGATAATTTGGTGGATATTTATTAATTACAATAGAAACTAATATGTATGGTATTATAATCCGAAATCTTATTTATAAATTCACTTTTCTAGGTAATTAAAGTTAGTTCACACCATTGCAGTTGGAAACCTTGTTGAGGAAAGTTAAGACTAAGGTTATAATTGATGTGACACTGGAAATATAAGCTTGTATTATAAAATTCTATATTTTCACAATGCTTATAAAATTCAAAACCCTAGCTCCTCAATAAAATGATTAATGGTAACACTTTTGACATAAAACCCGTATTATGTTGTTAAACAAAATAGCTTGATACAAAACTCACCACCTTTAGGACAATTATCTGTTAAAAAAACTCAAAATCAGTTGACATGGATTTGTTTCTTATTGTAGGGTGCAACAAGTGAAGAATCATAATAGAGTTGTGGGCAGGTTTGAAGTTTTCAGGTGGTGCCATCATGATGGATAAAGCTTGGGTGCATCTTAACAGGTTTTGAAATACATACCCTAAATTAATAAAACCATAATGTACACATACCATGTGGTAGATTTAATGATTGTAGCTTGTTATTTGTAGAGTTACGGCGGAGTACAAAGAAGGAGCTATGAAGTTTGTAGAAATTGCTAAGGCAAATGCAGAAAACCCAGAATGGATTAGATGTCCATGCAAAAAATGTCAGAATCTGTATCTTCAAAATGGTCCAACTGTTTATGAGCACTTAGTCATAAATGGGATAGATTTAACATACGCAACTTGGGTCTGGCATGGGGAGCCACGGAGTGCATCAAAACCTGATATCGAAATGTCAGATACATATAGGTTATGTAGAGCTGTGTATGAGCAAGATGAAGATATTCTAGAACCTATTCAAGATAGAAGAGAAGCAGATGAAGATATTCCAGAACCTGTTGAAGATAGAAGAGAGGCAGACTTCAGAAAATTCTTAGAAGATACTGAAACCCCTTTATACCCAGGTTGCACAAAGTACACGAGGTTATCTGCAATAGTAGCTTTATACAAGCATAAAGCTATGAATGGTCTATCTGATAAGAGTTTTAACGAACTTCTGGAGATATTGCATGACATGCTACCACAAGATAACACAATTCCTGAATCGATATACTCAACGAAGAAGTTACTCAAGTCATTTGATCTTGAGTACGAAAAGATACATGCATGTGGGAATGACTGTTGTCTATTTAAAAAGGATTTAGCAGAAATGGAGAATTGTCCAAAATGTGGTTCCTCTATATGGAAGGTAGATCATCAAACAAAAAAAATTAAAAAGGGAGTTCCAGCAAAGGTGTTGAGATATTTCCCAATAATACCAAGGTTTAAGAGGATGTTTAGGTCAATGAAAATGGCAGAATAGTTAAGGTGGCAATCCACTCATAAAAGTGAAGACTGCAACATGAGACACCTAGTGGATTCCTTGGCATGGGATACCATTAATAGGAAGTGGCCTTCTTTCTCAACAGATCCACGAAATCTTCGACTTGGTCTTGCAGCAGATGGATTCAATCCCTTTCGTGATCTTAGTTCTAGATACAGTTGTTGGCCAGTGATGCTGGTTATATACAATCTCCCACCTTGGCTATGCATGAAAAAAGAACATTTGATGCAAACATTATTGATTCCAGGTCCTAAGCAACCAGGGAACGACATAGATGTATATTTACAGCCACTGATAGATGATTTGAAAGAGTTGTGGAACAATGGAGTCGATGTTTATGATGCATTAACTAAGTCCATTTTCAGTTTGAAGGCAATTTTGATGTGGACAATAAATGATTTTCCTGCATATGGAAACCTTGCTGGGTGTACCACAAAGGGAAGAACAGCATGTCCTGTATGCAGTGTTAATACATGTGGACAATGGCTAACATCCAGTAGGAAAATGGCATACATGGGTCATTGGCGCTTTCTTGCACCTAGTCATCATTTTCGATCGCAGAGAAGTTGGTTTGATGGAAACCATGAAAATAGGCAGAAGCCTGGAATAATATCTGGTTCAATAATTTACAATGAGGTTAAAAATTTAGAAAATGATTGGGAAAAAGGAAGAAAGAAGAAAAATAAGAGAAAAATGCAAGAACCGCAAGTGTGGAAGAAGATGTCTTTATTTTTTGACTTACCATATTGGGAGGTAATAACTCTAAGCAGTTTGTTTTTTTTTATTTTAAAAAACTAATAATAGTCAATGACATCTTTTTAAAATTTTCCTTCCGATTGATTTTTCAGCATCTACTTCTGCGTCATAATTTAGACGTAATGCATATAGAGAATAACGTCTGCGAGAGTATTATCGGGACATTGTTGGATGTGAAGGAAAAATCAAAGGATGGACTTAATTCTCATAAAGATTTGCAAGAAATGGGAATTAGGCATGAGTTGCATCCAGAGGACCGAGAAAAGAAAATCTATCTTCCAGCAGCGCCGCATATACTATCAAAGAAGGAGAAACAAATCTTTTGCAAGAGGCTACTGGACTTAAAGCTACCTGATGGCTACAGCTCAAATATCGGAAACTGCGTATCAAAAGAAGAATGCAAGATTTTAGGCCTCAAGTCTCACGATTGTCATGTGTTAATGCAGCAGTTATTGTCTGTAGCATTGAGAGGACTTCTACCAAAAGGACCAAGGAATGCAATATTCCGATTATGTGCATTTTTTAATGAATTATGTCAAAGGGTCATTGATAGAGAAAAATTAAAAGTCCTTGAGGAAGAAGTTGTTGAGACTTTATGTATGTTAGAAATGTTTTTTCCTCCTTCCTTCTTCGACATTATTGTTCACTTGACAATTCACATAGGACAGGAAGCGCGACTATGCGGACCAGTTCAATATCATTGGATGTACCCCTTTGAGAGGTGATCATTTACATTTATTTTTCATGTACGTTCATAACAATTTGTATATTTAGGGTCTAAAGTGGTTAACCTAAATATTGTTTTCATGTAATCATTTATCTTTAGATATATGAAGACATTGAAAGGATATGTTAGGAATCGTGCAAGACCTGAAGGTTGCATAGCAAAATGCTATCTCGCAGACGAGTGCATGAGGTTTTGTAGCAGGTACATGAAGCAAGCAGATGAACTAGATGATCCTAAAACTCGAAATCAAGATTTTGAAAATGATGTTATCCTTGAAGGTCGTCCAATTTCTAAGGGAATATCAATTATATTGACTGATAAAATGGTACAGAGTGCTCATCGTTATGTGTTGTTCAATATGGCCGAAGTAGAACCATATTTAGAGTAAGTACGACAATAATTCAATTACAATAGTTAAATTGTTGACATCACATGCATCTCACCATTTTCCTTTCCAATTAGAATGCACTTGGAGGAGTTGAAGCATTTGGACAGACGTCTCTTAAGAAATGAAAGCTTACTTTGGAAGAAACACGCGGAGAATTCTCTGCATGGTTCAAACAAAAGGTTTTATGCTACTTGTTTTGCGTTATCCCTATAAGTATATATATATATATACAATCTTAACATTTTCCCTTTAATTTTTAACAAATTGAGGTTCAGAGTACTAGTGTCTCCAAAACATTAAAGTGGCTTGCTTATGGCCCTAGAAAGGATGCAATGTCATATTCTGCGTATGTTATCAATGGGCAACGATTCCACACAAAGGATGCTGAGAAGTCTACACAAAATAGTGGTGTTTCCATTGAAGCAACAACTATGTGTAGATCCAGTTTAAAGGACACGAACCAAATTGTTGACATAGTTGCTTACTATGGGGTCATAAAAGATATAATCTTACTTGACTACCACACTATTCAAATTCCTCTATTTAATTGTGATTGGGCAAACATTGGAAATGGTGTCAAAGTTGAAGATGGATTTACGTTGGTTAACCTCCACCAAGGACAAAACCGATTTGAAAGAGACCCATTTATTTTAGCATCACAGGCAAAGCAAGTGTTTTACTCTAGGGAAAGTGATTCATCTAGTTAGTATGTCCTATTAAAGGCACCACTAAGAGGTTTTCAGGAGTTAGAGATGTATGATGAGAATGCTGATATGCCATCCAAACCAGTAGATGTATCAAGACTTGATATGAGTATTGATGATGAAGATGGTAACTATGTAAGAAGGGATTGTGAGGGCATGTATGTCTAATGCAATTATTTTTAGTGGATCTTGTATCCTAACTACAGTTTCTAATGTGTTCCAAGACAATAAGGTTTTTGATTTGAAGTTGAGAAACTCTACCTAATATCTCAATCTATTGGATAAGTGCTTTTGGAAAAAATATTTTCTTCTGATATAGATGCTACATTCAGCTGCATGCCATGTGTTAAAAAAATACCCAGCCACTAGCGAAGCTCTTTTCCTTGATTTCTTTTGTTTCATAATTTGTATATAAAAGCAAATTTTATTTGCTGAACTTTCTTCATATTATTTGTTAATCAATTGATTTGAGAATTGTAGACGATGAGTTTTCATAGATTGAAAAATTGAATGGATCCACTTTCAAATATGGAGCAAGAAGATTAACTTTTTTTTTCATTTGATTATCAGATACAAAATGTCTTCTCGACCGGAGGTAATAATCAATTACATATTTTAATTAGCAATTGTTATTTCACAAACAATTGCATATATCTCTTTTATTCATTATTTTTTATCTATGAATAGAGTTCAAGAGAGGCAGCTAAAAGAGCAGAGAAGGAAAGATTATCTATCCAAGCTGCTCTTAGGAATGAATCCAATACTGGGATACATATATCAAATGGACCTTCCTCAGACATGCCTAACCCCTCAACGGAAGAACAACAAAAGTCCAAAAATAAACGAGGGCCTACAAAATGTAAGGCAATGGCAACGAAAGTTGAAAAAAGGTAGAGGCTAAATTTAATGAGAGGGGCCAAGCTATTGAACAAGAATCTATACAAATGGTATCTTTTTTGGGAGTTATAGTACGAGAGATGCTACCAATAACCTATGATGATTGGAGGAAGGTTCCCCAGGAGAAGAAAGACGATGCTTGGGAAGTAGTCACGGTAATATTTAAAATATTATTTGTCATTTAAAATTATTTATTTTAAGATAAGTGATAATTATATCTTTTTAACAATCGTCATTTCGCAGCAAAAATTTATCTTGAATGAAGAGCACAAACCTTATGTCCTACAACTAATAGGAAGATTGTTGCGATCTCATAAATCGAGATTGGTGGACAAGATAAATTCAAGTGAGCAAGAAGATTTAAGAACTATCAAACCCAATAACATCGACTCTGCACAATGGCAAACCTTCATAAGACGAAAGTCTTCTAAACTATTCTTGGTAAGTATAACTTTTATGTCAATGTACGTGTAAAATGTGCTTAATATACTAAAAATATAATTTGTTTTGTAGAAAAAGAGCAAAAAATTCAAAGAAATGAACGCAAAACAAGATCTCCCTTACACATGCAGTCGTAAAGGCTATGCTCGCTTGGAGGATGAGATGGTAATCTCTTCTCAATTTGTAAAGATTTTAATGAAAAGTTTAAATAATATTTTAATATGTTTCACTTGTGGAAATTATGTTTTTATAGAAAAAGTAGAGTCCAAACCCATCTTCCATAACTAGGGTTGATGTTTGGTCTCAGGCACATACCAAGTCAAGTGGTGAACCATCCAACCCAGCAGTTGTTGAGCACTTATTATACCTTGAAATGTTATTTTATTTAATTATTTCTTGTTGTAATAAATCTGTCTTCATTGTTAGGTCATGCTTATATAGTGATATTTGATATGTAAATTCAGAGAAGAATTCAACAACTTAGAGAATCATTTTCTTCTACTCTAAAAGACGATGCACTTTCACAAGTACTTGGACCTGAACGTCGTGGTCGAGTTAGAAGGGTTGGATTTGGAGTTGTTCCATCTAAATTAGGTGTAATATCACAAAGCACCAAGAAGATAAATCAGTTAGAACAAAAACTTATGTCAATGAAGAAAAGATGAAGCTTTTGAAAAGTTTGATGTCACAGTCAATGAATAATCAAGCAAGTTACTAATGTAGAAAACATAATAATTATAAGTACATATAATATTTTTATTATATTCCTTATGTCTTTATTATTTAAACTTTTTACAAGATCAGAGTATAGGAAATGAGCAAATGTTCCAAAAGAGTATAAGTACTCCCCAGATAAATTATATCAACATTGAATTCTTATGTTAAATTATCTCTTTTTATATATATTTAAAAGACTCTTTATGTAGAAGTGACTATTTTTATTGTTATTTTAATGATAATCACAACGTGGAAGTACTAATCGGGGAGGTGACAAGTGTAAGTTGCTAAATTAAATGGAACCAGATGCGGTAGTTTCTCATGCACGTTGGGTGACAGATGATCCTAAAGCACTAGTGCATTTTGTACCTCTTGGACCCAATGCTTTCAAAGTTTGGGTTGATAAAAACAAACAACCTTCAGCATTATTATGAAAGTCAACATCTAATATGCGAACAATAGGAGAAGCTATAGGAAGTACAATTACATAGGCCTACAGACCATATTATTATGACTAGAGATTAACTCTAGTATAACATTCTATTCTTTTATCTTGATAATGAATGATATGCGTGAACATGTAATACGTTTGGATTGTTATATGATCTTTTATAAACAATATGTAATGTTAAAGAATAATCATAATAGCATTTTTTAATTGAGTACACTTACAACCATTTCTTAAGTAAGGACAGATTCATAACATATCATTTTTAAAATTTTGTCATATTTATTCAAGTTGTTTTTTAGAATGTGCAGGTCTAAGTGGAAGGCCTCTTTTTGGTTGTGGATGTGGTGGTTATGATGCAAGGCTAGCTCTCTCAAATCGTCTTAAGGGAGACGTAGTTGATATTTGAAGTCTTTTAATTTTGTTAGTTTAAGGATCCAAATTTAAGTAAAACAATTGACATTTGTTTTATTTCGATGTTGCAACACTAGAAGTTTCTTTTGTTGAATAATACTATTTTATGAGTAAGAATCTTTAATTTATTGGATTCGGTTATGAATTGAAAGAAAAAAAAAATGAGGAATTACCTTCAACTCGTAATAATATTCATATCTTTTTTTTTTGCAAGTTAATGAATTGCATTCTTACATGTATATATAGAAGACGTGACAAAATTATGCAGACAGGAGAATGTGACTTTTCACTGAGAAAATTAACAGGGATATTTGTAAGAGCATTATATGGAGAATTTTTCTTGAAAAAATATAATGTGCAAATGAATGCAATGCTTAAAATGTTATAGCGCTCAAAGAAGGCCATGCTTAACAAAAATTCATGACACACAAAAGCATTTTATGAACGTCATGCTTTTGTAAGAGTCTATAGCTTTTTTTAAATGCCATGGTTTATAAAAATATGAATGCCATGCTTAAGAATTCAAAAGCGAACAAATAATGCCATGTATAATCAGAAATCATGACCGACCATAGCATTTTATGAACGTCAAGCTTTTATAATGATTCTACAGCATTCTCTAAACGTCATTGTTAATAAAATAATTTTAAGCATTCATAGCATTTCGGTTTGTAGAATGTCATGAAATGCTAGTAATGAAGGCATTTATCAAATGCCAAAACTATGGCGTTCTGTAAAACGCTATAAAAGAAACAATAACAATGCATTCTATGGCATATAGCGAACGCCATAAAAAGTAATTGATGACGTTTTTTGAACCCCATCAATGGCAATTTCTGTTGTAGTGCCTATTTATAGGTTTTTAAAACCCTAAACGTTCTTACATATCTGATGTGGGACTAACATTCTTAATAATTAATTAATCATAATTTTTACCACTTTAAAAAGGATAAATTTATCAACCTAATAAAAGTCTTATTTTAGGTTAATTATGAATAAAAAAATAGGCCTAATACCCATAGGTATCAACTAGGCTTTAATTAAAGTCATTTGTAGGCCCAAAAAGTCTATAAATTTGCCCTAAAGGCCCACCTTATATTTATAAGAGAATTTTTGACCTACCCCCCCCCCCCCAACGATTTGAAAAAGCTGACATACCCCATTTGACTCGGTCCACTATCATTTGACTAGTGTTGACCCGAGTTGACTACCAAATTCTGTATTACTGGACAAAAGTGCCCTTGTCTTGAACCTTAGAACAATGGTTTGGGTTTGGGCCAATACCCAAACCCCAAATCAAACATCAAAAGAGGAAATTAAAAATAAAAATGAAAACCAATGTTAGCAAACTTGAGATTTTTTTTTATGAATTAAACAAAGATTGAAAATAAAAAAATCATAAAAATAGATAAAACCCATGAGGGAATGCAATTTCTTTTAAAAATTGAAAGAACCCATCTTTCCAAAATCCATATCTCAAAAGCTTAAAATTTAAATTGTTCTTATTCTTATTTTTCATTTTTGTTGATGAATTTTTTAGAAATATAATTATATGTTTTATTTTATTTTCAAAACCTTGAGTTTTAAATTATTGTCGGAGTAGTGGTCGACTGGCCATGAGACTCTGGTGGGTTGGTCGCCGGCAACCTATTAGAGTCTCTTGGCTGGTCGTCCTCGACATCCGTTCGATTTGGGGTTTAGGTTTTAGCCCAAACCCTTGTTCCAAAGTTGAAGACAAGGGCGTTTCTATCATTTAATATAAAATTTGGTGGTCAACTCGGGTCAACACTGGTCAAATGACAGTGGACCGAGTCATAAGGGGTATGTCAGCTTTTTCAAATCATAGGCGGGTATATCAAATTTTCAAAATAACATGGGGGGTATGTCAAAAATTCCCTATTTATAATTCAACAAAAATACAAACAAGCATTAATACTCAATATAAATAAATAAATTATCATAATTTTTTTTAAATACACTCAAAAATATTCAGGGTGTTACAACCTACCCCCTTTAAAATAATTTCATCATCGAAATTCAAACAATTGCATTTTCGATGTTTATTATAACGTTAATTAAATTCCTAAATGCCCTATGAAGTTTCACCTAGATATATCAACTTTTGAAGATAGTGAATTATGCATTTAAGTTTATAGTTCAATTATAAAGAGTTTAACTTCTATCACAATATATATATATATCATCATATGGTTCACAACTAATTGCATACAATCTATTATACATAGACCCATTACAAACAAATTCTTAGGTTTCTGAAGCCTATGTTCCGATACCACTCGGTCACGTCCCGGGTCTAACCTGAATGCCTGAAAATGATCATTTTGCCCAAGATCTATGGTGTGATAAAATGCAAATAAAATGCTCCAAAATAATTCATAAAATAACCATAATTCATAATGTATTAAAATAAAAATCTTTTGTAAAGACGTTTTAGCTAAAACTTCTGTTTGATATGCTTTTTAAAATTAACTTTTCAAAATTTTTGCAGATAGGCGTAAAATTTTTCAAAAATATAATTTTAATAAAATATTATTTTATTTATTCGTTACTATTAAAAAATTATTTTAAGCATCATTTGTAAAGGTACTTTGTCCAAAAATATCATTTACTATTTTATTTTAACAATTTTTCACCTTCAACTGGCCATATCGAGTTTTATTGAAAAAGAACAAAATTTGATTTATAGCAGAAACACTACTACTACATGTAGGTCAGATTATACATTTTATTGAAATGCAAATAATAAAACAAAAGTATTAAAAATCAATCAATTCGGGTTCAAAATAGATCAATAAAGTCAAGATTCAATTTATTACAATCATAAAACCAAATAAATAAATAAAATTAGGTGTCTTCAATGAACGCTTCAATATTCTTTAATACACCATCTTTTAGTCCATCGTTTCTTTCATTCCCAAATAATCTATAAAATATTATCGGTTGAACCGTGAGCTTATAAAAGCCCAATAAGATTTAATTACTACATCATATCTATGATAGTTCTATCAATCAATAGTTCATACGCAGAGTATAGGTATGGAATAAGAATAATAAATATTTCAAATTAAACTATGATCCTAAATTAATATGTACATGCAATCAATAACCCACCATGGGTCCCCTTCTCCTTCCACACTGAGAGTAGTTCAACCAAGAACTCTTTTGCAGGGGTTTAGAAATTTGCACCCAAAGCATCTAGGCCTTTCTTTCTTAAAAATTTTCAACCATTGAGATCAATTCCACACTTCAAAAATATATGCAATTCAATATCTAACTATTTAATAGATCTCTAAATTCTAATACATTCGAGTGAAATACATATACAAAGACTATAGCCCAAATTAATTAATCAAAAAATTATAAAAGAGTGTAATTACCTTAATAAAGAGTTGATCTAACTCTTGATTAATGCTAAAGATCCATGACTCTTAATTATTGTTTAGAAACCAAGATGAAAAAAACTGTATCTCACATGAACTTATTGAATCAGCTAATTTTTTTTTTTTACTTTTCTCTTTAGAAAAAGAACGTTTTCTCCTCTTAAAGAAGCTCTCAACGATTTTTGGAATCTGAAAGCCTTATGCCATTACTTTTATTTATAGGTTTTTAAAACCCTCAACTTTTTAACATATCCGATGTGGGACTAACATTCTTAACAATTAATTAATAGTAATTTTTGTCACTTTAAAAATGATAAATTTATCAACCTATTACAAGTCTTATTTTAGATTAATTATGAATAAAAAATAGGCATAAGACCCATAAGTATCAACTAGGCATTAATTAGAGCCATTTGTAAGCCCAAAAAGTCTATAAATTTGACCTAAAGGCCTACCTCAATATAAATAAATAAATTATCATAATTTCTTTTTATATATACTAAAAAATATTCAGGGTGTTACATCTTCCTTTTCCTCACTTACAGTGCAGCAACCAGGTAAGTCTTCTCCATAAACCTTGTTGCACGCACCTCCCTTGCAGCGTGATAGGCTGCCTTCTTTACTCCATTGCACCTTTGCATCTTCTCCGGACATCACTCTTTTGCACCACCACATTCTCCACAAGAGGGACACCCCCCTCTTCCCTCAACGTCTCCTTGAAGGCCGCCAACCTCTCAGAACTCCAGCTAGTACTTCCTTCGTCCTTGTCGGCGTGCTCTCCTTCTAAGCATAGTGCTCCGTCATCTTCGTCACTCTTCTCCACCCGGATCTCCACACTAGCAAGCACTCAGCAATCGGGAATTGCTCTCTCATGTCCACGGTCTGCGCACCACTTTATGCCAATCAGACCTTCACCATTAATGGCCACCCCTCCTTGGCCGTGGACATCTTCTCTAAGTACTTGGCCGGATTAACTTACATGGCCAGCACCTTTGTGATCCACATGGAAGCATTCTGGGCAGCCACAATTCATCTCTCATGCCTCCACCTTGGACCGATCCTCTCCAATAAGTGCTAACCTCTTCATCTCTCTAAAATTCTTATTTCTCTCTCTAGTTCTAAAATTTTCTCTCACTTATTCTCTCTCTAAAATACTTTTTCTCTATTTTTATATATTTCTATCTCTCTCTAACATTTCTTTTCTCTTACCAACTTTTTAAATAGTTTTTATATGCTTTATTTCATGCTTTGTTAGCTAGCTGTTCATGCAATTTCTATTTTGATGTAACCTACAATTTCAATTAATATTTTTGTTTGAATTTTATTGTCATTGATTTGTTTGATTTCATGTTAGGAGTAATCCACATTTCCACCATTCTTACCTATCCATCATTTGCAGCACTTTTTGGTTGATATTGTTCTATATTTGCACTAACCCGACTAATATTGAGTGCGGATCGACATCTGATGCCCATCCATATTCAATCAAGTATGTAATTTTACATATTAAGTGAACCAAATTAGAGAAATTTAAAAATATTGTTGAAATCTAAGGTTTCCAATCTAACAACACGGAAATTCCCTCTTTCAGGTATCAAGCCCTCATCTGTCCCTATGTGTTAAATGTTAATTTTTACTTGGAATTGTCATGGGAGTGGGAACACCTCAACAGTTAGGGTCCTCAAAACCCACATCAAGGACCCTAATCCTAACCTTCTCTTCCTCTCTAAAACTAAAGCCAATTATGAAAAAGTGTCACCCTAATTAAAATTTTGGTTATCCAAATTCGTGTCCAACCTGCCTTGGGTCTGAATGGGGGTTGTTAGCAGCCTGGAAGGAGGGCTATATAGTTGATATACTCGCCCAATCTAGTTGTGGAATTCATTTGTTCATAAAATCTGAACCTGAATCCTTGGGTTGTCTCCTTGATTTATGGAGATCCCCAATCCCAACATCAACATATTCTTTGGCATGATCTCTTATCCCTTCCTTTCTACCTCAATCTCAAATCCATGGCTCGTCATGGGTGATTTTAATGATATCTATGCTTCATGGAAAAAAGGTGGGAGCACAAGTAATCATCGCACAAATTTTGTTCTTCGAGATTTTATTAACACATCAGATTTTTATCTGAGTTTTTTTGGTTGTCTGTTCACCTAATCAAACTGCAAACAAGGATTCGTCTATGTTCAAGAGCGTCTGGATAGAGCTATTGTAAACTCGAGTTGGCGCTTATTGTTTTCAAAAGCCGACCTCTTTCATCTCATCAATACTGAGTTAAATCATTGTCCCATTCCATTAAACTCAAATCCAAATTATCGAAACCTTTTCATTTTCTTTCTTGACCAAAGAACCAGCTTGTAAATCGATAGTAGAATCCACTTGGAAAGAATATATTTATATTTGGAACTAAGCAATCTCAAGCCCGGTATAAACTCAAGAAAACCAAATTCCAAATCAAAATATAGAATAAAAAGAAGTTTAGAAATATCCATGACCACGTTAAGTTCTTGAAGGAAAATCTTCTCAATCTTCAAGCTCACCCTTCAGCTTAGAAATCGTCTTCACAAGAAAAATTCATAGCTTCTGAACTAAGTTCAACTCTCTTAAAAGAAGAAATGATTTCACGGGATAAATCCCATGAACTTTGGCTCAAAGAAGGAAACCATAAATTTAATGTTTTTCATTTATTGGCCATCATTCGTTGCTGATCAATTAAATTGAGTAGATCCAAGGCAAGGATGGCAAGTGGTTGACTAAGAGATCAGCTATTGGGGACACTTTTTCTAATTTCTTTTCATCCATCTTTACCTCTGAAATATCCATTTGACTGGTAGATGTTAACTTATAGGAGGTGTGAATAGGTATTTAAAAATTATCTAACAATTAACACCTAATTTAAGTTATTGGTCTAAATGGGTACTAATCGTATACAAATAATCCAAGTGAAGATTGATTATGATTAACATATGATTATCTCAACAGATTAGGATTTAATATATCAATGATATACTATTTCTTAATCGTTTGATGTAATTTATATCAAAGTGTGGAATTAAATAAATCAATCAACACATGCTAATTTTTACATGAAAACCTTTCACAAGGAAACAATTGGACCATGTCAACTGTTAAAGTATCACTAATGGAAAATTAACAAGTATAGAAGTTACCCACGTAACATTGTTACCACAACATACAACCCAAGTCCATCCCTAAAGACAACTATTGATGCATCCACGCCTTCTACCTTTCACGAACGAGTCCACGAACGCCTTTCCACTAAGATCCCCTCAACGGTGTTCAGTCTGGTCTATCCCCAAACCTACACTTCAATCGTTCCAAAGTCGATATTTCTTTACTCAATCCGATCCAACCCTGGAAAGTGATGGATTCAATTTAAAGTAAATTTGAGTAACTCAACCATGTGGTCTTATCTAACATCTGGGATTTGATATAGAAGTGATTTCTATTTAAAGAAAGATCAAGCTTAATAGAAAACAACACAATTCATGTTTCAAGCTATATCATATAGGAAATAAATTCAAAATGATGGAATAGTAACTTAAGGGTTTCTCTCCTTAATCATTGAGGCTCATATGCTCTTTGATGATCCAATTGAAGGCTTGAGCTTCAATTCATCATTTGAGCTCTCTCTCACTATGGCATAATTTTCTCTTTGAGTTCTTGAGTTAATGAGTTAAGTTTTACAACTTTAAAGCATCAATATATAATAAGAGCAATAAAAACTAAATGAATAGTAAGAGTTTTTGTGTAGTTAGAACTCTTTTCGATTTGGAAAAATTGCTCTTACACAAATCCAATCGATTGAGCTATCTTAGAACATTTTTATGTTCTGTCTAGAGAAGTCCAATTGATTGGGTTGCTGGTCCAATCGATTGGGGTTTCTCTAATCGATTGGGCTAAGTCTCCAATCAACTGGGCACCCCAGATTCAATTTTTAAGCCCAATAAGCCATGAACCTGATCTTCTTACTTAACGACTTACTTTTAGGTGAATTTTATCATTCTATCTCTTATCTCAAAGGTATTTAAGTCACTTATTATCCTATACATGCGAGTATGGATAAACGAACAAAGTTATGAGTCTTCAGATGAATCAATCTTCACTCTTCAGACTTCATCATGTAGTCTTCAAGCAATGCAAGAGTGGATTAACCACTGACATACTCTCGGCCTAATTGGCGCACTATAGGATCGGTTACAATTGTATTTTGTCGTACGAAATTTAGGTAATACAATATGGTTATATTCCTTACAATCTCCCACTTATGCAATTATGTAACTAAAACACACGCATGAAAAGTAAACTAAAATTTAAAAAAAAAAGTACAATCCCAACCTTTTATATGTTTCACTTAATTTTTTCTCTTAGAGAAAATAAACAAGAACTAATATTTCTTTTTCAGCCTATTTTTTGCACATTCACAAACAACTCATATCAACAATATCGTTTGAATAAATGAAATCAATGAAATACAAGTGCAATGAGTAATATTATACAATGCATCAACATAGAGTTAGTGTAGCTGTCCCCCTAACTCATATCTTTTTAGAGTTAGTATAACTCTCCCCCTAACTCATATCTTACATTATGTTTCTCTCCCCCCTATTTTGTCATAGAATGACAAAGGGTCACAAATATAACATAGATGCAAAGAAGGTAATCAAGTAGATAGAAAAAATCTGCAATCATGAGTAGTCTAAATTGAAGTAATTGAATGTCTCAAAATAGGGAAAAAATCAGAACAATCAGAGAACATTCAACTCAACAAACAACAACACCATTCGTATTTGAAATCTTCATCAATTTGGACAAGTAAAAACTTTGGTGTTTGGATTTCTTGTGACATGAGTAACTCAGCTTAGCAGCGCTCAGAATTTCCAAATTTTTTCAAGCCAAACTTAATAAAAAAAGCATCTCTATTAATATGACAAAATAATGATGAAAAAATGCAAACGCAGATATTTTTAAACTAACTTGGAGTTAAGTGCATGCAAATAGTGTCATTGGTTGATAGGAACTACAATTAGTGATCCTAAAATTTTGGACATCTACATAGTTCATTATTGAAAAGTTCATAAGTAGTAATTTTAGGCCATTTGTTAGTTAAGTCAGAGATATTATATCACTTTAGATAGATTTTCACTATTCTTTATTCTTGAGTGTATTGTGATCTGACTTTCCATTATATAGATTAAGATGTCTGATCAGCTCTACATACTCATTCTAGAATGCCGGAGGTATCTTATATCTAGTTATAAAATCCTTATTAGAGCTATTCGGTTCTAACCATTCTATCTTTTACAAATGTATTTGCCTAGTTAATTAATTTTATTTTCTAGCAAATATGGTTGTTTTTCTTCACTTGTTTTTAACACTAATTTTTTTAGTTTTTTTTATCTAAACACAGCTAATTTTTTGCATGTCTGGATGGTAGATTTCACATTCGGTCGGTATGGTATCATCTACAACATTAGAGTAATCAGGTTTTTTAAAAAATTCGGGGCCATAAAGATTTACCACATCCACTTGAGGTAGATCTTTCCAAGGAGAACTATCACATTAGGACGCCAACACCACTACTGAAAAAGAGCTCTTAGCCATAGTTTTTACTCTGGCTAAATTCAGACCATACTTACTGGCCACAAAAGTCATAGTTTACACAGATCATGCAGTTCTGAGATACCTAATGTCCAAAAAAGAGACGAAGCCGAGATTGACAAGATGGATCCTTCTATTGCAGGAATTCGATCTAGAGATCAGAGATAAGAAAGGAACTGAGAATGTTGTGGCTGATCACCTGTCAAGACTGACCTTAGAGTCTACATTTGAATCTCAACCCATTCTAGAAACTTTTCCTGACGAACAACTGTTCGCTGTCTCCGTCACCCCATGGTATGCTAACATTGTCAATTATCTAGTGACAGAAGAAATACCTGATCATTGGTCGAAACAAGACAAAAAATCAATTCTTGGCAAGAGTTAAGTATTACTCTTGGGACGAGCCTTATTTATATAAATATTGTCTTGATCAGATAATTCGTCTCTATGTCCCTGAATCTCAGCAATTGAACATCATATCCTCTTGTCATGACCAACCATGTGGCGATCACTTCAATTCCAAAAAGACCACCGAAAAAATCCTACAATGCGGTTTCTATTGGCCATTTCTGTTCTGAGAAACACATATCTACTGGAAAGCCTGCCCTAATTGTCAACACCTTGGCAGAATTTTGCAGAGAAATATGATGCCCTTGAACCCTATTCAAGTCGATGAGATATTCGATATGTGGGGTATTGGTTTCATGAGGCCCTTTCCTACATCCAATGGATTCCAATTCATCTTCCTAGCTGTGGACTATGTCTCTAAGTGGATTGAGGCAATTCCAACAAGAAGCAATGACCATCAGGTTGTGGTGAGATTTTTGAGAGAGTACATCTTCGCAAGATTCGAAGCCCCCAAAGCAATTATAAGTGATGGGGGTAGCCATTTTTGCAATAGAGTTTTTAAAAAGTTAATGAAAAAGTATGATGTAACTCATAAGGTTGCCCTTGCTTACCATCCGCAGACCAGCGGCCAGGTCGATGTCTCCAATCGGCAAATCAAGCAGATACTAGACAAGACAGTCAATACAACTCGTAAAGACTGGTCTACCCACCTCTCGACGCTCTATGGGCTTATCGTACAGCTTATAAAACTCCCTTGAATATGTCTCCATAGCGGTTGGTGCATGGTAAACCTTGCCATCTCCCTGTTGAGATCGAGCATCGCGCCCTATGGGCAATCAAAAAACTCAATTTTGACTTAAATGCAGCAGGAGAGGAAATGAATTTACAACTCAATGAATTGGATGAGTTGGGGAATGATTCATATGCCTTGTCAAAAAAATATAAAGATAAAATAAAATGGATACATGACAAGAGCATCCTCATGAAGGATTTCTACCAAGGACAGAAGGTCTTACTTTACAATTCTAGACTTCACATCTTCCCTGGGAAATTGAAATCTCGATGGTCAGGACCTTTTGTTGTTACTGAATTCAAACTCTATGGGGCTAGTACTGTTGAGAACCCGAAGGATAATTCAACCTTCCAGGTCAATGGACAGCGTTTCAAACCTTTACAAGAATTAGACGTATCATCTATTCAGACCTTCGAGATTGATCTAATTGATCCGGTTTATATAGATTGATATTTCTGTCAGTCTCTCTGAGCTCCAACCTAGTTGGGGGTGAATACCACCCCCGTTGTGTTTGGCTGAAGATGTAAAACTTAGCACTTTCGGAAAGACAATTTCGGTATTCCTAAAAGTCATTGAGTCACATGCATATTTTTTTATTTCATATATTATTATGAGTATACATGTACAATTCTTCTAACAACCATCAGGTATCACCAAATGATAAATCTCAGCCATACTGGTATAACTCTTCCTCCTTATATGCATCACATTCAGAGTTTTCATATATTTTGTCCCGGTCATGACCACCGAAGACGGTGTTGTATTTAAGTTGGGGTGGGGATTTATCAAAACTCATGTCTTCATTTAAAAAATAAATAAATAAATAAATAACATGAGAAAATGAGAAAAGATGTATTTTTTGGGTGATAACCTGTGTTTTACAAAGTTTTCTGAGTACTTTCGAAATATTTTTCAAATCCTTTACAATGATGAGTACAAACTTTTCGTAAAGTCTATTTATTGAGAAGGATGTCTATTTTGAAAAAGCACTTATTAGCTCTTCATTCAGTTTGAAAACAAATATTACTACAGTAGATTGAAAAATCTTTGAAAACTTAGATTTAGCAAAAAATATTCACATATCAACGTCAGAATTATCCGAAGTTTAGATTATCTAGAGATCCAAGAAGAACTGTGGAGACCTAACCCAGTGAGCTTTTGAGCTTTTCATCATTTCTGAGGGTTATAAAATTATTCTGAGTCACAAGATGACTCACAATTCTTCTAGTCCCCAAATATTTCTATTGAGTGATCTCATTAACTCTAACTTTGGTCATGGAACTCAAAATGACATCAAATTCAGATTATTACATAAAGAACATTCTCTATATCCATTCGAGACATCGAAGATGAAAGTGCAAACCCTAGAAAATGATATAGGCCATCCTTCTAACCAATCAAACTTTTTAGCTTCCTTAACATCTATACCGTTAGAAACTATTTTTTAGCATTTTGATGAAAACCTTTTCTTGTTAATCCATCAACCAAAAACCCAATCCCAAAAAGAGTTCAATATGATAACCTATTTCTGAGAGGGATCAAAGAGTATTTAGTATGATTACACCATGAAAAGATAGAAACCAAGAAAAAAAATGGTTCAAGCTAAGAAGAAATATGATCAAAAAGAAAAAAGGAAAGGAAAAAGAATCTGAAAAAGAAGGCTGATAGAACAAGATCCAAAAAAATAAAAATTGAAAAAAGAAAAGAAGAAGTCAAAGAAATACTACACTTGGGAAAAGTTGCAAATAATAGTGAGATACTCTCTCAGAATTTTTGAATTCCAAAATATCTTTCTTTTCTGAACATATCTTAAGCCTCAATACAACCGATGCAAGTCCTATTTGATTATAGATTAGTACTATCATCAAGTATGGAGAATGGAGAAAAGAGAAATTATAGAGTTAGATCCAACGTTCTTAAGTGATATGATATTCCAATCATGAGATAATCTTAAAATCTTCTTATACCCTCCATTCAAGAATTATATATGTGAGACGTTTGCCAGTTTCTATATTCATCTCCTCACATATAGTTTGAGAGAAAAGTATAAAATCATTTCTAAGTGATTCACTTCTGAGTGGTATACAAGTGAGGATTGAGGTCGATGCATATAGTCTCTAAGGAGATCTAGATATCTCTACTACTAGATGAGGATGATGTTGAACACACACACACACGCACACACACACACACACACACACACACACACACACACACACACACACGCACACACACACATACACACACACACACACACACACACACACACACACTGAGTTTGAGTAATCTTTTGTTTGAAGGTCCATTTGTAGAAGTATTGTATTTTGCTTACTAGTTCTAATTTGTGAATGATTTCTGGCATCCTTGAAATAATCTGACAAAACGGAGTTTTTTCTGAGTAATGTAAATAAGTTTTCTAGCATGTTATGCCAAGCCCTTTTTAGCTCACTTATTTCGTAATAATTGCCAAGGATTGGCAATATGCTAGTTGAGGGTTGTCATATTCACTCAAAAGTACTTATTTTAAGCCATTATCCTTATAGCGATATCGCATTCTCCTACGTAAAACTTGTCTTTTCATTGACTTTTCCACGTAAGAGTTTCTTCTATTGCGTAGAATGCATTTTTTAGATGAAAATTGACTATTTGCATAAAATATATGCATTTCAGATAGTCCAATATCAAGCCATTTTAGTTGAATCTCATTACGCATTTTTTCACTTGCAGGAGACCCTGTCGGGCGATTCTCGAGCACTGGCGGGCACATTATCAACCACAGAAGACTTCTATTAAAGCTTAAAGAGCCAACAGGCTATGGTGAAAAAGATAGAAGACATGTATGGGCAAAGCTAGAGGATCGTAGAGTAGGAACAAGGACTAAGAGAGAGAAGAATAGTTGGAGACCAAGAGAAGGACTAAGGTGTTAAAGGCCACACCAATTGACATCAAATGATAAGTTTGACTAATTGGTGTAGCGGATGAGAGAGAATAAAGAAGACCAGGGTTCAAAACCCTCCAATGTTATTATTTTTGTATTTTTCTCTCACCTCTCTCCTATTTCTCTCTCTATCTATCTTGGCCCATGACCCATGACCCATGACCCATGACCCATACCCATGCCCATGCCCATGCCCATGACCCAAGGTCTATGAACCTCACTCCTTTGCCACCTCATCTTTCAACTTGTCATGGGGATCCACTTAGAATACATCCCACGATTCTTGAACGTGGGAGAGAAAATGTCTTATCTCTTCAAACAACAAGTGTGGATGATTTTCACTAAGGAAACTGTCCCTCCTTTATTGGCTCATCTCCTTAGTCTTCTCCCATATCTCTTCTATCCTATTCTCTCTCCATTCAATAGAGGATCTCAACCAATCATCTATCCTAGTCACTATCCCTCTTTTGGTTCCCTCCCCCTAGCTTCTCTCTTCTCTCTCCTACCAAACTCCCTTTCCTCTAGCCACCCTTGCCGGTTGCAAAATAAACAACCATCACCTGCCTCCCTAAAGAGATCCAATGATCTTTTCTCTTTAACCTACAACCTTGTCCCCTTCACCACTCCTCTACAACCTGATTTTCGGTCACCCTTCCATTGCCGAACTACAAGCGCACCAGGCTACAACTCCGGCGACATTGAAGGTGTTCCTTAAAGCCAGCAACTACTCCTCTCCCACATCCTCATCATTAGCAGTGTTGCTGCCCTCACAACCACCTCAGTCCGTGTGATAAAGGTTTGCTGCCCCACGTTGCTGATCTTTCCTTCTCCTAGCCAAGATCTGCATGCTCCCACGATCTTACCTAGCCGCGCCTATAAAAAACTAGCAAGTGGTCTTCACGCCTGCCGCCTCTTCTCCATTACTTCAACCTGCAACTCCCTCTTTGAACCAACAAGTTCTAGGCGCTGCAGCTCCTCTCTTTTGCTGCCATCACCCCACTTGCTCACATCAACGGTTTGCTATCCTCCACGGGATTGCAGGTTGCCTTGCCCAACCATCGTGTATCCACCAGCAACACTGAGAAGCCACCTTCTTCACGATCAGCATCACCAACACTGGTGCTCCACCATTGCACCAGCCCATCTTTTCTTCCCCTACCAGCCACTTGGATGTGACCCTGCAGCCTACTGGTAAGCCCCTCCTCCTCCTCCTCTTCTTCTTCTTCTTCTTCTTTTTTTCGTCCTTCACCGGAGTTGCAGACCTGCAACTCCGATCACCTCTACAAGCCTTCCACCACCGTTAGCTTCAAACACCACCACATCTGCCACCCTCGCTCTCAACCTGCTGCTGATCGTGAGCTCTAAATCTTCCAATCTCCAAGTCCCGCATAACTGTGACACCAGACCAGCGACAACTTTCACCACCTCATCACTTGCATCATATCACCATGTAGCCACAACCACTGGATCAGTGGCTCTTCAACTGTTGTTGAGTCAACAACCCTTTGACCGTCAGCAAACTTCTCACATTCACGAACTTGCTGCTGGTCCTCTCTTCTAAAAAGCACCACAATTCTCCACGATCCAGTCAGCAACCTCTCCTTCAAACCACTTGTTAAATCACGGGCAACAAGTGCAAGCACCCTAGCTGGCTGTCTTCTCTTCTCCTCTCCAACAACTTCTCCTCTCCATTGTTGCTGCCCTACAACCATAGTGTGAACCAACTTGCACCAGGGAGATCTCCTTCCTTGGTTTCTGCCCCTTGGAAAAATATACAACGCCTACAACATCAGTTGCAGGTGGTGTGCCTTCACCTCTCCTAAGGTTTAACCACAGTTACAAGTCCTCTCCATTCAGGTTCAGGTTGCATGCTTGCAACCTTGCCTCCATTCACCTAGGTTCATGTCTCACCTGTACCCCATTCCCTTGGTTGTCTCCATCCATGGTAAGAATCTTCTTCTTTCTCTCTCAAGTTCTCTCTCTAAAAATCTCTCATTCTCTACCTAGATTTCTATCTTTTTCTCTTTAAATTTCATTTTCTTTCTCTAAAGGTTTCTACAAACTTTATCTCTCTACAGTCTTTTGTCTTTTATTATTTTCTTTAGTTAGCCTTATTTTAATAGTTTTTTATTCAAAGCATTGTAAGTTGACAATTTTTAATGCAGCATTTTTGAGTAGTTGTTTCATTATTTTCTTGCTTATTTGTGATCTAATTCTGGGAAATTAAAATAATCTCTCAAAAATCACAAAAGCTTGTTTTAACCTTGATTCACCATTCTCACCCTTCCATCCATTTTAAGCATTTTCTGTGTTTTTATGTTCTAATTAACTATATTTCCTAACCCCGAGTGTGGACGATATCCGACATGAGCCACTGTGCAAGTCTGCTTATTTGCAGATTAAGTGAACCAATTTGGAGAAATCACAAATCTTGTTGAAATACAAGGGTTTCCGATCTAACAACACAAAAAAACCTTAATTTCACCGATCTATGGTTTCCATGAATTGTGGGACTCACATGTTGAATTTGACATTGAAATGACACCTTTTTATTTTAGGATAATTTGGAGAGTAAGTCACAAATGAACTACATAATGAAACCGAAACACCTGTGAACCTTACGAACACCTTATGAAAGTAGGATTTTTCCGTGTCGTTGGATCGGAAACCCTAATCTCAACAATATTTTTTTTAATTTGATCCGATTATCCTGCAAAATTGATAGATTTGTATAAGAATTCGTGTCGGATGTCGATCCGCACTCGGGGTTAGTTAGCGCGACTCATGAACATGCAATGACGGATTTTTATCAAGAAAACATGGAGATTGTAGAAAATATGGAGAGGTGAGAATGGTGGTAGTGATTTTAAAACATTCATCTTTTTAGAGAGAAGTTAAGAGAACCATTCTTTAGATTTAATGACAAAATTTAGAACAAATTACCAAACTAAAACTTCTTCATTAAAACTAATATATCAAATTACAAAACTGTTGAGCTTTAATACAAACATGACACAAAGAAAGCAAGTAAGATTAAACTATCTAGAGAGAGAAAACTAATTTAGAGAGAGAAAACTAGGGAGAGAGAATCTTGCTAACTTACCAACGGGAGATGATGAGTGGCAAACAACTTATTGGGGAAGGCGTGGAGGGCGGCTGGACTGTGAGGTGTTGAAGGAGGATGGAGGATTGCTGGAGCAAGGGCAGCGAGGTGCAGTCCGGCAACGTGGAGCGCTGATGGAAGGAGGGGGCGGTAGCTTGGTGGAGATTTCGGGTTTGATCCTTCTATGATAGAAAGAAGGCAGCCTGGTGAGTGCGATCTCACCTCCTCCCTCTTCTTCTCTGGTGTGGCTGCTGGGATTGAAGTGTGATAGAGTTTCTGCTGGTGTGCGTGGCTGTGGAGAGAAACGGTGGTGGTTGGAGATGATTTTTTTTTTTTGTTTTTTTTTTTGGTTTCTAACGGCTTGGGTTTAAAAGAAAATGGTGTAGAAGAGGAGGAGGATAACGGCTGTGATTTTTAGGAGAGGCTGAAGTGGTTTTGGGAGAAAAGGGAGAAAAGTGGTGCAGGTCGCCGGTTTTAATGGAGATTGCCGGAGTTCTGCAACTCTGGCGAGCTCTTTTCTTTTTTTTTTTTTTTTTTTTGTTTTGTTCCTCCTGGAGATGATGAGGAGAAGTGCAGGAGGTGACGGTAGGGAGAAAGGAGGGGGCTGCGGTGTTGTAGCGCGATGCCCGACGCCAACAAGAAGAGTTGGAGACGGTGGTAATGGAGGTTGCCGGAGTTGCAACCTGCAACTCCGGTGATCAAAAAAATTTTTTATTTTTTTTTTGCAGCAAGCTTTGAAGCTTGAAGGGAGGCCGCTGCAGGTGGAAACAGTGGAGGGAATGAGGAGAGTGAAGAGAGATGGGTTGAGACGTCGGAGAAGAAGAGAAGGGCGGCCCTTTTTTTTTTTTTTTTTTTTTCTTTTGAATCTCAAATCCGGCAAGGTGGAGGACTGCAGGTGACGTTTCTGTGCAAGGGGAGAGACCGAACCACTTTGTGGGGCGGCAAGGGAGTGGCAGCAGGGTCGTGGATGCAGTATGCAGGTGGCGATCTGCAACGGTGAAGTGTATTGCTGGTAGCAGCAGACGGTGTTGAAGAGAAAAAGAAGAAGGTGTTGCTGCAGCAAGGGGGAGGCGCTCCTCTTCCTTTCTTGAGGGAGATCAGTCTCATGGAGGCATTGGAGAGCTTGCAGGTCGGGCAGGAGATGCACCAGCTTGGAGGAGATGGAGGGGTTACTCAGTCCGTTGGGGAGGAACTACCAGGCGTTGGAGATGAATGCTAATGGCAGTCCGTTGGAGCAGCAGCAGGTGGTGATGGGGGTAGCAAGGTGGAGGCTGTTGCTCCTTTGGAAGATGCTTGGAGATCAGGGGTGGTTCTAGTTGTGGAACGTGGGGGAGAAGAAGGAACGTGGGAGAAGGGAAGGGAAGAAATCAATTGGGGAGAGTGAAAAACGTGGAGAGAGGATGAGAACGTGGGAGAGAGACCCATTAGGGTTTCGGTCCAAATATATATGCTAGATGTCTAGCCACAACCAACTTCCCTTTGCTTCAAAAAAATCTTAGGACTTTCCATAGTTGTATCCTAAGTTTCTTCAAGAAATTCCCTTCTTTTGCAAAACCAGCCTTCTAATTTGAAAACCACTTTTTTCTTACCTTATGGGAATATTTTCTTGTATGGGCTGGGCTCCACGAGGAATGGGCCCGCTTAGTCCAATGTATATTGTCCATATTTCAACACCATTTAATGGGAACTGCCATCCTTCATCATCGTTTGATTTCTAGCAATCCTCCATTGCATGCTACCATGCCATGCGTCCTTTGTGGACCCCAAGGTCATCGACTTTCAATAAATTGGACCATTTGATGTTGTTCCATGCGTGTGAACACTATACAGTGTATTAGGCCACCACATATCCAAAACTGTATTCATATTATCCAAGCATATCGAGTTCTTTGGACTTGCTTTTCGACTTTCTCCTTTATACCCTCTGCTTGATCGCCACTTTAACAAGTTGGTATCTTGGCTTAGTGTCGTGGCTTATCAACTTGGTCTCACATCCTGGCTCACCCTTGATGATGTTGTTTTGCTCCACTGGCCTAGTAACATGACCCACTATCAATTTGTGTTTGGATCTTCAATATCCCTTCTGGCTCATATGTGATTTGCGCTTATTTGTAAGCCATGTTAGCTCTTGACTTTGTGATCATAGGCTCTTAAAATTTGCCTAGATCTTCATAATCAAATCTTGGGGGCGCCTTTGTTCATCATCAACTCTTCCGCCCTTTTGGTTCTTGGCCGGCTCTGTGATCCTCTGCCTCGACCCGTACTTGGCCTGTCATAGCCTGTTGGCTCTTTATGCTTTGATTAAAGGCTCTGGCAGTCAGTTGTGGGCCCACAATCCTTAAAATTCTCCAATCGGGTTTCCTGCGATAAAAGAAGCACGTAATGAGACTTAATCAGAACGGCTTTATATCTAGCCTTCCGAAAATGTGTTTAATGCATGCAAATATACCATTTCGTCCAGAAAAGTGTGTTTTACGCAATGAGATAGACTCTTACGTAGAAAAGTGGATAATTAGAGCAGTTTTACGTAGGAGAGTGCGATAACGCTAACAGGATAAGTGCTTAAAATAAGCACTTTTGAGCGAATATCACCTTAACTCACTAATATTAATTATAAATTAAAGAACTACGTGAGTGGTGAGACCCACAATGAACGTTTGAACCCACTTAACATCTTTTCTGACTTTGGAGAGTAATTAGTCGAATTAGGATAATTCACGCATAACAGCGTAATTTCCAACAATGATGCATAATTAATAAGTGTTTAAATTATTTATTTAATATTGTCGAGTGTAACCTAGGGTGTAGTCGAACACCTAGAACTCAACCTATTCGAACATCTACAACATTTAGGGTGTAGATGCCGATTCCTTGTCTTTTCAGACATATGTTTCTAGCACATCTATGTTTATCACTCCTGTTGTGATTGCCTTTGTTCTTCATATCCCTCGTAGTTCTGCGGATGATGAGTATCTACCTCGCACTAGAGCCTTGACTATTGAAAGACATCTTCTCACACACACTTTGTGTGGTTCTGAATTTGATTGGCATTTCAAAATACCCCTTAGTAACCTGCTAGCTGACTTCAGATTGTTGGATACAACATTGATCCACCTAGTCATGGAGCTTATGTGAACATTGATCGTCTCCAGCTCCTATATCACCTCAGTTCTGACTTTGCTATCGATCTTCCCCGTTTCATATTTAGGGTCTTAGCTCGAGCCGGTGACTTGTTGATTAAATGACCTTGCCTCACTAATCCTTGTTGGTTTGTGTCATTCTTCATCACTTTGGTGTTGTGACCAATGATGATGAGCTGAGAGCTCGACCGATGGATGCTATAGATAGCACGTCAGTGAAGAAGAGACACTCTCAGGTGAGACGTGTACCATGCAGACCTCATGATTTGGATGTAGAAGAGAGCGATGAGCTTGAGAATGCTGATGATGATCCATTTACTCTTGGTTTTTCACATGGAGTTGATGCTGGTGATGTGGCACTAGGTCCTGTAGTTGCAGATGAGAGACCTTTGATTACTCTTTAGTTATTAGATGAGAGACTTTATTATTTTGAGAGAGAGACTACCTTTGAGTTTAGGAGTCTTCATGATTCATTCGTCGGGATGCAGAGATTCATTGAGCACCCGTTTGCTCATTTGGGAGTTGTACTACTGCCAGAGTTTTCAGATGTTGATCAAATGGATACGCATCATGGAACTGGCACATTTGGTGGACTACATATGTAGACGTGTCTTCTTATAGTTGTCTTATATTGTGTCTTTTGACTATTGATGTATGAGAAATTGTTCTAAGTTATATGTTCTAATCTTTATTGTACACAGATAAACTCATTATGCATGATCATGGCTAAACTATGTTCTTGTTTCGATGTATATTTGTTATTATATTTGTTATTTGTTATTGTTTCAATCTATCTCTCTCTTTCCCTCTCAAATATCTCTCTTTCTGGTCTTTCCCTCTCAAATCTCTCTCTTTCTCTAGTCTCTCCCTCTCAAATCTCTCTCTCTCTCGGTCTATCCTTCTCAAATCTCTCTCTCTCCCTCCCACTCAAATCTCTCCGTCGGTAATTGCCTTTTCTGGTTGTCGCGCCATCTCTGACCCTGCAGCTCCGTCGCCGCTGCTACCGATCGATGTTGTTGTCGTTACCGATACTACCACCGGTTGTTGCTATTGTCGTTGCCCTACACCCGGTAAGCTCTTCGATCATCTTTCTCTCTTTCATTATTTTTCTCTCTTTGTCTATTTTTTCTTTTTTTTGATGTGTGTCGAGTATAAGTCTTGTCCCCCCTGCAACCATAACCTCAAGTGAGTCTGTGCATCAAGTAGATAACTATAGATCTTGATCTTTTAGATAACTGAGAACTAAAGTATTAAGATATCTCAATTTTTAAATAAAACCGCTAACAAAAGTTACTATAGATCTCGGTCTTTTAGATAACTGAGAACTAAAGTATTAAGATATCTTAGTTTTTAAATAAAATCGCTAACAAAAGTTACTATAGATCTTAGTCTTTTAGATAACTGAGAACTAAAGTATTAAGATATTTCAGTTTTTAAATAAAACCGATAACACAAGTTACTATAGATCTCGGTCTTTTAGATAACTAAGAACTAAAGTATTAAGATACCTCGATTTTTGAATAAAATCGAGATATAAAGTTATTATAGATCTCAGTTTTTTAGACAACAAGAACTAAATTATCACAAGATCTCAGTTTTTTATGGAATCGAGATCTATAGTGGTAAAAAATCTCAGTTATTATGAACCTAAAGAGCTCGGTTTGAAACAACTGAGATCAAAAGTTTAAGAAAAGACATCGATGCCAAAGATATCGACTTTGGTGGAGGCCAAAAACCAATATGAAAGACGTTTTATCCCAATTTTTAATCGGGATCTTTCTTAATTTACACTTGCATCTATTTTAATTTGTTTTATAGAATTCATGTAAGAAATTATTATCCTAATTGTTATACTTCTGACCCTTTGTCATTCTGTGACAAAAAAGATGAGAGAGAGTAAAAGACTTAAAAGAGGGAGAGAATATATAAGTTAGGGGAAGAAGAGATTTTATCCTACTTACTCAATTGGTATTAATTAGTGTAGTTCTCCTATTTAAATTATCTAGTAATGCTATGGGATAAGGCTTGTAGATATATTCTTACTCATTTGTTAATGTGAGTGTTTTTGTCATAAAATTGCCAAAGGGGAAGACTGTAAGGAATATAGAATATCGTATTGGCCAAATTTAGTATGTTAAAACACAAATATAATCGATCATCAAGTGTGTTAGTTAGACTGAGAGTGTGTCAATGGTTGCATCACTCAAGTACTATCTGAAGACTACAAAGATGAAGCTTGGAGACTCAAAAGATTGAAAATTGATTCATCTGAAGATTCAGAACTTCTGTTTAATTACTCGAATTCACACATATAAGATGGTAAGTGACTTAGAGACCCTAGAAATAGGTGCTAGAACTTTTAAATACACTTAAAACTAAGTCATATAAGCATGGAAATCAGTTTCAGGGTTTAAAAAGCTTTTTATGTTGAAACTAAGGTGCCAATCGATTAAGGAACCGAGTCCAATTAATTGGACCTAGCCCAATTGATTGGAATTTGACTGAAAAAACAAAAAATATTTTGGTTGCTGCCCAATCTATTGGACCAATTTCCCAATCGATTGGACATGCACGTGAATTATTTGCCAAACTTGGAAAGAGTCCCAATGGCACTCCAATACTTGTTAATTTCGTAGGTCTTGCTTCCATTATATATTAATAGTTTAAGGTTGAAAAACCTAATCAACACAAGCAATCAAAGCACAAGAGCCTCCAAGATTCATGAGAGACACCCTACATAAGTCTATTTCATCTTTTTGAGTTTTATCTTGTTTGACCAAAATTTGAAGAACATGAGTTCTATTTTCAATACCTTCCAAGCTTGGTCAATCTACATCTAGGATTCATCTTCATAACAAAACCTAGATGTTAGAGAGACCATAGGTTTTGTTACTCAATTTGTTTTGAGTTAACTATATATGTGAAATCGGGGATATACTGAATCCATCATTATTTGAAATTGGACCAGATTGTGAGATGAGGATTAGGGTTGTACTGATCGAAGGGTAGAGGTTTGGGGCTAGACCAAACTGAAGACTGTTGAAGGGATTGTATCAAGAGGGTATTCGTGAACTCGGGCGTAAAAGATAGAGGGCATGAACGCATTGACAATGGGCTTGAGTGATTCAAGTTGAAAGTTGTGATGAGCGATGTTGCGTGAATACTTTTTCTCTTTGTTTAACTTTTTGATAGTGATACTTTGACATATAGATGTGGTCCTGTGGTTTTTCTTTGTGAAAGATTTCTACGTAAGAACTCGTATCGTTAGTTAATTGTTTATTTTCACACTTCTAATTAGATTAAATCAAACCACTAAGAAATAATATATCTTTGATATATTAAATCTAAATCGCTTGCGTTAATCACTTTTTAATCGATCAATCATTACAAGGATTATTTTTGCTTACGATAAGAATCTATCTACTGAGACCAGTAATTGGAATACGCTGTTTATTGTTAGATAAAATTTTAAAATACCTATTCACTCCCCTTAGGTATCTTAGATTGAATTGGAAGAAACTTTCACTTTAACATGGATAAAGTTCAACCATTGAGTTCTCCAATGGTTGTCTAAACACTTGACATTAAGATGGACCCTTTTCATTTTGAAAAGACGATGAAGCACTCCTCAGTCATGAAGTATCATACTTTAGTGCGATTGGTGCACTGATATATCTAGCAAGTTGCACTGGACCTAACATTGCATTCGCGGTCAACCTATTGGCGAGACATGCATGGTTTCGCAACAACTCTACAACACTAGAACAACATCAAGCACGTCTTACGTTACTCAGTGAGACAATAGACATGTGATTGTTCTACTCAAAATAATCAACCAATACTTTAAAATTGATCGAATATGCAAATGCTAGATATCATTCAAATCCTCACAAGGTTTGATCACAAACCTGGTATGTATTTACTTGCAGAAACACAATGATATGGTGATCTATCAAGCAGACTATGGTCGCCACATCCTCAACCACTTTGAGATGCTTGTAGTATATTCGTATGCTCTCTTTCCTTTATTTTTTTCAACACTTAGGGCGTTCCTTGTTGTTTCACCTGAAGAACTTGATGATCGTCTTCAAGCTGCCTCATTTAGGATTACGCTTACGTCATCATTGTACTTTAGCGTTCATGTTCCCAAAGAGTTGCTCACTGCCATCACCAGACTATCCCAACTGTTTGGTAACCCCGATAAAGTCAGAAGAGCTCTGATTTCATCTTCGAAGGTGATGCCAACAGATTCCAACTAGGTCGTAACCGTGTTGAATTCGTTCAGATGTGTGGTCACACTGGCATCATCAGTCATCTTCATGTTGAACAATCTCTTAATCAGAAAAACCTTATTTGAGGCATAAGGTTTTTCATTCATCTTCGAGAGAGCAGCCATCAAACCTTGTGTTCTCTTTTCCTTCGAGATATTAAAGGCTACAGATGCAGCCAGACTTAACCGCACTGTAGCTAGAGCTTTACTGTCGAGTAACTCCCACTTTTCATCGGTCAACTTCTCTGGCTTTTTCAATTTTCCTTCGAGAGGAAGATATAAGTCATTCTGATAGAGGTAGTCCTCCATCTGCATTTTCAAGAATCCGAAGTTCGAACCATTGAATTTCTCGATTCTCACATTTCCTTCTTCCGCCATCGATCTTCTCTAACCCAATGCTCTAATACCAGTTGTTAGAGAAGAAACCGAAAGATAAACACAAAATAGACAAGACGCAATCAACCACACAACACAGATTTACGTGGTTCCCTCTAGATTGAGGTACGTCCACGGATCCAAACCTATTAACTATACTCTAAGGCAAAAGGCACACAATACACATATAGGTCTACAGAACTCTCACAGCTTCCCACAACTCTCTTAATTGTTCTCTCACCAAAATACGAGGTATAAGTACCTCCCCAAGT
This sequence comes from Euptelea pleiosperma, assembly GCA_035048495.1. Classification (NCBI taxonomy): domain Eukaryota; kingdom Viridiplantae; phylum Streptophyta; class Magnoliopsida; order Ranunculales; family Eupteleaceae; genus Euptelea; species Euptelea pleiosperma. The sequence goes on along the minus strand of CM068552.1, from coordinate 21,363,863 downwards.
TGTAACTAGGGTTTCTATGAAAGTATGAAATACCCCTGTCGAAAATAGGCCTGAGAGAAAATCTAACGAAATAATGCTTCGTCGGTCCATTCGATTGGGGAGAGGTCCAATCGATTGGACACCCCCAGTCTCCATATCTAACATTATACTCGTTAGAACAAGAAGATTTGTTGGAGCACGTTGGAGCAACTCCTATCATGTTTAGGAGACCTTCACAACGGGCAGTAAGAGATTTGTTTAAACCTACCCTATAGGTTGGATTGGACCTAGAACCGATTTAATCATATTGGATCGGTTTCGAAACTGATTCTTATTGATCCGATTGGGTCTAGATCGATTGGATTCTTATCAGATCGGTACCAAGGGCTCACCCCTTGATGGACCAACATGCCAAAAATAGCGGGATTGGTGTTCTCTAGCCATTCGAGTATAAAACAAAATGCTCAAATCCAACGCATAGAAATCACCCTAGGAAAAAAGCTCAAGTCCATTAGGCTGATTTTTAGTGTGTGGGTCCATCATTGGGTGGGCTAGTGGCCCAAAAGAGTGTCACATGGCACGTTTTAATTCAACCACGGCTCCACATACTTAATTTGACAGGCCCTGTCATCGAAGGAGATGACAGGGCAGCAGATCACGGCACCTGGATTTTGTACGGTTGGACCCCCTGGGCCTCACCGCAAATGTACACAGGTGAGTGTTTTGGCAAAAAGCGCTCAAGTACTCACATGGGTACGTGTGTGGTGAGGACGAGGTGACCAGTCCGTACAAAATACACGTGCCGAGATCCGCTGCCCTGTCATCTCCTTCAATGACAGGGCCCGGCCATCCAAGTTTTATCCTTAATTTTTCCCCTTACGACGCACAATGAAAATCATAACCGTCCATGTTGGTGATACGTCCTTTCCATACATTTCCTTCCGTTTATTAAGTGGGATCCACTGAGCATTTGTGCCACTTGGCGAGTAGCACATTTCCTCGTGAGTAAAACTTGTGTCACAGGATGTTGTGACGGAAGCCGGTCACAGCACTCAATACGAGCCACATGGCACACGATCAGAGGGCGCGGACTGTATGGATGTTTGGCCAGTCCCTCGGTGGACATTTACAACCTTTGGATTTTTGCATCCAAATAACGCTCAATAATGCTCAGATTCTTACCGTTAAAATCAACCCACGAAAATAACTTCAATAGAATCGGTTAGAAATCACTAATCAAGCTGATTTTTTGTGTACCGGTCCACCGAGGGACTGGCCAAACATCCATACGGTCATCTTCCTCTAATAGTATGCCACGTGGCTCGTATTGAATGTTGTGACCGGCTTCCGTCACAACATCTTGTGACACAGGTTTTACTCCTCGTGTAATTGTGTTATCACGTCGATATCACCATCCGTTGGTATCAAATCAATCTTTTACCTGCAGAAAAAAAAGCTGTAGTTTTTAGACTTTAGAGTTTAGAGAGCTTTCTAGGGTTTCAGACTTTCCTGGGGTAACAGGGTTCACTTTCTTCGTCGTTCTTCAAACCCGCAAGAATACAGAAAAAAAAAGGAAAAAAATCGATCAATTTCCTCTCTCAGGTCTGTTTTTTGTTTCTTCGATTCCTTCTGATTTCTCCTATAGAACGCTGAAATTTTTTCGGTACGACTGTCTTTGTTCGTTGGCTTAGTTTTCTCTTTTGCAGGAATGTTAATTTGAGCAAAGAAGAAGAAGAAAGCGAGGTATTGGAGAAATAAAACATGTAAGCTTCTCTCTCTCTCTCTCTCTCTCTCTCTCTCTCTCTCTCTCTCTCTCTTATATATATATATTGTGGGTTTGGGCTCATTTGCCATTTGGTGTAGTAAGGACTGAGGAGTAAACTTTATAGAATCAACGATTGCGACTTGTTCGAACTTTGGCATTCATTAGGTTTTATATTTTACAGAAAATTTTGGAATAGAATTTGAGTTTTTGTTCAGAGAAGATGTGATTCTGCTTTAACCACAGTTGTGATGCTTTATTTAATTTGATGGGATTTATCGTGGGTCTGTAATTTGTTATTCAAAACATTTAGTAGCGAACAACAAAGTCTGTGTTATCATCTTGAGAGTAAAATTTTCCCATTGAGGATGCGATGAGAAGGGAAAGATCTTGTTTGGGGCTTCGTCTCAATTATGATTATTGAAAAGAGGGGAAAACCCTGGAAAAAAACCAAGAGACCCTAAGAAAGGCTATACAAGGCCGGAAGGCAAGAAAAACAGCAAACAAACAGCGTTGATATACTCTCGTTCAGTTCCCTCTCAGTTGTAAAAATGTCCACAGACCTGACCCCCTTGAATTCATTCAAGAAAGACACCAAACTAAATATAGGTGCCTTTGTTTTAGTCACTACCATCTCAAAATGGTTTTATTTACCTTAGAATATTTTTTTTTTGTTTTTTTCCTCTCTTTTTTCAAAGGATGCTTCAGAGAATATGACCTCTTTTGCTACGGGCTCTAATGTTCCAAGACCAAAGAAACTGCATCGTAGATCCCGGCAGAATCCAATGTATCTTGAACTGTTGAATATATTGAAACATTTCCAACTACACACTCGTAGAGAATGGACAGTGAAAGGGGATAGAGCTCCCCTTTCTTTCGAAACCCATCTTTTGAAATATGTAGTCCAAGAAATCCCAATTTACATGATCATAGACTTTCTCCATTTTGATCTTACATATGATTTTAGGAATCCCACTTTTGATCTTGAATCTGAAATTTCATTGACTATCAGTGCCCCATCAAGAATATGCCTTACTTTCACAAAAGCTCATTGGAATCGGGAAATAATCGTTTCCATTACCTCTTTAAAATGCACGCTAATGGCTTGGTCAAAAGACTCAAAACGCTACCCACCAAACTGACAGGGCGATAGTCTTTCAATTCTTATACACATTTTTGTGGAATCAATGCAATGAAAGTACAATTCAGCCCCAAATCTAGAAAGCTCTCCCAGAATTCCTTCACAATATGCCAATAGTTCTTGTAGAAAGCTAAAGTGAAACCATTTGGACTTGGAGCACTATCACCACTCATGACCCTGATAACTTTTTTGATTTCTTCCTCATCCAGGGTCCTTGTCAACCAGTATCTCCCTATCCAAAATAGACTCAAAATGCAATCCATCCAGACGTGGATTGAAGATTTGAGGATCTGAATATTAAGTGAATAGAAATCCACAACTAAATCCCTTATCCGCTCCTCTTCCTCGATCCACTCTTTTATCTTTAAGAAATGAAATGTTATTATGTCTCCTTCTATCATTGGCAATGTTGTGGAAAACTTTGGTGTTTTTGTCCCCTTCTTTGGGCCATCTCTCATGGGATTATACATCCAACTAATTTCTTCCATACAGGCCAATTTCCTGTACTCCTTTTTGATTGTCTGCATCCTTTGTCTTTCTTCATTAGATAAAGAATCCGTTTCCTCCTTCCTATCCATAACTATAATCTTCCCCAACATAGCTTCCTTTTGATGTCCACCCTCCCAACAACTTTCTTATTCCACTTAAAATTCTTTTTGAGAGCTTTCAACTTCATACGAAAAACATACCCTACCCTGCTTTCAAACTACTACCTAGCAACTAACTCCTCAAACTCAAGAATTTTCAGTCACATGTTCTCGAATCTAAAAGGGGAAAGCCTCCTACTGACACCACCAAAATAAAAACAATAGGCACATGATCTAATGTTGGGCGAGGAATATCCATTTCAACTACACCCACAAAGAATTTGAAGACACAAAAAATTTGTTTAAAGAACACGTTACAAGATTGGATTGATTATTCGACCAAGTAAAACATGCAGTTGACATAGGGAGGTCCAGAAGATGATTCCGGTTCACAAAATTTGCAAAACTTGACATACTATGAGTATTCTTACTGCCCCCCTTTTTTTTCATAAGAAATTTGATGACATTGAAGTCTTGACCCACACACAAAGGAATGCCCCATTTTTGACCAATGCTGTCTAACTCATTCCACAGTTGACCACGATAGGCTTTATTTGTTGGACCATATACTCCAGTGAGTGCCCAAACAAGACAGTCTTCCACGCTTTCACACACAACGGAAATGGAGAAGTCTTTCATAACACTTTGCTTTTCATCACCCTATTATCTTATACCCTCAAAATGCCTCCAGTTGTACCACATGCTGGTTTAACAATACACTTGTGTCTTCTCCCCCCAGCCCATATCTCCCTTAACAAAATGATCTTGACAACTCCAACTTAGTTTCAAGAAGGATCACCATTTTGCTTTTCTATTTATATAGGCTTTTGACGATAAATCTTTTATCTTGACTTCCTAATCCCCTTACGTTCCTCGACATTATCCTTAGCTTCATTTGACAACTCTGGTAGCCCCTCTCCCCTTCAGCTTACCACTTATGTTGAGTAGTCTTTTGCTTGCAGGAGATTTTAAATTGTATTCCAACTTCCTTAATTTCATGAGTTGCCTATTAATTTTTTTTGACCCATTAACAAAAACCTCCATCTGCTTCGTAGCGTTGTTTTGTTAGTTGCGATAAACAAAGCTAGAATGGCTTTCTCTTGGACTTCATAAGAGACCCAAAAAATCACTAAAAGCCATTATTTTACTCAACATCCTTGAAGAAACATCTACCTTCGAGAGACCACCTTCAATTGTCCTTCTTGGATCAGTTTTAGTTCCTGATATCTGATTCCTTATTGCCTTTTCTTGAGGTAGACTAATGCAGGGGCATTTTCACACTGGGCTCGAGTGGGGTAGCCTGCGTAAAATGGGGCACACTCGGGGTGGGGTGGCCCGTGTGGGATGGGCTCACGAGGGGTCGTGTCGACCGAGACCCTGGATCTGGGCAATGAGATTAAGGAATTTAATCTTACGCCCCATTTTTTTTTTTTTTTGATCGGTAATCTCATGTCCCCATCAGTCGCAGCTTTTGGGAGTATTAGTTTAATGTCTTGCATCATAGATCCAACTCAACTACCCGACTGTACAATACAACACAAGTATCCATGTTACTATTTTCAATTAAGGACCCATGCTTTGTATTAGCCTCCCCTCCCTCCTCCACATCTATATAATTCTCATTCTGCTCCTCCGTAATATTTGTTTCCCTTCCTACACCCTTAGAACTCCATTTCCCGTTACTACCTTCGTCACCACATGAACGGCTTGTTGATTCCCTCAATAATAGTGAGAACGAGTTTTCTGATGTTGAGAATTCATAATTAACCAATGCTCTATTCCTACTTAGGCCCTGTTTGTTAAAATGGAATTTCAGCACTTATGTCTGAATTTCTGACTTTTCAGACATTTGTGAAATTTAGATGTGTTTGGTAATGAAAAAAATAAGTGCTGAATGGCTAAAATGATTGAAATTTCTGGTGATTTTTTTCAGCCTCCCTCCAATCAAAACGTTGTCGTGCGTGCGAGCGAATTATTTCGCGCGGGCGCGCAAGCGGGCGTACGAGCCTCACGGGGGCTGCGGAAGCCCCCTTAATCGGGCAAGAAAGCTTATCACTTATTAAGCGATTAATGATAGAACGCGCTAAGTGATTTGTGTTTATGTAATATTTCGTTTCCACCGAAAATGTCCCTCGGTACTTTTGAAAATGACAACATTGCCATTAAAGATATATAAAATGTCTTCAATGAATCTTTTCCACGGTCTCCTCTTCAACTTCAACGAAGAAATAGAAACAGAGCTTCCCGACTTCGATCACGACGATCACAGGTACGTGATTCAGCTTAGCTCTTCCTCTCCTCTCTTCCCTTCTTCTCTTTCTTTGGGAAAACCCTAACGTTAGGGTTTTGGGAAACCCCTAGATCAAGGTTTTGCAGATCTCCACCAAACCCTAACCTTATTGAAATTGATTTGCATAATCAATGTGGCATTTTCTTAAGTAGGAGTTTGTTTTCATTCTCGATCTCTAATAGGACTTCGATATCCATGTCAACTTATGATGGAACCATCCCTCTATCTTTGGCGAACTTATCATTGTTTTGATACTTGATTGTCATCAATGGTGAATGTCTGGATAATTTTTGTTAGATGGTACTTGGAAAGGTTGCTTCATTTCCACAACAGATATCTATAAAATAGCTGGTTTTATGGTGTATTTCTTATCTCCATGTTGGCAAAGACAAACTACTCAGTTTCATATTCCAATTTTTCTTCTTACCTTTAATTTTAATTCAAAACTCAATACCCATCTTGAATCCCATATTTTTTTTGTTGTGTTGTTGTTAGTCGAATGACGAAGTGGGATTTATGTTGCTGACCTTAGTTGGAATAAGGTGTAGATGGTAGATGGTAGATGATGATGATGATGTTTCTCTTATCTTCTTCAGTAAAGATTTGAGGCACTTGTGATTCAGAAACAGGGTTGGATTCATCTACTTTTGAGGCAACTTTCTTTTGAGATCTTTTGGATAACACCCAACATGGTTGCATTCATTTACTTGGACAAACCATCTTCAAGAGAAATGGTAAAATATTCTTAGACGAATCAGTATGTGTAAAGTGGGGTTAATGAAAGATTATGTGTAAAGCATCCTTAGACAAATCAGTTCACTATTAGAGGACTGGTTTCATCATGTTATGTTACCAACTCACAATGAGTTGTTGCTGCACTCTAGCATACAGTTTGCATTTCTGCTGAAGGTGATGTGTATACATTTGGAGGCAATCAGTTTGGGCAGTTAGGAACTAGTGCAGATCAGGCTGAGGTATCCCTATTAATGAATTCTATATTCATAGAGAAAGGAAATAACAAGAGGAAAGTGAGGTACCTGTTGGAGAGCCGTATGTGTAGCATTGGCATGATGTACACATGACACATGTAGCGAGAGGAACTACAAATAGCCACCACCCTGATTAGTGATTTCTAAACGTTGGAAAGAAGTCATTTTCATGGGTTAATTTTAACCGTGGAATTGAGCAATACTGAGCATTATTTGTGGTACAAATCAAGGTTTAAAGGGGGCCGCTTTAATGGTGTAACGGACTGGGGGCGTTACCGTTAAAACGGATTGAAACGGCCAGGGGCAAAAATTAAAAAAAAATGGAATTTAACGGAAAAAAATGAAAAAAATGGCGCTCAAATTCATCAACAAATTTAACGGAATTTTTTCACAAAATTTTCTAGAATTTAACGGCTGGTAAAACGATTTTAATGGCCATTAAGACGATAAAAATGGCCGTTTTTTCTAAGTATAAAAAAGGTTTTTAACGTAATGGGCTTGGGGCGTTATCATTTTAACGGCCGTGAAAATGGTTTAAACGCCGTTTTCTTAAACCATGGTACAAATATCTAGAGGTTTGAAATCGCTAATCAAACTTTTTTTGGTATGTAGGTCAACCTTGAATGGGCCAAACATCCAAATGGTCAGTGTCCTTTAAGAGTGTGCCACATGGTTCATATTGTGGTATTTCACTCGTAATCTAAAGGCCTTGCCAAGCAACGGTTTAGTAAGGAAGGGTGGAAGGATTAATTGCCTATTGGTTCCATGGTTTAGTAAGGAAGGGTGGAAGGATTAATTGCCTATTGGTTCCATGTCATGACAAAGAATGAGCAAAAAGAGAGGAAAGTAGGTTGGTTCTACTTTTTTTCCTTTCAGTCCATGCCATGACACAGAATGAGCAAAAAGAGAGGAAAGTATGTTGGTTCTACTTTTTTTCCTTTCATCAAAGTATCAGTATTTGGATTATCAGTATTTGACCATTGATCATGATTACTTGGGTTTGGCTCTTAGGAGGATGGCGCAAACTAGGATGCTAGTAGGGCAAGTTGGGGTAATCCAGCAGATAAAAAACTCTTTATAGATTTTTGTCTCTAAGAAGCAAGTAATGGAGGAAGAGCGGGAGGTACATTGAAGCCCACCTCTTGGACTAGAATCAAAGAAGAATTGAAGAAGCCACTTGGAAAAAAGTTTTACCCAGAAACAACTGAAAAATACTTGGGACTACATGAAGAAACAATATACCATGAAGAATCATACTTGGGACAAGCTCAACAAATGTTAATGTCAAATTTGCGAGGTTAACTTGCAAACCAACTTGTTTGAGGAGACTTTAGATGTTTTGTTTATTTACTATTGTTTGAGATCATGTATTTTGAGTCCATTAGAGGGCCAACAAAAAGGATATAAGGGCAAATATGTCAAATGACCAATTTTTAGACATTCTGATTTATGTTTACCAAACAGACTTAACACTTAAACTTCAGTACTTTATATTCAGCACTTTAAGCTTTCAGTACTTAATTCAATGATAAGTTTCCAGTTTAACAAACGTAGCCTTACTATGTTTTTCCCCTTAGATGATGATTCGAGATTGTAGTCAGCCATATTCCTTGATAGGCATCGACCATTAGTAAGCATTTCTTTGCCAGCTTCATCATTAGAATATACCTTTGCGTCCAACACATGCATACCTTTCTCCGTGAGCCATCTGCATTTGTTGAGTCCCATTGTCCCCTTTTGGTCCGTAGATGCATCTTCATCAGTAAGGGAATCGGCCAGAAGTTTCCCTCTAATGAAATTACTAAACCCCCTATTAGATTTACTTACCAACCACTCTCTAGAAAGATTACTATAATAAGAGGGGCATGAGATTGGTAAGCTTGAAGGGAAACAAGAGTTTCAGTATCAAAATCTCAGCCACATTTGATGGAAGAGAGAGACCCTCACTTGAGTTTACGTTAGATATATGTGGAAGAGATTTTGTTACTCCCATGCATCACACTCCGCTCTGCTAATGCCTTTTCCATCTTTGGATTAAGACCACTCCCCTTTGCAATGGCAACGACTTTCTTACCATCGGATCTTGGATTGAGACCACCCCTGTAACGATTAACTCCACTTGTCAAAAGGCTTTTCCTATGTGATGGTGGTATGCCTAGGGATTTAAAATTTGAAATGGATTGTACACCTTTGTACCCTTGCCCAATCATTGTAAGCTATGTTTATTTTGCCACCTGGCCCCTTCTTAATCGTACTGAAGTGGTGAGCTTGATTTGAAGAAATTTTAGCATCCGCCATAAAATCCATTCCATGCACTTTACCTACTTTATAAAGTCCTCTAATCTTGTGCAACTTTCCACCTGCCTGTCCGTCACCACCATATGAATTGATGCCAGCACTTTTGTCACCTCCCTTACACGTGGATTAAAACGAGACAACTCTTCTTATTCTTCCTTAGATTAAAACCGGATCCTGCTTGCAACTGGCCCTATCTTCACCTCCCAGTACAATTGGTTCATCAATTTCCATCCCTGCATTATATAATTCACCGCTATCTAAGATTGGGACCAATTGAGGTATATTTTCTACGTTTTTTCCTCTGATTTTCAAGCAAATAACGATAGGAAATTCTTGGTTATGAAGAGCTTCATCGATTTTCATGGTCCTCCACAGAACTCTCCCACCATTTGAAACAAGGCCAGAGTGCATAGATGAAACAAGATACCTCTAATGAAACCTATCTGTCCTGCCTAAGCTTCTCCGTGGTGAATGATTGACAGATGACCACCATATGTGGATTGATACTATATCATCTCCAATACAAAGAGATCCCGAACTGCACCAGAAATCATATTCACGTCTTGGTCGACGAAAAAAAAACCCGTGCCTTCTCCAGTGATGGACATATGAATCGATTTTGAAGCAGATTTCGTTCTTATATGGCCACCTCAACGTCTTCCCACCTTGGATCTTCAACCAAGGAGTCGCATGTAACAACTCTACTCCAAGCTCCGAAATCTTGAGGGTCTCCTCGATGCTCCACATTTATCATCCTACTGCCTCCGATAACGATCATTGCACCATCAATAGTCTCCAATGGTGTATTAGCGTGGAATGACATCTTGAGATACATAAGATCTTCTTACCGCTTAAACTTTCTGAGAGCAGCCCTAAAAGACTTCCAACCTAACAACATCTAACTCATGGGGACTGAAGTCCATCTGTTTCTAGAGTTTGGAACAATCTCAATGAGCTTAAACAAAAAGGTCATCTGGTGTTCATCCTTTCCACAAACAGGGTTCTGCTTTTGCACGATAACTTTCGCTGGGAACACAACATAGAGTAGCCCGGTCCTATCTCTACAATCTACAACCTGGTTTCCTTACCACCTTCAGTAATCTCCAGCTCAAGGGCCTCCAGTTCAAGGGCCTCCAACTTTATGGTCTTTGCTTCCATGGCTATTATTTTCCATCTGTCCATCTTCATGTCAAAAATGGACTCACTCCTTGCCCTGGAAGTGACTCACCTCATATTCCATGGTGAAACCCTCAGGTTCACTTTTTTTTTTCTGTCTCTAGCAAGACCACATCACTGCCAATTATTGTGTACAATCACCCTTGAATGACAAAATGAAAGATCAATTACTTCTATCTTGAACCACGAACGACAAAATGAAAGATCAAATACTTTTATCTTGTTCTTTAAGTGAATGAAAGGAAGAAAAGAAAAATATGAAAAAAATTGAGATTTTATTATGGAGTTGGTAAGGTCGGTGATGCAGGACATCAAACCAATACTCCCAAAAGCCGTGACTGATGGGGGTGTGAGATTAAATTCCCCATTGCCCAAATCCAGGCCCTCGGTTGAACCCTCCTCCGTAGGTCCCATTTCACACGGGCCATCCCACCCGGAGGGATTTACGCAGGCTGCCCCACTTGAACCCGGTGTGAAAATGCCCTACATTAATCACCCCTAGTGAGGAGTTTCGAACATGAGACCTCCCGCTCTGATACTACTTTGATGCAGGACATCTAACCAATACTCCAAAAGTTGCGACTGATGGGGGCATGAGATTAAATCCCTTTATCTCATAGCCCAAATCCAGGCCCTCGGTCGAACCCTCCTTCATAGGTCCCATTTCACACGGGCCATCCCACCTCGAGTATGCCCCATTTACACAAGTTGCCCCACTTGAACCCGATGTGAAAATGTCCCTACATTAGTCGGTGTGTTTTGATTCAACGAATTGGGTTCAAAAACCTGTCTTTTCTCGTTTGCCTACAAAAGAAAAGAAATTTTTTATTTGTTTTTTTTTTTTTTAAAACTGAGGGTATCCGGGCCTGTTAGAGCACCCGACTAGTCCCCTGGGGCACGGCTGTACCCCTTCCACACGTGCCAGGTAAAACTGGGGTAAATCCCTAGGGGTGGCCCAAGGGGGGGTTGAACTCAGGACCTCCGCTTCCTGAGGTGGGGTCTTGGCCATCTCCACCCAGCCCTCGGGTTTTTTTCCTCTCTTGTATTACGTTCTTTTGTTTTTTTGGTCTTTTTTAATAGCAAATGTATTTACACTAAAGGGGGATTCGTGTGTTGCTACGTAGTGTTCTTGTTAGGGGTGGAGTTGTTTTTGGTGGTGTTAAGGAGGTTTTGTGAAGATTATTCAGGCACAAATCGCATCAAATAGTGGATTGGGCTTCAAAGAACTAGTTCTGTTGGATGATGGTGGATATCCTATTGTATATTTTAAGCTTTTTTGGGAGAGAATACTTTCTTTTATCATCTGATTCATCTCTCTTTTGCATATATAAGTTTCGTATTTTAGGTATTACAAGTTTTAAGTAATCATGATGTATTTTCTTGCTTGTTGAGTATGGGCAATTACTGGACTGAGACCGTCATTGCGTTGAGCAGTTTATTTAGAGGGAGATGGATCTTAGATGGTAGCATGGATGATATAGTTGTGTGTTTCAAGTGTAGGCATAAGGGATTGATTGTGAGCAGACTAGGATTTTACGAGGTGTTGGTGCTGGGGATTTTAGGGTGAAGTGGAGTGGATTGTATGCTGTGTTTCTTTTGTGTGTTTTAACCTTTTGAATCAATTTCTGTGAGTTGACTGTTGGATATACTTGCCACCCCATGAGGGGTGTTCTTGACGTGCTTTTGTTCTAATTTTTTCAGAAGAACTAAAACAAAAAGGTAGCAGATTTTAGTAAACTTCACTGAGTCCCTCGAATGAGTAATTCTTTTAGTCAGCTCAACTTGATTTAGTCTCAGAGTAACTTTTTGAGTTGACTTGTGACTTGATTTTCTCCTGGATTGATTCTCAAATTGATCCAGCCTTAAGTTGAGTGACTCTAGGTTTAGAAAAAATGTTCTTTTAAAATAGCATTTGGATAGAGATGAGGGCTGCTCGACATGGCTCCCATTTCCATACCCATGAGGTGTCTTCTTGTTGCAGGTTCAAATTTGAAGTATTGAGTACAACAGGGCATGAGTATATGATGTTTGATGATAAGAATTCTACATACTTCCAACTTTCAGGAAGTTCATCTTTGTTAGTTAAATTGGGTGTATTTGTACCGCAGTGGTTTCTTTTCTTTTCTTTTGTTTTTCTCCTTGCCCAACAAGTAAATTTGATGAATTGACAGCTCCCCGAGGAGTTGGTGTAAACATGAATTGACAGTGAACCCTTACTATGGCTATCCATTCATGACCATCTCTTTTGATGACCATATCATCAACATGCATCTAGTTCTACTTGGTATTTTAGGTAAAGAAGAATAGTTTGCTCTACCTTTATTCCTTTAGAGCTAGAGAAAGAGTCACATCCACAATTGAGGGATTGATTGTGGACCACCCTTCAAATGGATGTGGTTGAAGAACAAGCTGGACAGCAACTGTTCTCTTAATCTATGACAATCGCTACTTGTATAACACTTTTCAACTGCTGATTTTAAACACAACAGTACCACTTCTTCAATGGAGCACTATGAGCAGCACTTGAATTTTGAAAGAAGTCCAAAGAAAACATCCTTAGAGGAATGCACTGACAATGATTTCTTGAGTGAGGATGTCAATTTTCATTGGTGATGATTGAGATCCAACACTTTTGCACATACATGGTGGCATAAGGCGTAGCTAGGGTGTACCAAGTCTCAGTTGTCCTCACTATACCGTTTTCACCATTCAGCCCATTTGTTCTTCACTCAGGATCATCCAAATAACTTTTTAAGGTCATGATGTTATGCTCCGACAACAGGGTCACCAAAAAAAAATGGACCCTACAAAACAATGTCACCAAAAAGGAAGCATTTATGTCTAGTTGGATGTCGGCCCATCCTCTCCTACAACCATAAGGATAAGCTATGTGAAGTTAGTCCTTTCGCAACTATTAAATTAAGTTTTTAAAATTTTGATGCCTTAACTATGCATGTATAAACTTGGCCTTTTGTTGGTTTTCTCTTCAATCCTATACCTTTAACCATGTCAAACTATTCTCGAAAGCTTTTATTTTGATGTCCTTTTTTTGTTTAGATAAAGAGCCAATGCAAAACTGTGTCATAAGTTGTTCATTATGATCGAAGCTCAATCAAACCCCCTCTTGTGAAATTGATGTGATTTAACATAGCATGGGAAATACAAAAGGAAACAACGATGGGGAAAATTTAGAAAAGAATCACTCACAGTAGCAACTAAAAGATCCAACGACACTAGTCCATCGTAGTTTGCTACAAGTCAAGGCAATCTCTAGGGTTTCAAAGGTGCTTTGTTGTGCTGTTTGCTTCTACAGATTTATGGCTTACTAAACCCTCGAATTGATTAAGAAGCTCCTCTCTTTTTGCATGGATCTATATGTATGTACATATCTGTGTACATGTATTTTTTATAAGCATATTATATATAAATCTATGTAAATATCTATCCATCTGTATACATGTATGTTTTTTATTTAGTGTACGGTATGTAAATCTATGTACATATCTATGTATGTGTACATAACTACATATTTGTTCATAAGCTCCCACTTGTTTGTGATGCCCAACATGCCACGTTAACCCCATTAAACTGTGCAGCTAGCTGCTAGGTCAGCAGATTTGGCCTTTTCAATTGCGAAAATAAAATTGAGAAATGGATAAATAATAAAGTGAGGGCAATGAATAAAATGAAAGAATAAGATAGTAAGAGGGAGCTTTCTGCAACTTCAAAGGTGATGTATTAAAGTGACCGATGAACTCCACAAGATCGATTAAATGTGTCTTCTATTCTTGCCCATTTTGTTGGACCAGAGGTTTGCGTACCAAGCGATGTTGGCTACTTCAGAGGGGGAGTTTTGAGAAAGACAAGCAAAGGTTCTAGATATTAGAGTTTGAGAATGAATAGGGCTTTTATAACGGTGGTAGTTGTTGGGCTTTTTGGGTTTTCTTAAGGCTTCACCTTCTTTTTAAAAAATGTGTAGGAACAATAACTGGTGTTAGAACAATTGGTGGTAAGATAAGTGAGTTTCCAATCATAGTGTGATTACACCAAGGATCAACCCAGAGTCCATACCTATTTGCTTTAGTTATCGACGAAGTAACTTCTCATATCCAAGATGAGGCCCCTTGGTGTATTGGTATTTGCAGATGACATAATATTAATTGACAAGACTTGGGATAAGGTAATTGCAAAACTAGAATTCCGGAGGAATGCTTTGAAATACAAAGGTTTTAAAATAAGTCGAACCATGACGGAGTATATGGAATGCAATTTTAGTAAGGATGCACATAGAGATGATCCGCCAATTAAAATTGACAACCAAGAGATACCTCGAAGTGACCAACTTTGTTACCTTGGTTCTATTATTCACAAGGAGAGATTGAAGAGGATGTTGCCCATAGAATTAGAGTAGGGTGGCTAAAGTGGACATGTGCTTTTGGAGTGTTATGTGATCGATATAAATTTCATTATGTTGATGTATACTTTGGATCAACATCAAGTCATGCCTTACGATCTTGATTAACACATTTTTCAAGGTCAACGAAAACGTAAAGAAAGAAACCACGTTTTACATACCTTTCTCCATCGGAGGTATCACCTCTTGTATCTGAATCGTTGATCTTTAAGACGATCGTAGAATGCTGTTGGGAGTATTGGCAACCTCCAACCTTTGGATGATGATGATGATGATGGAGAGCGCTTTGGAGGATGCTTCCTTTTGCTATTTGGTAGGAGTTATGGAAAGAGAGAAACCGCCGTATCTTTGAAGACAAGGAGGCCAATAGCGAAGAGATTACCATGAACATCAAAGCTACGCTATATTATTGGGGGCGGCAAATCCGGAGCTTAAGCCTTTCAGATTTGAAGAGTTCGTCTTCCGGTGGGATCGTTTAGTCTCGTAGTGGTTTCTTCTGTGGTGGTTTGTGTTCTTGGGGCTTTGGGGGTCTTTTTGCTCTTGCAGCTTTCTTTTCTTTTTGTCTTGGTTGTACAGTTTAGGGCCTTCTCAGCCCTCTTTTAATTTATTATCCTTTACCGATCAAAAAAATGATGATGATGGAGAGGATTTGGTTCTTCTTTTGTCTCTTTTACAACAACACCTCTTCTCTTTGGGTGTGCACACAAGGAGAACGTAATGTGATGGGAATTGATAATGTTTTCTTTTATAGATAGAGAGAGGGAACCTAGTCTAAGTTTAGAAGTTATATGATTCTAACCCAACAAGAATCCCAATAACTTAGAATGTCTTTCCCGTTGCTAATTATAGAGGTTTAAGATTAGGAAAGTCAGATATAGAATCCAAGCCTTTTTATGAAACAAATAAAACAATGGGTCACACTTTTTGGGCTTTTTATGGGCCACGAATCCTATATCTTCTAAAATAAGTTCTTTATTTTATGATTTACGAGATTTAAATCAAATTTTAACTCTAACAATGAGAACGTTAGGTTTGAATCCCTTTGGAAAAAATCATAAGGTGTGCTATGTGAATCTTATGATTTTTTTTTTTAAATCTTATTATTTGAATGAAAACACAAGGCATATTTACAAGATTACTAAGTTTGTACTTTTGTTTTTTTTTTAAACCTTAAACATTGCAAAAAAGTGAATCAATGGGTATTTTTAGTTTTTACTATTTAAACAAATTTATGTCATGTTTCTTGCTACATCTTTCCCATAGACAATAATGCATTTTAATATTGTTTCACAACCAATTCTGGATAAGTTTTCAGTTTCTTGACTTTTTTTTCTTCTCAATATTCTAAGTTAAAAGGGCCCTTCAAGATTAAAAAGAAGTTAATAAAGCCCTTAACAAAGAACTTCTAAGTGGTTAAGGTTTGGGACAAGAAATTGAATGGGATTTTTGTACAAGTATTCTATAGCTTAGGGGAATTATTTGTAGTCAAGTTTTTCTATCCTTTCCCTTTTTCAACATATTGAGTTGATTCTACTTTCAAGAATCATAAACTTAATATTCAACATCAAACAATTCTTGCGATACAATTATTGTAGGAAACAATTTCATGGTAGCATTTTTAGCATGGACTAGAAATGCATGTTTATGCATGCAATTTAAAATATTGAGAATTGAGAATGTTGATAAGAGGTGGGTACTTGTTTGATTTGTCGATGAATTGATTTTACATGTTTATGGCTTTGATACGTTTATTTATTTTGGTGAAAAGGTCTTTTGTTTGTGTATTGGTGAAATTTGGTCATCACCATAAGCCTTATCCCAACTATATGGGTCGTCTACACGATTCATGTTCCTCCATTCAATTCAATCAAAAGCTCTCTTTTGATAAGGCAATTTTTTTAAAAATCTCCTATCAAAATCTCAACCCACATCCTTTTTGGCCTTCCCCTTGCCCTTTTTTGAACCTTCATCTTGAACAATCCTTCTCACTGGTGTAGTCAATGGTTTGCATTGGACATGATTGTCACTTAGTGGGGCTACTTTCATAATTTCATCAATGTGTTGATTTCTGTTTTTGCCTTTCCTAGTGTTTCCACACATCCATCACAACATCCTTATCTCATCTAGCTAATTTTATGAATTTGTTTCTTGATTTTCCAACACTCTTCTCCATAAAGCATAGCCGATCTTATTCCTATTTTGTTAAATTTTCCTTTTAGTTTGATTGATATGCATCGATCATATAGCACTCTGGAAGCAATTATTCCATTTTAGCCACCCAAATCTAGTTCTATCATCTATGGGCAATGTCCTCCCCAAATTGTGAATTCTTTGTAAGTTTCTCTAAATTATTGTCATTACTTGGTAGTGTTTGTACAAAACCTTGTCATAATAGCATGGATTATGGAAGTTAGGCATATTATATATTTTTTTATTTTTTCGGAGATTAATATTTTTTTTGTCAGAGGTGGTAAAGCAACTCTTATCAAGAATACTTTATCCAATCTCCCCATTTTGCTACCTCACCATTTTTTCCATCCCAACAAGTGTTACTAATAATTGGAGAAACTGGGAGGGACTTCTTATAGTGTGGGAAAGATGATGTCCACGAGTTTAACCTAGTTAATTAGAAGATGGTTTGCAAGGCAAAACAAGTGGGTGGTTTTGGCTTCAGGGTGTGGGGAGGACTCTTGGTTACAACTCTTTTCAATTTGCATTTTGCTTTGTCGAGTCTTCAAGGGGCCCTTGTGAAGGATTGTGTTTATCAGAGAGGGCAGTAGCATATCTTGGAATCTAAGCCTTAGAATGTTAATAATTAGGAATTAGAAGATCTAGTTATCCTTCTAAATTGGCTTGGAGGGGTGGCTTTGGCAGATAACGAGGATAGGAGGGTGTGGAAGTGGGATCCTAATGGCGTGTCTTAGTGGTGTGTTCACTGTGTGGTCATTCTTCTCGAAGATAGCTGTCTCAAGTTCTCTTTACCAGCCAAGCTTATGTGGAATTCTCATGTCCTTGCTTGCGTTCTTTGTTTGGATGGCTATGCTTGATAAGATTTTGACGATAAATCATTTGATCAAGGTTCTAAACTTCGACTTCGCCTTAAATTTCAGTTAGTTAAAATTCGAAATTAATTAAGAGAAGTTCAATTTGATTTTTTATAAAAATTCACTAACTTAGAGAAGTTTGGAGAATTTTTGCCAAAATGTTGGTAAATGTTTTTGCAAGTTTTGTACTAAAAAGGCTAAACTATGAGAAATTAGCCAATTTTTACTATTTACTTCGAATTAAACGAATTAATTTGGTGAATTTTTGTACTAAAAAAGGCTAAATTTTGAGAAATTAGCCGAATTTTTACTGTTTACTCCAAATTAAACAAATTAAACAAATTAATTTGTTAAATTTGAGTCAAATTTCTGTAAATGTTTTAATGCATGTACACTTCAATTCGGTCATTCAAAATTCAGCGAATTTTGGTCAAATTTCGTTGAATTTTGTTGAATTTTAAAACCATGGATTTGATTAGTAGGGAAAAGCTTCTTCCCAATATGTGCCTCGTGTAAATCGAGTGTTGAGATAATAGATCATTTGCTCATTCATCGTCGGTTCACCGGTGAAGTTTGGGGAGCTTTCTTTTGATCTTTCGGCATATATTGGAATGTTTAACGAGTGGTTGAACTTTTTCTTGTTTGGTCATACAATGTCTTTGCGGCTCGTGGCCATATTTGTTGAAGCTTACTCTCTTTTGCTTTGTGCTGGACTATTTGGAAGGAGAGGAATAGTGTCGTATATTTAAGGGTAAAGAAGAGAAGTTGATGCCATCGGTTTGAAGATGAAAGCTTTACTTTTTCATTGAATTTAGAAGATCTTGTTTTGAATTTAGATGGGAGGAGATTGTGCACGATTGTTGTTTGTTTGGTGGTCTTCTCTATTTGTGGATCAAGGCTTTTTCGTTAAGATTCTATCTTTTCTCTTGTATGGTGGGGTTTTGCCGCCTTTTTTCAATACAATGCTTATACTCCAAAAAAAAAAAAAAAAAAAATTCTATCCACTTTATTCCTATCAGCATTATATTAACTGCTCCAAGGCAGTTAAGGGCGCAAGGTGCACATAAGGCGCAAGGGGTCCAAGGCGAGGCACGCGACTGATTAAAGCGAGACGCAATATATTAAAAAAATAATAAGAAATATAAAAAAGTATAACAAAGCGAGATGAATTCTAAAGTGTTACTATATGCAAAGTAAGCAATAAAAAAAAAATAAAAATACAAAGCAAATAACTAATAACCAACATTGTAAATTGCAGAGAGTGAACATCATAGCCCAAAAGCAGTCCTAGTTATCATTATTGTCTTAGTTGCATTTAACAAATTAAATAGTAAAAACTTAAATAGTAGATGGGTGTAAGAACTGGATACCAAGATAGTTAAAGGCGCAAGGCGCACTTAAGGCGCTAGGACCTCTAGCGCCTGAGGCGCAAGACGCAAGGCGCAAGGCGCAAGGCGAGGCACACGCCTGATTGAAGCAAGGCGCAATATTAAAAATTATAAGAAATATAAGAAATATTAAAAAAAAAAGAAAAATAACATCATAAAATAACAAAATAAGTAATCATTAGGCCATAAAACATAAAAGATAGCAAATGTCGAAAATCTCAAGTAACCCAAAAGTAGTTCTAGTTAACATTGTCATTATCTAAATACAAAACAAGTAATCAAAAAGCCATTAAACATAAAAAATAGCAAATGTTCAAAATTTCAAATAGCCCCAAAATTAGTTCTAGTTAACATTGCCATCATTTAAAATATAATCATTAGCTTCATCTCATCATCATCAGATGTGTTAGCCTCCTCAATATATTCTTCTTCTTCTATCTCCTCTGAATTGGCCACTTCCTCTTCTGGCTCCCTTATTAAAGTCCTTGCTCTTACTCTTGACCTTGATTGTGATATAGTATTTGATGTTGATTCACCAACTCTAGCAGCTCTCACAACAACACTCCATATCAAGCTATCATCCTCAAACACCAATTCATCTTCTGCTACTCTACATTCTGTTTCCATCTCCCCAAGTAGTCATTCATTGCTTTCATCAATGTCTTTCAATGAGATAGGTTCAATTGTATCTCTCATATCATACCGATGTTTAATATAAGCCAAAGAATAAAAATTTTACAAAAAAACATGTATTTTAGTGAGGCCCACGCCTGGAGCCTGGTTTGAGGCACGCGCCTTACTAAACCCGCCTCTCCTTGACCCTTCTAAGGCGCTTTAGGTGTGTCTTGTGCCTGAGGCGCGCGCCTTGACTACAGGAGATTGGATATAAGAAATTGGCGTAGATCTAGATGGACTCTTATTATCAGTATCCTATAATAACAACAGAGCAGTACTAAGGATCTTGGAAACCAATTACTCAGATTTCATAAAACAGCTATATTAATAAACTGATCAATAACCCATAATAGCAGCACAGGAGTACAAAACTACAAATAATATCTGAAACCCATTTACAAATAATCCATAAAACCGTAGTACACATAATAGCTGATTGTTAACATTTGAAGATCTACTAATAATAATAAAAACAAAAATAATAGTAAATGCCAGAATTCGTATTCCAAAACCCATGTAAAAAACCAAATGTATGAAAAAAGATAAATGAAAAATGAAACCTTAGTAAGGCGCCCACCTCATGTGCCTTCCGCCTTGCTCGAGGCGCTCACCTTGAGCATAAGCTGTACACCTTATTAAGGTTGCATCGCCTTGGACCACCTGAGGCGCTATAGGTGCGTCTTAACTACACTGCTGAATTCCCTTAGAGGGGTGAGATGCTTGAGGAATCAAGTTTTGTAGAGTAATTGTTTGTGTTGTAGTTCATTAAATGCAGACTTGCAGAGTTATATATTTAAACAAGCAGTTTAAACCTAAACAAACAATATTTATGACGATTTGTATATAATGATAAAAATGCAGTTAGGAATGACTGCTCCAGGTCTCCTCCATATCTTTTTTTTTTATTGATAATTGTATGAGAATGGTTTCCAAGTTTTGTTGCATTCATAGTTAATATGCACTGCTGTTATACTTCAAGAAAGTTCAGTGGATTTTATTCTTACCGATTCCAATTTCTGTATTGAAGATCAGAATAACTACTACTGCCTTTAGTTTCCATTATATATTGTGGTCCTTTGATCTACTTGTTTTTTTGTTGTAAATACATGCTTTTAGATCTAAGATCCTAGTTTTCAAAGAACCTATTCAGAGAATATCAATTCTTCTGCATGCAGGTCTATGTAGTCTTATCCGACGAAAGAACTGGACATACTTTCTAACTATTTGGTTGGAACTATTCACTGAAGTGGTTTCAATTTCGTATAGAATTTGTGCTTGCATATGTTATGTGCTTGCTGGTATATTCACCATGTCCAACAATTTGGGGTCACAACAGTTATCAATACCAAGCAAGCGAATAACACAGGTTGAACACATGCCCCATAGTCCGGGGTCACAGCAATTATCAATTTCGAACAAGAGAACGACGCAGATGTTACCCATGTCCCATAATCTGGGGTCACAACAATTTTCAGTTCCAAGCAAGCGAATGTCACAGATGGTACCCATGTCTAATAATCTGGGGTCACAGCAATTATCAGTTCCAAACAAGCGAATGGCACAGATAGAACCCATGTCCAGTAATTTGGGGTCACCGCAATTATCAGTACCAATCAAGCGAACTACACAGATGGAACCATCTCCGAAGGGCCAAAATGAGTCATTTGAATCAGTCAGGGCCAAACTGAGGGAATCATTAGCTGCTTCATTGGCTTTGGTTCCTCAGCAGCAAAGGAAACTGCTAGCTGTAGGAAAGAATTCGCAGGGTGAGGCTGCAAGCACTTCGAAGCCAGCGGATGAGGAGACTCAACTGGCTGAATCCGCTTCTAAAATCGTAGATGTTGCCTCACGCCATATTCCTGAAAAGCCTTTGGAGAACTTGTCCTCCAAAGATGAGGACTGTGCTCAGAAGCTTAATGATGGCCAGAGTTCATCTCAGGAGATAGTCAATGAAAATACAGAAGCTGCTACACAAACCTCGAAATGCGATGGGCAAGAATTCCAATTGAAGTATGCTTTGCTCGATGAAGATGTTTCATTCGGCAGCAACTTCCTTATTAAAGATGAACTTTTGCAGGGAAATGGGCTATGTTGGGCATCGGATATTGACTTAGAGGTTGCTGAAGCAAAGGAAAGTCATTGTGCCAAAAGACCCAAATTGGTGCATGAGGATGTGGGTGGAGATGGGGGAGACGAGGCACTTCCACAAACTCTTGCAACTAAAATTGAAGCTGAACTCTTTAAATTGTTTGGAGGTGTTAATAAGAAGTACAAGGAGAAGGGCAGGTCTCTTTTATTCAATTTGAAAGATCGCAGTAATCCAGAACTGAGAGAGAGAGTAATATCTGGTGAAATCTCACCTGAACGTCTTTGTTCTATGACTGCAGAGGAACTTGCTTCAAAGGAGCTCTCTCAGTGGAGAATAGCAAAAGCAGAAGAGCTTCAACATATGGTGGTTTTGCCAGATTCGGATGTTGATATCAGACGTTTGGTGAAGAAAACACATAAAGGCGAGTTTCAAGTAGAATTTGAACAAGATGATAGTGTTTCTGTGGAGGTTACTCTTGGGGCAAGTTCACTTTCTCAATTTCGACCCAAAACGGGTGAGACGGAAGCTCAACTTCCATCTAAACCTAATGAAACTGAAACATCTGAAGTTACTAGACACGAGAAGGCTAACTTAGAAGATCAAAGTCTTCAAAGTAGCGTAACTACTATTCCGCATGATGGGACTGATCTTATGCAAGGGCTCATGGTCGACGAATTGAAGGATGCGGAATTTCTTCCTCCAATAGTTTCTCTAGATGAGTTCATGGAGTCACTTGATTCAGAGCCACCATTTGAAAACTTACCAGTGGATGGTGGACAAACAATACCCATATCAGGTGAGAACAAGAGCTCAGATGTGGAGTCCAAATTAGAGTCCGCAGATCTTGGTTCAATAGATCCTGTGGATTCTTCCCTGGATAAATCTGGCGAAACAGGGGTGAAATATACGAGGACACATAGTAACCTAATATCCAGCGACATTCATATCGAATCAGAAGCTACTCCCCCTTCTAAGGGCGAGCATGTCTGGGAAGGCTTACTTCAGTTGAGTATTTCGGCCATGGTCAGAGTAATAGGCTTCTTTAAAAGGTGCGTTTCTTGTCAGTTTAACATTCTTTTCATTGGATGTTGTTCCTTGTTATATATTATTGTTGTATCTCTATAGTTTACGCTTCACGAAACAGATGTTCAGTTTTGGATTATGTGCCGTCAGAAGTTATTTATCATTGACGTATAATGAAACATACAATCTACATAGTTTCTTTGTCAAAACCCCACCCCACCCCACCCCACCCCCACCCCACTCCCAGCATTTTGGAAGTTACCAAAAGCCAGATTATTAATTGGTATACATGCCCGACAGTCAGTCCATCTATGTGCAACCAAGTGTCTCATTATTACTCGTGCTGCATTAAGTTTTTCAAATGCTAACTTCTTGTCTGGCAGATGGGAAGTTGTTTGTCATATCTTGGTTGCATCCAAATTAGAGGGTGTTCTTCATTTTAGGATATCCTTTTGCTCGGTTCACTATGGATAGTGGTTGGTAGAGTAGTAGTTGTCACTATTGGAATGCTGTTCTAAATCTATGGTTATATTGGATAATTTGGCTTCCACCATCATCATGATCATCAGCCTTATCCCATGGGGTTGGCTGCATGAATACTGTTCCTCCATTTAATTTTGTCTAAATCCATCTCTTTCATTAATCCAAGTTTCGTAAAATCTCCTCTCAAAACCTTACTCCATGTCTGTTTGTGGCCTTCTCCTCTCCCTTTTAGACCCTTCGACTTGCACATTCCTCCTCATTAGTGCTGTCATTGGTCTTCACTGTACATGACCAAACCATCTCAATTGACTTTCCGTCATTTTGTTACCTATTGGGGCTACTTCTATATTTTCACAAATGTGTCCATTTATAATTTTGTCTTCCACACATCCGTCTTAATATACTCATCTTAGCTTCCTCATTTTATGAACACTTGTCTTGATTGCCCAACATTTTGTTTCATAAAGCATCACCGGTCTTATTACCGTTGTATAAAATTTTCCTTTTAGTCTGATTGGAACACGTTGATCCTCCTCAATATCTCCCTCTTTATGAATAATATAATCAAGGTAAGATCCTCCTTTAACCGGAAGCATATCTCCACTTTGACCACCTCACATTAATTCTATGGGTAAGATCCTCCTCAATATCTCCCTCTTTATGAATAATATAATCAAGGTAACAAAATTGATCTCTTCGAGGTATCTCCTGGTTGCCAATTTTAATTGGCAACTAATCTCTGTGCATCCTTAGTAAAATTGCATTTCTTATACTCTGTCTTGGTACGATTAATTTTAAAATCCTAAGAAAGCATTCCTCTAGAGTTCTAGTTTTGCATTGACCTTATCCCTAGTCTTGTTAACTAATAATTTGTCATTTGCAAATAATATATACCAAAGGGCCTTATCTTGGATATGAACAGTTACTTCATCTATGACTAAGGCAAAAATGTATGGACTTAGGGCTGCTCCTTGGTGTAATCCTAATGTGATTGGAAAGTCACTTATCTCATCACCAATTGTTCTAACACCAATTACTGCTCCCGCTCCCTTATACATATCTTTAATGATGACAATGTATCCATTTGGGGTTTTCTTGTTTCCCAATGCCCACTAAATTAATTCTCTAGGGATCATATGCTTCTACCAAAAATAAGTATTGGATGATTTGGCTTTTTTGTCAGTTTTGTACATGAAGATGGACAACTTGTCAAATGGAAAGGTTCATGGCATTGATAATTAAACTTAGCCATCTTGGCCATGGCACCTATGAACGGTCATGCTTCAAACATTAAAAGATTCATATTTACTTTTTAAGATTCCCCATTTTGCATTCGTACATGCTCACATTTTTTTTTGTTTACATTTAGCTTACTTAATACTGGTTTAATTAGTCAACATGAAATGCCTTGAGGAATTACTTATTGCGTTTTTCCAAGAGGCATGACATAGGAACATAAAAGAGTTTCTCAGAAATCTCATATTCATTAATAGTATGCAAGTTGTGTGCTTATTACTATGTAACAAGGACATCGACACGGGTGTCAGTGTCCGACACTGATATGAGGTGTCGACATGTCAACTTAAAAAAATTGATACGGGGACACGTCAGTACATATATATATATATATATATATATATTCTAATTTTTTCATATGTATCTCTACTATCCTTAACGAATGTGGTTATTGCGTGATAGTATTTTTCATAAATCCCGAAAAAGCCCCTATCTGATTGTTCTTAGCAATGGCTGCGATCAATGGTGTTTGTCATTTCATACTTTTACGACGGGGTTTTCCTCTTTACCCACCCTACACAATGATGTAAACTAGTTACTTTATCGAAACTAGACCTCGTAATATGACTAAATCTCGTCCAATACAATTGTTTTAACACATTTGAAATGTTGGAACATGATGGGGAGAGTCAGAACTAGTTTGCCCTTTCGTGCGACAAGGTATCTAATTGGACTCAATTCTGAGTCATACAAGCCAATGATTATAACTAGTTAATTTTTCGAAACTAGACCTCGTAATATGACTCAATCTCTTCTAATATAATTATTTAACACATTTGAACTATTTGAACATGATTGGGGGATAGTCGGAACTCGTTTGCCCCTTTCGTGGGACAACGTGTCTAATTGGACTCAATTTTGAGTTTTACACGCCAAAGCCTATAACTAGTTGTTTCTTCGCAACTAGACCTCGTAATATGACTCAATCTCCTCTCATAACGTAATGGGGGAGGTCCAAATCCGTTATAACGGCCATTATTTTCGTTATAACGGCCGTTTTTTAAACCATGCTTAAAATTCCAACTAATAATTTGATTTTAATTTTGTTTGATTGAACCGTCTTGCTGCAAAGAGCCCCTAAGTGACGGGATTAAATTAAATTAGAAATGAAAGCACTATCTCCAATTCGTCTACAATGGGAAAATTAGGGAAGAGTGTGAGATTTTAGCTTTCCTCTCAAAAGAAAGGAAGCTTCATTAGGGTGGTTTTTGACATGGAAGATAAATGAGTGGTCTTTTGGAGAAAGAGTGAGAATAAATAATAGCTTCTATGTTCGGTTGTGTAATGCTTGCACAATCGAGACTTATGCTTTGTCTATGCCTCAGCCTTGAGCCCTGAGTCTTGCGCCTTGGCTGGGTAAGGTGAGGCCAAATCCATGTGCCTCGCATCAAGGCATATGCCTCATGTGCCTTGAGGTGGGACTTTTAGAACATAGATTATGCCATACATAATAAAAAATGTCATAGAAATTAGTACGTAAGTATTAGAAAGTCTAAACAGATGATTAGTTCAGATTATTATATCTCACGACACAAGGCGGGTAAGGTGAGGCCAAATCCACGTGCCTTGCATCAAGGGGTATGCCTCATGTGCCTTGAGGCGGGACTTTTAGAACATTGATTATGCCATACATAATAAAAAAATGTCATAAAGTTAATACTTGAAGTATTAGAAAGTCTACACAGGATTAGTTTAGACTTTAGAGTATTATTTCTCACATTGCTATGTTGCCCAGATACACCAGTCACCAGGTATACTGGCTCTGACACAGCATTTATTATTAAAATTGCAGTATTCGACATAGATGGGATATCAATTTTGAAGTATCCATGTGGCATAGCTTTAGTATGTTAAATAATACCTTAGCCATTGTCATCATTTGGAAGACGTTTGCGATAGTTTGATTAACTTCAAGTCACGAGTCAAGCACTATTTATCAGAAAAAAGAAGGAAAAATGTGTCAAACTCTAGGGGATTTGACATCATGTTTTGGTTTTTTAAGCTCCATCCTACACTTAATGTTTTCAAACTAAAATCCAGGTAGGTAGAGCTCATGCATGAACATGACAATTCCTAGAACTTATATGTAGTGGTGATAGTGCCATGGGTATCTGAAGATGGGCCAGGCCTGGGCTTGGCTTTTGGTAAAATTTGAATTGGCGGCCCAAGGTCCTATCTAATACAATTCAAATTCAAGTGCGAACACTCTCATGGGCTGGCCGGCTTACAACCCCTACTGAAATATTGAGAAACTAAGAGCCAAAATTTACAGTTTATTGCTCGAAATAATTTCTAGTACATTACAGCCAAATATAGCTTACTTATGACTTGAGGAGATCACAACCATGTAGATCTACGAGCCCCGCTCATATCATAAAATTGTTGTGCAAACAACCTACATACGCTCAAATTAGAGTTATATAGTGTTTTATACTTTTATTCATTTTATATATTCTATCTAAATATTTTTAAAAATTTTAAAATAAAAAAGGTTTTTTGACTAATAATATCCATTTTAAAAGATGATATATAATTGTTGAGAGTATATCTATATCATTGATGCATGCATTTGTTGCCCTACAAGTTTCCTAATTATTTTTCTTTTTAAAAAAAATATTTATATATTTCAATAATTAATTTTTGATTTACAATAAGTAAGATCATAAATAGGTAAATCCATTAGATTTTATATTTGCTATCACTGATGCATGCATTTGTTGTCCTTTAAGTTTTTAATTATTTATAATTCGTTTAATTTTTATATATTTTAAAATGTTATTTCTAATTAAAAATAATATTTAATTCTTAGAATGGTATCAGAAAAGGTAATTAAATCATTATATTTATGCGCACTAATTATTGAAAATAATTTTACATTGATTGCCTATTAGATGCCATATTTATAGATTATGGTTATGATTTCATCAGGTGACACTATTGATCTCGTGTTTGTTACTTTAAATGGTTCTTTATTTAATGATTTTTGTGGTTGTTTTAGGATCTGTTGAATGTTTGCTACTTTTTTGCAATAATTCCCCAAGATCTCCAAAATTTGCAAATTTTTGCAGAACTTCTTTCAACTTGCCTATCCATGACCAATTTATTTTAGGTTTTGATGATGTTAAAATTTGCCAGAACTCACCAAATTATTCGATTAATATGGTGAATTACAGGCGGCTTTTGCATTTTTTATTGCACATGCAATTAACTTGGCAAGTCATAAATCAAACAAATTTGGAGAATTTCGCCAAATTTTTTCTTCTTGGAACCATGGTTAGAACAGATTATTAGAATCTGGGTCCATACTTTTGGGCTCGGTCAATAATCTTTTGGTTACGTGTTGACTCCTAATTGCAAAATCAGTTCTGTCGATGGGTATCCAGGTATGGGGATTTACATCCTCTACAAGGGAAGAAGTGTAGTTTTACTTGTTCATATAAAATATCCTTAACTATCCACCATCCGTCCT
This sequence comes from Euptelea pleiosperma, assembly GCA_035048495.1. Taxonomy (NCBI): domain Eukaryota; kingdom Viridiplantae; phylum Streptophyta; class Magnoliopsida; order Ranunculales; family Eupteleaceae; genus Euptelea; species Euptelea pleiosperma. The sequence goes on along the minus strand of CM068552.1, from coordinate 21,335,760 downwards.
CTGTCCCTCTACTATCTCATACCCTAAACATTTTCCCATCCCCAAGTCTTCACTGAAAAAGAGGGAAACTGAAAAGTCCATGAGAAATCCTCATCTTGCCTCCATCTGATTTGTCTGTTTTAATCTTGAAGGATAGAGTCAGAAAGAAGAGAGGTTGTAAGTTTTTGTTCCTTAGGGGGCTGCGAATCTGGTTAATTTTATTCTTTAGAATCTCTGAAATCCTGACCGATTGGTCTTCCTTTCTAATCTACTGGTCTTTTTTTTTTATTATTAATATCTGCTGTTGATTTTTGTGGATTGAATGTTTATTTTGCTTCAAAATATCAGAATCCTAGATTTAATTTTTAGTAATCTTTAATGCCTGCATTTTTGGGATCAATAAATTATGAGATTGATTTTTTATGAATAGATTATGGGATTCCTGTGTTGAAATTCATAATTTTGTGGGTAAAATATGAAAATCCCTCTCTTAGCTTCTTTTAATTGACACTTCTTTTAGAGTCGTGATGTAAAAAGCTGTAGCTCAATCTTTTGGCGTGAGCTAGCACCATTTTTGTTACTCACCGCTGCCATCTGGGCACACTGACCGCATGAATGTTTGGCCCACCTCTTGGTGGATATACACACCAAAAATCACCATGATTGGTAATCTCTAGCCATTAGATTTTAGTATTTTTTATGGCGTGATTCTAGCCGTTGAATTCAACCATTTTTTGAGTACTAAAAATCATCAAACAAGTTGATTTTTTGTATGAATTTCTACCAAGGGGTGGGCTAAACATCAATGCAGTCAGTGGGCCCAGATGGCAGTGGTGAGTAACAAAAATGGTGCTAGCTCACACGAAAAGATTGAGTTACAGCTTGTTACATCGCTACCCTTTCTATTATGGTATGGTTGGGTGCTGGATATGTTTTTGGTTGGGTTTGGAACCAACGGTTTTTTACCGAAACCCTTAATCAATGGGACCCGGAAACAATCTATGAAGTATGTTATGTGGCTGGATATACTGGTTAACCTGTTGACACCCTTGTGCGTAAGGTAATTTTAGCTTCCTAAATTAGCTATTTGGACTTGGATTTGTCTCTTGAAAAGTGGAAGATGAAAATATAGTATATATCCTTTTGGCTTTTTGGGATGTAGAACATTTTCATCTGACTAATTTGGAATTTAACAACTCGTAGAACATGATGAATCAAGTCAGCTGCTTTCTAGGAAATGCAGGGCATTAACATAATTTAGGTAAGTAGTTGAACCTAGTAATTTATACAATCATATTTCTATTATAATTGAAAATGCTTAAAAGTCGGGGTGAAATTAGCTTGAGCTACCTTGATGAGCTTCTAGGTTGTGACCTGAACCCGTCTCTCAAGCCATGCTCGCAAAAGAAACTAGTCTGCGCTAAGTCCTGGTGCTCAGCTTGGCTTAGGTTCAGCTTGCTATATTAGAATATTTATAATTTTTTTTATTAGTATCACTCTACATTTTATTATAACATTATAATATAGTAAGTGTGTACCAACCCATTTTATGACCGTTGATGGGCATTTGTGTCTGATCAGCCCAAGATCACCAACTAAGCTGAGCCTGAAACTCTATCTCTGGATCATATCTGGAGCTGCTCTATCGATAAAAAAAAGAAACGGACAAGAAAAGGCTGGAGCTGCTCTGGATGAAGCTCAGCTCATTTTTCTCCCTTGTTAAAAAACCTAGCTAAGGATGATTGGCTCATCGTTACCAGGAAGCCTACTTCCACTCTCAAATACCCAAGATTTGCACTTCCGGTCTTTTTTGCTTCCACTCTCAAATACACAAAACATTGTTTGTGTAGCTGTTGCCTGTGGGGGAAATCTGAAAATTCCCTGGCCTTTCCCTCATACCTCAACTAGAATCTTTTGAGCACTTGGGCGATCTACTACCTCAGTAACTGATGATGAGCTCTTGGATTTGCTCCCGGGGGACCCGCAACAAAACTCTCCTATGCTCGAGTCAGTCAGTGTGGAGCCTAGTTGCCAAGTTCGCGAATAATTGATTATTAAGGTATCACCGAATGATACAGCCGAATCATTTAAAAATTCGGAATAATTCGCGCATTTTTAGAGCCACGCGTTCCATTCGCGTCTAATTCATTTTGGCGTTAAAATCGCCTCTTTTGTTCGGGTATTTAAGGAGACCCAATTTTTTTTGAAAAAGCCCTAATCGTCTTCGCTCCTCACCTTCGGTCTCCTCTCTCTCTCTCCCGTTTCCCATGCATACCTGGTCCAGGATACCCGCATCAATCCGATTCCGACGACAATCCCCACCTGATGTTGTCGTAGTTACCTCTTGCTACCATTTCCTCCAGCCATTGCCGCTGTCTGCTGCTGTCCTGCTTTGCCAAAGCCCTGGCTTGTCAACTTTACCAGTTGTACCCTTAGGACCTGCTCAAGTTGTCTTACGCCAGTGTATGTATGCGTGAGAGAGGAATACCACCGTTTGAGGCTAGACCAAAAGAATGAAAAGTCAGTGGGATTGGTGAGGTAGAATGATCTGAAGGCCGAATGAAGGTTTGAAATAAGGGTCATGATGTAACAAGGTATACCTCACGCTTTTGGCGTGAGAAAGCACGATTATTGTTACTCATAGTCATAGTTGCCATCTGGGCCCACTAACAGCATGGATGTTGAGCTCACCACTTGGTAGACATTCATACCAAAAATCAGCTTGTTTGATGATTTTTAGCCGTTGGTTTTAGTACTGAAAAAAGGGTTGAATCCAACCGCTATAATCACTACTTAAAAAGTACTAAATCTAATGGTTATAGATTACCAAGATTTGAAATGATCTGAAGGCCGAATCAAGGTTTGAAATAAAAATATATAGAAAGATGCAGCTAATTAAATCTGAACTATTCAAATTTTGGGTACAATCGTAGAGATATTGTTAGTGCCCTGTGGAGAGTGAAGGCAAGGAGTGGGGGACGGTAAAATAATGAACTATGACTTCTTTTCTTAATCAAACTTTTTGTTTGGAGCTCACCAACTCAGTTAACCTATACACCACACTTTGAACACATCCCCACCAATGCATCAATCTAGACCGTTCATCTTATTGCCCACCTTTCAACTGAGTTATGACCATTAAGTTACCAAATTCATGACAATTTGATGATCTTAACCCTCAGATGTATGGATTTTTTTTTAACAATCATTAGGCCAAACTTTTTATACTTATATCTTGCATTGATGGGTATGTAAGATCATGTCCATATACAATCGTCTTACACACCTTTATATTGTGTTCACGAATTTTTAACATCGAATTTTTGGATCATAACCGAAGAAAACATGAATGAATGCATTTGCGAACTTTTGCCGTTCCTCGAATTTTTGACCGAATTTTTAACTGCGAATTTTTAGTCCATAACCGAATAATACTTGAACTTTTCCCCGTCTCGAACTTTTGCTGTATCCGAACTTGGCTACTAGGCTCTGGAGAGAATTAGAAAGAAAATAGCATGGACTGAATAATCATACCATACCTCGAGGGGGTGGGTGCTATTTATAAGCAACAGACCTTCCCCTTTAATTGGTAAGTTCCCTTTTAGGAGTCGGCGTGATCCTGTGATTCTCAGATCCGATAGTGACACACTATTACTTTCCTTCTCTAAATTGGCAACCTGTCGATATTTGTTTTCTTTTAGGAGTTCAACCCTATGGCTCTGCTGTTGCATGATTGGCATGTATGCATTTCTGGTAGGATGGTCATTTCTGCTAAATAGTTGGACTTGATGCTTCTTCGTTCAGGTGGTTGGGTAGTTGTCCGACCTTGTTACTGGCTGGATCCGCTAAAATCGGAGTCTTATTATGCCCCCCTTCTTGGTCTGAGAGCTTGATGATGATTTGAGATCGTGTGATCATGACACATGGATGGTCCTGATGCTTCAGCTATTTTTGTGCATCTAAAGTAGCAGACCCCAAATAGTTGGTACAAGACTTGGATGAAATGATGCCGATGTTCTAGATGTTGTAAAACGAGTCCTTTGCATCCATTTTTCACATCATATCCAGCATTCATTTCTCTCTGGCAATTATGAATTGAATTGACCTGCTTAAAAAAAACAGAAATACAAAACAAAACAAAACAAAGAAAAGTAGTTCATATAGAAATTCTTTGGTGTAAGTTTGAAGTATTTGGCTCTTCATGATTGGATCTATTAAGTACGTGCATGTTATCATACTTGGTCTGCTGGGGAGTATCTTTCAGCCTAGAGTTGGAACTTTTAACATTGATACTACATATGTAAAACGAATTATGGCTTCCTGCTATTATTTTATTGAATTCATTAAAGTTGCATGTTAATATCCCGAGAGAGTAGCCCTTTCAATTTTGGGGGATGTAACCTTCAGATTTTTCTTATTGACAGCTGATTTTTGTTTAACAAAAAGATTGGGATGATCATGTTGAATTCAGAAGTTTCACGCAAGAAGCTCAATCCGAATCTTGACATCCGTATGTGGTCCTTGTTCCTGCTTGCTGATATTTCTTTTATTTTTTTGGGTTGTTACAGTGGTGAAAAAACGTCTACAAATGAGTGGCCGAACTTTCTTGAGATAAAGGGTAGAGTCAGACTTGATGCATTTGAGAAGTTCCTCCAAGAGCTTCCTATGTCTCGAAGTCGTGCGATCATGGTATATCATAGTTTTCTTGTAATTGATTGTGTATATCATTTCATTTCTTGTCTTTATATCATGACTGCTATTGATGCAATATATTATCTTATGATCTACATTAATTCTACACCTGACCAGCTGCAGTTATATGATGTTGGCTTTGAATGTGAAAAGTAAGAAGAGGAAAAAAAAGGGGATCATTTTGAAAGGAAACAATTTATGTTTCATAGAATCCTTCAAGATCCCATATAAAATTTTCTAACTTAAGCTTTTTGTATTCATTTTTATATAATAAGAAAACATGCGCCTGACATGAGAAAAAGGTTGGCAGCCTAGAACGAGTAAGTCTAGGTGTAGCTTAAACAAATCACTTGAAGCATTTGTATGTGTGGGTACTTTTGCTGAGTAGCAATAATTCTCACATTACTATGCTGAGGGGAGTTCTCGGTAATACAAGTCCCAAAGATAATAGATTTCTAGAGCTATGTCGGATGATGTATCAGTGTCTACACATGCTGGCTCGCAACGCATAACTTGTATTTCTGGCATGACACCACCAAATCACCTTTATTTATTTGCCTGAGTGGCATCATTAAGTTGATAGTTTTACCCTTCCCAGTAAAAGCATCTTTCTAGAAAATATGAGATCAGATTTATATATGGTCTTGTCACTAGATATATGATACATCTCATTAAAAACAATTTTTTTACTTGTAAAAAAATTACTATTTTATTAACACATTAATTCTTTTTATGTTATTAACATGATAATACTGAATGTATTATTACTAGATATATGATACATCCCAGTAATTTTTTTTCTTCTTATAAAGAAATTACTGTTTATTAAAGGTATTAATTATTTTTATGTTACTAACATCATACTATTGAATCCAACCTTTTTTTTTCTTTTGGAAAAATTGCTAAGAAGGATAACTTTTTGAAAGAAATACCCGCAGAGGATTGTAGGCTGAATATGACAACTAAGGATCGCCTTTACACAATTTGCATGGGCATCCATTTCTTTCAGATCCTACTTTTAGTTCCCACTTACTACTTTTACCATTTAAATTACTGTAGTAAACAAAACATGATTTAAGAAATGCTAACCCTAAAAAGAAAAAGAAAAATGGGACCCGTACTTAAAAAACAAAATATGAATAAACAAAGCATGATTAGATAGCCTTTTTTTTAGCAATTCTCCCCTTTTTTTTTTTCAAGTTACATGGCGTTTGACATCTGGTACCTGTGTCGATTCGGACACTTGCTCTTGTATGTTTGCAACATAGCTAAAGAGAAATGATAAATTAGGATCGATTATACACCATACAATTAAATCCTTTTATGGTGGATCCTGTTAGCTAATGAGGTTTTCACAATATCTACAATCGAATCAAAGCACGCTGGAGGAAAAGAAAGTAGTGTTTGACTCATTCATACAGCTTGACTTAGATTTGAATTCCATGTTTCTGTTATTTTATATATTAACCACATTTAAAAGGTAAATTTTCATCGTTCGGTTGGTTGTTTGTGACATTCTTGTCCTCTTCAGGTGGTTCAATTTTGTTGTAAGGAGGGGTCCCCCGAGAGTGGCAGTGCGAACCTTTCTGAGGTAACGGCTTGCTCACTTCCTCATTTTTTGCATTCCTGGCATCAACACTCAACAGTTGGCAGTTGTGTCCTCACCCCAAATTCCTCTCCTGCAGGTGGTGGATTCATATGTTGTGGACGAGCGAGTGGGGTTTGCTGAGCCTGCCCCAGGTGTGGAACTGTACTTCTGCCCACCCGACAGGAGAACAGTTGAGATGCTTGGCAAGCACCTGCCAAAGGACCACACAGAAACACTTAATGCTACAGATAATGGCCTCATTGGCATTGTTGTATGGAGAAAGGCTCTTGTAACTTCCACAATATCACCCAACTCTTCCTCGCACCATAAGCAAAGCTCAAAAAAGCAGCACCATTTAAGAAGACAGCAAGGAAAGAATGCAAATTCGAATGCTATCCCAATACCACCCCTCCCTATGGGCCCACCTCCCTCTAACCCTGCACCCCCGCCTGAAGATGAACCCATTGATGATGTTCCACCAGGCTTTGGCCCACCAGCTGCTAAGGATGAGGATGACTTGCCAGAATTCGACTTTGTTAGAGGCTCAAATCTGCCAGTTTCACAGTTTTCTGCCCCCAATTCCTCTCAAGGGCCAGGCATGGCCCCCGTCAACCCTCCTGCTCAATTGCCTCCTCGTCCAGTTGAGCAGATGAGAGAGCTGATACACAAGTACGGGCATAGTGAAATGAGTGCTAAGCCGGTGAACTGGCAGCAAAGTCGAACAATTGGGGTTGAGGTTCAGCCTTGGAATGATGATGATGACATCCCAGAGTGGCAACCGCAACCCCAACACCAACAACAGCAGATGCCACCACTACCCCCACCCCCACCCCCACCCCAACCTCCAGTAAACAGCTTTCAGCCACCCGCATTGCCACCCTACTTGGTAAATCAACAACATTTGATGTCAGTGCCACATCAGCAGCCACCCCATCATCCATCTCGACCCTTTATGCAACAATTGGTGCCCCGCCACATGTCTTTGCAGTCTCTGCAACCTCCGATGAACATGATGCAAGGTCAACAAGATGTGGCCTCTCCTTGGCAGCCAGTTCCAAGTTGGGCCCCACAATCTGGTTCCCGTGGCCCCTCTGTCCAGGCGAATGGGCTCATACAGCCTTGTAATTTTGGTGGTCCGCCCGTTGAAGGGCAGTTTTATGGGGCACCTGCTGGATTTGGAGGCGGGCAGAATAGCATGGACTGGAGACCTGATGTCCCTAGGAGTAGAGGTTTTTGATTCCTGTGATGTAAATCCAAGTTTCAAGCATCATCTTAAAATAGATGTGCAGTCACTGTAATTATAACCTTCATATAGCATATCTTCACTCTTTTTAACTTTTTGAGACTTTCAAGCAAATCCTCTCTTTTTTTTTTGTTAGTTTTATCTTTTGGGAGTGCATTTATATTGTGTTTATCTTGTTAATTGATCTCAGTTTTGGAGAGATGAGATCCTTGTGACCACTTAATATTTACTGTCTTGTACACACTTTTGGGGGGTGTTTGGAGGCAGGGTTTTTGTTCCTTGGATTTTGAAGAATTCACTGACCAAAAAAGAACGCACCTTTTTGAGGATGATCATAAACCAGACCCCCCCTTGAAGGTACAAAAACTTCTTGTGTAGGTATGCGGCAAAGTCAAGGGTAATCAAGACCCTCTAATGAATGGGTCGTTTCTTTGATGAAGGCTGGATGGGGAAAAGGGTGACTGAATGACAAATGTAGGGTCAGGATTGAAGGTCATGCACCAAAAATTGAGGGACATTACAAAGAAGTTCGTATTTGTGAAAATACATACCTTTAGGCCCCCCTCTAAAACAACTTTTAACATTTTAGTTCACGGTTAGATATTTAGGTTCATTTTTTGTTACTTTTCATTTCCTTCAGCAGGAAGAAATTCAAACTTGATTGATGTCTTTCCCTCCATCTTCACCGAGTAAACCTTCCCTCGCTCACACCATGCTGTGAGCGAAGCCGATCACAGCCAACAATACAAGCCACATGGCACATTCTTAGTGGTCACTGACCATATGGATGGTTGGCCAATCACTTGGTGGACCTACAAACCAAAAAATAAACTTGATCCGTGATTTCTAAGCATTGGATTGAGGTTATTTTCATGGATTGATTTTAACCGTAAGAATTTGAGCATTATTGAGCGTTATTTGGGTGCAAAGATCAAAAAGTTGTAAATCACTAATCAGCCTGATTTTTAGTTTGCAGATCCACCGAAGATATTCTTGGGGCGGCTATCGACTTGTACAAGTGACTCCCTTGGTTCTGCTAGACTAATGGAGACCAATTCTAGGAGTGTAGCGACCGTCATAGCTATATGGAGAGTGAAGACTCTTGGTTCAACCAATTCTTCGTTTATTTTCATGTGTCACTACATAGTTTCAAAGTTGGTTGTCGATTCACTCTCATCGATGACACCTTGGTCAGGGCACCTTGTGTGCGCGCAATCTGCAGATCCATTGGGACAGTCCACCGTCATTCTATGTAGGTGCAGCTTGAGTATCCACCTGTGGTGGGGACGCATCATTCTCACCTGCCCTAAGTAGCACTTCACACCAAACTTAATGAAATTAAGTGAAAAGTGAAAAGTGACCCTCCCTTCACTTATTACAGTAAGTGAAAGAATCTTTAAAAACGATTCTCAGATTCTCTTTTAATACCAACACTGCCCTTTTCTCAAAGCTTTCTCTATTAAAAACTTACAAAATATCCTAATAAATATTTTAAAATACCCACAATGCCCTTGACTTAATTTTAAGTAATTCAGACAGAAGTCATTAACCTATCAGACCTTAAGCACTTTAAGCTTTTAGATCCGATAACTTAATTTACCAAACACCACCTAAGTCTACTAATTACCATAGATTACATAATCTAACGTGTCTGTTCGTCTACAATGGAATTGGTAAGAGAAAACAAGATCGGATTTAAAATATTCATCTAAAACTTAATAAAAATAGAGCGACTTAAACGAGTTAAGTCTGCGTAGGGTCAATTCAAACTAAGGATAGTAATGATCCACAACAGAAGTCTACCTAATGATCCTATCTGCACCATTTGCAAGTGAGACAAGGAAACCATTGAACACTAGTTCCTTGCAATCAACCAAAGGCATTATTTTTTCATCATGGGCTTGGACCCAATGTTTGGCCCATTCATTATAAATAGTATACATTGGAAAACACTGGTTCAACGCGTTTCGTACACAAGACGGCACCCTCAAACAGAAAAATCTACTATATAAATTTCTATGCTGAAAGTTTGAAACGAAAATTCCTCAAAAATATCACGTGGAGCACTCTTTTAAGACCACTGACCCCATGAATATTTGACCCACATCTTGGTGGACCTACACAAAAAAGTCAAGAGTGATTTAGTTTTTTTTTAGCAGTTGGATTTGAGAGCACTTTTTCATCATGGGCTTGGAACCAACACATACGCCAATCGATGAAGCCCATGATGAAAAAGAACTAAAATCCAAGATCAAGAAATCATCACCAATCACACCGATGTGTAGATTAACCAAGGCGTGGGCCCAAACATTCATGGGTCAGAAGGCCTGAAAGAGTGTGCCACATGGCAAGAAAAAAAAAAATTTTGAATTAAAGGGGTGGGTTGCATTTGTGCAACTCGTTGCTTGCTATCATTTCTGGATAAAAAGAATCCTAATAGCATCTTAATCATATTCCACGACGAGAGTGGAAAGGGGCGTTGAATTTGATAAACAAATTGGCAATTTTTCAAAGTATAAAAATAAAGTGGGGCACTGAGTTTGATATCATGTTTTCTTTCTCGATGCGGAAAGGGACGTATCCACGTCTATTTGACCTCCATATTTGCTTACTTTGCTGCCATTTCAAAGATGTAAGTATGTTGGAAAGTATAGATCAAAGAGAGAGATTGAGATATATGTAAAAGAGATGTGTGATGAGCCAAAATGGGCCTATTCATATAAAAAAAGGAGAGAGTGCAACAAGTTTAGTAGCCATTTGAATTGGCGACAGATCTAATCTGGCGCCAATTGAAATGGTGCCAGACATGATCTGACTCTATTTCAATTGGCGCCAGATGTAATCTGACGCCAATCGAAATGGATTCTACAAGGGTATTTTGGGGATTAAATTTCAAAAAGGTTGACGCCGATTCAAATGGCTATGCGTATTCGTTTTTATAATTTTTTTTAAAAATTTTTCGTAATAATAATAATAATCGGGTCATTACCCATGGCCCACGTTCTGCTAATTAATACAACCTTTCCTCTTCTCAGATTTTATAATTCTATGATACCCGGATCTCTAAACATGTTCGGCATACTTGTATTGTCGCAAATACAATATCGATATTGGTACCGGATACCGCATATATATATATATATATTTGTCTTATATTTTTTGTCTTATTTACTTGATAGTATCGTCTTGACGATAATACTTTAGTTTTGGTGTCTTTAGGTCTAAACCATTAAATTGTTTTCGTGATTTGTGTGATGTAAATCTCGAGGACCATCAACTTTTTTGAATTAGATTTAGATATTCCATATTATAAACTAGAGCATGGTATGAAAATATTAAATATAGTAGGGGCATATCACTATATCAGTATCGTATTATGATCATCGGGATTTGTGTGATGTGAATCTCAAGGACCATCCAATGGTTTGGAGTCTGGACCTAAGGAAGATGAGTTGGAGAGCATTACGTCTTATAAGTTTATGCTATCAAGGCTGTCATGAGTCATGACATCAAAATGCTGCTATATATAAGAACCAACACCAAGTGGAGGGACCCACTGATAAATTGCAAAAACCAAATTGGTGAGATATTTATATCTACCATTCTAAAAAGGTCTTTTAAGTCGTGCTTCAGATGCCTGAACCATGGGTGCTATAATGTTATATATAACGGACAAAATAACGGTTGTAGTTAAGTTAGGTCTGTTTTTAGGTTTCTGGAGTGTTTTTTTCTGCAAATAATATTTCAAAAACGGCCGTCATAACAGAAACACCTTAACCCCATTGCTTTATTTCGAAAATAACACCTAAAACCAATAAAACGAGCTTAACTCAGATGTGACCTATTGTAATAACCGTTATGTCCACGTGAATAACTATCTAAAACCTTGACCGTTATAATGGCCGTTATAAATAAGCAATCTGCCTTGTTTCAATGTAAGTTATGGATGTACCAGAAAGTCCAGTTGATTCTATTTCAGTTTCCGCCAGGTTTTGAGTGCAGATTGGGCTCTGTAAAGTGCGCCCATCCCACAAATCACCTTCAATACAGTGTACGGCACTAACTTGGCTATCAAAGTGATCTTTTCAATGTCGTTTTCAAACAGCCCTTAAATTGTAGAGCAGAGATAAGATCAGCGATGATTCGAAGTTCTGATTTGAACCTTTCATCACGACCGGCCCACGCAGACCGTGGCTTTCAAGCATAGGCCCACGGAAAAAGATTACCTGAATCCAATGGCCCAGTTTCACCAATCGAGCTGATTTTTGTGGCATGGGTACATTAAGAGCGGCCAAACATTCCTAAGCTCCATGGACCCAAAGGTGTGTTCTGTGGCACTAGACCCCATATAGCGGAGAATTTTTTTTGAAGCGGCCATCATGCGCCAATGATCGCACGCCACATATACGATCGTTACTTTTTAAATTTTTTCCATATAGAAAAGGTTTCCTATGTATGATTCTTGGAGTAACATGGGCTAGGCCCAGGCCAACTATGGCCCATGTTTAGAATATAGGGAACTAGGCCCAAACCTAACATTCAGAAAGATTATAAGTTTCACATCCGAAACCAAAACTATCTGTTAAAAGTTTGGCTTGGGCCTGACCCATTTCATATTGCTGCAAAAACATGTCCCGGTCTAGAATACGGGCTGGTAGGTGGCAACCAAAGTAAGCTGGACTCAGACGACTATAGAGCCGGCCAACCCGTGCGCTCCCCACGAACAACCAATCAACTGCATTGCCTTCTCTTTTTTTGCATATTGTACGTAGTTGTATGCTACTTAATAATAAGTTGAGAATTAACTAATCAAATATGACTTTTATGTTGCGGCCCATAGCCCATCGAACATGATGGTACACCATTTTGTTTGATAAACAAGGGCCCACCAATATAATATCTGAAACTTTGGACGACTTTCCAGCCATAGCTAGGTCCATTGAAGGGGTGGCCGACTGGTTGGTTTGTTTGTATCGCTTCATAGAACTTTTAAGTATTTTGTTTTGTCACTTTCAATTTAGCAGTGACGCCAAGTTGGCCCCAAAAAAAAAAAAAAAACGAGGTTTTCTTATACATGAGAACTGAACATCATTTTCTATTCCAGTGGGTGGAGATGGCCAGGATCCTGACTTAATAAGCAGGAGGTCCTGAGTTCGATTCCTTGGGAGGCCATATCCCCTGGGATTGTGGGGGAAGGAAAGGGGTGACTTATGTGCCCTACGGGATTAGTCTGGTGTTCTAAGAGGCCCGGATACCCGTGGTATAATTTGTTTTTTGTCCCATTTAGATTCATATCGATGGGAGATCTACCAATCAATAGTTCATATCGACGAGTCCGGGGACATGTACCATAGGAGTATTTTTCTTCATATTTCAACTTCCAAGGCATGCTCATTGGCTACTTTATATGGTGCTAGTCACATTCCTTCTCTACTAGTCAAGGCGCCATCAGGTGAACTTGAATAACCTTATCCGCAATTTTGTCAAATTTTCTTCTTGTTGATTTTCCACTACTTCGACTAGAGCGTGATGTTCCCCGTTCTAAGTAACCGACATTTATACAATTATTACGGGTCCTACATAATATTTTGCCCTAAATACATAGGTGGCGGTTTCTTTAATAAGGGGAACATCGTTTTTTTTTTATGTTTCCACCCGACATCAATTTATAATTTTTTTTCCCTTCAACTACCATTTAAGAAGCAAACCTAACTTTTTCAACTAACACAACGAGGGAGAATTCTACCAACAAGAGAAATCTCTACTCTTTCGCGCATTGTTTTGCCACTTTTTTCCACAAACACCCTAAAATATCTAATACATGTTAAATATAACAGGGGCATTTTGGTCACTGTAGAACTTTTTCTGCCGTAAATATATTTTATTTTTTTTTCATATATATATATATATATGGCTGGGATATTCTTACTAATGGACGTGGGGCCCACATGCGGATTTGTTAAGGGATGATTTTTGGTGATAATATTCTTCTCAATGTGGATGTCAACCATACAAAAAATCAGCCCATTCCAACATTAGTAACCTTGTGAAAAGTAGATTGCAAATTGAAAAATTTTGGACCATCCATTTTCACCGTTAAATTTAGGTCTGTATTTGGTAGGGTTAGAAGTTTTAAAAATTACTGATTTTTGGTGAGGACGATCTCCGTGGTAAGGAGATCACCCTCACCAAAAATCATCCCTTAACACAACCACATGTGGGCCCCACGTCCATTAGTAAGAATATCCCAGCCCATATATATATATATATATATATATATATTAAACTATTATGAAGAAATACATTATATAGTTGAAGTATTGGGATGTGTTTGGTTGCAAATTAATCTCTAAATAGTAACTTTAGTCGGCAAAAGGAAGACGACCTTTTTCACTCTATAACAAGCAAAAGTCTCGCTTATAAATTTCTGAGAGATCCAAAGAGGTACGCGTGGTTTATTTATCACCAAGTAGAGATGAATACTATATGGTAACGGTCAATAAGTTGGAGATCATAAATACACGACCATACAATATAAAGACGGTTTTCAATGCTGGTTATCTAGTCACAAAAGTGACCCTGTATGCTTTTGCTTCGACGTCTCTCTAAAATTGCAGTTTGATAGTTCTATCTATGATAGTTACAACTATATATATGATCAGTAAAGTTCTTCTAGGCAGATCATACTAAAAAAGATGGCACATCTATCTATACTACTATAACGCCAAAACGGGGGTTGCCGTCCAAGTAAGCTTCACGATATACCCTGTGGGGGAAAATATCTGATCTAACCCACACAATCTTCGAGGTCAGACGATTCGGATTTTGGTGATGATCGAACGACTCCGATGCTCCAGAATGAAACTGCTTTCTCCTCTGCGAAGGATATGATGATCTCCAGATGAGATATGGTTGTACCTGTTGACAAGGCTCCGACGCTCAAGTCAGCTTAGGAAATGTAACAGGTTTCACAAAAGTAGTAAAATGTTTTAGAATTTAGGCTATCTGGATCTAGAGAGCAAGATCCTTTCCTCAGTTCCGAGGGTCTCATATTTATACCCTTAGAACTGGCGTGACTCACCTTCCACGTGTCTAGTCATTATCAGTCAACGATGACTCGGATGGATTCTGTTATAAAACAGAATCTTATGGTTATATTTTGACTTCCTTGATTCGGTTATACCTGAAATAATTGAAGTGACACTGAGGTGGCATCCTTCGTGTCAGGTATTCGGATAAGGGGATGTCGAAATTGTAATAATTCAACTAGCTGCCATGTGGCTAATATTCATAGGTTAAGAAACTGATGATGTTCAGAATACTTACCTCGTTCGTAAGGAGATCCTGTCACGTAAGTCTATTGACCCCATATGACATTGCCGGGATGAGATTGTAATAGATCCCGTCAAATAAGTCTGCTGACCTTGTCGAAATATATGCATCCAGCCAGTCATGTGACCTTGCTGGGATGAGATTGAGATAGATCCCGTCAAGTAAGTCTACTGACCTTGTCGGGATAAATGCATCCAGCCAAGTCATGTGACCTTGCCAGGATGAGATTGAAATAGATCCCGTTAAGTAAGTCTGCTGACCTTGTCGGGATAAATGCATCAGCCAGTCATGTGACCTTGTCGGGATGAGATTGAAATAGATCCCGTCAAGTAAGTCTGCTGACTTTATCGGGATAAATGCATCCAGCTAGTCATGTGACCTTGCCGGGATGAGATTGAAATAGATCCCGTCAAGTAAGTCTACTGACCTTGTCGGGATAAATGCATCCAGCCAGTCATTTGACCTTGTCGGGATGAGATTGAAATAGATCCCGTCAAGTAAGTCTGCTGACTTTGTCGGGATAAATGCATCCAGCCAGTCATGTGACCTTGCCGGGATGAGATTGAGATAGATCTCGTCAAGTAAACCAAGAATAAATATGTCGGGCAAGATTTGAATGCTTCCCGACATATTAAAGGCTACAACGTTAATGCGTTCTGTTAGCATTGCTTCCATATGTCGATCATTCCATCTTGACACGTGCGTTTCCAATTAATGGACACGATGGGACAATTTATGGCTCCTGATGATGTCTCCGGCGCATTTGCTCTCGCGTGCTGTCTAACAATAGGTGTCATCTTTTTAAGACCGCACGTGCTAAACCAGTGACACGCGTCAATATTTGATTTGCTGGAAAATACGGCACCCACATACCCCAAACCTCAATATTTTCAAATTGCCTCTATATATATTTGTTTCATTTATATTCTTTAAATTATTAAAATGCCATGTGAAGTATGTACTCTTTAGGGCCCACATTCCTTGTGAAAATTTGGTCCACCTCTTGATGGATCTACACACATAAAAATTAGTATAATTGACGGTTAATAGCTGTTGGATTTTGCATTTTAATAACGGTATTTTTGGCCGTTAGATTTGAGTTCTTTTTTTGGATGCTAAAATTCAACTGTTAGAAATCATGATATTCGGTATGTAAGTCCACCAAGAGGTGGAACAAACATCCATAAGGTCAGTAGGGCCTAAAGGTGAGCTCCAGATGGCATTTTGAGAGGGGACAACGGACATTTTCTCCATCTAGAATATCGAGACAAGATCAGGAAATACCATCCGACTCAGACAAAAAGAATTGCAGAGTTTTTTGACAAAGTTCAATATGGGTCGACCTTGAGGTCTACACCTTGAACAAACTCTAAATCAGATGTACACCTTAGGAAAGACTACTCAAATGTAGTTCATCAATTGTAGACCTCTTTTATCTTATAATTTTTATAGTAAGAATATGGCCCATCGACTGTAATTCCTTCCACACCCAGCATGGTAGCTCAAATGGTTGGTGTATATCCTCCTCTTTCGAGAGGTCGTGGGGTCAAACCCACACAGGTAGATTTCCTCTTTTGAGCAGTGTGCTAGGAGTAGAAATCCGCATTTTCTAATCAAACTTAAACACTCTAATTTCATCTCGTTTTCCTCTCATATTAGAAACCAATAATCATGGGATGAGCCACCTCTACTGTTGACGTTGTGAACAAGTCTCCACACGTGGAGGATGGCAACTGCTTCTCTTAAATGAATTTTACAAAAGAAACTTGTGCAAATAATGCATTTTTGGGAAACCTACACATTGTTTAGAAACTCATTTTATAAGAAGCATATATAGAAATAATTTTTGGAGCCTTCAAATTATTTCATAATTTAATTAAATATTCTCAAAATAGTAATTTTCCCATAAGATGAGATTCTCTGAAGAATTCAATTTGACCCCTCTAGGAAAGGGTTCTCCAAAATGGTTAGATAGTTAAAATTGTTACTAATACAATCCTATACCATTCCAAGAGTAACTTTGTAACATTCAAAACTTTCTTAGAAGGGTATTTTAATATAACATTGGAGGGTATTTTGGTAATTTCATGAGTTGTAAATTTAAAAACTTAGTTAGAGGTAGTTTGATAATTTTACACAAGAAAATCGGGTCTTATGTATGCATGTATTTATATTGTTGTGGGCTTATGTATGCATGTGTTAATTTAATGGGTCCAAATTATGTACATGGATGGTTTAATCATGTGTGTAGCTTGTGTGGGCGGATACCCATTTGGCTTTATGTAAGGACCCATAATTGCACAATTATATTTCATATATTGTGTACTATAATCTGAAAATTTATTGCATAAATATGTTTTATATATGGTGTATAATAATCTAAAATTAATTTCAATAATTAATTTAGGCAAAATCATTGAGTGAGGTGGGTGATAGTGTGAACACAGAAAGCATGGATAACTCTAGAAGATTTGAATTGGGATGGTAGACCCCACATTAAGAAAAGCGTTGGGCGCTTAATAGAAAGGAGAAAATTTTCAAAATTAGCAACTCTTAAGAGATCAATTAGAATTAATTATATCTAAGTAGATTAATTAGTGTTGGAAAAAAAACCCAGTAGGAGTTATTTTTAGAAAGTATTGACTTTGATAAAGAGCAAACTCTAGAAACCAATTAAAATTAGTAAGGAGAGTGGGAGATTCTCTCTCCCTAGCTAATTAAACCAAGTCGTTGGAGATCCTCCCCTTTAGAAATCATTGGCAAGGGACTTATAAAATATTCTTTCAAGCCCTAAACCCCACTTTGACACACCCATAGTATGAGAGAATTTTTAGCATCTTTGAGAGTAAATCAAGAGAAAAAGGAGAAAAGAAAAGAAAGAAAGAAAAAAAAAGTTCCATTGAAGAGGAAGCTTGTGTGCTTTGCTTAGAAATAGAGGTATCACTTCTTTTTATATTTATGATTCTTTTTTACATATTTTCTTTTGATCTATGTTTCTTTTCTTAAATCTCTGATATTGACATATTCTTCAAGCATGAATTCATGTGTAATCGTATGAAGTTGAATCTATGCATAACTCTAGAAAACTACTAGGTCAAATTTCTATGTGGAAGACCTAAGTTGAGTAAGAGATCAAACTTTTGGCTTTGATCTAGAAGAGAAAAGCTCACAAGATATTTATGAGAACTAAAAACTTTTGCTCTTCTAATGGAAACTCTCGATAAATAAAACTTTCTTCTCTGTATTCTAAAGTATAGAAATGCGTTTTGTAAAACCAAATATGAGTTATATTTATAGAAATCGTAGCCTAGTCTATTTAGAAAGCGGGATGAGTGGGGACTAAAATTTTGGATCTAAGAAAGACTCAATCCATGTGAAGTCCAATCGATTGTACTCTGGGTCCAATCGATTGGGCTAAGTCTAATCGATTGTACTTTGGGTCCAATTGATTGGTCTTGTACGGGTGAGTTTTTCCTTCGTAAATCCAATCGTTTGTATATAGTGCAATCGATCAAACTTAAATAAGTTTCTGTCCAGTAAGCTCCAATCGATTTCACAGAGGTCTCCGATCGATTGGGCTTTGTCTAATCGATTGGCCTAAATAGTCCAATCGATCGAACTTTCCTAGAAGTCAAAATCTTGACTTAGATTCGGGTTTGTCCATTGACTACGTTTGTTCATTATATTTTATTAATTTAAACCTATTACTATGACCACTAAGTCGCTTACCTTCCTAAGCGAGCATACATGATCTATAACCGACAAATGGGCAGTTACTCAGATGACTCTTGTCATCAACCATCTGATCCTTGCTGTTTCTATCTTCTAGTCTTCACGTAGTTGACGAAGTATGTGTACCACAACATCTTCATACTACACTGGTGCTCGTAGGTAAGGTTACATGAATATTTTATGTTACACGGAATCTTTGCCAGAATAGAATATGAAAATATTCATTACAAATGTTATGCAAGAGAAAAATAATACAGATGATCCCATACTCATTTCATATAATAAAAAACGCATCAACCGCGAGGCTGAAAGCATCGAAGAGCTTCTCATGGGATCAACATAGGCGGGGTAGAGCAACATCATCACCCACCAAGACATCAACCACACGGAGTTACGTCCCTTATTCAAATTTGCTCAACTTGTTTATAATATAATTCCATATGTTACAATTTCCATCCAAAACTGTCCAAGGGTGTGGGTGGCAGGCCCAATACTGTCGCCAACCTTAAATGTTAATTTTGGCATGGAATTGTCGAGGGAGTAGGAAACCCTCGACAATTTGCGTGCTAAAAACCCACATCAATAAGGTGAATCTGGACTTAATATTCTTATCAGAAACAAAAGCTGACACCATTAAATCTGAAAGTTTGGCAAAAAAAAAAAAATTGGGTTTCACAATTTTTTACTATCAAGAAGCTAATGGATGCAGTGGAGGTTTAATTTTGCTGTTGAAAAATGGAATAAGACTCAAGCTTTTAAAGAAAAATTATCGTGGAATCCATGTCAAAATTAGCTTAGAACCTGTTGGACTCCCATGGACTGCGTCCTTTATATATGGGGATCCCATATCCACTCACCGTCACATTTTATGGCGGGATTTATGGTCTATGAACAATTGTAGATCTGGTCTTTGGATAATCACTGGTGATTTCAATGAAATCTATGCGTAATTGTAAAAAGTGGGAGGTTCATCTCGAAAAAAAATTATACCCAAGCTCACTTGGATTTTCTTCAACATGCAGATTTTACTGACTTTGGCTATGTAGGGAATCCCTATACTTGGACTAACAATAGGACTAGCATGGCTAATATCCGCGAATGACTCGATAAAGCCATAGCAAATTCGGAGTGGAGACATCTTTTTCCAGATGCAAGAGCTTCTCATCTTATTCGATCGACCTCTAATCATTGCCCGATTCTTATTGATACTCTTCCTGAGCATGAAAATATCCCTAGACCTTTCCACTTCTATTCCATGTGGGCTTCTGAGCCACAATGACGTGAGATAGTCCAGAATGTGTGGGAGAAGCAACTGAATGGCCCTAAACCTTCACAAATTCATCGAAAATTGAAGACCACCAAAGTGAGGATAAAAAAGTGGAACTCGAAAATGGTGGGCAAGATACAAGACAGAGTCAAATATTTTCCAACAGAAATTGATGGAAATACAAGCCAAGACACCCACTTGTCAAGCTCTCAAATAGGAAAAGGAAATCGATTTGGAATTAAAAAAGGTGATGAAACAAAAGAAATGTTTTGGAGGGATAAATCCAGATAAGAAACGTGGTTGGAGGGAGATAAAAATTTGAGGTTCTTCCATGATATTCATTCAAAAGTGCTTATTTTTAGTAATTATCCTTTTAGCGTTATCACACTCTCTTACGTAAAACTATCATTTTTATCAATTTTTCTACACAAGAGTTTATCTCATTGCATAGAACACACTTTTCTGTACAAAATGAATATTCGCATGCACTCGTACGCGTTTATTTGACCTACATGCGAAGCGATTTTGAATAATTCTCATTACGCGATTTTTCTATCGCGGGAGCACTATGGGACAATATAGAGGGAATGCGGGCCCACAGTCAACCCCTAGAACCTACAATCAAAGCTCAAGAGCATGCAGGCTGAGGATGAGATGATGTAAACCAAGAACGGGAAAAGCCAGAGAGTCGGAAGAGCCTGAGAGAAGACCAAGAGAGAGAGAGGAAGAATCGAGCCTCGAGAGAAGAATAAAGGCATTAAAGCTTGACCAACTAACACATGTCAAAGAATTGCTCAGTTGATGAAGCATGCGGAAGACTTAGTCAAAGACCAGGGTTCAAGACCCTCTGCTAGCACTTTCTCTTTAATTTTGTAATATATTCTCTCTCCTCTCTCTAGATCCTCATTCTCTCTCTACTCACAAATCCAAATCATTCGATCATCTCTCCTTCCTCAGTCACTCAATCCTACTGTCTACCTTGGCCAATCTCCACCATCTGATGATCCTCCCGATCATCGCCACCCACTTCTGCCATCCGATCATTGGCAATTCACCCGATCATCCATCACATCATCTTAGAATCTTGTGGGCATCACCATTTTATCACATGGGCCAAAGTGCGATCCCATTACCCACGGCCCAGCCACTCGGTGGGACCCACATGCCTAGCATAGATAGGAAACGGTTTCTAAAAAAAAAAAAAGAAGAAGGAAATGAGAGTAATTTTTGGGAAAGATTTTAAATATTTCTTCAAAAAGGAATCTTTGGTTTTTATGGAAGGAGAGTTAAAGGGAGTTTTTAAATTTTTTAGAAACTGTGGGTTTCTAATATTCCACGGTCCTACCAAAAGAAAAGGAGGGGGAGAAGTTTTAAATATTAGATTCTATATAAAGGAACCACCTTCTAATTCCCATGCTTCTCTCCATGTTTTTGCCAAAGCCAACCAAACCCTAGCTCCCCTACGATTTTGCTAAAAACTCCAAGCCATTCCCTCATTTAGAGATCTCACAATGCCGCCCCTTCCATTAACCTCCATCGTGCAGCCCACTCTATCGAAGGATCTCCCATTCCATGTTTCAACAAACCAGCCTGTAACCCTCTTCCTCTTCCTCAACAGTCCATCACTTAAAGAAAAAAGAACAAGAAAAAAAAAAAGAAGAAAAGGAAAGAAGAAAGAATAGAAAGAGAAGACGAAGAGAAGAAGCGAGGAGATCGTCCTCACCTTGTTGCCATCCAACGCTACTACACCACGCACCATCTTCATCACCATCGTGCCTCCATACCGTTAGTCGGTGTGTGCTGCTCCCACGTCTCTTTACCCTCACAATACCATTAGAACCTTGCTGGCCGAACCAGCAAGGTGCTCCACCTTCAACGCCACTAGTAGTTGCCCTTCACCGCCTGCTCCTCCCTTGGAGCCGTCCTCACCAGCGCCACCAGCCTCCTTTGCACTACCGCCAACCACCACTTGCACCACCGCATGAGGCTGCCAACCCCAGCACCTGCATCGTCCTACACATGCCATACCGCCTAGCCCTCCACGTTTTCCACTAACCAGTAGGTGAGCGCCTGCAACACCTTCACCACTCCTTCCATCATCCTCACCCTGTAGGTTAGTCACCCAATCTCTCTATTTCTTCTATTCAAAGCATTTTAGTTTAGATTGATTTTTATTTATTTGATTCACGGCTTTGTAATGAAATTTTTTGTGTGGCTTGATTCAATAAATCTAATATATTTTCACCACTAGTGGCATTTGATCCTTTTAGCTAGTTATGTTGGGTAGCATCTCCAAGCAAGAGTAGAATCACTATTTTTCCCTCATCATAATCTTTTCATGTTCTTAGTTTCATCTTCATAGAATAAATAAAAAAAGAGTTATCTCAATCATGAGAATGTTTTAAAAATCCACCTCACCATTCTCACCCCTTCTATCATCTTTAGTAGAATTTTGTGGCTTACAAATCCGTCATTTTATGTGTTGGAATTGTGCAAACTAATTACCCGAGTGCGGATCGACATCCGACACGAATCTCTATATAGATCTCAATTTTGCAGGATTAAAATCTTGGATCAATTACAAATCTTGTTGAAATTAGAGTTTCTGAATCCAACGACTTGGAAAAACCATAGTTTCATTCCATCTTTCCACCATAGTCAAGAGAAGAAAAAACAAAATCGGGTGGATAAAAGATTCCAATGGATTAATTCATAATACTAAGGAAAACATAAGCCAAGCTTTTGTGGATTTCTTCCAAAATCTCTTTACAACATCTTCTACAAATGATCTGCTGTCTATTTCTTCGTTGATAACCCCTTCGGTGTCTTCAGAAGTAAATGAGATTTTGATCTGTCCTTTAACATTAGAAGTGGTAAAAGAAGCGGTATTCAGCCTTGGCCCTTACAAAGCCCCAAGTCCTATGGATTTATAGCCCATTTCTATCAATCTGCTCAAAGATGACATCTTCCAATTGGTCAAAAATTTCATGGATCGAAGAAGAAACTCTATTGAAATTCTCAACCATATTAACATTGCCATGATTCCCAAAGTCGAAGGCCTCAGCTCCATCAATCATTTTCAACCTATCAGTTTATGCAATGTCAGTTGCAAAATCATCTCCAAAATTCTGATAGCCAGGTTCAAATCTTTGCTCAGCCTTATCATCTCATCCTATCAAGCTACGTTCATTCTTGAGCCTAAGAAGTAATCCAAAAAATAAGAAGAAAGGAAAACATGGCTTTATGGCAATCAAGCTGGACATGTCAAAAGCTTATGATAGGGTGGAATGGCTTTTTCTTCTACAAACTCTTAAGGCTATGTGAAAAATGGATAGCTTGGATTGAAAAATGCATCACCACGCCATCATTCTCTGTCATTCTCAATGGGTCACCGATGGGCAAATTTCGACCATCTAGAGGTCTCAGGCAAGGTGACCCTTTATCTCCATTCATGTTTGTTATATGCACTGAGGTCCTCTCATCCCTTTTGCAAAAAGCTGCCCAGCAAAATCAGATCCATGGCATCCAAATTGCTAAGTCTAGCCCTCCCATTTCTCACATTCTTTTTGCAGATGATTGCCTTCTTTTCTGCAGAGCTAATTTAGTGGAAGCTAGGAATATGAAAGGCATCATCGATAAATTCTGTTCTCTCTCAGGGCAAGAGGTTTATTTTGAAAAGTCTGGGATCCTCTTCAGTGACAACCTACATCGTAGACACCACAAAGTACTGGCTCACATTCTGAATATTAAAAGCCTAATTTTTTTTTGAAAAGTACTTGGGGACGCCTCTATTCATAGGAAGGTCCAAAACTTTAGCCCTCGAAGTTGCTTAGATCGTCTACAAAAACTTCTAGCAGGTTGGAGATCAAAATTCCTCTCTCAAGCGAGCAAGACACTCTGATAAAATTAGTCGCCTCAAGCATTCTGATATACCTTATGTCCTCATTCATTTTCCCTAAAAGGTCTCTGCAAAAAATTGGATTCAACTATAAATCAATTTTGATGGGGCGGCATCGAAAACAAAAGAATTATGAGGCTGGCCAATTGGGATTCTATTTGTCAACCAATTAATATATGAGGATTGGGAATACGAAACTTCCACAATTGCAACTTAGCTCTTTTGCTCAAAAATATTTGGCGCCTCCAAGAGGGAAATCAATCAGTTCTTTCTAAACATCTTTGTCCTAAATACTGACAAGACAAATCTATATTGGAAGTGGAACCAAAAAGTTCAGACTCTTGGGTGTGGAAAGGCATTCTAAAAGCAAAGAAGGCTAGTATCAACCACTGTATTTGGCTGCCAGGAGATGGATCCTCCATAAACATTTGGAGAGACCCATGGATTATGCTTAATCTGGGGTACAAGGTGAACTCCTCAGAACCTCCAAATTGCAATGTCCAAAAGGTCAAAGATCTTATTACTCCTGGGTAGAAAGGGTACCGATCTCTGATTCAAAATCTCTTTCCATCCCAAATAGGGAACAAGATCCTCCAAATCCCTCTCGGCTCTCAAAGCCAAAAAGATCATCTTTTCTGGGATGGTCATCCTAAAGGCACATTCTCTGTACGATCAGCTTACAATCTGTTGGCATCGAGCTCTTCAGCCTCGAGTCCTAATGACATCCCCTCAAATCTTTGGAAAAACATTGTAAGCTAAACATCCCCAAGCGCTGTCAATTTTTCCTATGGAAAGTCCTTAGAGACATCATCCCATCAAAGGCCAACCTTCATTCAAGAATTCCAGATATTGAAGAGCGCGCAATGCCCCCGATGTGGTCACCCTAAAGAAACAAGTATCCATTTATTATTTTCCTTCTCGGATAGCGCTAAGATTTGGTTTGCCTCCCCACTCTCCATGAGATGGGAACAATTGAGCGATATCGATATCAAAATTTGCCTGACTAAACTGGTAGGCAAAGATGGAGTCTTTCAAAATCTAGAGGGGGAGTTGGAATACTTCTGTGTACTTATGTGGAGGATTTGGTGGCAGAGAAACTCATCGATACATCAAAGAAAACAACACAACTCCTTCAAAATCCTAGCTTCTATACCATCATTCCTTATTAACTCTCCTAAGGAAGAATGCAAAGCTAAGGCGTCACAACAATCTTCTTGGAGACCTCCTGTTATAGGCTGAATAAAAATGAATACATGAGCTGCTTGGTTTAGTCTTCACAAACCCACGGGGCTGCGCTATATTTTTAGAAATGACAGATCTGTAAGTCTTCTAGCAGGTGGACTGTCACGCCCCGAAATCCAACACAGATCTCGAGGTGTGAACGGTCTACCTAACAGTCCTCCTATCTATAAATTCATTAAGTCCCGAAGCTAAAATGATAACTTCAGATGAAGGTAAGCTGTGGGGTTGAGGTCTCAAGTGTGATATCCTATATAACTTCAATTAGATGAGCTATCGAATCATTTGACTGGGAAAATTTAAGTAATTTCATTAATTTCTAAACATGCTATCCAATATACAAGGGATAAAGTGTGATAGTACACATATATAATGATTTGGTTTTATTTAAATATATGAGATATTCTGAAAATAACAAAGTCAAATCGTAGCAGAAAATAAATTATACCATGATGGAGACAAATCCTAACAACATTGTTTCTCTCTGATAATAACCAATGGTCTCCTCAACTGGAATATCACCAATCATCCTCTTGGTCCTCCAACTATCATCGATTCTCTGCAAAAGATCTGGGGGTGGGTGAGCTTTCGAGAAAAAGCCCAGTAGTGGGGAGTGGTTTAAAACTACTCATGATTTCATCTCTAGAGAAAACCGCCAATAAAACATGAAAAAAAAAAATCGTATGACAGTAACATGCAAAGTCCACTGACATACATTTACTGTATATAAAAAAAACAACGGATACATAATTTTGCATTTAAACAATGATAATGTACTAAGAATAGAATCGGATAAGCAACGTCAAAATCATATAACTCAAAACTCAAATCTGCCAACATTTAACCCACAATAACGTATAGATAATAGTTTTGACGATGCAGAATTTAAAGAGATTTCACCTTAGGCTACGACCGGTATACTTGCCCCGGTCGAGGCTTATCCCAAAATTCACCGATGTGGGACACCATCGTTAGCACCTTAACGCGGGCTGCACGGTCTTTACTTGTCCTGATTTTCGGCATGGGAACTACCGTTGACACCCATCGAACTCATCTGGCGCTGGTCCTGCGCTGCACCCCACGTTTCCGGCTCAGGTCGCAGTTGGCCTACATTATCACGTCGGCTAAACGTTCGACGACTACAGAATTTCTATGGATCCAAAGAAAGTCCGGGCAGAGTTACATCATGCCCCGCGTCTAAGTGCCTATCAGGCATGTAGTGTAACCCTCAGCTAACCATCCGTAAATAATGCATCATGCTGAGTTCCTCAGAAGAACCGAGACTCTAGGATAGTTGCTAATATCCCATAGTTTTAGTGATACCCCATCCTATCAAAAGAACACATAGGTACCGCCTCTATCTAAGACTCTACTGACCCTTCTAATTCACCCTAATACGTATAATATATATAATCCTAGGCTTGCTAAAGCTTTTATTTCTGATTTAAAATCTCTTTATTTTTTTTTGGAAAAACCCTCTCTTTCCATTTCATTAATTTATTTGATCACTTAGTACCCTGACATGTGTGTATGCTAGTAGGGGCCCCAATCTCGAAACCATATGTCCAAACCTCATCTGAAACCAACCAATACAACTGGGTCTATAATGGCACCCCCGGGTCCACTTGGGCACCCAATAAGATCCAAATCTATAAATCCGGGGTAGCCTAAGCATCCCATACCTTCAAACGTACTACTGATCACGCACATCAAATCAATCCCCAAAATCTGTAACACCCATCCTTTTCCATTTTCTTGAAAAACCCAATGAACAAAATTGAGTGAAAACCCACTCATCTTCTGATAAAACTTATTATTTAGATAGTTAAAAAAAAAAACCAACGATATAAAAACTAGCACCAGTCCATCAAATCCACTAATAGATCATAATCAAAATAAAATTCAATAAATCGTTCGAATAATGAAGCTTGATAAACCATCAATATAAACAAAACTTGATGATTCGACAAAACAAAAAAGGTTAGAAAAACTCAAAATTTATTTAAAACTAAAAGTCATGTTGGTTCAAAATCGGTAAAACAATTGTAACGGGTTGACTGAGTGAGATGGTCGAAATAAGTCAAATTTAACCTAACTAATAAACTTTACATTTTAAGTTAAAATAATTAGGTACGGAGGTTGCTTTTTGAAAAAAAACTAAAGTAAGTTGACTCGACCGGTTTAGTCAAAGTTGACACTAAAGCTTTTGTATTTTTTTTTTCATGTGAATGTCCTGGTATTATTCTAGGATTATTGAAATTTTGAATTTAACCTCACACGAGTGCACTACTTGCTTTTACTATTATCTATTTTTTTTTTATTTTTTATTCTATATTCTTAATTACTTGCTTTTCAGTGATTGTGTTATGGTTAAGGGTGGAAATTTCACTAATCATCCCCACCATTTGAAAATTATCCTATTTCTATAAATTATCATTTTATACATTTTTCTTATTTTCTTTGTTTTACAAGTTGTGTTAACATGAGCACGACATTCCTATCGCCGTTTATATGTATCCCTGGATGATTAGACCTATATTAGTATAATTAAAATTTTAAGATATTCACTTTGTTACTTTTATTATTTATTTGCTATTTATACTTATCAGGATGGCCCGACCTTTATGGTCCACTTACTATTCTGGCACATATGACCTATCCCTAGGTGGACCTACATACCAAAAATCTATTAGGTTAAGGTCTTATTCGTAGTTTGTTCTTGAGCGTGTGATTTTTGAACATCGTCGAGAAGAAGTGGCATCCTATAATTGAGACCACTAACCGTATGATTGTTTAGCTTATCTCTAGGGTCCATTCATCAATTCAAATCCCGAGTAATATCATCAATTTATAATTCAAATTATTTCTTTATTTTAACACTATAGACTCTATAATTGAATTAATCTTTATTTTAATTAAAAGTTATAAAATTTTGTTGAATTTACCGCTCTCGGTTACCAAAGGCTCGAATCTCGATGTTTATTGAATCTAAGGGAATCAATCCAACGATTGAGATTTTTCGGGGTTTCACATGGACAATAGGCTCGAGCCCACACATCAGAAGAAGCTGAAGCTTTAGCAGTGCAATGGGCTCTTTTGCAAGCGATCAAGCATGAGTGGTCATTTACCCTCCCAGTCTGGTTGGTAAAAGCCATTGATCAGGATAAGAGTAATAGCCACTCTTGATGTTATCTCTTTTTGTGGTTAATATATTTGGCTTACACAAAAAAAAAAAAAAAATACCGCACTTCTCAAACCAATGAAAACATTGAAATTTGTCCTTTTAATTTTGCACTCTAATTAATCCAAGTGCAAAAGTTTTTGTCAACAAATGTCGTTATAAACAATTATATATAATAGCCATTGTAAAAATTTATGCTTTAAAAAAAATGAAAAAAAAAAGATGAAAGAAAAGGCAAGTCGTCATTCACGAGGTTTAAAATACAAAAAATAAATGAGGATAACGATGTTGGACCCATCATTCGCCATTACAATAGTTGCAATGATATATAGGTGATTTTTTTTACTATATTTTATTGATAAATTACAATGTTTTTATTTATTTTATTTCTAAAATAATTAAATAACGTTAAACCTTATAGCGGTCATGAAATAACTATATCACAATGGTAATGACGTTGATAATAATAATCAACAATGGCCAATATTTTATTAATTAGGGGAGTTATTTACCATCTATATTACAAAACATGGAAGTTGTCTTTATCTCTTATCTTATCCCTGCTTCATAAGATAAAGAGTGGTTGAGATCAAATCCATCAATCTATTGTGGACGGTTAGATTTCAGCCACTCAATCCCCCTCACTTATTCGGTCACTCCCACTCATTTGACCAACATATTGAAAGTTTGAAATTCAAAATTTGAATTTTGCATTTTAATGCCGCTATTTTCTATTATTTTATGTTATTTCTGTTGTTGTTGCCCTTGTGCGTTACAATCTTTTATAATGGGAAAATGGTAACGCCCCCAGTCCGTTGCAAACGCTTTTGTCGGAGAGTGCCGTGGGCACGGGCCATTACTATATATTGTATAGCGTGTGACAAGGTATGACCCAAGACCGTTGTAATGTTATTATCAATGGGTAATAACTATCGTTATTGAAACATTTGTCAATCACCTTTCAACATGGTGTGCTATAAAGCGTCAATCTTTCGTCTCCACGCTAGCCGTAGCGATATATTTTCGCCTAGGGTGGTCGATAGGTTGTGTTCAATTGGGTCAAGGTCAATCCTTGACCGATCAAATAGTAGGGCCACTCGATTCAGAACTGATCCAGACTAGAGAATTCAATGGATGGGATCTATTCCTAATCCCAGGGATATCGAATGGCTCTGAGTGAACCACTATTGAGCTGATGTCCGTTTAATGTAGAGAAAACAAAAACTATAACAAATAAACAAATGAGAAAAGTTTTTCTCAGCGTACACGTCATTGATATAATATTGTTTACGTAACTTATTAGATCACAATTCCTAAAGTAAATCTTTGATGGGACCACGTGGCACGCTTTTAGAGACCACTGACCGTATGGATGTTTGGGCCATCCCTAGGTGCACCTACAATTTAACAAAAAACATCCTGATTAGTGATTTCTAACAGTTGGATTGGAGTCTTATTCATGGGGGTTTATTTTTAGCCGTTGGCAATCAAGCATTATTTTAGGTACACAGATTCAAAGGTTAAAAATCACTAATCGGGTTGATTTTTGGTATGTAGGTACACCTAGGGATTGAAAAAATTCCGTACGGTCATTAGTTTGTAAAAGTGTGCTGACATCCGGGAAGTCATCAAAGATTTATTCCAATTTCTAGACCCAGACCCGATCCATAAGGCCCAATACCTCAATCCAGCATGATGTTGTCGGATTGGACCACATAAGAGAAAAAGGTCAGGAGCCTCCCTTTTTCTGCCCCCTCTTGGTGTTCTCGGCCGTGGATTTTGAGAATCCAACGGTGGTTGATAACGCTGCAAAAAGTGATGCCAGCTCAGCTATCAACAACCATTGGGTTCTCGGAATCTACAGCCGAGAATACAAATCCCAAGGGGTAAGAAAAAGGAGGGCTCCGGAGTGCCGAGCTGAAAGAAAAATGAGTCATTAGATCATCTGCAGCCTTAATCTAGACACTTGGAATTTTGACGAGCTAGATCTTTTGTTACTCACCCTGTGTCCTCTGCGCTCACTGATTGCATGGATGTTTAGCCCACACATTCGTGGATATTCATACCAAAATTCAGATTGTTTGGCGAATTCTAGCCGTTGGATTTAATACCAAAAAATGGTTGAATCCAACGTCTATAATCATGCCTTAAAAAGTGCTAAAATCTAATGGTTAGAAATTACCAATCAGGATGATTTTTAGTTTTTATACTCCCATGGGGTGCGCTAAACATCCACGCGGTCAGTGAACTCAGGGGGCAGCGGTGATTAAGGCTGTAAATACAGGTTGGAGATTGGTGGGATGGGACAATTCGATAGGTACGATCTACTTAATACTCGAGGAAAAAGATGTAACCATGTATACCTATAATACATTTTGGGACTTTTTCAAATGCGGAAGCACGATATTTGTTACTCACCGCTGTCATCTGGGCCCACTGACCGCATGGATGTTTATCCCACCCCTTGGTGGATATACACACCATAAATCAGCCTGATTGGTAATATTTAACCATTAGATTTTAGTACTTTTAAAGGAGTTTTTATAGTCGTTCAATTCAACCATAGCTTTGAGTACTAAAACCAATGGCTAGAAATCATCAAACAAGCTGCTTTTTGGTATGAGTATCTACTAAGGGGTGGGCTTAATATCCATGCGGTCAGTGGGCCTAGATGATAGCGGTGAGTAACACAAATGCGCTTCCTCATTTGAAAAGATCTCAGGTTGCCTTGTTACATAACGACCCATAATCGAAAATCCGGGCCTGCCAAAAATGAATACCTAGACCCAGTTTTGTTCGGGGTCTAGACTCCGAACCGACAGTTTAGTTTGAGTCCGACCCACTTGTGGGTATCCTATTCCATGGTTTTTAAACGGCCATTATAAGGAGACTGTTACGTTATTTGCTATAATGGACTTAACGTTGTAACAACCGTTATTTGGTTAGTTAACTGTTATTTAACGGTTTAACCTTTATCGGTTATTTTGATAAAAATTCAAAAAAATATGACTGTTTTGACCTTTTTAATTATGATGTGACCCGTGACGGCTGTTAAAAAGGTAACGTTATCCGTTATGAGGGTCAAATTTAAAACTTACCTTATTCAATGGATCACCCTACAGAAGTCAGCTGGATCAAAAGTCAATATGAATCTATGATCTCAAGCCATTCGATCACAGCCTAGAAAAATCTAGTGAGTGTTCTATAAAATAATTATATAAGTTGTGATCATTTGATTGTGTTAGCTCCTAAACTATGACATTTCCTAGTGGGTCCCAGCAAACAGTATCTAGTGACCCTTATTCTCCACGTGTCCTAGTATCATGCTTGTACTGTTGTACATGGTTTTCCAACCTATAATAGTCAAACTTTAAATCAATCATTTACACTATACACCATAACCATGTGTTGTTGTCGTGTCCACCTATGAATCAATCTGGATTGTTTTATTGGTGGGACCCCTATATTTTCATATTTTCTCTTACCAAGTAAACGAAAGAAAATCACCGTTACTTGAAAAAGAAAAAAAAATGATACTTTTTTATTATATAAATAAAACCTCGTAAATGTAAATGCCCCCTTCCTAATACGACAAATACTCCTCCTTAGATTCTGGGGCCTTCGGATTGTTCTGTTCCCACTTTTCAGGGCCGTCGGTGCACTGTCCTTCTATACGGGTGCATATACGATATTACTTCCCATTTACGTATATAAATACGTATATAGTATTAAATGGAGAAAATATTGCTGTCGTGAGTCCTTCAAGTTTTCAAGTCTCCCCCTTCTCAAAATGCCAAATAAAAACTATTTTCGGTCCCACTAACCTTATGGATGTTTGTCGAAATTCTTGGTGGATCCATAATCCAAAAATCAGCTTGATTGGTGATTATGGCAGTTAGATGTTGGCAGTAAAAAGCTCAAAATCCAACGGCTATAAATCACCCTATTAAATGTTCAAATCCAACGGCTAAAAATACCAATTAAAATGATTTTTGGTGTAAAGGCCCACCAAGAGGTGAACCGAACATGTATGTATCTGTGGGCCTGAAAGAATGTTCCACGTGGCATTTTTGGAGGGGGATGAAGTCCCCCGGGAACAGCAAACACGGGCCTTTAGGAATGTATTAACCGCGTAAATTGGTACATGATGACTCCATGCATATAAGGCAGTCAGCGAATTCGCTGACCACCCAGAATATGAGCCATGTGGCACGCTCTTAGACGACTACGACCGTATGGATGTTTGACCAATCACTAGTTGGACCTACAAGTAAAAAATCAGCCTGATTGGTGATTTCAAACATTTGAATCTTTGTACCCAAATAATGGTCAATAATGCTCAAATTCCCAAGGTTAAAATCAATCCATTAAAATGAAACCAATATAACGCTTATAAATCACCAATACGGTCAGTGTCCTCTAAGAATGTGCCATGTGGCTCATATTATGGGCGGTCAGTGTCTTCGCTAACAATCGGTCAGCAAAGTTTTACTCATGTATATAAGAATGAGTGTCAAAGTAGATACAGTAGTCGGTCCCACCAAAAACGCATTTTTTCTTTCTCTTTCGTCCTTCCTCCTCGTAGTACTGTATTGTCTTCTTCGTTCTTCATTCTTCAATTCCTTTCGATACACAAGCGTAGGTGTGAGTTTCTATTCGTTCCTTCGCGAGGAGAGTTGAAATTAAGGGGCAGCAGCTGTGGTGATGTCTGATATCGGTTTGGCACCGTTGAATTACTTCTTGTTTGGCTTACTTGAACAGTACGTTATGCTCTTTGTTCTTTCCAATTTGAATCTTGGTTTTGTTTCTTTTTTGCTTTTTGATGTTAAAAATAGTAGATTCTAAGAACTCTCTTCTTGTTATTTTGGAAATAATCAAGATTTATGGAAGGTTTTATCCGTTTTAACAGTTAAGAAAGTTTAGAAATCTCTGTGTGTTTAGGCTTTTTGGGTTCATGATTTTGAGCTCTTCCGGAGATTTCTTGTTTTGATTCTGTGTGTGCAGGAGGAGCATCAAGATTTCGGTAATCTGTTTGATTAGTATTTTTAGTTTGAATTTTTTTTTTTATAGATTTGGATTGTTTTGGGATTTTTCTTAGTTGGGTTTTGCTTTCTTTCTGATTTTCTGCTCTAAATTTTGGTTTCTGAGGTTGGAATCTGAAAATTCTACTAGTTTTAGGATTTGGGTTCTTTATAAAATAAGGTTTTGATTTGGATCTTGGAGCTGAAGTATTTTGGTAGGTGGGTTTGGAATTTTTCTTGCAATAGTTCTTTTTCTTGGGGCCATTCTGCGTTTTTAAGTTTCATTTGAGTTTAATCCTTCTTAATAATCTTTTTTTTTTGGGGTAGAATTCATTAGGAAATCAAGATTGAATCTCACTCGGTGTCAGCGGATTAGAGTTTCTTTGGGATCGGATGTATAAAATGTGCCATGTTTGCGGTGCGGAATTGAAAGAGACTCCTTCTGGATTGGACGGCAGAGAACCTGTTGGGACCTGTAAGTTTTGCAGGGAGAAGTACAGGCAAGAGTCTTTGAGGCGGGATGGTTTCACTCCTTATGCAACACCATTGATCAGTCCGACTATTTCATTGAAAAGCACCGATAGCTTTGTCTCAAGCTGCAGTAATTTACCCTATTCTTGTTTTCCTTTTTAATGGATCTTTTGAATAAATTTATCTAAATTACATTGTGGTTACGATTTCAACTCTTTTTTTTTTTCGCATCCTTTGTTTTAGGTGAGTTTTTGGTTGATGAAAATTTGCAGGGAAGGTATGTCATATTTTTCTGTTACACCCGTGTTTGATTTTATGGTGCTAGCATTTTTTCCCAGATGACTGAATTGTTTTGTTTTCTGCTTTTCTTGTTTGGTAGAGAGGATGCAAATGAAGGTGCACCAGATACTGACCAAGAGTACCTCAACTCAAGCTCCCTGAGTCCAGAGAAAGGGATTGATGAATCTGGCGTGATAGAAGTGGAATATCTTGAGGACAGCAATAATGATGAGAATACATTTAGCCTTGATAACAGCACATTAAAAGATGTGCAAATTGTAGGAGATGGTGATGGTCTAGAAGGAGCTGAGGATGGTGTCGACGACAATAGCCAACCAATTACATCCTCGAAGGAAGGATCCAACCTCTCTCATTCTTTTGATATCGAAATAGATGCCCATATCTGGGTACCTCCTGGCCCAGAGGACCTGGAGGATGACATGGAGGGTAGTGTGGCTAACAACGATGATGACGATGATGAGTTCAATGATGGTATGAAATGGGGCCAACCGAGTTCTTTAAGTACATTTGGTGGAGAACGCAGTTGCAGCTTCAGGTTTAAAGAGGAACGTCAGAAGGCAATGACAGAGGTAATGAGTAGGGAGTTCAAGAGCCTTGTGAGTCGACTTCTCACATCCGAGGGCATTCCATGGGAGACTGGTGAGAATTGGGTGGATATAGTTACTTCTTTGTCTTGGGAAGCTGCATTACTTGTCAAGCCTAATGCTATTGAGGGGAAAGCAATGGATCCAGAAGGCTATGTGAAGGTGAAATGCATTGCAACTGGTTCCAGCAGCCAAAGGTAGGTCACTTAAACCAGGCTAACCAGCAGTCTCTTCTATAGGTCTATGAGATTTTTCATAGGCCATCAAATGACTGTTATCTGGTTTACGATTGATACATATTTTCCATCATAGGACTGTTATCTGATTTGGGATTGATACATATTTTTAACCTTGAAAAGGATTCTTTTGTTCTGCAGTCGACTGATCAAAGGCTTGGTTTTTAAGAAGAACGCTGCACACAAGCATATGCCAACCAAGTACAAAAACCCTAAACTGTTGCTGCTCCAGGGCATGCTTGGACAGAGTTCGAGCGGGTTGTCGTCATTTGATTCAATGGAGCAGGTAACACTGGTTTGGAATTTCATCAGTCATCATCTCATCGGAAGTATACTACCATTGGTGCTGATTGTTTGGTCGCAAACAGGAGAGGGATGATCTGAAGTCCGTCATTGAGACGATAGAGATGTGTCATCCAAATGTGGTATTAGTGGAAAGAACTGTTTCTCGTGATGTGCAAGAATCTCTTCTCGCGAAAGGAATAACTCTAGTCTTTGATATGAAGCTCAACCGCTTAGAGAGAATTGCTCGTTGTACTGGTTCACAGATTGTCTCTCCTGCTGACAGTTTGATAATCCAGAAGCTGAAACAATGTGATTCTTTTCACTTCGAAAAGTTTGTAGAGGAAAATGGCATTTCCAGGGAAGGTGGAAAGAAGCCGAGTAAGACTTTAATGTTTCTTGAGGGCTGTCCTAGACCTTTGGGCTGTACGGTGAGTCTATTCTTTTCATGTTAAATTGCTTCATGTGTTTTACAGTTCCTGTTATTTGAAAGGAAAGATTTTAACCATGGCATTTTTGAATGTTAAATTTATGTAGTTTGAATTGTTAATAGGATAGATGAGCCACTTTCCAGGAAACAATGCAACAAACAACTTCACTTGTCTAGAGAAGAACCTTGTCATTCCTTAAATGTGGTAGCTGTACCTTTCTTACTTGTTTTATGTATTATTTAGGATATACGCATGTATAACATGTTTGTATTCATGCGTTGACTCAATATGGTATAAAACACTCATATCTGGAAATGTCTTCAGGGCTAGATAATTAGATCCATCCCTCCTCCTTCCAGGGATGTTGCAAAATGTTCACAAAATGCTCAACAATCAACTCATTTATAGTTAGTGTTATTGATTTCTCCATTTTTTTTTTGTCTTATGTTCCTGTCTGTACTGTATGGATTTTTATAAGCAGACGGAATGCAGTTTGAATACTTTCCAGTGTACAATACTTCCTTTTTCTTTTTGAATTTTTTTCTTAATTGCGTGTAGTGTAATTTACGTCTACCGTAACTTTATATATATATACGTGTAGTGTAATTTACGTCTACCGTAACTTTATATATATATATATATATATACCTAAGTTTTGATTCCTTCCTTTCTCAACAAAAAGATTTATCTTGTCTGGTGAATATATCATCAAATTTGTCTTGTTCTTATCACTAGGTATATGATAAGCACTGTTATGTTTCTTATCGTATAACATTTTCAACTCTATTATGGTATAACTGTTTTGTTAAAATTGATTAAATATATATTGTTGAATCTTTGTTTCCTATTTTTTGGGTTTTTTTGAGTGTGATAGTTAATGGATCGTTGGATTATCACATCTTTATTTGTACCAGTGCAACACTGGTTCCGATCTA
This sequence comes from Euptelea pleiosperma, assembly GCA_035048495.1. Lineage (NCBI taxonomy): Eukaryota > Viridiplantae > Streptophyta > Magnoliopsida > Ranunculales > Eupteleaceae > Euptelea > Euptelea pleiosperma. The sequence continues at coordinate 21,299,349 of CM068552.1, read as the reverse complement.
ACGGAATCTCTATCTACAAAATTTAATGCAAACAAAACTTTCTTTCTGCGACCAGAATGAAGCAACTGAGACAAGACTATGAAAGTTATTGTTACTTTCAAAGGCCATAGTGTTAGACCGCTTGTACTACATACATACATATATGTCTGTAATCATACACTGTGACTAGACTTTTTGGTTGTTTTGCCATTTCATAGTCTATATGTACACCTATTGGTAATACATAATTGGCTGTTTTACTAACATTACACGGGCTGGTGAATGATGATCACTCCCTTGGAGCTTGCTGAAAGAAATTCGAATGTGTCATTCTCAAGAGCTTTGTTTTGGGTGTCTTTAATATTTTTCAGTTTATCTGATGCGAATTCGAATCCCACTTTGATTGACCATTTATCTAATAAAAATGAGATTCACACTTTTTGTGACCATTTTGCCTAATGAAGTATAATAATCTTCAATTCAACTGTTTGGCATGACAAAACCTTGTGTCACAAGTTTCTTTTTATATTTTGTTGAAAGTTTGTCTTTCATAATATTCTCTGTCAGCGGGATGAATAATGTCATAGTTTTCATTATGCAGATTTTGCTGAAGGGAACACACAGTGATGAACTGAAGAAGATTAAGAGTGTGGTGCAGTGTGCAGTTATTGTGGCGTATCATTTAATTCTAGAAACATCTTTCCTTGTAGATCAACGGGCAATGTTCTCTACCATTCATTCAGTTGTAGTTGATGGATTTCCAAAATATCAACAACTGCCAATTGTTGGCTCGAGTACTGTACTTAATTCAAATGCTTCTTCTCTCAAGGAGCCCTTGGCTGGAATTGCTTCCTCACCTCCTATAGATATTCCCATTTCTGATGTACTCCGAGAAAAGTCTGCCTATGATGGAACATCCTGTAACTCTGGCTTGGATTTAGAAGGAAATTCTACATTATCTGGCTTTAGTCGTCCTGTTATCAATTCATATGAGAATGACATTGGTGAAAGTACTTTGGCTCATCATAGTATATCAGAAAACAGTATCGGCCACCAGATAGAAACATCTCGTGAGCCATTTGCGCCGACTATTCTTCGCGGGCAGATATTATCATCACTGTCAGCCTCTCTTAAGAAGGTTCTTGGAGACAGCTTCCCTCTCGTTTCCTCTGATTCTCACCAGTCATTCTCGCCATACTTAGACTTCAAGGAAAGGGAACCAGATAACCAGAATACAGCTGTTTTTCCTGTTTCCACATCTCCTGAATCATTAACTTATTGTAAGATGGAAGCAAAGGATGGAACTGATGACATAAAGTCGCCTGATTGTGAACAAGACAAATCCTTGTCAGATTTCTGTGAAGTTCCATTGGATCTGTGCAAAGATGACATTGCTAATGAAGACCAAATGCAATGTAAGGATGATATCAGCACAGTGTTAGATGCCGAGAGCATTTTGTTTTTGATGTCTAGCCAGAGTGTCTTAAGAGGGACGGTTTGCGAGCAAAGCCATCTTTCTCGTATCAAGTACTACAAGAATTTTGATGTATCCCTCAGACGGTTCTTGCGCGATGGCCTACTCGATCAGGTTTCTCAAAGTTCAATTGATTTTGAATTCAAATTTGTATAGCTTTGCCATTCACTCCTTGCTTCATTTTCCAGATTCTTGTAGGGTTTCAAATCTAAGTAGGCACTGATACAAACTGTTGTTTTTATGGCAGAGGCACCGGTGCTCTGTATGTGGTGAAGCACCAGAAGCTCATGTTTACTATTACACGCACCAGGATGGGAGGCTCACAGTACGAGTCAAACAGCTTCCTGTGGAGTTGCGTTTGCCTGGTGAAGCAGATGGGAAGCTTTGGACGTGGACACTGTGTTCAAAATGCGAACCCACAAACAGGAACCAAAGACCTACACGGAGAGTGGTGCTGTCTACTGCAGCCTGTGCTCTATCATTCGGAAAGTTCTTGGAGCTCAGCTTTTCAATCCACTCTACTTCAAATATGTTATCTAGTTGCGGGCATTCACTGCATAAGGACTACCCCCGTTTCTATGGGTAAGGGCTTATTGATCCTAATCATTTTTTATGGTACGAGATTTGTCTTTGTTTCTTTTTTCTTTTGATTTATTTTATAATCCATGGTATCTGTGGGCCATGTGCAGGTTGGGTTCCATGGTCGCCATGTTCAAATACTCATCGGTCGATATCTATGCTGCTTGTATGCCACCACCTGTTTTGGAGTTCAACAATCCAGTAGGACAAGATTGGATCAAGATAGAAGCCGGAAAGGCAAGTTGTTTGCCAAGAATAGTTACTTTTTACGATTCCTGATGCTTTTGGACCTTATCTTTGCCAATCTATTGCGAGTGACCTTTTTCTTTTACTTATCTGAAGGTGCTCCAAAAAGGGATTTTAATGTTCACAGAGGTTTCAAACTTCTTGTCTAAGATGGGACTTGGAGTTTGCAGCTCACTTCCAAACCCACCTATGAATCTTACATGCTCAGTAAAAAAAATCTCTGAAGTTGACGACATGTTGAAGCAGGAAAAATCCGATTTTGTGGTTAGTCTTATCTTACTTACATTTCTAATAACTTTCATCTATTTACAACTATATTACACAAATTCCGATACTCCACAGATTCTGTTGTGTCACTTCTGGCGTTCCCTTTTTTCTTTTTCCATGTAATGGAGGCAGACCAAATGGAGAAACATTATGAAAAAAAGTAGAAAAGGGAGACTGACCTTCCTAAATAGACGATGGCATTCGGTTAATCAAGTAACAAGCAGTAACACAGATCCCCCGGTAGGTTTTTGGAACATTAAATATTTATCATCAAGGGACGTGCAACATCTAACAAGTGTCGATGTTTGCGTTCAACATCTAACAAGTGTCGATGTTTGCGTTCAACACACCATTTTGTTGGTACTCATGAACATAAGAGGTTTGATGAATAGAGAAACATTACGAAAAAAAAGTAGAAAACGGAGATTGACCTTCCTAAATAGACGATGGCATTCGGTTAATCAAGTAACAAGCAGTAACACAGATCCCCTGGTAAGTTTTTGGAAGATTAATATTTATCATCAAGGTACGTGCAACATCTAACAAGTGTCGATGTTTGCGTTCAACACACCTTTTTGTTGTACTTACGAACATAAGAGGTCTGATGAATAATCCTATTTTCGGTGCAAAAAATTTGCAATTTTTTTTCAAATCTGTTACAATGGAGTCTTGTGGTAATTTTTTTTCGATAGGTGTAAATATTATTTTGACGTGAAAATATTATTGATGGCAAAGCCAGAAAAACAAGAGTACTAATGAGGTCGAGATGATCTCTACCTTTTTGTTTGTACTTGTAAAAAAAAAGGTCGAGATGATCTCTACAAGTTAAACCCCAAACAAAGGAAAAGAAACCTAGAGCCCCCAACTAACAGCCATCCCTAAGACAAAGGAGGTCCCATCGGAATACAAAATCCTCAAAGAAAAGCCCTCTATATTCTATAAACGCTTTAGACCATAAGAATAAAAGCCCCTTGATGTTGAGGACGATGGAAGCCAATTCTTCGCTCTTGCCTTCGAAGACTCACTGGTTCATTTCCTTCCGCAGCCCCCAAAAGATCGCGAAAGGGAGTAATTTTCATATAATTCGACCTGGAGGTCGCCAACTAAGGAGATCCATAAGAGAACCCGACATCGCCTAACTCATCCCGAATTCCATAAGGAACACAGACCACACCTCCCTCACAACATCACAATGCATTAGCAGATGGTGCACTGTCTCTCCTTGCACATACAACAATAGTCAACCAAAAATAGCCCTCTAGCTATCAAGTGATCTATGGTCAAAATATTTTCCAAGGCAGCTGCCCATACAAAGAAAACAACTTTAGTCGGACTCTAGACTTCCAAACCAAGGATGTCGTAAAGTAAGAGCTAGCCAGTCTATGCAACTCATTGTAGAAGGACCGAACAGAGAACACACCACGTTCGACCAGATCCAAACACACTTGTCTTGGGCCAAAGGAGGAAGATGTACATCATGTAGCCGGGCGAGCAATCTAGAAAGAGGCTCTATCTCCTAGTCATTGAGATTTCTCCGGAATCCGAAGTTCCACCTCGCCACCTCCCCCTACTAAGAGCACAATCCTAAATAGACCAGTTCTTCTTCTCAGAGAGAGAGTAGCGCTCTAGAAATTCATCCTTGGAGGGGCAGTCTCCACACCAGTTGTCCTCCCAAAACTTGATCCTATTCCTCAACCCTGCAGCATACTGAATCCCTCTAGCAAACTCCCCAGATAACTTCAAAATCCCCCTCCAAACACTGTATCCATATGGGAGGGGGTCATTCTACTTTCCTACCCAAAGTGAGAAACCCCATACTTGCCCTCTATGATCTCCCTCTAAGGGATAGAGAGCTCCACGCCGAACCTCCATAGACATTTGCCCAGGAGAGCCTGATTCATCTCTTTAATTTTCTTGATCCTCAATCCCCCTCTTTCCTTATCCTTACACACCGATTGCCATCTCACCAAATGCATTTTGTGATTGTCCATCCTATCATGCCACAAGAAGTTCCTCATGAGCTTTTCGAGTTCAAGCACCACAGTAGATAGGTAAGCTTGAGAGTGTGCTATTGACGATCACCACTTTGGCCCCCTTCAAAAGGTATCTAGATTTTCACAAGGCTAACCTTGTCCTGAAACGCTTAATGACTGGCTCCCACACAAAGCTTTGGACCTATAGGACACCTCTAAGGGAAGGCCCAATTAGGTTGTGGGCAGGTTATCACTACGGCAATTCAGAGTTTCAGCCAAAGCCGATATATGCTCCACCACCCCCACCCCATACACCTTACTCTTGCCCAAGTTCATTCGAAGCCCTGAAACAGCTTCAAAGCAACACAGGAGGCCTCTGAGAAATCTCTCTTGATCGACTGAACTTTTAATCATATAGTCTTGTGGTAATTCACTTTCTTCAAATCTTCAAGAGATCCAATCAATCAATTAATAGCTGCATTTACCCTTGTAAATGTTGTAAACGTAATACATAACCTCAACCTCAATTCTCTTTCTAGCAGTGGTAATAAACAAAAACACTCAAATAGTAACGGAATTGGGTTATCAAGCTTGTACATTGTTGTGTTAGCACAAGCATCAACTCTCCCAGAAACCCCAGTAGGTGACATTCTCTGTAGTAGTTTGCTACACCTCCTCAGATGCCTGATTTGCACAAGTTGGTTTACTCCCTTTATCCCGGCACCAATCAGTAATATAACAACAACACCATAGTATGTACACTTTCGTTGCTCACATCTGCCATCACCACGGCCACTAGAAAAATTACCATGACCACCAAGAAGTTCCCATGACCACTAGAAAAATTTCCACAACCATCCAAAAAATGATCACTACCACCAGAAAAAATTTCGCAACCACTGGAAAAATTGCCACGCCTGCCAGAACCACTTCCACGACCACCAGAAGATAGAAGGGCTGAATTCTCTTTGGAACGATTAGTTTATGAAGTTGGTACTCCCTGAGAGATGTTCTCTAAATCTACTTATCAAAAAAAAAAAAAAAACAAGGTGTACATCTCTTAGCGAGTACTTAGCAATCTCCGAGGCACGTGGGAACTGCAAATGTATCAAAACCTCTCACTACTAATATAGAAGTGCAGAAACGTCAGAGGGAGGAGTTTCAAGTTGGCTTGTTTCTGTCAAGTCTGAATTCTGAGTTTCATTGAATCAAGGGACAGATTATGGCCAATGAATCCCTCCCTAATCTCAACAATGTGTATGCTAGATCTTGTTTCATACTGAACATTGTCTCGAACAATTGATAAATTTTATACACATTCTGATCCTGTGAATACATTTTCTTTATTACATCCCAAACCTGTTTAGTTGTATCCAAGGATATTACATTCGCGCATATGGGCTTCTCCGTACTATTCCATAGGTAGGTCATCACTAAGGAAATTTCACTCAATCAATTTATATCCACTGTCACCTTCAGGAGGAGGATCGTCAGTAAAATACTTTAGTTTCTTCTTCACAAAAAAACTTTAACCGATTGTGACCATAACAATTAATTTGTACCATTCAATTTAATAGTGGTAATTTGGGCTCCAACCCCATCTGACGTAGCCCAAATAGGGACTGTCACCTTCAGGTGGAGGATCATCAATAAAATATTTTAGTTTCATCTTCACAAAAAACCTTCAATCGATTGTGACCCTAACAGTTAATTTGTACCATTCAATTTAATAGTGTGGTAATTTGGGCTCCAACCCCATCTGACAGCCCAAATAAGGATTTAACATCACTAGAAGTAGCCATCAAAACTAAACAACTCAATCAATTATGTCGAAGATGAATTTAATGAACATGAATGTCACACTAACCTTGCGGAAGCATCAAATCACCACTTTAGAGGCTATAATATCAGAAACCAGCAACAAATCATCGCTATAGGGACTTTGACATCAAGAACACAACTAGTCACCACTTCAGGCGCTAGGACACTGTAATCTAGCAACACCACCTTACACTAGGACTTGCGGTAGCCTTTACATTGGTCAAGGTTTAAAATATCGTTCCATCACATTGTCTCAGTAAGCTGATGGAATGATATGTATCGACTGAGACGAAACGAGATAGAACGAGATAATGGAAAAAAAAACTGTCTTAATAAGTTTAAACAAATTTTTAATCATAGTTAGGTTACAAATTTGTTTTCTGGTATTTTATATGCTTTATAAATGTATATCTACCATGAAAATAAGACAAATTTTAGTGTGTAAATTAAGTTTTTGTCACAAGACAATACATTCTCCTATGTATCGTCTTGTACCTCACTGAAACAAGACGTCTCGATCAAGATGGAATGAGATTTTCAATCATGACATAGGTTGCGGTTGCCTTAAAATACAAACCCTAGCTTGTCGTATCCTTAGAAACCAAAACTCTAGTTGCCACATGCCTTAGATCAAAACTCTAATCTGTGGCACCCTTAATGATAAAAAAACCCTAGGCTGAATCACTTCGACTTGATCTTCCAAGAGAGAACAAAGGAAAAATAAGAAAAAGAGATTAGGGCTGCAATACTGTTCACGTATTAGAGTTGCTTTGATACCATGTAAAGTTAGAGAATATGGAGTGGAGAGAAGATGAAAAGAAAAGAGGAGAAAAAACAAAGAGAATCAAACTTAACTTGTTCAGCCTAATTATATGTGTATATATATCACTTAAGTATAGAACATAATGTTAAAAAACCATATGCTTTTTTATCTTAACATGCCATATGCCTGTGTTGCCCACATGAAGATTACTCAAGGGATGATTTTTGGTGTGGATGATCTCCATGGGTAAAAGTGGATTGCAAGCTAAAAATTGTTTGACCGTTCATTTAATAGGGTTGATTTTCAGAATGGGGGATGTTATATGGCGTGTCAAGATAAGGTGCGTTAGAATATCTCGCCACAGAATTGTAATAGAGTCTGTCTAGAGCTACACCCTATTCTTACATCTAGTGGTGGGCCCACATGAAAATCATGTTGGACAATCTAACCATGCATGGAGCTGTCCTTGTCATTATGATAGTCTCCACCAAAAAGAATCCATGCTGATACTAATAACTATGTAAAAAGGTGAACTAAAGTAATGGTTTGATTGGGTGGCCTGGATTTTTCAAAATCATGCCGATTTCATTAGGTTAGGAATGTCAGAATGAACTGATTTTTTGTGAGGAAGGTCTCCACTGTATGGACAATTGGCTGTGCGGTTGGATTGTCCAAAATGATCTCCATGTGGGCACCTACATCGGGCGTAAGAATCGAATGTAAGCTATGTAACAAGGACACTCTGGTTTCTAAGAATTTGACATGTTGGGCACCTTGTAATATTCACTTGTCGGACACAAGCCGACATGCCTTTTCAAACAAATCTCAATTTATTCAAATATTTTGTTTTCGGCTATTATTATATACAGTCTATGTGATTTTAGTGTATATCAGCTTAATTGAATATATTATTTGCATATTGTATACTTAACATGGGCTAGGGTATTCAAAAGATATATCTTTCTGTATAAGGAATGAACTGTTTTTATGTGTCGACATATCGGGTTTGTGGGGGTCAGCGTGTCGGACACTCCGTATATGTTGGACACCAACACTTGTATCCATGTCTTTGTTACATAGGGTGTAAGAAATGGGTGTAGCTCTAGACAGACTCATTATAATATGTGTTTATGTTAGTATATGCAATTTCGGGTATCTCTGAGTCTGATACTCATTATCCATGTTGGATTCTGACACTTGTACCTGTACCATCATTGTAAATGCACCCATTGCTTTCTTTTTATTTTTCATTTAACAAGATGCTAAGATCATGTTCTTCTTTTTCTGCCTCTCTATAAAAATCAGTCACACGTTCTCAAGGCTATAGACAAGAATGAGCGTCTGGGGCAGGTTGTACACGAGCTTCTCAGTTTGAATCGTTTAATCCAGGAACTTGTGCTGGAGTCATATGTTTGGGATCGACGTTTGCATTTGCTTCTTTCGCCTAATTCTAGAATAGTTAACAGTGGTACCACTGATACAATGCATGAAGAACAAGTACAGTTTCTGTTGCAGAAGGATGCCATTGCTGCTGGAAGAATCAAGAGAAAAAATAATAATTCTCTGCGCTACGGCGACAAAATTTCTCATGGGACAGCTGCTAATCTTATTGCACCCATCAATGACAAATCGTCGTTATCTTCTAATGATTACAGTAATGCTGTAATTCATAGTGGCAACCTTGAAGCTGAGTTGGAAATCAAGTTAGATGAAACATCTATAGTAGCAAGTGAAAATTCTGTTACAGAGTTCCAAGTTTCAGAACCACAATATGAAGGTCTGGTCCTAGGATCCGGGTACCCAAACAATTCAGTCAATACTTCTATTAATGTCGAGGCTAATGACAGGCTAACCATGGGGAGCTTAAACCTTGATGGATCATCTGTTGATGAGTGGGCTGCACCCACTACAGATGGACTGTTGAATGACTCTGTTCTAGGTCAAGACCCTTCTACTGGACTCTCTCACCTCTCTGCCATTCCTTTGCGTGGTGAGAATTGTCAAGAGGAGTGTTTGCCCATTTCTGAACCCTTACAGGTGAACCAAACTACTACAATTACTAAAGAACTTTTGAGACACACTGATTCTGTTGCCAACTTAGATCTTCATGGCTCAACACTGGGTGAGGTATCATCAAAGTTCAGGTTCAAGGGACTGGACCAAGGCATGTCTGTATGTCAAAAGTCACTAGTATCAAAATTGGATGACTCTGAGTTTTGGGTTTGGACTCCTTTTTCAGAAACTCGCAAGGCATACAGAAAGGATCTCCAGAGAGGTTACTCACAGAAATTTGAATTCATCAACAGCTATACTCCAGAATGGCTGTCTTCGGTCCATCAACTGATTTCCGAGGAAGGGTCCAGGTTGCACATCCCTCTTGGACCTGATGACGGTGTAGTTTCAGTCTTTGAGGGTGAACCCACAAGCATAATCGCCTGTGCTCTAGCCTTGCTGCAGGATCGGCACAGTTCAACTGAAGGTTTAGTTGAGAAGGACATGAGGAAAGAGAAAGGAGAGGACAATAATGGATATCAGAATGCACACTGCCTGGCTTCTGATGCCTCTGTGGCTTCACCATATTGGTCTTCAAATGGTTCTTTGGATTCAGAAGGCATGCATGCAGGTGAAACTGTTTCATCGGAAGAGTCATACACCTCAAGTTTTGATGGGTTTAACCTGGTGGATTCTGTTCCGTCTTTGGATGCTCTTCATCCAGAGATCCATCTAGGGGTTGGAAAATTACCTGGGAAGGGTAAATATTCAGTAGTTTGCATATATGCAAAACAATTTCATGCTCTTCGAAAGCGCTGCTGTCCATGCGAGCTTGATTATATTGCTTCCCTAAGCCGTTGTAAGAACTGGGATGCCAAAGGTGGGAAGAGTGGATCTTTCTTTGTAAAGACACTGGATGAACGGTTTATCATAAAGCAAATTAAGAAGACAGAATTTGATTCATTTTTGAAGTTTGCCCAAGATTATTTCGTGTACATTAATCAGTCTCTCAGCTCAGGAAGCCAGACGTGCCTTGCAAAAATACTAGGGATCTATCAGGTCAGTTGTTCTTATATCCATGGTTCAAAATCTTGTTTCTTCTTGTTCCGTCTTAGCCGAGACGTTTCGTTCCGGTAGTGTACCGAGACGATACATAAAGGAATGTATCATCTCATGTAAAAAGCCTATTTTAAGATTTAAATTAAAACTGGTGTTTAAAGCTTATTCTTATGATAACATGTGTCTTTTGTAACACATATAAATGTTAAAAACAAATTTATAACCTAATTATGCATTAGAAAACGATTTAATCTTATTGAGACATATACTGTTTTTTATCTTTGTCTACTTCCTTTCATTTTGTCTCGGTTGGGATGTCTCATTTTGTGAGCTTATGAAGACAACGAGACGAAATGATATTTTAAACGTGGCTTATATCTTTATTTTAGGTGAGTTCCTGACTTGTCCCTTTAATGATTGTACCTTCTTTATCCTGTGCCTTCGTTTTCCATTGCAGGTTACCATAAGGCATTCAAAAAGTGGAAAAGATCTGAAATACGATCTGATGGTCATGGAGAATCTTACTTTCGGTCGTAACATAACACGTCTGTATGATCTCAAAGGAGCTCAGCATGCACGATACACTTCAGAAGCAAATGGTGTGGGAAAAGTTCTTTTGGATCAGAACTTTGTTGAAGACATGAGTACCTCTCCTTTGTATGTCAGTAGGAAAACTAAACATCTGTTACAAAGGGCTGTTTGGAATGACACATCTTTCCTCACTGTGAGTGTGCAGTCACAGCTTCTTTTATGTTTCTATGTTATTGAAATAAGCATTTTAGGAGCTTAAAATTTTGTGTTCTGCTGAAATTTTCAGTCAATCAATGTCATGGATTACTCTTTACTTGTGGGAGTGGACATGCGGCGGCGTGAACTTGTATGTGGTATTATTGACTATCTGAGGCAGTATACCTGGGACAAACACCTTGAGACATGGGTGAAGGCCTCCCTCGTTGTCCCTAAAAATGTGTCTCCAACAGTTGTCTCCCCAAAAGAGTACAAGAAAAGATTCAGAAAGTTTATGTCTATGTACTTCTTAACTGTTCCAGATCATTCTTGTCCAGAGAGATCTTCGGGCCCTTGCAAGTTTTGTGGCAACAGAAGTGGTGACTCTTTTCAATTAACAAACACAGAGCAGAGAGAAACCAAATAATTTCCATGTCTGCATCGGATTTAGGCAATGTCTACCTTGTGTTTGAGTTTTTAGCTATTTCTTCTGTTCATTTTCAAGGAACTGTACATAGATGTCTGTCACAGTTTATATACCCCCATTTGTTTTTGCGTTATTTAGCAAATTTCTGGGGTTAGTTTCATCTTTATAGGTCCATGAAGTCAACTGATTCTTTTTCAGTTCCTCCTTTTTTTTTCTATATACTATCGAGTTCAATGAAGATTGTAAAAAGATGAAGATGATCAATGATAAGTACATTTCTTTGCAAACAATGTAAATTTGGCATTTATAAAGAAGCATGATTCGTGACACGTCTTGCAAAAGCAGGTTTCTTGCTGTTTTGATATTGGTGTTATTCCCTCGCAGTTACTTTACCTACAGCATCATTCAGTTATTTGTAGATGGAAAATCAGGACCAGGTTTGTTGATATAACTCTTATACTCATTCCTTAATTTTCTCAAGAGTCACAGTGCTTAAAAGGAGTTTTATTGGGGTAATGATATCGTAGTCACTTGTTGCATGGATTCCGGCAGTTTTGGATCCAAAATTAACATCAGGATGGGTGGACTATTGTTAGTGTGTTCTGCTTCATAGTGTTGCATCTCTGAAACAATGTTTTGTTACTTAAATTTCTGGCTTCTTGTCTTTTTCCACTTGAGAATCAGAATTGATATCTCTTGAGTGTCTGAATACCTGTGCTTGAACCTCTTTCCTTCATTGCTTTTCATATTATTTGATGTATTTTAGTATTGTATCTGTAAAATGCCAATTGCCAGTTGGAAGCCTTATGTAGTGGCAGATTCAATTTCAGGCAATGATTTGCATCTATGATGCCCGGATACGGATACGGATACGGATATGGATACGAATACGGGAAGCGGGGATTCGACTGGCATTTTTCTAAATCAGGGACACATACGGATATGAGTATCCTACCCATGTCCTAAAATTTATGGCATAGATATTTCCACATATGATGTTATAAAGTGTACACACATAGATACACAATCTTGAGTGTAAATATCTAATAAAAAAGTATATGATAACCAAATAAGTGCTATAAATGTTTTATTTTATATTACCTGTAAAATTAAAATAGTTGGACTATTAATTTAAACTAATGTTAATATTAATGTACTATTTTTTTGTATTTTTTTAATAAATAAATATCTGAAGTATCTTGCCCATATCTTAGTTGTATCCTACCTGTGTCCGTGTCATATCCTGTGGATATGATGCATGTATGGAGTTTGGGCCGATGTGACAGCCGTTACCATTCTCGTGTGAGGTTATAATTTTCTGCTGTTACCATTCTCGTGCAAGGAAGGTTTCTAATCTCAGCCATTATCATTCTCATGCAAGGAAGTTTTTGAATTAGGAGGAACAATAAAGACAATCCATTACCATATGTGGAATGGTGGAGTCATTAGGGTAGTTAATTACTTGCTTAAATTAGGAAAATCGGAGTTATCTTGTAAGCCTTTATAAGGCAATCATGGGATAGGACTTTGGCATCGATAATTTGAATGAACAAGGTCTTTTGGAAGGTTCCCCCCTAGATGCGGGAGGTTGCTTAAGTCTCGTCTTATTCTTCTTGGCCATTCGCATCAAATGATATTAGAGCAACGATATTGCCGTGTTAACAGTTGATTATGGCGAAGGGGATTAGATCACAAGAAGCTAAAAGCATCAATGACACGATCACACACCTAAGAGAAAGCTCAGACAAGCAAACTGCAACTCTAAAGGAATTATCACACCTTGCAACGGCGATGAACCTCAAATACGACCAACTCGCTAGTCGATTGAGTGATGATGATGCAAGGGGGCTTTGTGCAAGCATATCAAGATCAATTCGAGACTCTTGTGAGACGAATCAACAGCTTATCCGAAAACTTCTTTGTGAGTTGTTTCACAAATGGTCTAAAAGATGAGGTGAGAAATGGTATGATGATGTTTGCAGCATCAACATTAACCCAAGCCATTGGGTTAGCTTGGTTGCAAGAAGGAACAATGGAGGATGTGGTTTGAGGGGCTAGAGCTACCTCCAAACCTCCCACTCTTTACATGCCACCCAAGAAACAAATGCCACATGATATTATTCCACCCATTAAACGAATCTCCCAAGTAGAAATGAAGGAACCAAGGGAAAAAGGATTGCGCTACAATTGTGACGAAAGGTATGTAATGGGACATCACTGTAAAGAAAAGGCAATTTTTCCTTCTTGAAGGAGAAGATGAGTATGAAGATGCTCGTCCACCCTTAATCGACAATGTAACCTTAAAGGAAACAGTAATATCGGTTCCTGCGTTGGCTGCCTCAACTTCATACCATACCATGAGGGTTCAAAGCTACCTTAAATCCTTCATCATGAAATATGTGGTTGTACATGCTTGCAATTCACAGCTTTATGAGTACCAGAAAGTTTCTATATTCTTTCAGCTTTCAGGTTGTTCAAGCTGGAGAGGTTTGCACAGCAACTTAAATTGGGAGTAATATTTTCATTTAGTTGGTTTTTTACTTTGATTGCCTTGAGATGGATTCCTAGATAATGAAGCCATATTTTGGAGATAACTGGAGTTTCTTCACTTTGGAAGCTATCTATTATGCATCTAATGTGACTTAAAGTAAGTTCATTTATTGGGAGATGGTGTGTTATGGAAGAAATTATGATGTTACACGACCTTACTATGGCAGTCCTCATTGTTCCATACAATAATGGAGCCCACATGGAGATGAGTCTGTTGAGTTTTAAGTGTTTCAAAATGGTTTATTTTGAAATTAAAACGTAGTGGGTCAGCTCATAGACTCTCAACCATGAAAGAACTCTTTGTATTTCCCATGTAAGAGACGATAAGTTAAACCTGGTGCACCAAGTATTTCATCTTATAATTTCTTTTCTATATTATGGGGAATGTGCCACCCCATTGAGACTCAAATTGAGTCTGGGTTGTTAAGTCCCGGAGATTGTGTTGTTTGTATTCCCTTGCACCTTTGTGGGAGGCTAAAACTATCTTCAAGAAGAGCTAGCTCACACGCCTCTAAAAAATAAGTGTCAGAAGGATGATTTTTCTTCTTCCAAGGCGAGATGGGAGAGGAAGAGGTGGCAAGAAGAATGAAAAGGAAGGTAGGGTTGATCAGTGAATGTCTCCTTTTAGTGTTCTATGTCCTTACGTGAACCAATACGTCCATTTCTATGTGAAGCATAAGTAAAATTTCAACCTAATTTGGGCAAAATATACTACTGTAAGGTAAGAACTGACTTGCGAACTGTGCTTGGACTTTATAATTTTACACAATAAATTAACTTACTGTGGCTGTTCTTCAGAATTCAATGTGTCTGCAAGTGTAATTATTGTCTCTATCATGATTTAAAAAAGGCCCGTTAACGGCCGTCATAATGGATTCGGACCTCCCCCGTTACGTTATGTACTGTTAAAATGCTCAAAAAATAGCGACCGTTATTTTTTCGTTATTTTTTGTTTTTGAAATTTCAAAACTTGAATTTCAGCGCCATTTTTTCTGTTATTTTCCAATGTACTATGTGTTTTATTGTTATTTGCATAATAATGTATTTGAGTAGGCGCATATGAAATTTACGATTACATGTAAATAATAACTTTGCATTGAAAATGTACTAGTTATGAGGTCTCCCCATCCATGTTCTTAGGTCGATCTGATTGGGATGAGGTTTATATGAAAAAGGTGTGTGCATGTGGGAGGTGGAATGTTTGGTTCCGTTTTGGAATGTTTTGGGCCGAGACAAACCAAGACACTATGGTACAATCAGATACAATAAAAAATAAGATTTCATGGTTTTGGGAATGTCTCAAGAATGTTACGGAATTGTTTCACTTTGTTTCGCTATTTTTTCAATGCTTGTGAATGTTTCGTTTCCTTTCAGAGTCTGTCTCAATTTTTCACTTGACCGAAACATTCCTCCAAAATAAAAACCTCTCTTCTCCAATCTACTCAATGTAAACTTACCTATCAAAATCTCAAGTTCTATGAAGTTTAACAGAAATATACTCTAGACAATAATGTTAATGCGAGCTACTTGTGGAAATCTTAGACGTATTGCAGGCCTTAGCTTCATTGGAGGAGTATTTCAGAAGGATTGTCTTTGGTGAGATCCAAGTCGACCAAGACTCTAGCGAAATGACCATATATTCTAGAACGAGTATCGTTATCGAATCTAACTTCTGAGATGCGAATAGTAGTATAGTCTCCCTTAACGCATGGCATAGGCAGAGCACTCAAATTAACATCCAATGATTGCTTCACCATTGATGCAAACGATGGTTATCTCCCACAGCGATGAGGGTAGGGAACTCAAACTCCGACAGATCCATCAGAAATAAAGGACAGAGAATTAATCACCTTCCTCCGATCGCTTCTCCTCTCCAAGTAATTCCTAAAGGGAACCGCACTATGACCCACAATCAACTTGAGCACGGCGACTACGGAGATGACTGGTGTTGCTCTTCGGACGTCGACGGCAAGGGTGTGGCAACATCCCCGCACCCTTGAAAGTAACATTGTCCTCAAGGTCGATGCCACAAGATCCCAAATTGCATTCGCCCATGATATCGATGTTGAATCTTGTAGTGTTACTAGTAATATGAATCAGGAGGTAAGTGAGCATGAGGTTGTCTGCTTGCTGGCGAAATCTCCTCCCGTTGTCTACTTGCTAGTGGGAAAGTCATTGCGCTTGGCTTTGTGTTGGCGCATTTTCCAACCTTAGTCATCACCTTTTCCTCAGTGAAGTCTTCGTCGCTCAAAGCCTTTACAGTCTTAGCCTTTAACGTCGACTTTGCCTTCTTTTGGGACGTGGACTTCGTCTTGTTAACGATTTTTGGTTTCGGTGCAGCCTTTGGCTTTGTTGGAGCTAATTTGGGCTTTGACACAGACACTTGATTTCGCAAGTGACACCTTAGAAATCGTGGAAGGTGATTGAACCTCTTCTGTGTCCGGGTGCACCTGTTGAAATCGCAGAACTCTCCCTTCTTTGAACTGCATCGAATCCCTTCGCACGTTCGTGATAAGGGTTGGTGAAGTCGTGGTGGCTAGGAATGTCTCAAGGTGCCTCGAGATTGCCTGTACCTACGTGGAAACCTTATGCATGTGAACGGTACTAAGTTGTCTAGCCTGGTTTCTATATGGTCCACCAGATCATTGGCCTGTTTTGCCATCACCATACTTGGAATAAAAAATGCACTGGCTCTGATAGTTAAAACTCGATGCCACATTTGGAAAGTGGGATACATTATTAGCCGAATAATTGCACCATAAGAGATTATGTCACATTTGGAAAATGGGAAGCAAAAAACTCAATGGTTATGTCATGGTTGTTTCACTCCATGAAACCATCCATTAGCAAAGGCCTGCCCTTTTTTTTTGACAACCAAGGATACTTAGGATGTTGTATCTCATACGTATTCCCAGGTTGGGAATTTTGCTAAGATGTACAAACTTCAATAGGACATTACATGCCTGAAGCAAGACAATCTTCCATTGGGAACTTACCATGCTACCCTACGGAATAAGTGGGAATGAGTATAGATTACTACAAAACCTATGCCTGTACCTACGTGGAAACCTTATGCATGTGAATGGTACTAAGTTGTCTAGCCTGGTTTCTATATGGTCCACCAGATCATTGGCCTGTTCTGCCATCACCATACTTGGAATAAAAAATGCACTGGCTCTAATAGTTAAAACTCGATGCCGCATTTGGAAAGTGGGATACATTATTAGCCAAATAATTGCACCATAAGAGATTATGTCACATTTGGAAAATGGGAAGCAAAAAACTCAATGGTTATGTCATGGTTGTTTCACTCCATGAAACCATCCATTAGCAAAGGCCTGCCCTTATTTTTTGACAACCAAGGATACTTAGGATGTTGTATCTCATACGTATTCCTAGGTTGGGAATTTTGCTAAGATGTACAAACTTCAATAGGACATTGCGTGCCTGAAGCAAGGCAATCTTCCATTGGGAACTTACCATGCTACCCTACGGAATAAGTGGGAATAAGTATAGATTACTACAAAACCTATTGTCTATCTTGTACGACTGATGCTACAGAGTTTTGGAAGATGGTTGAGCGAACTCGAATTATTGACTTCTATTTTCTAAGAAGTCAGCTTTAGCCACTCAAAAATAGACCAAACATGTATCTAAGAAAGATGGGGAGTCTGATGATCGTGACAAGCTTCGTTGTGACCACTGTGGTCGACATCACCACACTTGGGAGATCTACTAGAGTCTACATGGTCGCCCTACACATTTCTCTTGTGGCAAGCAAAGCTCAATTATGAAGCCTTCTAGTGCTAAATAAGGAACCTCTGTAGCTCATGCTACTAGTCAGGAGTCTTCCAATATGATGCCTTCATCCTTTAGACTGCCTAGTATCATCTCCAGCATAGACATTGACAAAGCTTCACCAGCTTCATTGGATGGTCTCTCTACATCTACTTGTGTTTACTTCACCCAATGGTCCCTTTATGATCATTGATTTTGGTGCCTTTGATCATATGACTGATATGCCCTCCATTTTTTCCTCCTACAATATTTGTTCTGGTAAAAATAAGGTTCAGGTTGCAGATAGGAACCCCTCCTCTATCTCGGGGAAGGGCACTATCACTATGGACCGGGCCATGGACTGTGCCTGAGTTTGACTTTTGGTGTGAAGCTCGACCCTACTTAGGTCTGATGGGCCAAATTTCCACCTTTAATTGAGGATAAAGGTGGCAATTTAGCTTGCCGGGCTTACCAAGCCCGCAGGCTACTTAGGTCGGGCTTCACTCCAAAATTCAAACCCAGGCCCAGCCCATGGCCTGGTCCATAGTCGGGCCGATGGGCTTGGTCCGGGGCCAGGCCGGGCAACGGGCAAGGTTGCGGGCTTGAATGCCGTGGCACAAGAGGTAGCAAAAGGAAAAAAGGTGGTCGATGTAATGTTGGTTGTAGAGGAGCGTCGTACTCAGTTCCAGGTGGCAATAAAGTTTGATCTTCACCTCTCAAAAAATGCCACGTGGTATACTCTTGGGCCCATTGTCCCATGATTGTTTGGTCCACTCCTTGGTCGATCTGCATTTAGTCCAATTAATGAATTATTGGCCCAATGACCCATCAATAGTTGGTTGACACCTTGGTGGACCTCCGCACCAAAAATCGTATGATCAATGATTTCTAGCTATTGGATTTGAGTATTTTTTATTATCATGGGCTTGAAACTAATTCATAAACCAATTCATGATAAGGGCACCCAACGGTTGGATTTTATAAAGGAGGCGAGCCTGGGCTCAACTTCGGGCTTGAAGGCCCAGCACATAGACCGGCCTGAGCCCAGCCCATGAGACATTATTTCGGGCCGGACTGCGGGCTTGATTTATGAACTGAGGCCCGACCCAGCTTATTCACGGGCCAGGCGGGGCAGGGCTCAACTTCGGTCTGGGCAGCGGGCCAAATTGCCACCACTAATTGAGGAGCCACCTTGTTGGTGCATAGGCCAGAAAACCGGACCAATCAGAGGAACATCTAGAGCTACTGGTTGAATGGTTTGGATGAATGAGTTGGTAGGCCATGTGTGCCTTATGGGGTGTAGAGTCCATCGAGGATGATGGAACAAGGCTCCAAAGACTACCAAATAATAAGATGAAAAATGAATAGGAACAGACCAACCATTTGATGTGCTGACCTATGAAATTTCTTTTGTAAGAAATTCAACCAAACGAGATGATTATAACCATCCGATTCATCATTCTAAAAGTACTGTAAGCAATCCAAAAAGAAAAGAAAAAGTTCTTTGATCGGATGGTTACAAACATCCAGTTAGCTCCCATCCACCTGCATGTAAGCTATATCAACAGCTAAAGTGACACTGACAGAGGAGAGAATAAGTGTTGACCATTGGGTTTTCTTTCATGTGGAAGCTGAAGTGGCAGACCCGAAGGGGCCCACATGTTTCGCCACCTCACCTCTCTCTCTCTCTCCCTATAGGCTTCCACCATGTGGAATATAAAAAGAACAAAAGTGATATTCCTTGCATTTTTGAAAATATTAAGAAGACAAACCGAAAGAGCAGATGCCAAAAGTTGCACGTATGGAACCAAAGAAACCTGAGAAAAAGGAAAAAATGAAAGACTACAGAAATAGAATTTCTTGTTCCTCTCACTTAATCAAAGAATAATCCTGCCTACAAGCTCAAATATAGCCTCACCTTGTCCTCACATTACTTGTATCATTTCGCCCGTCGGTCGTCGGATAAATTTCCTGATAATGGATGACATGACACATAAAGTCCTGATCCAAAGCCACGACAATGACAACATAATAGATGATGACGACGACTTAATAGACGATGGCACCGATGGATCTTATATCATATTTGTTCTCAACACGATCCTCAGCGGCACGGCTCGCCTCAATGTTCTCTTACCGACTGCTACGATCCTCGCCTTCTCAATCTTCGTTCCCATCCTAACAAACGACGGGAAATGTAACACTCTAAACCGATGGTGTATGGGTGTTTTCTTAGGGATATCAGCAGTCTCTTGTGTCTTCTTCACATTCACGGACAGCTTTCGCACGACCTCGGGGAGGTTGTATTATGGGTTGGCAACATTGAGGGGGATATGGACGTTTAATGCTGGTAGAAAGAGACCGAACGTACCGTCGGATTACAGACTGAGGTGGGCTGATCTTTTCCATGCTTCACTTTCATTAGTAGCATTCCTTACATTTGCAGCATCGAATAATGATGTCGTCCAGTGTTATTACCAGTCGATGCCGAGAAAGGTGACAAACACTGTTCCTCTTGTTGTTGGGTTTGTGATAAGCGTTTTGTTTGTGGTGTTTCCTTCCAAAAGGAGGGGAATTGGGTATCCTTTCTTGCTGAAGAGGGACGTTTTGTACTCTAGGAGTTGAGGAAAGTGTAGTGTGGAAAAAAATGTATTTCTTCTTTGTAAGATCAGTAAAACATAAGGTTTAGCCAACAATATCAGCCTAGCGTAATCAAAATCTGTACACAGGGCCGTCTCTACCATAAGGCCAATAAGGCGGTCGTCTTGGCCCCAGGTGAGAGAAGGCCTCAGACCACTATAACCATATGGATATTTAGCCCACCCCAAGTTGGATATACAAACAAAAAGTTAACCTGATTGGTCATCTCTAAACAGATTTTAGTATTTTTTAGGATTAGATTCAAACATGTTTTTTGAGTAGTAAATCCAATGGTTAGAAATCATCAATCAAGCTGATTTTTAGTGTGTTTATCCACCAATAGGTGGGTTGAATATCCACTTAGTCATTAGGAGTAAAAATGATCTACGTAGGGCCGCGCGAGTCCTCTACATAGATTGCAACGGGACTATTACACTACAGGAAAATAGAGTATTAGTGGCGGCCTCGACCGCAAGTAAAAGTCATAAAAACCGCCGCTAAACCTTTCAGCGGCGCCCACGCCGGCGGTCGCCGACCACCGCTGATACCCTGGTCGCTGAAACTTATAGCAGCGGCCAGGTGAAAATCGGCCGCCGCTAAAAAGTACCACACCAGCGACGGTACAGTCGTTGTGGAAAACAATATTAGAGGGAGGATTATCAGTATTAGCGGCGGTCAGTAACCGTTGCTAAAAGAAGTATTAGCAGCGGCTAGGTTCTGGCCACCGCTAAAAGTGTCTATTAGCGGCGGTCAGAATAGCACCGCTGCTAAAATAGAGTATTAGTGGCGCGAGTGGCCGCTGCTAATGTCTCCTTTTAGCGGCGGTCAGACTTTAGCCACTGCTATTGCATACTTATAGCGGCGGTCAGTGACCGCCGCTAAAAGACACTTTCAACGGCGGCCAGAATCTGGCTGCTGCTAATACTTCTTTTAGCGGCGGTTACTATACAGATTTACTATTTGATTATTTTTTTTATTTTTTTTTTCACCTGCCCTGTACCACCTGTAGACCTGTAGCATTTTGATTACTGTAATACTAATTAAATCAAATAAACAAAAATAAAAATAATCTGTTCATTAAACTCAAAAATTAATTAATACAATATCGTTTGTTCAAAAACATCCATAAACGAAATAAAAAAGTCCAGGGCTCAAACATCTACTGGGTCTACATCAGATCAATAATCACCTGGGTCCTGCAAAAAAAAATTAGTAAACTTATTAGAATAAAATATGTTATAAGTTATAATAAAATAAATATATCGTTAAAAACTCGAAATAAACTTTATATTGAAGTTTTACATGTCTAAACTTATAAGTAACTACAACTCCTAACCAAACGTCGGAATTTGACCATGTCTCTTCCAACACATTTGTTTCAACACATTTGAAGTGTTGGAAGAAGTTTCGGGAGATTCCCACTTTGTTTGTCCGATTTAGGCATCGAAGTCCCAAAATGGATTTTAGTTCTAAGTCTTAAATGCCTAAACCTACAAGTTACTACAATCTCCTAACCGAACGTCGAAATTTGACACCGTCTCTTCCAACACATTAGTTTCAACATATTTGAAGTGTCGGAAGAAGTTTCGGGAGATTCCGATCTCGTTTGCCCGATTTGGGCGTTGAAATCCCGAAATGAATTTTAGTTCGAAGTCTTAAATACCTAAACCTACAAATGACTACAATTTTTTAACCTGACCTCAGAATTTGACCCCGTCTCTTCCAACACATTTGTTTCAATACGTTTGAAGTGTTGAAAGAAGTTTCGAGAGATTCCGACCTCGTTTGCCCGATTTAGGCGTCAAAGTCCCGAAATGAATTTCAGTTCTAAGTCTTAAATGCCTAAACCTACAAATGACTATAATTTTCTAACCCGACCTCGGAATTTGACTCCGTCTCTTCCAACACATTTGTTTCAATACGTTTGAAGTGTTGGAAGAAGTTTTGGGAGATTCCGACCTCGTTTGCCCGATTTAGGCTCGAAGTCCCGAAATGGATTTTAGTTCTAAATCTTAAATGCCTAAACCTACAAGTAACTACAATCTTCCAACCGAACGTCGGAATTTGACACCGTCTCTTCCAACGCATTTGTTTCAACACATTTGAAGTGGTGGAAGAAGTTTCGGGAGATTCTGACCTCGTTTGCCAAATTTGGGCGTTGAAGTCTCGAAATGAATTTCAGTTCTAAGTCTTAAATGCCTAAACCTACAAATGACTATAATTTTCTAACCCGACCTCAGAATTTGACCCCGTCTCTTCCAACACATTTGTTTTAATACGTTTGAAGTGTTGAAAGAAGTTTCGAGAGATTCTGACCTCGTTTGCCCGATTTAGGCATCGAAGTCCTAAAATGGATTTCAGTTCTAAGTCTTAAATGCCTAAACCTACAAGTTACTACAATCTCCTAACCGAACGTCGAAATTTGACACCGTCTCTTCCAACACATTAGTTTCAACATATTTGAAGTGTCGGAAGAAGTTTCGGGAGATTCCGATCTCGTTTGCCCGATTTGGGCGTTGAAATCCCGAAATGAATTTTAGTTCGAAGTCTTAAATGTCTAAACCTACAAATGACTACAATTTTTTAACCTGACCTCAGAATTTGACCCCGTCTCTTCCAACACATTTGTTTCAATACGTTTGAAGTGTTGAAAGAAGTTTCGAGAGATTCCGACCTCGTTTGCCCGATTTAGGCGTCAAAGTCCCGAAATGAATTTCAGTTCTAAGTCTTAAATGCCTAAACCTACAAATGACTATAATTTTCTAACCCGACCTCGGAATTTGACCCCGTCTCTTCCAACACATTTGTTTCAATACGTTTGAAGTGTTGGAAGAAGTTTTGGGAGATTCCGACCTCGTTTGCCCGATTTAGGCTCGAAGTCCCGAAATGGATTTTAGTTCTAAATCTTAAATGCTTAAACCTACAAGTAACTACAATCTTCCAACCGAACGTCGGAATTTGACCCCGTCTCTTCCAACGCATTTGTTTCAACACATTTGAAGTGGTGGAAGAAGTTTCGGGAGATTCTGACCTCGTTTGCCAGATTTGGGCGTTGAAGTCTCGAAATGAATTTCAGTTCTAAGTCTTAAATGCCTAAACCTACAAATGACTATAATTTTCTAACCCGACCTCAGAATTTGACCCCGTCTCTTCCAACACATTTGTTTTAATACGTTTGAAGTGTTGAAAGAAGTTTCGAGAGATTTTGACCTCGTTTGCCCGATTTAGGCATCGAAGTCCTAAAATGGATTTCAGTTCTAAGTCTTAAATGCCTAAACCTACAAGTGACTACAATCTCCCAACCGAACGTCAAAATTTGACAGTCTCTTCCAACACATTTGTTTCAACACATTTGAAGTATCGGAAGAAGTTTTGGGAGATTCCGACCTCATTTGCCTGATTTGGGCATTGAAGTCCCGAAATGAATTTTAGTTCTAAGTCTTAAATGCCTAAACCTACAAATGACTATAATTTTCTAACCCGACTTCGGAATTTGACCCCGTCTCTTCCAACACATTTGTTTCAATACGTTTGAAGTGTTGAAAGAAGTTTCGAGAGATTCCGACCTCGTTTGCCCGATTTAGGCATCGAAGTCCCAAAATGGATTTCAGTTCTAAGTCTTAAATGCCTAAACCTACAAATGACTATAATTTTCTAACCCGACCTCAGAATTTGACCCCATCTCTTCCAACACATTTTTTTCAATACGTTTGAAGTTTTGGAAAATGTTTTGGGAGATTCCGACCTTGTTTGCCCGATTTAGGCGTCGAAGCCCCAAAATGGATTTCAGTTCTAAGTCTTAAATGCCTAAACCTACAAATGACTATAATTTTCTAACCCGACCCCAGCATTTGACCCCATCTCTTCCAACACATTTGTTTCAATACGTTTGAAATGTTGGAAAAAGTTTTGGGAGATTCCGACCTTGTTTGCCCGATTTAGGCGTCGAAGTCCCAAAATGGATTTCAGTTCTAAGTCTTAAATGCCTAAACCTACAAATAACTATAATTTTCTAACCCGACCTCGGAATTTGACCCCATCTCTTTCAACACATTTGTTTCAATACGTTTGAAGTGTTGAAAAAAGTTTTGGGAGATTCCGACCTCGTTTGCCCGATTTAGGCGTCGAAATCCCGAAATGGATTTTAGTTCTAAGTTTTAAATGCCTAAACCTACAAGTAACTACAATCTCCCAACCGAACGTCGGAATTTGACCCCGTATCTTCCAACGCATTTGTTTCAACACATTTTAAGTGTTGGAAGAAGTTTTGGGAGATTCCGTCATCGTTTGCCAAATTTGGACGTTGAAGTCCCGAAATGAATTTTAGTTTCAAGTCTTAAATGCCTAAACCTACAAGTAACTACAATCTCCCAATCGAACGTCAGAATTTGACCCCGTCTCTTCCAACACATTTGTTTCAATACATTTGAAGTATTGGAAGAAGTTTCAGGAGATTCCGACCTCGTTTGCCCGATTTGGACATCAGACCAACCATTTCTATACCAATAAAAGAAGTTTAAAACACCTAAGAGAAGATTAAACAATGACAAGCCCAAACAAGAAATATGGGTTAGTTTGTAGAACAAAAACCTAGTTCGTTGATAAAAAAGCTACATGTTACAACGAAGAAACGGATTGATAGAAAGACTAAAACAGAGGAGCATTTAAACTCGATACTAAATAGCTACGTGTAACAACGAAGAAACGGATTGATAGAAAGACTACAACAAAGAAGATGCAATGAAACAACCATAGCAGGCGTCGAAACAGAGAAGATCAAAGATAGAAAAGTTAAGAAAAACTAAACAAGCCAATACAATGAAACATATATTTTAAATGCTCAACCCGATGATACAAAAACAAGAGAAAATTGAAGGCTTGCTTTCAATGAGCTAAAATCAAATCAACAAGGAGTGCCAAATCCTTAAAGAAAATGAAACAACTGAAAAAATGAAAACTCGAGAGATGATGATGCTTCTCTTCTCATGGTCAAGAACAACCCCAAACAAAACTCAAATCAGAGAGATGTTAGGTCTTTTTTATATCCAATACCCATTTTCATTTAAATTAAATCAAGTCCTTATAGGGCCACTAATCCATTTGCTCATCTCTCTACCTATCTATTTGGCTGGGGAACAACCAAATGGCACAAAAACAAACCAGTGAAAGAAAATGACCAAAAATGTTAATGGACCAAAATTATCCCAATACCAGATAATAAAATCTCTTATATTCATTGGCACAAATACAAGAACCCAAATGGCATAAACCCATGACAGAAAATAACAAAAAAAAAATTTATACTACCAATCAGAAGCTTGAACAGGGCATTATAATAACTTCTACTCGATTAAAGGCAAGCTTGAAGAATCCATTTGAATGGAGAGGACCTACGCCACTTCAAGTCGCCTAAAATAAAAGCCATACACTTACCCATATAAAATCCTAGACCATAAACCCTACAAAAAGTCTCACAATCAAACCCTAAATCTATGAATTTACCTTCAGAGATAAAACCAACCAAAAATCTAAATAAGAACGATTTAAAAAGAAGAAACCTTAATGAATGGTCAATGGAAATAAATCCATGAAAATAGCTTTAGATTTCAGGAAAAAAAAATAGACTGTCCATTCTCAGATTTCAGAAATTTCAAATACCATATGGTGTTAGAAATTTAAGAAATGGTTTTAGAAATTTTAGATTTCAACCCATGCTCAAATTTCAGAAAAAAAAATGAAAAAAATGAACCCATGAAAATAAGTTGAACCCATGAAAATCAACCCATAAAACCTTTTCGTTTCAGTAAAATCAACCCATGAAAATAGGTTGAACCCATGATTTCAGAATAAAAATTAACGGAAATAAACCCTTTCGTTTGAAATTAAACGATAAGGGTTTCATCGTTTGAATCAAAAGGGTTTCAAATTAAAAAAAAAATGAAAATAAACCTTACCTGAGAAATCGACGGTGGGACAGCGCAGCGGTGGATGGCACAGCAGAGGACGATGCGGCGACGACAATGGCTGGTGGGATGAGGCAGGACGAAGGAGTAGGAGGGAGGGGTTTTTGGGCTCAAGCTCGTACGGCACCACAACGGCAACGGCAATGGCAACTTTGTTGTGGGAGACCACCGAAGGAAAGGGGTAGGAGAAGGAGGCACTACAAGAAATCTACCTTTTAGCTGCGATTTTTGTCGCGGCTACATGCCTAAAAGTCGCCACTAAATCTTTTAATGGCGACATTTTCACCGCCACTACGCCGTCGCGGAAAGTACTGTGGCTAAATATTTTAGTGGCAACTTTATGATATTGCCACTAAAAGACAACCTTTTAGGTGCACCATTGTTATCGTCACTAAAATAAAGCATTTAGCCACGCGTTATATTGTCGCTAATTAAATCAAATTATTGTCACTAAATGTACAAATCGCCACTAAAATATAAATTAAACGTAGTTTTTAGTGACGATATCGACTCGCGACAAAAATAAAAACATTTAGCTGCAACTACATATTGCCACTAAACGGGTTCAGTATCGTTGTTTTAGTGGCGACTTATAGTCACGGTTAATACTTTTTATGTTTAGCTGCAACTATGTATCGCCACCATAGTGGTCAGTATCGTAGTTTTAGTGACAACTAATAGTCGCAGTTATAAAAACAACTTTATGTTTAGCTACAACTGCATATCGTCACAACAGTGTTCGGTGTCGTAGTTTTAGTGACAACTTATAGTCACGATTAAAACACCTTTATGTTTAGCTGCAACTAAATATTGTTAAAAATAAGAAAATTTTCATTATATATAAAATACCAATGTAAAAATTCAATCACCACTGACCACTGAAACATAATTTCAAAGTTAATTTGCTTAAGTTAAATATTCATTCATAAATCTAGCCAACCTATATGTACATCGTCATAACAAAATATACAACTAAACTATATGTACGTCGTCATAATAAAAAATACAACTAAATTATATGTACGCGATCATAACAAAAAATACAACTAAAATGATCACGATCATTGGGTTTTTGAGAAGCTCTGCGTCATATGTCTCTGCTTGCCTGCAAATAAAAAACTAAAATATGATTAGATATTATCCAAAGATACAACATATGAGATATATGTGATAAATTAAAAATAATTAACAGTTCTAAGTTTAAAAAGCGAGCTCTAAACTTTGGAGTTGAATATGCCTACAGAAATTTCGTTAGAGTCTCCTCTGTTTTATTGATGTTTAAAAAATTATCACCTGATAGAAATAATTTATAAATTGAATTAAAGATTTATACAATCCCTAATGCCGACTAGTCATTCATTTTAATTCCACAAATAAACATAGGTTACATACTAGGTAGTTCTACACCACTCATTCTCGGGAGAATTTAAAATACTTTGATTTTTCATAGCAGCCAAAATATACAATAGATAAATCCTATGGCAATTTGAGATTGATTTGACCCCATATTGAAAGGCATTACTAATAGATTTCTCTATCTTTAATCACCAAGTACCTTAGGAGTTGGGATACAAATTTTTGTTGGAACTTAAATTTGAAATTGACCATGTCTACAAAAAATTCGGCAGAGTCTCTTCTGTTTTATTGACGTTTGCAAAATTATCACCTAATAGACACAATTTATATTTATAAATTATAGATCCATACAATCCCTTATGTCGACTAACCATACATATATGCTAATCTTAACACTTCGACTAGTAGAAACAATGATGTGTTTGTGTCGATAATCCATAAGAAGAAAAATAAATAAAACATAAATGTAATAAGGTGTTTGTGTTGATTTTAAGGCAATCAGCAAACAATTTGTGTCAATAATCCATAAGAAGAAACAATAAATAAAGTATAAATGTAATAAAGTGTTTGTATAGATTTTGAGCCAATCAAACAAATAATGTTTTAAATTTTATAGTTAACTTTATAATTAATGGGATCTTACCCTGTCAGAATGAGTAGCAGTAGGAATTTGCCCCGACTCTTTGAACTATTGGAGGAGGGTGGCAAGCTGGGACTGGAACGCGGCCTGCACCTGATCAAGCACCTGTGTCTGCTGTGAGGCTACCTGGGACTCTAAGTGTGTCCTAAACTCTGCATTCTCTTTCTCCAACGACTCCAACCGCTTCATATCCACTTCAGTCTGTCTTCTAAACTCCTCATTCTCCCTCTCTAGCTGCGCACGAATCCGCTGCCCAGCCGTTGATGTTGTGGGCTTCGGTCCAGCCCCACGACCACGTATATATCCTGACCGCTCTGGTCCAAGCACTGCGATAAACCTCTGATCCTCGGTCATGGGGGCATCACCCTCCTCCAATGGCTGAGACTCTAGCTGCTTAAGCTCCTCCTATATTCGGAAACAAATAACAGTAATGATAATATCGATCAATTTAGTAGTACATAAGAAAATTGATAGGAAAACAAAGAAGGACACAAAAACTTACGTAGACTTCCTTTGATTTTGAAGCAGTTGGTTCAATTCGCCGAAAATGGAGAGGAAAGGTAAAGTAAAAATTTTTTTTTTTTTATATCTCAAACCCTTTCAACGGCGGCCAGGTTGTGACCGCTGCTAAAGATCTATTAGGGGCGATTTTTGCACCTATAGTGGCGGTCGAATAAAAAACCGCCGCTAATAGACTCTATAGTGGCGGTGATTATCTGACCGCTGGTAAAAGTCATCAAATTTTTCCCCCCATAATTTCCAAGGAACCTTTAGTGGCGGTTTTCCACCCGGCCGCCACTAAAACATTTTACAGCGGCGGTTTTTTCCTGGCCGCCGCTAAAAGTCCGCCTCTAATGCCTAATTTTCTTGTAGTGTTACTTTATTTTAAAAAGTATTTCAATCCAAAAATACAAAGAAGCAAATCCCTCTTCCTCATCATCACTGTCGCAACCTCTCGGTTCACCACCTCTAGTCACTCACCCCAAAGACCGGGACTTGGTCCAAAGCTCCCCCCTTTTTTCCCCTAATAGTTATCTTCTCTCTCCTAGGGTTTCATCTTTGTTGTTGCTACTCAATGTGGTGCCTCACTTTTTCTTTGATTGCACCGAACTAGTTTAATTTACCTAATTGAATTCCTCTTTAAGCAGTTATTTCATTTCAACGTTCTTATATATATATATATATATAAAACTCACAAATTCCCAACAGAATTTGTGATAGAGAGAGAGCTCACCGGGATACAGGATGGCGGGATAACCAGGGAAGAGAAAAAAGAAGAGAGGTGAGGAGATCGTCTCCTCTGTTTTTACCACAGAAAATGATGGATGACAAACACAATCCGTCGTTTTATTAATGTGCTAAAAACAACGGATCTTTATGTTACACGAAACAACGGAAAAGTCTGTAGTTAGTTTTCATTAATGTGCTAAAAACAATTGACTTAGTAGATCAAGTCCGTCATTTATATCACACAATGCACTATCCTTTCGTTTCAGAAATGTACTAGAAATGACGGGCTTTTCATCGTTATTTGCGCCCATTTTGGTGTAGTGGCCGGGTAGCAACAATAATGATAACTCCATTTTTTTTTCTTTTGGGGGGGGGGGATGGGAGATGATGCTAGAACTTAAGATTGAGTCGAAAGTCTTCCAGATCGCGAGATGGGTGGGTGTGCAGCGATTCACCATTCGAGAGGCTGGGAAGACGACATGAGGTGGAGATGCTTTTCTCAAGCGCAGATTGTGTTTGGCTCATCTCTGTGCTGGAAGAGGCGGTAGGCAAGATGAAGAGGGGCGCTCTGTGGAGAAAGAGAACGATGAATGGGTGGACATTTATTGGGGACATTCAACATAACAGAGGGGGAGCAATATTCAGACTGGTGGAGTTCACGGCGGTGGGAAAGAATAGGAGAATCCTCGTCCCCATGGGCAGTGAAGGTCGCTGGTGGAGGACGCTAGCACTGGTGCTTTCGCAGTCGGTGGGTAACAAGTCTATTCGACGCCTTGAGTCACCTAAGAAGCCTGTCTCAAGAGTAGCTAGCTCTGCCGCTGTTTTCGAATGTTGAGGGTAAGATTATAGGAGCGAACTCCATACCGCAGGTGGTGACTTGTTATTACAGCTCAGAGTGGGGGGCTTTTGGAGGGTGGAGCATGGCGATAGTATGCTCAGTGGAGAACCAGGAGATCCACTGGGTCGATGTTTAGGAGGCAATGTAGGGTCTCATAGGCGTGGATACTTCGATGATCCTCAGACCCCTAAACACCCAGAACATGCTGTTTCTTGCTCCGTCGATGGAGGTAGCACTTTTCCTGTGTGACCTAGGTTCGGTTGTCATCAGTGACAGTAGAGTCCACTTTAGTAGATGGACCCCTAATCTCAACGCTATCCATTTACCTTGAGGACAATCGAAGATTCTATGGGTGGTCTTGTAGAGTTCGATAGGGGCTAGGAGAAACTTCTCAATCTTAAAGAAGCCAAAATTTGCATGAATGCAGGGGAGCTGGACATCCCGCGTTCCATTTTGATCAATGATCGAGGTACCATCCTAAAGGTGATTATCGAGATTCTGAAACTCAAGGAATCACCGCCTTTGGAGGGGAATGCAGACATAGCCAATAGGAGGTTATTAGCTGAGCAGAGAGGAGAATTGGTGGGTACTTCGGGTAATATTACAACAGTAATGCTGGCCATGACAACGGAGCACTCGGGTCAGGTGAACAGACTTCCGACGGAGGCGCATGTAATCTCCTTCCCTTCTTTGGTGCACGTTAGTGCTCTCTCTACTGACGAGCCTAGCT
The DNA here is from genome assembly GCA_035048495.1 of Euptelea pleiosperma. NCBI lineage: Eukaryota > Viridiplantae > Streptophyta > Magnoliopsida > Ranunculales > Eupteleaceae > Euptelea > Euptelea pleiosperma. The sequence continues at coordinate 21,268,319 of CM068552.1, read as the reverse complement.
TATACGAATGGGCTGAGGACAGATGTGAGCCAGTCTTTGGGGCCGTAGCACGGCATCGAGTCGTACTAGGAAGAAACAAGGGGTTGGACCATTTCAACTGAAAAAGAAGAGGGCTTGCAGAAGGAGAAGGGACAGGAATAGACGCAGACAGCGTGAGGATGTGTCAAGAGGAGAGAAATTTGATCTGCCACCATCCTCTATTTCGTACGACGGCCACAACTTATCTGGGGTGGGCCAGGATATGGTGGACGTGGATATGGACCCCAACTCTTTAGCCGAAATTGAGGCAACATATTGTTCCCCTAGACTTGCAGCCCAAACTTTGATGAGCCCACTCACATCTTTCAGGCCCAAAGGGTCCCTTAGCGCAGATTTATTGGCATCTTCCTCTTTTTTTACGGGTTTCTATCGGCCTCCAATCTTACAAACTTTGAGAGGGTTGTATTCCTTCTTGTCTAGTGAGAAGAGCAATTAGATGATGCAGTCTCCGGGAGGTGATTCTTTAAGAGGAAAAACTAAGGCCATTCATCTTGAAGGACAACATCAGGCATATTCTCCACAACCTCGGCAACATTCTCACCAAGATTCTGAGCTTAATCCGTAGAACTGTTGCTCACAGAGAGCAGGCCGTAGAACTGTTGCTCAAAACTTTCTTAGATGATTATAATCCTATTGTGTCGGACAACTTGGGATTAACTGACTCGGGCCTAGAGGACATGGATGGAGAGAAGAGAGGCCAACTTGAGGAGATTTCTACCAGATTTTCTTCAATGTCAAGGGATGAGTCCACCTCAGAGTCAACTGCCAAAGCGTATCCTATAGGAGGGATGGGTATTGCCGAGCCATTATCCGAGGCAACATGGTCTCCAAAGACGAGAAGGGAGTTCCACAGATTAGGGCTCAAGGCTATTCGTGTGGAAAGATTTCTGGGAGCCAGGACCTGCAGGGGAGTCAGAGCGGGAAGTCTTTGACTGTTTGATTGAGCTTTTGGGTCGGGTGTTCATGGTTTTCCGATGTTGAAGCCGACTATTTTATCATGGAATGTTAGAGGGCTGGGAGACCCTGTGAAGAGGGTGGCAATCAAGCGTATTATCAGAGAAAGTAGGGCGAATATCGTTTTACTTCAAGGAACCAAGATGGAACATTTTTTGTCTAGTTTCATAGCCAGCCTGTTGGGAAATAAGGAGTGCGGATGGTGCGCTCTCCCTACTTTGGGGACTTCTGGAGGTATCGTGATTCTGTGGAATCCAGAGGTCATCGAGGTCTCAGAAGATCTGATGGGAGCTTTTTCTGCGTTGCTGGCCTGTAGGTCACTAGGGGATGGTTTCTGCTGGGTTCTCACTAGTATTTACGACCCTTCTGATAGAAATCAGAGAGATCAATTTTGGGAGGAACTGGAGGACATCGTAGGATATTGGGACCTTCCTTGGTGCATAGGGGGCGACTTCAATGTCATTTGCTATCCGAAAGAGAAAAAGGGCGGAGGAAGATGGAATAAAAGCATGAAGGACTTCGGCAAGTTCATTCAGTGCTCTAAGTTAGTGGATTTGCCGCTTCACGGGGGAGCTTACACTTGGTCGAATAATCAATCGATTTCGATTAGGTGTAGATTGGATCGGTTCCTGGTATCGAGTTCATGGGAGGATCATTATCCAGCAGTTCTCTAGAAGCTGATGCCGAAACCAACGTCCGACCATGCTCCAATCCTGCTTGACTTGGGTGGGATCGATTTTAGGCCCAAGCCATTCAAGTTTGAGAATATGTGGTTGTTGGAGTACAATTTTTTAGATCTGGTCAAGGGGTGGTGGAATTCCTTTACCTTTCAAGGTAGACCGGGTCCTGTAATTTGCAAAAAGCTGAAAGCGCTTAAAGGAAAACTCATTCAGTGGAACCGTGAGGTATTGGGTCGTATAGATGTTAAAATGAAAGCCATATTGGGGGAGATTGCAGATATGGACAGAAAGGAAGAAACCAAGCAGTTGTCTGAGGCTGAGATGTGTAGGCAGACCAACCTGAAGGGGAGATACCAATCTTTATCCCGAATGGAAGAGGTTAGCTGGTGTAAAAAATCCAAGGTTCGATGGCTGAAGGAAGATGGAAATACGAGATTTTTCCACCGTATGGCGAATGCCTGACGCAGGAACAACCACATTAGCAAGGTGGAAATTGATGGGGTGTGTTTGGAGGACGAGGAATCCATCAGGGATGGAGTGGTGGAATTCTACTCCAAGTTATATACGGAGGCAGCCTACAGTCGCCCTGAGTTGAACGGATTAGAATTCGACAAGATCTCGCCTGCCCAGGCCTCTTAGTTGGAGAGACACTTGGAGGAGGAGGATGTTCTCTCAGCCATTAAGGCCATGGAAGGAGACAAGGCACCTAGCCCAGACGGTTTCTCTATAGCATTCTTCAGGCATTGTTGGGAGATTGTACAGGGCAATTTTATGGCGGCTATCGAGGAATTCTAGCAGCAATCTTTTTTGGATCTTTGGTCCAATAGTACTTTCATCGTCCTCATCCCGAAAGTTCAAGGAGCCGTTAATATTTCAGACTTCAGGCCTATCAGTTTGGTGGGGAGCTTCTACAAGGTACTGGCCAAAGTCCTAGCATCCAGGATGAGGGAGGTTATGTCTGGGGTGATTTCCTTGTCTTAGGGAGCTTTTGTCCAAGGTAGGCAGATCCTAGATGGAGTGCTAGTGGCTAATGAATGCATCGATGCGAGGGTTAAAGCTAAGGAGCCAGGTATTGCGTGTAAAATTGATTTAATTAAAGCATATGATCATGTCTGTTGGGACTTTCTGGACTATCTCTTACAGAGGATGAGGTTCGGACAGAAATTGAGAGGTTGGATTTTCTTGTGCATTTCCTCAACATATTTCTTGATCCTTGTTAACGGATCTCCAACATGATACTTCAGAAGTGTTAGGGGATTAAGATAGGGGGACCCCCCCTCTCTCCCTTCCTCTTCAACAACGTGGCAGAGGCTCTCAGTAGATTGATTGACAAGGCCGTGGGAAGGAGGATGATGGCTAGCTTTCAGATAGGGGCAACGGGTCCGATGATCACTCACCTTCAGTTTGCCGACGACACTCTAGTATTCTTGGGAGCCGACAGAGATCAGTGTTACACGCTAAAATGTATTCTAGCTTGTTTTGAAGCTGTTTCCGGCCTTAAAGTGAACTTCAGCAAGAGCAAAGTTTTCCCGATAGGGGAGGTAGATAGTATAGAGGATCTTGCTTCTTGCCTTGGAATCCCCGTAGTGACTCTCCCGACTACATATTTGGGCTTACCCCTTGGAGTGCCTTACAGATCTTCTACCTTATGGAACCCTATCATTGAGAGGTGCGAGAAAAGATTAGCTGTTTGGAAGGCCAAACTTTTATCTAAAGGTGGTAGATTATGCCTCATCAAAAGTACCCTGTCCAACCTCCCAGTTTACTATCTCTCCCTTTTTGCCATGCCTGTGGGGGTGGTTAAGAGGTTGGAACACTTTTTCCGCAGATTCTTATGGTCAGGCAAAGATGATGATAATGGATACCCTCTGGTGAACTGGAAACTTATATGCTCACCTAAAAAGACGGGAGGTCTAGGCATCAAGGATCTCAGATTGATGAACCAATTAGCTCTTATAGGGAAATGGCTTTGGAGATTTGCCAAAGAGGAGGACAACCTTTGGAGAAATGTGATTGTGAATAGGCACAGTAGTGAGCCTTTGGATTGGGTTAACAGGAAGGTCGTGTCCTGGTATGGGTGTGGCGTCTGGAAAGGGATTATGAAGATATCCCCCTTCTTCTTCGGTGGTATCAGATTCAAGGTGGGAGCAGGGGACATGTTCCGCTTCTGGTATGACGTGTGGTATGGGGACAAGGCCTTCAAGGTGGAATTCCCTCAACTCTTCTCTATCTTTAATAAGAAGAGAGACACTATTCAGGATCTTAGAGTGGGGGATGGAACTGCTTCTGCTTGGAACTTCAGCTTCAGACGAAATTTGAACAATTGGGAAATCCCGAGTTTGGCTGCCCTTCTCCCTAGACTGGATGGAGTGTCTCTGGATAGTACTAGAGAGGACACCATTTGTTGGATGGGTAAATCCGACATACGAATATTTACAGTGAGTTCCTTCTACGAGTTGTTGGATAGCTCTCCGTGCCCAACTCTATCCCCTTCCACTCCCATCTGAGGCATTTCTTTCCCAAAGAAGAGGATATGGGGGTCCAAGGTCCCCTCTAAAGTTGCCTTTTTTGTTTGGTGCGCCTCTCTGGAGATGATCTTTACTATGGACAACCTCATCAAGAGAAATTGGGTGATGGCGAATTATTGCTTCATGTGCAAGGAATCAGGGGAGTTGGTGAACCATCTGTTATTGCATTGCAAGCTGGCTAAGGTGATCTGGAGTCTCTTCTTCACCTCCTTTAGGATTTGTTGGGTCCTTCTCGAATCCGTCTTTGACACTTTGAGCAGTTGGACATCTCATCTCTTCCATCTGTGTAGCCGTCGCCTTTGGAGCCTCTTACCTTTCGCGGTTTGGTGGGGTATTTGGAAGGAGAGGAACAAAAGAATCTTCGAGGGGAAGGAGGCGTTCCTATTAGACATCATCCTTTCTATCAAGGCGCCTATCTAGTTGTTAAGTTCGGATATGCCAAAATTTGAGACGGGAAAAGTTCGAGTATAATTCGGTTATAGTCTAAAAATGTGGCGTTAAAAATTAGGTCGAAAAGTCATAGAACGGCAAAGGTTCATACCTATAGTTATTCGTGTTTAATTCGGCAATGAGCTAAAAAATTGATTTTATAAATTCGTCAAATACATGAGTCTACAAGTTAGTCTCGAGGCACACTCGAAAGATATATATGTTATAAAAAAAGGGTCGGACTTTGGGGAGCCCCATTTTTGAAGCCCACTTTGGCGTACCCACATAGAAGAGGAATCAATGGCTGATTTTTGGTGAGGATGATCTCTATGGTGAGGAGATCATCATCACAAAAATTCAAATCATTCTGATATTCATAGACTAGTTTAGAAGTTGAAGAATTATGAACCGTTGATTTTTATCGTGTAACTTGAAAACCACATCTGATGATGGGGTTAGAAATTTCAGAATGGGCTGATTTTCTGTAAGGGTGATCTATATCGTGAGGAGTTCATCCTCACCAAAAACCAGCCATTTATTCATCTTCTATGTGGGTACGCCAAAATGGGGTCCCTAGAGTCGCACGTCCCTATAAAAAATAAATATAAAAAATAGAGAAAAACAAATGGGAGAGCTTAGAAAAAGAACATACGGAGAAGGTTTCACAGACATAACCTTGTAAAAGACAAGACATAAACAGATGCATCTCTTATTCCGAGTTTCTTGCTAGCATTTCTCATGTTCTTAGACAAATATCAAATTTCAAAAATTAAAAAGTGTTTGCCAATGAGGGAGGCAGTTTTGAGAGAAAAAGAAACAAGTGCAGCAAACACAGGCTCGATTTCTTTGCTCATGGATAAGTGAAAATTGTAGAATGGTGTTGAGAACATAAAATTAGGTTCATCGATGGTAGGGTTTGCTAGCATGCAGCCCCTCATTGGCCTTCCCCAGATGCAGCGCCATATCCACACCACAAGATTCGAAAAAGGGAACTATTTTTTGCTCGTAGATCTAGTAGAACCAATGGTCATCCAGAGGTGGTGGGAGTGACGGTAGCAAGAGATGACAAGAAGAGACGGGAAAGAGAGGAGAGTGAAGGGGAGTTTGGGAGGGATGAAGACGAAGAGGAGATTAGGTTATTTTTTTTCCTCTTTTTTACCCAAACAAAAGAGCTGATTTTAATGGCTAACCGAATTAGCCGCGAATAGAACACGCACCCATAAAAAATCGCGAATTGTTTCGAATCTTTCATTGGTTTGGCCGTTTTATATGGTATTACCTCAAAGATCAATTGTTTGCGAATAATTCGCAAATCATTCACGAACTTAGCAACTACGATCGAAACATGACTTGATTTGCAAACAAATACAGAGGGTTGGATCAAGTTATTAAAAGTCTATTATTTTATTATTAGGGTTATAAAAGTCTACTATTTATAATTTAAATAGGATATTTTAGTAACACCCCCTGAAATTTGAAAGTAATTTGTAATCCCCCCTTATACTTTCAAACATTAGGATTACCCCCCATTGACCTAGTTTAACAGTAGTTGACTTGAGTTAAAATGGACTTAAATTACACTCGTTTAATTGCAATGTTATGGTCATTTCATAGGTGCGGCAACAATAATGATAGCTACATTTTTTTTGTAAGCACATATCACTACTCTTTTATTGTCTAAACCAATGAGATAACTGAATTAGATGTATGACATGGAATTAGATTGGATCCGAATCTGACCAAGATCCATAACACATGATCCAAACCCAAATTGTGATCGAAACATGACCTGATTTGCAAACAAATGCATAGGGTTGGATCAGGTTATTAAAAGTCTATTATTTTATTATTAGGGTTATAAAAGTCTACTATTTATAATTTAAATAGGATATTTTAATAACACCCCCCCCCCCTAAAATTTGAAAGTAATTTGTAATACCCCCTTATACTTTCAAACATTAGGATTACCCCCTTGACCTCGTTTAACAGTGGTTGACTTGAGTCAAAATGGACTTAAATTACACGTCGTTAGCACTGTAATTGCAATGTTATGATCATTTCATAGGTGCAGCAACAACAATGATAACTAAATTTTTTTGTAAGCACATATCACTACTCTTTTATCGTCTAAAACAATGAGATAACTAAATCAGATGTACGACATGGAATTGGATCGGATCCGAATCTAACCAAGATCCATAACACATGATCCAAACCCAAATTGTGATCGAAACATGACCTGATTTGCAAACAAATGCATAGGGTTGGATAAGGTTATTAAAATTCTACTATTTTATGATTAGGGTTATAAAAGTTTACTATTTATAATTTAAATAGGATATTTTAGTAACATCCCCCTGAAATATGAAAGTAATTTGTAATACCCCCTTATACTTTCAAACATTAGGATTACCCCCCTTGACCTAGTTTAACATGGTTGACTTGAATTAAAATGGACTTGAATTACGCGTCGTTAGCATTGTAATTGCAATGTTATAGTCCTTTCATAGGTGCATTATCAGGCGCATAATGCATGTCACACTTTAAAGTTAGTCAAATGATGATTAAACTAGGTCAAGGGGGGATAATCCTAAAGGTCGAAAGTAAATTACTTTCAAATTTAAGGGGGGTGTTACTAAAATCTTGTGTTTGAATCCTTTTAGATAAATAAAAAATTAGACCTTTGAATAAATTTTGTGGGCCCCGTATAGGCACGTCAATATGATTGGGTGCATGATGCCGCTTCCAAATTTCCGCCGCTTCTAAAACATTCTCATAATTGTGCTACTCTTAACGAAGAACTCTTGTACCCTCCTTTCTGATGATGAGCTGTCCCGCATTTTGCTTGAGGACGCTTCAGGTTGTACGTACCAAGGTTTAAAGGAGGCCGTTTTAAGGGTGTTTAACGGACTGGAGGCGTTACCGTTAAAACCGTTTAAACCGCCGTTTATAAAACCATGGTACGTACCATAGGGGTCCGCCTAACCCCAAGCTTACCTACCAATAATTGCTTATGTGGGTCCCAACATTCCTATTAAAGATTAAAAGGAGCAAATCAGGGTCGTTAAAGGGGGCGGACCTCGATTGAGAGAATAAAACTTTGATGACAGTGCCTGTCATCAAGGCCGATGACAGGGCACAATCCGTGGAACACTCTTAGAGGATTCTGACCCTATGGATGTTTGGCCAATCATTAGGTGGACTGAAAAACCAAAAATCAGCCCGATTAGTGATTTCTAGGCGTTGGATTGGAATTGTTTTAATGGGTTGATTTTACCCGTGTGAAATTTGAGCATTATTGACTATTATTCGAGGTACAAAGATCCACAGGTTTGAAATCACAAATCAAGCTGATATTTTGTTTGTAGGTCCATCTAGGGATTGTAAAAACATCCTACGGTCAGTCCTCTAAGAGTATGCCACGTGGCTCCTATTTCATCCTGTCATTGGCCTTGATGACAGGGCCCTGTCTTCAATGTCTTACTCGATTTTGATTGGAATGAGACTCTGACAAGGCCATAACAATAACATGGACCTACTGCCTACGCATAATAAATACATAATAAATACATGGACCAACTAACACCCTTTATTTGTAAAATTGAAATTTCCTCTAATTTGTTGTACTAGTGGGTGGCCCGTGCCATCGGCACTCCTCGACAAAGAATTTGCCAAAATCAGGTGAGTGGCGGAGATCCACAGTCCATTTGGAGGAGGATTAGATCTCGGCCCTTCTTTGTTGATGCTTATAAGAGGACGTACAAGTAGGGAGACAACCAATGTGTTTTGTTATATAGAATAGTAAATGGCCCATGCCCACAGCACTCTCCTACAAAAGCGTTTGTAAAACTTGGGTGCCTTCGGCACTCAAATGGTATAACGGACTGGGGCGTTACCGTTTTTTCTATTATAACGGCTGTTATAATGGATTGTTACGCGCAGAGGGAGAAATGAGAAAATAACAGAAATAACAAAAAAATAACAGTGTTGAAATTTAAATTTTTAATAAATTGAGGTCAAATGAGGCAGACTGAGTGGCTGAAATCTAACCATCCACATTAGATCGATGGATTTGATCTCAACCACTCTTTATCTAACCGTCCACATTAGATAATACAACTGAGTTGTCTTGATATATGCGTCGGTGGCCCGTGCCCGCGGCACTTTCGAACAAAGTGTTTGTGTGGGAGGTAGTCTCAGCCATCGATATGAAGCATAGTGGATCTCAGCCACTCATTATTGAAGCCATATAAGATAAGAGGGGTATAAGAAAACCATTAAATTTTCGTTAAATTCTATTTTTTTTTTTTAATTTTCAATTTTCAAAATTCAAAATTTAAAATTTGAATTTCAGCACCACTTTTTTCCGTTAAAATCATTAAAATCCATTAAAATACTTTTTTCATTTTTGCCCCTGCCGTTTCAATCCGTTTTAACGGTAACACCCCTCTCGAGGCATAAAAAGTCGGGCTCCTGAGCCTGACCCTTGGGCTATACGTAAATCCAACCTATTTCATTCCTTAAATGTAGGTAAATAGTAGGTGACCTGTGCCCACGGCACTCATCGACAAAGCGTTTGTCAAAATTGGGTGTGAGTGGCTGAGATCCACCGTCCATTTGGTGTGATAAGATCTCGGCCATCCTTTATGAAGTCAGATAAGAGGGGGAGACAACTGTCCTGTTTTGTTATATAAATTAGTGGGTGCCCCATGCCATCAGCACTCCACGACAAAGAATTTGCCAAAATCAGTTGAGTGGCGGAGATCCACCGTCCATTTGGGGGAGGATTAGATCTCGGCCCTTCTTTGTTGATGCTTATAAGAGGAGGTATAAGGAGACAACCAATGTATTTTGTTATATAGAATAGTAAATGGCCCATGCCCACGGCACTCTCTGACAAAAGCGTTTGCAAAAGTTGGGTGTCTTCGGCACTCAAATTGTATAACGGATTGGGGCGCGCATTACTGTTTTTTCCATTATAACGGTTGTTATAACGGATTGTAACGCACATAGGGAGAAATGAGAAAATAACAGAAATAACAAAAAATAACAGTGTTGAAATTCAAATTTTGAATAAATTAAGGTCAAATGGGATGGATTGAGTGGCTAAAATCCAACCATCCACATTAGATCGATGGATTTGATCTCAACCACTCTTTATCTAACCGTCCACATTAGATGGATGGATAAGATAAGAGAATACAACTGAGTTATCTTATTATATGCGTGGGTGGCCCGTGTCCGCGGCACTATCCAACAAAGTGTTTGTCAAATCGGGTGGGAGTTAATCTCAGCCATCGATATGAAGCATAGTGGATCTCAGCCACTTATTATTGAAGCCATATAAGATAAGAGGGGGAATAAGAAAACCACAGGCACTTGTTATATTGATAGTTGGTGACCCGTGCCCTCGGCACTGCCCGACAAAGCATTTGCCAAAATCGAGTGTGAGTGGCTGAGATCCATCATCTATTTGGGTGATAAGATCTCGGCCCTTCTTTGTTGAAACAGATAAGGGGGGGTATAAGTGGGGAGACAACTTCCCTGTTTTGTTATATAGATAGTAGGTGACCTATGCCCACGGCACTCATCGACAAAGCGTTTGTCAAAATCGGGTGTGAGTGGCTGAGATCCACTATCCATTTGGTGTGATAAGATCTCGGCCATCCTTTATGAAGCCGGATAAGAGGGGAGACAACCGTCCTGTATTGTTATATAGATTCGGCAGACTTGCTTCTTAGCCTAAACGTGAACGTGACGTTTTGGTTTTCATCGTCAAAAGTTATACCAACACGTCTAGTAAGACTTTGCTGACGCAGTCTGATAACGGACCACATTATGAGCCACGTAGCACTTTTTAGAGACCATTGGCCATATGATCGTTTGGCTCATCCTAAGTGGACCTACATACCAAAAATAATACTTATTAGTGATTTCAAGCCATATGATCTGTGTACCTTAAATAACCCTAAAATGGTCAATTTCCACGGTTAAAAATCAACCCACGAAAACAGACTACAATCTAACGCTTAGAAATCACTAATCAAGCCGATTTGTGGTATTTAGGTCCACTTAGGGATGGGCCAAACATCCATGCCCTTAGTGGTCTCTAAGAGCGTGCCACGTAGCTCATACTGTCGTCCATTATCAACTTTGCTTACATATGTCCATCAGCAAAGTTCTACTCCCAACGCATCCTACTAGTCAACAACTTATTCACGTCGTTGATCGTTCCACACTGTATAAGTGGATAAGCCAACTAATATTCTTCAATATTCCTGACCGTTGGCTCAAGATCCATAATTGACCATTGCTGAAAGAATGATCCAGTGGTCTCTATGAGTGTGTCACGTGGCTCGCACTGGTTCATCATCAACTTTGATGACTCCCAATGGGTCTTTCTAGTCAACAATCATAACCGTTGGATCAAGATCCGTCATTGACCGTTGTGGAGAAAAGGGTCCAAAATCAAATGGCAGAAGTGCATATTTACAAAGTTTGGAACATCCTAACCGTTCATAATCGGACTATTGACCATATCTAGTACATGTACTGACGACCACACATCCGAATATAATAATAGCTAATTCACCAATTGGTCGTCAATAGTCAATATCGTGGCGGCTGAGATCACTGAAGCCCAAAAACAGGAACAAGGAACATGTCAACACAAAACCAGTAGGAAACACCATGGAAACAACCTAACACCGTGAGAGACAAGCAAATTCAACCTCCTCCGGCTCCACCTCTCAACAAATTTCTTATCTCTCAACCTTCTATCATTCATCTTCACCAACCCATCAGACACAAAAAAAAAAAATGTCTCTCAGAACAAGATCAAAAACCACCCGGGAATCAAAAACAGAGACAACAACAAGCACATCGGGATCAGATACCGATGAACAGGAGGCCGTTCAAATACAAAAACCTCCCCCGGTTCCCTCACTTCCACAACGAGCCATCACCCAGACCTTAGCCAGCACTGCCCACTTAGCCAATCTCCTACCAACAGGCACCCTCTTGGCCTTCCAACTCCTCACTCCTACATTCACCAACAACGGTGCCTGCGACTCCGTCACCCGTCCCACGACACAAATCATGTTACTACTCCTTGCTGCGTCCTGTTTCCTCGCTTGCATCACTGACAGCTTCAAATCAACAGATGGGCAGGTTTATTATGGTCTCGCAACCTTCAAAGGCATGTGGCTTTTTGACTACCCAACCACAGGATCGAGCCTTCCTGATCTCAGCAAGTACCGACTCAGGTTCATCGATGGTGTCCATGCGATCCTTTCGGTTCTCGTGTTCGCAGCAGTTGCCTTGAGGGATAAGAACGTCTTGGATTGCTTCTACCCGCAGCCAGAACATGAAACTCAAGAAGTTTTGAATATCATCCCCATGGGAATTGGGATTCTCTGCAGCTTGTTGTTTGTGGTTTTTCCGACGAGACGACATGGCATAGGTTATCCTGTCAGCTCAGGAAACTGATTGAATTTCCTCCTGTATCAATAGAAGTTGTTGTATCAATATAAGTTGTGTTTCTTTTAAGTTTCTATTAGCAGGGGATTATATGCAATTCTATAGGAGAACACTTTCTCCCCTAAACGACATTTCTCCCCCTAAATGTCATCAATAAATTTTTCTCATTTTTGTCACAAATTAACAAAGGGTAAAGAATATACCCCATAAGATAATCAATAAAGGTACAGATCAACACTCAAATCAATAGATATGATCATGAATCAACAAAAGTATCTCTAAATCAAAAACCATACTGAAATGCACATTTAATTCTAAAATACATGAAATGCATCTAACAATAACAACATACAGCGGTAAAATACTCCCCCTATCAAGCAGACTCAAGAAAAATCACAACCAGTATAACGTGATGCAATGCCATTTAATTAAAATAAAAATATGAGTTAAATATAAGTATGTAGAGTCTCTGGTTGATATGTACTGACAACTATAGTTCCTAGAATGTTTGACTATTTACACAGTTCAATCATGAAAATTTCAAATGTAGTCAATTTAGGCCATTTGTCAGTAAGAGTCAGAGGTACTAGTTCACTTTAGATAGATTTTCAAAGTCTAATCTTTGTGTGTATTGTGATCTGACTTGTAACTAAATGAGATACAAAGTAAGATATCTAGTCAACACTATATACGCATTTGTAGAATACCAGAGATGTATCTCGTATCCAGATATGAAATCCTCATTAGAGTTTAGAGTTCTTTCATTTCACTCATTATCAAGTGTATTTGCTAACAGGATAAGAATTTTTGTAGCAAATTGATTATTTTTCACTTGTGTCAATGGTAGTTTTCAAGCTTCTTGAATAAGTAGCTCTTTTCTGTAGCAAATAGAATCAGACTTCAATTTTATTAGGGCAATACAAATAGCTTTCACTTTAATTTTTGAAGATATATTTTTTCATAAATATCACTTACAAACCAAGAAGCCAACAGTCGATTATAGTAAAGTTTCAAAATCAACTGAGGGTATGATCACTACTAATTTAAAGTCATAACTAGTAGAGATTTATTCCTTATTTCTGAAAATGGTACTAGCTATATAACATCAATCAAATCTAGTCCTTACTAGTGTCAATCAGTGTGTATGTAAAAGCACAAGTAAAAAACTATAAATTTTCACTAACTGAGAAATAGTAAAGCAAACTAATCTTTTAAATATTCTAGAATTAATTACAATGATCTAGTCTCAATTTACCATATGTCAAGTCCTGGTTCTAGGGTTTTCTAGAGTCAATGCTAATCAACCAAAGTCTCATCAATGCAGAACACAACTCTAAAATAAAAATCATAACAAGACACAAAATAGTTTTGGTTTTTCAACTTTCTAATTTTTTTTTCGGGAATTTTTGACATACCCCCTATGTTATCTTTAAAATTTGACATACCCCCCCACCCCCATGCTTTGAAAAAGCTGACATACCCCCCTATGACTCGGTCCACTGTCATTTGACCAGTGTTGACCCGAGTTGACTACAAAATTTTGTATTAAAGGACGAAAGTGCCCTTGTCTTCAACTTTAGAACAAGGGTTTGGGTTTAGGCTAAAACCCAAACCCCAAATCAAACATGAAAAGAGGAGATTAAAAATAAAAATTAAAACCCAGCATGTTGGTAAAGTTGAGATTTTTTTTTTTGATTTTCTATGGATAAAACAAATATTGAGAAGAAAAAACCCCCAAACAAAATAGATAAAACTCATGAAGGAATATTTTAAAATTGAGAGATCCCCTCTTTCCAAAAATCCACGTCTTAAAAGCTTAAAATATAAATTGCTTTGTCTTGTTTTTCATTTAAGTTGATGAAAATTGTCTTGTTTTTCATTTATGTTAATGAAAATTTTAAAACTAAAATTTTATGTTGTTCTTTTTTTTTTAATCCTTAGGTTCTAAATTATTGCCAGAGTGGTGGCCGGCTGGCCATGAGACTCTGGTGGGTTGGTTGCCAGTGATGGGCAGCCAACCCATTGGAATATCTTGGCTGGCTGTCCACCACAGCCGTTTGATTTGGGGTTTGGGTTTTTGCCCAATTCCAAGGTTGAAGACAAGGTCATTTCTGCCATTTAGTAAAAAAAATGGTAGTCAACTCGGGTCAACACTGGTCAAATGACAGTGGACCGAGTCATAGGGGGGTATGTCAGCTTTTTCAAATTGTGGGGGTGGGGGGGGTATGTCAAATTTTAAAGATAACATGGGGGGTATGTCAAAAATTATATTTTTTTAATATATGCAAACAAAAACAATGCAAGAAAGCAACTAGGCAAAAAAATCACAGTAATGAGAAATGTATTATCATATGCTCAAGCATGCAGGAATGATATCCTAAATGAATGCAAATTCTCACTAACATACACACATCATAGCACTAGGAAATACCAGAATAAACAAGTAACGCACAAACTTAGGCTATGAACAACACACTCTCAATCAATGAGATATGGGTCACTAGACTTCCTAAGGTACTCAGACCTAATAGAATTTAGATACTTTAAATCATCATTTCTCACTCACATGGTTGTAACTTTAGGTTGAACTTGATAGTTTCTTTTCATTTTATAGGTTTGATAATTAGGATGAATCTTCCTCTTGGTCTTGATATCTTTCAAATTATTCAATTTGGCAATCTCTTTTCTCAAGACCTCAGACTTATGATTCAATGCCCAAATCTTGTAAACAATATTATCCTGACTCCCAGAAGATGTATAATAGGGTGGAGTCCATTTCTTTTTAGGGCATTTAGTAACAACATGACCTTTAATCCCACACCGATAACAAATAGGAATCTCAATCAAGGGTGTAGAAAAGTTCAAAAGTGTTTTGGGAGGAACTTGGGCTTTAACTTACAAATTTTGTTCCAGATCGAGATGAGGAGTTCATAGATTCAACATATCCTAACCCTCTCCTATCTCCAATCCATATTCTCATACCTAAGATCTCATTTAATTTCTTAGTGCTTTGAGAAATATAAGACAAGTCTTTTTTCAACTATACTAAATCAAGGTCAAGTGACTTCCACTTCTCCAAACAATTATGATATTCTGATTCAAGAAATTTTACTTTGTCTTGGAGGTCAACTTTTTCTTTTTCAAGCTGTCTAGAAAGATCTCCGTATTTTTCACTTTCCCTAGTTAAAATGAGATTTTCTTTTTCTAGAGATTCAATTTTATCACTAAGACGTTTATTGGATTTGGCCATCCTCATGCTTTCTCTGTATAACTTCTGATAAGCAACTTTGATATCATCATCTTCCCTGTCAGAGTTACTTTGACATTTAGACAATTGGTCAACCTGGGTAACTGCATTACTTGTAACAGTGGCAGTAATAGGAGCAATGAAGGATTTATAATTAATAACATCATTACCTTCACAAGAGTCATCGGACTCACCTTCGCTGTTATCCCAAGTAACATTCATCGCCTTATTTCTCCCTTTAATCTTCTTATTAGCACAATCAGTAGACATGAGTCCATATCTTCTACATTCATAACACTGAATCTCATTAGACTTAGGTTGTCTAGTTTCTTTCCATTTGAACCTATCACGGGGTTTGGTTTTTTCCTTAGAGCTTTCTACAGCTCTAGAAAAATTTTAGTTCTTGCTGCGTAAGTATTTTCTAAAACCCTTCACAAGTAGAGCTATGTCCTCACTATATATCTTGACAAGAATCATCATCAGACTCATCAGAGTCATTCTTTGAGACTTTTACAGCAATTCTTTATTTTTCTTAGTCTGATGAAGATTAATTTCAAAAGTCTGAAGTGAACCAACCAATTCATTTATATTGATAGCATCAATATCTTTACATTCTTCTATGGCTGTGACCTTAGATTGGAATCTTAAAGGTAAAGATCTAAGAACCTTTCTCACAACCTTAGACTCATGAATTTTCTCTCCAAGATTAAAGCAACAATTAACAATATTAGATAATTTAGCATAAAATTCAGAAAATACTTCATTATCATCTATTCTAATATTTTCAAATTTGAAAATTAGCATTTGAATCTTACAAATCTTCAAAGTATTTGTTCTGTCATGAGTAACCTCAAGAATATCCCACGCTTTGCAGTTTCACATGTCGAGATCCGATGAAATTCATCAACATTGACTGAACAGAAGATAGCATTGAGACATTTACTATTCCAGTTAGATTGGTCATTTTCATCCTTAGTCCATTTTTTCATAGGTTTTCATTATCAGCAGATTCTTCCATTGGTTGTTTCCAACCCAAAATAGTAATCATCCAAATTTTTTCATCAAAAGATTTAAGAAAAGCTCACATCCTAGCTTTCCAATAAGCATAGTTATTTCCATCAAATAATGGTGGACGAGTGACATCACCACCCTCTCTTTCCAAATCCATTAACTCAGATATTGAGTAGGACTACACTCAGGCTGTTAGACCTAACAGAGTGAACCGCTCTGATACCAAATGAAATATCTGAGTATATAGATTAACAAGACCTAGATGGGGGGTTAATAGGTTCGATTCAAATTAATTACCAATTAAAAATTAAGTAACCTATTCAAATCTGTTCGGTCGATGATCTGGGATCTATCACATGCAATTTCTAAGTGAAAGTAAATAGATTGGTCTAACAAGATTTAATTTAAATATACCAGAGATATTTTTCACAAATCGGTTCAGTCGATAACACAATAAAATCAATCAAACAATAGATATAATTTTTACAAGAAAACCCAAGTGGAAAAAACCTCGAGACCACGTTCAGTCAAAATCACAACATTAATAGAAGACAGAGATACAGACAATTAGTCACCCTATGACTCACAACTGAATCCAACTCATATGAGTTCCAACCGTCGATTTATCACGTCTGCTTATATCTTCACGTTCCAAACTGCATGAAACGCCTTCAGAGTTTGATATCGAATCACAGCCAACTTGATCCACACACGAGTTCACACCGAATCCACACGGTGGGACAACTAACATAAAGGTAATAGGATAAACCAATGTGTTTAATCCTTCATAGAAGAAATAGATTCAACCATGAAGAGATCAACACTTTCCTTCACTGAATAGCAAAAGAATAAAACTTACTCAATCAAGATCTTGAGCATCAAAGAGCAAAACTTAAGCTTCAATTAACAATGGAAGCTCTTAAATCTTTAAGTTTTCTCCTCTACTTTAGATGGGCTTAGATGGCTTAGATTTTTAACCTAAAAGGTTATATTTATAGCAAAGTAAGAGTCCCAGAGAAATAAAAAACTAATTGGGGTAATTTGGGTAATTTTTGAGTTTTAAGAACCCATCATTCATCAGTCCATTCGATTGAACAAAATTTCAATTGATTGGACATAACACGGAATAATTATTTTTCTTTCTGGGCAAATCCAATCGATTGGACTCTCTGAGAAATCAATTGGATTTGGTAAATCATGATTTTCATAAAAAGACAATATGTTCGAAACCATCAATTTTAAAAAGCTAGAAAGTAAAGAAAACCATCATATTCACAACCGGTACACCAACTAGTGAAATAGAACTTCCATGATATCACCATTAACCCGATGAATATACAAAATACCACGGAGCCTCATTTCACAATAGTCAACCAAGCTCTCAAAATTCTACCATTGAGATCCAATGGGGTTTGGGGTCTTTCACCATAGAAAACATTATGCCCTCCTTGCTTTTTTGGAATGCGCCCAAGGATTACAACCACACACAGATCGAACCCTCTGCATGCCCATGCATTCTTACTTAATTTCAACAATATGATCATCTCATAACAAGTATTCATAGAATCCACAACCAATGTAGAAAAAATCAATGATTTTAAAACAAGAACAGTAGACAAGCATGAAATTATTTTAAGGGAAATACAAGCATTAAAGACAACTTTCAAAATGATTCCTAGGGCATATATTGTAATACCTCAAACTTTTAACTAGGGGTATTATGGTAATTTAACCCTCAAAGGATAATTTTGGCAGTTTAAACTTACTTTCATCCTTAGATTTCTTATATTAAGTCACGTGTCAAGTTTGGTAGGATTCGGACAACTTTGAAAAACTTGTTATTTTTAGAACTCACTTTTAGGGCTAATTCCTACTAAAATTAATGAACAACAACCCACGTGGGACTTTTCTAGACACTAGATGATGTAGTTGATCTAATAAGATAGTAAAATAACTTTTGACCCTGGGCCCCGAAAACTTTCCAAAAATAACTTACTGGCCTTATCTTAGGACCGAAAACCTATCTCTCAAATTTTGGATCAATTCGGGATCATTTGGACACTGTTTGAGTTGAATTTAGAAACTTTCTATTTTGGGACCCCCATATACTGTAAATAGATATTTCTAATTTTAATATTATGCATAACCTAAGTTGTTGGACCTACCTACAAAATTTGGAATGAATCGGACATCATTTGAGTCACATGTGAGACACTTCAGGATTATTTTTTTGGGCATTTTTGCCATATTTGAAATATCCCACCTCATCACCTTTGGTGGGAATGTTTTGTTCCAGTTGACTATGGAAAGGTTCACTTGGTCAACATACATAATTAATGACTCACCATTTATTTATTTAATTATTAATTACTTTATTGTTATTTTTGTTAATTGGTAAGTGGTGTAGAGATTTTAGAATTAAGTAAACTATTATTCTTGCTTTGAAAAACTTAAACTATTGGCTTGCATTATGTAATAAGCAACTATTTTGAAACAAGTGAAGAATTTAGAAGGTGGAAAAGGTTGTCCTAAATCCTTAAGATGACTCTTTCCCATTACCTACCATCTCTATATATGAGATGAGGGAGGCAAGAGAGCTCCCAATAGTGAAAAATGTACTACCCTTGGGAGAGCTTTCCATGACATAACAACCGGTCCATTCTCTTTAATCCAATATACCTATAAGGGGGGGTTGATTAGGTATTTAAAATTAATTATACCTACATAGTTTTATTGGTCTACGGTAGGGGAACAAAATTGCATACCTCAGTTGTTTTGATAAAAGATTATCAGAACCGACTTAAATCGAATATACCTCCGTGGTATATTTTCTTTTCGTCGTTTGGTGTAATCAAGATAGATAACGGAATACAAACAAACAATCATACAAGATAATAGATTTTTACGTAGAAACCTTAGCCAAGGAAAAACCACGGGATCACGTCCAGACGGAAAGTATAACTAACTGATAAGTTAAACGAAACAAAGGTTACCTACACAGCACCGTTGCAATTACAACTTCCAACCTTAGCCAAGGCCTACTGTCAATGTGTCTACATCCTCTGAATCAACGCTACGAATCCACGTGCGCCCTTCCAGTGAAGAAGCCTTATCCACTTGTTCAATTTGGTACACCCTAAACCTACCGTCGATAGGCTGCTCCGATTTTAATTCTCAACACTCCGCCTTTGCCGAAGGTGAAGGATTCGGTACACCCTGAACCCTAGGTTACTCAAAGGTGTTGAGTCACACTAGTATACTCAGGCTACTAGGTCGAATATCTAAGTGAAAGACCTAAGCTGAGGAATGGATCAAGCACTTGGCTTTGAACAAAAAGAGGAACAAGTTCACAAGATGTGAATGAGAAACAAGCTTATTGCTCTTCGAATGGGCATTATAATAAATAAACATTTTTTTTTCTCTCTTGAAGTATTGAGTCACTATGTGTGTGTTTAGAGAAGGTATAGAAGGGTTGTATTTATAGAATTCGTAACCCTGAGTCGTGTAGAACGTAGGAGAGTGGAACCAAGAATTTTGGATCTGAGAAAGACTGAGATCGCGCTAAGTCCAATTGATTGTACTCTGGGTCTAATCAATTGGGCTATGTCTAATTGATTGGGTATTAGTGTCCAGTCGATTGGCCTCAATAAAGTATTTATTCCATAGGCTCCAATCGATTTTACAGAGGTCTCCAATCGATTGGCCTCAAATAAGTTTCTATCTCGAAGGCTCCAATCGATTTTACAGAGGTTTCCAATCGATTGGGCTATGATCATGTTCTATCTCACAGATTCTAATTGATTTTACATATGTGTTTAATCGATTGGGCTTTGATCAGGTTCTGCCTCGTAATCTCCAATCGATTTTACAGAGGTCTCCAATCGATTGGGCATTTATCATGTTCTGCCTCGTAGCTTCCAATCGATTTCACAGAGTCCTCCAATCGATTGGGCTATGTCCAAACGATTGGACAAGTTCCAATTGATCGGACTCTCCCATTAGTCAAAATATTTGACTAAGACTCGAGTCAGTTCTATGACTAGGTTTAACCATTATATTTTATTCATTTTAAACCTATTCCTATGGTCACTAAGTCACTTACCTTCTTAAGCAAGCGTACATGATCTATAACCGACAAATGGGCAATTACTCAGATGACTCTTGTTGTCAACCGTCTTATTCTTATTGTATCTGTCTTCTAGTCTTCATATAGTTGACGAAGTATGCGTACCACGACATCTTCACACTATACTGGTGCTCGTAGGAACGGTTACAAGAATGTTTTTATGTCAAACGGAATCTTTGTCAAATTGAATATGAAAATATTCCTTACACTCCAAACCTCCCAAAAATCTCTTGTTCTCTCTCATCTTCCTCTCTCTCTTCCTCCATTGAAGCACCTTTATTAAACCTCTATTAAAGGGCATTTTCAAGCCTTATAACACCCTCATCCCACCATTAAAATGAGATCAAAACATAGCATTTAAACTCTCTCATCAACCTCTTCAACAAAGAAAAACGTGGACTTTTCCTTCCACCATTAAATTCAAGCTTTACAATACAGTTTTATTGCCTATTTAAGAGGTAGGTGACCATTACCTTGCATATCTTCATTTACATATTTTGTCTTCTCTAAGCTTGCTCATTATGGTGGTTGAATTACTGCTTGATTACTCACATGTGCTTCTGCTTCTTTTTATCATAATAGTATGTTGTTCCTTCCTTGCAACCCCCTTCTTGTATATTATCTTTGAATTGGAGAGAATGATAAGGGTGAAAAACGTGATATGACCATGCACTAATGGAAACTACGGATAATTCTCATTAGTGAATTGGCCATGAGAACACCTCTAGGTGAAAACATTTTTGGCCTTAGCCCTCCTCTTATTATAGTTATTTTGACATTTGATTTACACTATGCTTATCATGGTCATTGGGGGGTTCATGTGAGAGGAAGTTTATTATTTTTGTCATTAAGCATGAAGGGCTAGAAAACCCTAGGGTGAAAGACCCCAAACAATCCAGTAGATGAGCCATACGGCTACTCCTAGCGAGGAAAGGAGATGGGGATCCATTAGTGGTTGAGTTATTGGGATGGGACATCTTCGCATTTTGCATACCTTGTAGATCATTGGTTGTATATTGATTATTTTGTCTTTCTTATCACATGCTCTATTCTATCATTGCTTTCCAATGATTATACTTAGTTAACTTTATATGTGGATTAAGAGTACCATAGGGTTACCCCATTGTACTACTGAGTCCGTTGGACTCATGATGTTTTGTTCCAGAAGGACTTTTCGAAGGTATGTCAGTTAGCTTTCTAGCAATATAAATGGTTTTCACAGATTCTTTTTGTGCAGAAAATTATGGCCAAAACACTGACTGTAGTACGAACCAGTCTATTCTAAACCTGAGCCAAACATATCTAGTTTCAACGCTTTATATGGCATCTTTGAGCTTTGACCTCAATACGAGAGTTGTATCCAACTTAGAAGGCTATCCAATGGGCTTTGGAACAGCCAAATCAGATATTGGACGAAGAAATGGTGGCCATTTTACTACAACACTGTCCAGGTGCACTATAAGGACGGGAAAAATATGAAGAAAATTTATTTTCTCCGTTTGACCTAATTTTTATTTGAGACTTCCTTATACATAGTGGGTTAGTGCCATATAGTTTAAAAATAAAAAATAATTAATTTAATATTTTTTTCATAATTTATTATAGGGTCTAATTATCAAAATTTATTTAATCACTTAATGAACTGTGGTATAGATTGAATTGTTTGAGAATGGATTTTAGTGCTTTAAAGTTACACTTGAACTATTAGGATGCATTCATAGATCACCTCTAGGTTCGGATATGAGGTTGACCCATGGATTTTTGGGTCGAATTTGGATACCCAGATTTGGGGCGTGACATATATACATAGACTATTTAAATAAAATTATCACATGTCTTATTAAAATAATAACATAACATAAAGTCTATCAACTAAGATAACTTCCCCGTCTATTATCGTGATCAACCGCAACTCCCGTCATGCCAAATCTGAAACATCAATGAGAATAAGCCACGAAGCCTAGTGAAAACAACTTCACCCACCCATATGGTTATGAGAGATGCAATGGTAAACCAAGATGTTCATATAAAAAAGATATAACATGTTTGAAAGCGTCAATTTTAAAAAAAGCTAAAAAGTGAAATAAACCATCATATCCACAACCAGTAAACCAACTGGTGAAGTAGAACTTCAATAAAATCATCATTAACTCGATGCACATACAAATACCACGGAGCCTCATTTCACAACAAACCTACCAAGCTCTCAAAATTCCATTTTGAATTAATTTCATAAATACCATCCTCTCATGGCAAGTATCCATAGAATCCACAACATAACTATAACAACAAAAATCCATGATTTTAAAGTAAGAATAATAGACAAGCATAACAATTTTCAAGAGAAATACAAGCATAGAAGAAAAAACATTCAAAACGATTTTTAAGGCATACATACATAGAGTATCATAAACATGAATTTTCAAAAACATAAAAACAAGTAAAAAGCATAGTGATTTAATAAAAAGAAAAACCTGTAAAAAAGAAAGAGGAAGTAAAACAATCATAAGCATATGGAAGTGAGTAACCTACCTTTAGGTTGAATAATATCCAAGTCTTTTTCTCGTTCTTCTTTCTAAGGTTTTCTTTTTGCAAGGGTGGTTGAGATTTCTCTCTAGCTAAGGGTTAAAAATATGAGGCTAGGGTTTACAAAAGAGGTATTTTATAAGTAGATAGGGAGGGCTTCTCCCTAGCCAACAATTTTGACTAAGAGGGGGTTATATCTCTCATTAGAATTAATTCTAGGATTGCTAAGGTGTAAGGGAGGTGCTAGGGTGGAGTGGGGTCTACTCCACTCTCTTTCCAATGAATTTGATAAATTAGGGAGAAAGGATTTCTCTCTCCCTCCCAACATAGCAAGTCTTAGAGTTCTCTCATTTAAAAAGTCAATAGTTACTAATTTTCTCTATTGTGTTTCTATTTTTAATATTAAGTAGTCCATGAGTATTAAATACTTATTCAACTCACTAGAGTTGCAAGGGAGGGCTTTTAGAATTAGTGTGGGGTCCACTATCCTAGTCACCCCTTCTAGAATTCCCCTCTCATTTGTGTGTCACACATGTTTACACTAAAGCCAACAATTTGGCATTATTATTAAAGCAATTAATTTAAATGAAAATTCCACCTAAGCTATTATACACCATATATGATATTAAGACATGAATTGTAATATCAAGCTATGTTATACTATATATTAAAGCCTACTCAAGTCCTTAATGGGTCATAACACAAAGGCCAATTAGGCTCCAACTCCATGCAAGCTAACATTCATTTGTATATTCATAAATGCACGTAATTAAGCTCAAATTAAATCACACATGTATAAATAATTCATTCATAAAATAAACACACATATGGGACCCCCCCCCCCCCCCCCCCCCCCATGTATGAAATGACCAAAATGGCCCTTAAGGAGTAATCTTGGGTGTTACATAACATAGCATGCTCAGGAGCTCTCTTGAGATATCTCAAAAGACAAATCACAGCCTCCGAATGTGGAATTCAAGACTCTATCATAAATTGACTTACAACACTAATAGCGAAATAAGCATTCGATTCAGTGATGATTCGACCAATTTACGATAACCTCTAATATTATCAAACAAAAATCTCCATAAATTACAATAAGTATCACATTAGGATCTATTAGAGTGTCAACTAGTTTAGTTCTTAATAAACCATCTCCTCAAGTAAAGCTAAAACACACTTTTGTTGAGACAAATTAATTTCATACTTTGATCGTGCAGCGTCAATACCCAGAAAGTACTTTAGCTATCCAAGGTCCTTAATGTAAAAGTGTACATGAATAATTTGCTTCAAATTCTCTTTGTCCTTGACGTCACTACATGTAATCATGATCAGAGATGTTACCATCAAACCATAATGAGTACAATGAATACCCTTAATGTCAAATTCCAACATGTATCGGAAGTGTAACTATCATGACCATAATGAGTACTCTTACAAGTACCACGTCCTCTATTACATGCTCCTTCTAAGTCTCTACCAACTCCATGACCTCTAGCATTTATCCGACTACCAAGACAAGTAAAGGCTCTTCTCACTACTAGAAAATTGACTTTCAAAAGATATAGCGACAGCCAACACGGCCATCGCATACCATCACTGTATAGTACCGTCGCTAATAGTTATAGCAACAGCCAGCTAGAGAATGACCGTCCCTATACAGTCTTTCCCATTTAAAAAAAGTGGTATCATAAGCTATTTTTAGTGACAATGTAAACCCTACAGTGACAGTCAAGACCCTCGTTATAAGTCTTTCGGTGTAAAAATAGTATTTTTTAGTGACCATGTAAATCCTACAGTAACAGTCATGGCCGTCGCTATATAATGGGTGTTTTTATTGCTAGCGATGGTTGGTGGCCGTCACTAAAACATTTTTTTAATTTTTTGTTGTAATACCTGTTTTTTTTTAAATTCACCTGTAAGATCTGTGACCTGTCTTCATTTCATTCAAAAAAACTACGAAGCAACTATAATATAAAACATAATTATCTAATCCAAAATCAACTCAAGAGTAAAATGTCCAAAATATTCCAAAGCAACTGTCCAAAATTTCAAAATATTCCATAATGTTATCAGCTCCAAAAAAAGACACAGGTAGGATAGAAGAAGAAGACACACGGCTACATCATATCAATCAGCACCTAATCCCTGCAAAACGAATAGAAAATTAATTAGAATTGTAAATATTAAAACTTAGTTTCAACAAAATTAAAAGTTCAAAACTCGACATAAGTTAAAACTTTAAAATTCTTAAACCTATAATTCACTACAGATTTTTAAGTAGACATCTATTTTTGGTGTCTATTATAACAGATTTGTTTAAATATATTATAAGTGTTAGATTCGGTTTCGGAAGATTCAAACCTCATTTGCCTGATTTAGGCATCGTGGTTGCAAAATCGACTTAAGTTTATACCTTAAAATTCTCTAACCCCATAATTCACTATAGATTCCAATAGGACATCTATTTTTTATGCCGTCTTTGCCAACAAATTTATTTCAATATATTATAAGTACTAGAAGAGTTTTCAGGAGATTTAGACTTCATTTGCCTGATTTGGGCGTTGTGTTTCGAAATCGACTTAAGTTAAAATTCTTAAAAACTTTAAATACATAACTCCCCACTGATTCTCAAGTGGACATCTGTTTTTGGCGTTGTCTCTTCTAACTGATTTCTTTCAACATATTAAAAGTGTTAGAAGAGGTGTCGAGAGATTTACATCTCGTTTGCCCAATTTGGACATCGAGTTTTAAAATTGACTTAAGTGAAAACCTTGAAATCCTAAACCTATAACTCACTACAGATTCCTAACCGAACCTCTATTTTTACAACGTCTCTTTCAGCATATTTGTTTGAACTTACTAAATGTGTTGGAAGAGGTTTTGGAAGATTTAGACCTCATTTGTCTTATTTGTGCGTCGAGTTCCAAAATTGACTTAAGTTAAAACATTAAAATCTCTAAACCTATAACTCACTACAGATTTCCAAGAACAAAAAAATTATATATGCAAAGATGTAAGGATAAAATTATCAATTATTGTGACAAGCAAAGAGGAGACCCTTTGAAGGCAGGAATAAACTTTTATCAACAATGGGAGCTCTTCGCTATTAAGGGTTTGAGCTTGTATAGGCTTAAATTCAGCCTCTAAGCCATAAATAAACTTCATAACTCGATACACCTCTCATTGTCTTCATTGGATCTCTAGATCAGTATAACATGCTGATATACATTCACCTCATCAATTATTCCCGCAAATAAGCAAAATATCCATAGACTTTTACACCTTGTTGTAGACTAAAGAAATTCCTAAAGTAGTTGAAACACTTGTATAAATATCTTCTCACAAGAATACTTATCCCAAACTTTCCCCCATATTTCTTTTGTTATGTCCAAAAATATCATCTTTTAAATTTATTTATGGATACATATACTATTCTAGGTTATAACAAAGCATTTTCTCAAGGCCAGTCTCTTCATAATTACTAGCCTCTCCTGAGGCTATTTTGTAATTGAATAATTGAATTTCCCTCTAGCTGCGAGCAACAAATTGTATAGATTTAGACCAATGTACATGATTACTCCCATTGAGTTTAATAGAATCATTTAAGATATCACTATCTCAAAAGAAGACAACATACTATGTTTATATTCCATCACCAACCACTAGGTCACAAGCCTATACTCAATCTAGAGATCCCACGATTCTCCCTAGATACCTGCGATATACTTTAGAGTGCCAAGGATAAAATCTGAACACATGCAATTTATTCTAGAGTTCCCGAGAGAGAAACCTAAACACCTGTAATTTGCTCTGAAAGCTTGGGAGAGAAACTAATATCTACGATTTACTTATGATAGACCTTGAGAAATGTCACGTCAACCTTAGGAAACATGCTATACCAATCTCAAGAAACGTGTCATATCAACCTCGAGAGACATGTTACAATGACCACGAGAAATGTGTCACGACAACTTATAAGAACCTAAAATTTGCTTCAGAGACAAAATACATTATACTACAATTTCTCATATGTGATATGCATACATATAAACAAAGGTTTGTTAAGTTAAAATCCTTATGTTCTCAGTTCCAGGGTTTTTTTAACTTTTATTATTTGTGCATTTGTAACCTTGGAGACTTGGTGCTTCAAACTTCAGCCATTTCAGACTGTTGATGCGCTTCAGATCATGATCATTCATCATCAACTCATCTTGGAAGCCCTTTAGTGTTGGGAGTATTCTATGGTTTTCGTTTGGGATGTTTTATTTGATTGACCATCCCATCTTTGGACCCCATTTGTACCCCTTATTTTGTTGGTTGCCTTGACTAGGAGACCCATCTACGAATTGATAGACCTATCTGACGAACTGGTAGACCGGTCTGTCGACGCCTCAATCCACGTAAAATCCCCTCTTCCAATCAGTATGCACTCGAAAAAGCTATAAATAACCCTCACCTAGCTCATATCTCACCACCTCTCACCTCATCTTTAGCACTGCCTTGAGCCTCTTGAGGAGAGCCATTTTGTGAGAATCTTCTTTGCTCCCCTTTTGTTCTTGACCTTTCAAGGAGATCTTTCAAGACTTGTCTTGATTTGATTTGAGTATCCTTTGCAAGTTGTTTATGAGCCTTCATTAGTGGAGTCATGCTTGACGTTTGGCTTCATCTTTGAAGCTTCGTTCCTCTCCGATCTTGTAATAGGGAAGTAACTTTATTTGTTAGTGTGTGAACCTTTCTCCTTGGTTGAAATTCTATCATCTTTACTTTGCTTCAGTTAAGTGGATTCTTGACTTGTTAAGTCAAGTACTGGACTCATTGTTAGTCTCTATTGTGATCGAGGGCTTGGACCATTTGCCCTATTCTTTCATTGTAAGATGCCCACACACACACACATCCATGTATAGTATGGATGGTAAAAACAACTATAAAAGTGAAAGAAAAAAATATATAAAAAACCCTAAGGTTTTACGCTGAGACCCTAAGTTCTTATTTTTCACTACAAAGAATGAAAGAAAATAGAAGAGAACGAAAGATTAAGAAAAAAATCCTAATTAATAGATCATATGCTCCGATGCCATGTAAAATACATTAGAATTTTGAAATGAAAAGAGGAAAGAAAAAAAGTAGAGAGAGAGAAGTTGAACGAGTGTCTTAAACTTACCCTAGTCGACCATCACAATTATTATATATACTAATGCTATAGTAAAAGCAGAAGTACAAAAATACCATCTTTTTTTTTTTTGATAAAGTACAAAAATACCATGTTGCTACATTAACATTAATAATGTCATACGTCTATTCAAAATAAGCTCATAGCCGCAAACAAATTCCTCTTTAAGATGATGTCTGCCTTAAAACAATCTTCACCTTGTGGAAATGACTAAACTCAAGTACTAATAATACCATCACAGTTTAACCAAAGGACCAAAGAAACACCGCATAGCTTCTCTCAATTGTTTCCATGAGTCTTCCGCACTCATCCCGAGCAAATAACAAAGGCAGAATTCCCAAAAAAAATTCAGTCTGTCAACTGCAATGGATGTATAAATTTATAATACAGACCTCGCAAGCCACATCATGACTTAATAAAATGAAATGAAATATCAAATTAAATTTGATTCAGATTAGTTCTCTGCATGCCCCGGAGATCTCTTTACAGAGAAAGACCATGAATCTCGTTTTTTTAAGCTCCAATGAAAATTGACTTACTACGATGTGAACATTGACAATTCGGATCTTGCAAACCATGCCACCTCCTCAAGTCTGGGCTTACATTTGAGATCAAGCAAAAGTGCCCAAATGTTCCACTTGACTATTGGTTACAAGGCAACCAAACCCTTGAAGCTCCCACAATTCACGACGGTTCTGTTAGCCTTCAACCTCTCCAAGCTAGATGCCCTTGCGTGACCTCTTCCTTTTTCTATTCCTCTTTCTACTAGCATTATCATCATCCTTGCCACCCTACATCCACACTTATGCATTTCAATAACATGTTGAAGTACAATAATGCCATGTTTCAATTAGAATACAAATTTGCAAATATAATGGTCCCAAAGCCATCTCGACGAAAAGAAAAGGGTCATATTACCCTTCTCCAAATACAACAAAATTTGTTCATGTTTTTACCATTAGGCCTAGTATGGTGACCATAGATAAGTATTTCCAGAAAAGGACTTGTAATGTGAATTTGATACAAGCACAAAGTGTGCATGCATTGAGGCATTCTGCAGTTTATGCAATGAACAACCTAAACACTGTTGACAATTAGTATATAAGGGATACGTAAGTATTGCCTGTGCTTAGTGGCCTAGCAGGGGCAGTGGGGCAGTTACACATGTCCACCTTATGCCTCTAATTATGTTCTAGGGTATGAACTCTGTAATGTCAAGCTAAAAAGATTCAATGCGGGACAGCCCAAGATGTGCATGCATTGAGGCATTCTTCAGTTTATGCGATAAACAGCCTAAACTAGTCAGAACAAAAAAATGGAAAGAAGGGCGGGCAACGGAATTCTGGACTGACAATTCAGAAGACCTACAGGATCGTTACATTTGCAAACATGACATCAATTCAATCCATCCCAATGTTTGGCCAGCCCTGTATTGTTCACATCCCAAAATTCACACCATACGACATCCTAACTGGTTAAATGCAATAGCAACCACTAAATTATGCGTATCGAATCCAAGGATCTTAATTGGAGTGTTAGGGTTGTCCAATAATGTGAATTTTTAAGTTTTGGCCAATTAAAATGGTGGGGATAGCATTTTGATGGATGGATTGGTGACCATGTACACACATAAACCCTTGTCTTGTACATATACCCATATGATTTTTATTTTAAGCTATTGTAAGATGGTTAGTATCTAAGTTACTAGAGAAGACCTTGTGCAAGAGCAGGACCGTGTCGGGAGCGATACATTCAAAAAGGTCCCAAAGTTTAAGGAGGGTCACCGGTCACACACACACACGTATATAAGATCATAGACACCCATCATATTAAAAACACTTGGTTAATAGGGCTTTAACTTTTAATTACACTAAATAAAAAACACATTTTAAACTCGATTCAAGGTATGCCATTGTCAATAGGATTTTACTCAGAGCAGTGATCCAATAAGGGCCCCTAATCATAACAAACCATAAGGAATTTGGTGTCTTTTGTTCATTGGTTAAAATGTATGCTTTAATGTTAAGTGGCCGCTTATGATAATTTGGGATACGAGATCACTTATTGGATCAGTTCGCTTTTACAGTTTTACTACCATCCTCTCAGCTCTGTCGATGGGGCAAAGAGAAAATGGCAACCCAACTCGGAGCCTCCAGATTCTGTTATGTTCCTCACTCCACCTCTCCTATTTTGTTTAAAAACTAGTTGTTGGGATGTAAGGGTTGTGACCTATGTAATGACGACACGGCATTTTTAGGGTTTTTTGGAGTATCGACACGTGTCGACATGGACAGACACGGGAATGGACACGTACGGCCGTGTCGTAATTAAAAAAATAATATTTTTGTTTGTTATCCACAAGAAGAAGAAGAAGGTGACGATGACAAGAACCACCGGAGAAGAAGAAGAAGAAGAAGACGGCAGCAACGAGGACCGACAGGAAAAGGAGAAGATGACGACGATGAGAATCACCGGAGAAGGAGGAGACTCACATGCATCGCCACGCCGGAGTCGTCGCCACCGCCGAGGCTGCCGTCGGCAACGCTGCCACCACAGCGCCAACCCTTGAGAGGGGTTAGGGTTTCAGAAAACCCTTCCGGCAAAGACGACCTCCTCTCCTCTCCTCTCCCTTTCTCCAAAACGAAAACAAATAACCTCTCCCTTTTTATTTCTATCGGGCCCAACTAGAAAAAGGGGGTGGGTTTGGGTCTATTTAGTGGCCCATGCCATTTAAACCTAAGTTAAGGTATGGGCTTAAAGGTTGATGGGCTGACAAAGCCCATTTTACAAAAAAAACTAATTTAAGGGTGGCAATGAAACAAAATGTAGCTTAATCCAAATGATGCTAGCACCATTTGTTACATCACGACCCTTCAAGTAATAAACGATTCTGAATTTGTTTTGAAAAAAAAAATTGAAAAATGAATATATATATATATATATATCTGTGTGTGTGTGTGTCATATCGGATTCTTTTAGGTCGTCGTGTCAGACACCTCGTATCCGTGTCAACCACCAACACTTGTTACATAGATTGTGACTGTTGGATTACTTTTTTTGTTACTTATTTAAGTTATTATATGGCTGTTGGGATTTTTGGGATTAGATAGCTGTTGGAAATGTCTATTTTGGTTGCGAGCTCTATAGCCTGTAAATATGTAGTTGTTCTAGTGGGAGAAGCATTGAGAAAAATCTGTCATTCTAGTCTTCTTCTGTCTCATTCTTGCAAGGAGAATTGCCCCCTCGAAGTGGCCAAATCATTTAGACTTACTACTTGCAATCCTGTAAGTTGTTGTTTTGCATATTAACCTGGTTTCTTAGTTTACTTGCTTATGTTTCTTTTTTTAGATTTTTCATGTTTACTGCATTGATCATAGTGTTAACTATGCATTAAAAACCGGAACATAACAGATTCAGGATGTGATTTACAGAGAGAAGAATTGAGACGACGAAAGGCAACCCAACTCAAGCCTCCAGATTCCAGACTTGACATGCAGAGAAGAATCGAGAGGACAATATGAGGAAGATGAACAACAGAGAAGAATCCGTAAGTTCCCATATTATTCCCCCAAAATCTCTCTTTCACTCCAACTTCTTTGTTTTTAATTTTCCTCTCATCTTTTACTTAAGAGTTCTTCATAGTTGATTGGATTTGAGCTAATCTTCAAAATCCTTCAATTCGGAAAAGAAATTTCGTGTCCTTCTGCTAAGGTTTTGGGTTTGAAGAAGTTATTTTAGATGAAGAGCTTGAATGAAATTAAGGTTCTGGTGATTAGAGAACTCTGCTTGGTATCTGAAGTTGGGGGTTTTGAAGTGTTAAAGAGTTTGGATAGTTTTTACTGTTCAAAATCCTTCAAACGTGTGAGAGTGATCTGTGCAACATGGTAGCACAGATTGGAGCCGAATCTGCACTCAAACCATGAATTTGCAGTTTGAGTGTGGGACCAATAGCCCCCTAAGACGGTTCTGGTTGCTAAGGTTAGGATATAGACTATCCAAGTGCTGTCCCAACTTTGGATGGTCCAGAATGAAGACCGCGTACCACTTGCAAGGAATCCTATAGGTCCATAGAGGGAGTATGGTTGTCTGTAAGGAGACCGAGCCTTATAAAAAATATGATCCAATTTACAAAATTGGGTAAAGCAATGTTTAGGATGTGTACTTAATACAACTACTAATGCACAGTACCCTAAGCTCTTCTATAATGGAATAATTGCAAAAAGGGATGCCTAGAGAAGCAAGTCCATGGATAAGTCCAGCACTTTCTGTTCAAACAGCAGTAGACTGGTAGTTAAACATATATCTACACGAGCTCACTTTAGAGATTGTAACCTTCTATACTGATGCAATAGTCTTGTTGCCACTTTAAGTTACCACGCAACTCCAAACAGCTGGATTGGTGGACTATGATGTCATTAGGCTTTTCATGACATAGTGTACCGCAATCAATAGTTGGGATAAGGCACCACTAATGAAGAGAGTCCCCCACTCCAATGGCTTGGAAGTTTGGAACCACTTGCTAACTCAATATAACATCAGGGCTCTAATTTCATTGGCCTCCAAATGTTAACACCAGGAATAAAAACTGAAAGACGTACAAAAGCATTCAAGAATGACTAAATGCGAGAGGCACCTGATTTGAAGCAAGTGATGGGTTCCCATTAGTCTTTTTCTTCTTACATGAAAGTGGATTTGGACCCTGCGATTTTAAAGGCAAGAATAATTTTATATCTGAAATCCAATGAACAACATCATACATGCATTTGGACAGCCAACCTTCAGAACAGTAGCAACGGACAGCAACAATGGCAGATAATTCCAAAGCTTTCACCTTGAACTAATCCTATCAATATCACATTATCATATTCCAAACGATTCAATGATGTAAAATGGCATAATAAATAGGAAAATATTGAAGTCAACATTTCTATATACAGTTCTTATAGCGTGTCTGAAGTGTCCCAAGGTGGTTGCAAACATGGGCATCCGCATCACACATCTCACTACTGCAGTGTTCCCAAGGAACTCACACCTGGGAGCACCGCACACAGCTAACTAAGATGCGGTGCAGATGCACATGTGCGCACCTACCTAAGGAAGCTTCAGGCATGCACCCTGTGAGCAATCAACATATGGCAAAAATATGGAATGTGAAAAGTTTGAGTTTAATTTCGTTTTTGACATTCAAAAATACGCTTGAAAATTCGTTCAAAATAAATTAAGAATGTTTAAAGGACTAATTAGGCAGGGCTTCTTTTGTCTGTTCGCTGAGATGCTCTCCCTCCTTCCTCACAGAGCACAGTGGACTAAAGCAATGGATTCTGAACAAGTTTAAATAAAGGACTAATAAGACAGGCTTCTCTCTCTCTCTCAACAACAGCTCACAAGTCACATCACATGTCCCCACCTGCACCACCAAGCACTTTTTCTCTCTCTTGCTTTTCTTCTCTCTTAAATATCACTTCATTTCTTCCTCTCAAACATCTTCACACATGGCAGCAACAGCATCCGAAGAAGCGTCAGAACCCCTAAAATTCCTGGTAAATTACTATTTCAACAGATATCCTCTCTTCCTTTTCATCAGTGTTTCTAAGCTCTTCTTCATTTTCCAAAATCCAGACATGGGTCTTGAAAGTATCCACATCCACTGTGAAGGTTGCAAGAGAAAGGTCTAAGAAGATTCTAAAGAGCATCAATGGTGGAAACAAATCCTCAGTATCTCTCTACTTCAGCTCAAATCTCATTGTTTCTTAGTTTTTCCCATCTGGGTTTTATTATAAGCTGTGACTTTGTTCTTATAAAGAGTTAGTTTTTCTACTTTTTATTTTACATTTTCCATTTCTAAGTATACAAAAAAATCATAAAATATGTGTATGGTATGGTTTGACTATAAAATACATATTTTTTCTATATCTTTAAATAATACAGCTGCATTATATGTTTTTGTTAAAAAATTCATAAAATTCGAATATAACGCGAATAACATACCAATTAACTAAAAGGGGCATGCAGTATTAGTCAACTTCCACATAAGCATCCACATACTCACTGTTGCGTATTTGTGGTTATGAATATGTGTATATAGATATGGACCCAATCCTTTTCAATTATAATATAAGCACCCAAGCAAGTTGATAGTGATGAATAAATCACTTCTTCTGGCACATGGCTTTGGATGTTGAGGAAAGATAGGCCCTTTGGCCTTTAAGCTATTAATCAAAAGTTTGGTCGTGGAAAAGGGGATGGGATAGCCACAATGTTTTCATATGAGATGTCAATGTGAAAGGGAAAAATGAAAAGCTTTGAAACTTTGTCTGAAGGCACTCATTTCAAAGTTGGGAGCAGTCATGGAATTTAGTTTTGGGACGACGAACGGTGCAGTGTCCTTGCTATTAACTAACAAGGACTGTAATGACCCTATTTCTAGCAATATTATAGTAGACTTTTTATAATACTTTGAACATTATATGTATGCCATTTTAAAGGTCTCAACAATAGCTTTCTATCGGTATCAAGTTCATCCAAATCGGACGTGCGAGTCAAAAGTTATTGTGTTTAGTTCCGAGCAACATTTTAAGTTTTTATTAAAAAAAAAAAAAAAAAAAAAAAAGACAATTTCCAAAATTTTAGTCCCACATCGGTTAAAAATAAAAAGTTCTGAGTTCTCAACCTCTATAAATAGAAGGCCAAGCCTTAAGAAAATTACATCAATTTGGGTATTTGCATTCTAACCCCTGAGGTAAGAATATTTGCAAAAAAGTCCCTCAACTAGAAGAAATTCTAGAAAATTCCCAGGAATTCCTGAAAATATTCAAGAGGTCCTTTGAAAAGTTTTTTTTTTTGTGGGGCCTACTGCCTCGAGATACGCGCTACCTCGAGATTCGCATCGTACGAGGTTCAAAGATTTGGGATTCTAGCGTATTCACTTGTAAGTACATAGTTATTTATTTTATGCCTTTATTTATTTAATTAATTAATTATTTAATTAATTATTATTTATTTAATTATTTATTTATTTATTTAATTGATTAATTATTATTTATTTATTTATTTATTTATAAATATTAATTTTTATTTTTATTTTTTTTGAAATAATAGAAAATTCGCAGAATATTGTAGAAAAATTCTAGAAAATTCTATTATTTTTGGGGAAAATGTCTGAAAATGCTATTCTTGTTATCTGTTAAATTTTAGCAAGGAAAAATCCTAATTCTTGTATTTTCCACATAAAATGTGTAAATGCATTGATAATTTCTTGTAATCTTAAAAGCATGAAATTATGATAGATGAGGACATGCGTAATCTATTTAGTTGGATGAAGTCATGCTCAAATTCATTTAAAATGAGATATATGCGTTTTACATCCGTTTTATGTATTCATTTTCTAAGATATTAATAGGGCTTAAATGTTCTTATTTTTAGTTTCAAAATACAAAAATAGGAATGCTATGCATGTAAAGATGTTTCTACAAACATTATTATTTTATGCATATAAATACGATTGATGACATGAATAAGAACGTGATTGGGAATGTGGAATATCAGATTAGTTGGAATCAGGCGTTGTCTCATTTCTTCGAGACCCCTTAGGGTTTTAGTCCCCTAAAGCATCAGGCGTTGTCTTATTTCCTTAAGACCCCTTGGGGTTCCAGTCCCCTAAAGAAGAGGCGTTGTCTCATTCATGAGACCCCTCGGGTATTTATACCTAAAAGAAAATTAGGGAATCCGGAGAGAGGATACCTAATGAAACAATTAGTGTGCACATTAGGGAGTTTACTTGTGGACTAGAAGTGTTGACATCGTACACTAGGACCGATGGAATGTTGGTACGAAATACATCAGAATTGATAGTTTGACTTTATAGAAATGGTCACGGGTATTCCGATAAGAGAAAGGTTGACTATTATATGAAAAGACTTCATTGTATTCGAAGTTATACGTAAGTAATTGATGGAGAGTTGAGTTTTATCGAATTATATGTGAAATACATTTGCAAATTGTATTTGTTTTAAAATAAACAAAAGTCGCTGATTTAAGTGGATTTTACGCATCAGGAATGTACTTACTGGGCCCTAGCTCATCGTTTTAAAATGTTTTGTTTTCAGGAAAGGATAAGGGGAAGTTGGACTGATGCTTCCAGCATTTCTGTTGATAGACCTGTGCTTTTGACGATGTTATATTTTGTTTAATTCTTCTATCTTGTAGAAGGATACATGAGTTATATAGGTCTTTTGACCGTTTAGTAACATGTATTTGGGAGTACTATATATATACAATGTTTTCTTTTGGATGGGCATATTACGGTTTTGTTTGAAGTAAGACATCCTCTAACATTATTAATGTGTCAATGAAGTGCGTTTCGTCTTATGAATTGTTTAAACAAAATGAAAAAAAAATTATCCGGTGTATTTCCGCTGCATCGTGATACCAGTTTTGTTTAACTGTGCGTTTGTATGATCAGATCGCGCCTCAAGATACGAGAAAGGTCGATATGACCTAATATCGGATTTGGGGGCGTGACAAGGACACTGCACTTTTAGGGTTTTGCCGTGTCAAACATATCAACACCCGGATACGCGTGTCGACACTTCCCAACACACATCTAGACACTTATGGCCGTGTCACCCTTGTTTTAATAATTTTAATATAAAAATTTTTAAAAGCGGGTTGGTGTGTTCCATCCTCCATAATTTTAATAATTTTAAGCATTCATATACATTAATATATTTTAACAAATATATTAACGGACATGTCTCCGTATCGGTTTTTGTACGTTGCCGTGTCGGACACCTCGTATCCATGTAGGACACTGACACCCATGTCGGTGTCCTTGTTACATAGGAATCTACTAATGAGCTATTACTTTTCTAGGAAGCACAAGAAGGTTCTTTGGAGTCCGACAAGAAACTTGTTGAAAACGAAGCTTGTTGAGTGCTTGAGCCTCTTCAAACATATTGAGAAGAATTTTGTACCTTTAAATGGGGAGCAATGTCATCCTCAGTGTTATCGGGGTAGTATTACATTCAACTTGGAATCAAAGCTTGGAGAAGAAGAAAGTTGGGATGGGTAAACCAATAAATTTGCTTTGCAATGTTGGGATGAGTAATAAAGTGAGGTTTGGGGAAGATACTTGGTATGGGTACACCTCATTTTGTGCTGCTTTCTCTTCTTTATTTGCTATGTTGGATCTTCAAAGGCTCTTATTAGGGGCTGTGTGGATAGGGTGGGTAATGATACTTGGGCTTAAGAAGGAACATTTATGACTAGGAAGTGGATGATCATGCTATCTTCCTCAACTATCACGGAAGAGAGCAGATTTCGTTCTTCAAGGCCGACATAAGAATTTGGAAGTAGGATCCCAAGGGCATATTCTCTCATCGATCCTTTTACTCTATGATCACTCTTTAGATATCATCTTTTTTCCCTACTAAGCTTGTGTGGATCTCCTATACCTTCTGAGGTAGCTTTTTTGACATGGACGGTAGTGCATGATAAGATTCTTACAGTGGACCACTTGATTAATAAGAAAATGATCATCCCTAATATGTGCTCCATGTATAAATCTGGTGGCGAGACAGTAGATCACATACTTATGCATTGTCATTTGTATGAAGAGATGTGTTATACCCTTTCCAGCTTTTTGGAATATGTTGAATAGTGTCAAGAATCAAGATGTGCTCTTCACGTTTTTCAATGATTGGACTTTGATGTTGTTGCCTCTGTGGTCACATCTTGTGCAGGTTGCTCCCCTTTGTGGTTTGCTGGGCAACTCGAAAAGAGTGGAACAGGCACATCTTTTAGGACAAGGAGGGCGATACAGAAGCTGTCCTCTGGTCTATGGAAGCCTATCTTTTTCATCAGTTAGCAATTCTTAGAGAATTTAGAGGTCTTCATT
The DNA here is from genome assembly GCA_035048495.1 of Euptelea pleiosperma. Taxonomy (NCBI): domain Eukaryota; kingdom Viridiplantae; phylum Streptophyta; class Magnoliopsida; order Ranunculales; family Eupteleaceae; genus Euptelea; species Euptelea pleiosperma. The sequence goes on along the minus strand of CM068552.1, from coordinate 21,230,232 downwards.
TTGAAGATTTTGCTTTTAGATGGAAAAGGATTTTATTGGAGTTGGGTTAGTAGTTTAGTTTGGGTTTTGTACCTTTGTGAGGGCCAGCACTGCACTTCCTCATCTGTTCTATTGCATGAAAAATGGGGTTCTCCCCCTTTTATTTTTATCAATACAACTTTTATGTATCAAGAAAAAGCACACTACTTTTCCCCTTTAAAATTTCATTAACTTATTATTCGAAAACTTTTTAAGCTCCCTCTCTATTCCTACATGACCATTTAAATCCCCTCCTATAAATATTCTCTCTCCATCTAGGATTTCTTGTAATTATCCATCAATCTCTCCCCACAATTGCCTATTACTGTTTTCCTCCAGTTCTACTTGGGGTACATGGGCACTAAAAAAGGCATATTATCTCCTCTCCTAACACCAATTTAGTAGACAACATCCTATTGTTCATTCTCTTAAGCTCAACAATCTTACCCTTCATGTCTTTGTCTACCACCATCTCTACCCACTTTCTAATGTTGAATTTCCCATGGACCAAAGTTTGTAGCGATCACCAATCCACTTTTCCTCCTATAAATTGTTTACATATTTAAATTTGATATGAATCCCAAGACAATATAATAATCATTGTACTCAATGTCCATATTATACTAGTCTTTTGTAACTATTCGCACTTGTATGGGGAATTACCTTTATTATTACTATGCATTTTCGCCTCTCTCTCGTCTCCTCTTTAATAAATTTAAATTAATTATCGAAAGAAAAAAAAATTATAAAGTTAAACTTCAAAATTCAACACATTCTATAAAGTTAAACCTCGCAATTTTTAAAAATATCTACATCATTTATGTGCACATAAACCTTCAACCGTGTGCAAACAATCCTGTCTAAGTTGACCTCTCATGAATTTAGACTATTTCTAACACCAGTATAATTAGTGCTACTAAACCTCACCACTGAGACATGCAATATGATACTATAATCTAAAACCAACCAAGCTTACACAAGTATAAAGTCGAATAATCCGATCCACATTTCCAACTTTGGGGTGAAGGCAATCATAACACATCAGAATCATAAGAGAATTACTCCAAGCAAAAAACTCACCTCATCAGGCATAATCTCAGGGGGTAACTTTAACATATATGGAATTAGAGATATATTTACCGCCAATAATTAGAATGAAAAGGAAAAATGAACAATCAGCAAAACATTATTAGTAGATATAATTTCAGCCTAATAAAATACTGGAAATAATTTCATCTTAACAGAACTGCTGGAGATAATTTGATATTAACAGAACACTAGAAATAGTACTAGATATATGTGCCATAGGAAGTGAATATAATTCAAAAGCCAGCAAGAAGGTGTTAGATTTAATTCATTATTGTGATGTCTCTAATTTTCAGTGTTGGTTGATGAAACTAAAAATGTATACATGCAAAGCTAGAACCATGGAGGTATGTTCCCAATAAGTAGGGCCAAGATAAAGTGTATGCAGTGCAATTTTAGTAAAGACTAGCAAGAGGATGAGACAGTAGTTATGATTGATGGAAAAGAAAAACCTCAAAGCGACCATTTCTGTTATCTAGGTTTGATTATCCAGAAAAGAGACTCAAAGAGGATGTTGCATATAAAATTAGAAGTGGGTAGCCAAAGCGGAGACGTACTTCTAGAGTGCCATGTGACCAACGAGTAACTGATCAAACTAAAGGGAAAATTTCAGAAGACAGCAATAAGACCAGATATACTTTATGGTACATAATGCCGGCCAATCAACAAATTACATCTTCATAGAATGAGTGTATCTGAGACGAGGATGTTGAGATGAGTGGAAAAACTAGAAAGACAATATTAGAAATGAGCATGTCCAAGAAAATCTAGTAACAGCCTTACAATAGGATAAAATAACGAAAAGTCGAATGGGATGGTTTGGGCATGGACACGAAGACCAATGACTATGACCATGAGAAATAGCACTTTGGCGCAGAATTGAAGACTCTAAAAGGGCAAGAGGAGGGCCAACAATGATGTGAATTGAGGTAGTAACAACAGATCTGAAGACACATGTTTTAATAGAATATATAGCTCTACTGCTCCAGATAAAATTGAATGCTAAATAGGATTAATGTTGCCAACCAGTTGGATAAAGAATTTTGAATGATGATGATGATTGTGATTTTCCTAATTCAGAAGGCTGGAATAGAAAAAGGATGTCTAGTCTTGTGAAACCATTAAGACTATCATCAATAAAAGGCAAGACATGGTCATGGATTCCAACCTTTGCTATCTTTCTTTTAAATTTAGGTTTATCCACCACACCCAACATCCTTCTTGCAGCAATGGGTCTGGTTACAGCTTCTGCCATCACAACTTGATCCCCCGAACCTTCATGTATATCAGGGGAATCCGTTACTACCTGTGTGGCCAATTTACTCTTTTCCTTCTTTTGTAACATCTTATATTCCAACTCAGTCATATGCAAACGTTCCTCTTCAGTTGATTTGACAATCTGGCGCTCAAATGTTGATGGTGGCTCAAGCAACAACGAGTTTTTCCGCCCAAATATCACAGGGACACCTGGTATCTGCACCCAAGGAATAAAGACATATCAGAGTGTAATAGCAGATACACTTTGTTTAGGGAAAGGACGGATAAAAATATCATGAGAATAACTAAATCATCCTGGGACAAATCAACTCCCAGAACTCACCGGAGACAATATAAAAACTGAAGGAACCGAAGTATGAAAGCTGAAATCATATATTAGGATATAATGCAGTTAAAGCAGTTTAGATTAATCAGTTCCTGAACTCAAACCCTTGTGTCTGACTTACACTATTGACCAGGTCAGGCAGTCCAAAATGGACAAGCTTAACTCCAAGCATATACAGTTCATCAAATGATATCTGCAGTTTTAAATGGCTTACTTCACGCAAATATAACCAAGATGTCACATAATCCTATTCTAACCACTCATGTACCTTCTAGTTAGAGGTTTGCAGTGATCTGAAGAATGTACTTGTATGATCACAATTCTCAAGGATAAATGCACTTTTCAAACTCTCTAAAATAGATCTCAAAATTCAAATACATTCTTTACCAGAGAAATCTTTAATCTATTTAAGATAGGACAATGACACCGTCACTTATCAAAAATTGACAATGACGTCGTCTAATGAGGGCATAGTGTAACAAGAAATCTTCAATTTATTCAAGTGATCTGAAGAATGCCATGTCTTATGTAGCAAAGACACACCATTTTCTAAGAACTTATTATGTTGGACAATGGGTCAAACACAGGCCAACACACTTTGCCAATGAAATCTTAAATTTTTTCGAATTTGTTTTCAGCTATTATTTATACATTGTCTATATGATTTTAATGTATATCAGCTTATCTATATACATTTTTTTATAAGTATATCTATATACATTCTTTCTATGTTGTATATTTAACTTGAACTAATTTAAAAAATATACCTCTCAACATATGTAATAAACTGTACAGATGTGTCAGCATATCCAGTTTATGAGGGTCACTGTGTCAATGCTATACGTAATATATATATTTTACCGATAAAAAAAAAAAAAAAGGGTCACTGTGTCAGACATTTCGTATCATTGCGGCTGTGCCACTTTGCTAAAAGACAATAACGTTGACCTGGTAATTGACTCCCCCAGTTAGAACTTTTTGCATTAAAAATGGTGTATTTTTTTGATAAGTTTATATATAGAATAAGATTCTCAATGATAAAATAGTATCACGTAATATTTGTTTAATAAGAGAACAATTTCCAAACTCAAAATAAGTATTTTACCTTCTTATTTTTCTCTTCTTTTTGTACATGGTGAATAGGGCATGGGATATGAAATACGATATTATATTGTTCTCATGTATAACAAGTCCAGAATACAAAGTTTCCATGGAAGAGGGGTTATGGACAAGGCACAAGGGTGGTTGAAATGCCCCCAAGGGCACCTTGACAAGGCCCCATAGGCCCTAGTTAGCAATTCGGTATACGGACAAAATACGGTAGGGGACAAGTTCAAGTATAATTCGAATTTATCATTTGAAAATACATTTAAAATTTTGGCAAGGAATAAACTAAAAGTATTGAAAAAATTTAAAAATATTGTTTCTTTGCATTTTTTCACATTTTAAAAGCAAGTTTTCAATAATGTGCATAATAAAGGTATAATACAGTTTCTAATAAATACGTGACTTTTATCGAATCTTTGAATAATACAACCATATAATACATTAATACGTTTTGTTAAAAATACATCAAATACGATTACTAAACACGTATTAAATGGGAAATTTCTAACTAGGCCATAATCAGGGACCTAAGGCGCCATATGCAGGCAACTATGGGTCCAAGGCATCTTATGCACCCTTTTTTGACTACAAGGTCCATCAAGGCGAACACCGAGGATGCCATGTGGCATGGTGACATGGCACTTGAGCCGACTACTTTCCCATCGCCTTGATGACATGGCTGCACAGATATGCTGACATGTCCATCATTACAAAAAGTGCCATCTACACTTCGTCTCACTACTTGATCAAAGCTTCTATTTTGGTTCACCCAACTAGTCTTGATAGTGCTCTTAAACCTCATGATGGCACAATCGCTATTATTTCTATTGTCAAAATGGAAAAAACAAAAGGAAAAAAACACAATTCTCTCGAGCTCCATCTGTATGCAAACGCTTCAAACTCATTAATCCTTCCGTCTAGTTGCCTCAGTAAATTGACGAAACGAGATGTTTCAACCAAAACAGAATGAGACAATGGAATGAAAATATTAAACCATTTTTTAATGATTAATTAGACAAACATTTATTGTTAGCATTTATGTGCTATAAAAGATGCTAATACCATGAAAATAAGAGTATGAACTAGTTGAGTACTTAAATTATACTTTTAGTATTCTCCCACGTATCGTCTTGGTACCCTATTGATATCAAGGTTTAAAAAGACTTTCTGAGGCTCGCCTCTCTTCGAGGCTCTAAGAAACAGCCTCGAGGCTATAGCCTCAGTGGTCATTTCTGAGGCTTAAGCCTCAATTCACTGAGACTATAGCCTCGAGGCGCACATGAGACTATAGCCTCACTTGTACATGTTAAAACCCGAAACCGTAACCCTTGATGTGACCATATTTTGGATTTTTGCCTTGTTTCTCATAACTACAGTCTACATTTAAAAGTTAATCATTTTTCCTTCTTTAATGGTTTGTTTTTGTTTTTTTTTAATAATATGATCGAAGAAGATGAGAGGGGTTTCTAAAAAGCATGAGAGTAGTGGTAGTTGTAGAAAAGATCTGGCATGGAAGTTTAGGATTTGTTTTTGTTATTTTTTCAGATTTGATATCAGCATTTTAGCATTCCCGACGTCGCTCGTAAGGTAAAAGTTATAGCCTCAATTACTTTTATGCTTATTTAAGTTATTTTTTTCACATAATCATTTTTATAGAATTAATTATATTTTTTTTAGAATTTTGTAAGCACTTTTTTTTTTTTAAATTGAGGCTTAAATGAGGCTTACGCCTCGGTACCATCTTGAGGCTATGCCTCGCCTTTTTGAGAGAAAACGCCTCAGTTCCCGAACTAGCCTTTTTAAACTTTGATTGATATTCGCTCAAAAGTGCTTATTTTAAGTCATTATTCTTTTAACGGTGTCACATTCTCCTACGTAAAACTTCTTTTTTCGTCTACTTTTCCACGTAAGAGGTTCTTTCATTGCATAGAACACATTCTTTAGATGAAAATCGACTATTCGCATAAAATATACACATTTCAAATAATCCAGTATCAATCTGTTTTGGTTAAGTCTCATTACGCGCTTTTCATTATCACAGGAAACCCGATCAGACGACTCTCGAGACTGGCGGGCCCACCAGTGGCGGAGCCAGGATTTTGTTCCACGGGGGGCAAGCGACCATCAAAGCGAAGTTAACGACATGCAGTCGACGCCTCTGACTACAGTCAATATGAGCCACGTGGCACACTCTTAAGAGGATACTAACCGTATGGATGTTTGGCCAATCACTAGGTGGACCTACAAGCCAAAAATAAACTTGATCACTGATTTCTAAGTGTTGGATTGAAGTTATTTTCATGGGTTAATTTTAACCATAGGAATTTGAGCATTATTTGGGTAAGAAATCCAAAGGTTTTAACTCACAAATCAGGCTGATTTCTGGTTTGTAGGTCCGCCTAGTGATTGGCCAAGCATCCATACGGTCAATGTCCTCTTAAGAATGTGTCAAGTGGCTCATATTGGCTGCAATCAGCAGCATCGCTCACTCTCAACAGGTGTCATCGAAGGTTTACTCGTCAAAGTGGGGCAGATGGGCCCACTGACCGCATGGATGTTTAGCCCTTCCTTTTGTAGACACTCATACCCGAAATCGGCCAGTTTGATGAGTTTTAGCCATTGGATTTAGTACCGAATCTTTTTTGAATCCAACAGCTAGAATCACGCTTTAAAAAAGTACTAAAATCTAATGGCTAGAGATTGAATATCAAAGTGATATTGGGTGTGCATATCGACCAAGAGGTGGGCTAAACATCCATGCGGTCAATAGGCAGAGTAGGTCTGAGTTGAGGGGGGGCAACACGGTCTATAGTTACCCATCAACAATTTTTTCCTCTTTAGAAAAAAAAGATTTTATAAATTTTTAAGAGTTGAGGGGGGGCTGCCCCCCCCCCCCCCCCCCCTCGCCCCCCCTTGGCTCCGCCACTGGGGCCCACAATCAACTACTGAAGCGTGATATCAACACTTAAAGAGTCAACAGGCTATGACAAGAATATAAAAGCCAAGATCGGAAAGCCTGCCCAAAGAACTAAGAGAGCGGAAGAGCTGACCAAGAGAAGGACCAAAACCTTTAAAGCCACTTCAAATGACATATAACAATGGCTTGCTCTACTGGTGAAGCTCAAGTGAAGAACTTATTGAAGACTTATTTTCTATTATTTTATCTCTCCTCTCCAAATCCTCTCTAGATCCTACGGTCCTAGATATCTCCCGATCTCTACACATCTACCATCCGATCGACCATCTGATCTTCATCATCATCTCTAAATCTCTCACCGATCTAATCTTAACCCTCCATCCTCACCATCCTCAGATCTAACGGCCATATTACCATCCCCTAATTTCGCCTCATACCTCTCGCCCGCTACTTTGTGCCCAACATCATATAAAATCTCTCATGGCACAAAAACCCACTCTCTCACAAGCCCATTAGCTGGCTCCTGACTCACTCAGTGAAAGCCGCCTATTCTTTGGTCCATTATCCTGTCGACCCACTGGCCGACATGTGGCATGCTCAGTATTGGCCCGTAACTTACTATCCTATGGCCTATCCACTAGCGGGCCCACAGCCTGTTCTTCCCATTGCCCGGTACCATTTCTTGGCCCATTAGCCATTACCATCCAAGGCATAGGGCCGATCCTTATTGGTGGACCCCACTTTTCTACAAAATCTCTCCACGGTTTCTAGAAATCGTGGAAAGAATATCCACCTTCCCTAATAAGGCATGGACGGTTTCCTCTTTGGAAACCATCTCTCCATCATCATACATATCCTCTCCCCCTTAATAAGTGGATCTCAACCACTTATCCCTCTCTCCTCATCTCTCTCCACTCTCTCCCATAAAAAGAAACAAAAAGTTTCTAAAACAATCGATTCTCTCCCCCCTCTCAAAACCTAAACCTCCTTTAGGTTCTCCTAACCTCTTCTTCTCTCAACCCCTTCCCTCTCTCTCTCTCAAGCTCTCAGGTGCACTGCCCTGCAACAAAGTCCAGCACTCCACCACGGTTGCAGGTGAACCTGCAACTCCCCATCTTCTCACTACTTCGCCGGAAACCTGCAACTTTCTCTACCGTGCTCTCCTCTTCCTTCACAGCACCACCATCACCACCATCTTTCACGGTTCTACAACCTTAGCAATCTTCAGATCGTCCTCTTTAGGGCGTTTTAACGGACTGCAACTCAATCTCATCTTCTTCGGTAACTGCTCTCCAAAACCTGCAACTCTTCGGCACCATTAACCTCTTCACAACCGTGTTTTGCTGACTCCCTTTCTAGCAAGACTAGTTTGCCATCCCCTCCTCTAGCCGGTGTGTCACCTCCTCCCTGGGACGTCACTATCTTCCACAGGGCTTCTTCTTGCTGGCTGGATCACCTCCATCTTGCAAACAATCCACCGACCTGCAACTCCGGCAGTCAACTAGTGCACCACCTTCCTAGATCTCCTTTCTCTTCATTTACCATCCCTAGATTCACCTTGCTACTCCACTCAACACCACTGTTTACACCTGCAACCACTGTCTCCTTCACCTCATGCCACCCCATCACCACAACACCTTGCTGTTGTGCGTCTACAGCCACCACCGTGAGCAGCACCAGTGTTGCTGTCTCAAAGTCACGAACCTGCTCCCATCTCTTCCATCATCTATGGCCTGAGTTTCCTTGCAGACCTGCAACTCAACAGGTGATCTCTATTCCTCACCAACTCGACTCCTCCAGGCGTGCCTGCAACCAGCAGTCTTCACTGGTGGCTCCAACTTCTCTACCACGTCGAAGCACCACCGTGCTGCTCACAAGCATACCGGACTGATCTACAGTCCCCTCTCAACCCCCAGAAACACCTTCTCCTACCTCCTCGATGGCTGCACAACCTTCAACCTGTGGACTTCCCTCCAAGTCAATCTCTTCACATGCTAGCCTGCACGCCCTTCGAGCACTTCAACCACGAGCTCTTACCTTGCTCCTCCCCTTGCTGCCTCAATCTCCTCTCCAACGTGGACAGCAACACCACGGTTCCCTCTTATTTAGGTACGCTCATGGTAAGCATTTCATCTCTCACCCTTTAAATCTCTTTTTATTTCTCTTTCTAAAACCATGTCTTCTCTCTAGTTTTTCCATTTCTCTCTTCCTCTCTCTACCTCTCTTTAGTTTTTATCTCTCTTTCTTATTCTCTGTCTCACCTTCAAGTTTCTCTCTCTAAAAATCTCTTTCTTTAGTTAATTTAAATGCTTTTTAGTTGAAATTTTTCATTCAAGCGATGTACGATTTATTTCAATTAGTAAAATAATCTCTTTTAAATGCCATTTATTATCCTAGTTATTCTCTCAATTTATTAATGTTCATTATTCTCTCAAAGCAAAAATTACAAAGTATGTTTTGAAATCCCATCTTTCACCATTCTCACCTAATCATCATTCGTAGCATTTTCTATTTAATATTGTTCTTTATTGCACTAATCCGACTAACATCGAGTGCGGATCGACATCCGACATACCACTATATTAGCCTGTCTTTTTGCAAGATTTTAAGAAGATAATCGGATCATACAAATATTGTTGAATTAGGGTTTCCGTAACCAACAATACGGAAAAACCCTTCTATCACCTATCATAATAGTACGTTTTGGCCAAGACAGAACGAGATGAAACAAGATTTTGAACTATGATCCTTACCAAAAAAGAGACGAAGAAGTAAACTCTTTTCCCTCCATTACAACTTGACAACCACCGAAGAAAGAGAAATTTCAAAACTGGAGCAAACTCGAGAAGATCGTCATTTCGAGGAAGAAAATATCATTTCTCAACCCTAGACTGGAAAGAAGGGGTTTGATCAAGGCAAGTGAGTTGGAGACATTTGGAGATGATGAAAAAGTCTAAATGAAAGCACATGATTTCATTAACAAGTTAACACAGCAAATGAATTTGCAAAGACTTGACTAGATCATGCAATATAACAAAATGATTAGTAGAGGCTCAATATGATTATGTGATAAGAGGAGATGCTTAACGACAGTGTCCTTTTCTGTTTTAATTAAATCTTTATTTACAAATAGGGGAGAAGCTTTTTTTTACTCAAAATCATGGTTATTTTTGTCACATCCCTTGTGAGTCTGAATTTGCACTAACAGTGATAGGAGAAGCGTAAGAGATGAAGAAGAACAATGAAGACCCTATTTGGTGGCTTGCTAAGAACATTGTATGTGTTTGTTGTGGCAAATGTTTGTAGGGAAAAAGAATTTATATTGCTTGAGAGAGAGCAAAACATAGACAGATGAGAGAGAGCTTCAGTAGGGATGGTGAATGGGCATGAATTGGGGAAAGGTCATCACAAAGATCCGACCCCATTTGAACCCGTATTTTACAGGTTTGGATCTTTAAAATATGATCCGAAATTAAAATGGGTAGAATGTAGATATGAGTTATCTGATCCGTGTTTCTTTTTAGGTCAAATTGAAATCCTAGGTTTAGGAAATCAAATCAGGTCAGGTCTAGGTTTTGGGTCTTGGATTCTCTTAAAGGATAGTTTGTAGTGGTCTAACCCGTATTTCCAAATATGATCTTCCAATATGGATCCTAGTTCTGATTCGGGTCTCATATTATGGATTCGAGTTGGATTCAGATCCAAATATGGATCACAATGTTCGAAATCAAATATGGATCATGATATTCCTAGATCTGGCCCATTTCGTGTACTAGTAGGAACCGGTTACCATGTAGATTTTATTGTCTCTTAGCGTTGTGGCAAAAGTGTTGCACTTTTGCATTGCTTGCTAGCATTCCTCGTTTGTGTTCTATAAAGTTCTCATTGTGATCTTGGTGATATTAATTCGTAAAGGATCTGATTGTGCAATGATCATGGACAAGTCATACCTAATATGTCAAACTGGGTTCACCAAGGTCACTCAAGACCAAATCAAATCTGGAATTGAATTGGTTCCCTCACTTTGAGTTGATTTAATATGCATACTAGTATGTTTTACAATATGAACACGTGTAAATACCAAATTTAGCCTACCAAACAAAAAAGTAAATACCAAATTTATATAACGTCATTTAAACCAATTGACGCAAGACAATGTGTTGTTCTGCAATTTTTGGGGGGAATGAAGCGAGAAGGTTACTATTCATAGCACTATCCACGTGACGCTAATCACACGACACTATTCACGCAGTACTATTCATGCAAAACTATTCATGCGGCACTATTCACATGGTACTATTCACGGGTTGGGGTTTAGAGATGGATTGGGTATAGTTTGGGCTTCTTTAGGTAAAAAATTGACCCAAAAAGAAAATAGAGATAGAGAAAGAGAAGAGAATATGAGAGAAGAAAAATAGAGAGAGATAGGGATAAAAAAATACCTTTAGCTTCGCACCGAATTATAGCTTGGATTCGCATTAAGGTAGAGTGATTTCGCACTACGAGAGAGATTTCTTAAAGAGATTTCTATTTCTTCATTCATCATTAAAATCAAAGGGTACATCACCTTTTATAAGACCCCTACTTGAACTTTCCTAATTCCAATCTAATTGAAATTAGAAACTCCTAATACAAGTCAACTATTGCAATCAATAATAAAATCCTATTGGAAATAAACTCTCTCAAAATCCTAATTCGATTATAGTAAAAATGGGTTCACTTGCTTGATCGAAATAGATTCAGTATAGCGCGGACTATCGTAGTAGAATGCTCCCGCATCAAACCCTCCTGGTTTGGAAAGAATTCGACCTCGAATTCAAGTTGAGATATTGCAATTGGCTTTTCTAGTAGAAGAGATATTTATAGTACTTTCCTTTCAGTTTCTTCTTCTGCATCTTCGACAAGTACAAATTTTCTGAAATATGGTCTCTGGCCTTCTTTGATAAGAAATCTCTGCTTGCTCCATCTAGTTCATTTTCAATTGTCGGTTCTGAAACAGTAGAAACATCTGATTTAAGATCGGGATCTTCTATAATTTTTTTACCATCTTCAGCAAGAACATCCGAACCAGAGGAATCATCAACCTTTTCAACCTTTTCATTCTCCCCTACTGCAGGCAGATCAATCTGCTTATCCTCCGTCTTTTCGTCTGATTCAACTACAGGAGCTTCAGGATTAGCTTATTCCTCAGCTTTGGCTTTTTCTTCCTCGTCAATTTTTCATTTTCCTTTGATGAAAAAACATCCTTTTATTCAATGAATTTTATTTCTCCGTTTACTTTCTTCTCGACTTGCTATGAAACCTCTTTAGGAATTTTTTTTTTTACTGTAAAACCTTCCAATAGCTCGGCGGAAAGAGGTGGAAAGTCAGTGGTGGTGACGACTTTCTAAGACAGTTGGGGATTGAAATTCTGGTGGAGATCTGCTTCTTATTAAAGTCCTCGATGACCTTCGTATGGATATCGATCGACTCATCTAGTTTGCGTTGCATACGTTTTATTTGGTTGTTTAGTTCAACTAACGCAGTTGCCAACGAAATAATTTGAGAAATCTTTCTGAAACACAATCAAGAATTTTGAACTTGCTCTCATACCAAATTTGATGCAGAACGATACATCGTTCTGTGATTTTGGGGGGGAATGAAGAGGGAAGGTTCCTATTCACAGTATTATTCACATGATACTATTCACACAACATTATTCACACAGTACTATTCAAGCAGCACTATTCAGGCGGTATTATCCACAAGTTAGGGTTTAGAGATGGATTGGGTAGGGTTTGGGTTTTTTGAGGTAAGAAATTGACTCAAAAAGGAAATAGAGATGGAGAAAGAGAAGAGAAAAAGAGAGGAAAGAGAGAGGAGATAGAAAGATACTTTCGGCTTCGCACCAAGGTAGTGTGATTTCGCACCATGAGAAAGATTTCTATTTCTTCATTCATCATTTCATCATTAAAATCAAAGGGTACATCACTTTTATATGACTCCCTACTTGAACTTACCTAATTCTAATCTAACTGAAATTAGAAACTCCTAATACAAGTCAACTATTGCAATCAATAATAAAATCCTAATTGGAAATAAAATCCTAATGCGGACTATCGTAGTAGAATGCTCCCGCATCACCAATGAGATATATAAGTGATAAGTACCTCAACCATTCCACCTCAAAAGACCGGCCTGTCAAGGGGAAGAGGATCTAATTACTTAACCTAGGCACATAACAATCCACCACGCTTAAGAGCCGACGTCACGGCGGTGATCTAGGGGACCCCTTTTGTCCCGAAGAAGGCCTCTCGGAGGCGTGTAGGGGAATTTTTCCCGAAAACAGGCGTGTAGGGGAATTTTTCCTGAAAACACACCCCCCACAACTCGAACCCCAGACGTGGTGCCCGCTCTGATACCAATTGATAAGTACCTCGACCATTCCACCTCAAAAGACCGGCCTGTCAAGGGGAAGAGGATCTAATTACTTAACCTAGGCACATAACAATAAGCATGCTACTAAACTTATTCTATGGATATTATAATGTATTATAAACATGCAATAAAAAAATTAAAACAAAATAATCAAAAAAGTAGTGGACAAATACTTTTTTACTAGTTACCATATAATTTCAGTTTGGACATTAAATGTTCAAACTTCTGCAAGTACTAGAAATCCAATATAATTATGTTTCCATTGGATCTTGTATTTTTTGTATGGTCTCACAAACAATGTTAACGATTAACTTTTACTTGTGGCAGGAATTGTCCCACAAGTCAAACTCAACAAAGAGCTCAATTGAGTCCAAACACTGGAGTGAAATTTGGATATTACAATAACACTATTAAAAACTAAACTGCGCAGAATATGCCATCTTAGAATGCAGTATCATCTTAAACTCAATCGTGATAAGATTAAGTCTAGACACAAAACTTTACAAATTAACATGAAATGTTTACTTCATGAGTTATATGATAACTAACCCATCTTTCATCCCTATCTCATCTACTCTAGTTCACGCATTCTCAGAACATGCAAACTGATAGAGAAATAAATGCATCATAAAAAATCATTCATGAAATATTTAAACACTGCACTAATTTGTGATTTTAGAGGGGAGCTTCTTTAGAATTCAAGCGGATGGAATCCATCCCATAACCAACAGTCATATCAGGGATATTCTTGGTTCGATCATTCTACTGTGCCTTGGTTTGTGCATCTCCATCTTCTTTCCCTTCAGGTTGTGTAGATTCCTCTTGTCACATCAAAGTTATCGTTCTTTGTTAGGACGGTTGTGCACGATAAGATCCTTATGGTGGATCACTTAATCAATGGATGGCGAATTATGCCAAACATTTGCCTTCTTTACAGATCGAATAGAGAGTTTGTGGATCATCTTCTCATCCACTACTACTCCTCCTACAAAGTCTGGTGTGTTTCCTGCAACTATTTGGAATGTGTTGGGCGGTTCCTAATTCAATGTTGGACCTAATTGCCGGATGGCCATCTGAGGTGCTTAATTCCCGAGCTTGTTCACTGTCCCATTTTCCCTATGTTGGGTGCTTTGGAAAGAGAAAAACAACCGGAATTTCGAAGACATTTTTGAACTGATTCCTAAATTGGTGTTGAAGATCAAAGCTTTCATGCTTTTCTGGATGTCCTGTTTGAAGAGTTCAAGGGTATTAGATTAAGGATTTTGTATTTAGATGGGAGGAGTTCATAGTTGGGTATAATTAATTTTTTGTACATTTTGCCTGATAGTGAGGATCAACCTCCCTGTCCTCTGTGTATTCTCTCTTGCTATGGGGTTTTTCCCCCTTCTTGTAGTACAATCCTACGCTTACGGAAAAAAAAAAGAAGTACAAGCACCAGATAAACAGGGAACAATGAAGGAATGAACCAACCTCTCGAAATTTCTTTCGAAGATCAGTGTCTTGAGTAGCAACAAAGAAGTGATCAGAATTGCTTTCTCCAATAACCCCCTCGATGCATCCTACAGCACTATTCCTCCTCTCATGATCACATCTGAACATGAAATTCAATCATAGACTTAAGAAAATCAAAGGAGATAAAAAGAAAAGAAAAGATCAATTCTTTAAAAAGATCATACTTATGAAATTCCATTGATAGGTTGGCTTCTCAAACCCAAGCAAATATATATTATTGTATCATGCTCTATAACTATTAACTAGTTATTTTGAAAGGCATAACTCTAATTTTCTCTGCTTGAAGAAAAGTGACAAAGAAAGAGAGGCTGACCTTGCAGTGGAGAGATTACTAGCTGCCTGAAGAGATTGAAAATAAGAGTCTCCTAGGCTTTTCAACTCTGCAATAACACATCTGCAAAAAAGCAAAGGAATTTTCTTTTCAAGGAGGATTCCAAGGGGTTTTATACAGTTTGAGAGTAGAAGAGAACACAACAACAAACGAAAAAGGACCAACCGACACACCTGGTAGTGAAGAGCTTTGTTGGGGCGCCGAGGAGATTAGAGAGGGCATCATTAGCTGAGGTGATTTTATTGACAATAAGGTTATGAATGAAAGTTCCATCACAGAGGACCTTGAAGGGCTCCCGAAAGCCAAAGCATGTCGTGTAGAACCTCACACTCTTACGATGACGCTTCTGCTTCTTCACTCTCATCTATGAAATTAAAGAGAAAAAGATGAAATAAAAATATTGATCACATCCAGTGAAGAGATATACTGTAGTTCCTAGTTTATAGTACAGATGCACGTAATGAAACCTAAGTAAGGTTACAAATTATGAAGAAAATGGCATCACAAAGGAGAATAAAATGAGGAAAATGCAACACTCGATTAATTCCAAAGTAAATTTTGAGCTTCTTCTATGTCGCTAACCTTTCAACTCCACCCGAAGATGGCGAGGACAGTTGAACCAAGCCAAAGCCAAATCTCGACTCAAGAACTCACGCCAAAGACGAAAAGTATCCAGAAGGTGTCATTCATAAATGAATTCGAAGTAGAGAATACCCGCGAGAAGACGCGGAACTGTACGCTCACGTCTTGCTTAATCCACAAAAAGGTCTTATTTAAGAGAAGTGAAAGTAAGGGTTTCCAAAAACCCAAGCTTATTAGGGTTTCTGTTTTTTTTCTTTCCTAATTTACTGTCGTGTATCAGACTGAAAGAGAACGAATTGTATTTCGAGTAAAACTTTGATGACAGAATATCAGCCACGTGGCACACTCTTAGAGGAACCTGACCATTATAGATGTTTGACCAATCCTTAGGTGGACCTACAGACAAAAAAGTCAGCCTGATTAGTGATTTTTAGGCGTTGGATTGGAATTATTTTCATGGGTTGATTTTAACCGTGTATTTTGGGCATTATCGACCATTATTTGAAGTACAAAGATCCAAAGGTTTGAAATCACTAATCAAGCTGATTTTTGGTTTGTATGTCCAGCCCAGGATTGAAAAACATAAATACGGCCAGAGTCCTCTAAGAGTGTACTACCTCAGCAAGGTCGAGCTTTAGTATAGATAATAGATTTGACATAGAAGCTTCCACAAAAAAAAAAATTTTGAAAATACATAAATCTCTTAAAATGCCCCACGGCACACTCTTTGGCCCACCCCTAGCTGGACCCATAAACAAAAAATAACTGATTAGTGATTAGTGATTTCCAAGTGTTAGATTTGACATTTTTTTTGTTTGAATAGGTCAATGAACAGGTTCCAAGCCCACAATGAAATCCACGGCACACTCAAATCCAATGGCGAGAAAATCAACAATCAAGCTATTTTGGTGTCTAGGTCCACCAAGGGGAAGACTAAACAATCCCGGATCAGTGGGCTTGGAACCTGTTATGATTGTCAATAAATCGAGTTCAGATCAGATTGGATGAGGGTTGATCATACAATTAATAGCTTATTATATCATGATTCCCTAATCCGATAAGCTGTCAGAACTTATTGGATCAATTGGAGCAACCCAAGATTGAGTTGATTTGACCGTTCATCCTATTAAATTTGATTTAAAGAAAATAAAAGCTCTCAAACTCTTAAGACAAATAACAAATGATAATATAAAAAAATAACATAAATATTAGGGGCGTGCATGACGCAATGATGCTTAAGTAATAAAATTAGCCTATGGTAAGCGATTAATTTTTTTAAAAAAATGATACTATTCTTTTGTACCTCATTATTAGTAATAAAAAAATAAGTTTATAAAGATATTTTATCTTAAAATAGTGTAAATATCCATTCATAGTTAATTAAAATAGATAGTAAATGGGTTTGTAAATATTTCAGCAAGAGCTTTTTACTGGTACCATTTTAGGCCCTGCTCGGCATCGCCGCAAATATTTGTTTGCAAACATTTGTAACATGATTTTTGCATTTCTAGGTGCTTGGTTGCACTCCACAATTATTTACGTAAGTAATATTTTTCGTGAGTCCATATTTTTTACTATTTGAGCTGCTAATGTTTACGGCCATTTTTAGCTGCAAACATTCACTTTTTGGCTTGAACTTCCTTGTAATATATATAATATTTGGCCCCTAGATGAAGAGTAAAATTCGCTCACCGCCCATGATGACTGCCCACAATATGTGCCAGGTGGTATACCGTTTAGAAGACGTTGATCGTATGGATGTTTGGTCCAAGTTTTAAAGGGGGACGTTATAATGATATAACGAATTGGGGCATTACCGTTTTTCCATTATAACGAATTGTAACGCTCAGGGGTAAAAACGAAAAATAATGAGAAAATACACAAATAACTGAAAAAATGGCGCTGAAATTCAAATTTTAAAATTTCACAATTTTCAAAAACAAAAAAAATATCGGAAAATAATAGAAAATAACTGAAATTAACAAAAAATAATGGAAATAACAGACATTTTTTTCACAAAAAAATCCAAAAAATAACAGTCATTATTTTCGTTAAACTGGAAAATTAACGACCGTTATTTTTAAAACGTTTTAACAATTCATAACGTACCGGGGGAGGTCTGAATCCGTTATAACGGCCATTTTTTAAACCATGGTTTGGTCAATCCCTAGATGGGCGTACAAACCAAAAATCAGCCTAATTAGTGATTTCAAATCTTTGGAGGGTCGGGCTCGGGGAACCCCCATTTTAGCGTACCCACATAGAAGATGAATCAATGGCTGATTTTTGGTATGGATGATCTGCTCACCATATAGATCACCCCAACAAAAAATCAGCCCATTCTGAATTTCTAACCCCATCAAATGTGGGTTTTCAAGTTACATGGTAAGAATCGACGGTCCATAATTCTTCAGCTTCTAAACCAATCTATGAATATCATAATGATTTGAATTTTTGTGAGGATAATCTCCTCACCATAGAGATCATCCTCACCAAAAATCAGCCATTGATTCATCTTCTATGTGGGTACGCTAATATGGGTGTAAAAAATGGGTGTCTCTCAAGCCCGACCCATCTTTGGATACTAGTACCCAAATAATGGTCAATAATGCTTAAATTCAACGGTTAAAATCACTCCATGAAAATGACTCCAATCCAACACTTAGGTGCTCAAATTCAACGGTTAAAATCAATCCATGAAATCCATTAATCAAATTGATTTTTGATTTGTTGATCCACTTAGGGATTGGTCAAACATCCATACAGTCAGCATCCTCCACAAATGTGCCACGTGGCTCATATTATGGGCGGCTATAGGGGGAAATCATTGTAGAGGGTCAGCAAAGTTATACTCCTAGATAGACATCTAGACCAAAATAATAACATGATTAGTGATTTCTAAAAGTTGTATTGGAGTCATTTTCATTGGTTGATTTTTAAACGTGGAATTTGGCATTATTTGGGGTACAAAGATCCAAAGGTTTGAAATCACTAATCAAGCTAATTTTTAGTTTGTAGGTCCACTTAGGGATTGGCTAAACATCCATATGGTCAGTGTCCCTCTAAAGTATTCCCCGTACTCAAATTGTGGGCAATCACAAAGTTCTACTCGGACCAACCGATCATTGGTTCCCGCCCAAAATCAATTAGCTTGGACCATATCATGATTCTCATCCATTTGTTCCGCTGTTTCATTGGTTGTGATCATCCAATTCATTGACATTGTTCGTAGGTGATCTTCATCTCCTATTTTGGATTCATCAAATACTCGAAAAATATTTGCATTGCACCCTCCACCCAAGCGGTGGAAAGTATTTGCAACTGATTTTACGGGTTAATACCAAGCAACAGAAAATGTTTGAAGCTGTAAACATTTACAAAGCAAATATTTGTAGAGGTAAATATTTACATCCTACAAATATTTACTGGATACCAAGCAGGGCCTTAACTGCAAATCAGCTTATGTATTGGAAATTATGAGTGTTTAAAATATATTGAAGGCAACAAAATTATTTTTTTCAAAAAGTTGTCGATTCAATCTATATAACAAAACAGGACGGTTGTCTCCCCCTCTTATCCGGCTTCATAAAGGATGGCCGAGATCTTATCACACCAAATGGACAGTGGATCTCAGCCACTCGCACCCAATTTTGATAAACGCTTTGTCGATGAGTGCCGGGTCACCTACTATTAACTTACATACAAGGAATGAAATGGGTTGGATTTACATATAGCCCAAGGGTCAGGCTCAGGGGCCCCACTTTTTAGTCCTCGAGAGGGGTGTTACCATTAAAACGGATTGAAACGGCCAGGGGCAAAAAATGGAAAAAATAAATTTTAACGGATTTTAATGGAAAAAAGTGGTGCTGAAATTCAAAATTTAAAATTTAAAATAAAAAAAAAATAGAATTTAACAGAAATTTAATGGTTTTCTTATACCCCTCTTATCTTATATGGCTTCGATAATGAGTGGCTGAGATCTACTATGCTTCATATCGATGGCTGAGATTAACTCCCACCCGATTTTGACACACACTTTGTCGGAAAGTGCAGTAGGCACGGGCCACCCATGCATATATCAAGACAACTCAGTTGTATTCTCTTATCTTATCCATCCATGTGGACGGTTAGATAAAGAGTGGTTGAGATCAAATCCATCGATCTAATGTGGACAGTTAGATTTCAGCCACTCAATCCGCCTCATTTGACCTCAATTTATTCAAAATTTAAATTTCAACACCGTTATTTTTTATTATTTATGTTATTTTCTCATTTCTCCCTCTGTGCGTTACAATCCGTTATAATGGAAAAAATGGTAATGCCCCAGTCCGTTATACTGTTTGAGTGCCGAAGTCACCCAATTTTTGCAAAAGCTTTTGTCGGAGACTGCCGTGGGCATGGGCCATTTACTATTCTATATAACAAAACACATTGGTTGTCTCCCTACTTATACCTCCTCTTATAAGCATCAACAAAGAAGGGTCGAGATCTAATCCTCCCCCAAATGGACTGTGGATCTCCGCGACTCACCTGATTTTGGCAAATTCTTTGTCGAGGAGTGCCGATGGCACGGGGCACCCACTAGTTCCTTAAAAGAGAAGACATATATGGGAAGCACACCATGTTTATCTTTTCTTAGATGAAATTTAGTTAAAATGACTAAGTTGTGTAACAAACTTAATATTATATGGTTATATTTGTAGTTTCTTAAAAAGTAGGGTTACGATTGGAACCAAAACTTCTCGCTTCAAATAACCGTGGGAAGATTGTTTCGCTTTATAATAACTGAAAGAGAGGTGCACACGATACGCATGTTACTTAAGCAATGAATTTGACTTAAAAATTTGTCAAATTTGTAGTAAGGTATGTGTCGCATATATATCTATATAACAAAATAGAGAAATTGTCTTATCTCTTATCTTATCTTATCCGATTTCAATAAAGAGTGGCTGAGATCTTATCCTCGAAATGGATGGTGGATCTCAGCCACTCAAACCTAATTTTGGCAAATGCTTTGTCAAATAGTGCCGTGGGCATGAGCCACCCACTATCTATATAACAAAACATGGAAGTTGTCTCATCCCTTATCTTATCCGACTTCATAAGATAAAGAGTGGTTGAGATCAAATCCATCTATCGAATGTTGGATAGTCAGATCTCAATCACTCACTCCTACTCATTTATTCGCCTCATGCTATGATTTTTGGTGAAATCTAAAACTTCACTATACAGACTTTGATTTAGTGTACGTCCACCAAATATGTGCCAAACATAAATAGGGTTCATGGGCCCAAAAGTAAAGAGATTTGGTGTACGTACGCTATGAATAGCGATTGTTATAACGGGTTTGGACCTCCCTCATTACGTTATGTACCATTTTAACGTTCAGAAAATAATGGCTATTATTTTCTATTATTTTTTCATTATAACGAAAATAACGACCGTTATGTTTTTAAAAAAAATTGTTAAAAACATCCGTTATTTCTGTTATTTTTCAGTTATTTTCTGTTATAAGTTTTAGTGAATATTTGAAAATCAAAATTTTAAATTTAGCACCGTTATTTCCGTTCCTTTCCATTATTTTCCATTTTCTGCCCATGTGCGTTACAATCCGTTAAACGGAAATAACGGCAACGCCCCCAATCTGTTAGACTGTTTGAGTGCCAAAGGCACACAATTTTTGCAAATGCCTTTTTCGGGGAGTGCCGTGGGCATGGGCCATTTACTATTCTATATAACAAAACACAGTGGTTGTCTCCCCACTTATACCTCCTCTTACAGGCATCAACGAAGAAGGGCCGAGATCTAATCTACCAAATGGACGGTAGATCTCAGCCACTCACCTGATTTTGGCAAATTCTTTATCAAGGAGTGCCGATGGCACGGGCCACCCACTAGTGTTATACATGTGGAGATGCACATTCTAAGTTTAGATGCTCAATTTATTGAATTTACATAAAGAGAGACTGTTAATTGAAACAAGGGTTTTTCCTTGTCGTAGGATCAAAAACCCTAATTCCAACACAATTTGTATCTTTTTTAGTTCACTTATCTTGCAAAATGTAGAGATTTGTATAGGAATTCGTGTCGGATGTCGATTTGCACTCGGGGTTAGTTTGCGTAAATCAGGAACATGAAATGACAAATTTTTATCAGAAAAACATGAAGAATATGGAGAAGTGAGAATGGTGATAAGAAGATCAGGGATTCAAAATACTTTTCTGAAGATCGATTGTCAACTACGAACAGGAAAATAACAAAATTTGCATAAAAAAACACTCTTTTATTAATTCAAATCAATTCCATTACATCCAAAATAAGGTCAAATCAAAGCATTAGATCTAACTATAAAGCCATAAAAGAAGATGTAGAAAGAGAAAGAAGGGAGAGATACAAAATTCTAGAGTGAAAATGATGAGATAGAGAGAAAGAAAGTGAGGCAGAGATAGAGAAAATGGAACACCTAGAGAGAGAAGATAAATAAAGAAAATTAAGGCTAAAGAACTAGAGAGAGAAAGAGAAAGATTTATCCTAGAGAGGGAAAGTTGAAGAGAGGGAAGATTTAGAGAGAGAAAATGAAGAGGGAAAATTACCTTGTGCACTTACCTTGGGTGAGATTGGCCAATGGAGAAGTGGCTGCTAGCGGGCTCGGCCATATGGTGGTGATTTGCCGGTTTACAACGTGAAGATGATAAGGTGCAGATGTGCACTGGCCAGCAAGGTGGATGAACGGTGGTGAAGCTTAGACGTGGAGAATGGAGAGGGAGGGTTTGATGCAAAGAAGACGCACCAGCAAAGGCCGTTACTAGAGGGGATGACTGGAGGTTCCGATAGTGGAGTAGAGGCGTTGCAAGTGCGGGTTGGGTTGTTGGTTGGCCATAGCCTGCACTTCATGGTGGTGATGAGATCGTGCAAGGCTTGTTGATCGTTGTTGATCAGACCATGAGAGGAAGGTGAAAGTAGGGTTTTTTCCGCGTCATTGGTTACGGAAACCTGGTATTTCAACAATATTTATAATTTCTCCGAATTGGTTCACTTAATCTGCAAAAACGCAGACTTGCACAGCGGCTCGTGTCGGATATCGTCCGCACTCGGGGTTAGGGCAATTAAAGAACAAGTTGATAGGAATTTTCTTAGAAATGATGGAAGAGGTGAGAATGTTGATTATATCGAGATTAAAATATGCTTTTTGGAGAGAGATTAAAACTATAAATGAGAATTAACATAATCAAAATGCAACAATTTTATTTATTGAAGTAAAATCCAAATACAATGCTTTGAAATAAAACTTGCAAACAAATAACAATTAATAAAATGAAACTAGAAAAGGACCAAATTTTTATAGAGAGAAGAAGGAGTTTAGAGAGAGAAAATGAGATGTAAGATAGGTAAAAAGAGAAAGCTTAGAGATTCGCCTTGAAATCTCATCTTAGGATCCAGTCCAATGATGGAGAGAGTCATCTAAATGGTTGCAAGGGTTGTACCACGTGGTGGTCTTGGGTGCAAGGTGTTGCACAAACCAATTTTCAGCAAGGTTGAAAGTCGGACAGAAGGAGCTGTCCGTAAGGAAGTGCTCGCACTGCTTGGTTACAGGTCTGTCCGGCTTGATGCAATGGAGATGCGGGCAGCAAGGCTATTGCCTGTGCAACAGGTGGATCGTGGTATGCAGCCTGTAAGCAGCAAGGAGGAGAGGGAAAAGTGCACTAGCAAGCTGCAAACGGATGAGACTATATGTCTAAGGAGGAGTAGACGTTGGAAGGAGTTGCACCACCACTGAGATCCGTTTGAAGTACAGGCTTGCACCTTCGTAGAAGAGCTCGAACCTTGAGTTGCAAGCTGAGGGAAGAACGTGAAGAGGCTCTGCTAGATGGTGCACAACCTAGGACATGCTGTGATGGAGTAAAGGTGAGGGGGTACGGTGATTCTGTAGGTGTGCACTGGAGCGGTTGGAGAAGAGAGGAGTGCACCACGTGGTGGAGCGCTTGAAAGAGGAGGTGTCACACAACGGACCACCGTGAGGACGAGATGAGGGCAGACTGGTGCTGTAAGGTGCTACCGGAGTTGACTAGAGGAAGGAGCTAGCAACTCGAGTTGCAGGTTGTAATACCCTGAACTTTTATTCAGGGGTATTAGTATAAATTAACTATAAAATGGTAAAAATTGGCGTCTGATATTTTTTGAACTTTATTCTTTATTTAAAATATTCTATCATGTCACGTAGAAATAAATTCGAGAACTTAGTCAGAACATTTATATCATGAAACATAGGGAATTTTATTTTAATAACACTGGAATCGATTTTCATATAATTGTACTTATATTGTAGTAATGTAGGGACATTTTGTGTACTGGATAACCAACTTAATTAACTAAGATATAAATTTAAATAAATGATTATTTTAAAGATAATAATATTTTTAAATGACAAATGCCACATTGGCATTTTTAATCAACATGTTGTCACCATTGGGGCATTTGAGATTCTTATCACATTTTGATATTTTACAAAAAAGTATAATTTTAAAAGAAATTTAAATTAAAAATATTTTAAATAATTTTTATTGTCTTTTATAAATTTAATGAGTGTTGGTAAGTTTTGTTATTATTGCTTGTTTGCATGTTGAATGAGTTTATTTATTGTGACAGGCCTTTCGTGCCAATTTAGAGATCTTTTAAGCTAAAAAACAATCTTATTTAAAGCCTACTTGATAACCATAGGCCGTAGGCCCATTTTTAGCCCATACTCATCTTAAAATAAGCCATTTAATGGGTTATAAAAACCACCCCTTTTAATGTTACGAAAATTAATTAAAATAAAATCTCTTTAAAGAATATTTTTAAAACAAAATAGAAAGTTTTAAATATATATACTTGCTAAAATTATAAAGCTTATATATAGAAGTTTTTTCCCATGAACTATTATAAATAGGACCTCCCGCCCTCATCAATTCACCAATTCTCTTGAGCTCTCTCTTGCTCTCTAGAGTTCTTTTTGTTCTTGGTGGTGGAAGTTCTAGTTCTAAGTTCTAGAACTAGATAGGTACAGATATTCTCTTCTAGTTTGTGATTCATTTATTTTAAATTCTTGTTATATGATTTTAAATCTTCGTGGCTTGTACTTTTGATTATCTTGCTAAATGATTATATTATTCATTATCATAATGAGGCATTCTCATTTGGGTTGGTAATTAGACGGGAGTGCGCATAGGCTCTGCGGCCCGGAAGTATGGTATTAGACGGGAGTGCGCATAGGTTTTGCGGCCAGAAAAGGATTTGATTTAGCTGGGAGTGCGCATAGGCTCCGCGGCCTAGAAGAACCCTAAAAAATTAACAAGGGCTCGGTGCCCTAGGGTGAAAGACCCCAAACCCCTACAAAAGAACCTATGGGTTGGACTTGTGAAAAAAAAGAGAATATGTGAAATGAATTTTTTGGGTTCACTCAATCAGATCATCATCATCTTCATCATATTTTTATATATTTGATCATGTATCCCATATGCTCTTAATCTATGCATATGTTTAAATTAAATGAATTATAAACATGTGATTATCCTGTGGAATGTACTGGGCGAAAGCTCACGGTTTATATCGAACAAAATTTTAAATTTCACAAAAGAAGATAAAGATGAACCATTGACGGAGAAGACATCATGGACAAGACGGAGTTTGAGGATTAAGATTATTTTATTTTATTTTTCTTAAGGTTTATGGATGTTCAAAAATGATTTGTTCATGTTGATGTTGATTGAAATATTTTAATTTATATTTTGAACACTATTAAATGCATATATTACTTGTTGGATTCTGTTTTAAATTGACCCTCAAATCATACGACTAAGTTAGAAAAAAATCAATCGACTGAGTCTTGTCGGTCACTTTTATAAAACTGCAAATAATTGTAAAACTACTAAAAGAACTATAAAATGTCATTTTTGGCTAAAGTGTATTTGTTAAAGTTGTCTCTTATGATTTTTAGAATAAAATCCTGAAAAGAAATAATTTTTCGACATATTTTGAATTTTGACCAAAAGTTGACCATTTTTCTTACAACCGCGAAAATTGATTTCAAAACTATCTTAAATGAGTGCTTTGACTTAAGTGCTTTCACAAAAGATGTTTAATATAAATATTAGGTAATTAAAGAGACCATAATTAGTGATTTTGACAAAAATTAAAAGTTTGACTTTGGTTATTTCATCGTGATAACTTGTTTACGCTTCCGCATTATTTTGACTATTGGAGTTGAGCTGTTATTCATCAATCACGACGGTGATTCTTGTTGTTTTCTTTATTTTTTAGAGCATTTTATTTTTTCTCACACCCTGGATTTTGGGTAAACGGGCTAATCCATAGGCATTCGGATTCGATTTGGGTGCTCGGATTCGGGGCGTGACACAGGTTTTGGAGCCTGAACTTGCACGATGGTGTTGGCGGTGTGGTGTGCATGCATGCGAGCTTTCTGAGGTGCAAAAGCAAGAATTATGTGATTTAGCACGCATGTGAGAGGAAGGAGCAGTGGTGGATGGCCTGCAACTCAAGGTGGAGAGGAACGGTTGTAGGCTGTGCAACTTGAAGACCAGCCGGCCATTGAAGAGTGGAGAAGAACTCAAGAAACCTTCCGGAGTTGTAGGTTTCTAACGAGCAAGGATGGAAGAGATGCTGCCTGGAGTTTTAACGGTCTAGAGTTGCTGGACTGTGGGGAGGATTTGCAATGTCCAAGAGAAGACGTTGTTGAGAAGAAGTCCTACCAAGAGTGGACGGAAAGAGAGGAGGAGGCGCTGGTTTGAGAGAGACTGGCCGGACAGAGGAACGATCCACGTGGTAAACCAGTAAGGGTGGAGGTCGGGAATCTCAGACCATTGGCTGATCTGGAGTTGCACACAGCAACAATGGAGAGATAGGTGGACGGTGATTGAGGTGCTGGCTGGTGCACTAAGGAGGTAGCAGGTTGCTGTGCTGCTTTCCGGGGAGCTTCTCGCCGTAGAAGATGACCGGAGTTGCACCTGCAACTCCGGTGAAATTAAAGAAGAAGAAGAAGAAGGAGAAGAAGAAGAAGAAGAAGAAGAAGAAGAAGAAGAACTAATGATGGAGGGATTGGAGAAGCTCAAGGAGGAAAACCGGTGGTGGAAGGTGTGCTGGTTTGGAGTGCACTCCAAGTGATGGAGACCTGCAAGAGGGAGTAGGTTTGTGGCTTGGAAAGAGGTGGTTAGCTGGTAGCCTATGCAACTCCGAAAAAGGCAAGAAAAGATGAAGAAGAAGGATAAAGGGAAGGAAAAGGTGTGTTTGGCAATTCCAACGAGCTTTTCCCTGGAATTAATGGTGAAGAGGAACGGAGGTGGATGCAGCAAAGAGGAGTGGCTGCAAGTGCTTAGGTGCTCCAAAAGGAGGAGCAATCAAGATTGAGAGAAGAGAGGGGATCAAGAGAAGAAGGGGTAGAGAGAGTTTTAGAGTTTAGAAGGGGGAGGGAACCGATCTTGATCCTGGGTTTCCCTTTCTCTTTAAAGGATAGAGAGAGAGTGGAATACGTGGGGTGGTTACTTGGGATGAAGGAGAAGTAGTCAAAAGAGACCTTTTCTCCCATGGGCTTAAGTAATGTGGGGGCCCAAGAAGGTAGAGAAATCATGGGCCTCTAAGTTGTATGGGTTTGATTATTAGGGGCCATAAATGAATGCCACGTGTTGGCCAATAGGTTATGGAAATGATAGGTTGTGAACTAAGTAGTGGATAGGCCATAGGATGATAATGGGTCAATGGACATCGGTCATGGGCATGGGCATGGGTCATGGGTATGGGTCATGGGCTTGGGTCATGGGCTTAGGTCATGGGCCAAAATAGATAGAGTGAGAAATAGGAGAGAGGTGAGAGAAAAAGTACAAAAATAAAAGCCTTGGAGGGTCTTGAACCCTGGTCTTCTTTATTCTATCTCGTCTGCTCCACCAATAAGTCAAACTTATCCTTTGATGTCAATTGGTGTGGCCTTTAACACCTAAGTCCTTTTCTTGGTCTCCAGCTATTCTTCTCTCCCTTAGTCTTTGTTCTGGCTCTATGATCCTCTAGCTTTGCCCGTACATATTTTCTATCTTTTTATCTTAGCCTGCTGGCTCTTTAAGCTTTGATAGAAGTCTTCTGTTGTTGATAGTGGGCCCGCCAGTCCTCGAGAATCGCCAGATAGGGTCTCCTGCAAATGAAAAAGCACGTAATGAGATTCAACTAAAACGGCTTGATACTAGACTATCCGAAATGCATTTATTTCATGCAAATAGTCGATTTTTGTCTAAAGAATGCATTCTACGCAATGGAAGAAACGCTTACGTGGAAAAGTCGACGAAAAGATAAGTTTTACGTAGGAGAATGCGACAGCGCTATAAGGATAATGGCTTAAAATAAGTACTTTTGAGCGAATATCACTAAAGAGCCTAACGGTGATGCTGTACTTGCAAAGAAGATGAATGCCTTCCGACCCCTGGCAGCAAGTGAGAATGAGGGGAGGAGTAGTAGGGGGTGCACGGGCACTAGAGGAGGGCAGTCTGTAGAAGAACAGCAACAGGTGGTGGCTCTAATGGAGCTTGCCAGATTGGTTCACTAGTCTGGCGTGGTGAGGAGAAAACGACTTGAAGGGGTTGCTGGGCTTGACGCTAGGGCGTTGCAGGTGGTTGAGGAGAAGGAGAAGAAGAAGGAGAAGACGAAGGAGATTCACCACTTCGGAGGAGGTTGTCGTCGTGAGGAGTAGAGAAGATGGCAGCACCGTTGGTGCTTGTGGTGGTAGCCGACGCTGAAAGAAGAGGGAGACGACCCTCTTGTGGCTGGTGGCAGTGGCTTGGATGCCCACCGAAGTAGAAGGGTTGGGCGGTGAAGTTAGCAAGTGCAGCTGAGGCGCGGTGGCGAAGAAGAAGAGAAGAAGAGGACGATGGTGGAGAAGAATGGGAGAAGAAGAAGAAGAAGAAGAAGAGAAGCAAAAGATGGATCGTGGGGTGGGGGGGGGGGGTAACGGCTAGGGTTTTATCCTTCAAAGAAAATTCATTGGGAGAGATGGAAAACGGGCCCTTTAAATGTCTCCACTATGGCCTTCGATCCTAGCCGTCCATGGAGATGAATCCCACTTCAGCAACTTTCCTCATGTTGTTTTCAAGAGAAAAAAATTAATTCTATTTTGTTAAAATTGTTCTTGCATTCTTGGGCCAAAACATTACTCATTCCAAAAATAATAAGTATAGAATATATCCTTTTCAAAAACTTCATTTATCCGATTTTCAGCAAATGTCTATTTTAAAACGTGTTTCTAATGCTAGAAACATTTCCTCTTTTAACGTCCATTGCTTAATGGAATAACATTCTCTTGGGTCCCACCTAAATGGCTAGGCCGTGGGTCATTGCTAATGGGCCCATATTTTATCTTGGCTTTGGCCCATATGGTTGAACATGAAATAATGAGGGCCATTGGATTCTACGATGGTGTGATGGGTGATCGGATGGTGATGATCGGACGGATCATCAAACAGTGGAGATCGGCCAAGGTAGGCTGTAGGATCGAGTGACTGAGGAAGGAGAGAGGATCGGATGATTAGGATTTGTAAGTAGAGGGAGAATGGGGATCTAGAGAGAGGAGAGAGAAAATATTACAAAATTAAGAGAAAATGCTAAGTAGAGGGTCTTGAACCCTAGTATTTGACTTGGTCTTCTACAAGCTTTACCAACCGGTCAAGTCTGCATCTTGTGTTAGTTGATTGAGCTTTATTCTCCTTAATCTCTTCTCGGGGTGCTTGGTTCTCCTTCTCTCTTGATCTTCTCTTGACTCTTTCGATCCTCCAGCTCTTCCCATCTTTGGCCTACATCTTCTTGTCTAAGTCCATTGGCTCTCTATGCTTTGGTCCTAGACTCTGGCAATCAGTTGTGGGCCTGCGATCCATAAAAATGTCCAATCGGTTTTCTTGCAATAGAAAAAGCACGTGATGAGACTTAATCAGAACGATTTTATATCTTGACTTCCGAAAATGTGTCTAATTCATGCAAATATACTATTTTGTCCAGAAAAGTATGTTCTATCTAATAGAGGAAACTCTTACATAGAAAAGTAGATAAAAATGGTAGTTTTACGTAGGAGAGTGCGATAACACTAAAATGATACTTGCTTAAAATAAGTAATTTTGAGTGAATATCATAACCCCCAACCAGCATATTGCCAATCCTTAGAAATTTATACGAGATACGTGAGCTCAGAAGGGTTTGGCACATGCTGGAAAACTTGTTCACATTACTCAGAAAAACTCTATTTTGTTAGTTTATTTCAATGATACAAGTAATCATTCAGAAATTAGAACTTAGTCGGTAAAACATAGCACATCTACAAATAGACATCTGAACCAAAGATTACTCAGACTCAGTGTGTGCGTGTGTGCTCAACATCATCCTCATCTTGTAGTAAAGACTCTCTGATCACCTTAGAGACTATATGCCTCGACCTCAATTCTCACTTTTATACCACTCAAAAGTAAATCACTCAGAAATGGTTTTATTCTTTTCTCTTAAGTTATATGTGAGGAGATAGATAGTTGAAACTGGCAATATCTCACATATATTATCTAGAAAGGAGGACAATAGAAAATTTAAAAGATCTCATGATTGGAATGTCATATCACTCAGGAGTGTCGGATCAAACTCTATAGTTTATCTCTTCTTCACTCTCCACATTCTGTGATGGTGCTAACCTAGAATCAAATAGGGCTTGCTAGGGTTGTACAGAGGCTTAGGAAAAGGTTAGAAGGATGAGGATATTTAGGGATTCAAAAATTCTAAGAGGATATCTCACTGGTATTTGCAACACTTCCCGAGGGTGGTGACACTATTTCCTTGACTTTTCTTCTTCCGCATTTTTCCAACTGATTTGTCTTTTTGATATTTGCTCTATCAGCCTTCTCTTTCTGTTTCTTTGTCATTTTTTTTATTTTTATACTTGATCTATTTGTCTTTCTTTTCTTTTATTGATTTTTCTTCTTCTTTATGGTGTGATCATACCAATAATTCTTTTATCCCTCTTTGAAGTAGGTATTTGAGTTATACTCATTTTGGGGACTGGATTTTTGGTTGACGGGTTAACAAGAAAATGTTTTCTTCATAAGGCTCAAGAGGGTTTCTAACGATGTAGATGTTAGGTAAGCTAAAAAGGTGTGATTGGGTTAGAAAGATGGCCTACATCATTTTCTAGGGTTTGCACTTTCATCTGTGATGTCTTGAATGGATATAGAGAATGTTCTTTTATAATAATCCGAATTTGACTTCACTCCAAGTTCTAGGACCAAAGCAAGGGTTAATGAGATCTTTCAACGAAATACTTGGGGACTAGAAGAAAGGTGAGTCATCATGTGACTCAAAATTATTTATAACCCTCAGAAATGAAGAGAAGCTCAAAAGCTCACTGGGTTAGGTCTTCACAATTGTTCTTCTTGGATCTCTAAATAGTCTAGACTACGAATATTTTCGATGTTGATCTTTGAAAATATTGCTGAATTTGAGTTTTAAGAGTCTCATTCCGCTGTAGTACCGTTATTCTTCCAAACTGATCTAAGAGCTAATAAGTAATTTTCTCAAAGTAGACATCTTTTTCAATAAATAGACTTTACGAAAATTTTTGATTCATCATTGTAATGATTTTTTAAAACACTTCGGAAGTATATGAAAATCTCTTTTAAAAACACCGGACACCGTCCTTGGTGCTTATGACCGGGACAAAGAGTGAAAACGATAAGTCATGATGCGAGTGTGAAGGAAGTGTTTTAGCAATTCTGCCGAATTTGAACAATGGGAAGTACCGGAGTAGTGTTAGAGTGATGGTACTTGCATGGGTAGAAAATTGTAATAATGATATATACAATGCATGCGATTCATGTAACTATAGGAATACCGGAATTGCCTTTCCGAAAACGCTAAGTTTTACGTCTTCAGTCAAACAGAACGGGGGTGACAAGCACCCCAACAAAGTTGGAGCAACGAAGACTAAGTGGATCATCAGTCTACATAGACAGGATCTATGAGATTGAGCTCGAATGTCTGAATTGTGGACACGTCCAGTTCAAGAACTGGTTTGAGTCGTTGACCGTTGACTTGAAAAGTGGAATTATCCTTCGGGTCCTCTACAATGATATCCCCATCGGGTTTGACTTCAGAGACAACAAATAGACCTGTCCAACGGGATTTCAGTTTCCCAGGGAAGAGGTGGAGATAAGAGTTGTATAGAAGGACCTTCTATCCTAGGTGAAACTCTTTCCTGAGGATGCTCTTGTCATGGATCCATTTCATTTTATCTTTATAGTTCTTAGACAAGACATAAGCGCCATTCCTCAATTCCTCAAACTCATTGAGTTGTTTTCTTTCTTCGCCTGCTAACTCTAAGTCAAAGTTGAGCTTTTTGATCGCCGATACGGCGCGATGCTCGATTTCAACAGGAAGATGGCAAGGTTTTTCGAATACCAACCGGTATGGAGACATGTTCAGGGGAGTTTTGTATGCTGTCCGATAGGCCTATAGAGCATCTGAGAGGCAGGTAGACCAATCTTTACTAGTGGTATTGACTGTCTTCTCCAAAATCTGTTTGATTTGGTGATTGGAGACCTCTACCTGACTGCTGGTCTGCGGATGGTAAGCAATGGCAACCTTGTGGGTCACCCCATACTTTTTCATTAATTTTCAAATACTCAATTATAGAAATGGGTGCCCCATTCACTGATGATTGATTTTGGGGCTCCGTATCGAGCAAAAATGTACTCCCTTAAAAAGTTGACCATGACCCTGGTGGTCATTAGTTCTGATTGGAATTGCCTCGATCCATTTGGAGACATAATCCACAGAGAGGATGATGAAGTTGAATTCGTTGGATGTGGGAAAGGGTCCCATGAAATCAATGCCCCAAACATCGAATATCTCATCGACTTGGATAGGGTTTAAGGACATCATATTTCTCTGTGAAATCCTGCCAAGATGTTGACAATTGGGGTTGGCTTTGCAGTAGATGTGCGTATCTCAGAAAAGAGTTGGCCAGTAGAATCTGCACTACAGAACTTTCTCTGCGGTCTTCTTAGTATTGAAATGACCACCACAAGGTTGGTCATGGCACGAGGATAGGATGTTCAACTGTTAGGACTCTGGGACACACAGACAAATGATTTGGTCAGGACAGTACTTATACAAGTATGGATCATCCCAAGAGTAATGCTTAACTCTTACTAGGAATTGGTGTATGTCCTATTTAGACCAATGAGAAGGCATTTGTTATGTCACAAGGTAGTTGACAATGTCAGCATACTAAGGATGGGCAGAAATAGTGAATAGTTGTTCATCAGGAAAGGTCTCTTGGATAGGCTGGGTGTCAAATGATGAATCTAGAGTCAGTCGAGACAGGTGATCAGCTACGACATTTTCAGTTCCCTTTTTGTCTCTGATCTCGAGGTCAAATTCCTGAAGTAAGATAATCCATCGAATCAATTTGGGCTTGGTTTCCTTCTTGGACATGAGGTATCTGAGGGCAGCATGATCAGTATAAACGATGACCTTATTGGCCAAGAGGTATGGACGGAACTTGTCAAAAGTAAAGACAGCGGCCAAAAGTTCTTTCTCAGTGGTGGAGTAGTTCATTTGAGCAGAGTTAAGAGTTTTGCTCGCATAGTAGTTCACATGTTAAGCATAGTCAGAGGCATCGCACATCACTTCGAAGGGAAGACTCCAGTCTGGAGGACGGATGATAAGAGCGGATGTGAGTTAAGATTTGAGTTTCTCGAAAGCAATGAGGCAGTCGGCATTGAAATCAAAAGGGCTATCTATAGTCAGAAGACTACACAGAGGTCTAGCAATCTAAGAGAAGTCCTTGATGAATCTCCTATAGAAGCCTCCATGTCCCCAAAAGGACTGGATGTCACGCACAGACGTAGGAATGGGCAAGGTCGAGATGATATCAATTTTTGCTTTGTCGACCTCAATGCTCTGATGAGAAATGACATGACCTAGAACTATACCCTTCTTCACCATGAAGTGACATTTCTCGCAGCTGAGGACAAGTCGCTTGTCCTGACACCGTTGAAGTACAAGTCCTAGATGGTCGAGACAATCATCAAAGGATGACCCAAATACTGAGAAGTCATCCATAAAGACTTCAAGGAATCTTTCTACCATGTCAGAGAATATGCTCATCATACACTGTTGAAAGGTCGCGGGTGCATTACAGAGGCCAAAGGGCATGCGCTTGTAGGCAAAAGTGCCAAAGGGACAGGTGAAAGTAGTTTTCTTGTGGTCCTCAGGGGCGATGGGTATTTGATTGTACCTTGAGTAACCATCCAAAAAACAGTAATAGGAGTGACTAGCTAGTCTCTCCAACATTTGGTCAATGAAGGGTAAGGAAAAATGATCCTTCCTAGTGTTGGTGTTGAGTCGTCTGTAATCAATGCAGACTTTCTACTCTTTCTTGAGGCGCTAGGTGACCATTTCCTTATGCTCATTTTCTACAACTATGAATCTTGCCTTTTTGGGTACGACATGAATAGGACTTACCCATTTGCTATCCGAGATCAGGTAAATGATCTCTGCATCTAACAATTTGAGCACTTCATCCCGAACAACTTCCTTTAGGATAGGGTTCAACCTCTTCTAGTGTTCTTGAGATGTTTTGGATTCATCCTCAAGATAGATGTGATGTTGGCACACCGAGGGGTCTATGCCACGAATATCTTCTATAGTCCACCCTATCGCAGATTTGAGGTTTTTGAGCAATTTGATAAGTTGCTCTTTTTCAGATTTTGACAGAGCAGAAGCAATGATGACAGGGTAGGTTTCCTGAGGACCAAGATAGGAATAGGTGAGATCACTTGGAAGAGGCTTGAGCTCTAAGTTTGGAGCAGGAGGATCAGAGGAGTTAGTCGCAGAGGATGCAGATGAGATAGATAGAGATTTTGCCTCAGTAGGCAATGGTAGGATTGGTTCACTGACCATAGTACGCAGATGCTCTAATTCGATGACGGGAGTGGGGATATCGATTAGTGGAGCCATCTCCAAAAGATCATTGAGATTAGAAATGGCTGACTCTGTTTCAAAGTCAGCCCCAAAGTGTTCTACACACTACTTCAGAATATCTTCGGTAGAGTTCGGGATTACACTCTCAACGGCACAAATTTCATCGGCCACATCGCGATTGGTGTCCTGTCGCATTAGATGGAAGATATTGACCTCAGCTTTAAGGTTACAGAAGGCAATGGACATGTTTCCATCCTTGCAGCTGAGGCACAGTGGCGAAGAAGAAGAGAGGAAGAGGATGGTAGTGGAGAAGAATGGGAGAAGAAGAGAAGGAAAAGATGGATCGTGGGAGGGGGGGTAACGGCTAGGGTTTTATCCTTTAAAAAAAATTCATTGGGAGAGATGGAAAAGGCTCCCTTTAAATGTCTCCACTATGGCCTTCGATCCTAGCCGTCCATGGAGATGAATCCAATTTCAGTAACTTTCCTCATGTTGTTTTTAAGAGAAAAAATTAATTCTATTTTGTTAAAATCGTTCTTGCATTCTTGGGCCAAAACATTCCTCATTCTAAAAATAATAAGTATAGAATATATCCTTTTCAAAAACTTCCTTTATAAGATTTTTAACAAATGTCTATTTTAAAACGTGTTTCTAATGCTAGAAACATTTCTTCTTTTAACGTCCATTGCTCAATGGGATAGCATTCTCCTAGGTCCCACCTAAATGGCTAGGCCGTGGGTCATTGCTAATGGGCCCATATTTTATCTTGGCTTTGGCCCATATGGTTGAACACGGAATAATGAAGGCCATAGGATTCTACGATGGTGTGATGGGTGATCGGATGGTGATGATCGGACGGATCATTGGACAGTGGAGATCGGCCAATGTATGCCGTAAGATTGAGTGACTGAGGAAGGAGAGAGGATCGAATGATTAGGATTTGTGAGTAGAGGGAGAATGGGGATCTAGAGAGAGGAGAGAGAAAATATTACAAAATTAAGAGAACATGCTAAGCAGAGGGTCTTGAACCTTGGTCTTTGACTTGGTATTCTGCAAGCTTTACCTATTGGTCAAGTCTTCATCTTGTGTTAGTTGATTGAGCTTTATTCTCCTTAATCTCTTATCGGGGTGCTTTGTTCTCCTTCTCTCTTAATCTTTTCTCGACTTTTTCGATCCTCCAGCTCTTCCTATCTTTGGCCTACATTTTCTTGTCTAAGTCCATTGGCTCTCTATGCTTTGGTCCTAGACTATGGCAGTCAATTGTGGGCCCACAATCCTTACAAATTGTCCAATCGGTCTTCCTACGATAGAAAAAGCACGTGATGAGACTTAGGCTGCGTTTGTTAAACTGAAAACTTATCACTGAAATCTGAATTAAATGCTGAAAGCTTAAAGTGCTGAATAAAAAGTACTGAAATTTAAGTGTTCTGTTTGGTAAACTGGTAAAAAAAATCCCGATGTCTAAAAATTAAGTGTTAAGTCTGTTTGGTAAACATAAACCAGAATATCTAAAAATTAGCTTAAAGACATATTTGCCCTTATAACCTTTTTGATAGCCATCTAAGGGATTCAAATACATGATCTCAAACAACAATAGATAAACAAAAAATCTCAAGTCTTCTCAAACGAGTTGATTTGCGATTTGATCTCACAAATTTGACATAAACATTTGTTGAGCTTGTCCAAATGGCTCGTATGTGTTGGATATATCACTCTCCAAATTATTGGACCCTTCCAACTCAACATCTTTATTATCATACTGATAGAATAATGCATCTCCATTTGATACTTTTCGAAGAAAATTACGTAATGCTATGCATGCAAACACTATATTCCTTTGGGTCGGAAAAGAATATGGTGCCATGCTCTTTAAAATTGGGAAGCGCGCCTTTAACACACCATAAGCTCGCTCAATTACATTTCTCATCTTTACATGCATGTGGTTGAATACCTCTTCCTTCCCTTTAGCCCGACCACCACTTCGAAAGTCAGCTAACAAATACCGCACATTGCGAAATGGTGCCATGAATCCCTGCGTGTGTGTAGGTGACATCTACCAAGTAATATTTATCTACATAAGAACAATACATCACTTTTAGCATATAATATATTAAGATAACTAATAAATTTACACAAATAAAAATGAATTAAAGATAACCTGGAGGGTGCATCAGAAATTTGTTGGCTGGATCACATACAATTTGATTCAGAACCCCTCGAATCATGTGCAACTCCTTCCCATCTAGCTACCACATAGGTAAATATCATATTGAAATTGCAAATCGCCATAACATTTTGATGACATACTCCCCTTCCTCTTCCCATATACGGTATTTGCTTATTCGCTGTAATGCATGCATGAACAAGTGTTCCATCTATCACCAATGGCACCCTAGGCAACAAATGTTATGATTAATATTATGGTGTAACAATATATGGTGGAGTATTCAAATTTGTTTACAATGAAACTTTACCTTAAATATCTGTCTGAGTCGATGATTAGTTTGGATCTTGCTAATCTCTTCATCGAATGATGGAGTGACAATTATCTCTTTTGAAAACTTTAGTATGGCCCACAAGACTTCATGAAAGTACTTGTACACTATCTACTCTGAGTGTTGGAATCGATTTTTGACCAATCTGTTTCGAAGGTTATGACTCACTGTCATAAAAAAACATTGTCATCTTTTCTTCGACAGTCAAATATCTATTGTTTGTAAGTCATTTTCTTTCTCGGAATCGGTTACATAAACCAATGAACACATACTTATCCATCCTCAATAACTCAAAGTAAATCGTTGAAGAGCTTTGTAAACAAATGAAGCATAAAAGTGAAGATGTATTTGTTGGTTCCCTCATATTAATATTGGACTGATTGTAATATTTAATTAAAAGCTTTAATAATAGAATCTTCAGTAACCTCCTTTGTTCGGGCGTCATAATATTACTGTTACCAAGACCATAAGCAAACATTCATAATTATTTAAAGAAAGTAAACATGTTTTCAAAGAACCCACAAATAGATGTTCATTATCAAAAGAATAAAATATACCCAAAGTCAGAAATATATGTTTAAGTAAACATAAAGACCTATTTAATTGTTCAAGTAAACAAAAAAAGATGTTCGAGTAACAAGCTCTATTCAACTAAACAAAAAATGGTGTTCAAGTAACATGTTCATACTCCTAGCGTAGATGCCATACACCTAAGCCAAGCTTTCACCACTTCCTCCTCGTCCTTCACGGTTATCAATGTTTTTCTGTTCTCTTTCTTCTCACAAAATGTAGAAAGAGCAACAATGTACAGTGGATCTATCTTTGGTAGGGTTGTCGTCTTTTTTAAAGATTGAATGTACTCAAAGGGCCCGTCATCAGCATCCTTGTTCAGAGTCGCTATAATAGAATTTATTTCACTCAAAGTATCCACCTTTTTACCTTTCTTGCAGCATTTTTCACGAACCTGTACTTTTACATCACTTTCCAGGTTCACCGTTTGAGAAGAATAAGTGGATGCAGAATGTGAGGTGGGCAATGTAGCATTTTCCAACTCGATGTTAACTTCAACTTGATGTGGCGATGTATCAGACTCATTAGGCATCCCTTCCCTATGTAAACACCAACTCTTCGAACTAGTCGCTAGCACCCCATCAAATAATGCTACCAACTCATCCACATGAACCAATGCCTTATGGCAAAATTATTTTGCATCTGGATATTTCTGCAATATAATAATATTAACAAATATGTTAAGTATTTATCTAGACATTATTTTTGTAATACATAAATATAAGTAATTGCCTTTATGTAGTCATCCCATCGCTCACTTGGCCAATCCAATGTGTTGGTCATAGCGTTATAACCATGCCCCATTGAATTAATTAGTCTGGACCATATGGTGTATTGTTTCTTCATGTAATCCCAAGTATTCTTCAGTTGTTTCTAGGTAAAACTCTTTCCAAGTTGCTTTTTCAATTATTCTTTAATTCTAGTCCAAGATGTGGGCTTCAATGTTCCTCCTGCCCTTCCTCCATTACTTGCTTCTTGGAGACAAAGATCTATAAAGAGTTTTTTATCTGTTGGATTACCCCAACTTGCCCTATCAACATCCCCATTTTGTGCTATCCCTATGCAGAATAACATAAATCTCAAAAATTTTAAAAATCAATTAATCACATAACCATCAAGATAAAACACATGGTATGAGAATAAATTCTTATTTTCTTTGCTTGAAAAGGCTAATTACATTAGTAAAGTTAAGTATAAGGAGAGGAAATTAAAAGATTGGGTGATTATTCAAGCAAATAAGGAGAGCGGAATTCTTTTGCAAGGACTTGATTTTTGGCTTGATTAACAGCAAATGGCATCCATTTTTGTTGCATAGATCCGTAAGACACCGATGGCAAAACTACTAGATCCTATTCTTCATTACAATCTCCTATTCCTCTTCAATTATTTGGTACCCATCTGCTATTTAAATTGCATGCCCTGGTAGCTTAGAAAAACTTCCAATATAGGCTCTGAAAATGCCATAGAAATAAAACAATAAGTACGTACACTGAAAGTAGGATTTTTCCGTATCGTTGAATCGAAAACCCTAATCTCAACACATTTTTAGAATCCGCTTCTTTGTTCACTCAAATCTTGTAAAAATCACAGGGTTGTACAGTGGTTCGTGTCGGATGTCGATCCGCACTCGGGATTAGTCGGGTTAGCACAATAATGAACATAAAATGACTGGAAATTTGCAAAGAATGGAACACACTTTTATTCAAATCAACTTCATTCAATCGAACATGTCTCTTACAATCAAGTAAATATAACTAAATCATAAAGCATAAAAAATTAAATAAATAAACTAGAGAGAGAAAGAGAATAGGGTTGAGAGAGAAAGTAGGTAGAGAGGAGATAAGAGAGGTAAAAGGTTTAGAAAGAGAGGATGAGAGGTAAAGAGAGAAAAACCTAGGAGATGAGAGAGAAATTAGAGAGAGAAGGGTCAAGAGGATGAAAGTAGAAAGAAGATGAGGAAAAAGTTAGAGAGAGAAAGTAGAGATAGAAGAGAGAACTAGATAGAGAAAGTTAAAGAGACAAAGTTAGAAAGAGAGCACTCACAAACACTTACCATGGTGGAAGATGCATGGGATGTGGATTGTGATGGTTTTCCCGACTTAGCCGCGAATGAGTACGGGAAGAAAGCAAGTGAACACGGCTTTGGGGAAGATGAATCCCATGCTTAAAATGGTGGCTGCCCGTGGTGACTTGTTCGCGGTGCACATGTGGTGATGCAATGGAGGGTAAGGCGCACTTCCTTCCTTGCTTTCACGAAGGTGTTGGAGGAGAAGCCACTAGGTGGCAGCAAAGGAGGTTGATGGAGGTTTCAGGTGCACTCATTGGCCGTTGAACTTTCTGATTCATGGAGGGGCGAAGTTGCAGTGCAACAATGGAGAAGGGGAGGCGCTTTTAGTTAAAGCACACCAGCAGGTCTTGAAGGCGAGGAGCACCAAGAGGAGGGCCCCGAACCTGCAAATGTTCTCGCTGCTAGTGCATACAACACCGAAGTGGAGAGGGTGTGCCGTTGATGGAGCACTTGTAGCCCGGAGAAGAGTGCAACAGGGAGGAGAGAACGGTCCAGCAACTAAAAGTTGCAGGTTGAGTTTCCCGGGGGATGAACTACCGGCGTGATCTGTGGTGGATATGGGGAGCATGTAGTAGGTTAGGAGATCATGGTGCAGGTTCTGCACGAGCTTGGAGCCGCTGGTTTTAAGAGGATGGCTGACCGGAGTTGCAGGTCTGCAACTCCGGTAGCGTTGTAGTGGTTCGACGGTGGTGTGTTGCAGTGGGACGTCTTCTCCTTTCCGTGGATCCGCGGTGAGGAGCGTGGGGGTCTTGCAGGTTGCAAGTTGTTGAACAGCAAGATGGAGGTGAAGATGACGGCAAGAGTGTTGCAGGCCAGCAACGTGAGAAGGTGAAGGAGACGGTTTTTGAGAACGGTGTGAAGGGTTTTTTTAAGGGGTCACGGCTTGTGGAGTTGCATGTGGAGAAGAGAGTTGAGGGAGAAGGAAAGAGAGGACGCTGGGGAGAGAAAACGGTAAGAGAAGGGGTAGCAAGATGGCGGTAAGCTTGTGCTCTAATGGAGACAGACGGTGGTGATCTGCAACGGTGGAGAGATGGTGTGGGGGAAGACACCGGCGTGGAGAGAGGCTGAAGGGTAGAAAGGAGGAGGCGGATCTGCTAGAGGAGCAGGCCGTGATGGCTAGCAAGGTGGAGAGCAGTGCTCTTTCTTTTCTCTCCTCTTCTCTCTTCTTTTTTTTTTTTTGTTTGCTGTGGAGAGAACCGGAGTTGCAAACCTGCAACTCCGGCTGATGGAGGAGGCGGTAGAGGATGTGCAGGTGAATGGGCAGCAGCAGCAAGGAAGAGAGGTTGCTGCCCGCGGCAGCAGGCGGTGCTACGCACAGGTGGAGCACGAGCAGGTGAATGAAGAAGAAGACAAGTAAGAGGACAGATCCGGCGAGCTTCTCGCCGGAATCAATGGAGAAGAAGAAGAAGAAGAAGAAGAAGAAGAAGAAGAAGAAGAAAAAGAAGAAGAAACGGCCAGCCGGTGGAGGGAGAACGTGGTGGGGATTGATAGGGGGGAAGAGAGGATGAGAGGGGAGAGGGATTAGGGTTCGAACGAACCCTTCTCCCTCCTCTTATAAAGCTCCCTATTTCCTTTAATGGAAATAGGGTATTTTTGAAATAAAAAAATAAAATTTTTTTTTTTTTTTTAAGTAAAAGTCTACTTTTCCTTGGGGAATGTCCCCATTTAGTGGACCCCCCATTTTTTTAAAATTTAATTCAAATTCTTTGGAAATTCACGGGGTCCACTAACTGGTCGGACAGCGGGTCGATGATGATGGGCCCGGCTACTGGCCCACATGGATTGATGATGTCCATTGTCTCACAAGATGATGTGACAGACAGTCTGATGGCGATCGGATGGATGGTGACTTGATTGGGACTCAGATTGGTAGATCGACGGATCTAGAGAGATCCAACGGTCCGATTGAGGATCCAACGGTTCGATGGAAGATCCAACGGTCAGAAAGCTAAGGGAGATGAGATAGAGCCGATGGGCAGGAGTTCTGGGGTTAGGTCAGTAGATTCGAGGACCGAGAGATGAAGAGAGAGAGAGAATAAGGAGAGATGAGAGAGAAAGTATCAGAAAATAGAGAGAAAAGCACTGGCGGAGGGTCTGGAACCCTGGTCTTCACTGTGACCATCCTCACGCTTCTCCAGTAGAGTCGACTATCATTCCTTGCTGACTCATGTGGCTTTAAACGCTTTGGTCCATCTTTTGGTCATTGGCTCTCCTACTCTCTTCGTTCTTTGGGCCGGCCTTTTTGGTCATCTTGTTCAGCCCATATTTGGCCCATATCTTCTAGTCATAGCATGTGGGCTCTTTAAGCTTTGATAATGGGCTTTCATGATCGATTTGGGCCCACAAGTCTCGAGAATCGTCCCATCGGGGTTTCCTACGACAGAAGAAGCGCGTAATGAGACTTTATCAGAACGGCTTAATATTTAGACTTCCGAAAATGTGTTTGATGCATGCAAATATACCATTTCGTCCAGAAAAGTGTGTTCTACGCAATAGAAGAGACTATTACGTAGAAAAGTAGATAAATAGAGCATTTTACGTAGGAGAATGCAATAACGCTAAAAGGATAATTGCTTAAAATAAGCACTTTTGAGCGAATATCATACACTATAGTAATTATGTCAAGAGACAAGCCTGGTCTCATCCATGGATTAGCATTGATAAACAAGATACCTGAACGCTTTTTTTCATTCTAATCATGTCTCGTTCGTGGATTAGCACAAATAAACAAGATACACGAACACTTTTTTTTTCAATCTAATCCTGACTCATTTGTGGATTACCACAGAAAAACAAGATACCTGAACGAATTTTTTTTTCAATCTAACCATGGTGATTATGTCAAGAAACAAGCCTGAATGTTTTTTTCTCTTTAAAAGATCAATAGTGGCTTATCTTTTGTGATCTTCATGAGAGAAATTAAAGATGGAAACACAAGATAAAACTCAGATTTTAATGGCCAATGTTGAAGCATGCACCATGGCACTGATGATGGTGTGCAACTTCTACATGACATCAAGCCTCAACCATAAAAAGTTGGACTTCAACTCTTCAACTTTTATGACGATTTCATTTGGAAGAGCTAACGTATCAGATGGAGGACTACACGAAACATTGCCCTAAATCATATCTGTACCAGCAAATAATAGGGAAGAAATAAAAGAAAAGTAGAAGAAAAGAAGAAGAAGGGATTGTGTGGAATCAACACCACACAAGGATGTTTGGTGGAACCAACACCATTAAAGGGATGGGAAGTGGAGGGCTGCACAAGCTCTTTAGTAATTCTAATTCGTCTAAAATCCATCATGTGTGGGTTTCCCCTTAAATATATTTATTGATTTTTACAACTAGCAAAAGTAAAAACATACTAAAACTCTTCCACTTACCTTTTGTAGAACATTTCTACTGCGAGGCATTCCAAACTAATAAAATAAAGAAATTGCAACCTATTAATTAATTAAGAGATACTGTGCACCATTTGAGACCCACACAAATGATATCCAGATGGGTAAACAGGAGGAAACCCGTGATATTGCTCATGTGCTCTCTGGCTATAATGACATCATTATGGCATGTGTGTTTGCTCATCAGGTATGATGGTGAGTTTTTGGTGTCATTATTGTCATTTTGTTTAATGCCCTGTCCTAATGTACTAGAATCCGTTGGGTTTGA
Organism: Euptelea pleiosperma; assembly: GCA_035048495.1. Taxonomy (NCBI): domain Eukaryota; kingdom Viridiplantae; phylum Streptophyta; class Magnoliopsida; order Ranunculales; family Eupteleaceae; genus Euptelea; species Euptelea pleiosperma. Next base: position 21,186,861 of record CM068552.1, on the reverse strand, counting down.
AATCCTTGTTCTAAAAGCCAATGCAACAATTATCCTTTTCTGCAAGTTTAATGTCATATACTGTCAACACTACATGGATTAGCTTACTAATAGCTCTTGTTGCTGATTAGAAAAAATCCTATGGTGTTTCAGGTCCCATGATTTTTCTCAAGCCTATTGAAAACAATTCACCACTTGACCTGAATCTTATTTGGCAAATAATCTTATACAAATTGCCTCTTGTCATGGTCGATAATGGTTCTAAAGTTTAAGTTCACTGTATAGATTTAAGGGTGATGAAATAAATGTTGGCTAACGTACTAAGGCTCGCTTTTTTCACTGTGTGATGGCTTGATGCTCCGTATAGGTTGTTTTTAGCTTAATACTTAAAAATTGCCATGGTATATTATTTGTTGACTGAATTTGTGTTGAAACATTATCATTGATTTGGCTTTACCTTAATCTCCAAGATTTATTTTTATAACTGAAGGTTGTTTACAGTATGATTCTAGATTCACTTTGAGCTAACCTTATTACAATCTTAGCTTGGATTCAATTTTCCAAAAGTGCTGGCACAAAGGGATAGCAAGTTCTGATTCTGAAAACCAGCAACTCAGCTAGCATTAAAACTAATGGGACTCACCCATGTGTGTGAGCAAAGCCGATCACACATCACAATATGGTAGAAACCATGGTTTAAAATAAGGCCTTTTGAACGGTTTTAACGGAGTTAAAATGGTAACACCCCCCCCAAGCCCGTTAAGTTAAGAACCATTTTAACGCTTAGAAAATAACAACCTTTTTTCCATTTTAATGGTTGTTATTTTATGAAAAAAATTGTGGAAAAAATGTCGTTATTTTAGTTCATTTCTGTTAAATTCCATTTTTTTCCCTTCTTTTTTTTTTCTTTTTGAAAATTTCAAATTCAAATTTGAATTTCAGCACCATTTTTTCCATTAAATTCCATCCATTTTTGCCCATGTCCATTATAATTCGTTTAACAACCGTTTTAACAGTAATGCCCCTAGTCTGTTATACCGTTAAACAACCTCTTTTAAACCTTGGTTGAAACATCAAAAGGAAGAAATTAAAGCTTCATTTAAAGCAAAAAACAAAAAAAAAAACTCTAGATTAATGTCAATCATGTATTTCAATTAAACCTTCCAGAAAGTTGCCTCCCAACCCAATCCAAAAGCATGTATTTCTGTCAATCATGAATCTTTCTTAAAAACATTCCAACAAGCCATTTTTTCAAAACATTCTAGTCTCAGAAGTAAAGACTAACCTGTTGTAATGCTTGACGAAGATGCTCAACAATGGATGTGGTTTTTGCTATTTGATGAGCGGAAGTCCTCTTCAATAGCTACAAAATGCGGTAAATGGAAACCGTATAACAATAAGCTACAAGACAAGGTAGATAATTTTCAGGTACTAATCATATGAAAATATGAGAGTTAAAAAAAATGCCAAAAAATATATTTGAAATGATTCTAAAACTTTAAAATGAATATGTAAATGACACAAGATTGCCTCAATGGCTACATATGATGAAATATTGAGGACTATGAATTACTATATTGAAGATGGTCTCAGGTTAAGATCTTGTTTGCTGTCATTGGCGATAAAAAAATCCACCCTAGAGAATGGAGAGGCTCCCCATCTAGATTGAGGAGAACCATCTTTCTTGGTCAACCCTCAAATGAGGATTAAGAAAATACCCATGTTGTCCATATTCTTTTATCAATTGCCAACCAACAGCTCTGTTAACTAGTCAATTTCCTCCTTTCCTTGAATCCTTCCAAGCTTAACTTCAGGACAACTTTTTCCTCAAATCACTTTGTAACTCTTCTCACCATCCCTCAGTAACCTACAAACTCAATAAGGTAATTCTCAAAGTTTCAATCCCAATCAAATATCTTCCTTAATCCTATTCACTCTAAAACTATCATTTCCTAAACTCCAACTAAAAGTAGTTACAACTAAGAAAGGTTTCATGCTATGAACATAACAGAAGAATAAAGTTTGAGAACCAAAGAATTTACTCCTGATTAAACCTCATCACTGTCCTTTGAAACTTTTTTTTGGTGGGTATCTATATCTTTCAGCAATTGTATCATAAGTTTTGCAATTTAATCTGTTAAGTAAGTGAATCACGTAGTTTGCATATTAAAATAAACAAAAAAATCTCAACTGAGCTCTCTGTACCTGTTGCACATATTTATTGTGGATAATTCACATTGGATCATGACAATTTTTATAATTTTCTCTTACAACAAACTATATAGGTTCAGCAAAAAGAAGGCATTGTCTGGTACTGGATCAATCTAAAGAAAAAGATCAAGTAAGCATGCAAAACAGAGTGAAAAACTCTAAAATTAAAACCAAATTGCTACGGAGAAACTAAAGTATCCATAACCCTGACCATTCATGCACAAATCTAAGAAAAAAATATGAAAATAGGGGGATTTCTTCCCCAAATCTCAACAAGAAATGAAAAGAAGAAGCAAATAAAATACCTGAGATTAGGTATTCAAAAATCTGCATTCGTGATCGTAAATCTCACGAGAGAGGGCGGGGGGGGGGGGGGGAGATCGCTCTATATTCTGTTAAGATGAGGAAGAAGAGGAGGAGAATGTGGAGAAGGTTTCGGATTGGAGGAGGTGAAAAGGTTTTTAGTTTACAAAAGAAGTCTTCATTCTTGAAGGGTAGTTTAGACATTTCAAAAATCTTGGGGGGACATTTTCGGTGGAAATAAAAAGTTTTATAAGAGAAAATCACTTACTGCATTCAGTGATTTATCACTGAATAAGTGATAAGCCAGTTCGGGAGACTGAAAAATAAAACACCAAAAATTCAGCGATTTATACTATTCAACACTTAATTTGTTTTTTAACAAACACGTCTGAATTGTGAAAATGTTTGAAAAATCTGAAATTCAGACTTAAGTGCTTAATTTTTTGTTTAACAAACAACTCCTTAATCAGAATGACTTTATATCTCGACTTCCAAAAATGTGTTTAATTTATGCAAATATACCATTTTGTCCAGAAAAGTGTGTTCTACCTAACAGATGAAACTTTTATGTAGAAAATTTGATAAAAATGACAGTTTTACGTAAGAGAGTGCGATAATGCTAAAAGGTTAATTGCTTAAAATAAGCACTTTTGAGCGAATATCATTAATACTTTAAACTTCGCCTGTGTGTAATATTTTTTATATATACTCCATTGTCAGTTCCAAGTTGAGAGAAAGGAAAAGGGTTATGAAACTAGGGTTTTTCCATGTCATTGGATCGGAAACCCTAATCTCAATAATATTTGTAGTTAATCCGAGACCTTTATCCTATAAAATGTAGAGATTCATATAGGGATTCGTGTCGGATGTCGATCCGCACTTGGGATTAGTCGGGTTAGTGCAAAAGAGAACATAAAATAATAAAAATTAGTCAGAAATAACAGAGGGTGAGAATGGTGGGGTGATTAAAAACATATTTGGGTGATTCTAGAGAGAGAAAATTTGCCACGCACAATAAGCACGTAAAGCAACAATAAACTAAAAACTGCAAGATAACAATCTTATTAATGATCAAAGTTTATTTACAATAATCAAACTATATTTAAACAATAAGAGAACTAGAAAGCAATAAATGTAGAGAGAGAAAGAAGAGATAGAGAGAGACAACCTAGAGAGTCTAAAGAGGAGAGAGAAACCTACCCTAGAGAGAGAAACTAAGGGAGAGAGAGAGATCTCACCATTCTCTTACCTTGGAGTGTGAGGCCATGTGGAGATTTATTTGGCTGTGAAGTATTAGGCCATGGAGTTGGCCATATGAAGAGGCCGATACGATAGGATGGGGCATGGGCGACATGCGTGTGATCCTTAATAGAAATCGCCAATGGTGGTGCGTGAAGGGAGCGCACTTGAGATGAGAAGGGGGCTGAAGGTGGTAGTAGAGATGAACGGCCAGCAAGTAGGTTGCTGGCTGGTGCACGTCCAAGGCTTGAAGTGATTCAGACCAGCACATGGAAGGTCTTCAGTCTGGTTGCTCAAGGGGAGCAACCGGCGGTAATGGCAGCAAGGATAAGCCTGTGGGTTGAAGAAGAACCTATGCTCTCCACTGATTGGCTGAGCAAGGCGTGGGCGAGCCTACTGGGTTGCAGGCAGTCAGTGAAGAGGAGTAGCAGGCCTGTACGATGGTGCAAGAGGTGGCTCCCGACCGGAGTTGCAGGTCTGCAACTCCGGTGAGAGGCGGAGGAGGGGAACGATGCTTCCCTTGGTAACGAACCTGCTGTTAGGAGGAGAAAGTGGTGCGATTTGTTGCAGGTCGAGGGAGTGTTGTTGCCGTTCCAACAGCTTGGAGAACACACCGTGAATCAACAAGCTATTCGTGCTACTGGTGAAGATGGTGGTGGTAGAGACGGTGGGCCAACGGCTTGATACGGACACAGCCAGCAAGGGAGTGGCGCTTGGTTCCTTGGTGGTGCTGGGTTGCACGCCGACAATGATGAAGGTTGAGCGGAGGCTGTGTGGCTTTGTTGTAGGCTGCAACAACTGTGGGGGAGGTGGATGAGCAAGGCAGCGGACTGGTTTTTTGGAGAAGTGGAGCCCGGAGAAGATGAGGATAAGTTAATGCCAAGGAGTTGCAGGCTGCAACTCCAAAAACATGGTGAGGGTGAGGACGACTTGGCTGTTTTGGAGAGAGAGAGAGAGAGATGAGAGAATGAGATGGAGAGATGGGGTGAGACGTGGGGAGAAGAAGAGAGAGAGGGAATCCCCCTCTTTCTTTTCTTTATATCTTCATCTCTTAGGGTTTGGTCCCTATCTTGCCCTCTTCTCCTATTTTGAGACCATTTTGCCTTTCCTCTTTTTCCTTTCTTCTTTTCTTCTTATATGGGTTCCTTTAGGGTTTTGGGGGAAAACATGGGTATGAGCACATTTGAGTGAACTTTTCCCCTATTAGTTAGTGGACCCCACCTTCATCCATGCATCTTTTTCAATGATTCTGCATATGTATGACAGCCCATGCTCCTTAGTTGTTTGAATTAATCCCGCAATCTATTTTCTGTCTTCATTTCCAATATCACTGATAATCTTTGTCCACCATGCATGCTGGTCCACCATCGTGATCACATGTCTTCATGGCTCACCTCTATCGTGGCCCTGTCTCGGTTCACTATATTGGTTCACTCTTAGGCTTATCGGCCTTCTAATCTCTATTTTCACTCTATAGGCAAGCATTGGTTTGGTAACTCTTTGTCGTCTCTATCTTGTCAAATATTTTGGTGGTCCATCCTTGCAAATCACATCAGTTCGTTAGCTCGAGATCAAATATCATTCTTTGTAATCAAACCGTTGATTTCTTGATCAATCGGTCCACCTCTTTGATAGCACCGTGTTCCTCATTTGGATTAACACCCAGCCATGTAGAAATTAGTGTGGAGCCCTTTTAGCAATATTGATCATATTTGCCTCAACCATGTCTGATTCTTCATGTTCTGGCTAATTGTTGACTTGGTCAACATTTGGCTTGTGGTCCACTGACTCGACCAATGCTTCCCAGATCTTGGGAAATTTTCTAATTGGATCCCTGGAACTCAAGTGCAACACCAACTTGATTATTTGCATGGAGACTTCCTACGATCATCTTTATCTTGGTTCACGGATCAGTTGGCTCATTGGTTCTTTGTCCAGCTTTGCTATCCTCTAGCCTGGCCCGTACTGACCCATATCTTCTTGTCATAGGTTGCTAGCTCTTTAAGCTTTGATAGCGGTTTCTATGGTCGATTGTGGGCCTGCCTTTCATCAGACTCATCCGATTGGTGTTCCTAAAACAGAAAAAGCGCGTAATGAGTCTTAATCAAAATGGCTTAGTATTTAGACTTCTGAGAATATGTTTAAGTCATGCAAATATACCGTTTTGTCCAGAAAAGTGTGTTCTACGTAATGAAGAAAACTCTTATGTAGAAAATGGACAATTATGACAGTTTTACGTAGGAGAGTGTGATAATGCTCAGAGGACAATATTAGAAAATACGCATTTTTAAGTGAATATCAGGTTACGTCAGGTTGAGAGTGTAATACCCTGCACTTTGAATAAGAGAATTCCAGTCAATATATAACTTAAAGTATTATCATGGATCAATTAGAGTAATTAGGACTTTCTGAGAGCAATTTTGATTAATCTTGACTATTCCTGACTAGTAGCTAATGATTAGAGACATTTAAGACCCTTTGGAAAAAAATTAAAATTTTTTAGGGTTTTGAGGAATTTGGGTGGGACCCACCTAGACTTAGTGGGATCAACTATTCTAGATTCACCTTTAAATCTATAATTGTGCTATATAATGTGAAAATTTATTTTATGGGCCAATTGATTAGATCATGGTTAGATCATATAAAATATTTAAAATCAATGGGTATTATGAAATGTGTATACTTAAATACATAATATGTACTTAATTTGATAATATGTATGACACACACACTACACATAATCTTTTAGGAATTAGTGACATGGAAATGAGAAGATACATAATTTAATATAAATGTCTAGTTGGCAAGACATATAGGTAATTATATTAATTAATTAACAAAAGTCATAATTTGAAACTCACATTTTGGTAACTTTTGAAAATCGTTGACTTTTCAAAGATCTCTTTCCCTCCCATATTGCCAAAACGTGCAAGGCCATTTTTAGCTCAAATTAAGCAACTTATTAATTGAAACAAGAATAGAAAGTTTGGTACGAGAATTTGATTAATTAGCAAGTGTTCTAGATAGTTCCATTAATTAGAAACTTATTAAATACATAATTAGCAACATTTCCTATATGCCATTGAAGGACCTCTACTAACATAAACCCTTAACCTACACCCTTTGCTATCATGAAGCTAATTTACATCTATAAATACATACCCATAAGGCTAGACGTCCCACACTATTCCTACCCTTGGAGAACCTCTCCAAAATTCTCCCCAAGCTCCCCTTTGCTCTAATAACCATACACCTTGCACCTTAGTCGTTCCACCCTTTTGGGCTCACTAAAGTGTTGTCCAAAGCCCTCTAAAAATGCTCATCACTTGGCCAAAACGTCTAACACTTTCGCTCAACTCATTGGATCCTTTGCACCTCTTCGAGAGCTTGAAAGAAGAAGAAGACTACCACTCAAGTTTGATCAAGTAGGATTTCCTCCCCCTATTCTTTCATGGATGTTTTTTTTTATAAACTTATGAATATATTTAACTTTGCCTTCCATTTCTTTCTAGTTGAAAATTACATATCTTTTTTTAAAGAAGTTGAATGCTTATTTGCAAAAGCATGTTGATATTCGCTTAAAGTGTGTATTTTCCACTATTATCCTCTAAGCGTTATCACATTCTCCTACGTAAAATTGCTCTATTTATCTACTTTTTTACGTAAGAGTTTCTTCTCTTGCGTAGAACACATTTTTCTGGACGAAATAGTATATTTGCATGCATTAAACATATTTTCAGAAGTCTAGATATTAAGCCGTTCTGATTAAGTCTCAATATGTGCTTCTTCTGTCGCAGGAAACCCCGATTGGATGATTCTCGAGACTTGCGGACCCACATCGATCATGAAAGCCCATTATTAAAGCTTAAAGAGCCCACAGGCTACTGGTGAAGCATGAGGAGGGACACGGTGAAGACTAGGGTTCCAGACCCCTCAGCCAGTGCCTTTCTCTCCATTTTCTGATATTTTCTCTCTCATCCCCCTAATTCTCTTCTCTCTCTAAAATCCTAATTTTCTCTCTACTAACTCTAACTAACTCTCTCTCCTTACTCTTACATTTTCTCTCTCTAACCCTAATACGGCGCACAACCCGCATTACATGCCACGTAGTGCGTTCTTAGCAGATGTTGACCGAAAGAATGTTTAGTCAATCACTAGGTGGACTTATAGACCAGAATAAATTTGATTAGTGATTTCTGAGCGTTGGATTAATTAAGGCATTTCTTTAGGTTGATCTCAACCGTAGAAAATTGAGCAATATTTGGGCGCAAAGATCCAATGGTCATAAATCACTACGCAAGCTTTTTTTCCTACCTAGGGACCGACCAACATCTAGACGATCAGCCTCTAAAAAGGTGCCACGGGCGTCTATTGAAGGTTGTGCGTCACGACCTTGCAAAAAAAAATAATTAATAATAATAATAATAAAAATTTAGAAACCGTGAGTTTCCAAAAGAGAAACCCATGGTTTATCTATTTGAGAAGTTCCTTCCCTTTGGTTTCCTCCCCCTTCTCTTCTTCCTTTTCTTCTTTCTTCTCCTTCTTCATCCCTCTTCTCCGGTGGGCTGGTGGAGCACCCTCCTCTTCTTCTTATTCTTCTTATTCTTCTTCTGGTAAGCAACATCGGCAACACACCGACCCTTCATCTTCTCTAAATCACCGCCAGAGTTGCAGGTCTGCAACTCCGGCCGAAATTGGTTCAACAACCAGCCTTCTCTTATTGTCGATCTTCAAGACCGCCTGAAACTCTAGAGGACCCTCTCCTTTCCTCTCCTCTCTTGCTGCTCCTCCTAAACAGCAAGGTTGCACCACCTATTGCTGCAACTCCGGTGAGCACCGATGCTCCCAACTTGAAGCCTCACCGAACCAGAACCTACTGGTTCTCCCTTCTTTGGGCGGCAAACACCACCACGATTTCTTCCTTACGGTTATAAGGTCTGAAACTCCGGTCACCATGAAATCTGGCCAGCAAACGACCACCACAAAACGCTGTCACCATCTACTTCACATTGGATTCAACTTGCATGCACTCCCTCTTCATCATTCTCTGACTTCATGACCAATCAAGGTAGGTTTTTGAGGTAATTTCCTCTCTTCTCTCCACCACTCTTTTTTCTCTCTAGGATTTAGAACTTTCTCTTTCTATTTCCTATTTTCTCTCTCTAGTTCTTCACTCTTTTCTATTTCTTTCTCTCTCTAGTTATTCTTTTCTCTTACTTTCTCTCTCTAAAACTCTATTTCTCTCTCTAATGTTCATTTTCTCTCTCTACCTCCCATCTTCTCTCTCTACCCTAATCTCTCTTAATGCTTTCTAGTTTAGTTATTTTTATCTGATTTTCACTATAAGAGACAAGTTCAATTAAATAAATATGATTTAAGTATGATTGTGTTACATTCTCTGTAATTTCCCCGTCTTTAGTGTGCTAATCCGACTAATCCCGAGCGTGGATTGACATCCGACACGAAGCCCTGTACAACTTATTTTTACAAGAATTGAATCGAAAAAGATAAAAATTGTGTTGGAATTAGGGTTTCCGATCCGACGACACGGAAAAACTCTAGTTTCACATGTTAGATAATATATATAGTGGATTTTTGCATGTATCTATTATGGTAAATCTCTTGTGTTTTTATCACCCCTATGGTTGTTGGAACGATGTTGAGCAAATGGCAATGGGTTTGGCTTTCTATGTGGCGCGCCGACTCCTTGGAGTATTTGACCCAAATAATGGGCCATACCCCTAAAGATAATGAAACAATGAAGGAAGAGTACCCTAAGATGGAAGTCCCCAAACCCCCCTGGATCCTTGTGGCAGAGATTATTCTATGTGATAAATCGTGGACCATGTGTGCTCATGAAGTGTCATCATTCATTTGAAGTTAAACTGGCCAGATTAAATGATTGAAATTCTCTACTTGTTCTTTTGAAATATTGCATAAAATATTTTCATATGGATTTTTCACTCATCACCTTGATTGTGTGGGTGGTGAGGCATACCTGAGGCATACCTATTGGGCTTCATAGCTCATCCTATTAACCAGGTGCAGACAGCATTGAAGAAATGGACGTTTGATGATAAGTGGCTTGTCGAGGATGAAGATCACCCTCCCAAAGCTTAATTCTTGGATTTTAATCATAATTAGTTTTGAATTTTAACATTGAGAATGTAATAAGTTCATTGAACATTGTTAGTTTTAAATGTTGAATAATTCTAATTTTGGGCAGGATGGACTTTTTTCCCTTGAACGCACTATTCTAGCTTGCTGGATTTTCTGAGGTACCTGTAGTGTTCAGATCATCGACGGAGTTAGGTGCATCATTTTTGAACGATTCCAAATCCATGATTTCCTGACTCCTTGGGGAAATCCTGGACCACAATTCAGCCAGATCCAATGACTATAACTCATTGGGTCAATATTTTAAGTTAGACTTTATGAATCTATTTTTTAGTAAAATTTTTGAACACCTGTGTATTTTTAGTTGGGAATCTGACCTTTGGGGTAAAAGATGAATTCAAGCCCTTGAATTTAGCTTCACAACCGAATTGGAATTGAAGAATTTTGAGTTTTCTATTGAAATATATGGTCGTTTTGCCGTAGGACGTCGAATCTGGCTAGAATGTGTGCCACGTGTTATAACCTTTGTAACTCTCGATTTTTCTCATGTACATACCTTGTGTCTTCACTTTCGATATCTCAGTGACGACTTTATAGATTAGAGGTCCGTGCCCCAAATCTGGAACTCCCATTAAAGTATAGGACTTGGATAATGAAATAATATCGGATTAGCCTCATGATTCTTAACCTATGCTTTACTCTTTTGTCCTCACTAAATTGTAAATTGTAAACTTTTGTTATATCCAATATCATGGATGATAAGTCAGAATCAATGAATATCTTGTAAAATGAACATTTATGTGTGTAGATGGCAATTATCCGACATACCGCTAGGAAGCAAGTCAAGTCCCCCGTTAAGAAAACCTTAGCCAAAAAGGGAACATTAGAAATCATAATTTATATGCCACTTATTGCAACAATTCCATTAAACACCATACCAATGGTTACTCCCGTTCCTACTCCCTCAAATACTACTAGTTCCATGCCTATTCCTTCCGATATAGCAAGTTTCTATAGCAGAGCCTCAATGAATCAACCCGGCGTAGATGCAGACTCTGCCAAGAGTGTCGGGCGGGGCAGGGATGGGAATTGGTCGATGGCTTACTTAATACTGTGGATTCTTTTGGGAGCATTTAAATAGGCTCAATATGTTAAAAGGATCTATGTTGTCGATGACGTTTCTTAATCAAGTGATTCATTAATAAAGATATTTTCAATTACACTCTGATATTCGCTTAAAAATGCTTATTTTAAGTCATTATCCTTTTAGCGATGTCACATTCTCCTACTTAAAACTTATCTTTTCATCGATTTTTCCTCGTAAAAGTTTCTTCCATTGTGTAGAACACATTCTTTAGACAAAAATTGACTATTTGTATGAAATATACGCATTTCAGATAGTCTAGTATCAAGCCGTTTTAGTTGAATCTTATTATACACTTTTACTCTCGCAGGAAACTCGATCGGACGATTCTTGAGGCTGACGGGCCCACGATCAACCACAGAAGACCTCTATCAAAGCTTAAAGAGCCAATAGGCTAGGATAAGAAGATAGAAGCCAAGTACGGGCAAAGTCAGAGGATCGCAGAACTGTTCTAAAGAACTAAGAGAGCAGAAGAGCTGAAGAACCAAGAGAAGGACCAAGGTGTTAAAATCTACACCAATTGACATCAAAAGCTAGCTTGCTTAATTGGTGAAGCTCATGAAGAAGAAAGTAGAAGACTAGGGTTCAAGACCCTCCGCTAGTTTTATTTTATCTTTATTTTATATTATTTTCTCTCTCATCTCTCCTAATTCTCTCTCCTTTCTCGCTATCTCTCTAAACTCTTTACATCTGACCCTTATATCATCTCATCCTACCAGTAGATCCTATGATCGTCCATCTACCATCTGATCAACCATCCTATCATCTTGATCATCATTAATCTCTTCGCCGATAAAATCCCAACCATCCATCTTCACTTCATAATGATCTAACGGCCTCATCGCCATCTTCCAATATCATCACAAACCTCTCATCCGTTACTTTGTGCCCAACATCATATATCTATCTCATAGCACAATGAGCCCACTTTCCCTCAAGCCCGCTATCTGCCAGCCCACTAGTCGGCCCGTTGCTTACTCAGTGAAGGCCCACCTATTCTTTGGTCCATTATCATGTCGACCCACTGGCCGACATATGGCATGTTCAATATTGACCCACGGGCCCATTATCTTATTGGCCTAGTGATCATTACCCTCTGGCCCAAGGCCCATGACCCATGGGCCCCCATGTCAAAAGACCCAAGCCCAGCCACAACACTTTGATAGGCCAAGAGAGAATCGGTCTTACTTGACCGATTCCTCTCCCCCATTTCTCTCTCCTAGTCACTAGAAACCCAATGGTTTCTAAAGAGAGAATTTTTTCTCTCTTATCTCTCTCTCATTATATAGAAGATGTCTACGACATCTTCATTCCTTGGTTCCCTCCCCCTTCCTATACCTAAAACTCTCTTAGGTTACCCTACGATCGAACTTGCTGCACTCGTCCTCCAATGCTCCACAATCTGAATGGTACCTGCTGGTGCGTTTCCTTCATCGGTAATTGAAACTAGGGTTTTTCTGTGTCATTGGATCGAAAACCCTAATTCCAACAAAATTTATATCTTTTCGGTTCACTTATCTTGTAAAATATAGAGATTTGTATAGGAATTCGTGTCGGAGGTCGATCCGCACTCAGATTAGTCAGGTTAGCGCAAAAGAGAATGGTATCTAACAGAACTTTCAAGAGAATGTGGAGAGTGAGAATGGTGAGAAATCAGGGTTTAAAACATTCTTCCATGTTTAGAGATTCATTATGACTATTCAACAATAAAGAACAACTAATCCATAAAATCACGAAAGAACTGATAAAACAAACTTTATTCATTAAATTAAAAATGTCAAATTACCATAAACGAAATTACATTGCAATGAACTAACTAGAAATCAATTTTAGAGAGGGAAACTAACAAAGGGAGAAAGAGAGAGAATAGGTAGAGAGAGAAAGAGAGCATGAGTTGAAGAGAGAAACTAAAGAGAGGTAGAGAGATATTAAGTCTCTAGATAGAGAAAGTGAAACTTAAGAGAGAGAAAGTAATGAAGAGAGGGAGAGAGATGAAGACTCACCATTAAAACTTACCTAGAATGGGATCGACCTAAGGAGATGGGGGATGAAGGCTTGTTGCATGGTAGAGTGGAGGTACGCGGCTGAACTGTGGGGTGGATCATGCCATTAAAGAGGAACCTGTGAGATGTAGAAGGAAGAGTTCCAGCCCGACTGGAGAATAAGTGGGCAGCAAGGGTGTGGCTGCATGCAGTGCAACTATTTTGGTGGTGGAGAAGGGAGATCACTGGTATAAAAGAAGGATGGAGTAGCCGTGAAGTGCAGGAGATGTAGTTGTTGCCGGTGAAAGGTGCAGCTGTGTGCACTAAAGTAAATCGTAGTGTGCGCCCCGCGGTGATGCAACCAAGTTCTGGCTGATGGAAGAGGAAGAGGAGTTGCAGATTCTGAAACGGTTTTGTCTCATGAGAGAAGAGGCCTGCACGTGAGGGTAACCCAGCGGCTTGAAGGGAGATTGGAGTGATAAGTGAGTTGCAGGTGCAGGTGCAGCAACTCCAAGAGGTGGTGATAGCGGCAAGCAGCAGTAGCTCAGCGGAGACGAAGTTAACGTGTTGGCGTGAAGTGAGATGCTGTGCTAATCTAGAGAGAATGGTGAGGGGCGGCTTACTGGGTTCGTTTATCTTTTTTTTTTAAGAGAGATGGCTTGGGGGAGAAGAGAATGAGACTGCAGGAGACGAACCAGTCCGGCCAAGAAAGTGGCCAGAGTTGATGGCTGGGCGATTGAGTTCGTGATGTTCAGATAGTGGAGTTGAGGGGCGGCAACCAGTGGTTGTGAGCACGACAGGGTGGAGATTAGCCTCTGGAGGAGTTGCAGCAGGTCGTTCTTGCTGGATCGGCCAACAAGAACAGTTGGAGAGGGAGAAGAAGAAGAAGAAGAAGAAGAAGAAGAAGGAGAAGGAAGAGGAGAAGAGAATGAGATCTTTTTTTTTCTTTCTTTTGAATGAAGAAAATAGGGATCCTCTAAAACGTGGAAGAGAGTGGTTATTTATGGATTAGGGTTAGGTGGGTTAGGGTGTTGTTTGGTTGCCAAGCGAAAGAAAAATGCATTTTTCTCTTGGGAAAATACAACTAGGCTTAGTAAAAGGGTAATAATAAGTTTGTATAATTTTTTACCAAGCCATTTAAGCCTGGATAATTTTCCCCACTGAGCCCGGAATTAATTTCCTGTCTAAATACATGAGAATTTGTTTCCTTCCAAAACAATGCATTTTTTTTATCTCCTCAATGATTGAACTATGTGTTCTCGGTTGCACTTAATCAACCATTTGAGGAATTTCTCATAATCGTTTGAACAATCAAACACACCCTAAGATTTGTGAGAACAATGGAGATCGGATGGGTGATTGGACGAACGATCAGATGATTAGATGTCGATCGAAGGCTAGGAGTGGTTGATCCGAGGATCAGATGGTGGGATATGATGACCTAGATGTTACAGTTTAAAAAATGGAGAAGTTAGAGAGAAGAGAGAGAAAATTAGGATTTAGAGAGAGGAGAGAGAAAATGTTAGAAAATGGAGAGAAAAGCACTGGCAGAGGGTTTGGAACCTAGGTCTTCAATCTATCCTTCAGTTGAGCTTCACTAATAGAGCATGACAACATCTCTTGTCATTTCATGTCGCTTTAAAGGCTTTAGCCCATCTCTTGGTCATCAGCTCTCCCGCTCTCGTTGTTCTTTGGGCCGGCTCTTCGATCCCCTTGTTCAGCCCGTACTTGGCCCATATCTTCTAATCATAGCCTATTGGCTCTTTAAGCTCTGATAATAGCTTCCATGATCGATGTGGACCCGCAAGTCTTGAGAATCGTCTAATCGGGGTTTATTGCGATAGAAGAAGCGCGTAATGAGACTTAATCAGAACCACTTAATATCTAGACTTCTAAATATGTGTTTAATGCATGTAAATATACCATTTTGTCCAGAAAAGTTTGTTTTACGCAACAGAAGAGACTTACGTAGAAAAGTGGATAAATAGAGCAGTTTTACGTAGGAGAGTGCGATAACGCTAAAAGGATAATTGCTTAAAATAAGCACTTTTGAGTGAATATCAGTAGGCACGTCGGCGTTAATGGAGTTTGGTGGCACTTGTGTGATGATGGCACAGCTTGAAGAAGATGAGGTTTCTAGTGGCAGCAGGTACATCCAGCTAGGAGGAAGAATTGCAGAGCGTTACTGATATTCGCTTAAAAGTACTTATTTTAAGCCATTATCCGTTAGCGTTATCGCACTCTCCTACGTAAAACTTCCCTATTTGTCCGCTTTTCTACGTAAGAGTCTCTTTCATTGCGTAGAACACATTTTTCTAGACAAAATGGTATATTTATATGCATTAAACACATATTTAGAAGTCTAGATATTAAGTGGTTCTGATTAAGTCTCATTACGCGCTTCTTCTATCGCAATAAACCCCGATTAGACGATTCTCGAGACTTGCGGGTCCACATCGATCATGGAAGCTATTATCATAGCTTAAAGAGCCAATAGGCTATGATTAGAAGATATGGGCCAAGTACGGGCTGAACAAGGGGATCGAAGAGCCGGCCCAAAGAACAACGAGAGCGGGAGAGCTGATGACCAAGAGATGGGCTAAAGCCTTTAAAGCGACATGAAATGACAAGAGATGTTGTCATGCTCTATTAGTGAAGCTCAACTGAAGGATAGATTGAAGACCTAGGTTCCAAACCCTCTGCCAGTGCTTTTCTCTCCATTTTCTAACATTTTCTCTCTCATCCCCCTTAATTCTCTCTCTTCTCTCTAAATCCTAATTTTCTCTCTCTTCTCTCTAACTTCTCCATTTTTTAAACTGTAACATCTAGGTCATCATATCCCACCATCTGATCCTCGGATCAACCACTCCTAGCCTTCGATCGACATCTAATCATCTGATCGTTCGTCCAATCACCCATCCGATCTCCATTCTTCTCACAAATCTTAGGGTGTGTTTGATTGTTCAAACGATTATGAGAAATTCCTCAAATGGTTGATTAAGTGCAACCGAGAACACATAGTTCAATCATTGAGGAGATAAAAAAAATGCATTGTTTTGGAAGGAAACAAATTCTCATGTATTTAGACAGGAAATTAATTCCGGGCTCAGTGGGGAAAATTATCCAGGCTTAAATGGCTTGGTAAAAAATTATACAAACTTATTATTACCCTTTTACTAAGCCTAGTTGTATTTTCCCAAGAGAAAAATGCATTTTTCTTTCGCTTGGCAACCAAACAACACCCTAACCCACCTAACCCTAATCCATAAATAACCACTCTCTTCCACGTTTTAGAGGATCCCTATTTTCTTCATTCAAAAGAAAGAAAAAAAAAGATCTCATTCTCTTCTCCTCTTCCTTCTCCTTCTTCTTCTTCTTCTTCTTCTCCCTCTCCAACTGTTCTTGTTGGCCGATCCAGCAAGAACGACCTGCTGCAACGCCTCCAGAGGCTAATCTCCACCCTGTCGTGCTCACAACCACTGGTTGCCGCCCCTCAACTCCACTATCTGAACATCACGAACTCAATCGCCCAGCCATCAACTCTGGCCACTTTCTTGGCCGGACTGGTTCGTCTCCTGCAGTCTCATTCTCATTCTCTTCTCCCCCAAGGACTACCAATCAAGCATTGACGTGGATGCCTAGCTAAGGACCGTGCTCTCCTGCAACAAAACACAGAAGGGTTGGAGATGAAATACCCAAAAGGTGATCAAGAAAGAAGGCGGTTTGCATTGATGCATGAAGGAGATTTAGACACACGGGAACACTATCTGAACAAAGCTCGGGACCCGAGATATGTTAAGCCCCATGATCAATCACGAGAATCCAACAACTCAGGCCCAAAGCAACATATGAGCGGGATGTTTCACACATAGAGCTGGACAACATAAAGAAAGATACATGGTGTTGGGCCAATGGGCCAGATCGACAATTTTACATTAGATTCTCATCCCATTTAATAAAATAGAAAGTTTTGAAGGGAGAAAGGTCATCTAACGGTTTAAAAGCAATTGTTAGACGTTGGAGAAATGGAATGGTGAGGATCGACACTAGAAAATGAGCCAAGACAATAGATGTTGAAGGAATAGGTGGGCACCATACAATAAGGGACGGTATAGCATCCTCAGTTTTTGGCAAAGGGAAGCATATTTGCAACACGTTGAGAGAAGAGAGGGCTGACATGGCAGCAAGGGGTAGTATGGGAAGTTGCAGGACTTCCCTACATATAACAAGAGAAAACTCTACTTTAGGGATCTCTCTCTTCACGCTCAACTCTCCCTCTTGACTGGCTCCCTCTCTCTCCCCCATCATCTTCACCCACGTTCTACCCATCTCCATCTGTTGTTCTCCACTGCCCCTACATCTCTCTCAAAGATTGGCATAGCTGGGTGAACCAACAAGCACCTCCTTCACTCGTATTTCTGGTGAGACCTGCAAGTTCATGGCCTGCAACTCTTGCAGGCAGTTGTCTTGTCTTCCACCACCCTTCCACCTGTGCTGCCATTAATGCCTCTTGCAAACACCTGCAACTCCCTAACGCCCAGCCTGCAGAACACCACGCACCACCTCGAGTTGTAGGTCCGCCTGCGACCTCTCCATCACCACTGGATCCCCATCTCCTTGCAGTGTCACAAGCCCCTTGTGGCTGTCTACCATCCCAACTATGCTGCGAACTCTCCTCTCCATTGCCGCTCTCCAAGTTTTCGAAAAGAAGCTCCAACAGTCCTCTCATTCCTCCAACCGTTCTCTCCAAAAAGAAAAAAAGAGAAGAGATGAGGAAAGAAGAAGAACTGAGGAGGTTTGCCAACTGTCACCGTTGGAGTTGAAGGCTCTAAACCGTCACCAGCCCTTCTTGGTCACCTGCTACTGGAGCACCGCCCCCTTCATCCTCAACTCTACCGCCTCCACCACTAGCCGCCGGATCGCCCTCCTCCTAGCACCGCTCCTTCCATTCGCCACCACCAAAAACGCCTCCATTCTCTAGCAGCCACTCTCCTCCATCCTCCAACCAACGCAACGATCTACAGGTGGAGCGCCTCCACAACATTGCCCCTCCCTTACATCTGCAACACCGACAGTAACTAAGGGTGATTACCGTCCACTACTCTACAAAAAAAAAATCTAAGCCGTCATCCCCTCTAACTCTCTGCCTTCTTCTTTTCTTTGTTTAAAAAAAAGAAAAAAAAAAGAAAAGAGAAAAATGATAGAAGAGGAAGAAGAAAGAGGAGGGGCGGCACCAAAGGTGGAGCAACACTGTCCACAACACCTTCCATATTCTCCATCTCGTTGCTGCCCAAGAGAGGGACAGCAACACATGCCTGCAATAATTTCACCACCATGCTCACCCCTTTTAGCCGCAAGTGCACCACGTCCCAAACCTCCATAACCCGACCCTCCAAGGGTAAGTATGCAAGGTGATTTTACTTATCATTCTCTCTCTCTCTAAAACTCCCTAGTTTTCTCTCTCTAGAATCATAATTCTTCTTATGTTAGTTTTGAGTCTTCTTTTGTTTTTCCTTCAATGTAAATAGGTTATTTTAATTCAATAAAATCTAGTTTCTTTTGCGTTTTTGTTCCTAATCTCTCTTTTATTTAATAGTACTTTCGAATTTACTTTCTTATTAGTCTCTTTAATCAAGAATAGGTCTCCTAAAAAAATATATATCATGTTTTAATCTCGTAATCATCACTCTCACCTCTCCGTATTCTCTATGTTTTCTGATAAAAATCCGTCATTTTATGTTCATGGTTGCACGAACTAACCCCGAGTGCGGATCGACATCCGACATACTTTCCACTATGCGAAGAATTACTATTTTTATAGGAATTAAATCAGATTAATTACAAATGTGTTGATTCTAGGGTTTCCGTAACCAATGACGTGGAAAAACCCTACTTTCACCTGCTCCTCCTCTTCTTCACTAGTACCCAACCAGTCAGTTGATGCTCCTTCATGCACGCCTGCAACTTTACTAGAAGCACCGTTGCATTCATCTTCTCAGACCGAACCCCTGTTGCTGACCTGCAACCAGCGGTCCAAAGCTCCGCCACTAGCAAGATCTTCTTGTAACTCAACCATAGTGCATTCTTCACAGGCGAGCTGGAGCTCCTCTCCACGTCTCACATCAGGTTGTCTACGGTTGCATGCGTGACTGCAAACTCCTACCTCCATTTCCACAGCCTGGTCCACTAGCAAACCTACTCCACACCTGCCCGTGTCCATCTTCTTCATAGTTCACTTTGCTGCACAAGCACAGCCTACAACTAGTTTCTCCTACAATCATTTCATCACTAGCAACTATCCTCTGCCACCACAGTGCACCGTCCATCCTCTTCCTCCATCAAGGGTCAGCTCCCCTCCAAGTAAGAAACACCATCACGCTACCCATCTATTGGCTGATCTCGCCCAAGGTAGGTGCATGAGGTAGTTTCTATTTCTTCTCTTAGGTTTATCTCTCTACTTTTCCTTTTTTTTCCTTTCTTCCCTCATACTCTCTCTAAAGTCTTTCTTACCACTTTCTCTATTTCTCTCTCATTCCTATACTTTCTCTCTCTAGGAATTCTTATCTCTAATTTTCTCTCTAGTTCTTTCTATCTCATCACATAGTTTCTCTCCCTAGAACTCATCTCTCTTTAATTTGTACTTTTTCTCTTTAGCCCATTATTGCTTTCTCTCTCTACTTGTTTCTCTTTCTACTTTTGTCTCTCTCTTAATCTAAATGTTGCTTTCTAGAATAAGTTTAATTTCAGTAGTTTAAATTGTTAAATGCAAGTCATATTTGAATAGTGATTAATAAAGTTTGTTAATTTTGTTTTGCATCTTGTTATTTGATTTGTCAGATTTTGTTTCATTAGTTTTGATAACCTTCGTCTCCAAAAATATGTTTTGAAATCAATCACATCACCATTCTCACCCTTCCATCCATTTCTTTAAGCACTTTTTCGGTTCATAATTGGCTTTTAATTGCACTAATCCCTAACTCGAGTGCGGATCGACATCCGACACGAGCCACTGTACAACCCTGTGATTTTTACAGGATTTGAGTGAACAAAGAATCGAATATTTACAAATATTATTGAAATCTAGGGTTTTCGATCCGACAACACGGAAAAAACCCAAAAATCACACTCATATTGTATGATTTATTATATTTATTCTTGTCCTATCTCATGTACCTACCTCGGGTTCTCTGGGTCGACTCAGTGGATTTCGAGTCATGGATCCCGGATCGGGGCGTGACAGAGAGCCAATATCAAATCTTGTTAAATCCTTTACATGAATTTGAACTCTCATTTTAAAATAGATAGTAAATGGGTATCCTTGTAAATATTTCAGCGAGAGCTTTCTATTGGTACCATTTTAACTGCAAATCAACTTATGTATTGGAAATTATGAATGTTTTTTTCAAAATATATGGAAAGCACACCACGTTCATCTATTAGATGAAATTTAGATAAAATGACTATTTTACCTATTTGATAAATTATGTAACAAATTTAATTTTACACGATTATATTTGTAGTTTCTTAAGAAGTAGGGTTACAATTGGAGCCAAAACTTCTCACAGACGGTGCCAAAAGATGTAGGGGTAAAATCTAATATCTTACCTACACACACCATGAGGAAGCCCATTCTTGTATCGAGATGATATCAACTATAAATACTTGAGTGGAGCTGGATGAGTTCATTGTGGCAACTTTGCAGATTTAGCTAGGATAAAAGCTCTTCCTGAGATGAAGTTAGCTATAGAGGGCTTGTTGAGCTTGAAGACTGTAAAGAATAATTTCTTATTCTAGTTTTGACAAAGATTTTGTATGACATAAATATTCTTGTAACCGTTTCTACGAGCACTAATGTAGCTTCGAAGTTATCGTGGTAAGCATTCTTCGCCGACTACATGAAGACTAAAAGACGAAGATTGCAAGAATCAGACGGTTGACGACATGAGTCATCTGAGCAACTACTTCTCGCATGTTAAAGATCGTGTACGCTCGCATAGGAAGGTAAGAGACTTAGTGACTATAGAAATATGATAATAAAATCTAATTAATGGTTACACTAAGTCAAAGGACTAACCCTAGTCATTCCGTGCAAAGAGAAGTTAAAATATTGACTAAGGAAAGTCCAATGGATTGGATTGTGAGAACCAATTGATTGGACTCTATGGGACAAAAACTTCCCAGAGTATAATCGATTGGAGTCTTCTCTATAATCGATTGGACCAAGTCTAATCAATTGGACTATGAGAACAAATCGATTGGACCATACAGGATAGAACTTCCAAAGTACCTAATCGATTGGACTCTGAGTACAATCGATTGCTTTTACGAACAAAAACCCATCCATACAGTACAATCGAAAGGACTCCAGTCCAATCGATTGGACCAAGTGTACAATCGATTGGACTTCGTAGAAAGTGTCAATTTCAGATCTGGTTTTTGTGGTCCCTTATTCCCATGACTTGCACCACTTAAGGGTTCCATATTCTTATAAATAGAGCACTCTTACTGACCATTATTTAGGGTATAAAAATCGAAAGGTGCGTCGGCAAAGCAATAGTGGTGGAGGAGCAGCAGCTCATGGTGGTGGAGCAGTAGCTGCGCATGGCGGTGGAGCAACAATGGCAGCGCAAGGCAGACGACCACCAAGGGTGGACGGCCAAGAAGAGGGGAGGGATTTAGGGCATTCGCGGGAACAAAAAGGGAGAGAATGAAAAAATCGAGCAGATTTTTATTTATTTATACCAGATAATTAGTGATGGCCACCTGACCGTCGCTAAAAGCCGTTTATAGCAAGAGATGGTTAGAAGCTGACCGTCGCTATAAGATCCATAGTTTCCCACCAAAAGTTCCTGGGAATATTTACATGGACTTTTAGCGACAGTTAGATACCTGGCTGTCGTTGTAACTCAATATAGCGATGGTTTTTATCTGGCCGTCACTAGACGTCCGTTGGTAAATCCATATTTTCTTGCAGTGCGCGAGACTAATTATTTCAGAACAGGACCCAAAAAGACTCGGGACAGGACCTGAAACCTAAGTATATAATAGGTTCCAGTTCTTGTTAGACTAGTACCCAGATCGAACCAGAACCAAAAGCAATAAGACTCGAATCTACGTATGTAGTAGTGCTAAAGCTAACCTCTCTGATTATGTAGGACACATGGAGGACATGCATGGACGTTTGTTGGTTCTCACGCGATTTAGGATATTTTCGTATAATCAGGTGCCCACATTATTGCGCACATATATCCTTCTGAAAATCCGGAATTACGTACATTATAGATCACATGGCTAGAATGATCTTAGTGGGAGATCTAGCTCCATTCATTTGTTGTCATCGTAGTACTGCATGAAGCAGACAAAGGTGCACGTACATGCAAAATGATAGGCCCGACAAACTTTGACGGGTATGCATGGTTATGATCGTCCAACCAGTCAATGTTTGGGATCAGGAGATCTATGAGCGCTAGGTATGGGTGAGTCCACGTAAGTGTTGCTGTACGGATATTCCAAACAAAAGTCCCACGTTGTGTCTTCACATGGCAGACGCATTGAAGGACGGTGTCTTACTCCTTGGCCTCTTCTGGAGGAATAACACGAGAAATGCATGGAAAATAAACCACGCACGTGATAAATCTTAATAAATTTAGAAAAAAAAAGTGTTTTGAATCCATCGAAAGCCTGCAACGAGGGCTGCGCTCCACTTTGTCCTCGGCGTTCTTTACTAAGCTCTCTCTGCAGATATGTGATGATCTCATGATCATTTCTCTGCTCGCAAGTTTGAGTTTCTTCTCTCGGCAGCTGGAATTGGAGGACGGGGGGTAGATCTTGAACCAAGTAAGCATTTTCTCTCTTAATTTCCATCTCTAGAGTCTCAACCTGTGATCTCTCATTCCTTTCCTTGAATTAAGGGCTTGAACTATGAAATATACATAGAGAGGTTAATACCTGACAGATCGATTTTATAGTTTTCACATGTGGGGGGAGCATGAATGAGATTGGCTTTCCCCTTATGAACCTATGTACCAAAAATCAGCCAGATTAGTGATCTCTAGCAATTCTAAATTACTCGAACCAAAGGTTAAAAATCACCCCATAAAAAATGCTTGAATCCAATGGCTATAGATGATCACCGATCAGGCTGATTGTTGGTGTGTAGGTCCATCAAGGGTCAGTGGCCGGGTCTGAAAAGGGTGTGCCCCGTGGTGCATTTTATGCTCCCACGGCTCCATAGGTTTCAACAAGTTCGATATTGGCATTCTCATCCGGACCCATTTACCCATGGATACTTGGCCCTCCCCTTGGTGGACATAAACACCAATGATCAGTCAGATTAGTCATTTACTTCCGATTTGATTGGATTACCTGCTAGAAAAATGTCTGATCCAACAGCTAGAAATATTAATTATCCATGAAAAATGCTCGAAACCATGGGCTAGATCGAAATCACCAATGAGGCGGGCCTAACGTCCATGGGTCAGTGGGCCTGATGTTCACATGGGTATCAAAGCTTTTCTCCTTATATCATGTGTGCCAGGACGTATGGCTAATCTCTTGTTTAAATGATGTATGAGATTATTTAGTTTTTCTCCTTATCATGTATGCCTAGCTTGTCAAAGTTTTGCTTGTTTATCATGCATGGAGATTATTTAGTCTGTGGAGCAGTTTTCCCTGTGAAGCTGCGGAGCACATAAGATGTGCCACCTGCCACTCTTTCGGATCCTGTGACTCATGAATGATTGTCCCACCACTTGATAGACCTACACACCAATTCAACAATCAGCCTTATCGATAATCTCTAGCAGTTGTATTTGAATTTTTTTTCTCATGGTGGTGATTTATAGCCATTGGATTTGAACATTTTTCATCAAGTGATGGACCAATCAGTCATGGGTCAGTGGGCCTGAAAGGTGGCCAGATGGCACATTTTTTGCATTCCAAAGCTTCACAGGGAAGAATGTTCCACGGACTTTGTGGAGCGCATAAAAATGTGCCAACTATAGCACACTCCTTAGATTGCCCACTAACCAGGAATGATTGGCTCACCACTTGATGGACCTACGTACTTGATAAAAAGCAGCCCGATTGGTGATCTCTAGCCATTAAATCTGAGTACTAACAGCTAAAAACCATCCCGTGAAATAGGTTCGAATCCGATGGCTAGATATCACTAACCAGGCTGATTGTTCGTGTGGTGGACCAATCATTCATGGGTCAGTGGGCCCGGAATAGTATGTTTTATACACCCCACAGCTCCACAAGGAAAAATGCTCCACAGAGCAAATCTTCTCCTTACAAATGGTTCAAACATTATAGGATCCATGGTGTTTGAACTCGTGAGCTACCTCATCAATACTTGGTAATATAAATGATATATGGATTAATCATTGGGTCGCTCTACGGGCACCCACATTGGACTAAAATGCCCCCTTTCAGTTTGGGCACCTCCACCCCTTTCTCCTTTGTTCTCTCTCTCTCTCTCTCTCTCTCTCTCTCTCTCTCTCTCTACAACGAAGGAGAAGAGGTGGGGTGCCCAAACTGAAGGAGGGGCATTTTGGTCCCATGCAGGTGCCCGGACGAATAGTGTGGGTGCCCATAGAGCGACCCTTAATCATTCTCTTTTTTTTATTTTAATTTTAATTTTATTTTTATTTTTATTTTTTATAAGTGGATTACTCATGTCTTGAGTACGGAGGAATTGAGAAAGAGAAATCAATTATCGCGCGTGTTACATTGCATTGCTTTGGTTTTGATAAGAAATTGATTTTATTGGATATTTTGGTGTATTCTCTATACTAACCCTAAGAGGGTTTATATTGAAAATTACGATGATGAGAGATAGAAAGAGAACAATTGATAAAATTAGGAAGTGACTAATCCTAAGCAATCTAACCTAATCAACACTTTCACAATGGGTGTAAAACACTTTCCCAATGGGTATAAAACCATTTTTCAATGAGTGTTGGAACACTTTCCTTATTACAATCCCCCTCAAGCTATTACGGACATCGAAGTAGGGATTGCCATAAAAGAATATCTTGGAAGAACTGATTTGGATCGATGAAGAAGAATATCACCGAAGAATTGATTTTGATAACAGACTTGATTGTTCAATGAATTACTTGCCGATAAGTGTTGCAAATAATGTGAGAAGGTAGAAATCAAAAAAATTATTTTAGTTTGGACATCAAAATAAGCCTCTTTGGGATTGAGAGGAAGTGGAGTGTCTCTCTCTTTTGTGCCTCATATGTCTCATGGATTATGGCTTAGATGAGTATATACAAGCCGTTTCTTTTCTCTCTTTTTCTTTTACCTTTCATTTCAGTTGCTAGAAAAAATTTCGAGAGTAGCATTAAAAATTTCACCAAAACACAGTACTTATGTGGTTCATCACCGGCCTCTTGCCGGCGACTATATCCACGGGCAAAAGGTCAATCACCAGCCAATCTTTCTTTATCAAATCACACATTACAGATGTTATAGACGTTACAAAGCATCCGAAGCTTCACTTGGCAGCTTCTCTTTACATATCTTTTCCATCTCTCTCTCTCTAAGCTTCTCTTTGTGCGACCCCCATAGTTCGACCTCCCAAAGAGGATCCCTTTTTCTTCTGCAAATTCTTATCTTTATAAGCTCTCCCCTCCACCACATGTCGACCCAAGAAGGTCTCTAGAGGTTTGGGGAGTGATCTAGTACTTCCAGTGTATTGGTCTTGATATATACATATTTACCATTTTTATGTATCTACAATGGTAAGGCTCATGGCAGACAGATTATCGTAGAACAAAGTTGTAGACTTTTGACATAAGTATCCCAACTCTCCAAGAGGTGGCTCAACTATAAAATGTTTGCTGTACTAGCTAGAGCCATGGCACATATAATTGGCCTCATCATCATTCAATTTATGTACTGATGATCACTTCTGTTTCTTACTACTTCATGCATCCAAAACATGTAAATTTCAAATATTTGACATTCTATTGAAAATGATGTATCTTTACTTGTGTGGCTTGCTGCTTTACAGAGAATCAAATTAACATAATAAGGGTCCTTGTAGCTTTTATAAACAACAGTGACATGTCTTGCGGCACTGTTGTTCCCAAGGATTCCATGAAGAAGACAGAAAACTCAAAATATGAGGCACAGAACAACGAAAACAACCAACTGGTTTCATTTTTTAACCATAAAACAGGCGAGATGTCTATAAGGAACATGTCTCAAACCATTGACTTGTTCAGAAAATATCTTCTCATAAAATCTCAAAACACCATGAGCAAAACAAACGAGGAAGAATCAGAAGCTATCAAGAGATCTCCACCCTGCTGTTTAGTACCACCCAAAGTAGGTAGTAATTTACCTCGACATCCTTCTTTTCTGGAGCAACGGATACTCGCTGAACTCAGGTAACTTGTTTTATCCCCCTTGGAACAAAATCCTGGCTCCGCCGCTGCTGTCCAACATTACCGTCTCGAACAATAAGTAATATTATTATCCACAGGGCCGATGCGGCACCACCAACTTTGTCGAACTATAAGTCTTCCAAGGCACAACTCACTATTTTCTACTCTGGGGCTATTCAAGTGTATGACAATGTTCCCATTGATAAGGTATGGAAATTTTCCTCCAATTGCAATTTTCAACATCATGTCAAGTTGCTATACAGTAGCTAGCTTATGGAAATACCATTTTAACTGTGAAAAAATATGTTTGGAAAAAAAAATATGCTTATCTAGTCTACTCTTAAACGCGGAAAAAACCCACATTTCGAAGAACGACAGGTAGGTCTGATCCTGGGTTAACTGTTCCTAATGCTTGAGATATGTTAGTGAACTAATTGAGCTATCATGGCATGCAGGCTCAAGCCATTATGCTCCTTGCTGGTAAAAGCTCTTTACCGAATTCTGAAGCCAAGATAAACCCAAAAGCACCCCTTCCTTGTGTGAGCTTACCATCCGTCTGTAACTTACAAGCAGGTGATCGATGTTTCTTTTTCATAATTATTCTTTGGTTTCCTTGAATCAAAATAAAAATACAATTGTACATATATATATGTTCTTCAGGGGCTTATCAAATAGTATTTGGATTTTATATTTATTTGATTATTATCACGAAAGAACGACATGTTCTCCAAAAAAAGATTTGAAAAGAGAAAGAAGAACAGTTTAAAGGAAAACATCTAAGGAAATCAATCTAAGACAGCTTGATTAAATCAAGATTGACTAGATTACCTTATTATCATGTCGTACTCTATAAACTTGGTCATAACAGCTGTTTGGTAGGTGAGAAAAAGAGTTCCAAGGGCGAATATTTAGTCAGACGAATATTTTATTTTAGCTAAATATTTGTGCTTGTCAATATTTAGCAACGTTTGGTATGTGTATTAGCTAGCTTACTTCATTTTCTTTCAATTCGTGTGGGTCCCATATATCAAAGTAAGTCAAATATGGGTTAGGTGAGTGTGGGACCCACATATTAGGTCACACGATCCTAATGGTCTCATTTTTATAATTTTTTTATATATTAAAAACTCACTTTTATTTAAAATAGTAATTTTCCCACGAGAAAAGCCCTACTAAATATTTAGCGCGGGCAAATGCGTGCCAAATATGTTCGGGCGAATATTAGCACGCACAAATATTTTATTTTCCAGCCACAGTGACCTACCAAACTGGCCTGGTACCGACTTCATTGTACGAGTGTAGATGACAGATAATATGTGATTACATGTCTACAATCAGTTGTTACATTTTTTAAATTGTTCAGTCGGCTAATTTTGATTAGGAAATTTATAACTGTAGCTGCTGGCTTTGGCAGGCCTTCCAATTGCAAGAAAGCATTCGTTACAGCGGTTTCTCGAGAAACGCCGTGAGAGGTAATTAAAATCTCCACAATAGTTTTCTTTAATTACTTGAAAATTTATAGAACTCTTCAAAACAACCTTTATGTTAATGCTTGCTAATCACATAATAATGAGTTTTAATTTATTTTTATTTTTCTAAAATGGAGTCAAATATTTTACAGACTTAGGTCAATTTTGTTGGATTATTGATCAAAAAATCCTTCTTAATTTTCCCAAAAGAGGTCTCATTTGTTCCCACATTTTTTATTTTTTTTTTTTTGTGCAGGACAATAAACAAGTCTCCTTATGCTTCTACTCCCACTAGAAAGCGAGAATAGTGAGGCGCCAGAATCAGACGGTTGCTCGATCGGCATTAATCGAACCTTTCCTTCGCATTTAGGGTGTTTTTTTCCTGTTTCAGCTCATATGGCTTGATTAGGGAGGTACGATTGAGATACTGGTAACATAGGAAAAGCCTTATAATTAATTATACCCATATGACATTTTAATTTTAAAACATGTGAAACATTCAATATGCACATGAGTAAGGAGAGCAAACTAGAGGTTCAAAATCATATATGATGCACGTTATGTGCCGTTATCAAGGTTCATGTTAACTTCTTTTTTTTTGGCGCGAAAGGTGGGGTTAGGCGGACCCCTACCAGATATATTTCTATCAACAAAAATTACAGACGGAGATATTTACAACCAATGGCGTCATCATGAATAATCTTGTGGAGATCGCCGTGGAAAGGAGAGAGAATACAAAAGGAATCAAAGTTACATTTGGGAGAGCTTAACTTAGGTACTTTGTTTGGTATCCATTGATCAATAAAAACTCCGGAATTTTTTACGTAACCCCCCATGTTATCTTTAAAATTTGACATACCCCCCACAATTTGAAAAAGCTGACATACCCCCTATGACTCGGTCCACTGTCGTTTGACCAGTGTTGACCCGAGTTGACTACCTAATTTTATATTAAAGGACGAAAGTGCCCTTGTCTTCAACATTAGATCAAGGGTTTGGGTTTAGGCCAAAACCCATACCCCAAATCAAGCATGAAAAGAGGAGATTAAAAATTAAAATTAAAAACCATGTTGGTAAACTTGAGATTTTTTTTTTGATGAATTAAACAAATATTGAGAAGAAAAAACTAAAAAAAATAAATAAAACTCAGGAATGAATGGGATTTTTTTATGGATTTTATTGTAGAATAAAATTTTAAAATTGGAAGAACCCATCTTTCCAAAATCCACATCTCAAAAGCTTAAAATATAAATTGCTTTGTCTTATTTTTCATTTTTGCTAATGAAAAATTTAAAACTAAAATTGTATGCTTTGTGTTTTTTTTTTTTTTTTTTAACCTTGGGTTTTAAATTATTGCCGAAGTGGTGGCCAGCCAGCCATGAGACTCCGGTGGGTTGGTAGCCGGTGATGGGCGGCCAACCCATTGGAATCTCTTGGCCAGCCATCCACCACAGCCATTTGATTTGGCATTTGGGTTTTGGCCCAAACCCTAAGGTTGAAGACAAGGGCATTTTTGCCATTTAATACAAAATTTGGTAGTCAACTCAGGTCAACACTGGTTAAATGACAGTGGACCTAAGTCATAGGGCGGTATGTCAGCTTTTTCAAATTGTGGGGGGGGGGGCAAAAATTCCCTAAAAACTTTTCCTTAAAAAAAAATATTCCATTTTTGCTTTTTCTTTCAAAATTATTCAAAAATTTCCTTCTATGGGGTCATCTATCCTTGATCTCCTTTTGCTTTGACCAAGCCTTAACACTTGGCTTAACATTAATGATTCGATCACCCTAATTGATCTGGACCATTCAGTTTTCTCGAAACGGAAATTTTTTTTAAAAATACGAAATTAAATCAGTTTATAAAAAACAGTACTTATTTTAAAAAGAAAACAAAACGCTTTTTCAATTGGCGAATTGGAGGAATGATGCAAAATAGCTCGTATATACCAAAAATTTAGTTCATACGTTTTCACGATCGAAGTCGTGCGATTTTTTTATAGCTTGGACCTAAACTATTGTGACCAAAGCTAATAAAATGATCGGAACTGGCTTACTCGCTTGATTCTGGCTGCTTGGGCCTATCTTTATGGGCTAGGTCTCTTAGGCCTAGGTTGAAGGCTTTTGGGCTTTGGCTCGAGCTTATGGATTAGGTTACAGCTCGAGCCTGCGGGCTGATCACTTAAGCCCACAAATTAGAGGATTTCTGAAATTTATTTTGCTATAGTTCACTCTTGCGGGTCTCTCGAAAACTCTCCACATGGCACACTCTTCTGGGACTACTGACGCACGCATGAATGATTGCTCCACTTATTAATGGACCTACACACCTCTAGCCATTCAATTTGAGACGCCAAAAAAAGCATGAAATCCAAGGGGAGGAAATGACCCCATGAAAAACGTTCGAATTCAACAGATCACCCAATCAGGCTGATTTTTTTTTTTTTTTTTTGGAAAAGACTTGATTAAAAAGGCAAAGACCGGAAGTTTGGGATTTGGAGACGTGACGGCTATGTCCTTCGTACCACACTATAAAAGGATATGATGGAATGAACCAAAAGAGGAGAGGGGAAGGTCAAACTATATGATCTCATAAGAGATGATGGTTGACTTTGGTGACTAAGGAATTCACTTTCCTTTGGTTCAGAGAGCATGTAGCTACAATAGACCCATGTATGTAGCTTTCACGTAGGACTTTGAATCATGGTTCAAAATATCGGGATCGAAGGGCGCCAGTCCCGATCTGGATTGCACAAATATCATTCAGATCGGCGAGACGACCTCGATATCGTTCAGATTGGTGTCTTCCAATCCCAATCCGGATCACCCGATCCAGAATGGGATTGGCTGAGACTTCGATCCATGCTTTGAATATGAGAGTCCATTTAGGACGTTCCAAGCAAGGGTATAATGGCAAGGGTGATTTGAGGTAAAGACTCCTGGCATTTGGGCTTCAAGAGATTACTTGGACTAAGCTTGTGTAGTTCTGTTATGGGTTATGTGCAAGCTAAAGTCGTCGATATGGTACTGAGAAAGGACTATATAGCTCAGAGATGTCAATGGTGTGGTAGTCAAGTTAGCATCTGTTGGAACCAATGCCACCTCTAATATGGCATGGCACAAAGCCCCGACCTTTGCTCAACACTTCACGGGGTCCACCTTGGCATGATCTGACCTCGATGATGCCTGGTGAACAGGTCACCAACAGAATGGCAAGGCCTAGATCTAGGAATACCAATGCACTCTGTTTGAGGATGATTGATGGATCAAATGGCACAGTTGTTGATATTTACAAACTCACAATTTGTGGAATGGATAAGATTCAAATAAGAATTGAAGTCTTGAAGGAATAAGGAAGCATAACAAAAGGTATTCCAGTCATCAATGCCTGTACAATTTCGATGGTACAATCTTTATCCATGCATTGCAAAGATCAATCTGGAGAAAGGTAAACAAAAAGAAAGAAATATGCACAAATGCTCAAGTTCTTACCAGATAACAGTTGACTTCAAAGATCTATTCTATCTAACCAGTCCCCTGATATAAGTGCCTCTATTCTTCTTCGCTCTCATGGCGGTAAGCTAACGCTCCATTTCAATTTCATCAAAATTCCAGTCTCTAACGAGATCCCTTCTCACAGCACGGCTCCGGACTAGTCGTGGGGTCCCTGTGATTCCTTGACCATTCGCCATAATTGGTTGCGGGGTCACCTTGGATGATGTAATCACGGTGTTTGCTGTTTCTGGTGC
Organism: Euptelea pleiosperma; assembly: GCA_035048495.1. NCBI lineage: Eukaryota > Viridiplantae > Streptophyta > Magnoliopsida > Ranunculales > Eupteleaceae > Euptelea > Euptelea pleiosperma. The sequence continues at coordinate 21,155,274 of CM068552.1, read as the reverse complement.
AAGAGATGCCTTCCTGGCTAAGCAGTTGACAATCGTAGAACATCGGCCCTCATTGTCTGAACTCGAAACAGAGTAACTCCTAAAAGATTGTGATGGACTGTCTACACTATGACATACAAGACATGCTAGACTCATTGTAGATCTTTGAAGCACCCTCGACCACGGCAAGTAGTTTGCTCACTTGCTGCAGTCCACAAGCCAACACAAAGCAAAAGAAAAAATATTATCAGAAAAATAGATTGTATACTTGTCCCACACAACAACATGTATGTTGTGCCACTTCCATGTGTAACAGATGCAGAGTACAAGTTGTATCTTTGAAGAAATCTACATTCAATCTGAGAAATGCTAACACTGCATAATTTAGAGAGAACGTGAACAGAGAGAGCGAAATGATCCTTTATTACCTTGATAACCAGTTCTTTTGGGTTCAGAAGACCTTAAAACTGGAACATTAATTTAGGCAATTGTTGCTTAGCGGTTGGAAAGTCAAAGACAAGGAGATTAGCATCACCATACATAGACAAGTCTCATGTGACCTCAGATTATTTCTTCTTCTACTTGGCCAAACCTTTCATATCATGCAAAAACAAAACTAAATCATAATGTAGAATAAATAAACACATCTTCAGTTTCAGTAACAATATTCAGTGAAGTTTACACCTGCGGCTTCCAAAAGCTTTAGGTCAAAATAGCTCTCTATCATGCCATTGTGTTTACGAGTATTGCTTTTTAGGCACAGGCATGCCTTAGCACAAATGATGGTCAAGTGTCCGAGTTGCATCCGTAAGCTGGTGGAAATCACATCCATTCTCATCAGCAAGGAAAAGATGCCCGGCGTGAGCAAAATTGAAATCATTCCGCATTAAATCTAATTCTCTCATGTTTTGGAGGAGAATTTTTTTGCTGCAGGTGTCTCCTGTTTGCAGCATCGTGAGTCGAATACAAACATGCCGCGAACACACCAAAAAGCATAGTTAACTCCGGTTTGATGTAGTTAACTTTTATCACCTTACCTTTTGACTTTTTGGTGTGTATGTGGCACGTTTTTATTTGACCCACACTGCCACAATGAGAGAGCAACTTCAGAAAAAAAATTTCCCACTTCCCTTTGCATCATCTTTGCCACTAAGTCTCCGGTCCCTCAATTAGGTCCCTTTCAGTCAAGAAATATGGGACTCAAGCGGGAAACGCACTCTGCTCTTCCATTCCTTGGATAATCCATTTGAACTCTCTACATCAGCATCAAATCACTGTACCATGAATGTGTGGTCAATAACGAAAAACTGCATTGCTCTCTTAATTCAACTGTCAGAAATGTTTCAAGATAGGGTAAATCCTGGAATACTTTCTTGCAGCAAGCTACTAACCCCAGATTCAGTCAGATATTCATTCGGAATGCATGGATGCAAAACATGAATCTAGAAAGAACCTTTTTCTTGGGCATTGCACAAGCAGAAGACGATACATTGATCACCTTTTTTTTTATTAAATACATTGCTCACATTTATTTACTGAATCTTTTCAGATCACAAAATATCAGTCACACATTTAGATTTTGTAACTTGACCAATCAACCAAACTTCAAAAGATGGGTCTTCAGTGACCGACAATGTTCAATAGATCTCAAATTGAGAACAAAAGTCCTTAATGGTCTCAATCATTTTTAATTTCCAATGCCTTCCAGGGAGGTTTGGACAGAGTTCTTCCAAATTTTCAGGATGTATTGGACATTGCAAAGGGGCATGTTTAACCTCTTTCATGCCTTTTCTACTCGTGGGTATACTCTTTGGAAGCTTTTATCATTTGCCTTTTGTTGGGAAGTGTGGAAAGAGAGGAATAGGTGATATTTGAGGGGAAGGAGATCGACGTAGAAGCATTGGTTCCGAAGATCAAAGCCTCCCATTATAATTGGTCATCCATACTGCCCTAGTTCAAGGGGTTTGATTTTGAGGACTTTGTTTTTCACTGGGGTGATACTGTATATATGTCTAGTAGGCAATGAATCCTTGTGCCTTTTTGTCGATTCCCCGTCTCTGTAATTTTGTATCCTTGCCCAGGGGGTAGTTAATTGCCCCCTTTTCTAATCCAATGTACAGACCAATAAGAATACCCAACCTACCTGGAAGACTCCGAAAGTTCTGACTCTCTGATCTACAGTTTACACCTAGCATTTTTATTTACAATTAATTGCCAGCAAGAAGCTGACTCCTGAAAGGAAACATAGGTCTTCCAATGATTCTATCCCATAGCCTAAGATAGTATGTCTTCCCAGAATACCAACACATAACCAAGCCAGAATGAATTAGGAAGCTTTCCATAAGCTGACTAGTTATGCAACCCGAAGATCATGAGACTGCTCTTCCACACTTACTAAAATAGTAACACTTCACCTATTTATATCCCAGATAGAATCCACACACTATTCTAAGGGGGTAGGTCTCATGCTTGTAAAAAGGCAACACCCTCACAAGGTATGATCATGTAATATCAGGTAATTATTCCGAGATTATCGCTGAAAGCCTGTGGGTTAAATTGAGCTTCGGAGTGTTTTCCTTGCAGCTTCCCCCACCCCCCCAAATTTTGTCCAAGGAGAACTCTACAAGCTTCTAAGCTGCCATTTAGTTCAACAAGAATCCATTAAACCCCCGCGTATTGAGGTGTGTGGAAATAATCATATGCTGTACCGGCATCCTTCCCTCACATTTTTCCTATCAGCAGTGGGTTTATGAGTCTTAACTCCCACTTCAATTTTAGTAACTGCTGGAGCAATCAAGATGGCGAGAGGTACTCAATCCTTATCTACTAATCCACTTGTTCATCCCTCACCATAAGTATGAATTTCGGCTTCTTCCGACTTGACGGCTCAGATGTCCGCACTGCAACAGCAGCTAGCAAAACAACAATAGTCTTTGATACGAGGTGAAAAACTTGCCCACCAAAATGCTACACTCTGACAACGTCTTGTGGATCAGCTAGAGTCCAGGCCGATATTCAAATCTCAAGAAGATGTTGTCAAATCAGCCCAGCTAGGGTCGAATAAAACCGAGAAAGGCCTCCCATCTTTACTAAGGAATCTCAAGAAGCATACTGATCAACTTGTCAACCCTAAAAAACCTCCTCATGAACCAAGACACATTGAAAGAAATGATTAGACAAGACTAAGAATATATGGCCACCCTCTGAGGTAAAACTCCCAACCAATTTAGTCACATTGCTCTTCAGGATGTAATGGATTCTCCTTTCACCAAAGCCATATTAGATGCCAAGCTTCAATAAAAGTTTCAAGTTCCGAAGTTCACCATGTTCAATTGAACTGCCAACCCAATTGAACATTTCCTTCACTAGAGAAAAAGGATGGCCCTTTAGGAAGGTAACAATAACATCTTGTGCTGATTCTTCCCTTCCAGCCTTCACTACAATGCCCTTGTTTGGTTCATAAACTTCCTAAGGAATCTTTGAAATGTTTTTAAGATGTCAAAACTATTTTCTTTGTCAAAATATCTGAACCAAGAAGCAAAAGCCTGAACCAGATTCCTTTTTCAATCTGAAATTAAAGCCGGCAAGTTTATATGGGAATTCGCTAGGCTATTTCAAGGAGTCCTGTCAATCAAGAATGTGGATGACCATCTAGTTGTTAATGCTTACAGAAATGCCTTGCTCCTGAAATCAAAATCATACAACTCTGGTGAAGAATAAATCCGAGAAGCTCGACTTAATTTTCCAAGTTGAGAAATATGTTGAGCCGGAGGAGGACATGTGTAGCCAGAGAGAATGGAAGGCATGCCAATACAGAATGTCTCAGCCCTGAATCCAAGTCAACTAAATATAGTAGTAACATCCAAGCTGCAGAGGAAAATGACAAGAAGAGGAGTAGAGAGGACAAGAAAGCACCTAACAACTTGCCTTCTGAGAAAGTTTGTCGAGGATTCACCTCACTAATATTCCAATCAACCAAATCCTAGTTGAGATATACTTCAAGCCTTTCTTCTAGTGGCCCAAGCTTGGAAAATAGCCCGAGGGTGGCAGCACCATGACTCCAACAAATATTGTGCGCCACTAATATTGCGATTATGATACTACAAAATGCCTGTCCTAGCATGTGATTTAGAATAAGATAGATCAAGTTATCTGAAGGAGTACATTACTCAGCTGAGCAAACGCCTCCTAAAACCATGAAGTCCACTACTATGTTGCACTAAACGCTAGCCAAGGAATCATCAACATTATCCTCAGAGCTCTAGTCCTAGGCTTAACTTAGCTCCCCACTCTCACTTAAAAGTTTTTAAGTGGAAGCATTGAGAAATACATGGGCAAAGGAAGAATTTGCAAGATCAATACGTTTGACAGACTAAGATGACTTGCAACATGTCGAGAATAGTGGAACCTGCTTGACCTGATCTGCACTCACTCATGGTGTTTTGTGATCAAGATCTTGTCGGCATCCACCAACCTCACTATGATGCACTTCTTGTCAATCTCAACATTGAACGACGAAAGGTAAGAAAATTTCTGATTGATTTTGGTAATGCTGCAGACATCTCATTCTATTTGACATCAGGAAGACAGCTAAAGAAAGAAGACCTCAAACCCACAGCTACTTTGGTTAAATTCAATAGTCTCATTCAAGCCATTAGGCAAGAAAGAATTGCCGGTTATAGTCAACAACATTCTTCTCATGACATGGATTATCTTCATAGATGTCGCATCACCATACCATGTCATACATGGACACTGGTGCATACACGAGATGAGGGCCATCCAGCCCACATCATCAGGTTTCCCCACTCCCAAAGGCACCATGAAAATGGTAATGGAGTACACCATGAGCATTAGAAAAAGGTTGTAAGCCCAAACCAAAGCATCGAAAAGTCGGTAGAATTCCTCTCAAAAGGGAAAGAGAATTCAATAAGAATAGCAATTACAGATTCGCCCAGACACAAAGGTGACTTAGATGCTTTCCAAGGGCAGATCTAAACCTCTGACCATCAAGCCCGTTGATCTTGAGATCGATCAATACAATATGGCCCAGTCAGCCTACAAGCCAGATATGGCATTTCTAGGAAAGCTAGCTAATCTTGAGATTGAACAAGACAATAACGAGAATTGTATTTCTAAATACACAGTTGATAAGCTGACCTAATTAGGACGAACATAATGACATGTGCTTTTCTTTTGGACCAAATATTCGGTTTTGGTACAGTATGGTAACGTCAATGGAGCTGTGTCATAATTTTTTTTTAGGAGAAACCATGGTTAGAAGAATAAGAGTCGTCTAAGATCCAAGTAAACATTTGTTTAGAGGAAAGAGTGAAATTCACACTCAATGGGATATCTCCAACATCTACTCCTATCAAAGTCCCAGCTACAAAGGAAGATAAGAGCATAATCCAAGAAAACACTAGCTCTATTAATTCTAGTCCGAAAGGGTTATACGATAAAACAACCAAAGCTTATGATGCTGACAAGAAGGTTGTCAACTTAGAAGCAGAAACGAAATATGCACTACACAACAGAAAGGATACTGAACCTCACAGAAGAACAAAAGGCATGGAGAAAAGCAATTAAAGAAGCTAAAAAGGAAAGAAGTATCGATCTGATATTCTGAGTTCGAGTTTCCTGGGACGCAACAACCATATCCGTTCTTATGGTGTGTATCCAGGAGGTGATGGATCAAAATATCCCAATTGAGACACTCGCTTTGCTTATCTCACTCGTGTAAGTCACACTCGCCAAGCTCATTTCAGGAGGAAGAAAGCTTTTTTCTACTGCATGTACATTCCCATAATGATGGTGTTTTTGCAAAATCAAACTTTGTCGTTCAGCATCTTCGACTAGCCATCCCTTAGAAGGTATTGTTATATTCACTTAGCTTGTTTAGGAGAAAGTGGAGCTATCCTATACCTATAGCCTAGTCCGGTCCTTGAGCCAGTTTGCTGTGCACACTGCTACCTGTATCAAAGCAATATTGGTAGCTAGCTCTGGAACCACATATTAGAGTCTTGACAAGGCTGCGAATCAATAAGTCAGAAGAAATCATTGCTGGAGCGTTTAGAATTCAAGGTTGAATTCTTTTGAACCAAGACAGTTTGATGCAAGAGCTAAATCGATAAGTAAGGTTTTAAATATCATTCTGTCTTTTTTTGGTACCAAGACGAAATGAGACAAAGGAAAAACTAATATGTCTCGATACGATTAAACAAATTTTTAATGCTTAATTAGACTATAATTTTTTTTTAGCATTTACATAAGTTATAAAAGACGAATATACCATGAAAATAAGCTTTTAGACCAGTATCACTATTTAAAATTAGGCTTTTAGCACGAGATAGGACATTCCCCTGTATGATGTTCAGCCGAGATGGAATGAGATTTTAAATCATGCCGATAAGGCCCAGGATGCTCATTAGCCCAATTATAGGGTCATTAGATGGCCATGTACCATTAGAGAATGGACCTCGTAAGAAGATTCAATTATATAGTTAGTACATTTTAGATTTGTTATTTTCTTTATAAGTTCCTTATTGTAGTGGGATTAGATTAGTAAGTGATCTAAAAGAATTTTGGGAGATTTCTATTATGAGTACTATTAAGTTGGGGATGATGGCTCTATAAAAACCCTGTATACTTCTTTCTTTGAGAATAATTAAATGAAAAGTTTAATTTTCTTGGCTGCTAAGATGGTTACTGCTGTGAAGTCATGCATTGTAAGAAATGATTCTTACGGAGTGGTGAGACTCCATCCACAAACTGGACCCCATCTCTACCACTCTTTTCTTGTTTTTTGCTTTTTGTTCTCTTTGTTTCTCTAGCTCTCTATTATGCACCTAAAATGCTTCCACACACTTCAATGCGGAACAGACTCCCATCCTACATCACTGTGCAACTTAAATGTCATTACCAAACACCTTATAAAAGTTCTTAAGCAATCACAACTGTCCATATTTGTTCATCAAGCTTCCAGTGAAACTTAGACCCAAAAAGACTATTCTATGCCTCCTTAAAACCAAATCCTTCTTAAAAGAAAAAAAATTAAAGAAAGACTAAAAGGGCTTGTAAAACTAACCTATAGCATCTAGAATTACTAAAATCATTTTCAAACCGAAGGAAAATAAACAAGCCGAAACTAATTCTTTTCTCATACAATCCCACCAGACGTGCGTCCTGAATTGTATTTTGCCAATTACCTCATTCGACTCGTCTAATTGAGTAATGTTAGGCTTGTTTGAAAGATAATCTAGTAAGCTTTCTAATATGTAATATCACTAAATTTTAGGTGCTAAGACACCTGTTGCCACAAAAAGAAATATGAAGTCAATACTGAAATCCTAATGATTTCCAACCATAATTGACTACCATCATATATGTCATCTAAGAATGGCAATAATGAAATCCTTGTTGTCAGGTCATATCTGCCTCTGACTTCATCAACCCATTCGTTGCAGCTAAAGAGGGAACATCTAATCCACAACTTCTTTAACGCTTTTGTACATCTTTAACTCAAATTTGTGAACCACTTGAAATGATGCCTCAATTATATTAGTGAACTTTCAGAAGGCCCTTCTCCATTTTGTACCAAAATTTGCATTTTCTTCTCTTACACTAATCATGTTAGTGTGTCATGTCTAAGGACTAAGGAGCATAAGGAGAATGTCAATCACCTATACATTCATTGCAAGCTTGTCAAAGAAGTTTAAAGCTTCTTCCTATCATTGTTTGGTGACATAATTGGGGCCAATTCATCACTACGGTGGGCTTCACCAACACAAACAATTGGCAAGAAAGGAAACCAAGTGGTCTTGACAAGTATTCCCAGTAAAGGCGAGAGCTCGAGGACAAGTTTTTCTTAAGTGGGAGAGAGTTGATTTAGCCTTGTCTGAGGGAAATAATCTGAATTCATCAATTCAAGTTCCATCATCATAAGAGGAAGCCAGTATGAGGTCATTCCTATCAACAAGTGGAAGCATTTGCCACAGATGTCTCCAATCTATGAAGCCACTTTTGTAGATTGCTTCTCGCGAACTTTTTCCCATCCAAGGTGGTAACCACGAACTCTCTAAGCTCCTAGTCTCAGATTGAGAAATTTAAGTTAGGTTCCATCAGAGGCAATTCAATTCGGGGACCGATCCTTGGCTATCTAAGCCTATTCTATTTGATGTCCAACCCTCTGACACAAGCCAATGCCATTTAAAGACCCTTTTATCCAAGGACAAAACATCAATGCCAATGCTATTCAAGTTGAATTCTATTCGTGGAATGACTCTCGGATGGCTGCTGATCCAAGCCAAGCGGCCATCCGAGGACCAACTCAAGGATTTATGTCATCCGAGGCCATTAAGTTTAATTCCAAGATGATGACCTCAGAATCCCCAGTTCGAGACACACTAAATGAGCACTACCTCAACCTCAAACATGAGCAACCCTCTCTTTTTCATGTTAAACACATATGGATATATCGGCGAATTATTTAACTCCTCTATTTGGTGGTTAGGATCTTATTAAGAATCGCCAAAAGATCATGAGATTCGTTCAAGAAAAGCCAAACGTGTAGTAATTTTTACTGATAATGAGCATAATACCAATACTCATACTAGTATCAAGAATACTAGTAATCTATGTTACCCAGATACGGCAAGGATACGGGACCGACGCGGTGTAGATACGGCATTTACACTTAAAATGGAAGTATCCGACACGTATACGGCACCCATTTTGAAGTATCCGGGTATCATAGCTAGTAATCGTGATCAAGTAGAAGAGGTGGCTTTGATACGTTATTCGCAACAATCGGATTTTCGTTGAGATCTAACCAAAGGATCCATGCGTGCTCAAAGACGTAAAACATTTACTTGGGAACTGTTTCAAGCAAATGTGCATTCCCCGTTTTTTTTGGACAGAATAGACAACTCTTTTTTTCTTTTGATAATAAATAAAGGAATGAGGCCATTTGAGATTATCTCTTGATCATATTTTTCAAATTATTAAAGAAGCAGCCATCGTGCTTCCCTGTTAAGATTTCATCTCTATTGAATGTAAGGTATTATCAATGCTTCAAGCTCTTTTTTTAATGAATTCAATGCTTCAAGCTATAGCCAAATCTCAACCCCCTCTACTGCAATTCTTTTACGCAAGGACCATCATCAACCTTGTCCACTACTACAAACTTTGCACATGGTCCCATTCCCTCCTAATCTTGTTCATTGCTTCTAAAGGAACCTGGTTTGCCCCTTCACCACTGCATGGCGAGCAAGACTTGTGGTCTCAACAACTTGATAATCAAAGTTATCTTTCTGTCTTCCTTTTCTCCATCTTATCTTGTAATCAATCCTTTTGGAAATGATAGTTGATTGATCCATCCTTTGTGATAGGATTTGTTTCCATGTCTTTATATTGGTACATGTACTTCAAGGTTGCTTTCCCATTTATTTTGGAGTTACGGGGCTCGATGGAATTATTAGTTTCACCCATATGTTTGGTGATTGGAGTGCTCTTTCAAGTTTTTAAGCCCATAAATAGGCCCTCATCTCAGATAAGCATGCATCCAAAAGTCGGTCCACATGATATAACTCAGCTCAAAAAAACTAGAGCAAGTGATATGTCCATAGATTCGGATGGCCAATCGCACACCCTCAATCCAAACCAAACCCTAACACCATCCCTAGCCGTTAGATCCATCTTACCATTCTCGATCAAACCCTCACAGCTCACATTCACCCTAGATCGACCACCCAATCACCATCCAACCGCATTGGCCGATCCTCTCTCATACAAGTGACCCATCATCCACAACCCACATTCACTTGGCCGAGGCCCTCTCCAAGCCGTCCACTATCCCCTCTCAATCCCACGGCCCATAGCCCACAAACCCGAGCCCGCAACCCACTAACCACATTCCATGCAAAAGAAAAGAAATAAAATAAATAAACAAAAGAAAGGAAATAGAAAACCTAATCTCACATGCTCCCCCACCTACTCACCTCTCACGTGGATACTAAAGGGAGGACTTGTACCTCCCTTATTCTTCTCCTAAACAACTCCTTTCCCCACGTGGATCTCTCTCTAACTAACCCCCACGAATCCCATAAACTCTCTCCCATTCACGCTCAAGTATCCCATCTCCCCCTCAACTTCTCTCAAGCATCACCCCTTCTCTCCCTCTCTTGACCCTCTCTCTAACTCTCGTTGGGTACCACAAAGGGGAGGAGGAGCCGTGGGCGGCTCCTTTCCTCCACCATCTTCTTCTCCCCAACGCTGCTACACCAACTATTGGAACCAGCAACCACCGAGCAAGCACCTGCAACTCTGGTGCATCTTCTCATCCATCTTAGCCGGTTCATCTTGCTAATCTTTGCAAGAACACCACCACTCCATCACCGTGATCTTCACCCAGATCTGAACAGTGCTCCTCTCCTTCCCCGGCAAAGACGCCATTTGATTTAAGGGTTTTTCCATGTCGTTGGATCGGAAACCTTTAATCAACAATATTTTTAATCATTTCCGAATTCCTGCAAAAATGTGAAAGTTGTACTCGGAAGAGTTAGCACAAATAAAGAAAAAGGAAACCATGAAAATGTTAGAAATATGGGAGTGAGGGTTAGAAAGAGATAAGAGGTTAGATAGAGAAAAAATAGTAGTAAAGAGAGAGAAAAGAGAAGAACTTATCGATGCAAATGAGTGAAGAGTGAATTTGGACACCTTTGTGAACTCTGAATCTGGACGGCTTTATTAACAAGAGGGGAACAGAATGCAACCCGAGGGAGAGAAAGTGAGGTTGAGAGGAGAGAAGATGGGGGAAAGAGAGCCACATTTTGTAGAGAGAGGGGTGGCTTGTATAGCCATCCCTCTTCCATAAGGATTAGGGTTAGGTGAGGGCATCCCTTGAAATGGGGAGAGGAGAGAGTCCTCTCCTCTTTTAGAAAGAAGAAAGAGAAATAAGGGATGAGGGAGAAAAGGTCAAGTGCGACCTTTTCTCTCATGGGCCATTGAGTTTTGGGCTTGAGTTGAGTGGGCCATGGAAGCCATGGGCTCCATAAAGGCATGGGTTATGTGAATGAGCCATGAGAGAGTAGGCTGTGTGTATTAGAAGAGAGTTTATATGATGTTGGGCACAAAGTAGCGGACAAGAGGTTTGCAACGAAATTAGGGGATGACGATATTGCCGTTAAATTAGCAGGAAATGAGAACGGAGGGTTGGGATAAGATCAACTAAATGATGAAATATGATCATGATGATCGGATGGTTAATGATTTGCTAGTGGGATGATAGAAGATCGGATGGTGATCAAACAGAGATAATGGAGAGAGGAGAGATAAAAAAATAAATAATGGGAGAATAGAGTCCGTCTTGAACCCTGGTCTCTGACTTGGTCTTCTACAAGTTTTATCAATTGAGCAATTATCATCTTGTGTTAGTTGATTAAGCTTTAATTTCCTTAATCTCTTTTCTGGAGGCTTGACTCTCCTTCTCTCTTGGTCGTCTCTCAGGCTTTTCGATCCTCTGACTCTGCCAGCACTCGATCTATAGCTTCTTGTCTTTCGCTTGTTAGCTTTTGAGCTTTGGTCGTAGGCTCTGGAAGTCAGTTGTGTGCCCGCCATCCATCAGAATCGTCCACTTAGTGTCCTTGCGATAATAGAAGCACGTAATGAAACTTAATCAAAACGACTTTAGACTATTCGAAATATGTTTATTTCATGCATATAGTCAATTTTCGTCTAAAGAGTGTTCTACGCAATGGAATAAACTCTTACATAGAAAAGTTGAAGAAAATAGAAGTTTTACGTAGGAGAAGATGATAACGCCAAAAGGATAAATGCTTAAAATAAGCACTTTTAAGCGAATATCACAACCCCCAACCAACATATTGCCAATCCTTAGCAATTAGTACAAGATAATTGAGTTTGAAAGAGCTTGACACATGCTAGACACTTCTTATCGTTACTCAGAGATAAACTCTTTAGACGAAAATCGACTATATGCATGAAATAAACATGCATGAAAATCAACTGTATGCATGAAATAAACTCATGAATTCATGGTAAAGAGTGTATTTCCTTGAGTTGAACACACTCTTTAGACGATAATTGACTATCTACATAAAATAAACATATTTCGGATAGTCTCTTATAAATACAATTCGATTAAGTCTCATTATGTGCTTTCGTTATTGCAGGGACACCAAGTGGACGATTCTGATGGATAGCGGGCTCACAACTAACTTCCAGAGCCTACGACCAAAGCCTAAAAGCCAACAAGCTAAAGACAAGAAGCTATAGGCCGAGTGCGGACAGAGTCGGAGGATTGAAAAGCCTGAGAGACGACGAAGAGAGAAGGAAAGTCAAGCCTCCGGAAAATAGACTAAGGAAATTAAAGCTTAATCAGCTAACACAAGATGAAAACTTGCTCAATTGGTAAAGCTTGTAGAAGACCAAGTCAAAGACCACGGTTCAAGACCCTCTGCCAGCTCTATTCTCACCTTATTTTATTCTTTTATCTCTTATCTCTCCATCATCTCTCTGTGATCACCATCTGATCATCAATCTACTATCTGATCTTCTATCATCCTACTAGCAAATCATTAACCATCCGATCGGTCATCCGATTATCATGATCATATTTCATCCTTTAACCGATCCTATCCCAACCCTCCGTTCTCATTTCCTGCTAGCGGTCATATCGCCATCTCCTAATTTCGTCGCAAAAATCTTGCCCACTACTTTGTACCCAAAATCATATAAACTCTCTCATGGCACACAGAGCCGACTCTCTCAAAGCCCACTTTCTCATGACCCACTCACATAACCCATGGCCTTATGGAACCCATGGCCTCAATGGCTCACTCAACTCAAGCCCAAAACTCAATGGCCCATGAGAGAAAAGGTCACACTTGACCTTTTCTCCCTCATCCTCTTATTTCTCTTTCTCATTTCCAAAATAGGAGATGACTCTCTCCTCTCCCCATTTCAAAGGATACCCCCATTTAACCGTAATCCTTATGGAAGAGGGATGGTTATACAAGCCAACCCTCTCTCTAAAAAACGTGGCTCTCTTTCCCCATCTTCTTTCCTCTCAACCTCACTTTCTCTCCCTCGGGTTGCATTCTGTTCCCCCTTGTTAAGAAAGCCATCCATATTCAGAGTTCACAAAGGTGTCCAGATTCACTCTGCACTCCTTTTTTGCATTGGTAAGTTCTTCTCTTTTCTCTCTCTAATCTTCTCTTTTCTTTCTCTCTTTACTACTATTTCTTTCTCTATCTAACCTCTATCTCTTTCTAACCCTCCTTTTACATGCTTTCTAGTATGAGTTTAATGTTTTCCAATATTTTATGTTCGATTTAATTTATGTAACGATTCTTTTAAGATCAATGCATTTGTTATTTTTTCATTTTCAATTGATTTGTGTTCTTTATGTCTTTGAGTATTTGCAGTAGTTTGTCTCTCTAAAAACATCAAATTATATTTTTATCACTCGCTTTACCCCTATCATCCCTCCACTATTTCTAGCATTTTCATGGTTTCCTTGTTCTTTATTTGTGCTAACTCTTCTGAGTACGGATCGATATCCGGCACGAGCCATGTACAACTCTCACAGTTTTGCAGGAATTCGGAAAAGATTAAAATATTATAGATTAAAGGTTTCTGATCCAACGACACGGAAAATCACCAATGATGGTTTCCTTTCATGTCAATTGTTTGTGTTGATGAAGCCAACCTCCTCAGCAACAAATCAACCCCATTACATCAACTCTCTCCCTTGAGGAGAAAGAAACCTCCAGTTTTGGCACCAACATTCACCAATCACTAGGCTATGTACATCCATATGTTATTAAGTATTTACCAAGCACTTAGGTGGCATTTGGTAAAACTTATTTTCAAACCTGAAGTCTAAAACCAAGCCATTAAGCACTTAGTGGCGTGTTCAAACCATTTGGTAACAGACTTAAAATAAGTCCTGAAGTTCAGAATGTCTGAATTTAGGTGACTTATTTTAAGTCACCCTCCCTTCACTTAGGTTGCGTTTGGGAGTGCGGCAAATATACAATAAACTGGCTTAAAGCGGTTTCAGACTGCTTAAGCCGCTTTGCAACGTTTAGTTAAACAAAAAAAAAAAAACGGTGTTTTAAAATTGTGATAAGCCGAAGAAAAGGAAAACGTAGAAGCCATTTTGAATCGGCTTTTGAGTATTGCGTTTGCGGACCGCACATCTACTTAAAAATGTTGTCTTTTTTGTCCTTAAGAACATTTCTTTATACCCAGACGACCCTTGTCTTGTTCCATGAGAATAAGCAACAAAGGAGCTCTCTCTTGTATCAGCATCTCTCTCTCCTCAGCCATCTCTAACCTATCGCCGCCTCCTTCTCACTCTGTATCTCTCTCGCCGCCATATCTCTATCTACAGTAAGATCTTCCTATTTTTTTTAGGGTTTTCAAAGTGATTTTTGAAGAAGTGAAAGGGAGATGGGTTTTTAATATCATACATTTTTGCCAGTGAGTATGCATTAAGAGCGATAACAGGCAATAAAAATCTGTGGTAATGTCCCATTGTGACAATAACCAAGTTAAGAGGCAGAAGTAGTTCAAGGGCTCAAAACATTTCATTGAATTTTCAAGTTCTCATGTTATTATAATATTTTGGCATTACTTTGTACGTGCTGATCTGAGAGTTTATGGTTCTGCATCTCAAATAGTAAGCATATGAAATCATATCTAAGTTCAATGTAAATAGTGCCAATGGTGGTAAGCATATGATATTGTCCATGATCAAACAATAATGGTACTTAGGTTACATTTTCTTCTCTTGTTCATAGGTTGTTAAAGTGTATGCATCTGTCTTCAGTGTTAAAGTATTATGGACCAATTCTTTTTTATATGTTATAAGCACCAGACATTTGCATCTTGGTAGAACACTAATCAGTTGATTTTAACCCTTGCAGGTGATTGCAATATTGGATAAGTCAAAGAATGAAAAAAATAACTGCAGAAGATCAAGATGAAGGAATTTCTGATTCATCTGCGTGACATCACAACTACTTTGCTGAAACGGATGTGTCTCCTTATTAGTTGGGGTTTGTGTTGATTAATGACTTCACCCAATGCCATACATCAATCTGGACTCTTCAACAGTGGGGCCCAAATCATAGAGATCAGATTGACGATGCAAGTGTGGGCGACAATGTTAACTATGAGGTCCACTTCCTCATTGAAGAGTTTGTGGAAGTCCAGTTTTCATGGATGTTTGTGTACGATTTACAACTTTCTATAAATGAGAAACAAAAGAGTCAATCATCTAATAGGTTGGGTAATGTACAGTGCAGAATAAAAACAAAGAGGTTTGTGTTGGAGTTTATGTA
Source organism: Euptelea pleiosperma (assembly GCA_035048495.1). NCBI lineage: Eukaryota > Viridiplantae > Streptophyta > Magnoliopsida > Ranunculales > Eupteleaceae > Euptelea > Euptelea pleiosperma. The sequence goes on along the minus strand of CM068552.1, from coordinate 21,139,927 downwards.
ATACACCCACGTGGGTGTCTTAAGTGGGCTACGTCCCACTTCCTGCGCTATCCGGGGATTAATCCTGAGGCAAAACACCAAAGGCTCTTATTACCTGGTTAGTTTTTTCCCTCAGCCGCATCAGAGATCCAGTTTGTCTTCTTCTCAAGCTTCTCCAGCGTTTTTCCGGTCAACACGTTTTTTGAGAATTTTTGAATTTTTTATTTTCTTGAGATCCGCACCATGGTAGGGATTTTCTACCCTAGCCGCCCCCTCCAGTATTCACCCAGAGACTATTAGAAAGTCGCATCGCATTTTTCCAACTGTCGGATCATCAGTTTCCAAAAAATCGACCCGATTTTTAGATATTTGGGTTTTGGATTTTTGTGATATTCGCGCAACAGCAGGCCCCTCTGACCTTGCCGCCCTCTTCAATACTGCTCGTGGAACAGTTCGAAACTTGATTCGACGAATTCTGACCGTCAGAACCCTAGTTTCCAAAAATCACATGGATCCCCCAGCTACTTTTTGGGTTTTGATTTTCTTTCAAAATCAGACCTTTCTGGGCCCTCCTATCCTAGGCACACCACTCATTGGGCCTTTAGGGATCTTCTTGACCTCGCTTCGGTTTTCTGGGAGCCTCCGGTACACTACCTGCTATTTTTGGTGATCCTGCTCCGATGAGTTCCCCCGAGGCCACATTTGTGATTTCTAGCTCTTCCTCTGAGGATCATCCTGTGACTCATGGCTGTCATAGAGATCACAACCCTCAGCTCTGCATCACCACTGTGAAGCTCAATGGCACCAACTTCTTGGAATGGAAGACTTCCGCTCTCATGTACATTGGGGGTCGTGGCTACAGTGAGTATCTAACAGGTGCTACTAAAGAACCAGATCTGAAGGACAAATCTCATCGGATTTGGGTTATGGAGAACCTGACTGTCATGTCCCGGCTTCTTCACTCGATGCAAACCCAGATCAACAAAGGGTTTATGTTCCTACCAACGGCCAAAGATGTTTGGGATGCCGTATCTCAGACATACACCCAAGTGGACAATTTCACCAAGCTCTATGAACTAGAACAAGAGATATCTTGTCTTCGTCAGGGGGAGATGAAGCTTGGTACATATTATGCCTCCCTTTGAAGCAAATGGGAAGAGATCAATCACTACTAGAGTTACTCCCCCAAGTGTGTAGATGACGTCAAGTCCTTCAAGGCGATGGTTGAATGTTCAGATCCTTGGTAGGGATCATCCTGCTCCTACTTCTCTAGCACAGGTCTATGGTTACATTCAGGAGGAGGACAGCCGCCGCTCAGCCATGCAACTCCGCAGTGGGAGTGATACTCAGGACCGCTCTACCCTGGCTGCTACCAATCAGAAGGGCCAGACATCTAGTCCGAAGGAGTCTGGGGACCGACCCAGACCCAAGTGTGATCACTGCGGTCGCATGGGCCATATCCAGGCCACTTGCTGGAAGCTCCATGGATGTCCCCCAGGACAGGCCCCGACTTCCCGTCAGCGTCAATCAGCAAAACAGAGACCTCACGCAGAGCACTCAGTCACACAGGACACCGCACCACCAGTGTCTACCTCCTCTGGGGACACAAACTCGTTCTCTCCTGCAGATCTTGAGCAACTTCGCCGCATGATGGCCCAACTCAATGGCCAGGCCTCCACTTCCACGTCTGCATTTGCTTACATAGGTACTAAGATTACTTTTTCCGCCTCTACTGTACCTTCTAGCCCTTCTTGGATCATTGATTTAGGGGCATCTGATCACATGACTGGTATGTCCTCCGTTTTCTCTAGTTATGGTATTTGCTCTGGTCGTGACAAAGTTCGGATAGCTGATGGCACATATTCCTCTATCTCTGGAAAAGGGGATGTTCATGCCACACCAGCTCTCTTTTTGTCTTCTGTTTTGCATGTTCCGCAATTCACAGCTAATTTACTATCCATCTGTAGTCTTACCAAAAGTTTTAACTGCAGTGTAACGTTTTTTCCTTTTCACTGTGTGTTTTAGGATTTGGAGTCGAGGTGGACGATTGGCAGTGGACGTGAGGACAGTGGCTTATACATCCTAGATTCTTCGGTTTCTACATTTGCACACTAGTCTAGCATCAGTAGTAGTAGTAGTAGTAGTAGTAGTAGAGTCAATAAAGACCAGTTAATGCTTTGGCATAACTGGCTAGGTCATGTACCTGTGTCAGTCTTAAAGTGTGTCTTTTCTCTTCTGTTTCTGCAGTTCCCTTTCATTGTGAAACATGTGAACTGGCCAAACATTGTCGTTCTATTTTTCCCATTAGTGAGAATAAAAGTACTACTCTTTTTCTATTGTGCATTCTGATGTGTGGAGCTTCGCGCCCGTGACTTCTTTGTTTGGATATCAGTACTTTGTTACCTTTATAGATGACTTTAGTGGTTGTACCTGGGTGTACCTTATGCGAACCAAAGATGCTGAATTCTCCATTTTCCAAGAGTTCCATAAGATGGTTACCACTCAATTCCATACCACTCTTAAGATTCTTCGCTCTGACAATGAGGGGATACCTCGATGGGGGTCTGAAATCCTACTTTGCTTCACATGGCATTGTTCATCAGACCTCGTGCCCATCAACACCTCAACAGAATGGAACTGCTGAGAGAAAAAATCGTCACTTCATGAAATTGAGCGTGCTCTCCGATTAAACATGCAGGTTCCTAAACACTATTGGTCTGAGTCTGTCTTACTTGCTGCTTACCTCATCAATCGTATGCCCTTTCGGGTTCTCGGATTTCAAACTCCCCTATCTCTCCTGGTTCCTGACCGCCCGGCTTTCGTTGTTCCTCCAAAGGTCTTTGGATGTGCTTGTTATGTCCATATTCATTGTTCTTCGAGGGACAAGTTAGATCCGCGGGTCTTGAAGAGCATCTTCTTGGGGTACCCCTCTAATAAAAAAGGGTACAAATGTTATCATCCTGCTACCCGTCGTCGCTTCATCTCTATGGATGTCACCTTCGCTGAGTCCATCCCCTTCTTTGGTGAGCAGACCTCTCTTCAGGGGGGGCATGATGTTGCAGAAGAGAGTGTCCTCAGCCCTATGCCTATCTCTATTCCCATGCCAGGACCTCAGTCTAGTGACTAGGACACTTCCACTACTGCAGCTGATGTGTGTGTATATGTCAGAACCAAGAAGAAAGGACAAGCCATTGTCCCTGCACATACATCTGCAAGTCTCCCCTCGGATCCAGTTCCAGGTATTGCTTCTGCCCCTGCCTCAATTCCTATTTCTGTTCTTGAGCCACATGCATCTCCTACTTTTGATGATCATATGAGCACTGATATTGACCTCCCTATTGCACTTCGGAAGGATGTACGTACTTATACGGACCCTATCTCACATCTTGTCTTGTATCAGTCTCTGTCTCCGTCATATCAGAATTGTCAGTATTGCCTCCTCTGTTTCTTTGCCTTTCAGTGTTGCAGATGCACTTAGTCACCCAAAGTGGAAAGAAGCTATGATGGATGAAATGTAGGCTCTTGAGAAGAACAAAACATGGGAACTTATTCACCTACCCAGAGGAAAGAAACCTATGGGATGCAAATGGGTCTTTACAGTGAAACATAAAGCTGACGAGTCAGTCGAACGATACAAGGCACGACTCGTTGCCAAGGGATTCACTCAGACCTATGGGATAGACTATCAGGAGACTTTTGCACCTGTGGCCAAGATGAACTCAGTTAGAGTTCTTCTATCCTTAGCTGCCAACCTGTTCTGGCCATTACATCAACTAGATGTGAAGAATGCCTTTCTACATGGAGATCTGACAGAAGAGGTGTACATGAAACTACCACCTGGGTTGACACTTGCTGGAAGTGACGACAAGGTGTGCAAGTTAAGGAAAGCCCTGTATGGGCAAAAGCAATCTCCAAGGGCATGGTTCTAGCGGTTTAGCAGTGCGATCAAACGAGTGGGCTACAAACAGAGTCAGGCCGATCACACGTTGTTTGTGAAGCACCAGCAGACTAGTACCACGGCACTAATCGTCTATGCTGATGACATTGTCATCACTGGGAATGATCCTAGAGAGATAAAGCAGCTGAAGACCTTCTTGTCCTCGGAGTTTTAGACAAAGGATTTGGGGCCACTGAAATACTTCTTGGGAATTGAAGTTGCTCAGTCTTAGAAGGGCATCTTCATCTCTCAACGAAAGTATGTATTGGACCTTCTGGATGATACTGGATATTTGGGAGCTCGACCAACAAAGACTCCAATTGATCAGAACTATCGGCTGAATTCTGAGGAGGGTGACACCCTTGAGGATGTCGCTATGTTTCAGCGTTTGGTTGGTAGGCTAATCTACTTGGCACACACCCGTTCAGATATTGCTTACGCTGTTAGTGTTATCAGTCAGTTTATGCATGCACCACGGTCATCACATCTTGAGGCAGTTCACCGAGTTCTTCGGTACCTCAAGGGCTCTCCAGGTCGTGGAATACTGTTCGGGCGACATGGACACTTTAGAGTGGAATCATAGACTGACGCAGATTGGGCAAGTTCAGTTACTGAACGTCGGTCTACGTCAGGATATTGTACCCTTGTTGGAGGAAATCTTGTCTCTTACGAAGTAAGAAGCAGCCAATTGTAGCTCGATCCAGTGTAGAGGCAGAATTTCGTTCTATGGCACATGGTGTGTGCAAACTCCTTTGGTTGAGGACCATGCTTGAGGAACTGGGACTCTAGGTGACAGAGCCGATGAGCCTCTACTGTGACAACAAAGCTGCCATCAGCATTGCTCAACACCCAGTCCAGCATGATAGGACCAAGCATATTGAAGTTGATCGTCACTTCATCAAAGAGAAACTTCAACAAGGATTGATTTGTACTCCGTATGTGAGAACACAGGAACAGGTTGTCGACATACTCACAAAGGGGGTGAACAAGTCTATTCTTCATACCTTGACTGGCAAGCTGAGCATGATGGATATATTCGCACCAGCTTGAGGGGGAGTGTTGGAGTTTATGTAATACACCCACGTGGGTGTCTCAAGTGGGCTGCGTCCCACTTCCCACGTGGGGCTTTTTTTGGGTTTTCACTATTCACGTGAATAGTGTCGCGTGAATTTGACAAAATTCGACGAAATTAGCCGAATTAATTCTGAATTTTAAATCACCGAATTAAAGTGTACATGTATTAAAATTTTACAAAAATTCGACGAATTAATCCGTTTAATTCGAATTAAACAGTTAAAATTCATCTAATTTCTCGAAGTTTAGTCTTTTTAGTACAAAAGTTAGAAACATTTGCCGAATTAATTCGAAGTAAACAGTAAACTTAGAGAAGTTTGGAGAATTTTTGCCAAAATGTTGGTAAAACAAACTGATTTTTAATGATATGATAAAACACTTATAACTCATTAAATCATAAAAAAACAACCATTTAGAGCCTAAGCAAGATTAATATCGTTTCACTCATTTTGCAAAAAATCTCCAAACTTCTCTAAGTTAGCGAATTTTTACAAAAAATCTCTAAATCGAATTAAACTTACCCGAGTTAATTCTGAATTAACAATTCATTCTCTCCTCTTCCCACAACTTCTCTCTCTAACCCTAATCTCCTTTTACGCCTTCCGCCTCCATTACACTTTTTCCCTCTTCTATCTACAACCTTCATCTACTGGTTACAACCTTATTTACAACAGTTTGGACAGAGGATTTTGTATGTTTTGATGATCTATTTTATGCAATTCTCTTTTAACAGTTTGTACATTGTTTTCATTCTCTTACAACTAGTGTAAATCTTGGAGATAAAGCATCCAAACACACCAAAGAAATGGACATGATGAGATATAGACATTGTTACATATCATAATCGTCTGATGAGAAAATTTTTGAATCTTATTGTACTTTTAACGATGGTTGGAAAAACGCTTGGGTCTGGCTAAGGTGTTGGACCTCAATGGTAGACTAGGCATTCACTCGGTGACCATTCCAAACCAGTATATTGGCGATTTTTAATATTACCAGTAAGTTTGTAAAACACGTGAGTGTCACAGAGGTGTCCCAACTCAAAAAATGTAAATAAATAAAATGTAATGAAGTGTCCGTACATAGTTTGTAATAATTTTAGATGCTTTTTTTTTAATTCTTAATATTGTCCATCTCCAACTTGAGCTAATAACAACCTCTAGGGTGTCATTTATGTCAACTTCAATGTTTAAGGGGTACAAAAGTCATTTGACAAGTTATTCCACAAAAAAAGCACTTTTTTATTACATAACAAAACGCCGTAATAATGCTTTTTCTTAAAATAAGCACATTTCTGACGGGCTGAATCAAACACCCAAAATTACTTAAATTAAGTTACTTACATAAAGGTGCTTCTTGAAAAGCACTTATTTTCAGCAAACCACAATGCCAAACGCAGCCTTAATGCGGTAAGTAAAAGCACATTTTCAAGAGATTCTAAGATTCTCTTTTTAATACCGATAATGCCCTTTTCTCAAAGCTTTCTCTTTTAAAAACTTACGAAAGTGCCCTACTAAACATTTCAAAATACCCACAATGCCCTTGACTTAATTTTACCAAACAATCTAATTCAGACACAAGTCACTAAGCTATCAGACCTTAAACACTTTAAGCTATTAGATCTGATAACTTAATTTACCAAACGCCACCTTAGTAGATGTCCATCAAGCATTATCATGCTCATTCAACTCTAACACGACCATCCAATGCTTGATATGTACTTCCAACAGGTAGTTGTCCCACAACCCTATCCCTACACTACCATTAATGGTAAATTTCATCCCTACTAAGCCAAGAGACCCATACTAATACTGTAGTGCATATGTGCATCTTATCTTGCACAAATTGGGGGAAACAATTCACTAAGCCAAAGGGCCATTGCTAAAACAAACATGTCAAACTCATCTAGTATATACATGGGGAGCAAAAAGAAGCAAGTTGGGCACCATCTCCATGTCCATGCCTTCTAACAACCAAATGGAGGGCATCACCATGACAATGCCATTCTACATTTCTTTACAAAATCTTCTTTGGTTTCACTTAGGGACTCTATTCTTCCTTGTAGATTTAATCTAGATCCACAAATGGAAATCATCTTCGACAAATCATCGATGTATGCCATAACAAACAAGACGCGTCACCATAAAAAATTGTCTCCTCCCATCATCTCCTTGTTGTAAATAACCTCACCAGCTTATGTGACACAAACACTTCATTTTCAACTATAAATGTCGTGTCCATGAAGTATCCTGGCCGTGTCTCAGCCATACCCGGGTAACATAGTCACCAGCAAAGATGGGCTACAAATCATCTTCTTCGATCACCTCCTTGTCAAAGAATGGTGATGAGTTTCAAACTATAACTCTCGAATAAGAATCACATATTATTCCATTCATCCTCACACTGAAATCCTCCTCCAAGTCCTGCTCAAAACGTTCCTCAGTGGGTCTTCCTCCTTCCTTTGCAGCTACATCTCTTAGACCTCACCCTAAGTCAAGCTGCGACTTGACGAATGACAGCTTTTGTGAGTTGGTCTACTTGTTGCTTCATTTCTTAGAAAGCTTCAAAGGTGACTCAGTCATGTTTACAACCTCAACAACCATGGATACCACAAGCAGCCATCAGATCTGAAGAGATCGATTCAAAAGGCTAAAAATCAGATCCACAAGCATTCCCCAAAGAAGGAACTTGCTCTAATACCAAGTTATTGTAGTCTGGCTCAATGGAAATACCATATTTAAACCATAGACATGAATCATATGATAATAAACACAAGAAACTTAAAAGAGCACACTGATCACACAATATACGTAGTACGTACAACCCATTTATAGTAGTCTCCCCCAAGGTTTAAAGGGGACCATTATAACGGTATAACGGACTGGGGGAGTTACCATTTTTTCCGTTATAACGAAAAAAAACGCTCAGGGGCAAAACGGGAAAAAATGGGAAAATAACGGAAAATAATGGAAATAACGGAAAAAAAGGAAATAACGGAAAAAAAAGGAAAAAATGGCGCTGAAATTCAAATTTTGAATTTCAAATTTTCAAAAATAGAAAATAACGGAAAAAAACGGAATATAACGGAAAATAACAGAAAAATAACGGAAAATAACGGCTGTTTTTTTTCACAAAATTTTCCAGTTATTTTCATTATAACGGAAAAATAACGGAAAATAACGGCCGTTATTTTCGTTATAACATCCGTTATTTTCTGGGCGTTTTAACGGTCCATAACATAACGGGGTAGGTCCGAATCCGTTATAACGGCGGTTTTTTAAACCTTGGTCTCCCCAACTCTAAATCAAATGGGTAAACAACCAAGAATTGGAGATCTACAAATATAAATGCGAAATGGAAGCAAATCCAACTATTAAAGGATGAATCAATCAACTAACAAGTCCTAGAGGACTGATTACAATATAACAGGAAAAGAAGAAAAATAGAATTTCAACAATTAAGTTATCGCCTTATCAGAGTTGAAAGTCGTGAACATCACATAGTAAAGAAGGGGTGAATTAGGACTCCTCTGTAATTGACAAACTTGAGAACGTAGGGAATAGGATCATGACAAAGAGTGCAGTAATGGATCAACATGCAAAAAAATCGCAAAAGAGGGGATTGAGACCTGTCTGAAGCATGAAGGGCCGACAAAACCTCATGCCCAACAAAGATAAAACCCTAATAGAGGAACATGATGGTTGCTTCTTCAAAACTTATAAAAATGATCAAGAGTTGATCTCAAATGATCTCTAACCTCTATTTATAGTAACCACCATAGAGGGGAAATTGGTTAACTTGCCCAAAATATCTAGGACCATGGCAAAAATCGCAGTAATGGATAAGGTTGCTGATAGCCCTCATGCAGAAAAACCGCAAAAAAGGGGATTGAGATGTGAGTGAAGAATGAAAGGTCGATAAAACCTTATGCCCAACAGAGATAAAACCCTAATAGTGGAACATGATAGTTACTTCTTCAATACTTAGAAAAATGATCAAGAGTTTACCTCAAATGGTCTCTAACCCTTTATTTATAGTAACCATCATACAGTGGAAATGGTTAAGTTGCCCAAAATATCTATACTCACATGCTCAACATGAAAGTGAAAAAGGTCACCTCAAGTTGGAGGCCAAGGTAGGGCACATTTTTTCTTCTTAGGCTTGGGTAGGGGTTACCTGAGGCTTTCATCTTGAATAGACTTAATGGCCTTGGATAATATCCATCCAAGAATTGGTTGCATGTATCCAAGAGTCAATCCACGAATAGAACTCCACTTGGGAAAAACTGACACAGATATAGATCAAACTCAAATGGAAGGCTTTCAAGAGTTGAGTATTGAATAGACCTTCCTCGATAAAACAATCTGAGGAAAGGTCCAAGGACTAAATTGGCTCATTTGTGAGGATATGGACTGCCAGATAAAAAAGGATTCACAAAAGAGGCTTCACATATTTGAGTTATTTGTAGCAGTGCTTCCATAGATTAATGAGAATGACCTTGGACTGGCATCCTGAAATGAGAATAAACCTCAGATTGATAAATTCAAATTGTTGTCCTCAATCAGGGCTACACCATTTGGCATTGAATTGGTGTTTCCAAGCAACATTAGGGATGTCCTCTCTTTTTATTAATATATAATGTATAAGGAGCACGAGTAACTATAATCACATTTCTATTCACTGCAAACTTGTGAAATAAGTTTCAAGCTTTCTTATCATTATTTAGTGATGTAGTTGAGGGCCAATTCGATGATCATAAGGTGGACTGAATGAACACAAACAACCAGCAAGAAAGGAAACCAGCATTAGTGGTCTTGATGAGTAATAAAGTGAAAGCATGATGGCAATTTCTAGAAAAAACGAAAGCTCAAAGAAGAGTTTTCCCCAAGTGGAGAAGAGCTGATGTAAACTTGTCCGAGGACAATAATCCAAATTCATCAATCTAAGCTTCATCCCCATCTGAGGAAGCCAATCTGAGGTTATTCCCATCAACATGTAGAAGCATCCACTATGGACGTCTTGAATCTGTGAAGCCTATTACGCAGCTTGCTTCTAACTGACCCATTTCTACCATCCGAAGTAACAACCCACAGATTCAAGCTCTATCTTAGCTCCTAGTATTGGATTGAGAAATTTGAGTTAGGTTCCATCATAGTCAATTCAATCTGAAGACAGATCTTCATATGAGTTTTTCAAGCAGGGTCTATTCAAGACCCAACTTTCAAATGCCTTTTATCTGAGATTAATCTATTGAGATACAACTCTCTGACACAAGTCAGTGCCATCTAAGACACCTCTATCCAAGGACTGAACATCCATGCCAATAATGTCCAAGTCAACGTGGACCAACTCTCAGATGGATGCCTATTCAAGTTGAGCTTTTTAGAGTCAAGCACCTATCCGAGGACCAATTCATAGATTGATGTTATCCGAGGCCATCAAGTCTATCTAAGGTGAAGACCTCATAAACTCTTTTCCGAGACAACTTAAAGATCCAGCCACATCTCAACACCTTCTGTTGATATTCTTCTACGTAAGGGCCATCATCAACTATGTCCATTGATGAGATCTCTACACATAGTTCCATCCCTTCCCTTCTTGAGTTCATCGATTAAAAACAACTCCTAGTTCACCCCTTCTCTATTGCATGACACGCGAGACTTACAACCTCCTAATTAGTCGAAGCTCTCTTTCTATCTTCCTTTCTCCATCTTATATTGTTGTTGGTCATTTAAGACTTGATAGTAGATTAACCCATCCTTTATAGTCGAATTTGTTTCTATTTTTCCTTCGCATTGGTATTTGGGACATATGTACTTCTAGGTTATTTTGGAGTTCATGAGCTAAATAAAATCAAGTTCAGCCATATGTTTGGTGATTGGAGTGCTCTTTTGAGTTTTTAAGCCCATATATAGGTTCAACTCAGATAGGCATTTATCCAAGAAGCAATCCATGCATAGAACTTGGTTCAGACAAAGCTAAAGCATATGGTTCTATCCTTGGATAGAGGGGTCTTTGGATGGCCTTGGCTTGTTTCCAATGGTTGGATCTTGAATAGATATGCTTTGGATGAAAGGCTTCCAATTGTTAGAGCTCTAACAACACCCATTCAAGGATCTTACCCGAATTGAATTAGCCCAGTTGGAACCTAACTTGGGTTGGTCAATCCAAGACTAGGAACTTAGATAAAGCTTAGGGCCATGGGTGACTGTCGCGGATAAAAGAGAGTGATCGAACTTGAAAATGGCCTTCGCAATAGAAGACGAAGGATTCTCAACACAATCTTCTTTGGTTTCACTTGGGGATTCTACCAGACCTTGCGAAGACAATAATACTCCCCTTGTGCCAACCCGAAAATTCTTCCTTAAATATTTGATCTAGATCCACGATTGGAAATCATCACATATAAAATCATTGATGTAGGCATCATAGACAGGTGATACATCAATGAGAGGCTCGTCACCATCAAGGAATGAGTCCACCGTTTTCTTAGTCCATCATTTCCTCGGTGTAAATAACCTCACCATCAATGATGAGCTTGCCATCATGTTCTCCGATCATTTTCTCGTCAAAGAATGATGGTAAGTTCCAATCTCTAACTCTTGAACGAGTACCACTACTGCTCTCTTTTTTTCAAACACTAAAATCCTCCTCCAACTCTTTCTTAAGACGTTCCTCAACTGGGTTTCAACCTTCCTTTGCATGCTTCATCTCTTGGACCTCACCCTACGTTGAGCTACAACTCTACGAATGACAGGCTCTATGAGTTGGTTTACTTATTGCTTCATCTCTTAGAAAGCTTCAAATTGACGTAGTCATGTCTACAACCTTCATGTCCACGAACACCATGATCAGCTATCATATCTAAAGAGATAGACTCAAAAATCTCTAAAAGAGAAAGGCTCAATGGCTGGAAATCAGATCCACAAGCATTCCCCAAAGAAGGAACTTGCTCTGATACCAATTCAATGTAGTTTGGATCAAAGAACATATCTAAACTACAAATAACCAACAACACTAGAAAGATGATGGTAAACAAAAGACACTCAAAACAGAAAATTGATCATACAATATATGAACAAACTAATTATATTAGTCTCCCCAACTCCAAAATAAATTGGTAAACACCCCAAAGGTGGAGATCTATAGATATCCCTACTTGAAAATATCTAAAAAAAAAAAAAATCAAACCAATGAAACAATTATAAGTAATATGTTGTACAGATCTCTAATAGTTAAATATTGTTTAAAAATTACTGTATTATCCCTAATGTACGCATTAATCAAAAAGAATATCCATTATGTACAATGAATACCCATTGATTTAATACAACGTTGTGAAACTTCAAGTCAATGAGACTGAAAATAAAGCAAAAGACATTAAACACTAATAAAACACTTACATATAGATAAAGAAAGAAAAAAGTTCATTGATCAAAGACGGGTGGCACATCAGTTAGGGCTGACATTCGGCCAGAATGAGTTATTTATACTTTCAAGGATTTTATATCATTCTCTATTTATATTCGTTGGATTCATTTTAATAGGATAGTTGATAAGCCCATATGGAAAACGTGAATATTATTTTGGAGATCTCTAAATAACTATATTATGAAATTCCTTTTGAGAGACTAATGGCCAAAGGACTCCTTTACTTGATTTTTTTAGAAGGAAGTTTATGATTAAGATGAACAAATAGAATTAAATAGTAGTTACATGAGCGTTTAAGGTTTCATTAACATCTTGTATTTATGATCATTGGGGAGATCTTAGAAATGATAGTTAACTTTGAATTGAGGAATTTTCTCCATTTCTATGAGTGATTTAAAAAAGTGAAGGCTGAAAAGAATATGGATCTGGTACTGAGATAAGATTTGAAGAAGCATGCTTTGAAGGTGGATAAGACCCTAGATAAGTGGACTGGGAGAACTTGATTTGTGTAACTGACTCCAAATAATTGGATAAAGCTGCTAAGATGATTGATTATGATGTTCAATGTGCATGGAGTGATTTGGGGGGGTAATTCCCAAAGACCTGGGTTCTGGTTTCATAAAAGAATTCTACATGAGAGTATGGGACATTGTTAAACTAGGGAAGTCCATGATGCACCCCTATATTGATAAACGGGGCAAGCCTCCTAGTGAAAAGACAATAATAAATGTTTACCTATCAAAAAAAATAGTAAGTTCTTTTCTTCTCTTTTTTACTTTTTTGGCATTAAGAACTAAGCACTAAATACCCATTAATACGGATAAAAAAATCATGGATCTAGTGGATCTTTTAGGACATTTCGAGGTTTTCTAGAATCAGGAGAAAAAAAGAAAAGAAAGGGAGAGCCCAATACAAGGACAGAATTTTATCTTCTTTATGTCATTGTGCCTTTCCAGCAAAAACCATGCAAGATACTAGTTGCAATTTCATAAAAGAATTCTACATGAGAGTATGGGACATTGTTAAACTAGGGAAGTACATGATGCACCCCTATATTGATAAATGGGGCAAGCCTCCTAGTGAAAAGGCAAATTTCCCCTTATGGAATGCAGCGCTGTTTCAATGCAGCAAGAGAGTTTGCTATATCATTCGCCTATCTTGACATGCAAAAATAAGATGTTGATTGACAATGCTAAATACTGGATCTCTTTGATAATATGAATCCGTAGGTACTCTACATTTTTCTAGAGGTCCAACTAATTACACTGTTTGAGTCTCTTGAACAAAAACTGTGATAGGCTGTTGGATATTCTTAAGCCTTGAAGGAGTGCTAAGGTTTCTGCTGTACTGGAATCACCTCCTCCTATTGGACCCGAAAAATGCATATATGATTCTCCCTTCACTTCCTCCTAAGGCCTCTTTTCTCAAAAGGCCCTGGGTTTCTTAGTGAGCACCCTTCAAAGTTTCACTTCATCCTCCTCTAGAGGGGACCATGGTAACAAGTTACCATCTACACAATTTGGGAGAGAAGAGAACCCAATTAGGTAGTGGGCATTGAGAGAAGAGTGGATAACAGCTGAGTTGGTCAGGCTGTGGGGGGTTGTACCCACAGATTACGTAAACATTTCTTAGGGGGGAATAATAAATGTTTACCTATCAAAAAAAAAAACACACATAAGAGCACAAAATTATGAGAAAAAGGAAAGAAGAAAGGATAGAAATGGGAAATAAGACTCTTCACTTCTTATTTCTCTTTTGTCTACTTGCATAGATTATAGGCAGATTTCCAATGGCTTTCATTGTTTTCTCATCTTTGGATTAGGATATTTCAAAAATGTTGTTGGAGAGTGGCGACTAACTTCAATGGTTACTCAACTTCTGAATCAACTTAATGATATTACTCCTTATTTTAAAATTGATAAGCTTGTTGTTTTATTTGGCCAAAAATAATGGAATATATTTACTCTAGCCATAAGTATTTCACAGGTCTTTGAGTTTGCAACTTAGATTGCAGTTTTTAAATTTTGTCTTCTGCCAATTAAATAGCAATGCCTAGTTTTTCTCTTTTTTGTTTTTTTTTTTCTCACGATTCACAAAAATCATGTGCAAATACCTACAAGGTATACGAATCAGATATCATTGTAAGGCAGCCAACACCACCTCATTGATAGATATGCTCACACTACAAAAAAAAACATATATATCAATCAACTTCTTCAAGCCTTATCTAGTTGACCTTCTCAATATGATCATGAGGCCCATTATCCAGAAAATTTGAGGTACTATTGAAAGCATAGCCTCAAGGGATTTTCATCATTGTGATTTGACGCAGTCCCCAAGAAAGCCTCATGTCATGATTGTCTAATCGCAAGAAATCGGTCGCCGTGCATGCCAATACCATCATAAGGTTAGAGTAACGAGGAATTTATAATTGAAAGCATTGATCACAATCAGTGCCTTGTCTAGCTACGACACATTGCCAGATTGTCATCCCCATCATTCTCAAATATAATGGTCAAGCACCCCCCAGAACTATACTTGGTTTACAATGTCACCAAATAATAGCTCCACGCCATAACCTATGATACCCACATACTTCAACATGACTATCGTGCTTGCATCGTATTGTGTCGGTACAAATACTGGTACCAGGTATATTGCATGGATACTTCTATGCCATCAATATCTCATTTCTATTATAATATTGTGTGTTTTCTTAACTCCTAAAAGTTTATTCCTTATGTCAATAGGAAGATATCATCATCATTATCTATGCCTTATCCCAAAAATAGGAAGATATAATATAATACAACAAAATTAATTGTCAGAAACTTTGAAAATTTAGAAATTTCAATATATTTGAAATGAAGTGAGTATTAATATAGATACTTAGCTTGAAAATTTAAAAATTAAAGCATGAATGAACATATTAAATGGGACACCTAAAATCGTATCCGTGTCTTGGATTTTAGGAAATATCCCTATTTCCCTCATCAGTGTCTGTATTCGTATCTGTATCTAGGCATCTTAGGCCAGATACAGAGATGATCCTTACTATCAAAGGGTTGTTATTCCTTTGGTTGAAGGCTTTTCAGGAGTGTAGAGGCATCTTCTTTGAAGATCTAGTTTTCCATTGGGATACCCTTTGTTCCAAGGATGTTTGAGGATTGTTTTCTGGTGGTTGTTTTTTGTTTGCTCCCTCTTAGCCCCTTTAGTTTTTCGTAAGTCTTCTCTACCTCTATAACTGATCTTCCTTGTTTGTTTTGTTTGTGCTGGCTTTTGCCTTCTTTAATAAAGTTTATACTTATCAAAAAAAATAAATCTTAGGCCATAATTGTTGGGAACAAACACACCCTTAAATGCAAAGTAGAATAAAAAATTATAAGAAACAAGCCACAACACAAGTTATACGTGATTAACTCGACGTGGGCTACGTCCACAGAGATCACAACCGGTTCACTATTGAGAAATAGAAATCACCAATGAAGGAAACAAATCTTCTCTTCATTTTACAAGAGTAACAGAAGACACCCCAAAACCCAAGCTCTCTAATTCTCCTCACTCACAATACCCAAAACAATAAAAAACAACTCTAAATAGAAGTCTTTAACCCTAAAATGAAAGACAGCCATCTGATCTGATCTTATAATGAACGTACCAGATTATTCCACACAGATCTTAAGCCTCACATGCCGCAAGTAACATATCTACAATCCACATTTCTATCATTTGAAGGTGCATAACAAGTAGATGCAATAGGAACACCAGATCATCATGAGTGATCACAACCTTCATTGAAAAGAAAGGTTTCAACCATGGAACACTCAGAAAATGAGTTTGACAATGAAAGCACGGATCCTTCCTGCATAGATGGTAGAAAAGGAATCGGATACAATTCTATAAGGATCATCCAAAGAAGATTCTATTCCTCTTCAAGTATATATTCAACATGAAACTCAAAAAATCATTGAGGGTGAATGACTTTGTAGATGCTCAACTTTGCTTGGCAGTCTCCACAAAAACCTATTGCTCTCCTACCAATTAGATGGTCCTTGGAAAACCTCTGACCCATTACTCCAAACAAAAACAAAAAAATTCTTGTAACAAATCTGGCAAGATCCAATCTGCAATAATTCAGTCCATTAATCTTCTTCTCCAAAACTGGTTTGATTGCACACTATGATCTAACCAACATAAATCTTTTGAGACCTCATTTACATTTGGTTTCTGCTGTAGATCTCTCACAATTCATCCTTTCACTGCTATCACTTGTGAACAGCTAAGCTACAACCACCCTATTTAGTTAAGTATCACTTGCAATACTATGTGTATACCCACACCGAAAGAATCAGAAAATAAGATACCAAATTGTGCAGAAAAAATCAAATAACTTTCTTGCAATCACATTATTATAAAATTAAATGAGGAAACCAAATTCCACGATTGAGGAAATTTGATTTCCAAACACTAACATCTACTGCCAGTCGAAAGTATGAAAAAAATATTAATAATAAGAGGTGAAGAAATTCGATAAAGAAATCAAAGAGAAAAAAAAACCCTAATAACATAGCAGATCTGAAGAAAAACCACAGATAGAGTAAATTCTACTTAATTCAATAATACTAATTGAAAAGAAACCATCGAGAAATCTTGCATTAGTGTTGAAGTGGATCGTTGCAGTAATTTTCTCATTCTCATTAAAAATAAAGAACTGTTTGAGCACATAAGACTAAAGAAAGAGAAGATGAAGATCTGTGAACGAACCTGTTCTTGCGCTGTAAACGTTTTGATTCGTGGGAGGTGGAGAGAAGGATCTGAGAAGGGAAACAAAACTAAATATAAAGGGGAGGAAAGTGATATTTCCAGGGAGAGTTTTTATATTGATAGGTCAGCTTTTTAAGTATACGGTTGCACACTGTACGTGTATATATAATATTATATACGATGGCGAGTCTGGTGACTTCGGCCGTTTAGTGTTAGTGGAGTAAAACTTTAACGACAGGGTCTGTCATCGAGGCCGATGACAGGGCGGAATATGAGCCATGTGGCACACTCTTAGAGGACTCTGACTGTTTGGATGTTTGGCCGATCCCTAGATGGACCCAAAAAAACCAAAACTCTTCCCGAATAGTGATTTCTTGGCGTTGGACTGGAATTATTTTCATGGGTTGATGTGGGAATTTGAACATTATTTATTTAAGGTACCTTTCCATAGGTTTGAAATCAAGCTGATTTTTTATTTGTAGCTCCACCTAGGGATTGGAAAAACATCCATACGGTCAGAGTCCTCTAAGAGTGTGCCACGTGGCTTATATTGAGCCCTCTCTCATCAGCCTCGATGACAGTACTCTGTCATCAAAGCTTTACTCGTGTTAGTGACCTTGACAACGAAGAAGGAAAGCGATGGGTGATGGATAGTATGAATCCGACACGTGTCCGATCCACAGCAAGCGATAGAAGGGCTAGGTAGTGGGAGAACGAGTTAATCGTTGATGACGGACCACAGACGAGCTACGGCCACACTCTTAGAGGGACCACTGACCGTTTGGATGTTTGAACTTTGAACTTTGAACTTTGACCCATCCATAAGTGTACCTACAAACTGAAAATAATCAGTTATTTCTAACCGTTGGATTGGAGTTTCTTGAAAATCATGAATCAAGTTGATTTTTGGTACGTAGGTCCAACTAAAGATAAGCCAAACGTCCATACGGTCAGTGGTCTCTAACAATGTGCCACGTGGCTCATACAGTGGTCCGTCGTCAAAGCTTTATAAGTAGGGTCGGGCTACAGTTACCACCCTAAAATGACAGGCTCCCCTTAAAGGACACAATATGAGCCACGTGGCACACTCTTAATGGACTCTGACCGTATGGATGTTTGGTCAATCCCTAGCTAGACCTACAAACCAAAAATCAGCCTGATTTAGTGTTTTATACATATAGGCGTTGGATTGGACTTATTTTCATGGGTTGATCTCAACCGTGGGAATTTGAGCAGTATTTGAGGTACACAGATCCAAAGGTTTGAAATCACTAACCGGAACCCGACCCTTATAAGTACGAGTGTTGTTAATTTACGGGGCTGTTCTTTGATGCAGACCTCTGTATCAAAATTTTGATGCAGAAGTCCCTCAAATTATAACGTAGTAGATTTGTTCGGGCCCACTTGCCCCTTGAATGTCTGGCCCACACTATGATAGACCTACATACAAAAAATCAGCATGATTGGTGATTTCTAGCAGTAGGATTTGAGTACTTTTTCATCATGGGCTTTATGAACAGGCCTATGTGTCCGTTCCAAGCCAGTTATGAAAAAGTGCTCAAATCCAATGGCTAGAAATCACCAATCACTATGATTTTTGGTGTGTAGGTCTATCATAGTGTGGGCCAGACATTCAAGGGGCAAGTGGGCCCGAACGGGTCTACTACATTGCAATTTGAGGGACTTCTGCATCAAAAGTTTGATACAGAGGTCTGTATCCTAGATTTTTCCTTAATTTAAATGTCTTCTGGAAGGAAGGAATCAATGTACACACTATTCAAACAAATGAAAGTGGTATCATCTTCGCATCTTTTCTTAACCCAGTTTTGTCCATTGGAATCTATCTTTGATCTATGGGGATCCAAGAACGCATCATCGGCAGGAATTATGGCATGATCTTCACCAAGTCCAAGTTCACACTAGACCGTGGATTATCATGGGGGATTTTAATGATCTATCTAGTCCTAGGGAAAAAAAAGGCTCCTCCTCAAATCCAATTGTTTTCAACCAGGCCTATCTGCATTTTCTCCAAATTCATGACTTCTCAGATTTAGGATTCATTGGAGCTCCTTACACTTGGTCGAACAAAAGAATAGGGTGGGCAAACGTGAGAGAAAGGCTTGACAAAGCTATTGCAAATAGTGACTGGAGACTCATATTTCCAAATGCTTGCATCCGTCACCTATCCTCTTATACCTCTGATCATTGCCAAATTCTTTTGGATACTGATCCCAAGCAAGAAAAACTCCAGAAACCGTTTCATTTCATGTCCATGTGGACATCCGAAGAGGAATGCCAATCTATTGTTGAAAAAGTCTGGGAGGATCAAACCGCAAAAAATGAATCTAATCCCCTTACCCATTGCCTGAAATAGGTAAAACATCACTTGAAAAAATGGAATGCGAAATTCCAAGCGCAACGGGGAACCAAACTACATCGTCTTAAGAAGGAACTAGCATATCTCCAACAACAGTATCCGTCGACGAAACATATTAGGAGAGAAAAGGTGATAGAATTTGAAATTGATACTATCCTAAAACAAGAAGAAAAACTTTGGAGACATAAATCACGAAAAAAATAGCTTAAGGAAGGAGATCGAAACTCAAAATTTGTCCATGTTTCTACGATCATCCAATGGAGGAAAAATAGAATCGAATGGATTAAAAATGAGAAAGGAAATACCCATACCCAAAGGGCTCAAATTGATCAAACCTCAATTTTTTTCACAAATCTCTTCACTTCCTCTAATCCAAAGCCCAGTGAAGTCCTTAATCAGCTTGATCTTCCCCAGATTTCCACAGTGGACAACCAACTCCTCGTGCGACTCCTGTCTATGGAGGAAATCAGATTAGCAGTGTTTAGTTTGGGTGCCCACAAAGCTCCAGGTCCAGATGGGTTCACTGCCCATTTCTATCAAACATAATGGAATATCATCAAACATGAAGTTGTTGAAATGATCCACAAAGCATTTACATCCGACCAACATCTTGATCACATCAATCATACCATAGTGGCCCTCATTCCAAAAATTCCTCAGGCTGAAAGTCCTCAATAGTTTCGTCCCATCAGTCTTTGTAACGTCAATTACAAAATTCTCACCAAAATCCTAACCCAATGACTGCGCCCTCTTATGCCCAACCTTATCGCTGAAAATCAAAGGGCTTTTATTTCGGGTCGACAAATTTCTGACAATACCATCTTAACCCAGGAATTAATGAAAGTGATCCACAAAAAGAAAAAAGGATCTAAAGGCATGATGGCTATCAAAATCGATATGGCCAAGGCTTATGACAGAATATAATGGTCTTTCCTCTTAACCATCTTTTAGAAAATGGGGTTCTTTGACCAATGGATCTCCCTCATCTCGCGCTGTATATTTGCTCCATCCTTCTCCATCAAGCTTAATGGCACCCCTTATGGGCATTTCAAATCCTCTCGTGGTCTGAGACAAGGTGATCCTCTCTCCCCGTTCCTCTTTGTTTTATGCACTACTATCTTATCTCATATGATACAAAGAACGAAACAAGGCAACCAAATCCATGGAATCAAGATATCAAGAGCCAGCCCTCCTATATCGCACCTTCTGTTTGCGGATGATTGTATCCTCTTCTGTCAAGCAAATCTCGTCGAAGCTCGTAATATGAAGGACATTTTGGACACATTTTGCTAAATCTCTGGCCAACAGATAAATTATTCCAAATTAGGCATTATGTTCAGCCCAAACCTTCATCGACGTCACAAAAAGGTGTTGTCTCAGATCCTTTCCATAAAAAACCTTCACCTGAACGAAAAATACTTGGGAACTCCCTTAATTATCACCCGTTCAAAGAAAATGGCATTCCAACATTGCTCAGGCCGAATAAAAAGCCTGATGGAAGGGTGGCGAGCGAAACTTCTATCTCAAGCAGGAAAGACCACGTTGATTAAAGCAGTAGCCTCAACAGTTCCTCTTTACACGATGCAATCTTTCCTCCTCCCAAAGACTTTCTACGAAAAATTGGATTCCATTATCAATCAATTCTGGTGGGGCGCATCGGAAAACAAAAAAGTGTTGAGGCTTACAAATTGGAACGATTTATGCAAAGCCAAAAGCAATGGAGGACTTGGGTTTCGCCATTTCTACCAAGTAAATCAATCCCTTCCGTTTAAGAAGATGTGGCAAATCCAAAATGAAAAATCATCCTTCCTTGGTTCCCATCTTCTTCGAATATTGCCCTTCGGAGAATATTCTCCAAGCCCACTGCCCTCGAACGGCCTCATGGAGTTGGAAAAGCCTCTTCAAAAGCAAAGAAAAGTTGAAACCCTTTTGTGGATGGGTGATTGGAATAGGAGAGCACATTAGAATTTGGAGGATAACTGAATCCCAAACCAATCCAGGGAGCTTGTGCGTCCTCCGAATACTGGCCTCTCTAATATTCGACATGTCAAAGACTTAATTCTGGATGGAGACCAGTGGAATACCCATTTGCTCTCAGAATTATTTCTGGCCCAAATGGCTAAGGACATTCTAGCCTTACCTTTGAGCCAGAATTTAGCCTCAGATAGGCTTTTTTGGATACCACACCCAAAGGGGAAGTTTTCCTCAAAATCGGCATATCAGACGTTGATTGACCCTGACCACCCCCAGGGAAGGAGGTTGGACTCCCATCCGGTATGGAACGAAGTATGGAAACTCCACATTCCATATCGCATTCAATTACCAGAGCAAAAATAAACGTATTCATCAAATTCCTGCTCATTGTCCCAGGTGTAATACTCCTAAAGAATCCATTCCTCATGCTTTGTTCACCTGCCCGATGAGTGCTTGAACTGGTACGCTTCTATCCTCACAATTCGCTGTGAACATTGGTCAGATGAAGGTTGTGAAAACTAGTTCCTTTCTCAACTGACCAACTCATCAAAATCACAAGAAGAGGAATCAAGACTGCAATATTTTGTGTCATTCTCTGGAAATTATGGAACAGGCAAAACACAGAAATCTATCATGAAAAGCCTGAGCCCCCGATACATATTCTTCAATCCATACCCCGTTATATGGCACCTTTAGAGCCACAACCCAACCACCTTACAGAAGCTCCAAAGAATACCTCATGGAGCTCGCCCAAGCCAGGAATTTTAAAACTCAACAATGATGCTGCATAGGAAAAATCTACAAGAAAATCTGGTTTGGGATTTGTGATACGCGATGGTGATAACAAATGCTTAATGGCAAGAGGAGCAAGCTCTCGATCTCTCTCAGCCGAAGAAGCAGAAATTTGAGCCATAAGATGGGGGCTAGAATAGGCATCGACTATGAAAGTGGGAGATTTTGTGGTAGAATCAGATACATTGGCGGTTATTTAGCAATTATAGAAAAAATCTTCTAATTCCTGTTGGGCATCCTCAGCTCTCTTGGCTGATATTTTGTTTACTTATAAAAAGTTTAATTCGGTTGGATTTTGTTTTGTACCGAGGAACGGTAATAGGGTCGCTGATATGATTGCCTCAAAGGCAAAAACTCTAGATTCCCATTCTATATGGGACACATCCTTTCCAGCATGGTTAGTTAACGTGCTAAAGGAGGATGTAGTTTTTGATGTTGTTGCTTCTCTGCTCTAGTTGTCTAATGTATGAGCTTAATTACAAAAAAAAAAAAGGTACCTAAATTATTGAATTTTTATCAGGGAAATTTTGTACTACCCCTGTGAAATCGTCGATATTTGCACTACCCTCGGTGGTTTCACTTTGTTACGTTTCCCCCTTTGACCGCAACTTTTTTTCATTCACCTTAAACGGTCGATCTAACTTTTGTTCTCAAGACCAAAATGCCATTTCTTTTTAAAATTACGAAAATGCCAACCACACTTACAGTCTGCCATTATTACGCCGTACCCCATCTCTTCAATTTAAAACACTCCCTCTTTTGCCATGTGGTCAAAAGTACAACTTACTTTTGATTAACTTTTTCTTTGTTTTGTCTCTTATGACAGGGATTCCATGTTTGCATACTTTTTAGTCTGCAAATGGTTGCAGACTATATTTGTCCCATATGGTGGCTCCTCATCAACATTGAAAACGACGACGCTGGTGCTTGGTGCCATGGTGATTGATGTTCCTACCTTCGATATGAGGGTAGACATCTAGAGACCACTGACCTTATGGATGATTGGCCCACCCCTAGGTGGGCCTACATACCCAAAATCAGCCTGATTAGTGATTTCAATATGACTGGAATCTTACACTTAAAAATCACTAATCATACTTACTTTTGGTATGTGGGTCCACTTAGGGAAGGGTCGAACATCCATACGGTAAGTGGTATCCAAGAATGTGCCACGTACATGGGTTTTCATGAAAACAACTAAAATCCAATGGTTAGAAACCACCAAAAATATAAGTTCTATTAGTCTACACATGACAAAATTTTGTTGGTCACTTGATGGATGGTTGATTCTTTTTCCTGTAAGAAAATATGAATTGTTTGTCTATAATAAATGATCCAAGTGGTGAGACCATGTGTCAATGATAGGGGGTTAAAATAGAAGTACACCCACATTAATGAGTGTCTGGTAGTTTTGAAAGGCAACATATCTTTTCGTAATTTTAAAAAGAAATGGCATTTTGGTCTTGAGAACAAAAGTTAGACAAACCGTTAAGGTCAACGAAGAAAAGTTGCGGTAAAAGGGGGAAACGCAACAAAGTGAAACCACCAGGGGGTAGTGCAAATATCGACGATATCACAAGGGGGTAGTACAAAATTTCCTTTTTATTAATGCATGTCGTATTTCGCAAAGCAAAATTTTTGTGTGGAGTAGAACTACTCAAACAAAGAGAGGAGTAAAACTTGGCTGACCGGCGACGAACACTGACCGTGTGGATGTTTGGCACTTTGGCCATTACCTAGGTGGATCTACAAACAAAAATCAACTTGTTTAGCGATTTTTAAGCGTTAGATTGGATTCATTTTCTTGGGATTGATTTAATCGGTAGGAATTTGAGCATTGTAACCAAGATTGAAAGGTTTGATATCACTAGTCAGGCTGATTTTTGGTTTGTAGGTCCCACCTAGGGACTAGCTAAACATACATATAGTCAGCATCCTCTAAAAATGTGCCACGTGTTTCATATTGTGAGCGGTCACGGTATTCGCAAACCATCTCTAGTCAGCCAAGTGACCTCCATGTATTGAGTATTGACCAAAAAAGATACCCGGGCAATACTTGACTAACTGGGGATAGTCAATGAAGCCGTGACCGCCTACAATATTAGCCGTGGCACATTTTTCAGAGGATGTTGACTGTATGGATTTTTGGCCAAATCCCTAAGTGGACTCAGCCTGATCAGTTATTTCAAACCTTTTCGATACTGTACCTCAAATAATGGTCAATAATCCTTAAATTCCCATGGTTAAAATCAACCCATAAAAATGACTCCAATCTAATGTTTAGAAATCACTAATAAGGATGATTTTTGGTTTGCAGTTCCACCTAAAGATTTTCCAAAACAGTGAGTGTCCTCTAAAAATGTGCCATGTGGCTCATATTGTGAGTGGTCACGCCGGTCAGCCAAGTTTTACTCCCTAATGGGTATGGTTTGGAGAAGACTTTTTTTGGCGCATTTGAAAAAGTACGGGTAAGGAATATTTGGAATTTTCTCATGTGGGTCCAACTTCTAATTGTTGTTCTGATTGCGTCATCAATTTTTTATGGTGCATTCTAAAATTTTTCCCATGGATGCCAGTTTGAAGGTCCCCCAGCCAAAAATGTTTGACACGTACCCTTTGTTAACCACCCTTAACCAACTAACCAAGGGGCTAATGTGGGTTGGATTGAAGGTCCCCTAGACCAGTGGATCTTTTCGCGTTACCAATGGTGTGACCTGCAAAGTTTGAAGGACCCCTGAAG
The DNA here is from genome assembly GCA_035048495.1 of Euptelea pleiosperma. Taxonomy (NCBI): domain Eukaryota; kingdom Viridiplantae; phylum Streptophyta; class Magnoliopsida; order Ranunculales; family Eupteleaceae; genus Euptelea; species Euptelea pleiosperma. Next base: position 21,114,859 of record CM068552.1, on the reverse strand, counting down.
GCGTGCTCAGTTGCTGAAACTTGCGGAAGACCAAGTCAAAACCTAGGGTTCAAGACCCTCTACTAGCATTTTTTCTTTATTTTGTATTATTTTCTCTCTCCTCTCTCTAAACTTTAATTCTCTCTTTCATCTCAAGTTCAACCATCCGATCCTCTCTCCATTTACCATTATTCTATATATATTGTGACTTCCTTAGGCCAATCATCATCACCCATTTCTCACTAACATTTCCTCTGTCCGATCACCCATCTTCCCATCCATCTGTTCAACCATTAGATCCCCATAATCACACCATTAACCATCTGATCGCCAGACGATCTACCCATCTCGATCTTTGATCTCCACTTTTGAAACCCAATCATTATTATCTCTCATCGTAGCCTTCTGATCTCCCATCATCCCATGTCCAACAAAGTAGCATAGGTACTTGGGCCCATGAGACATGTGCGAGACGATTTTACAAAGAAGGAAATTAATTTAAAATATTTGTGAAATCATCTTTGAAAATTCAAAAGATATTCTTTTTGGGAGAGTTCTCTCAACATTTTTAAAAGGACAAAGTATTAAAGGAGAATTTTCTACAAAAAGGAAATGCATTGGAATTTGTGGGTAAGAAAAGATATTTGTTTTCATATTTTGGAAAGTAAAGGGGTTGGTCAGCAACGTTGATTACTTGGAGTATTGATGAACCAAACCAAAGGAGAGTGAAATCTCATTCTTGTTATATTGCTGAACATTTTTAAGAAAAGGAAAGCATTTTTGAGGTTTTCTAGTTTAGGAAAACAAGTTGAGTGGTTTTGAATAAACAAAGAATGGTTTTTAACAAAAGAAAAGAAACTTGGAAAGCTTTGTACAAAGAAAGAGGTAAGAATTTCTCAAAAAAGGAAAGCATGTGGACGATTTTTTTGTTGGAGGTCCAGCCTATAAAGGAGCAAGAGAAAATAAAAAAAAACATCTTCTCATTACTACACGTCCCTACCTCTCATCCCACAAACCCTAATCCCTTCACCCTTTATTCACTCTCTCTCTACCGTCCTAATCTCTCCTCTTTTTGCTCTCCTACACGGTGACCTCTCTCTCATTCTCTCACGAAGCCGAACCCTCTTCCGCTCAAACCTATCCCTCTCCTGCATCTCAAGTTTCAAGAAGGTGGATACCCCCTTGCTGACCTGCTAACATCTTACCTTGCTGGCCAGACTGGTCTCCACATGCATTGCCTGCAACCTGTAACTTCGATTTCCACAATCAACCACCACACTCCACCACCGGTTAGCTCGCCACCATCATCTCCTTCGTAGCAGCAGCTCCACCAGGCCATGCGTCCACCATTGCTGCCCTTCAAAATCTGCAATATAGGTCATCTACATGGTCTTCTTGGTCGGCTGGTGAACCTACAAAATCATGGCCTACAATCTCCCCTTCTTCCAACCATGACAGGCAGCTCCTAAAGGTTTTCTCTAGTTCTGGCCAATGAACTACCACTGCTCACCATCCCAATTGTTGGTCTATCTCCGGGTTTCTACTTCCTCCAGGAGGTTGTCCTCCTCCTCCATCCCTTCACGATCTTGAATCCACGTAGCACACCTCACTGGTTGCACAAAAAACCAGTGTGCAACACCGTCCACTTCCTTCTCCACCTAAAGCTACCACGTCTCATCCTCATTTCACTTCATCTCTCATCTCTAAGCCATCCCTACATAACCTCTCTCTAGACTTTTCTCAAAGAAAAAGAAAAAGAAAAAAAAAGAGAAAAGAGGAGAAGAAGAAGAAAGGAGGTCGTATACCACTCACTTCACCACACCGTCCTCTCAAGCTGCTACCTCCATCACCGTTCACCATCAACATGCAAACATCTTCACCGGTTGTTCTCTGCCATGACAACTTGCAGACCACCTTCTCCACGACCTCTTGGTCTCCTCCTTGAGACCGTTTGCAAACCCTCATCTACGCGGCAGGACATGCTCCCTACTCCCCATCACTTGGCCAATCTCATTAAATCAGGACCGATCCATCTTGGTAAGGACATGATCTCTCTCCTCTTCTTTCACACTAATTGCGAAGGATTTGCAATATGCTGGTTGGAGATTGTGATATTCGCTCAAAAGTGCTTATTTTAAGCCACTATCCTTTTTGCGGTATCACATTCTCCCACTTAAAACTTCTCTTTTCGTCGACTTTTCAACGTAAGAGTTTTTTCTATTGCGTAGAACACATTCTTTAGACAAAAATTGACTATTTGTATAAATTAAATACATTTTGGGAAGTCAAGATGTAAAGCTATTTTGATTAAGTGTTTTTTCTATTGTAGAAACACCAATCAGACGATTTCTATGGAATGCGGGCCCACAAATGACTACCAGAGTCTAGGACCAAAGCTCAAGAGCCAACAGGCTAAGGATAAGAAGATACATGCCAAATGCTGGAAGAGCTAGAGAGTCGAAAATATCTAAGAGAAGATCAAGAGAGAAAAAGAGCCAAGTACCCCAAGAAGAAACTATAAAGAATATTTTCATATTCTAGTTTAACAAAGATTCTGTATGACATAAAACATTCATGTAACCGTTTCTACGAGCACCAGTGTAGTGTGGAGATGTCATGGTATGCATACTTCATCGATTACGTGAATACTAGAAGACAGAGACAACAAGAATCAGACGGTTGACGACAGGAGTCATCTGACTAACTGCCCATTAATTTGTTGGTTATAGATCGTGTACGCTCGCTTAGGAAGGTAAGTGACTTAGTGGCCATTGGAACAGGTTTAAATGAATAAAATATAATGGTCAAACCTAGTCATTGGACAGACCCGAGTCTAAGTCAATGTTATTGACTTTTGGGAAAGTCCAATCGATTGGACTATTTGGGCAAATCGATTGGACAAAGCCCAATCGATTGGAGACCTCTATTAAATCGATTGGAGTCTACAAGACAAAGCTTAATCAAAGCCCAATCGATTGGAGACCTTTGTTAAATCGATTGGAGATAACGGGACAGAAACTTATTTAAGTCCGATCGATTGGACTATGAACAATCGATTGGATTTAAGAAGGAAAAAACCCATCCTCTATAAGGCCAATCGATTGGACCCAGAGTACACTTCACGTGGATTGAGTCTTTCTCAGATCCAAAATTCTAATTTCTACTCTCCCACATTCTAAAAGGCTCAGGGTTATGAATTCTAAAAATATAACCCTTCTATGCCTTCTCTAAACACACATCTATACACATTGAATAGAGAGAAGAAATGTTTATTTATTAAAGTGTCCATTGGAAGAGCAAGAAGCTTTTTAGTTCTCATAAAAATCTTGTGAGCTTGTTCATCTTCTTGATCAAAGCCAAGAGTTTGATCCATTACTCAACTTAGGTCTTCCACTTAGATATTTGACCTAGTAGCCTGAGTATACCAGTGTGACTCAACACCATTGAGCAACCTAGGGTTCAGGGTGTACTGAATCCTTCACCTCCTACAAAGGCTGGAGTGTTGAGAATTAAGATCGGAGTGGCTGATCGATGGTAGGTTTGTGGTATACCAAATTGAACAAGCGGATAAGGCTTCTTGGCTATGAGGGCACGCGTGGACTCGTAGCATTGATTCAGAGGACGTGGACGCATCGACAGTAAGCCTTGGCTAAGGTTGGTAGCTGTATTTGCAACGGTGCTATGTAGGTAACCTTTGTTTCTTTTAACTTTTCAGTCAGTGATACTTTCCATCTGGACGTGGTTCCGTGGTTTTCCTTGGCTAAGGTTTCCACATAAAATCTCGTATTTTGTGTGATTGTTTGTATCACGCCCCAAATTCGGGTATCTAGATCCGACCCGAAAATCCATGGGTCAACCTCATACCCGAACCTAGAGGTGATCTATGAATGCATCCTAATGGTTCAAGTGTAACTCTAAACTACTAAGATCCATCCTCAAACAAGTCAACCTATACCATAATTCATTAAGTGATTCAACAGATTTTGGTAATTAGACTCTAGAATAAATTATGGAATTAATTATAGGAAAAATACTAACTTAATTATTTTTTATTTTTAAACTATATGGCATTAACCCACTATATATAAGAAAGTCTCAAACCAAAAATTAGGTCAAACGGAGAAAATAAAATATCCTCCCATTTTTTCTGTCCTTAAAGTGCACCCGAACAATGCTATAGTAAAATGGTCACCATTGTTTCGTCCGTTGTTGGCTGTTCCAAAGCCCATTGGATAGCTCTCTGAGTTGGCTACAACTCTCATATTGAGGTCAGAGCTCAAAGATTCCATATAAAGGGTCGAAACTAGGCCTATTTGGCTTGGGTTTAGAATACATTAGTTCGTACTACAGTTAGTGTTTTGGCCATAACTTTCTATATAGAAAGAATCAATGAAAACCATTTATATCCCTGGAAAGTTAACTGACAGACCTTCGAAAGTCTTTCTACTCAGAAATTCTATCAGTTATCTTACCAAAAATACGTTACAGTTCAAAAATTACTGTTCTATTTCATATGGTATTTCTAGTGCTTTTAGTCTCTCGAGTCCAAAACTAGGTCTAGGTCTATTAAGGGTCGATTTTTCATTATTAACCACTAATCTACTATCATCATATAAAAAATATAATATCAAATCATTATATTTATCGAATAAAATAACCAAGCATCATCCATAAGATAAAATGGACAAATTCCCAAAGCTAGGCCAGAATAAGCTCAAAATCAAAATCAAAGATAACTAATTTTTATCAATAAAGAGTTTAAAGAGCTAGAACTCCTCCGATGCCTCCAAAGGCTCGCCATGATCACCATCCTCGTACTCCTCGTCGTCAGGTACTTCCCACGAAGAGTCATCCATCAGGTTAAAGCCCAACTCGTCTGTGCGGTGTCACAAAACATCGTGAGTCTAACGAACTCAGTAGTGCAACGGGTAACCCCATGACACTCTTAATCCACATATAAAGTTAACTAAGCATAATCATAGGAAGTAATAATAGAATAGAGCATGTAATAAGCAAAACATAATAATCAATATACAACGAATAGTCAACAAGGTATGCAAAATGCGATGACATCCCATCCCAATAACTCAATCACTAATGGGTCTCCATCTCCTTCCCTCGTTGGGAGCAGCCTTATGGCTCATATGTAGAATTGTTTGGGGGCTTTCACCCTAGGGTTTTCTAGCCCTTCTTTCTTAACGACAAAAATAATAAACTTCCTCTCACATAAACCCGCAATGAACATGATAAGCATAGTGTAAATCAATGTCAAAATAACTATAACGAGAGGAGGGTTAAGGCCAAAAACGTTTTCACCTAGAGGTGTTCTCATGACCGATCCACTAATGAGAACTATCCGTAGTTTCCATTAGTGCATGGTCACAGCACGTTTTCACCCTATCCTTCCCTCCAAATAAAAGATAATATACAAGAAGTGGGTTGCAAGAAAAGAACAGTATAATATTAAGATAAAAAGAAATAGAAGCACATGTTAGTAATTCAAAACAATAATTCAACCACTTCCTACCCATAATAAACATACTTAGAGAAAACAAAATATATAAAAGAAGATACGCACAGTAGGGGTTACCTACCTCTTAAATAGACAATATATTTGTATTGTGAAGCTTGAATTAATGGTGGATAGGGAGCTCCACGTTCTCTTTGAGTTCTCCAATGCCATTGATTTCTAACTATGTTTAAGAAGTTGATGAGAAGGTTTGAATGCTAGGTTTCTATTTCTTTTTTTTTATGGTGGGATGAGGGTGTTCTGATATTCGCTCAAAAGTGCTTATTTTAAGCAATTATCATTTTAGCGTTATCGCACTCTCCTACATAAAATTGCTCTAATTATCTACTTTTCTACGTAAGAGTCTATCTTATTGCGTAGAACATACTTTTCTGGACGAAATGGTATATTTGCATGCATTAAACACATTTTTAAAAGTTTAGATATTAAGCCATTCTGATTAAGTCTCATTACGCGCTTCTTCTGTCGCAGAAAACCCTGATTGGATGATTCTCGAGACTTGTGGGCCCACATGGATCATGAAAACCCATTGTCAAAGCTTAAAGAGTCCATAGGCTATGTCTAGAAGATATGAGCCTATTACGGGCTGAACAAGGGGATCGAAGAGCTGGCCCAAGGAATCACGAGAGCGGGAGAGCTGATAACCAAGAGAAGGACCAAAGCATTTAAAGCCACATCAAATGATGGCCTGCTCTACTGGCAAAGCTCAAGTGAAGAACAATTGAAAACCAGGGTTCATGACCCTCTACCAATACTTTTTCTGATATTTTCTCTCTCATCTCTCCTTATTCTCTCTCTCTTCATCTCTCGGTCCTCGAATCTATTGACCTAACCCCAGAACTCCTGCCCATTGGCTCTGTCTCATCTCCCTTAGCTTTCTGACTGTTGGATCTTCCATCTGGCCATTGGATCTCTATAGATCACCATCTGATCTATCAATTCTATGCATCCGACCATCCGATCATGCCTCAGATCATTCGATCATCCATCCTATCACCCACCCGATCTCCATTGTAAAATCTCAATCTCTAGAACTCAGTTGATCCTATGGTTGATTGTAGATGAGAGAGAGCAGAGCTCGATCTCCGAGGAAAGAAAAATGCATTTTTCTCCCCTGGCAACCAAACACACCCTAAACCCGCAGCCTCGTAAGAGGTCCACATCCATCGAGCCCAGTGGCCCACTATCCTACTCACCTACCTTCTGGCCCATGGCCGATGCACTCAGGGCCCACGTTTTAGCGTTCCCGTTTGGCCAACCACTGGCCAACACGTGGCATCATCTCTTGGCCTAGTGGTCATGGCCAAATGGCCCATAAACCTCGAGCCCAAGCCCGCAAACCCCCAAGTTCAAAAATAAAAATAAAAATAAAATAATAATAAAAAAATTTTCTTTTAGAAACCGTGAGTTTCTAAGTTTAGAAACCCACGGTTTCTACTTGAGGAGAGGGGTTAAAAACCCTTCGAGGTCCTCTCCCCTCGGGCCCCCGCTCGGACGCCCTTTTTCCTCATCTTCCCCTCTCCTTTCTCTTCTTATTCTCCTCCGGCGTGCCATCGCCGGTGAGGAGTGGAGCGCCTCTTCCTCCTCCTCTTTCTTCTTCCTCTTCTTCTTCTTCTCTTCCTTCTTCTTCTTCTTCTTCTTCTTCTTCTTCTTCTTCTTCTTCTTCTTCTCCTCCTTCTTCTTCTTCTTCTTCTTCTTCTTTTTCTTTTGCTAGAGTTGCAGGTCTGCAACTCCGGCCGGCGAACCGTGCTCCACCACCGTCCTCACTCACAGCATGCAACAGTGAGTTTTCTCCCCCACTTCTTCCCTTTCTTCTTCTTCTTCTTTTTCTTCTTCTTCTTCTTCTTCTTCTTCTTCTTCTTCTTCTTCTTCGTTTGCACACCGGAGTTGCAGAACTCCGGTCATCTTCCTCCTCCCTTCTTCACGCCGGAGTTGTAAAACTGCAACTCCGGTCGCTCACGGCCTCTCCACCGCTGCTGTCGCTACACACACCACGCGCCTCCTCCTTCTGCACGTCTTCTTCGTCCTCTCCTTCTTGTTCTACAAGGAGTCTGCCTCCTTCCTCCGGCGGACTGGTTCAACTCCACCAGTCCATCTATTCCGGTCATCTGAACCAGCACCTATTTCACGTTGCAGGTCTGCCCTCCTCTCTCCACGAGTGCACCAATCGGTCACGGTTGCTAGTGCGCAACCCAGCGCCAATCCTCTCCATCATACTCTCTTCATAGCCTTGTTGCCCGGACGGCAACATCACCACCTACAACTCTCATCTCGTGGATGGGAGTTGCTGCTGCAACCACCCTCAGTCCTCCACGTTGCAGTTTTGCAATGCCCACCAAATCGCTCCACCCTTGCCTGCATCTTCCACCTCTCTCCAATCCCAACCGCTGCACTCAACCTTGGCGCCTCCATTGGTGGATCATTCACCTACAACTCACGGTCTTCACTGATATCTAAAGCCTCCCTGCAAGCATCTTCATCACACGGATCAAAATCTACATCACCAAACGGTGGTGTTCAAAATCAGTGCCGATTTCTGCAAAGCAAGTGCACCACGTGCTCCCTTCAAGACCCACCACCAGCAGGTGCACCATTTTTGATGCCCCTGGACTGGTGCGCCTCACCTACTAGCAACAGCCCTCACCTTCTCAACCGAATTGCCAATTGCTACCATTTAGCAACCAGACTGCTAGTTTTCTCCACTACTCTCCTCGCCGTGGGTGCACTAAACCAGCATGCCTGCAGCTCCATCAACCATTCGGTTGCTGCCTTGACCATCAATGGTAAGTCTTCTCCCTTAAGATCTCTCTTAGTCTCTTTTATCTCTCTAGTTTTTAGGATATTTTCTCACTTTCTTTCTCTCTCTAGGCTTATTTTGTTTAAAACTCATTTTCTCTCTCTATCTTTTTCACTAATTCTTCCTCTTTCTCTCTCTACCTACCTTCATCTCTCTAGATTTATTTTCTTCATCTAAAAACTACTTTCTCTCTCTAGTTCTCTCTTTCTCTCTCTAATTTATTTATTTATTTTTTTATGCTTTATAATTTAGTTATTTTTACTTGAGTGTAAGAGACATGTTCAATTGAATGAAGTTGATTTGAATAAAATTATGTTCCATTCTCTGCAAATTTTCTGTCATTTTATATTCATTATTGCACTAACCCGACTAATACCGAGTGCGAATCGACATCCGACACGAGCCACTATACAAAATTGCTCATTCTACAGGTTAAAAGTCTTGGATCAATTAAAAATGTGTTGAAACCGGGGTTTCCGATTCGACGACACGGAAAAACTCGAGTTTCATGTTCTAAGGCTTGAAAATGTTCTTTAGTGGAGGTTTAATGAAGGTGCTTCAATAGAGGAAGAGGAATAGAAAAATGAGAGAGAATGAGAAATTTTTGATGGAGAAATATGTGAGTGATGGTTTAGGGTTTGTAAAAGCTCCCAAGCCTTAAGGCTTTCTTAAATAGGTTAGGAAGTAATATTTAGGGTTTCTATTCTAGGTGAAATTCGTAACTCTCAAAGGGTGACTTTCTCAACCCTCAAAAGCTCATATTTTAAATTACTCATGGGTTAAAAATGGGCCCAAGACCCATATGTATCCATTGGGCATCATTTAAGGTTATTTTTAAGTCCAAAGAGCCTCTAGATTAGCTCTACGGGCCCACCCCACAATTATAGGTCAATAATTTATGCAATTACTTATATTAATAATTTAAATACTTATTAACTACAATTATGCCATATTCTCTAAAAAGGTGGTGATTTAATATATATAATACATGTGGATCCAATACTATATAATAATATACAACAATGATGTATTAATTCAAATAATCTATATTATAAAATTTAAAAGTTCATACAATAAGGTATTGACACATGTCACACACACATAAATCACATGAAATAATTTAAGTACACAAAATTCACAAAAATGTTCAAAGTCTCAGAAAAGTGTCAAGATGACATCGGAATGACCCGAAATTCGAGAGATGGGTTTCTAACCCTAAGATAAGGTAAGCATGTTATTTTTGGAAAGTTTTCGGGGCCTGGGGTCAAAAATATTTTTATTATCTTGTTAGATCAAGTATCTCATCTAGTGTACTGAAAGTCCCCTATGAGTTATTGTTTCATTATTTTTAGCAGGAAATTAACCCTAAAAGTGAGTTAAAAAATATCAAGTTTTTTTAAAGTTGTCCGAATCCTACCAAACTTGACACATGACTTAATATAGGATATCTAAGGATGAAAGTAAGTTCAAACTGCCAAAATTATCCCATGAGGGTCAAATTATCATAATACCCCTAGCTGAAAGTTTGAGGTATTACAACGTTCCCCATTTCAAATAATTTCATCCTCGAAATTAAAAGAAAACTTACCACTGCTCGGGGATTAGGTCCGGGTACTTCTCGCGCATCTTGGATTCCAACTCCCAAGCGGCCTCCTCCTGACTATGATGCTGCCACAGTACCCTGACGAGTCGGATGCCCTTGGTATCCAAAATACGTACAAGTCGCTCCTTATATGCCGTGTCCTCTCGTAGGTGTAGTTCTTGTCAGTCGACAACGTGCGTGGGGTCTGGCTCATATCTCCAAAGCATCGATACATGGAAGACATCGTGAAGGCCTGCAAGCTAGGGTGGAAGTGCCAACTGATAGGCAACCTGTCCTACTCTCCTTATAATCTTGAACAGTCTGATGAAGCGCGGTGCTAGTTTTCCCTTCTTTCCAAAATGTATAGCTCCTCTCCGTGGAGTTACTCTCAGAAAGACTTTGTCACCCACTTGAAACTCAAGTGGCCTCCAATGTTTGTCTGCGTAGCTCTTTTGTCGACTCTGTGCTGCTAATAGTCGATCTCTAATAATATTCACTTTCTCTGTAGTTTCCTAAATGATCTCTGGTCCTGATAAAGAACGTTCTCCAACTTTTGCCCAACACAAGGGCGATCTGCAAGGTCTATTGTACAAGGCCTCAAATGGTGCAATGCCAATGCTCGCCTGAAAACTATTATTATAAGCAAACTCTGCTAGCGGCAGATGTTCACTCCAACTACCACCGAAATCTAAAACGCATGCTCTGAGCATGTCCTCCAAGATATGAATGGTCTTCTCCAACTGTCCATCTGTCTGGGGATGATACGATGTGCTGAGTTGGAGCTGTGTCCCTAGAGCTGCCTGAAGTCCCTATCATAATCGAGAGGTGAAACGAGGGTCTCGATCTGATACTATTGAAAGAGGAATCCCATGAAGTTTGACGATCTCGTCAACATAGAGTTGTGCTAATGTTGGCACATTGTTGGTTGCCTTCATAGCTAAAAAATGTGTATTGACTTGGTTAGTCTGTCCACAATCACCCATACTGCGTCACATCCCCGACGAGTTTTCGGTAATCCTGTCATAAAGTCCATCGTGATATGTTCCCATTTCCATTCCGCCACTGGTAATGGTTGTAAGAGTCCTACTGGTCGCTGGTGCTTTATCTTCACTTGCTGGCATGCGAGACATTTGGAAACGAAAGAGGCGATGTCTCTCTTCATCCCTCTCCAAAAAAATTGGCGTCTCAAATCCTGGTGCATCTTCGTAGTGTTAGGATGAATGGTGAGTCTGGAGCGGTGCGCCTCTGACATGATGTCCTCCCAAAAGTAGGCATCGTCTGACATGCATAATCGTCCGTTAAATCAGATGTTGCCATCTGGCTGGATAGTAAAACCCTCTGGTCCTGAGCCTCTGTAAATCTCTATTCGTGTAGCCTCGATATCTGAGTCGCTGGTCTGATCCTCAATGATCCTTGGAATAATGATTGGCTGAGCGACAATACTAAAAATAATCGCCCTATCACCTCTTCGGTAAATATGAAAGTCGTATTCTTCAAGGATCTCTGTCCACCTATGCTGCTATAAGGCTATACTTGCTAATGTCTCTCGAGTCTTTCTACTCAATGCGTCTACAACTACGTTAGCTTTGCCTGGATGATAGTGCAACGCGAAGTCGTAGTCCTTCAAGAACTCCATCTATCGTCTCTGTCGCAAGTTGAGCTCCTCCTAGGTGAAAATATACTTCAGACTTTTATGGTCCGAGTATACCTCAAATTGTACACCGTACAAGTAATGTCTCCAAATCTTTAGGGCAAAAACAATTGCTGCAAGTTCCAAGTTGTGCGTCGGGTAATTCTGCTTGTGAATCTTCAACTACCTCGAAGCGTAGGCCACAACTCTCCCGTTCTGCATAAGCACACAACCAAGTCCGCTCCTCGAAGCGTCACTGTAGATCACATAGTTGGCTCCACTGTTTGGTATAGTCAAGACTGGGGCTGTCGTAAGCCGAGTCTTTAGCTCCTGAAATGATGCTTCATACTGGTCGGTCCATACGAACCTATGTGATCGGCTTCGTCATTGGTGCTACCAAGCTCGAGAATCCCTCAATGCAATCGATATCGGTGATGTCCCTGGATAGACCTCAATCCCAAACTCCACCTCACTCTTCGGTGGTAAACTCGATAGTTCCTCTGGAAACACATCAAGGAAGTCCTGAACAACATCCTCTGACTCGAGTGATGATGTGATGAACTCTTCGCATAGCACATGCGCAAAATAACTCGCACTGTCATCAAGAAGTCTATTACTATAGAAGTGAAAAATAGAAACTTCTGATATCTAGAATGATATTTTCTTCTTAAAGCAATCCACTGTGACATGGTACGACGCTAGTCAATCCATGCCCAGGATAACATCGAAATCAGATAACTCCATAAGAATCAGATCACCGACCAATTCTTGGTCTGAAATTCGAAGTCTATAATCTTTACAGATCCTGTTCACTCCAACCCTCCTCCCCACATGAGTATACACAAATAAGGGGCGAGTCATAAGCTCGGGACTCAAGCCCAAGGTATCTGCAAATGATGTATTGATAAAAGAAGTCCTAAGTATATTATTGTACATTATGGATTATGGTATTTTATGTTTTAGTATTAACTTATGTTAAGATGTTTCTATTATGTGTACAAGGTGTCTCTAGTATATGTCCTAAACGTGAACCTTATTATTGTCAATCCCAAGGAAATCATATAATTGGCGCTCTGATACCACCCTGTCATGCCCCAAATCTGGGTTTCCAGATCTGACCAGAAAATCCATGAGTCAACCTTATACCCGAACCTAGAGGTGATCTATGAATGCATCCTAATGGTTCAAGTGTAACTCTAAACTACTAAGATCCATCCTCAAATAAGTCCACCTATACCACAATTCATTAAGTGATTAAAGAGATTTCGATAATTAAACCCTATAATAAATTATAAGAAAAATATTAACTTAATTATTTTTAATTTTTAAACTATATGACATTAACCCACTATATATAAGGAAGTCTCAAACCAAAAATTAGGTCAAACGGAGAAAATAAAATTTCTCCCATTTTCCTCGTCCTTATAGTGCACCCGAACAGTGCTGTAGTAAAATGGCTGCCATTTCTTTGTCCGATATCCAATTTGATTGTTCTAAAGCCCATTGTATAGCTCTCTGAGTTGGCTACAACTCTTGTACTGAGGTCAGAGCTCAAAGATTCCATATAAAGGGTCAAAACTAGGTCTGTTTGGCTCAGGTTCAGAATAGATTGGTTTCTACTACAGTCAGTATTTTAGCTATAACTTTCTATATAGAAAGAATCTATGAAAACTGTTTATATAGCTGGAAAGTTAACTGGCAGACCTTAAAAAAGTCCTTCTACAACAGTCACAAATTCTATCAGTTACCTTACCAAAAATATATTAAAATTCAAAAATTATAGTTCTATGATATTTCTAGTGCTTTTAGTCTCTCGAGTCCAAAACTCGGTCTAGGTCCATTAAGGGTCGATTTTCCATTATTAACCACTAATCTACTATCATCATATAAAAAATATAATATCAAATTATTATGTTTATCGAATAAAATAATCAAGCATCATGCATAAGATAAAAGGGACAAGTTCCCAAAGCTAGGCCAGAACAAGCTGGAAATCAAAATCAAAGATAACTAGTTTTTATCAATAAAGAGTTTAAAGGACTAGAACTCCTCTGATGCCTCCAAAGGCTTGTCATGATCACCATCCTCATACTCCTCCTCGTCGGATACTTCTTAGGAAGAGTCATCCGTCGGGTTAAAGCCCAACTCGTCTGTGCGGTGTCACAAAACACCACAAGTCCAACGGACTCAGTAGTGCAACGGGTAACCCCATGACACTCTTAATCTACATATAAAGTTAACTAAGCATAATCATAGGAAGCAATGATAGAATAGAGCATCTCATAAGCAAGACATAACAATCAATATACAACGAATAGTCAACAAGGTATGCAAAATGCAATGACATCCCATCCTAATAACTCAACCACTAATGGGTCTCTATCTCATTTTCTCGTTGGGAACAGCCTTATGGCTCATCTGCAGGATTGTTTGGGGTCTTTCACCCTAGGATTTTCTAGCCCTTCTTGCTTAACGACAAAAATAATAAATTTCCTCTCACATAAACCCGCAACGAACATGATAAGCATAGTGTAAATCAATGTCAAAATAAGTATAACGAGAGGGGGGTTAAGGTCAAAAATGTTTTCACTTAGAGGTGTTCTCATGACTGATCCACTAATGAGAACTGTCCGTAGTTTCCATTAGTGCATGGTCACGACACGTTTTCACCCATATCCTTCCCTTCAAATCAAAGATAATATACAAGAAAGGGGTTGCATGGAAAGAACAATATAATATTTAGATAAAAAGAAATAAAAACACATGTGAGTAATTCAAAATAATAATTTAACCACTTCCTACCCATAATGAACATGCTTAGAGAAAACAAAATATATAAAAGAAGATACGCACAGTAGGGATTACTTACCTCTTAAATAGACAGTAGATTCGTATTGTGAAGCTTGAATTAATGGTGGAAGGGGAGCTCCACGTTTTCTTTGAGTTCTTCGATGCCGTTGATTTCCAACTATGTTGAAGAGGTTGATGAGAGTATTTGAATGCTAGGTTTTGATCTCTTTTATATGGTGGGATGAAAGTGTTCTAAGGCTTGAAAATGTTCTTTAATGGAGGTGCTTCAATGGAGGAAGATGGAGAGAAAGATGAGAGATTTTTGATGAAGAAATATGGGAGTAATGGTTTAGGGTTTGTGAAAGCTCCCAAGCCTTAAGGCTTTCTTAAATAGGTTTAGGAAATAATCTTTAGAGTTTCTATTCTAGGTGAAATTCGTAACTCTCAAAGGGGTGACTTTCTCAACCTTCAAAAGTTCATATTTTAAGTTACTTATGGGTTAAAAATGGGCCCAAGACCCATATGTATAAATTGGATCTCATTTAAGGTTATTCTTAAGTCCAAAAGGCCTCTAAATTAGCTCTACAGGCCCACCCTACAACTATAGGTCAATAATTTATACAATTACTTATATTAACAATTTAAATACTTATTAATTATAATTATATCATATTCTCTAAAATGTGTTAATTTTTTTGGTGATTTAATATATATAATACATGTGGGGTCCAATACTATATAATAATATACAACAATAATGTATTAATTCAAATAATCTATATTATAAAATTTAAAAGTTCATACAACAAGGTATTGACACATGTCACACATACATAAATCACATGAAATAATTTAAGTACACAAAATTCACAAAAATATTCAAAGTCCCGAAAAAGTGTCAAAATGACATCGGAATGACTCGAAATTCGAGAAATAGATTTTCAACCCTAAGATAAGGTAAGTAGGTTATTTTTGAAAGTTTTCAGGGCCCGGGGTCAAAATATTTTTATTATCTTATTAGATCAAGTATCTCATCTAGTGTCCGAAAAAGTCTCTTGTGAGTTATTGTTCATTATTTTTAGTAGGAAATTAGCCCTAAAAGTGAGTCCCAAAAATAGTAAATTTTTTTAAAGTTGTCCGAAACCTACCAAACTTAACACATGACTTAATATAAGATATCTAAGGATGAAAATAAGTTTAAACTGCCAAAATTATCCCATGAGGGTCAAATTATCATAATACCCCCTAGCTGAAAGTTCAGGGTATTACAGTTTGTTTGTATTCTGCTATTCATATTGATTAGATCAAACGATGAAAAGAAAATATACCACGGAGGTATATTCGATTTGAATCGATTGTGATAATTATTTTATCAAACAACTAAGGCATGCGATTTTCTCCCTTACCATAAATCAGTAAAATTATTTAGGTAATTAATTTTAAATACCTAATCAACCACCCCTTCTAGGTATTTTCGATTAAAGAGAACGGACCGTTGATTATTTCAATTGGTATTAGAATGGGTTATTCTATTAAATGTTTAATCCCCTAAAATTAGATTCCTGCAAAATTGATTTATTATTTCCTCTATAAAGATGCCGAAAGAAGGGTTCACTGTGAATAGTTGTAGTGATATACTGCTTATCAAGAGCTATATAATGAAAGTCATAGACTGACCAAAGCAAATAAAAAATTGACTAATAGAGTTGAATTTCTTGACTCTAAAAATTCTGCTTGTAAACTAGACAATAATGAATTATCTGTGCTAGTTGGTCAGCTTAAGGAAGAGAAGAAATCTCTTCAAGAAAGAAACAAGTTCTTGGAATGCGAGTTTCAAACTTGTACGAATGCTAAAATGTCTTTTGAAAGTGAGCATGAAAAATATGAAACTATTTTTAGACAGCATGAAGAAGAGAAAGCTAGTCTTCAAGACAAAGTTAAATTTCTTGACATTGAGTATCAGGAATGTCTGGAGAAGAGGAAGTCACTTGAACTTGATCTAGTTCAACTGAAAAAGGACTTGTCCTATATTTCTCAAAGCACTGAGAAATTAAATGAGATTCTAAGTGTGGGACAAAGATATGGAGACAAGCGGGGACTTGAATATGTTGATACCCCATCGTCTTCAAGAACTAAATTTGTAAAAGTCAAAGTTCCTTCTAAACCATGGGTTGATCAACATCGACCCAGACCAGTTATACATGTGCATGTTTGTAATTACTATAGGGGTAAATGTCACTTCAGTAAGAATTGCTTTCAAAAGAGGAGAGATACCATGGTTCCTCCCAAGAGAAAATCATATAGGAACTAAGAGATCTACTCCATAAAATGACAGCCTTGCATCAAAAGTCGGATGCCTTTAGAAGATAGATTGCAAACCTTATGAAATTCAAGGGCACCCAAACTCAAATGGCTCATAAGAAGAGGACAAATAAAAAGAGAAATGTCAATCTTCCATCACTGACTAAACAAATGGCGAAGAAAAAGAACACACCTAAAAGGTATTAGACCATATGGGTGAGAAAGGAAGGACTGATAAATCTAGATTCAATTTGAAGTAAATTCCTAATGAAGACTAGTGGTACTTGTCCCATTGATTAAATAAATGTGGTTCTTTACACTCTTCTCTATTTTATGATTGTATATCTTTTGTGAGTTGGGTGTGTAGTTTTGTTTTAAGATTTTATTTTCTTAATAGTTTTCTATTTGTTTTAGATCTTTGCTTATTTGCATTATTTTGAGTTTATATATTCAAAAACAAAAATAGTTTAAAAATCAAAAAAATATTTTATGTCTTGTTAGGATTTTGTTTTAAAATTGTGCATTGCATAATTGCTTTTAATATGATAGGCATTGACTCTAGAAAATTCTAGAACCAGGACTGACACAAGGTAAATTGAGACTAGATAATTGTAGAAAATTCTAAAAACTTTAGAAGATTAGTTTTTTTACAAATTCTCAGTTAGTGGATGTTCATAAGTTTTAACTTGTTATTCACATGCATACGGACTGACACTGGTTGGGACTGGATTTGATGGAGGTAACAAATCTAATACCCTATGGGAATCAGGAATAAACTTTTACTTTTCATGACTTCAAATTAGTTGTGTTCCTACTTTCAGTTGATTTTGAAATTACAATATAATTAACTGTTGGCCTCCCTGTGTGATAGTTCTCCATGAAAAGAGCTGCCTCAAGTGGATGTGGTAAAATCTGTATGGTCCTGATATATATAAAAATTTGATTACATAATGCTGCAGAGGATACCATGCCGACCGAGAATAAAAGCTACCATACTGACCAAGTGTCAAAAGATGAGAATTTGAAAATTAAAATTCTGGTAAAACAAGTGAGTAAAAAATAACCATGTTTGCTACAAAAGTAATTTGTAATCACATTGGCAAATACACTTGAAAATAGAGAGTTAAGTGAGAACCTATTAGCTCTAATAAGGATTTCATGATTGGATATAGGATACCTCTAGATTTTGAGTAGAGTATTTAGATTTTTACTAACATCTATCTTGTACCCTAGGATGTAGAAAGTCAGATCGCTGTACACCCAAGTGAAAGAAATTGAAAATTCAACTAAAGTGACCTAGTTTGACTGACTGGCTTTGATAAATGGCCTAGATTGACTGTATTTGAACTATTCAAGATTAAACTGAGTAGTTAAGTCTAAAATCTTAGGTTTGATATTTGTTAGTGTCAATCACATTGAAACTCATTATGTATTGCATTTAACTTGACTTTTCATGTACTTCAACATACTTCAGATTTGACCTTTTTATTTGAATTAATCCGGATTGATCTAATTTGAGTTTGGTGAGTTATAAATCTTTTCAGAGATGATTTAAAAATTTAAAATTCATTTGAAAAAGATTTATGATTAGTTAGATAGTTTCACCGAAATGTAAGCCATTCATGTATTTAGACTATATGCAATGCTTATCTTTTACTCTTTATACTTATTATCATTATGTATCTGTTTTTTATTATGATATCCATTGCATGTTTATTATCTACTTATATTTCTATACCTTTGTCATTCTATGACAAAAAAGGGGAGAGAAAATCATAGAGGTAAAAATAAGTAAATGCATGAGATAGGGGGAGAGAAATTAAGGAGGAGAAAAATTGTTTATATTATTTTTCTAATTTCTCTGCTTATGACGTGTAATTAACTCACTGCATTTTATTAT
The DNA here is from genome assembly GCA_035048495.1 of Euptelea pleiosperma. NCBI lineage: Eukaryota > Viridiplantae > Streptophyta > Magnoliopsida > Ranunculales > Eupteleaceae > Euptelea > Euptelea pleiosperma. The sequence goes on along the minus strand of CM068552.1, from coordinate 21,096,350 downwards.
ATTATTGATTGCCGATGATATTACATGGTATGTGTTGTTGGTAGAATGTGCATGGAATAGATCAAAAGCTATTCTATTATTTGTTCAATTATCTCCAAGAGATTGTGAGATAATGAGTGAATCATGTAAGAATGTGGGATTATAATTAATTTTTGTTTACATTCTATATAATTAAATATTTTTTTATCACGGAATTGTCAAATGGGGAGATTGTAAGGAATATTTTCATATTTTAGTTTGACAAAGATTCCGTATGACATAAAATATTCATATAACCATTCTTACGAGCACTAGTGTAGTGTGAAGATGTCGTGGTACACATACTTCGTCGACTACGTGAAGACTAGAAGATAGAGACAGTAAGGATCAGACGGTTGACGACATGAGTCATTTGAGTAACTGCCCATTTGTCAGTTATAGATCGTGTACACTCGCTTAGGAAGGTAAGTGACTTAGTGGTCATATGAATATGTTTAAATGAATAAAATATAATGGTCAAACCTAGTCATTAGACAGACCCGAATCTAAGTCAATGTTATTGACTTCTGAGAAAGTCCAATCGATTGGACTATTTTGACCAAAGCCCAATCGATTGGAGACCTCTGTTAAATCGATTGGAGTCTACGAGATAGAACTTAATCAAAGCCCAATCGATTGGGGATCTTTGTTAAATCGATTGGAGGTAACGGGACAAAAACTTATTTAAGTTCGATCGATTGGACTATGAATAATCGATTATATTTACGAAGGAAAAAACCCATCCTCTACAAGGCCAATCGATTGGACTTGGCCCAATCGATTGGACCCAGAGTACAATCAATTGGACTTCACACAGATTGAGTCTTTCTCAGATCCGAAATCCTAATTTCCACTCTCCCATGTTCTAAAAGGCTCAGGGTTACGAATTCTATAAATATAACCCTTCTATGCCTTCTCTAAACACACGTCTATACACATTGAATAGAGAGAAGAAATATTTATTTATTAGAGTGTCTATTCGAAGAGCAAGAAGCTTTTTAGTTCTCATAAACATCTTGTGAGCTCGTTTCTTTTCTTGATCAAAGCCAAGAGCTTGATCAATTACTTAGCTTAGGTCTTCCATTTAGATATTTGACCTAGTAGCCCGAGCGTACCAGTGTAACTCAACACCATTGAGCAACCTAGGGTTTAGGGTGTACTGAATCCTTCACCTTCGACAAAGGCTGGAGTGTTGAGAATTAAGATCGAAGTGGCTGATCGACAGTAGGTTTGGTGTGTACCAAACTGAACAAGCGGACAAGGCTTCTTGGCTGGAAGGGTGTACGTGGACTCGTAGCGTTGATTCAGAGGATGTGGATGCATCAACAGTAGGCCTTGGCTAAGACTGGAAGTTGTATTTGCAACGGTGTTGTGCAGGTAACCTTTGTTTCTTTTAACTTTCAGTTAGTGATACTTTTTGTCTGGACGTGGTCCCGTGCTTTTCTTGGCTAAGGTTTTCACTTAAAAATCTATTGTTTTGTGTAATTGTTTGTTTGTATTCCGCTATTTATATTGATTAGATCAAACGATGGAAAAAATATATACCACGGAGGTATATTCGATTTGAATCGGTTATGATAATTCTTTTATCAAACAACTACCATAGACTAGTAAAACTGTTTAGGTATAAGTAATTTTAAAGAGAACGGACCGTTGGTTATTTCAGAGACTAAGGAGATTAAAGCTTAATCAACTAACACAAGACAAATGCTTGCTTAGTTGGAAAAGCTTGTAGAAGACCAAGTCAAAGACCAGGGTTGAAGACCCTATGTTTGTATTTTTTTCCTAATTATTATTTTCTCTCTCCTCTCACCATCATTCTATCCTATGGCTTGTATTATCCCATACTTTGGCCGATCATTACTCTCCATTTCCTCCATCTAGAATTTTTGGCCAATCATCACCACCCATCTCTCACCAATATCTTCACCATCCGATCATCCACTCGTTCATCCATCCGATCAACCACTAAATTTTCATCATCACACCCATTCACCATGCGATCGCTACACAATCTACAAGATAAACGATTATCCGAGAAAATGTTATTTTAGTATACATGGGTGGTGTATCCATCGAGGGCCCACCAAAATGGATGGTTTAGATCACAAATGCATTAGAAATGTTGATTTTTCAAAACATAAAGATTTTCTTTCAGATTTAAAAAGATTTTAGAAAGATATAATTGGTTTTGATTTTTAAAAGAAATTTTCTTTCATAAAAAGAATGTTTGCTTTTACATAAGAGAGTTGACATGTGGTTTTAAAAATTCACAAGCTTGAAACATGTTAAAAATATTTCCTTTACAAGAAAAGTCCAAAACTTTGAAGAAAAAGAAATTTCTTACAAAAAAGGAATTTTGTATCTACAAAAATTTTTCAAAAAGCAATATAAGGTGATTTTAAAATTACAAAGATTATTTTTGGAATAAAAATATTTCTAAAAAAGATGGATGGGCATTAATCCACAAATGACACTCTCTCCCTATAAAAGACCACTCATGGCTCATTCTCCTGAGATCCCCCTCTAATTCCCATCTCTTTCTTACTTTCTCTCTTGGCACAAGAGAAAAAAAAGGTAAAATAGAAATAAAAAAAAAGAATTGGCGTCTCTGCCTTCCCTTCTCCATCGAACGACTCCATCTTCTTCTTCTCAATACAGGTCCAAGAACAATGGTTTCCTCTCCTCTTCTCTTTCTCTATCTCTCTTATTTTAATCTCTTCTTTTATTACTTTCTAGTTAATTTTTATTTGCTTTATTTATTTAAGCATTTTTAATTCAAGCATTGTAAGTTATAATTTTTTTTTTTAATAAATGAAGTTTACTTTGGCATTTTATTTTTTGTTATTATATATTTATTTTCTTTTATTAATGTTGTAGGTAATTTCCCTCCTATAAAAAAATGTTTTAAAAATTATTTTCCACCATTCTCATCTCTCCATTTCCATGCTTGCTTTTTTTAATGTTATTTCTCTAACTCGAGTGCTGATTCAACATCCGACATGCCACTGTACAAGTCTGCATTTTTGCAGATTTTTAAGTAAACCAGATCATTAAAAATGTGTTGAGCCAAGCGTTTTCGTCAAACTACCAGAAAAACCTTGTTTCATTGAGTTTGAAGGTATTCTTTTGACAGTTACATCGGGTTATCGACAATGTATTAATCGTAGATATATGTTGTTCGTTGGGTATGATCTGTTGAGTTATTTTGGTTATCATTGGTAATTAGATTTAGGCTGTGTGCCTATCATTATGAATATGAAGGGGTTAAGGGAGAACATGAATATAATTGTACCCTTAATGGTAATTATGCGATTGAATGTATGATGCTTATATATGATTGAGTTGCTTGTAATCTTTTGTCAATTGATTATGATCTTATATATACTCATTGAGATATATTCTTGTACTTGTAATAATTGGGGTTGTTATTGATATGATGTTATGTAGATGTGCGCACTGGGAGGGTTTAATGTGGCTTTTACTTGCGAGTCGATTGGACTCACCCATGTGGGATCTCTTATTTTCAGGTCAGCATGGACAATAGTGATGCACACATGATTGGACTTAGTTAGTACCTGAGATATCCTTAGAGTAGTTATTTATTTTGAGAGACATATGTAGTGAGGCTTGGGATGTGTTTACTTTCAGTTAGTATTTGCATTATTTTAGATTTTGTGGCTAATTAAAGTATTAATTTTAATTCAATAATTTAAATGGTTCATGTTTTATCAGCTGGCACTATGTTCCCTGATTGCACCTCAGGATTTGTGCACAGATAGAGATTCAGGTGTACGAATTGCGGGGCGTGACATTGAGAGTTTTTCCTTTCTCCCTAAAAGACAAAGCCACTGCTTGGTTTATCTTATGCCCGAGAATTTGACTACCACATGGGACGAACTAGTTCCGAAGTTTATATTCAAATTTTACCCGATGTCCATGACTAAGGAGATGAAGCAAATCATCAAAGATTTCGACAAAAGTTGAATGAAAGATTCCATGAAGTGTGGGACAGGTTCCAAGAATCTCACCAAGTGTCCCCATCACAATTTCGACAAGGGGAGTCTAGTCCACTTGTTTTATAAATGACTCACTGATGAGTTAGGACGATGCTCGAGTTGATGTGCTAAGGCAAATTTATGCACAAAACTCCCACTGAGGCTCACACTTTCTTAAGAGAACTAGGCAAGAATTCCCAATACTGGAATACAAATTCTATGTGCAATCGCGACATTCCGATCTCACACTGGGATATGAAGCACATGGAGATCTAGAGCTCAAATTCTTACTTCAGGAACTTACCAAATCGGTCTCCACCCTTGCTGTCTAGGTCCAGAAGGTTGCTTATCATTCCAACTCTGTGATGAATGTGGGTCATAAGAACCCCATCGAGCCCTGCAATCTCTGCTTGAAGAACACTCATACCACAAACACATGTCCTTTCAATATAAGATGTGTCCCTCCATTCCGGGAAGAGGTCTATACTTTCAGTACCTTTAAACATCCGACGCAGACTTCTTACAGTCAAACATTTCATCTGGACACTAGGAATCACATAACTTTGCCTGGAAACAATAGTTTGCTCCACAACAGCAACCGCAACAGGTTTCATATTCTCACGGGTTCAATCAGCCCAACGCGCAATATGGTAGACAATTTTCTCAATAGTACCAACAATACCCACAGAATTACTAGAGTCAATAGATAGTCCATGCGACATATCCGTCCTACAATTACCCTTCCCATATGAAGTTTAATAGAGAGTTGGTGCCTCAGCTTCTCTTAATTGCACCTCAACAGTCTGCTCCAAAACTTGGTCTAGAGGACCTTCTCTCTCAATTCATAATTCAACAACAGCAATCCATGGAGCACCTAGAGCAACATTTAGGTCAGTTAGAATCTGAGAGAGAGAGAGAGAGGCGTATACTCCAGTCACCCTATTTCGAAGGAGAATGCCATGGCCACAGTCTATGAGGTGAATATGCAATCCATAAACTAGAACCAGAATTTCCATGAGGAGGTACAAGTTGTTACCATCAATAAATCGGGCAAGAATATTGACAAGCTAGTGTCTCCATCTTCGGTGTCCTTAAAAGCACCACCATATGAACCTACCTCTGATGATTCTACATCAGCACATGAATAAGACATTCCTGAGCTGTGTCTAGACAATAGGATCCCAGTGATCCTGGGTAGACTTTTCCTCACCAACGCGGATGCACACATCGGGTGTAGGGATGGAAAAATGTCGATATCCTTTGGCAACCTCAAAGCAAAGGTTCACATTTTTCAATAGCCGACCGATGTCGAAATTGTCAATGAATTATGTGCTGTAGAGAGTCTAATTCAGGACTCTCCTGAGGATAAAGTACATCAGTGTCTCGGACACCGTCAAGCTTACTTCAAATCGGAGTTAGCCATACCAGAATTTATTGCTTTGATGGAGTCTACTCCATTAAGATTCATCCCCACTAAATTCAATGAGTTTGCAGCTCTGCTAACCATGGTCAGAGAAATTACTACCACCTCTTAGTTTACACTAAGAAAGAACCTACCTATAATTTTATAACCAAAATAGGGATATGTTAGTTATTTCAGCTCCACCTGAGGAGCAGGGAAGACTGATGATTCACTCAGTCCCCATGTGCTTCAACCTGGTTGGGGGTACTTGATGTCACCCCCATTGTGTCTGGCTGAAGACATAAAACTCAGTGCTTTCAAAAAGGACAATTCTGTTATCCCTAGAGTTGCATGAGTCGCATGCATACATTATTGCTATATCTCTGGACATACAGGTACAATCCATTCTGAGGATCATTGGGTAACAATACATGTTCAATTTATGCCAAATTGGTATAACATTTTCTAAACCTCTGCATCACATTTTATCGGTCTTTCATCATTTTATGTCCCGGTCACGAGCACCGAGGATGGGGCTATATTTTAGTTGGGGGTGGGTGTTTACCAAAACTTATGTTTTGCTTTATTTAAAAAAAACTCAGATTGTGTTATTGGTTGGTTTCCTATGTTTTCAAAATTTTTATAGAACTTCCAAAGTTATTTTCAAATACCCTGTCTATGATTAGTTGAAAATTTACCATTGCGTCTTTTTAATTAAAAAGGATGTCATCTCTTAAAGTGTTACATGTTAGCTCTGAGTTTCATTCAAGTCAAGTAGTATTATAATTGACTCTGGACACTTAGAAAACTCAGATTCGGCACAAATTGTACACAATCAACATCTGAGTCATCCTTTTTTCTTTATCAGGGAACTTGAAACAACATCAAAATTGGATTACTATGAAAGAACATTTTCTCTATCCATTTAAAATAGTAAACATTAGAGTGCAAACCCTAAAAAATGATTTAGGCCATTTTACTGAACCTTTCAGCCTTTTAACTCACCTGAATTATCCTTCACTAGAAACCTTTTGAACCTTCTATAAAAACCTTTCCTTGTTAGCCCTTTAACCAAAAACACAGTCCAACTATGAAGTATGACTCGCAACCTAAAAGTAGGGGTTTTTCGCGTCGTTGGTTACGGAAACCCTAATCCCAACACATTTCTAATTTATCCGAGACATTTAACCTGTAAAATAAGCAATTTTGCACAGTGGCTCGTGTCGGATGTTGATCCGCACTCGGAGTTAGGGATTAGCGCAAATAAGAACATGAAATGATGGATTTTTCCATAGAAATCAATGTGAATGATGGTGGGGTGAGATGTGATTTAAAGTAGATTTTTAAAACATGTTCTTGATAGAGATATCATTACCCACTTATTAAAATAAAGAAATGCGAAATAAATTAAACCTTAAATATCAAGAAAAATTCTTCATTAACACATAAACAACCATCTATTACATTGAATCAAAATCGAGTTAACATGAGCCAAAAAATAAAATAAAGGAAAATAAATGAAACCCTAGTGAAGATTTAGAGAGAGAAAGCTAGTCTAGAGAGAGAAAATAAGAAAAAGCCTAAAATGACCTAGAGAGAGAAAAAGAGAACTATTCTAGAGAGAGAAATAGAAAAGATAGTAGAGAGAGAGTATTTCTAGAGAGAGAAGAAACAGAAAGAGATGGAGAATTAAGAAAAGCTTACCGTTGGAGGACACGTGGTTGCTGCCAAGGTGGTGGTGTAACAGGTGTTAGAGATAGGCGGTGCAGCAAGTGCACTTGAGGATGGTTTAGCCCATCGTGGAAGGGGCTGCAACTTGCAGGCAGGGCAGCAAGGGAGAAGGTAGCGGTGGTGCAACCAAGGAATGCACCAGCAAGGGGGTAGATGGAGGTGGTGTTGATGAGTGTTAGTTGCTACTTGAGCAACTGGAGGAGGTGTGGCAGGATGAAGTGGTGACGGTGTGGAGTGCAGCCAAAGAGATGGAGTCGTTGTTGGACGTGGTGCTGCACCTGGGTGGTTGGGTGGAGGTAAGAGAAGCCCACGTCTCCATCTTCTCTCCTTTTCTCTTCTTCTCTCTTTTTTTTTTCTGGTTTTGTCTCTCTTTTTCTTTTTATTTTTGTTTTCCCTTTTTTGCTTGGGATAGAACGACTGGAGAGGGAGGAGTTTTGGAGGAAAAACGTAGAGGGAGCTAGGCTGCTAATGAAGAGGATAGGAGGAGAAGGGGATAACTGCTTGTGGTCGATCCAGCAACGGTGAAAGTATTTAGAGGGACGGTGGTAATGGTTGGGCCTACCGGAGTTGCAGGTCCGGCCAAGTAAAGGGAGACCAAACGGTGTTGATCATTGCTGCCCTGTTAGAGAACGTTGATGGAGGCTGTGAAGGGGAGTTGCAGATCTGATCTGCACGCTCGTTTGGAGGAAGCAAGGTGATGGGAACCAGCAACACAAAGAGAAGAGGAGGAGGCTGGGCGGTGCTAGTGGAGGTTGCAGGCAGACTAGCAACTCAAGAGTTGCAGGTCGTGGTGGAGGTGGTAGAGCATGTAGAGAGGGGCGGCAGCAAGGAAGGATGGCAGCAAGGAGATGGTGGAGAAGCCGCTCAAAACAGCAAGAAGCAGTGGTGGTGGAGCTCTTGATCGGCCGGAGTTGCAGCCTGCAACTCCAGAAATAACTTGGTGAAGAAGATGAAGAAGGTGGAGGAGAAGTGGAGGAAAAATGGCCTAAAGAGAGGGGGAAAAGGGGCAAGAGGTCTTGGGGGAAAGAAATGAGAAGATGGGAGAGGGATTAGGGTTCAAAAGAACCCATCTCTTTTTCTTTTAAAAGCTCCCACTTTCATTTAATGGAAAATGGGAATTTTTGAAATAAAAAATATATATATATTTTTTTTATTTTTTATTTTAAGGAAAACCTTTTTTTCTTTGGGGAATTTCCCCATTTAGTGGATCCCCCTTTTTTATTTAAAAATAATTAATCTAAAGCATTTGAAAATCGCGAGGTCCACTAAATGGTCGGCCACGGGTTGATGATGATGGGCCCAGCTACTGGCCCACATGGATTGATGATGTCCATCGTCTCACAAGATGATGTGACAGACAATTTGATGACGATTGGATGGATGGTGACTTGATTGGGACCCAGATTGGTAGATCGACGGATCTAGAGAGATCCAACGGTCCGATTGAAGATCCAACGGTCAGAAAGCTAAGGGAGATGAGACAGAGCCAACGGGCAAGAGTTCTGAGGTTAGGTTAGTAGATCTGAGGATCAGGTGATGATGTATAGGGAGATGAAGAGAGACGAGAGAGAAATAGGAGAGATGAGAGAAAAAACTCTACAGACTATAGAGATAATTGCTAGCGGAGGGTCTGGAACCCTAGTTTTCAATATGTTCTCTTCTCGGGCTTCGCTAGCAGAGCAGATTATCATTTTCTTCTCATTTCATGTGGCTTCGACTGCTTTGGTCCATCTCTTGGTCATCGGCTCTCCATCTCTCTTGGTTCTTTGGACCGGTTCTGTGATCCTATGACTTGACCCGTACTTGGCCTGTATCTTCTAGTCATAGCATGTTGGCTCTTTAAGCTTTGATATTAGACTTCTGTGGTTGATCGTGGGCCCGCAAGTCTCAAGAATAGTCCGATCGAGTTTCCTACAAGAGAAGAGCACGTAATGAGACTTGATCATAACGTCTTCATATCTAGACTTCCCAGAAATACGTTTAATGCATGCAAATATATCATTTCGTCCAAAAAAGTGTGTTCTACGCAATAAAAGAGACTCTTACGTAGAAAAGTAGATAAATAGAGTATTTTAACGTAGGAGAGTGTGATAACGCTTAGAAGATAACAGTGGAAAATACGTACTTTTAAGCGAATATCACAACTTTACTTCTGAGAAGGATAAAATAATAATTGATATGGATATACAGTGAAAAGAAAGAAAAAAAAAAGATATTTTGAGCTAAAAAGAATATGGATAGAAGAGAAAGAAATAATGAAAAATAAAATTGAAAGATTGAGCTGTCCCAAAAATATCAAAAAAGAGAAAAATACAAGAGAAAGAAAAGAAAAGAAAACGGTGTTACACCTTCGGGAGAAAATACAAGAATAATGAGATATCTTCTCAGAACTTTGAATCCCTATATTTTCGTATTTTTCTAAACCTGACCTAAGCCTCAATACAACCCATGAAAGTCGTACTTGATTTTAGGATAGCACCATCATAAAATGTGAAGAGTGGATAAAGATAAGCTATAAAGACAAATAAACTTATTGGCGGTGTATTGGTGCGTTAAAGACACATAAACTTACTCACAAATGAATGCCGTAAATCAAATATTTTTAACCTCAACTTCGTGCTATTTTGTCTTACAATCGGGTATGAATAGCATTCAATATATAAGAGAACACAATAAATTAGACATTTATGGCATTTTTCTATGAATGCAATAAACTTAATGCCATAATAGTATAATTTGTTATAGTGGTTATTTCATTCTAACCAGTTTTATTATGAGAAAACATGCCAACAACCACTCAATCCAAAGGAACCCAAGGTGTAAACTGTAATGATGTGAGCAGACAGACTTTGTTGCCCATGTTACCAAGTTTTAAACATGATTAATTAGCAACATCTGTATATACTTCCCTTTATTTTATGGCTCAGGCTCTGGTTACAAGACACATTATGAGCCACGTGGCATATTCTTAGATGACTCTGACCGTATGGATGTTTGGCCAATCTCTAAGTGGACCTACTGTAAAACCCCAAAAATCATAAAAAGGATATTTTGGTCAATTTTAATTTTTAGAACCATTTTTCACACTTTCCTCTTCATGAAACACTATTTTAATGGTTAGGACATCCTCGTGAAGTTTCAACAAATTCTGAGAAAAATTATTTTTTCAGGGTTTCTGGGCCGACTCCTGTGGGCCCACATGGACTCGATAGGCCCACGCATTTTTATGGACTGCTTTAAGTCCCATATGCATCGTATATTATTTTAAAGATAATTGTTGTAATTACTTTGATTTTTACAAACTCTTTTAATTATGCCTTGCGCGCATTAATATTGTACGTACGTATATCATGTACATGTTGTGTGATATTCGCTAAAAAGTCCATACTTTAAGCCATTCTCCTTATAGCGATGTCACATTCTCTTATGTAAAACTTGTCTTTTCATTGACTTTTTCACGTAAGAGTTTCTTCCATTGCGTAGAATGATTCTTTAGACGAAAATCGACTATTTGCATGAAATATACGCATTTCGGATAGTCCTGTATCAAGTCGTTTTAGTTGAATCTCATTACGCGCTTTTTCACTTGCAGGAGACCCTATCGGGCGATTTTCAAGGACTGGCGGGCCCACTATCAACCACAGAAGACTCCTATCAAAGCTTAAAGAGCCAGCAGGCTAGGATAAAAAGATAGAAGACATGTACGGGCAAAGTAAGAGGATAGTAGAGCCGGAATAAAGACTAAGGGAGAGAAGAATAGCTGGAGACCAAAGAAGGACTTAGGTGTTAAAGGCCATACCAATTGACATCAAAGGATAAGTTTGACTAATTGGTAGAGTGGACGAGAAAGAATAAAGAAGACTAGGGTTCAAGACCCTCCAATCCTTTTATTTTTGTATTTTTCTCTCACCTCCCTCTTATTTCTCTCTCTATCTATCTTGGCCCATGACCCATGACCCATACCCATGACCCATGCCCATACCCATGACCCATGCCCATGCCCATGCCCATTTGCATCAACAAGAGAGAATTGGTCTCACTTGACCGATTCTTCTCTCCCCCATATCTCTCTATCCTAGTCACTCTCTTTCTCATCTAACTAACCCATTCCCAACCGTTGGATCTCTCTAGATCCAACGGTCATCATTTTTACAATAAGCAAAAAGAAAAAAAAAGTCTATAAGAGATCTACGATCTCTCCTTCTTGGGTTGGTTCCCTCCCCCTTCTCTTCCTCTTTTTCTTCTTTCTTTCTCTTCTTCTTCACCCTTCTTCTCCGACGAGCAACTCTGGCGAGCTCACCATTAACGCCTCTACCTCGAGGTGCAAAGTGTCAAACAGCAACGTCTCCCTGCTGCCCATTCCATCCGCCACAATCGAAGGCTACATCATCAATCCTATTGAGGTCGATCCAATCGAAGTTGCACCATCTACCTCTTCAATGGTAAGCTTCTCTCTAATTCATCTCTCTAAACTTCTTACATTCTTTCTCTCTCTTCTTTACCCCTCTACTTTTATATGCTTTATAGGGTAATATTTTAATGGCTTTCTAGATTAATTTGGTTTAATGTTATTTCCGTTGTAAAGCATTTGGACAAGCATTGTAGGCATTTGTTTTTAGTTTAGTAAACAAGTTTTAAATTTAAGTTTAAGTTGTTTTCATTTATTGTGTTTTTCATTCTCGTTTCTCTTATGTTTTTTTCATTATAATAGTTTTAACAACAATCTCAAGCATATTTTAAATCAACATCCACCATTCTCATCCTTCCATTTATTCCGAGTATTTTCTGATTATTCTTGTTTCTTATTGTGCTAACTAATCCTGAGCGCGGACGATATCCGACACGAGCCACTGTGCAAGTATGCTTATTTGCAGATTAAGTGAACCAATTCGGAGAAATTACAAATATTGTTGAAATAAAGGGTTTCTGATCTAACGACACGGAAAAAACCCTAATTTCAAATGGTGTCGTTGCTGGGATTGCAAAAGATGAACATGAATTCGGAAAGCTGCTGAATCTTAAAGATCCGATCCACATCGGAAACTTTCACCTTATTTTTCACATTTTCCACTTATTATTTTAATGTCTCGGACGGCCGAGTGCAAAGTTGTAATAATTTAGGAATTCATTTTCTCTCCTTTTAGAATAACTGTTAGATAATTAACTAATTAAAAATATCAAAAATAGTAGGGTCAGATTTCAATTCTGCTATTTCTAGTTAGATCACCATTGGTTATTTGATTCAATTTGGAAGATTTCCAACTCCAGGTAATTCAAAAGTAGATATTTCCAAATCCTAATTCGGGACTAGCTAAAGTTGAATTTCAAATCCTAATTGGAACTAATTCACAATACCTGCCCTAAATCATTGCGTGTTTCTTGAAACCCCAAAGGTGGTATACCTTCCAATTCCATACTATAGACCATTGTGGACTAACGTGATTGCGGATTGCGTTTACCAAGTGAGTAGGGAGCGAAAGCTCAAAGAGGTGGAGTCGGGCCCAAGCCCATTTGGATAGCCCTTCCTATCTCACGGAGGAGACCCCGTGCGTGGCCAACGGGCATGTAAGTTTCTACACCTCGCCTTGAGTGCGATCGTGAACATTGTGCAAACACTGTGCCGATTGTTTATTTGCTTCTACAAAAACTTATCGGAATTGCTTGATTTGGCCATAATAAAATACATAAAGAGCAAACCCAGCTCTAACTTGAAACTGGTGGGATTTCATCACTCACCTCGTCATTCTAGCTTTTGTGCAACCACAACCAAGAATTAAAATCAATCAAGAAGTAGAGCCCAATTAGATCGGTGTTGGAGGAAAACTCCACATAAAGCAACCCTTTCAAAAGATCAAGTCGATTAAGTCCATGAGTGTGGGTCCCTATTATCTAACACACCCATAGGTCTCTACTACTCAAGTATACCAAGCTCGTAAGTGGCCTCCTTGATTGTCTGTCGGATTAGCTAGTGTCGGATTAGGAACACGAACCAACCCTAGCTCCTCTTCTGGGAAAACTCATCTTCACGCTGAACAAATCCAGTTAGTCTGGGGCGTACTTAAGTCAGCCGATGTGCCGCACGTCTTTCTAGGCTTTGGATTATCTTGCAGTCAACTTGAGTTAGTACTAGCGGATTTGCTTTGAAGAGTGTATCCTGGTAAGAACCTACAGAGTGAAAAGTTAGTCTGGCGGGTATTTGAAGATAGACCAGTGGTCCGCCTACTGTCATAATCTATACTATCCCTACACTAACAAGATAATTCATAATACTATCCTGATTGTTTAGGTTAAGATTATCTGTTGCTCTGTGTGCATCATCTAGGCTCATTCGGTTTCATACACCTCTTGCCGACTCTAGAGGCTTGCTCTTTCAGCATATGACCGCTTGGACTAGATCCAATCGCAGATTGATTCGATCTGAGAATCATTCTCTTATAGTGGAGTCTTCCACTATTCATCACCCTCCCCATTTCCTTCCCCCTCTTCCAGAGAAAATACCTTCATCGCCATGGCAGACGAACGTCCCCTCATCGAAACGTATGCATCGATCTCGGCCAACCTGCCATCATGCATTGTTCTTCCACCTACTGCGGCGGTGTAGTTTGAGATCAGGCCGCAAACTATTCAAATGCTGCCAACTTTTAGAGGTCTCCCCAGAAAAGACCCCTACTCCCATATCAGGGAATTTCAACATGTCATCCTGCTCTTTAGAAATCAGACTCTTGATGATGACAATGTTAGACTAAGAGTTTTTCCTTTCTCTCTAAAGGATAGAGCCTCGGACTGGCTTTACCCTCTTCCTACAGATTCTATCACAAGTTGGAAAGAACTTGTAGGAAAATTTATGTCCAAATTCTACCCAATGACTCGCACTAATCAAATGAAACAACTCATACAGGACTTCCGACAAAAGTCCAATGAGAAATTTTATGAAGCCTGGGATTCCAGGATTATCTGACCAAGTGTCCGCATCACAGTGTCGACAAAGGCAGTCTGTTCACATTTTCTACAAAGGACTTACTGATGAGTCCCGCACTATGATAGAATCCATGTGCCAAGGAAAATTCATGCATAATACTCCTACTGAAGCATATAAATTTTTGGGAGAATTAGGTGAAAATTCCCAGCATTGGACGACTGACAATGAGTTCAGTCGAACTACTCCGGTCCTGAGAACTAATATGGGAAATGAAGCAAAGGTTCCTTGAACTTAATCCCTCATTCAAGATTGACCAAGTCAGTCTCTGCCCTGGCAGTGTCTGTACACAAGCCGGCTCACCATTCTGCCCCAGTCATGAATGTAGGTCAAGAGAACCTAATGGAATCTTGTAATCTCTGTTTACAACCATCCCACTCTACTGAAAATTGTCCATTGAATGACGGATGTGCCCCTCCAATCCAGGAAGAAGTTTGTGCGTTTAACACCTTTAAACAACCTACCTAGAACTCGTATAGCCAAACATACCATCCTGATACGAGAAATCATCATAACTTCTCCTGGAGACAGCAGTCTGCTCCACAACAAAGACTTGTGCAGAGCACATATCCTCCTGGGTTTAATCAACCTAACATGCAATACCAATAGGGACAGTACCAACAGAGTCAGAACCAGACGGGTCAATACCCGTCTAATCAGAATCGATCATTCCAGCAAGGACAATACTATGGCCAACATGCACCTAATCAGAATACCCAGAATCTATAGTTAAGTCAAACTACCCCTCAATCCTACAACTATGCTGCCCCTATGAGCTCTAATCGTGAACTAGTTGCTCAAGCAGCTCCTAAACCAGGTCTAGAAGACCTTCTATCACAATTTATTATGCAGCAAACCCAGTCCATGCAGCGCCTAGAGCAACGTCTAGGGAATTTAGAAGCTGAGAAATCCAAAGGCATCTTCCCTAGCCAACCTATTGCAAATCCTAAAGGGAATGCCAAGGGCGTAGTTTATGAAGTCGATTCCCAATCACAGAATCCAAATTATCGAAGAGAAGTGCAAGCTGTTACCACACTCCGATCTGGAAAGACTGTGGATATGGGAGTAAAAGAACCTTCAGAGCCATCTCCCACACCTATTCCTAAACCCAGCACAGAGGAACACATTTCAAAATCCACCTCTGATGCTGCGAAGCCTGCACCAAAATCTACAATCCCAGTGCAGCGATATCAGGCGAAGGACAAATCTATTTGTCGGATTAAGCCTCTCTTCCCAGATAGGCTTATCCAAGACAAAAGAGATCAGCAATTTTCAGAGTTCTTAGACGTTTTCAAAGACGTCCAGATCAATATCCCCTTCCTATCTACTATCAAACAGATCCATTCCTATACCAAATTCCTGAAAGAATTATGCACTGTCAAGCGGCGTACGCATGTACCCAAAGTTACCTTTTTGGCAGAGAAAGCTACAGCGTTCATCCAACGCAATAGTGTCATTAAGCATAAGGATCCGGGAAGTCCTACTGTGCAGTGTAAAATCGGTGATAACTTTAGTTGCACAGCTCTGTTGGACTTAGGAACTAGTGTCAATCTGATACCATTTTCGGTATACCAGCAGTTAGGCCTCAAGGATATGAAGCCAACAAAAATTACTCTAAAACTGGCTGACCAGTCCATCAAGATTCCAAGGGGAATTATTGAAGATGTCCTAGTGAAAGTAGCTGACTTTTACTACCCTGTTGACTTCATCATCCTCGACACAGAACCGTGTCAAGATAATCGGATCCCAGTCATTCTAGGCCGACCGTTCCTTGCTACCGTGAATGCACACATCGGGTGTAGGGACGGAAATATGTCAATTGCCTTCGGCAACCTCAAGGCTGAGGTTAACATCTTTCGACTCATGCGACAGGATGCCGATCATGATGTGACAGATGAAATGTATGCCATTGAGAGTCTAATCCAGGACTCCACCGAAGATATATTGAAATAGTGCCAAGAGCACTTTGATACTGACTTCCAATGGGAGCCAGCAATTTTTGAGGATAATACTATCCAAGAATCAGTTACACTGATTTCTACTCCCCCTCCTATTGTTGAGTACGAGCCTCTGCTAACCATAATAAGAGATCCTACTACTGTCAACTCTATCTCGGTAGAGGAGGAAGAATCAAGCTCCACTGAGCAGAAACTCGAGCTTAAGCCTCTACCCTCTAAACAATCTTATGCTTATCTTGGTCTTAAGAGACTTATCCTATCATCATTGCTTCTACCCTATCTGCGTCCCAAAAAGAGAGACTGATTATGCTGTTAAAGAAGCACAAATTAGCCATAGGATGGACCATTGACGACATTCGTGGGATAGACCCTTCTGTGTGTCAACATCACATTTATCTTGAAGACAACTCTAAGACATCTAGAGAGCACCAGAGGAGGTTAAATCCAATCCTAAAAGAAGTAGTACGGTATGAAATTTTGAAATTGCTAGATGCGGGTATCATTTACCCTATCTCTGATAGCAAATGAGTGAGTCCAATCCATGTCGTACCTAAGAAGGCGGGTTTCATTGTTGTTGAAAATGATAAAGGAGAAATAGTGACCCAGCGCTTAAAGAAAGGATGGAGAGTCTGTATTGACTACAGACGGCTCAATACCAACACCTGGAAGGACCATTTTCCTCTCTCATTCATTGATAAGATGTTGGAACGTCTTGCAGGTCATTCCTACTATTGCTTCCTAGATGGTTACGCGGGATATAATCAGATTCCCATTGCACCTGAGGACCATGAGAAGACAACGTTCACCTGTCCTTTTGGCACTTTTGCCTACAGTCGCATGCCTTTTGGCCTCTGCAATGCACCTGCGACTTTCCAAAGGTGTATGATGAGTATATTTTCGGACATGGTTGAATGGTTCTTAGAAGTGTTCATGGATGACTTCTCCATTTTTGGATCCTCTTTGATGATTGCCTCCAACATCTGAGTTTGGTACTTGCAAGATGTTAGGATAAGCAACTTGTTCTAAATTGGGAAAAATGCCACTTCATGGTGAAGAAAGGCACCGTGCTAGGACATGTCATCTCTGACAAGGGTATTGAGGTCGATAAAGCAAAGATTGACATTATCTCGACCCTACCAATTCCTAAATCTGTCCGAGATATTCGGTCTTTTCTTGGACATGGAGGCTTCTACAGGAGATTCATTAAGGATTTCTCCAAGATAGCTCGACCCCTATGTAGTCTTTTGCCTAAAGATAGCCCTTTTGACTTCAATGCTGACTGTGTTAAGGTATTCAAGCATCTTAAATCCGAGTTTACTTCTGTACCCATCATCCGCCCTCTGATTGGACTCTACCTTTTGAGGTGATGTGTGATGCATCAGACTATGCTCTGGGAGCAGTTTTGGGCCAAAGAGTCAATAAGATGCCCCATGTGATATACTATGCGAGTAAGACTTTAAACTCGACTCAGTTAAACTACTCTACTACTGAAAAAGAGCTACTGGCTGTTGTTTTTGCTCTGGATAAATTCAGACCATACTTACTTGCCACTAAAGTCATAGTTTACACGGATCATGCGGCTCTGAGATATCTAATGTCCAAAAAAGAGACGAAGTCGAGATTGATAAGATGGATCCTTCTATTGCAAGAATTCGATCTAGAGATCAAGGACAAGAAAGGAACTGAGAATGTTGTGGCTAATCACTTGTCAAGGCTGACCTTAGAGTCTACTTTTGAATCTCAGCCCATTCTAGAAACTTTTCCTGACGAACAACTGTTCGCTATCTCCGTCACCCCATGGTATGCTGACATTGTCAATTACCTAGTGGCGGAGGAAATACCATCTTATTGGTCAAAACAGGACAAAAACCAACTCCTGGCAAGAGTTAAGTATTACTCTTGGGATGAGCCGTATTTATATAAATACTGTCCTGACCAGATTATTCGTCTCTATGTCCTTGAATCTCAACAGTTAAACATCTTGTCATCTTGTCATGACCAACCATGTGGTGGTCACTTTAGTTCCAAAAAGACGGCTGAGAAAATCCTACAATGTGGATTCTACTGGCCATCTCTGTTTCGAGAAACACATATCTACTGCAAGGCCTGCCCTAATTGTCAAAACCTTGGAAAAATTTCGCAGAGAAATATGATGCCCTTGAACCCTATTCAAGTCGATGAGATATTCGATATGTGGGGCATTGATTTCATGGGGCCCTTTCCTACATCCAATGGTTTCCAATTCATCCTCCTAGCTGTGGACTATGTCTGTAAGTGAATTGAGGCAATTCCTACAAGAACCAATGACCATAAGGTTGTGGTGAGATTTTTGAGGGAGTACATCTTTGCAAGATTCGGAGCCCCCAAAGCCATTATAAACGATGGGGGTAGCCATTTCTGTAATAGAGTGTTTGAAAAGTTAATGAAAAAGTACGGAGTAACTCATAAGGTTGCCCTTGCTTACCATCAGCAGACCAGCGGTCAGGTTGAGGTCTCCAATTGGCAAATCAAGCAGATACTGGAGAAGACAGTCAACACAACTCGTAAAGACTGGTCTACCCGCCTCTCAGACGCTCTATGGGCTTACCATACAGCCTATAAAACTCCCTTAAATATGTCTCCATACCGGTTGGTATATGGTAAACCTTGCCATCTCCCTGTTGAGATCGAGCATCGCGCCCTATGGGCGATCAAAAAACTCAATTTTGACTTAGATGCAGCAGGAGAGGAAAGGAATTTACAACTCAATGAATTGGATGAGCTGAGAAATGATTTATATGCCTTGTCAAAAAAGTATAAAGATAAAATGAAATGGATACATGACAAGAGCATTCTTAGGAAGGATTTCTACCCGGGACAGAAGGTCATACGTTATAATTCTAGACTTCACATCTTCCCTGGGAAATTGAAATCCCGATGGTCAGGCCCATTTATTGTTACTGAAGTCAAGCCCTATGGGGCTATAACTGTTGAGAACCAGAAGGATAATTCAACCTTCCAGGTCAATGGACAGCGTCTCAAACCTTTTCAAGAATTAGACGTGTCATCTATTCAAACCTTCGAGATAGATCTTATTGATCCGATATATGTAGACTGATGTTTCTGTCAGTCTCTCTGAGCTCCAACCTAGTTGGGGGTGAATTTCACACCCGTTGTGTCTGGCTGAAGATGTAAAACTTAGCGCTTTCAGAAAGGCAATTTTGGTATTCCTAGAAGTCATTGAGTTTCATGCATAATTCTTATATTTCATATATTATTATGGCTATGCAGGTACAATTCCTCTCACTACCATCAGGTATCACTAAATCTCAGCCATACTGGTATAACTCTTCCTCTAACTAGCATCAAATTCAGAGTTTTCATATATTTTTTGCCCCCGTCCTGAGCACCGAGGACGGTACTGTATTTCAGTTGGGGGTGGGGATTTATCAAAATTCATGTCTTCAACAAAAAAAAATTGAGAAAAATGAGAAAAAGATGTATTTTTGGGGTGATAACCTGTGTTTTACAAAGTTTTCTGCGTACTTTCGAAATGCTTTTCAAATCCTTTACAATGATGAGTACAAAATTTTCGTAAAGTCTATTTATTGAAAATGATGTCTGTTTTGAAAAATCACTTATTAGCTCTTCATTCAGTTTCAAAGCAAACATTACTACAGTGGATTGAAAAATCTTTGAAAACTCAGATTCAGCAAAAATGTTCACATATCAACGTTAGAATTATCCAAAGTTTAGATTATTCAGAGATCCAAGAAGAACAATTGTGGAGACCTAACCCAGTAATCTTTTGAGCTTTTCATTATTTCTGAGGATTATAAAATTATTCTGAATCACAAGATGACTCACAATTCTTCTAGTCCCCAAATATTTCATTGAGTGGTCTCATTAACCTTTGCTTTGGTCATGGAACTCAGAACGACATCAAATTCGGATTATTACATAAAGAACATTCTTTATATCCATTCGAGACATCGAAGATGAAAGTACAAACCCTAGAAAATGATATAGGCCATCTTTTTAGCCAATCAGACTTTTTAGCTTCCCTAACATCTATACCGTTAGAAACCATTTTTGAACCTTTTGATAAAAACCTTTTCTTGTTAACCCATCAACCAAAAACCCAATCCCAAAAAGAGTTCAATACAATAACTTACTTCTGAGAGGGATCAAAGAGTATTTGGTATGATTACACCAAGAAAAGAAAAGAAAACAAATGGTTTGAGCTGAAAAGAAACATGATCAGAAAGAAAGAATGAAAAGAAAAAGAATCTGAAAAAGGTTGAAGAATATCCAAAAAGACAAAAATTGAAAAAAGAAAAGAAGAAAAGTCAAGGAAATATTACCCCTGGGAAAAATTGCAAAGAATAGTGAGATACCCTCTCAGAATTTTTGAATACAAGAATATCCTTCTCTTCTAAACCTATCATAAGCCTCAATACAACCTATGCAAGTCCTATTTGATTTTAGAATTGTACCATCATCAAGTGTGGAGAATGGAGAAAAGAGAAATTATAGAATTTGATCTGACGTTCTTAAGTGATATGACATTCTAATCATGAGATCTTCTTAAATCTATTTATATCCTCCATTCAAGAACTATATATGTGAGACATTTGTCAATTTTTATATTCATCTCCTCACATATAGTTTGAGAGAAAAGTATAAAACATTCCTGAGTGATTCACTTCTGAGTGGTATACAAGTGAGGATTGAGGTCGAGGCATAGAGTCTCTAAGGAGATCCAGATATCCCTATTGCCAGATAAGGATAATGTTGAACACACACACACATTGAGTCTGAGTAATCTTTTGTTTGAATGTCCATTTGTATAAGTGTTGCATTTTGCTGATTAGTTCTAATTTGTGAATGATTTATTGAATCCTTGAAATAATCTGACAAAATGAAGTTTCTCTGAGTAATGGAAATAAGTTTTCTAGCATAATATGCATAGCCTTTTTTCGCTCACTTATTTTGCAATAATTGCCAAGGATTGGCAATATGCTAGTTGGGGATTGTGATATTCGCTCAAAAGTTCATACTTTAAGCCATTATCCTTATAGCGATGTCACATTCTCTTATGTAAAACTTGTCTTTTCGTTGACTTTTCCACGTAAGAATTTCTTCCATTGCGTAGAACGATTCTTTAGACGAAAATCGACTATTTGCATAAAATATACGCATTTCGGATAGTCCAGTATCAAGCCGTTTTAGTTGAATCTCATTACATGCTTTTTCACTTGCAGGAGACCCTATCGGGCGATTCTCGAGGACTGATAGGCCCACTATCAACCACAGAAGACTTATATCAAAGCTTAAAGAGCCAGCAGGCTAGGATAAAAAGATAGAAGACATGTACGGGCAAAGCAAGAGGATCGTAGAGCCAGAACAAAGACTAAGGGAGAGACGAATAGCTGGAGACTAAGAGAAGGACTTAGGTATTAAAGGCCACACCAATTGACATCAAAGGATAAGTTTGACTAATTGGTGGAGCGGACGAGAGAGAATAAAGAAGACCGGGGTTCAAGACCCTCTAATCCTTTATTTTTGTATTTTTCTCTCACCTCCCTCCTATTTCTCTCTCTATCTATCTTGACCCATGACCCATGACCCATGCCCATATCCATGACCCATGCCCATGCCCATTTGCAACAACAAGAGAGAATTGGTCTCACTTGACCGATTCTTCTCTCTCACATCTCTCTTTATCCTAGTCACTCTCTTTCTCATCTAACTAACCCATTCCCAACCGTTTGATCTCTCTAGATCCAACGGTCATCATTTTTACAACAAGCAAAAGAAAAAAAAGTCTATAAGAGATCTACGATCTCTCCTTCTTGGGTTGGTTCCCTCCCCCTTCTCTTCCTCTCTTTCTTCTTTCTTTCTCTTCTTCTCCGGCGAGCAACTCCGGCGAGCTCACCATTAAAGCCTCTACCTCGAGGTGCAAAGCATCAAACAACAATGTCTCCCTGCTGCCCATTCCATCCGCCACAATCGAAGGCTACAATCCTCAATCCTATTGAGGTCGATCCAATCGAAGTTGCACCATCTACCTCTTCAATGGTAAGCTTCTCTCTAATTTATCTCTCTAAACTTCCTACATTCTTTCTCTCTCTTCTTTCCCTCTCTACTTTTACATGCTTTCTAGGGTAATATTTTAATGGCTTTCTAGATTAATTTGGTTTAATGTTATTTTCGTTGTAAAGCATTTGGACAAGCATTGTAGGCATTTGTGTTTAGTTTAATGAACAAGTTTTAAATTTAAGTTTAAGTTGTTTTCATTTATTGTATTTTTCATTCTCGTTTCTCTTATATTTTTTTTCATTCTAATAGTTTTAACAACAATCTCAAGCATATTTTAAATCAACCTCCACCATTCTCATCCTTCCATTTATTCCGATCATTTTCTGATTATTCTTGTTTCTTATTGTGCTAACTAATCCTGAGTGCGGACGATATCCGACACGAGCCACTATGCAAATCTGCTTATTTGTAGATTAAGTGAACCAATTCGGAGAAATTACAAATATTGTTAAAATCAAGGGTTTCCGATCCAACGACACGGAAAAACCCTAATTTCATTGTGCATACCCGGTCCCTATAGTCATCACACCCCTATATCCATGCTAATTTCTGAAATATATTGGAATTATATTATAAGTTATGTATAAAATAGATTAATGGATCATTATAGATTAAAGTAAAGCATATTGACTAATGTAACACTTATTAATTAACAACTATAAGCATACATACATTAATTACAATATAATTAAGTGAGTAATCATGTCTACCCATTAAGTATTAAGTTTAATTAAAACCCATTTAGGGTCCATCCAACACAAACACCAATTATTATTATTATTTCTTTTCAATCTTTTCATTTAATATTCATTTACATAGTGTAATTGTATCACACCTTTTCAATGACTATACTACATCACTTTATTTTTATTTTAATCTATTGTAATATAAACCAAACTACACAAACCCTACATGTCCAATTCCTTATCACCTTGTACTGTTTCAAAACACAATAGCAAACCCAAACCTTAAAATTCTCTATTTCAGTAAACTCACATGACATGGTTAGTTTCCTACTACTCTCACATGTACAACTCTCTCACTCATTCCCAAATTGTTAACTTCTTCCACTTGACTCTTTCCATGCACACAAACCAAAACCTAAACCCTTTTAAATTAAAATCCCCATACCGTCCAAAAATTCTCACATTTGATCATAGATGTTCCTCTTCCTAAAACCAATAGGTCTCTTCTTAACCTAAACCCAACCGATATATAGTCTCTATTCGACACCCTTTCATCACACTTGGGAGATTGGGAAGACCATCCCTAAATAGTGAAACCACAAAGTTAGCAGCCAAAGGAGTACAAGCCGTGAAGACCTTGAATCAACTCTACCGTTGGATCTTCACTACCGTACTTCTTCAACTGGACAACACCCACCCAAAACTGATATCTTTCTGGAGATTCTCCACCACCACCTTCAATCATCACCTTCGTGCCTCCTTTCAAGATTTTCACTTTCACTTTCAGACATCATCCCTCCCCATTTATCTCTTCCACCGTTGGATGATCAAGACCTCTTCTTGATTCGATAAAACCATTGCCCTTTACCCATTTTAACTCTTGAAAGCAAGATAAGCTACCCTAACCGGATTATTGAAATCCTTGCCATCGACCAGTCTATCTACCTATTTTAAACATAACACTTCAAACCCACCTCAAAGAAAGACAAACAGTTATCATCCCTTATGATTCTTGAAGGTCAAAGAATGCACCGTCCAGAAAGTTACAAAAGTTACAAGCCGTTCCCTTCTTCCTTTGTAGAAACCACCACCGTCTAGATGTGTGTTGCTGCTATCAAAGGCGTGATAGCCATACAGATTCTTGGGAGGTCCCACTATTAGATTAACACACCTCAGTCTTCTATCAGGCAACCACTTGTTGATTTGGGTAAGTTCTTTTCTTGGCGTTTTGGGTTATGTCCAAAACCTCTTTCAGACTTTACCTCTCATCTTTTTGGTTATTATGGTGTTTCAATGAAAAATCACCTGGTTTTGACTTGAATGTCATAAGATTCCATATTTGCTCTTTTTCATTATTTTAAACCGTCTGATTTGAGTGGCTAGTGCGATATCAGATTATACCGGTACGATGTAGTATTTTCCTAGCCTACTCCTATAGTGTAGTGAATACAATATTGTATCTTATTGACCTTTTTAGTAGTGTTGCAGGTTGTATAGTTGTTGGATCAGGTTTGTTTTCTTTTATTATAAACCCCAATTGACCACAAGACTCAGACAATACACTCATTGTGTACTTGTTTATCTATTTTCTTCTCAAACATAGAACTCATCAACCTCAACTGACCTCTATCCAATTGTACCAGACTTCAATCTAAGGTATTAAACCCACCCATGAAATGATCTAATCCTATGACTACTTCAACTTGCCTTTCAATCATCATTATAGAATTCAGGCTGAGTGTTATCATTATTGGTTATATTTTGGAAAAAAATAATAAAAATAAAAAATAAAAATGATAAGAATGAAATTTTGATTATTTCTTGACTCAAGAGATGACGACGTCGGCTCTAGTGACCTCGTAGGACCCATGTTAACTCTTAGAATTTTATATTGATAAGCATACACCTAACTCAAACATGAAAATTGAAGGTACAATAACCGTGGGTTGAATTGTGCGAAGATGACCGATTAAAAATTTAATGGTAGTGATCAAAGGTAGGTACCTTTTCCATGATTCTTTCAATACTAGTCATGGACTTGTGAGCATGTGTTTGTTGTTAAACTGTAATTGATAGTCAGTTATGTAGATGAGATCCCCTGTGTGGATTCTATCTGTTTCATACTAGAGATCCCTTGTGCAGATTCTATCTATTTTGTATGGGAGATCCCCTGTGTGGATATTTATATTTTCAACAATTTCTCATATATATGAAGGCATGCATTATATTTTCGATTTAGAAGCGATAAAGCAAGTTGGGAGTGAGTTCTTCAGGGTAAAAGGCCCAAAAACCCCAGGAAGACCCCTTGTGTGGGTGAAGGAGACCCCCTGTGTGGGTTGTGTATTATTATTAATAAATTGTTCATGCATTCATTATTACACTGATATTATTATTAGACAATCTATACTCTGCGAACCTATCTGTATATCTTGCATTGTTTGAATCATGTTTGGGAGTTAAAAACCCGAGTGAACGCTTGGCTCACTCCTACAACTACCACTTTTAGATTTGGATGAGACCGAGATGTACGAAGAAGGGAACGAATAGGAACTACGACTAATGGACAGAATAGGCTATGAGACATGCAAACTTGAGGAGCATGAGCCGACCTTGAAGAGGAACATTATTAACAGCTTTGATTTTTATTGCTTATAAATTCTTGTAATAAACTCATTACTTTATATTATTTGGATTGTGAGATAGATGAGACCTTTTGGTGAATCTTGATTAGTAGATCATCAGTGTTTTTTGACTTTGTGTGTTACGGATGACGTTAGCTATCAGAGATTATGTTTTTGAGACCTTAGTAAACTTTGAACCATCAATATCTCGTTGTAAACTGTGAGAATCTATTTCCTTGTGTTATTTTTCATACCCTAGATTTCGAGTAAACGGGCCGATCCACAGGCATTCGGGTCGGGTTCGGGTGCCAAAATTTGGGGCGTGACACCTACAAACCAAAAATCAGCCTATTAGTGATTTATAAGCGTTGGATTGGGCTTATTTTCATGGGTTGATCTCAACTATGGGAATTTGAGCAATATTTGAGGTACAAAGATCCAACGCCTATAAATCACTAATCAAGCTGATTTTTGGTTTGTAGGTCCACCTAGGATTGGCCAAACATCCATACAGTCAGAGTCCTCTAAGAATGTGCCACATGGCTAGTGTCCTGTAACCAGAGCTTGTCATTTTAGGGCGGTAACTAGAGCCCAACCCTTATTTTATATGGAAAATACTTATTTTTTAGAAATATGTTTAAAACCATGGTGTTCTTAAAACATTGGCAAAACAACAAGACATATGCAACAATCCTAAGCAGGCCTATAATATATATATATATATATAGGTTAGGATCGGGAGACAACAATTTTCACAATATTTTTTACAACAAAAAGTTGGCATGGGCCAATATATAAATTACAAGTTTTGGAATTGGATGATTTTTGGTGAGGATGGTCTCTATGGCAAGGAGATCATCATCACAAAAATTTAAATCATTCTGACATTCGTGGACTGGTTTAAAAGTTGAAGAATTATGGACCGTCTATTTTTACCGTTAACTTGAAGATTACACTTGATGGGGTTAGAAATTTCAGAATGAGCTGATTTTTTGTAGGAGTGATCTATATGGTGGGGAGATCATCCTCACCAAAAATCAGCCATGGATTCATCTTCCATGTGGGTAAGCAAAAATTGTTGTAAAAAATGTTGTGAAAATTATTGTCCCCCGATCCTGACCCTATATATATATATATATATATACTAGTAGGTGGCCCGTGCCCATGGCACTCTCTGACAAAGCATTTGCCAAATTCGGGTGTGAGTTACTGATATCTACCATCTAGTTGGGGGGATAAGATCTCGGCCCTCCTTTGTTGAAACTGATAAGAGGAGGTATAAGTGGGGAGACAATTACCACTGTGTTTTGTTATATAGATAACCCATATATATATATAGTCTCAAGAATAAACTCACTTTGGTTGTCAAAAATTAAAAAGAATTACCTACATATAATAGATCTTCATTATTTTTGTATCCTTAAATATATTTTATCAAAACTTTAACCTAAATTGAAATCTTTGAATTGAAATTTATCCTTAAATTATCCGTACATCTAATTTTTTTCCAGTATTTTTTTTTTTTTTGGGCTAAACTGAAATTAAATCCAAACTTCTCTCTCATTGAACCTAGTGGATTGCCAGATCAATTGGTCTAAAAATTGGTGGCTCTCTAGCTACGTACCAAATATATTCTTCGAAGCAATGATGATAATGATGGTTATGATAATATTGATGATGATAATGATGATGGTGATGATTAACATAAGATTCTTGATAAAAAAAAAACATTTCGTTCTCAAATCACAGATTAAATCATTCTATTTTAGTTTCATTCATCTAGTTTAGGAAGCTTCTTGTTCTATACTTTGTCGTTGACATTTAGCCCTTTTACTAACAGACACCAAGATATCTATTCCATTGCTTAATACTCTGCAAGATGTGCACCATATTATACAATATTCCTTATATATTTTTAACAGTAACATGCTATTAGACAGCAGTACGCAACAATTTATTAACCATAGTTTATGGATACAGATAAACTATGGAACAGGAACAGGGGCCTTCGGCCATGGCATCTGTGTATGGATTTTTGAAGTTGTCGTCATCGAAAGCGGGTATTGCGTGACAAGTATATTTTTTTTCCTGTTAAGCTATAAATTAAATTAAGCTAAATTTGGAGTTTTTGTGAATAAGATAATGGTGGATGGCTCAGCTTGTTTAGAGAGAGAGAGAGAGAGAGATTATTGTTTTGCTAAGCTCCTGAAGTCACGTTCAAAGCACCCCAAAACATGTGAAGGGGTCACATGAAGTCCTTGTCAAATTTCCTTTAAAGAAGCCTTACAAACTGGAAGTAGTATTATAACTTAAAACGTACCCAAAATGTCACCCATGGTGGGACCTTTTTAGTTAAATAGTAAGAATGTGATCGGGTGTTCTTATTACACACCAACTTTGGTGTACTAGGATGCCCATCATTTGCTGAAGTAGATTAGAAGGTGAAGAAATGTGTGGTGAAAACTGAAAACTTGTTATATTTTCCATCAATTGTACCCCATCAGATTAGGTTTGGTCTGGGATAGAAATCTCAGACCATAAGCACAATATTTTGACATTGGATCATTACCATCCAATCTATCAAACTTTGTTGATACACAAAAGTCTATGGATTGAATGGGTACGATTAGGTAGACTTTTGACCTAAAGATAATTCAATTTTTGGTCTGCAAACCCCCTTGCATGTAGCTTATGGAAAAAAAAAAGGCTCCGGCTCCAGTTACCGCCCTAAAATGACAGGCTCCGTTACAGGACACAATATGATCCACGTGGCATACTTTTTATAGGACTCTGACTGTATGGATGTTTGGCCAATCTCTAAGTGGACCAACAAACAAACAATCAGCCTGATTAGTGATCTATAGGCGTTGGATTGGACTTGTTTTCATGGGTTGATCTCAACTGTGGGAATTTGAGCAGTATTTGAGGTACAAAGATCCAACGCTAAGAAATCCCTAATGAGGCTGATTTTTGGTTTGTAGGTCAACCTAGGGATTGGCCGAACATCCATACGGTCAGAGTCCTCTAAGAGTGTGCCAAGTGGCCCATATTGTGTCCTATAACGGAACATGTCATTTTCGACCGGTAACTGGAGCCCGACCCCAAAAAAAAGGGGGTTGTCAGAGGATTACTTGTCGTTGGACAATTAGTGAACGAGAGCTTCAGGGCCAGGCTACCCGTGGAATCTAACATAACTTGCCAAAGAAGGGTCGGGATCAGGGACCAACTAAAAGCGAAAGTAAAACCACTCTTGTTGTCGGCCGTGGATCCCGAGAATGCAACGGGCGGTTAATAGTGCTGAGCTGGAATTCAACTTGCGTATCCCTCCAATTATTCAAAAAAAAAAA
Organism: Euptelea pleiosperma; assembly: GCA_035048495.1. Classification (NCBI taxonomy): domain Eukaryota; kingdom Viridiplantae; phylum Streptophyta; class Magnoliopsida; order Ranunculales; family Eupteleaceae; genus Euptelea; species Euptelea pleiosperma. The sequence continues at coordinate 21,067,532 of CM068552.1, read as the reverse complement.
AAACTCGATGCATGTGCAGAAGTGCTCGTCACGTATATAATACGAAGAAGGGTCGGGCTCCGTTGACAGATCTAAAATGACAGGGACACAATATAAGCCAGGTGGCACACTGTTACAGGACTCTGATCGTACGGATGTTTGTCCTATCTCATGGTGGACCTACAAACCAAAAATCAGACTGATTAGTGATTTATAAGTGTTGCATCTTTGTACCCCAAATACTGCTCAAATTCTCAAACCATGAGTGGGTCGAGCTCCGTTGACAGATCTAAAATGACAAGGACACAATATAAGACACATGGCATACTGTTACAGGACTCTGACAGTACGGATGTTTGTCCTATCCCATAGTGGACCTACAAATCAAAAATAAGCCTGATTAGTGATTTATAGGCTTTGGATTGGACTTATTTTCATGGGCTGATCTCAACTGTGAGAATTTGAGCAGTATTTGAGGTATAAAGATGCAACACTTATAAATCACTAATCAGTCTGATTTTTGGTTTGTAGGTCCACCATGAGATAGGACAAACATCCGTACGATCAGAGTCCTGTAACAGTCTGCCACCTGGCTTATATTATGTCCCTGTCATTTACCTGTCATTTTAGATCTGTCAACAGAGCCCAACCTTACGAAGAAATAATGTTGCATCCGGGCAACGCCATTAAGATGCTGCTTGCCAACGAGTAAAACTTGCCTGACCATCCATGGTCAAGGAAACCCTGACCACCCATAATATGAGCCATGTGGTACACTCTTAGAGGACGCTAACCGTATGGATGTTTGGCCAATCCCTAAGTGGACCTACAAACAAAAAATCAGCCTGATTAGGGATTTTAAACCTTTGGAACTTTGTACCCAAATAATAGTAAATAATGCTCAAATTCTTACGGTTAAAATCAAATCATGAAAATGACTTCAACTACTACTTAGAAATCACTGATCAGGCTTATTATGGGTTTATAAGTCAACCTAGGGATTGGCCAAACAATTATATAATCAGTGTCCTCTAATAAATTGACACGCCGCTTATATTGTAGGTGGTCAGGTTAGGCCCATCTTGACCATTAGGCAGATGAGGCGGTTGCCTAAGGCCCCCGACAGGTAAGGCCCCCAAATTTCAGAAATTTTCATGTGTTTTTAATATTTTTTTTTTATGAAAAGGCCCCACCTGTCCATTTGCGCTCAAGCCCTCCAATCAGACAAGACTATGCTACAGCCAGACAAATCTAGTCTGCAATTGTTTGCAGACTCAAAAGAATGCAAATATTGTATCCACCATTGAATTCTCCTTGAAAAACGTGTTTTTAATCTAAATATATTTTTTTTTTTGAAAATATTGAAATAATGCATTTTTCAAAAGACATCTTCTCACTTAGGTTTAGAGGTATTTCTGAAAAAAAACAAAAAAAGGCCCCATTTAAAGTTTTCGCCTAAGGCCTCAACTTGTATTAAGATGGCCCTGGGTCAGGTAGCTACATGACTAGCCCTATTTACTTTAGGCTCAGGATCCGGTTACCGCGCACCCTAAAATGACAGGCTCCTATTGCAGGACACAATATGAGCCACGTGGCACACGCTTAGAGGACTCTGACCGTATGGATGTTTGGCCAATCCCTAAGTGGACCTACTAACCAAAAATCAGCCTGATTAGTGATTCTATGTGTTGGATATTTGTACCTCAAATACTGCTCAAATTCCGCGGTTGAGAAATAAGTTCAGTCCAACGCCTATAAATCACTAATCAGGCTGACTTTTGGTTTGTAGGTCCATCTGGGGATTGGCCAAACATCCATACCGTCAGAGTCCTCTACGAGTGTGCCACGTGGGTCGTATTGTGTGTCGTGCAAGGGGAGCCTATCATTTTACGATGGTCACTGGAGCCTGACCCTTTACTTTAACAGCAAACGTAATATTTTCTGACCCACGTGGATACTCTCTCTAAACCACTGATCGTATTGATGTTTGGCACAGGCTTAGCTGGACGTACAGACCAAAAATCAGACTGGTTGGTGATTTATAACAGTCGATTGTACAACACAATAATGCTGGAATCCACGGTTAAAAATCTTTAACCCACGGACAAAAAAGATTCTAATCCAACGGTTAAAAATCACCATCAGATCTGTAGATGTATGGATGGACCGAACATCCATACGGTCTTTGCTGGTATGTAGGGATCTCTAAGAGTGTGCCGCGTGGCTTATAGGGACGTCCGTGATTGTCCACGAGTGAAAATGGACTCTTAGGAATTAATTAGCAAATCCTAATTTGACATCTTCACTTTCTAATAAAAGGTGTTCACCGTTTTCACAGCTGTAATATTTATGTTGAATCACTTAATTTCATAGGCGGTTCTGACTTCTGAGCTGTCAAAATGATCAAAAGAGCTCAGAATCTTCGCATCTTCTTCAAATGACGATATTACCCTTCCTTCCTGTTATAAAACAAAATGCACCTTTATAGCTCAAATAGAGGAAGGAGACATATTGGGCCATTGGTTTCAAACTGGTATAACGTTTTTTTCTAAAGCAAGCTCAGTAACGGAACGTTTTAGGTCATACATCTGTTAGATCAACGGCCCAAGAACGATGAAAAAGAAGGGTAAAATATGATCTTAAAATTGACAAGGGTAATGTTGTCAATGTAAAACTTTCACACGTGATCAGTTTAGAAACCAGCGGTAAGCGTACAGAATCTCCTCCCACATGTGTGGGATTCTATGGATCTACAAGAATCGTAGATACCTGCCTTCTTTTTTTTCTCTCACAGTTGTATCTTCAAGTCTCCTCTTCTAATACGACAAAAGCCTCCTTCTCTCCCCCCACAATCTCCACCGTACATCTCATCACAGATCCCCACGATACGGTGCTGGCTCCTATCTCACCTTCGCTTTCTTTTTTCCTATATAAACACTCTCATCTCTCAAAGCTTGACGTCTGAGTCTTGACTCTTGATTCCCCGTTCACACACAGACACAGAGAGGTGTGCAAGTCTAGCCATGGCTAGCGTAGTCCCTGTGGCGTACCAAGGCAACACGTCGGCCGCAGTGCCGGACTGGTTAAACAAAGGTGACAACGCATGGCAGATGATAGCAGCCACGCTTGTCGGTCTTCAGAGTGTACCGGGTCTGGTTATTCTATACGGAAGCATCGTCAAGAAGAAATGGGCCGTAAATTCTGCTTTCATGGCTCTTTACGCCTTCGCTGCCGTCTTGATTTGCTGGGTCACTTGGGCTTACAAGATGTCCTTCGGTGACAAGCTTCTCCCCTTCTGGGGCAAGGCGGGTCCTTCCTTAGGCCAGAAGTTCCTCATGAGACAGGCCAGATTGCCGGAGACAACCCAGTATTTCAAAAACGGAGGCGTCGAGACCGCTGTCGCCGCACCGTTTTATCCGATGGCGTCAATGGTGTACTTTCAATTCGTCTTTGCCGCGATTACTTTGATTTTGATTGCTGGGTCGTTGTTGGGAAGGATGAACATAAAAGCGTGGATGGTTTTCGTGCCGCTTTGGCTCACCTTTTCCTACACCGTCGGTGCTTTTAGTCTCTGGGGTGGCGGTTTCTTGTTTCACTGGGGCGTCATGGACTATTCAGGCGGTTACGTCATCCATCTCTCTTCCGGGATCGCCGGCTTCACTGCAGCTTATTGGGTAATTAGTTTGTTTCCCTATTTTATTACGATGCTCTCTGATTGAGGACTAACGGCCGAGATTAACTTGAATTGGTGGGTTTTTTAGGTGGGTCCACGTTCGACTAAGGATCGAGAGAGGTTCCCACCAAACAATGTTTTGTTGATGTTGGCAGGTGCGGGACTCCTCTGGATGGGTTGGGCTGGTTTCAACGGTGGTGATCCTTACTCAGCTAACATTGATTCATCGATGGCCGTATTAAACACCAACATATGTGCCGCTACAAGTTTACTTGTGTGGACGTGCTTAGATGTCATCTTCTTCAAGAAGCCTTCGGTGATCGGAGCCGTTCAGGGCATGATCACGGGGCTTGTTTGCATTACCCCTGGTGCAGGTAAATATATACCTCGTTTTAGTGCATATTTTAGAAGAGGACTGATCTGGTGTGCCGCAGATATAGAGAAATGTTGTACCTTCGGACCATCCACCTTCCGATTGGTACAATACTGTTCTTTGCATCTGCATGTGATATGCACCGCCAGATCTACTCTCTATCTATCTCTAGCATGTCTACGCTACCCTATTTTTTGGCAATTGATGTGGTATTGTGGGCCCACCGTCCCATCACCAAGGAAATTTTTCCACTTCTGAAAGTTCCAACTTCTAAATCCTAAAAACTTATCTTTATGTTTCCTTTCGAGAAGTATTATTGCATTTATTTATGGCTCAGGCTCCAGCTACCGTCCTAAAATGACAGGCTCCTGTTACAGGACACAATATGAGCCACGTGCCACACTATTTGGTCAATCCCTAAGTGGGCCTACAAACCAAAAATAAGCGTCAATGATTCATAGGCGTTGGATCTTTGTACCTCAAATACTGCTCAAATTCCACAGTTGAGATTAACCCATGAAAATAAGTCCAATCCAATTATTTTTCTTAATTTCAGTTAAGTTGCATGGGCAAATTGGTCTTTTTCCTAGTCCCCCTAGAATGCAATTATTTAATTTCTTTTTTTATAATATATTATTAAGGTAATTAATTTTTTTCTATACCACCACCTTACTATATTTTTAATCATAAAATAATTAATTTATTATTATTATTATAGGAAAATAAAGGGATTTGACTTTGTAATCCTTGCTTATGAAATAAATATTTAATATCGGGGACAAAAGTCTCGGCGGATCCCGGTCTGGCTCGGGCGATCCAGATCAGGATCAGAGCCCACTGATCCGATCCAAACCAGCTCTGTCTCGTCTGAGATCTTAGTTTTACAAAGGATTTTCACATAGTCTCGGGTGAGATGGGCTGATCCTGATCTGGATCGGTGGACCGATCCGTATCGGAGCCCACCGATCCCGAGACTTTCAACCTTGGACTTAGGAGTTGATGTAACGGTGAAGCAAGCTGCGCTAGGCTCAGCAGCAACTTAATTAAGGAGCTACCGATGTTGAAAATGAAGCGCACATCTAGACAAACAGTCGCGTCGAATTCTTTGCAAGTCTTCGTTCGGAGCTGAAAATTCTAATGCAAAAACCGAAAAGAATCTTGACTTTACATGTGACATCCATCGACCATTTTTTTCTTCTCTCTTGTGGAAGACAAATAAAGATGCTTAGTTAGAAAGCATTAACTAGCGAGCAACGCTTTATGGCGTTGCACAGATGCAACGCAACCGTACCTTCAATTAAAATATGCTATTTTTTTTTTCTCGTCTTTTTGCAGAGTTGCATCTGTGCAATGCTTGCGTTGCACCCATTAAGGTTTGGCCCACCCCTTTGTGGACCTACACACAAAAAAATGAGCTTGATTGGGACTTTCTACTAGTTGATTCAACATTTTTTTATCATGGGCTTTTTTAATAGGCCCAATGGTAGGTTTTTAAGCCATGATGAAAAGAGAATCTCAAATCCAATGGCTATAAATAACCATTCAGGATGATTTTTGTTGTTTAGGTCTACCAAGAGACGGTCCAAACAGTCCTGGGGCAGTGGACCCAAAAAGGGTGCCATGTGGCTTTTTGGACCCATATAACGGATTTGGACCTCCCCCGTTGCGTTATATACCGTTATTTTTCTGTTTTAACGAAAATAATGACTGTTATTTTCTGATAAATTTTGTGAAAGAACGGCCGTTATTTCCGTTATTTCTCTATTTTTTTTTCCTTTTTTTCGTTTTTGAATTCAAATTTCAAAATTTGAATTTCAGCGTCGTTTTTCCCATTATTTTCCGTTTTTGACCCTGAGCAATAATAGCCGTCCTCCAGTCTGTTATTGCCCCTTTTAAGTTCAAACCAAGGTTTAAAGGGGACCGTTATAACGGTATAACGGACTGGGGGAGTTACCATTTTTTCCGTTATAACGAAAAAAATCGCTCAGGGGCAAAAACGGAAAAAAATGGGAAAATAATGGAAATAACGGAAAAAAACGGAAATAACGGAAAAAATGGCGCTGAAATTCAAATTTTGAATTTTTGAATTTTGAAATTCAAAAATGGAAAATAACAGAATATAAACGGAAAATAACGAAAATAACGGCCGTTTTTTTTTCTCACAAAATTTTCCAGAAAATAACGGTCGTTATTTTCGTTATAACAGAAAAAATAACAAAAAATAACGGCCGTTATCCATAACGTAATGGGGTAGGTCCGAATCCGTTATAGCGGCCGTTATTTTCGTTCTAACGGCCGTTTTTTAAACCTTGGTTCAAACATTCATGATTTGACCTTGTAAAAACCTAACTTTGATGTCACCAATCTAACTAAATTTTGCATTAAAATTTGTTACTTGTAGGGATGATCTGTACTATTGGATCCTGTTTAATTTGACTTCGTTTCCTGTTCACATTTTGTTAGGTCTTGTTCAAGGATGGGCTGCAATTCTCATGGGAATTCTCTCAGGCAGCATTCCCTGGTTCACCATGATGATCATTCACAAGAGATGGACATTACTTCAGAAGGTTGACGATACGCTCGGCGTCTTTCACACCCATGCTGTCGCGGGATTCCTAGGAGGTACCCTCACTGGTCTCTTTGCCGAGCCCGAGCTGTGCGCACTCTTCTTGCCAGTCACCAACTCTAGGGGCGGTTTTTACGGAGGCTCCGGTGGAGTGCAGTTCCTCAAACAGATTGTAGGGGCCTGTTTCATCATAGGTTGGAACCTTGTCGTGACGTCGATCATCTGTCTAGTGATAAAATTGGTGATGCCACTTCGAATGTCCGAGGAGCAACTGTTGATCGGGGACGATGCGGTGCACGGAGAAGAAGCATATGCACTGTGGGGAGACGGCGAGAAGTACGATTCTTCGAAGCATGGATGGTATTCTGATGAAACCTTACACAATAAGGCCTCCAGTGGTGTTACTCAGGTAGTCTAGAGAGGAAGAAGTGGGGAAAAGATTTTCTGTTCATAACTGTGTATAAGTTGCAGTGAGTTGTGAAGGAAAAGTTGGCTGATTTGAAGAAATTATATCCCAGTTTGGCAAGATTGCCAAGATGTGAATAATTTTTCCTTGTTTTATTAATTGTCTTTTGAAGTTTATTGAAGATGAACTCATTTTCAATGTTTCTGGGCTGAAATTGGCATTTGGATTAGTGTCTCTCCCAATTATGGAAGATCTCTGAGCTGAAGTTATAATGGAAGAACTCTGAAATTGTTCTTCAGATCCCGGGGGGGTGGGGGAGCTTCTTCCTGAAATTGTTCTTGAGATCCTATAAACTGCAATGGACAAATCAGATCATATTGTGATTTCGTTCATTTTGTGGTGAACATACCAAATGTTCAGACCCAAACCAATGTGCCAAGGCGTATAAAGCTTTAGGATCTTAACCATTAGGATCTTAACATCCCACTATGTTTCCGCAGCCGGATATTGTTGGGTTGGCTCTAGGGGTGGTAACCGCTGGGCTCGTCCCGAGTCGGATTTGAGTGGGTCTGGGCTGAGGTGGGCTGTGAATGAGTTGGACAGGCCGCGGACTGGGCCTCTTTGAAATTATGAAGCCTAGGACCAACACAAGGCCCGATCCTAGGCTGGGCCTCGGGATGTAGGCAGTCTGATGGGCTAGGCTGCAGGATGGGTTGATGGGTTGGGCTATGGCTTAGAATTTATTGCATTTTAGGGTTGCAATTATTGTATTTATTTCATTTTCTGTCTTTTTCATCACAATAGAATTTTATCCTGATCGTAGATCATGTATATTTAAAACATGTCACCTCTACACGTGGCCCACCTCTGAATCAATCTGGACCGCTCATTGCCTCGTTGGTGGGGGTAGGCTAGATACAAAGTATGCCCCATCTAATTACTGTGATCTAGACTTGGAGTGCCTGTATAAATATGTTTCATGGTTGGATGCAAAAGTCTGTGTCTCAGTTCCTTACAATAAAGTATAACCTTTTTTATTTTTTGACAAAATCCTTCTAAGAGATGGCCCACAATTCGACCGTTCAGATTGAGGAACGGGTTTAGCCAGACACATACATTTGGGCTAGGTTTTAATGTTTAGCTTAACGATCCAACACCCCGTAACCACACATCATGTTTACTGGTCCAAAATATAGAGATAGATCAAAGATGGTGAGGATCATCAGATCGTGATTAAACCTTTTGAAAAGAGCTAGCATCTTTCCATACTAAGAAATTCAAAGTGGGCCCTTTATCTATTTTTACAATGATACAGTACATCACTAGCTCTATCATTAAACCTAGCGTGACATCTTTTCTTTTGTTAGGTATCTAGTGCCCCTTTATATTTTTGCAGCACATCTTTTCAAAGTGGGTCCCTAAGTGAGAAAGGAAGAAAAATGGATCTGAAAGGTGGACGATGGGCCATCATCACATGAAACTCTACGATATTCTTTGTAAAATAAGGGACAGGCCGCGGGCCAACTTTCAGGCCCAAGCCATTCCTGGAGAGTTAGTGGGCTGGGCTAAACCGGGCAGACCAACAGGCCTGACTGGCCTACGCTTGAAAAAATTGGGGCCACGGGCTAAATTGCCACCCCTATTTGGCTCTGATTTCAAATGTTAAGACAAAAACCAATATGCCAAAAGCACCTAGGCGATATAGGCGTGTAAAGCTTAGGTCTTAACCACAAATTATCTCAATTGAATTCCATTGAGGGGTGTTTGGTTACAAAACTAACATTGAGCAGCCACATGTTGAAAGTGTTTTATAAAGATCATCCCTGTCCAGATGATCTTGAGAAAGCCGAGCTCGGTAACAAACAAGCCATCTTGGCTCGGTGCCAAAGATTTTTTGCTGCTATATTATTTGAGAGGTGTTTGATAAGCTTCTTAAATTGTTTTAAAACTTCGAGGGCCGTCAGCTGGCCGGCCATACAATAAGCTGGGATTGGGCAATCTGGGCCTGCATCTTCCTACTGGACTCGACTAGGACCTCGATAGTTACAGAAAATTGAATTGCCCCATCTCGTACCCACTCCAAGCCCAATTCTGAACATCTACCTGGCGGGTTAGGCTAGAGATTTTAAGCCCGTTTAAATTGGATTGTTAACATCAACGGACAAGAAACGTTACCATTGCATCGGTAACATATAACGGTCTACCATGTCCAGCTTGTAATTGTCCGTTTAGGAAGCGTAAACTCACTCCAAAGTCCAAATTAGATGAAAACAGGGCAAAAAGGTTGTCTCTTCTCCACCAGTATAGGTTTGGATTTCAATGGGCTTAGTACTGGCTAGGCCCATTTTTTCGCTTGAACATGGCCTACGCACATCAAGGACCACAGAACCTAGACCAAACGTGTCCCGTTGAACAACATTCAGACCTTATCCTAATCTAGCAATGCACGGTCAATATTTACAACTTCCATGGCCTCTAGCCTCTAGGGGAAAAGTATTCGATATTCATATTTCTCGACGTGTCGACATTAGTAGTGCGGTGCCAGGATTTTGTTCAAGGGTGGGCAAGGCGACAAGCAATTCTCAAAGTTGGGCAGGGGCAGGGGCAGGCGTCCAAGACCTTAAGAAGGAAAGTCGCCCGCGAGATTTGAGAGAGGGTAGTCATTCCCCCATTAGGGTGATTTTTGTTGAACCCAATGGCTAGAATCACCCCCTTAAAAAGTAGTAAAATCTAATGTCTAGAGATTACCTATCAGGGTGATTTTTGGTGTGTATATCCCCCAAAGGGTGGGCTTAATATCCATGCGTTCAGTTGGCCCAGAGGGCAGCGGTTAGTAACAAAAATTGCAAACCGGTGAGTAACTAAAATTCCATGGGGCATACTCTTTCGGGCCCACCCATTTTGGATTTACACACTGAAGTCAGCTTGGTTGCTGATTTCTAACAGTTGGATTTTAGAAAAGTTATTGATGCTTTTTGTCAAGTTCATTTTTCGTGTTTGGGTCCACCAAGAGGTGAGCCAGACACCCATGGAGTCCCACGTGGCATTTTGAGAGGGAACTTCAAAAGTTCAAACTTCAAACTTCAAACCATGGTTCGACCAGGATCCGACCAATTTGTCAAAATTTCGGTTCAATCACCGGTTTAGTGTTTAAAAGATTGGCTCAAACCAAACTAAAAAGAAAGAAAGTTTTTCAACACCAAAATATCAGCAGAGTAAGCTGATGGAAGCCTACCCTGCTACTGTAGAGTTCGTCCCCCAAACTTTTCGCATCCACTCGGTCTCTAAAGCCTGAAGGCCTTTCTGGAGAGCACACTGGAGACCCAACTTCAATTAATGTTATTAAAATCGGCCTGGCCCAGCCGGTTGACCTGGTGACCCAGTGAACCGGTCATAAAACTGGTTTGGGTTCATCCCGACCCAGCAATAGGAGATGGTGTTTGACAAGGATGACTAAGTAGTTTATCGGGTTTTTACATTTTTCTGATTTTTTACATTTTTTTATATTTTTCATATTTTTTTATTTTTAATTTATTAATAATGACATCACGGGTTGAGCCAGCGGTTGAACTGGTCCTTTGACTGGGTCAATGACCGGTCCGGGTATGAAAACATTCTTCAAAGCCGGTGGCCCATTAGTCAAGTTCAACCCCGTTGAAAATGTAATGAAAAATCAAATATCTTCCTTTTAAAACGTGAAGAACAGACCAGCCAGTTCATCCCTATGTTCTAAAACTCGGAACTCGGACTCGGATCAGAAGTCCATTGGGCCGAGTCACCTCGATGACTCGGGAGTTGACTCGGCGAGTCATTAAATTGATTATTGTTTATTTAAATATATAAAAAATAAAATTTATTAAGAAAAACTTTGAAAATAGCAAACAAATACTAAAAAAAATTTAGAAAATCAGAAAAAAATATTTGAGTTTTGATTGGACTCGGCCTTTAAACGGGTGACTCGGCTGAATTGTGAGTCAACTCAGACGATTGTCCTAGTTAACTCGCCGGACTATGCAAATCTGAGTTTGTATGCCGAGTCAACTCGAAATACAATTGAGTCGAATCGACTCGGCCGAGTCCCGAGTCAACTCGACGAGTTTTAAAACATACATCCCACTCCTCATCAAGCCCCTCCCTCCCCGACGCCGAGTCGCAACTCTCCCTGTAGAAACCTCCTTCAACTGATTCAAGTGATTCGAAAAGCAGAGGAAACTCAGAGAGAGGAGAAATGGTGATTCCATGCATCTCACTCTCAATCTTCCTTCTCTACCCTCTTCTTTTCACCGTTGCTTATGCAGACATTTCCCTAGGCTCTACCCTCCAATCCTCCTTCCCCATCACCAACTGGACATCTCCCAACAACACGTTCTCTCTAAGTTTCATACCTGTCGGCGCCACCAACCCCATTTCCTTCGCCGCCGCCATCTCCTTCTCTGGCATTCCCGTTTGGAAAGCGGGTGGCGATGCTGGCGTTGTTGACTCCACCGGCCGCTACCACTTCCTCCCCAACTGAAATCTCCGCCTAATCAATGGTTCCAGTACCATCATCTGGGAATCTGGCACCGCCAACCGCGGCGTCACAACGGCTACACTCGACGATTCTGGTAATCTCTCCCTGAAAAATGGCTCAGTTACAATTTGGTCCACTTTCGATAACCTGACCGATACGATCTTACCGACCCAGAATTTCACAACTGAGAAGACTGCGATCTAGGCCTTACTCTTTTTCTCTGCGATGGTCTGGTAATCTTACTCTTAAATGGAATAACAACGTAATTTACTGGAACCAAGGCCTCAGTTTGTCAGCTAGTTGTCACGGACTTAGTCTTTGACCCTTACTAAAGACCGTGCGGCACTTGAGTTAGTCGCTCCTTTGCTAGCTCAAGTCAGCCTTCCCCCAAAGTGACTTAGGACTTGGCCTTGCCTAAGCACTACTCTCACTCAAGAAGCACACAAAGCACACAAGAACAAGAAAGCTTAGAGAATGAGGAAGCTTGTATTGCTCAACTCTGGGTTCTAGGATTTCCAGGATTTTCAGGATGATTACAAATGAGGGGGCTTGCCCCTTTATATAGGCTTCAAGCCTTATTCTAGAATTCTCCATACTATTCTACCAAAGAATCTCTAGATGTTTCCCCTAGGAACTATCTAGAATATTTACATATAATACATGGGTAGAGATTCCCTAGAACTCTCATGAGTATTCTAGACTCTTCTATCTTCTAAGTCTCTCTACCATACTCTAGGGTCCTCTAGAAACATCCAGAGCACTCTAGACTCCTTGAGCCGTAACCGGGCTTGGTTATAGGCTTGGAACAGGCTTCGTTGGCGGGCTTGGATCGGGCCCAACTAGTGACCCCGTGACACTCTCCCCCACCTGATTGCGCGACGTCCTCGGCGCGTCATCTCCATAGTATTTGGTGATTTTGCCTTTAAACTGCCATAGAGTATCTGCGTGCTCCCAAGTAGCCTCGTCCTTGGGTAATCCCTTCCATTTCACCAGATACTCGATGTATAATTGGACTCCACGCCTATTCACCCGACGATCAGCGAGTATGTAGTCCACTTCCTTGCACTCTACTGGTCGTCTCCTCGTGTCTGTCCATTTCTTCCTTTTTTGTTGGCTCATGATAGCCTTCCCAGGTGGTGTCGATGCAGGCGACTTGACACCAAGCTTCATCTCAACTGGATGACCCACCTCTTTCTTAGGTGGTAGCGCCTTTGTCTGCTTAGGCGACATCATGTCCTTGGATTTTTCAAGGACTTTGCCTTCGTTCCTAGGTAGTTCTTTATCTACCCTGTCCTCAAGATCTTCGACCATGCCCTTCTTGGATCCCATCGACAGTTGCAAGGCCGAGAGCATCTTTGTTCTGGTTTTGGTTCCTTTGACCGTAGGAACCATGCAAGGAGCTCCTTCCTCGATGATACACACCGAGTTCACGAACGGCATAGGTATTGCCTTGACCCTCTTCAGGAACTCCATCCCTAGTACCACTTGATAGTCATCCATAGGAACGACTGATAAATCCACGAGCCCCTTCCATTCCCCTATGCGTAGCTCCACCCCACGAGCCGTGCCTTGGATAGGTCTGGCTTGTGAATTCACCGCCTTTATCCATCCTTCTTCCTTGGATGCTTTCAATCCCAATCGCTTTGCCTCTTCTCCTGAGACAAAGTTATGTGTCGCCCCGGTGTCCACCATGACCTGTGTAGGCTTCTCGTTGATATGAGCTTCCACGTACATGAGTCCCTTGCTCATAGTCTTGGAAGACTCAGGGTGTTTCTTCACAGCATTGAGGAGTTGTAAGGATCCCGTCCTTGGCTCCTCGTCGCTGTCTTCACTTTCGCTACCCAACTTGGCAGCTAAGGCGTTCAGTGCCTTCCTCTGTGGGCAGTCCCTTGCCCAATGATCCCCATCACAAAGGAAACAATTAGTCCTCGATTTGGAGTGGCCCTTACCTTCCATCCTGAACTTGCCATGCTTTGGCTTGGATGACCCCTCCTTGTGATTTGATCTCTCCTTGTGATTTGATCCTTCTTTGTCACTTGATGTCTCATCTCCCCCACCTCTGGCATGATTACACTTGGACGACTTTGGCTTGGAGGAATCATCCCTCTTGAATTCCAGTAACTGTTCGGCAGCGGCCATGGCACTAGCGAGGTCTTGTACCCCACGTCGTTTTAGCTCCTGTTCCGCCCATAGCTGGAGACCATCCATGAAGTTGAAGAGTAGTTCCTTCTCCGGCATGTCTGGAATCTCTAACATTAGGGTCGAGAACTCCTTCACATAGTCTCGAATTGACCCCGTGTGCTTAAGCCGTTTTAGTTTCCTCCTTGCCTGATGTTCGGCATCTTCCGGGTAGAATTGCCTCTTGATCTCCCTTCTAAAGTCATCCCAAGTGTCGATCGTGCACGTACCTCGTTCCATGTCCGCATGACGCCTTCGCCACCATAGAGTAGCTGTGTCAGTGAGGTACATGGTAACTGTGCGGATCTTAGTCCTCTCGTCGCGTAGGGAGATGGCATCGAAGTACTGCTCCATGCTCCACAAGAAGTTATCTAACTCCTTGGCATCCCTTGACCCACCATAGGTCTTGGGCTCCGGTGTCTTGATCCTGGGCATCCCCCGTGCGACCACGCCCTCATTTGTCATGGCCTTCTTCCATAGGATCCAGTCACCTCTCATTTCTTCAACCTGATCCTTTAGAGTCTCCACCATCCCAATTACTTGGGCTTGGAAGGCATCCCTCTTTTGCTGATGATCATGCACTAGTTCGTTGACGGTGGCCAGCATACCCCCCTTGAGTTCCTCAAATCCCGTCTTGAGGTCCTCCATGCCCATGCCTAACTTGTCGAACCTGTCACGTGCATCCGCCATGGCAAGCTCCACCTTAGCAAGCCTGGCTTCCCAAGCAGCAAAGATATCCTGAGACTTATCCCTTTTCCTTCCCTTGGTGGGGTTAGGGTTGTGCCCGTCACATCCCCTTGTCTCTTCAGTGACCATCGACATGGTGCTTGCTTGAAGTTGGCTCTGATACCACTTGTCACGGACTTAGTCTTTGACCCTTACTAAAGACCGTGCGGCACTTGAGTTAGTCGCTCCTTTGCTAGCTCAAGTCAGCCTTCCCCCAAAGTGACTTAGGACTTGGCCTTGCCTAAGCACTACTCTCACTCAAGAAGCACACAAAGCACACAAGAACAAGAAAGCTTAGAGAATGAGGAAGCTTGTATTGCTCAACTCTGGGTTCTAGGATTTCCAGGATTTTCAGGATGATTACAAATGAGGGGGCTTGCCCCTTTATATAGGCTTCAAGCCTTATTCTAGAATTCTCCATACTATTCTACCAAAGAATCTCTAGATGTTTCCCCTAGGAACTATCTAGAATATTTACATATAATACATGGGTAGAGATTCCCTAGAACTCTCATGAGTATTCTAGACTCTTCTATCTTCTAAGTCTCTCTACCATACTCTAGGGTCCTCTAGAAACATCCAGAGCACTCTAGACTCCTTGAGCCGTAACCGGGCTTGGTTATAGGCTTGGAACAGGCTTCGTTGGCGGGCTTGGATTGGGCCCAACTAGTGACCCCGTGACATAGTGCTAACTTAACGGGACTGAGCGTGGGTATTCTATCGATTGGAATTCTACAACTCAATGATCTTTCCCTTTCTAGTCCTATTGTTTTTGCTTATGGCAACGACTATGAAGAGGGTAGCGATGTTCTTAGGTTTGTTAGGCTTGATACTGATGGGAATTTGAGGATTTATAGCTTTGTTAGGGGTAGCGGGAGCTCTACCGAGAGATGGGCTGCTGTTTCAGATCAGTGTCAAGTTTTCGGGTGGTGCGGTAACATGGGCATTTGTAGTTTTTTTTTTTTTTTGATTAATAAGTTGGGGTTAGGCGGACCCCTACCTGACCTTGATGAAAAAAGGTATTACATTCTAAAGTACATACGCCAGGAGGCATCTTTATCAAGAATGACTTTAAGGTCATTTGGAAAATCAAGAGGATACAAAATAAGACAACCAATGGATCTATTAAACGATGCTAATTGATCAGCAGCACCATTTGTTTCTCTAAACACATGGTCAATAACTATCTCTTCAAATTTGATCCAGCTTTGATGGATAGAGCAAACTAGTTTTCGAATATTCCAAGGAATAAAAAACGTTCCTTTGATGATGTCGACTGCTACTTCTAAATCTGAAGATACCATAATTTTGTTAATTTTCTTAGAGATAGCTAACTTGAGACCCACTTCAATAGCCTGTATTTCTTGAAACATGATAGATCTAATGTTGCACGCTCCAGCATATGCTACAAGAGCTTCTCCGTTAGAATTACGAATAACACCACCAAACCCTGCTGAATTTTCCTTCACTGATCCATCGGTGTTTAGCCTCCAGAATCCAAGGGGAAGCGCTGTCCATTTACATTGGGAAATTTTCCTATGCTGAAAATCCACGTTAATCCTTCAATTTTCGAAAAATTCCCTAGTGTAAGGATTATTGACCACTTCCTCTTTGCTAGTAAAGAATCTGATTTTGGTAGAGTCAACAATCAGTTTCAAAACTTTCTCCTTAGGACAGAAAACGTTCTGAAATATTCGAGCATTCCTCTCCCTCCATATGAAATATATTGTTGCAATAAACGCCACTTGGAAAACCTGATCTTTCAATATTGTGCTTCCATGTTCGAAGGCTGGACTATTCTATTATAGCGAGAGATGCCCAGAATCTACCCCCAAATAAATTTGGTGTAGTTACAGTCGAAATGCAAATGTTTGATCGACTCCTCCTGAACCCAGCAGAAAACACATTTGTTGTTGCTAATGAGATTGCGCATGAAAGGCTTATCCTTGGTAAGTAGAGCTCCATTAAGAGCAAGCCAGGCAATAAAGCTATGGCGTGGAATAGCTTTTTTGTTCCAAACTATGTTATGCCAGTCCACCTTAGAATTAATATTGCAAAGAGCTTCGTATGCCGATTTCATGGTGTACCGGCCGGTGCTTGAGGGAGTCCATACAACATCATCTTTAGCCATAAGACAGTCAATTAATGTCGATCTGCTGGAGTGTCCTCCACGTCTGGTCCAAAATCTATCGACAAAGCTTGAGGTGGAATCCAATGTCCATCAAATATAATACTAGAGACTTTGGCTTCCAACTGTAATCTATTATCACAACGTCGATTCTTGACATAAGTCCCTAGAAGGATGCCCTTGGGATGCCAAGGATCATGCCATAGACTTGTTCCTTCTCCATTAGCGATTACAATCCAAAAATCAACTTGATTGGCACACCATGGGATTTAAGCATTATTTGGGGGTACTCAGATCCAACATCTAGAAATCACCAATCAGGTTGATTTTTGGTTGTTGGGTCCACCTAGGGATGGACCAAACATCCATAAGGTAATTTGTTGAGATAGCCCTACTTTCGCAAAAAAATAATCACCATTTCCTTTGTTATATCAATGCAATCAAGTACATGAATCTGGAGATATGGGAACTGCCAAGTACATTTATCTTTATTTCGGCCTCTTCTTCATTCGTCGTCTTGTTTTTTCCCTCATAGTTTGGGTTGGAAATCTTTTTTTTTTTCTTTTTTTGAGTTTGGGTTGGAAATCTCAATAGAATAGATGCACAAAAGAAAGAAAACACAGAGTTCTCTTTGGGGACTCTTTGGGGATGGGATTGGGGGTGCAAATCGAATGTTTTTGTAGGGTTTTCATCAATGGCTTAACTGCGCAATAGATGGGAGTGAAGGCTGCATTCTCTTGTTCTCCAACATTCTCTGGTTCGGCAGCTTCGAGGGTTCTCCGTCTCCTCGTTTTATTTAAAAGGGCAAGTTTGTCATTATGAAATATTTTGGAGGATATGATCGTCAACGAATTTCGGTAAAACGGCTTCCCATAAAAGCAAAAGCAAAAGTCATTCAGAACGGCTTATGCTTTTGACAAGTTAAGGGCTTTGAGAGCTTTTTGAAAGTGCTTTTTTAACTTTATTCAAACATCTTTTTTTTTATAAGTGCTTAAAAACCGCAAAAGCTGGCTTATTGCGGTTTTTAAGCTTACCCAAACGCAGCCTAAGTTCTGGGTTAGAGTCAATCAAAATACCATGGCTATTTTGAAATAGGGGTTCCATGTATATTCCTTTAATTAGATGGATGTATAAGATAAGAGAATACAACTGAGTTGTCTTGATATATGCGTGGGTGGCCTGCGCCCGTGGTACTTTCCGACAAAGTGTTTGTCAAAATCGGGTGAGAGTTAATCTCAGCCATCGATACGAAGCATAATAAGAGGGGTATGAGAAAATCATTAAATTTTCGTTAAATTCTATTTTTTTTTTAAATTTTCAAATTTCAAAATTTAAATTTTGAATTTCAACACCACTTTTTTCCGTTAAAATCATTAAAATCTGTTAAAATCTATTTTTTTCATTTCTTCCCTTGGCCTTTTCAATCCGTTTTAACGGTAACACCTCTCTTAAGACATAAAAATGGGGCTCTTGAGCCTGACCCTTTAGCTATATGTAAATCCAACCCATTTCATTCCTTATATGTAGATAAATAGTAGGTGACCTGTGCCCACGGCACTCATCGATAAAGCGTTTGTCAAAATTGGGTGTGAGTGGCTGAGATCCACTGTCCATTTGGTATGATAAGATCTCGGCCATCCTTTATGAAGCCGGATAAGAGGGGGAGACAACCATCCCGTTTTGTTATATAGATGGATTTATAACCGTAAGATATTTTGTTGAGATTACATTTGATAGAATGAGACTAAGTCTCCTCTTATCTTTTGTTTTGTTGGAGTTGCCCTACGAGTGTGGACTGTGAGCTGGCGAAGATCTCTCCATCTTTAGCATTGACGTAGATCTCCTTGTTCTTCTCTAACTGTGCTGCTGAGTCAGCAAAGTTAGTCTTATCAGTGTGGTCCATCATCAACGTTGATATATCAACGGAGACGTCTAGAAGGGGGGGGGGGGGGGTTTATGTTTCAAACGTGTGGACGGACTGAAGTCCCAACGGAGGTCTCCTTTGGGTTGGTCTAGTCAACCTAACCATCGACCAAATCAATCTTATTATTTCCAGCCGTCATAAAAGAACCAATATGTAAAAATCAAAAAATTAAAAATAAATAAAAAAAACAGAAAAACTAATGGGTAATAAATGATGGACGTGTTTGATGACTGACACTCAGTGTGCCACGTGGCACACTCTTAGAGAACACTAATTGTAGGGATGTTTAGCCTATCCCTAGGTGGACCTACATACTAGAAATAGCCTGGTTGGAGATTTTTATCCCCTGCATCTTAGTATCCAAATAACGGTGGAATCCCATGGTTAAGGTATGACCCGTGAAAAAGACAAAATTCAACGGTTAGAAATCACCAATGTAGCTTAGTTTTGGTCTGTAGGTCCACCTAGGCATGTGCCAAACATCGATACAGTCTCAGTTGTGCCTGAGAGTATGCCACGTGGCACACACTGAGCGTCCATCATCAACGACGTCATCATCAAAGATTTATTCGGTCATTATCTCCCTCCAGATTTCCTTGACATATAAATGGTGAGCACATGAACCGATCACATCTATTGCTACCAAGGGTGACGTACTGATCATGGTAATGATCATCTCTGTCAATTTGACTTTTGGGGTCTGTTTACCCTGTCATGAGTGCAAACGAAAGTTTATAAAACGGTCGTTATAACGTCGGCCATTATACCCAACCCTATGCGCCATTTAGAAAAGAACGTAAAAGAACTGATGAAAAGAGCGTAACGCTATAAAGGAAATAACGGCTGTTATAACAGAAATAACGGCTTAGTTTTGAAAAAAAAAAATTGAAGTTGCAGGTAGCACACTCTTAGAGACCACTGACCAATTCTAGCCCTAGGTCGACCTACATACGAAAATTCATCCTACTTTTTCTATCCATTTGGTGGAGTCTTTTTATGGTTTGTTTTTAACCGTGGATTTTGGGCATTATTTGGCAAATGAAAAATGACAGCACCAAGTTCATGGACATTGGATCGTGCACTTATTACTCTTTTATAATGGGCATGCATGTATGTGGGATATTTAATTTTTTTTTTTTCAAGTATTAAGTTCTGACACTATTGATGATGGGCCATACTATGAGCCACATGGCATACTCTTAGAAACCATTGACAGTTTTTTCCATCCTTAGTTTGACCTACGTACCAAAAATTCATCTTGTTTAGTAATTTATATGCTTTGGATTAGAGTACTTTTCATTATTTTTAACGGTGGATTTCTAGCATTATTTGGATTACCCAGATTCAAAGGTTAGAAATCACTAATCAGGTTTATTTTTGTCATGTAAATCCATTTAGAGATAGGTCAAACATCCATTCGGTCAATAACCTCTAATTGTGTGCCACGTGGCTCACACTATGGGTCCGTCATCAACTTCAATGATGGATGCCAACATAAAAAAAAAATTCAGAGACAAAGTTCAGGTGCCACACAAGGTTCAGTAAAGAGTAAAACTTCTATCGGGCATTGTGACAGAAGCTTTTGCCACGTGGCTCATATTGTGTCATGCAACCGGAGCCTGTTATTTTAGGGCGGTAACTAGAACCCAACCCTTTTTAAAAATATGCCTATTTTTGTTTCTTTTCTTTTCTTCAATTTATTCACTTAACAAGGGTTTTGTGATCTTTTGGTGTCATGGCACACACACACGTCACCCCTAGCTCATTCAATGCTTCTCTTATCAACTCAATTATGAAAGAAAACTTCTGTCATAGCGTTGTGACAGAAGCTTCTGTCCCTCATCAACTTCAATGCTCCTTTGGTTTATAGGTGCACCGAGGGACTGGCCAAACATACATATGGTCAGCGTCCACTAAGAGTGCGTGCCATGTGGCTCGTATTTTGCATTCATTGTGACAAAGTTTTCTTTCACAATTGAGTTGATAAGAGGAGCATTGAATGAGCTAGGGGGTGACGTGTGTGTGCTATGACACCAAAACACCACAAAACCCTTGTTAAGTGAATAAATTGAAGAAAATGAAAGAAATAAAAATAGGCACAATTTTAAAAAGGGTCGGGGTTCTAGTTATCGCCCTAAAATAACAGACTCTGGTCACAGGACACAATATGAGCCACGTGGCACATTCTTAGAGGACTCTGATCGTATGGATGTTTGCCCAATTCCTAGGTGGACCTACAAACCAAAAATCAGCCTGATTAGTAATTTCTAGACATTGGATCTTTGTACCTCAAATTCTATTCAAATTCCCACAATTGAGATCAACCCATGAAAATAAGTCCAATCCAACACCTATAAATCACTAATCAGGCTGATGTTTGGTTTGGAGGTCCACTTAGGGATTGGACAAACATCCACACGATCATAGTCCCCTAAGAGTGTGCCACGTGGCTCATATTGTGTCCTGGAACTGGAGCCTGTTATTTTAGGGCGGTAACTGGAGCGTGAGCCTTTTCAAAATAATGAAAAGGCCATATTCATAATGCACCTTTGTGCATTAATAAGTAGAATAAATATGACTGATTTTACTTGTTAACAACAATGTTAAGTGACAGTATGACATTACAAGTGACTAGGGAACGCCACGTGCGATGCACATGCACCTTACAAGTGGTGCACATTTTAGAGACCATTGACCATATAGTTGT
The DNA here is from genome assembly GCA_035048495.1 of Euptelea pleiosperma. NCBI lineage: Eukaryota > Viridiplantae > Streptophyta > Magnoliopsida > Ranunculales > Eupteleaceae > Euptelea > Euptelea pleiosperma. Next base: position 21,046,362 of record CM068552.1, on the reverse strand, counting down.
TTTTTCCATCTCTAGGTGGACCTACCTAAGAAAATTATCTTGATTAGCAATTTCTATCTATTGGATTAGAGTCTTTTTCATGGTTTGTTTTCAACCGTAGATTTTTAGCATTACTATTTTGCACGTAGTTTGAGGTGCATTTTTGGCTAATGACACCACCATGCATGTGCGACTGACCGTATGGATGTGTTGGATCTACCTACGAAAATTCATCCTGATTAACAATGAGTTTTGACACTATTAATGATGGTCCATATGAGCCACGTCGCACAATCTTAGAGATCACTGAACGTGATATTTTTCCCATCCCCAATTAGACTTACATATCAAAATTCGTCCTGATCAATAATTTATAATAGTCTTTTTTGTGATGATTTATTTGTAACTATGGATTTTGATCATTATGATCCAAAGGTTAGAAATCACTACTCAGGTTTATTTTGTTACATTGGACATCTAGGGATGGACCAAACATCCATACGACTAGTAGCCTCTGATAATGTGACACGTGTCTCATATTATGAGTCCATCATCAATTTCTTCATCATTTAAAATTGTGTAGCCATGGAGTTGAAGTGTCACGTAAGGATACAATAATCGTTTGTACAATTGAGTTGAAATGTGAGTATTAAATGACAAAAACATCTTTGTAAATTAAAAAAGTTTAAAAAATGAAAATAAATATTTTTTGTCAATTTAAAGTTCTCGAGGGATTATGAATAAAGATTTATTTTAATTTTTTAACATTGAATGAACTGAGGGTGACGTGTGCTTGCAGGGTGACTTGTTCTTTGGCACCAAAAAGACCAAAAAGTCTCTGTCAAGTAAATAAAACAAAGGAAGTAAAAGAAACAAAAATAAAGACATTTGTGGGATATTGGGTTTAGGCCTTGCAAGAGGGCCCTTGGTCCATTAAATAGTAGAATAGATGATTTAAAAGTTTATACAAAAAAAAAAAAAAATAAATAAAAAGCCAGTGTAACATTCTCAGACCCACTGACGTATTTCCCCACCATTTGGTGTGCCTACGCACCAAAAGTCCACCTGAACAGTGATTCCTTGCCATAGGATTCGAATATCAAGAAAAGTTTAAATCTGACGGTTTGAAAGAACAATTCCAACTAACAGAAATCACCAATCAAGTTGATTTTTCTAGTGTAGGTCCACTAAAATGTAAGCCAAACAGCCATGAGTCACACGTGGCATTTTTGAGAGGGGGAATTCAAAGTTCAAACTTATGACCATATTTTTATATATTTTATATATAAGTAATAATAATTTTCTAACCTAGTCACGGAAGTCAATTTCATCCACAAATGTAAAGAAAAATGAAATATCTTCCTCCGTTTTACACCGTCGAAGACCTGCAACACCAATTCACCAAACACCACTTTCTTCCGTCAAAGTCTTCTCCCCGATCTTCGTTTCTCCGTGCGGACGGTTCAGGGGTTCGCGGTAGCCTCACCATTATTTGTTTTGCTACAGTTCATCCCCAATCGTTATGAACCCCCGCCCGCCCCGACGCTGTGTCACAACTCTCCCGGTAGAAACCTACTTCATCTGATTCAAGTGATTAGGAAGACAAAGAAGAGAGAGACAGAGAGATGGTGATTCCCTGCATCTCACTCTCAATCTTCCTTCTGTACCCTCTTTTCTACACCGTTGCTTATGCAGACATCTCACTGGGCTCTACCCTCCAACCCTCCAATTCCATCACCAACTGGACATCTCCCAATAACACCTTCTCTCTAGGTTTCATCCCCGTCGGCTCCACAAACCCCCTTTCCTTCTACGCCGCCATCTCCTTCTCTGGTATCCCCGTCTGGAAAGCGGGCGGCGACGCCGGCGTTGTTGACTCCACCGGCAGCTTCCGCTTCCTCTCCGACGGCAATCTCCGCCTAATCAACGGCTCCGGTAGAGTCATCTGGGAATCCGGGACTGCCAACCGCGGCGTTACGACGGCCACACTCGACGATTCAGGTAATCTCTCCCTGAAAAATGGCTCAGTAACAATTTGGTCCACTTTCGATAACCCGACCGATACGATCTTACCGGACCAGAATTTCACTACGCAGAAGACTCTGCGATCTGGGCTTTACTCTTTTTCCCTGCTCCCGTCTGGTAATCTTACTCTTAGATGGAATAACACTGCAATTTACTCGAACCAAGGCCTGAATTCCTCGGTCAATGAGAACATAACGAACCCGAGTTTGGTTCTTCAATCGATCGGAATTATACAGCTCAGTGATCTTTTGCTTTCTATTCCTATTGTTCTGGTTTATAGCAGCGATTATGGAGAGGGTAGTGATGTTCTTAGGTTTGTTAGGCTTGATACTGATGGGAATTTGAGGATTTATAGCTCTGTTAGGGGTAGCGGCATCTCTATAGAGAGATGGGCAGCTGTTTCAGATCAGTGTCAGGTTTTTGGGTGGTGCGGTAACATGGGCATCTGTAGTTACAACGATTCTAAGCCAATTTGTGGTTGCCCATCTGAGAATTTTGAGTTTTTGGATCCGAACGACAGCAGAAAGGGGTGTAAGAGGAAGGTGGAGATTGAAGATTGTCCCAGTAGTGGGACCATGTTGCAATTGGACCATTCCCAGTTCCTGACTTACCAACCTGAGCTCGCTTCCCAGGTTTTCTTTGTAGGGATATCAGGGTGCAGGTTGAATTGCCTCGCGAGTGGGTCGTGTGTCGCATCTACCTCCCTAGCTGACGGAACGGGACTTTGTTACCTGAAAGTATCGGAATTTGTTAGCGGGTACCAGTCCCCCGCTCTCCCTAGTACTTCTTTTGTCAAGGTTTGCGGACCAGTACTCCCGAACCCACCTCCATCGACTCTGGGCTCGGCCCAGAGAAAAACATTGAAATTGCGTCCTTGGGTTGTTGCTGTGGTGATTTTGAGTACTTTGGTGGGCTTAGTCCTGTTGGAGGGTGGACTGTGGTTGTGGTGCTGTAGGAACAGCCCCAAATTTGGTGGACTGTCAGCACAGTATGCCCTTCTCGAGTATGCCTCTGGCGCTCCAGTTCAGTTCTCGTACAAGGAGCTCCAGCGTTCGACCAAGGGGTTTAAAGAGAAGCTTGGAGCTGGAGGTTTTGGGGCTGTCTACAGAGGCATTCTTGCCAATAGAACGGTGGCTGCAGTGAAGCAGCTTGAAGGGATTGAGCAAGGGGAAAAGCAGTTCAGGATGGAGGTTGCAACAATAAGTAGCACCCACCATTTGAATTTGGTGAGGTTGATTGGGTTTTGCTCTGAAGGTCGCCACAGGCTGCTGGTTTATGAGTTTATGAAAAATGGGTCCCTGGATAACTGCCTCTTTGTTGCAGAAGAGACATCAGGGAGATTGTTGGATTGGAATACTCGGTTCAACATAGCACTTGGTACTGCCAGGGGGATCACTTACCTGCACGAGGAGTGTCGAGATTGCATTGTCCACTGTGATATAAAGCCGGAGAACATACTGTTGGATGAGAGTTACAATGCCAAGGTCTCTGATTTTGGCCTTGCGAAGCTCGTCAACCAGAAAGACCATCGATACCGAACCTTGACAAGTGTTAGAGGGACTAGGGGATACTTGGCACCAGAGTGGCTCGCAAACCTTCCAATCACATCCAAGTCTGATGTCTACAGCTACGGAATGGTGTTGTTCGAGATAGTAAGTGGGAGAAGGAACTTCGAAGTCTCGGCGGAGACGGGCCGGAAGAAGTTTTCCATGTGGGCTTATGAAGAGTTTGAGAGGGGAAATATAGAGAGCATTGTTGACAAAAGGCTTGCTGAGTGTGAGGTAGACATGGAGCAAGTGATGAGAGCAATTCAGGTGAGCTTCTGGTGCATCCAGGAGCAGCCATCTCAGAGGCCGACAATGGGGAAAGTGGTACAGATGCTGGAAGGGATTACAGTAATCGAGAAGCCGCCAGTGCCAAAGGCCACGGCTGAAGGGTCTGTTAGTGGCACCAGCGTGAATGTTAGCAGTAGTGTTAGTGCTCTCTCCACGTTTGCAGCATCGGCCCCAGCACTATCATCATCCTCGTCTCTCCAAGCCTTGGGGGCTTTATCATCTGTCTCCGAAAGGAATATAGGTAGAACATCTGCAGCTTCAGCACCAGCACCATCATCATCCTCATCTCTTCAAGGCTTGGGAGTTTTATCATCTGTCTCTGGGAGGAACATCGATAGAATATCATCATCCCTTCCGAGATCAAAATGAATTAAAACTTTTTTCACATTTGTAATTTGTGTATAATAACTGGTTTTAGAATCCAATTTTCTGAAACCTTAGTTTTACACAGCATAATCAGGACGCTGGTATGTTTTTGTTGTTCCAATACAATTGGAGACTATTATTGGTTGTAATTCTTTTGATTTTGTAGTATGCAAAGGGGTTAAGCTAGGGGTTTCCCATCATTAGGAATACTGTTTTAGAAGTTCAGTTCAGCTGTGGATTTCGTTATTGTGCGTTGGTTCAGTTTAACTGAGGATTTTGTAAGTAGTTACAACCCCAGTTTAGTGAATTAGTTTGCTATATATATGCCCTCTTATTACTAATTCTACTCCCCTCATTACGGCAACCTGCAAATCTCAAGTTAAGGAGGAGTGGCAGAGAGTTACTGGTATGCTGTAATTGCTGTAATATGATCCACCATGTCAAGCATAGCGCACAAGGCACAATAGATGGAGATTGCACCATGGCAGTTGAAATTGGCTGAGATTCCACACCATGAATACACTCCTTTACTTTGAATTTACAAAATTTCATACCGAGTGGACTGATGTGATCCACTCTCTGAGCCCTACCTGAGCATTGTGGCATGCTGGGTAGAATGATCGCATATTTTCTCTTGTCGAGACATCTTTGCACGATGCATATTACTCAAACAGTAAATCTATGCATATTAGTCAAACAATATATCTATGGTCGCTGGGTAGACTCAAATGCATATATAGGGGTAAAACCCACCATTCGATGGATGTCACCTATGAGATCTTTCTATGCTGAAAACTGACCCAATCAGATCCATAACCATTTGGCCTATAGCATACAAATTGTGGCGAGCAGTCCAACAATAGAAGTTAGGAAAATGGTTGATTTTGATCTTCCATTGAGGCTAATTTTCAGGCATAGCTGGTCTCCGGTTTGGGACAGCTAGAAAAACTTGCATCCCAATCCCCTACTTGCAGCCATGTAATGGGAGAAGCTTTTCTTCCTCACTCAGCCAAGAATATCAAATCATTTGTCAATATCATTTGTATGTCCCTAATTTGTCAGTCACCCTCCATTGCAGGTTGCGAACAACAAAGGAAGTTCACAGTATTCTGTTGTCATAATTGACAAAGATGTTTTCATGTTGTGTGTATTTACAAATATCCGAGAATGGCTGTTGATCGGCCACTTTCCCTATTAGAGTAAAATTTTGAAATTTCCTAGGTCTATATATATCCACAGGACCAAAGATACCTAGGGGGGTGGGGTTGAATAGATATTTCAAAATTTAATCTAATATTAATAACCTAATCAATTATTGGTCTAGGTATGGGGTGTTGGAATTTTAATGCGGAATAAACTTCAAAATTAAACCAACTCAGATCTAAGATTTTTTATCGCACGAAACAATAATCATATGGAATAATAATTCACACACCCATAATCGTTTAATCTTCATGAATGGCTGCTGAATCTATGTTGATAGGTAGTTCTACCCCCACTCTCCTACACTTTGGTGCTAAGAGCCTTTAGATTTCAAGTAATGATGTGTGTAGAGAGTGGGGGGCTGCCACCTATTTATAAAGAGAGAGTGGAGACTGATTCTCTTCCCATTAAGGAGAATCAGTCTCTTAGATGAATACCACTACTGAAGATATGATGTAGTGATTAAATCTTATTGGGCTTTCGTAAACTTACGGTTCAACCGATAATATTTTTTAGATTATTTGGGAATAGAAGAAACGATGGATTAAAAGATGGTGTATCAAAGAATATTGAAGCGTTCATTGAAGACACTTAGTTTTATTTATTTATTTTGATTTTATGATTGTAATAAATTGAATCTTGACTTTATTGGTCTATTTTGAACTCGAATTGATTGATTTAGTACTTTTGTTTTATTATTTGCGTTTCAATAAAATATATAATCTGACTTACATGTTTTTGCCATAAATCAAATTTTGTTCTTTTTCAACAAAACTCGATAGGATCAGTTAAGAGTTAAAATTTGTTAAAATAAAATACTAAATGATATTTTGAGGCAAAGTGCCCTCACAAAAAATGTTTAAAATAATTTTTTAGTACAATTGTATTTTAGAAAATTTTTACGCTTATCCGTTAAAATTCTGAAAAGTTAATTCAAAAAGCCTATTAAACAGAAGTTTTAGCTAGAACGTCTTTACAAAAAAAATTTATTTTGATCTATTATGAATTATGATCATTTTTAAAAATTATTTTGGAGTATTTTATTTTTTTTATTTTTATCACACCTTGGATCTTGGGTAAATGGGTCATTTTTCAGGCGTTTGAGTCGGATTCGGGTGCCCAGGTCAAGGGCATGACAATTTTAATTTCATAAGTACATTTACTCATAGGCAGCAACAACAATATCATGAATTTGTAATTGACCATAAAAATGTGTCAAATAATTTTAATAACTTCAAGTAGAAATAAAATATCAAACAACATAAATAAATTAGAAACAAACATAAAACAAATAACAATGCTCAAACAACATGATCAATTGACTCAACGAGTCCCATACTAGTCACATGCCAACTTTCGACGGAAGTCCTTTAGTGAGAGGATCGGGTATCATATTGCTCGAGTCTATCTTGAGAATGTCGATCAATCCCTCATGAACCTTTTCATGCACGAGAAGGTACTTCAGTTCAATGTGCTTGTTTCTTCTAGTCACCCTCTAATTCTTTGTGTAATCAATCACGACCTTATCGTCACAATAAATGACAATGAATCTGTGAATAGAATCCACGATCCCCAACCTCCAATAATATTTTTCAACCATATGGATTGACGAGTTGCTTCATAGCATCCAATGAACTCTAAATACATGGTAGAATCAGTTAGAATTGTCTGCTTTGAGCTTCTCCATGAGATGGTTCTACAAGCAAACATAAAAATGTAATCTAAGGTAGACTTTAAATAATCGAGGTATCCAGTACGATCCACATAAGAGTAACTGATAACCTGAAGCTCGCCGATCTCCTATAAAGTAATTAAGCTATTCTCCCATCCTAATAACTTAGCTTGTCTATCTCTGTGAATGTTTAAACCAAGGACATATTGAGCATCTCCCATGTCCTTCATGTCAAAAATATTTGACAGAAAATCCTTTGTCTAATGCAGAAGATGAATATCGTTACTTGCCAAAAGGATGTCATCAACATAAAGAGCAAGAATAATGAAGTGACTCCCGACTCACCTTGAGATATATGCACTTGTCCACAATATTTTATTTAAAACCATGTCTAATCATCATTTGGAGACTACATAATTCTTTGCCGTAGATTTCAATTCTTCTTCAAGGGCCTCTTTCCAATGTCGAGATTCACTACTGCTTATCGCATCGCAGAAAGAAGAAGGATCATGATCATTATCTGTGACATCTCCATCCTAAAAGTTACTACATAATCATCATGAATGGCAGATCTCCACTCTTAGAAAGATCTCTTAAAGGGCCAAGGTTGTGTTATAGGGGCTACCTCTAACTGAGGCAAGGGTGATGGTAAGACTATTGTCACCTCTTGTGCAACAACTGGATCTATTTGTAATTCCACCATAGGGGAGGTCCTGTGGAAAAATAGCTCGACGCCAGGATGATAAAAAGCTTAAGACCTCTCATTCTTATTACTTATTCAATATGAAAAAGAAAAAAAAATAAAAAATGAAAAGGTCGTCTTATTCAAAACCCCAATTATGACATCCCTTCTCTCCCACTTCATACCTTGGAAGGCATCGTTCTTATAGAGATAGAGAGAAATGCGCTTTCACATCTTCTTAACCCGAAAAGAAATGGCTGAGGAGATGAGAGGAAAGGTTCCTTTTTTAGGGTACTCCCAGGAACAGATCCAGTGGAGGCAGGGTGGGGCCTGTAGCTCAGAGGATTAGAGCACGTGGCTACGAACCACAGTGTCAGGGGTTCGAATCCCTCCTCGCCCACAACCAACCCAAAAGGGAAGGACCATGGGATGCAGAATAAAATAAATTGGTGCACTACTGCAATTCTCTTTAAAATCGACATTTTTTATGCTTCTCACTCCCACTGATTTGATCATATTCTAGGAATCTAGCATGGCTAATTTCAATAATCTGCATCTGCTTCGATTTACAATAAAATTTTATAACTCTTCAATTTCGTAGGATGATATTATCTATACCAGTCTTAAAATCGAAATAAAACTTATAAGGCCTAGAATATAATTCTCAACTCATGACTTAACCTCAAGTGTCATAATCATGTAAAATTTTACGATGAACTATAATCCTCCCGAAAGACGCTAATCAATAGACAAGTAAAATAATAATGTTGAAGCAAATGAATCATCTAATCCAAAATAACTAAGAAATATCATCTACTAAAATAAAACCATGTCCAGTCTAAAATAAAAATAATGTTCTATTTAAATGGTAGAATAAAGAAAATAGAATTCTAATGTCTTCTATATTCCCAAAGGAAAAAATCTATTCTCCGGTTTGATTCCTCTCCTGCCGATGAACCCATCCATGGTTCTTCTGTAACCAATTCTTAAAAAAAGAGTAGTCCTTCTTCATGTGTCATTTTTTTTGCAAAATCAGCATTCCTAATCTTCTGGTTTCAAGTCTCTATCCTCGCCACCACTGTTCTCACTAAACTGACTTTCCCTTGTGCGCATTCTGATGTTTGAAGCCCTTCTGTCCTTTCACTTGCTTGAAGCTTTTAATGCTGCTGCTCTTCTTGTGTCCTCTGCTCTTGAAGTTCTTCCTGCTACTTGGGTGAACATCAAAATGTGTTGACTCAACCTTGTAGCTTCCCAGTCTGTCCTCTTCAGTCATGCACAAAGTGATAAGTTGGTGTAAATCCCATTTTGTCTCATGTGCGTTATAGTTCACCTTAAAGGTATCGTATGAGCTATGTAGAGATAAAACTACCATATGTACTTGAAGGTCATCCTCAAATGTAATCCCATGCTCACGAAGACCAATAACCATCTTTGACATCTTCAATATGTGCTCCCACGCACTTTCTTTGTGTCATGTTTCATGTTCATTAACTAATCCAAGCAATCACACTGCAATGACTTCTTAGATCATGCAAATTGCTTCTTAATTAGAAGGAGCAATTCTTTAATTGTGTTGGTGGTCTCAATGCCACCTCGAAGAGGATCACTGATAGAAGCTCAAATAATCTTCTTTGGTAGTCGGTCTACCTTTTCCATTTAGTATAATGGGCCCTTATCTTTTAGTCTTTATACTTGTCATGATACACTTATTTTTATGATAATATCAAATGCATGCTATTTATCTGCTTATATTTCTGTACCTTTGTCATTCTATGACAAAAAGGGAGAGAGAAAAATGATAGAGGTAAACAAGTAGATGCATGAGATAAGGGGATAAAAATTTAGGGGGAGAAAAATTATTGCATTATATTTTAAATTTCTCTACCTGTGATGTGCATAATTAACTTATTGCAATTTTAATTGTTTATCTATTTCTGCCTATGATATTACGTGGTATATTTTGTTGGTGGAATGTGCAGGGAGCAGATGAAAGTTTTTTTTATTATCTGTACGTTATCTCTGAGAGATTGTGATATAGTGAGTAAATCAAGTAAGGGGGTGGGATTGTAATTCTATTTTTGTTTACTCTATATGATTAATGTCTTTGTCACAGAATTGCCAAATGGGGAGATTGTAAAGAATAATTTCATATTCTAGTTTGGCAAAGATTCTGTGTGACACAAAATATTCTTATATCCATTCTTACGAGCACTAGTGTAGTGTTGAAGATTTCGTGGTATGCATGCTTTGCTGACTACGTGAAGACTAAAAGACAAAGACAACAAGAATCAAACAGTTGACGAGAGGAGTCATCTGAGTAACTGTCATGTATTCTTATGAGCATGTCTGTGAGCTTTAGGGAACATGACTGCAAACTCTATGGAGCACGGTTGTGAGCTTTAGGGAGCATAACTGTGAGCTCTAGGGAGCATGACTGTGAGTTTTAGGGAGCATAACCGTGAGTTCTAAAGGAGCATGGTTGTGAGCTTTAGGGAGCATGACTGTGAGCTCTTGGGAGCATGACTGTGAGCTCTAGGGAGCATGTCTGTGAGCTTTAAGGCTCTTTGATGATGATGGGGATGATAATAATGATGATGAATAATGATTATAATAATGATTATGATGATGATAATGAATGATGATTATGATGAGTCTCATGTTAGAGTTCTTGTAGTCAAGGGTTGAATGCCAAGAGCTTTAAGTTTTCCTGGCTTACTACAATAGGACTTGCGTAACAATCTCAAAGTGTCCGTTAGTTAGGACTTTTCAACCACAAGCTTTTAGGTATCCCTGGCCTTCCATAGAAGTTCTTGCGCCCTTAGGGGGACTTATGTCAGGGTTCTTGTAGTCAAGGGTTGAATGCCGAGAGCTTTAAGATTTCCTAACCTACTGGACGTCTACTCGAGGTTCCTATCAAGGCGTTAGAGCCAAAACCTATTCGGATGCCCGAATGTCCGAACAAGTATTGTGTGAACAAATTGCAAGTGGGTTGAATGAGATGTTGTTCCGATTCGTTTTTGATCTATAGCCCGTTCACATACTAAAATTGATGTTTCAAGGGCGTTGAGTAGCTACTCTGTATATTTGATTTGTCTAGGAAACTATCAAGATTTTATCAAGTAAGAAGTAATACCGTATGATCGAATTATTGGCTTCTTGTCGCGAGATGGACTGTGATTGGGTTGTTCTGGTTGCATTGTTAGATGAAACCATGATCTTATATCAATCCTTGATCATATATGAAGCCCTCAAGTGTTGTCTGTCGTCAACTATGTTGCCAACTAGTGTAGAATGCAACCTTGCAAGTTGTTGAGGTTGTATCCAGTAAGTGTAGTCGTCGTTGGATGAACTCTTGGGGTGATCGAGATGAGATGTTGGGAGTTGCTGGGTTGAGTTCCCGGGACGAAATGATCGGAGTTATCGGGTTGAGATGCCGGAATAAGATGTTGGAGCTGGGAGTTGAGTTCCTGAGATGAGATACTGGGAGTTGCCAGGTTGAGTTCCTAGGATGAGATGCTGAGAGATGTCGGGATGAGATGTTAGGGGTTGCCAAGATGAGTTCCCAGGATGAGATGTTGGAGTTGTCGGGATGAGTTCCCGAGAAGAGATGTTGGAGTTGCCGGGATGAGTTGTCTGGATGAGATACTGGAGTTGCCAAGATGAGTTCCTGGGATGAGATGTTGGAGTTGCCAAGATGAGTTTCCGGGAAGAGATGCTGGAGTTGCCAAGATGAGCTCCCGAGATGAGATGCTAGAGTTGTCAAGATGAGTTCCTGGAATGAGGTGTTGGAGTTGTCGAAATGAGTTCCCAGAATGAGATGCTAGAGTGGCTTGGATGAGTTTTCGGGGTGAGATGCTGGAGTTGCCAAGATGAGTTCCCGAGTTGAGATCTTAAAGTTGTCAAGATGAGTTTCCGAGAAGAGATGCTGGAATTGCCAAGATGAGTTCCCATGATGAGATGCTAGAGTTCCTAGGGTGAGATGCTAGAGTTCCTAGGGTGAGATGCTAGAGTTGCTGGGATGAGATGTTGGAGTTCCCAGGATGAGATGCTGGAGTTACTGGGATGAGTTCTCGGGATGAGATGCTGGAGTTGCCAAGATGAGTTCCCGGGATGAGATCCTGGAGTTGCCAAGATGAGTTCCCGGGAAGAGATGCTGGAGTCGCCAAGATGAGCTTCCAGGATGAGATGCTGAAGTTGTCAAGATGAGTTCTTGGGATGAGATATTGGGGTTGCCAGGATGAGATGTTGGAGTAGCGTGATTGTGTTTCTGGCACATGCTCCATTTGTTGCTCACCTAGGATCAAGTTTCGGGTGAGAATTTTCCCTCCATTTTTTTCTCTTTTGTTGATGTGGCGTTGAAGCACATGGGTTGCACATGGATCTTTGCTGACATGGTAAAGATATTTTGGGGTAGAAAAGACTCATTTGCCATTTCCTGTAGATCGAATCTGCAAAAGAATGTCATAGAAAGTTGCTGAAATTTCTTGTAACAATACCCACTTTGCCGGAGTGTTGTGGAATCTCCCACCATTGGATCACCACGAAACACCAGTGTGATGTTGCTAGGTGAACGAGGAACACATCTGTGCCGCCACCACCACCAGAGGTGACTAGAATTGGCTGAAATCTAGTAACAAACACCTATAAATCATCATCTATGCACTTTCTCTTTTGCATAAACCTGAACTTATTTGTATGGGGTATTGCGCACTCCACAGACCTCCAACAAACACCAAATTGATTCCCAGAGCATGGGGAATACTTTGGTAAGCTGATGGTCACCAGAGGTAGCTTGTAGGTTTTATTACAACACCACAATATAATTTGAGGAGGAAAAAGAACACACTGTAGTTTCTTGCTCTCTTCCTACAGATGGCGCCATTTAATGTGGGTGCAAAATCTGGGATATAGATAGATTATCCTCAAAATTCGCACATACATCAACAAATAAATAAAAATGGATCAAGAAACATAAAAAAATCTGAAAAACGAGAAAATAGACAACCATTTTAGCGAGGTTCATGGCCGAAATCCGGTCGACTACGTCCTCGGCCTCATTGGTAGAGACAATCCACTATTTCATTTGAAATGTTATAGTTCTCTCTTTCTTGTTACAGTACTTGGGCTCCAAAGAAGATGAAGAAGCCCCCTCTCTCTATAGGTGGAGAGGTCTATAAATAGAAAGCAATCAAGGCATAAACATTATAAAATGAGTAATAATATGGTGTGACCCGGGTGCATGCTAGGAAGGATGCGCCCTAAAGAACATCCTCGAGGGACGCATATCTTGAGATATGTGCCAATCGGTCCTTGAGATTTCTGTAAAAGTGTAAAAAGTATGGTACCCACAGTAATTTTTTTGCCTTCAGTTGATTTCAAATGCTACGCTGGTGCTCATAGAGTGAAAGTCATCTGTATAGCCCTGTTTGAAATTAAAGTCTGATTCTTATTGCTGTAAAAAATGGCTTCTTACGGGGAGAGTGAGAGCTACCAATTTTTATTTGTTTTAAAAAAAGGGTGAAAACAACCATATTTGCTAGAAAAGTTCTTATCCTATTAGCAAATACACCTATAACAATTGTATGAGCGTTATGTGAAAATTTCAAATAGCTCTAATGAGGATTTCATATATAGATACAAGATACCTCCGGGATTTCTAGAATAAATTCATTGAGATTTTACTAAAATTGTCTATGATGTTTTGTTAAGGTTACGAAGTCAGTTCTCTATCCATTACAAGTTTTAAGAGCAATGAATTTTTTATTGTCAATGACATAATATTTCTGACTTTATTGACGAATACTTAAAACTTATGTTATCTCATGATCTTTAATGACTTCTATCTTCATGAGTTCACAGTTTTAGGTTATTCTATGTCAACTCTCATCAACTAAAGTTTAAATAAGCATTCATATTTTTTTCTCTTGATTTTCAATAAGATTTTCTATTAACTTCTGGAACTCGATTCTTCTAATTGATATTCTTTGTAACGACTCTCTAGGGTATCATCTAATGTAAAGATTTCTCATAATCTGATTTACTAATGTTAATGATGTTACCATATTTGTTAATAGATATATTTTATGTACCTATTTTTTATGATAATATCTAATGCATGATATTTATCTACTTATATTTCTGTACCTTTGTCATTCTGTGAAAAAAATGGGGAGAAAAAAATCATAGAGGTAAACAAGTAGATGCATGAGATAGGGGGAGTACAATTGATGCATTATTTTTCTAATTTCTCTACCATGTGATGTGTATAATTAACTCATTTCAATTTTAATTGTTTTATCTCTTTCCACTGATGATATTACATGGTATGTTTTGTTGACAAAATGTGCAGGGGACAGATCAAGGCTTATATTCTATTATATGTTCGTTATCTCCAAGAGATTGTGAGTGAATCATGTAAGTGGGTGTGATTGTAATTCTATTTTTGTTTATCCTTTATATGATTAATGTTTTTTTGTCACGGAATTGCCAAAGGGGGAGATTGTAAAGAATAATTTCATATTCTAATTTGGCAAAGATTCCGTGTGACACAAAACATTATTGTAACTATTCTTATGAGCACCAGTGTAGCGTTGAAGATGTCCTGGTACACATACTTTGCCGACTACGTGAAGACTAAAAGATGAAGACAAAGAATCAGACGGTTTACGACAGGAGTCATCTAAGTAACTGCCCATTTGTCAGTTAAAGATTGTATGCGCTCGCCTACGAAGGTAAGTGACTTAATGGCCAGAGGAATAGGTTTTAAAATGAATAAAATATAATTGTTAAACTGAGTCAAAGGACAGACCCGAGTCTAGTCAAGATTTTGACTCTGGGGAAAGTCCAATCGATTGGACTATCCAGGCTAATCGATTAGACTCTACGATACAACACTGTTTGAAGTCTGATCGATTGGACTCCCTATCAAATCAATTGGACTCTACGGAATAGAAACTTACATGAGTCCGATCAATTGGATTTTTGGTACAATCGATTGGATTGACGAAGGAAAAACCTATCTGTACTGTCCCAACCAATAGGACCAAGAGTACAATCGATTGGACTGTGCATGAATAGGTCTTTTTAGATCCGAATTTTTAGGTTCCACCTTCCCCACTTCTCTTATGACTCAGTGCTATGAATCCGTATAAATATAACCCTTCTCTGGACTTACAAATACACATTGACATATAGAAGAGAGAGTTTTATTTATCAAGAACTGTCCATTAAAAGAAGAAAAGTCCAAAGCTTCATTATTATTCCTTGAGAGCTTTTCTCTCCTCTTTGATCATAGCTAAGTGCTTGATCCTTACTCAGCTTAGGTTTTTCACTTAGAATCTTAAACCTAGCAAGTCTGTGAGTACCAGTGCGTCTCAATACTATTTGAGCGACTTGGGGTTCAGGGTGTACTGAATCCTTCACCTTCAATAGAGACTGGAGTGCTGAGAATTAAGATCGGGGTGTATTAATCGAAGGTAGATTTGGGGAGTACCAAACTGATCAAGCGAATAAGACTTCTTGATTTGGAGGGCACGCATGGATCCTTAGCGTTGATTTAGAGGACGTGGATGCATCGGTAGTGGGCTTTGGCTAAGGTTGGAAGCTACATTTGCAACGGTGCTGCATAGGTAACTTCTGTTTCGTTTAACTTTCTAGTTAGTAATACTTTTCGTCTAGACGTGGTCTCGTGGTTTTCCTTGGATAAGGTTTCCACGTAAAATCTTTTTGTCTTGTGGATGTTTGATTGTTGTTCCACTAATTGTATTGATTAAATCAAATGACAAAAATACAATATACCACGGAGATATATTTGATTTGAGATGGTTGAGATATAATCTATTTATCAATCAACTAAGGCATGTGAGTTTATCATCTTACCTTGACCAGTAAATTTTTGTTAGACTAGATTAATTTTTAAATACCTAATCACCCCCCTTCTAGGTATTCTTGAGTAAAAGAGAACAAACCGATTATTTCAAAAAGCAGTGTACATCACGACAAAGTGGTGACTATTGCTTATCTCGTCGTTTCCTTTCAAGAGCTCCGGCCTTGTGTGGTTCTGATACTATTGATAATTCCGTTAATCACTATTATGTCCTTTGTTCATCAACAAGTCTGTTAATGTCCATTGTGTCCTTTTAGTACTTTTGAGCTTTCGATGATCCAAAGGCTCCATGAAAGAATTCACTACTTCTTTACATCGAAGAATCAAGTTTCTGTTGCTTCTTTGGTATTGGGATATAAGAATCCCGACGTCGACTCCTTGGATTTCTCAAATCGGACTCCCCGAATCTGATCTTTCCAATCAGACTTCTGGTGCATTTGTTCCGATTGACTCCAATGTTCTCGGACACATGGTCACCTGTTGGATGGATCACCAATCGCCTTTTGAGTTCTTCATTCTCTTCTAGTAATTGAGCGATCGTCTGCTGCTAACTCTCCTGCTCTTTCACCCTTCTCCTCTCAGTGATAGTATCTCTGAGATCATCAGGATGATTCTTGTATTTTCCGCTCCTCAGATTTGTTCGCCTTGTATCTACCATGATTCGATCGAATTTCTCTTAGATGTAAGGAACTTCTTCTCGTTCCCACAAACGATGCCAAAAGATGTAGAGAAAAAATATTAGATCTTATCCCACACAATCTTCGAGGTTAATTTAACCCTTATCTCGAGGTAGATCAGTTAGATTGGAAAGATCTGAAGCTTCAGGATCTGGATTTTTCTTCGTTGTGGATGATGGAATAATCTCTCTCAGAGTGGTGGTGTACTTGTTGACAACACTCTAGCACTCAAGCCAGTGAATGTTTTCTTCTCACAAGATAAAACACACAAGATCAGATGAAAGAGAAAAAAAATGATTCTAGATTAGGAGCTTAGGGTCTGGATCTCTTTCTCAGTTTTGGAAGTACTATATTTATAGTTTATACATGGTCTGACTCATACCCTACGAGTTCACTTCTCATTGGCCAGATCCAATCTTGGAAGAATCTATATGACGCAACCTCTTCATGTTGGATCTGAACTTCCTTCATTTAGTTAGATCTGGGGATGTCTGTAATGATCAGACCTGTTGCTAAGTGGCATATACTGAATAGATGTTGATGTATCTTTAATTCATTGATCAAGATACTTATCTGTTCATGGAGTTTGATGTTGTGACTTGTTGAAAAAAGTTGGATGCTTTGTTCGTCAAGTATCTAATGAAGAACTTGCCTGGAAGAGTTGAGTGTCTTGACCGACAAATTAATCAAAGAAGAACATGACGGAAAAAGTTGAATGCCTTGACCGTCAAGTATCTAATGAAAGACTTGCTGAGAAGGGTTGAATGCCTTGACTGACAAATTAATCAAGGAAGAACATGACGGGAACGGTTGAATGCCTTGACCATCAAGTATTTAATGAAAGACTTGCCGGAAATGATTGAATGCCCTGACCGACAAATTAATGAAGGAAGAACATGACAGGAAGGGTTGAATGCTTTGATCGTCAAGTATCTAATGAAAGACTTGCCGGGAAGGGTTAAATGCCTTGGACGTCACATCATACACGTGGTTCTTTCTGTTGTGCCTGGCATACTGCTGAAAAGATGATGACTGTCTTGGGCAAGTCTTGTTAGCTCATTTACTCACGCTTGCTACAAGGTGTCAGGTTTCTCTTTTTGCATATTGCACGTGCTGTGGTAGGAACACGTGTAGTCCTCTAATAGGTTGGAAAATACGGTACCCACAGTTATCGTCTTTAAACTCGTTACAAAATATCTCTACTAAGAGTTGTAGATTGTAATACCATGATCTTTCATTTAGGGGTATTTTGATAAATTACAAATTTGATACTTTTTCATCGTTTTGATGTTTCAGAACATGTTTTACTTAGAATTGATTGATCATGGGTACATTACATGCATGACACTTAGAATAAAAATGAGAATGTAGCTAGAACCTTGATTTCATGACACGTAGGACCCATACATGTATTTAACCCTTAGGATAATAATTTAAATTTATATTCTTGCAAATGCTAGTGTAAAGGCACTTTCTATTTCACTGCTAACGGACTTTATTTAATAGGGACGTGATATTGGCACCCGCGTTTTTGCTCAGTTGACCCTTCACTCATCACACCCATCCACCAAAGACAAAAAAAAAAACAGAGAAGAAGAAAAACAGAGATGAAGAAGAAGAAGAAGAAGAAGAAGAAAGAGGAGGCCACCGGCCGTCGCCACCCAGGTATGCCCCCCTTTCTCTCCCTCTCTCTCACTAGTTTTGGGCTGCCTCGGTAGCCCCCGAGGCCGAGTGTGGCATGCAACACTCGGCAAACCGGTCGAGTGTGGCACCCACACTTGGCAGCTAGGAACCAAAGAGAGAGAGAGAGGGAGGACGCACCTGCGGTATTGATGGCGACGACCTCCCTCCTCATTTATCTATTTTTTTTTGGTTGGGAGAGAGGGAGAGAGAAGGAGAGACGTACTTGCGGCGATGGTAGCGGCGTCCTCCTCCTCCTCTTTTTCTTCTTCCTCTTCTTCTTCTCTTCATTTTTTTTATGGGTGTGATGAGTGAAAAAGGAGGGAGGGGCATTTTTGGGTTTACTGAGAGAAAACAAGGGTGCCAATATCCCGTCCCATCTAATAAGATCATAAAGAATTTTAAGGCGGTGGGACCTACTGAGAACCCAAGTAATACCAACTTTCCACAACTAACCATAGGAGAATAATAAAGAGAGATCGACGGACATGATCAAACAATAATGTGAACATTGGGCATTATTGAAAATTTGACACATTTATTAGTCATAATTTAAATAATTCCATAATTGGTAGGACTATAATGGGTATTTGGACACATTTTAGAAATCTCTCCGACATTAGGGACCTACTCATCAAATGGGAACATTTAAGGACCACCCTATAATTTTGACACTTAACATCATAATTAATGTTAATATTTGAGAATTTTTGACATAACCCCCCATGTTACCCTCGAAATTTGACATACCCCCCACAATTTGAAAAAACTAACATACCCCTTCATTGACTAACACTTTCTTTTGAAAAGGACAAAAATTCCCCTTTCTTCAACCTTAGAAAAAATGTTTATGACGTCAAGGAAAGTTAAAATCTCAAGCTCCTTTTTGAAATCATTGATCTAAATTTGTAAAGCTCAAAGAGGGACGCATTAAAGTTTAGAAAAAAAACCTAATGAATTAGAATAAATCTCCAATCATTTTAGATTTCTCGATCGCTCAAAAGACCTTAAATGAAACTCTATCCTTTTTGAAGAGTTTTTATATGCAAATAAAACTATTTTT
This sequence comes from Euptelea pleiosperma, assembly GCA_035048495.1. Lineage (NCBI taxonomy): Eukaryota > Viridiplantae > Streptophyta > Magnoliopsida > Ranunculales > Eupteleaceae > Euptelea > Euptelea pleiosperma. The sequence goes on along the minus strand of CM068552.1, from coordinate 21,027,295 downwards.
CGCAAATAAAAAAAGAAAAAAATTAGGGCTGTTTGGATCAATATTTTGTGCCAGAAAAAGAATTTTCCCATGAAAAGCTTTCAAAATCTATTTTTTGTGTGGCAAAAACTGCAATCCAAACCAGCCAAACTACCAAAGAGAGAGAAAAAAAAAAAGAAGCAAACATTGAATTCCTGCCAAACAACTACAGATAAAGAAATCAATTTTCAAAAGCTTTTCATTTTATGACAATAATCTGTATCATCTAGATCTGAGAATACAAAATGACAAGAATATAGAAAAAAAATAAAAGATCAACGAAGGAGAAACTAATAGTGAACTCAGAGATGTGATAAAAGAAAATCTGATTTGGGGTTGGGGTTTCATCCCAAACTCACTTTTTTTTTTGTTCAAGGTTGAAGAAATGGACATTTTTGTTCTTCTAAAAAATAATTGATAGTCAATGACGGTCTTAGATGGCGGACTAGGTCATAGGGGGGTATGTCAGATTTTTCAAATTGTTAGGGGGTATGTCAAATTTTGAAGATAACATGGGGGGGCGGCGAATGTCAATAATTCCCTTAATATTTAAAGTACATACTTGCGAAATACCTTGTACACCCTAAGGAGTAAGGAGTAGTCAAGTAGTCATTCACCACTGTACACCACACCTATGGTACATAAGTTCTAGTTAACTATTAGTGGCATTTTTGGTAATAAAACAAAATGGACTTTATTTCAATTAAATAATATTAATTATTAATGACTGGATGTGTGGTCGTCGGTGCAATTTTATAGAAGTTACTAACTATGCACACACATTAGTAATTGACCCAATTGGATTTTGGAAGAAAACACACTTGGGCCGATTTGGCCTGACCCGGCCCAGCACTGTAGATGCGGCCCGACCAACCCTGTCCAGCCCAACGGGCCAAAATGCTACTCTGAGTTGCCACTCGCCCTGTGCATAAGATGTGTGGAAATCTGATGGTTCTCCATCTATTAACCGAACTTATAAAGAATAGGAAAGAACTTAAACTAATTAACACAATATACCTAATTGACACTATGCATTAAGTCGGGCCGGGCTGACCAAGCCCACAAACAACTCAGGCTGGTCCGCGTCTACAGTGTAATTCAGGATCATAACATTAATGTTTTCCGAATAATGCCTTAACTCCCTGGAAGTTCGATGTGATCTGATTCTTGTGGATCTTATGAACATTTGTACAGGCTGCAACATGGCTTCACGAATGCGGTAAAGGACACTACTATCATTAATTTTCTGCAGGTCGGGGCTCAAGGTCGGGCTTTAAGGCCCAGTACACTGCCCTGCCAGAGCCCATCCCATGAAACATATTTTGGACCATACTCGGGCCGGGCTGCGGGCTAGATTTTGATAACAGGCCCGACCCATCTAATTCAAGGACCAGGTCAGGCCCGGCATACCATCGAGCCAGGCCGGGCTAAGCCCTAGTTAAATGGGCTGGGCTTGGGCCGGACAACGGGCTGTGGGCCAAATTGCCACCCTTACACAAAACCCAGAATCGTGGAGACTCTCTCCATAGGTATCAACGGCTAACCTTAGGCTAGATACACCTAAACAGGAATTTTTTTTTTTTTAAAGAATGTCACCCTAGGCAAACTCAACCACCATTTTCAACCCATTTAGAAATCCAAAAGAAACATACACACCCCACATGACTTCACCAGTGCGAGAGACGTTTGGCCTTGAGTGAGAGAGAAATAGAACCTCTCATAATTTGGCTAAGTCCATGAAATGCAAAATTGATCGTAACGTGATTTTTCAACCAGTAATGCAGACATAATAATTTATTTTCACCTTTAGAATATCTTATGATTATTTTAAATCGATTGTAATTAAGAATCAGCAAAACGAGATTAACAATCAACAGAAAACAAAACGCATTTTCCCGCTTATAGGAGCCGATTCGGCATTCGGCTATTTCAAGAAAAAGTTGAATATCTCAACGAGTTCCTTTAAACAAATGCGAGCCAAATGTTGAAATTCTGCTCTGTTTATAAGATATGAATCGTTTTCAAAATAGTTGAACTTATATAATTCTTCAGAAATGTCAAGAAACTACTTTTTCGTCAATGCAATTCTTTTAAAACAACTAAACTAGTGTTATACCATATCATTCTTAAAAATATGTTGATTTGACATTTTAAAAAACTTTTGACTGACTTTCAAAAAAGTCAAAATTTGACTTATTTACTAATACTTGACCCTCTTTAGAACAAGAGTGTACTTTAAATCAAAACCTTTTCACCTAAGTTTTGCCTTATAAAAATTGTAATTGTATTTGTATCTTTAATTTGAAATGGAGTGTATTTTTGTATCATTCATGTCATGGATACAAGTTGGGTCGAGTTTGGATACCCGGATTTGAGCGTGACACACACATTATTATGAATGGTGTGCTACCAAAAAGGTCCGATTTCATTTGACCCATTTTATCATTTAAATCATCATGGCTTGACCTTGGGTTTTTGGGTCAATCCGCGGATTACGGGTCGGACGACCCAACCCAATAAGTCATTGAGTTATACTAAGGGAAATTCATCTCTTGCATAAAATGTCCATGAATATATATTAAATATAGTATGTGATTCTAATATATATTAATTTAGATGCAGCAACCCGACCTGCTCACTGGAACACCTGGGATAAATTGAAAGGCGAATTGATTGTGCTTGTCACCAACAATGCTTCCAATTCACCTTCATCAGTCCTCGGGGCAATCCCTGCTATGACAGATGGTACTCCTACATTGAACACATGCCTACGCCGAAAAGAGCTCATAGAGTGAAAATACTCTAAACGAAAATCCTCTAAACAAAAGATCTTTGATCATCTTTGGCATAATCAGCATACCAATGGGCACGCCATAGGTGCAATAACAGATGAAAATGGCAAGCCACGGGAGGCTGGACAACACTGCAAAGAAACCCGTCGCGAAAGCTGCCGCCATTGCCACAAGAGCCAACCACGTAAGCAACGTGGCAAATACAACACTTCCAACAAATGCTTCCCGATCAGCAATGGTCGCCCACACGAGTAGAAATATTGCAGGGAATGAATAACTAATGGCAAAGGCATCAAATATCACAAATGCTTTGAAAGCTGCTTTTCTTATTAAAACTGCTGTGCCTTGGTCTGGACCGTCGCTTTTGAGTCCTCCAGGCATAGTGAGTGCAGCTGTACATGCAATGGTAGCAATGAGTGTTGCTACGACTGAAAGGGTGCTAACCATTTCCTTGTAAGAATCTCTTGAAGATGCTACATCAGTTGTGGAATGTCTACTCTTTTCGGTGGCTAGTGGTGGCTGATTCCTCAATGCAATGGCTTTCCTCAACGTCATTGAGACTAGGAACTACATGACAAAATTTTATACATGGATCAACCTGATGGTCAGATAATAACTAGCTCTACACATACACTATCTATATACAAGTGATCCTTAACTACATATGCATCTGATCATATATGTATTACAATAAAGGAGGATTTTCAATGTGCGATATAAAAACATATCTCTCGCAAGTATGTTGGCATGAATCATGTATGTACGTATATGAGTCGAGTGTGCATGTTATGTAGCTACTTCAGCATTGTAAGAAGGTGCATATGGATTCATTTGCATATTATGTATGGTATTAACTCTAATTAAAGTGGTACCTTCTGAAATATTGTTCTTCTCTGCTCAATATTTAGTTCAACTATATCAATAGCTGTGAGGCCTTTATTATCCATGGCTCTCAAGTCCACTCTATTGTCTAGCGAGAGAGTTCTTGCAATCCTAAAATGGCAATGCATGGTAGCCACATGCAAAGGTGTGTTTCCATCGTTATCTGGCTGGTTAAAAAGCCCCTCAAGCTCAATTTGTTTTAAGAGATACTTGACGACTTTTAATTGTTTACTCTTGATGGCAGCATGAAGAGCATTCTGGCCTCTTCCATCAAGCAGGTCCACACAATCTGGGCATTGTTTAAGAAGGGCTTGAATTACGTATATGTTCCCATTAATAGCTGCTCTGTGAAGAGGTGATAGGCCATCTTCGTCTAAGAGATATGCTATGGAAGTGTCACAATTCAGTAACAGTTGGACCATCGTCAGATTGCCCATTGATGCTGCATAGTGAAGAGGGGTCCGCCCGAGGCCATCTTTTCCTTTTACAAGTTCTGGCTTTTCTTTAACTAGTATACTTGTGATGCCTGAAATTTTAAAACAGAGAAAAAGAGAATCAATCAACCAATATGCTGGTTTTGGGTAGCTTAAACAATATGAGAACTTGCATGAGTGTTGTACAAGTTATTTCTTGATTTTTCCATTGCAAGTAATGGATACGGTAGTACAATAGGCACTTTAATAATTTATATTGAAGGTGGATAGTGATTTTGTATATAAATTTTTAGAATATCTCAAAATAATTTATATTATAATAACTTTAAACTAGAACATAATTTATTGGGAAAATGAGATACTATTCCATATTATAGTAGGAAGCACCCTCATATGGTCAAGTTGGCATCCTATTAGAAACTCTTGTGAGATGTCAAAGCAAAATTATGGCACAAAACTCAGATCCTTCTTCGAACTGTATTTTGAAGGTTGTAACAGCTGGGACTCGATTTCAAACCGAATGAGAGCTTGCAAAAGTTAGATCTCGAAGCTTGGTATGAGATGGTGATGATGATGGTGAAGCTCTTTATAGTGCATACGATGAGTGATAGTTGCAGAGTAATCTCCTTCAATCTCCAAAAATTCTCTAGTACATATTTGTCATTGAGGATGATGCTTGGTTTGAATATATATGATGGAAGATGCTTGATCAATCCTTCAATCTCTAAGAGCTCCTTGGCACTTATTGCAAAAAAAATAATATTTAGAAAACAATTGTGAGGATGTCCTCTTCTTCCTTAGTGCATAGGAGCATTCTCTAAGTTGAAAAGTGTAGGATTGCTTCTTTCTATGTTGTATGAATGTGTGCCCTTCTTCCTAAGGCCTTAGCTTGAATTTTAAAAGAAGTCCCCTTCTATGATCAGCTCTAAGAATTTAATAGTGCCGGGCTTAATCTTGAAATGGTTGGTTTTCCCTTTCGGATTCAATTTGTCTTAAGAAACAGTTTGACTTGAGGTCTTGATTGGATTAGTTTTCCATGTATGGAACTTGGACATCTTCTCTCCCTAATTTGAATTTGAAAAATGGGAGGAAAGTGCATTTGGCTGAGAGGATCTATAAGATGTGGTAGGTCTCATTCCTTTTGAGTGATGATAGGTGGAGAACCTACCTTAAGGGGACGTTTCCTTAATGTAAATCCAGATGGTAGGACTCTAAATGGAGACTTTCCGAGGTGATTAGACTTTGGATTAAAATTATCTAGGGTCTTAGTCTCATACTAGAACTACCAAGGGATAGGGCCTCAAAGAGTATTTGAAGTGGGAACTTGGCAATCTAATGGTCTAGATCTCAAACTAGAGGTATTTGAATGCTAAGAACTAGGAGCTATAGCTACATTTCTTTTCAAATCTTTTAATTTCTCAAGTTGCAACTTTTTATCAGGCTCAACTCCCGTTCCCTTCATTTTAATCTTAATCTCTCCCCCACCCCAATCGTCTCTCATCTGCGAAGTTTGTCATCGCCGTCCGACAATAAGCTCTCTTTCTCTCTCTCATCCCTATAACTTGAACCATGTTGTTTCTCTTCATCTTAAAATCAGTCACTCGCAGTTTCAAATCGATGTGGAGAATCTTAAAGGCTCTCTCCTAAAACTCCCCACTTTCAATCAGGAGACCACCCAAAAACATTTCCTTTTGGCTAGGTGGAGGTTTCAATTGATCCCAAAACAAAAAAACCAACTATGTTATGTCTTCTTCTCTTTTTGTGCATTCTAGTAATTTGTCCACCTTCACATTTAATTTCGCCTTTTATTTTTTTTTCCTTTTTGAATTATTGGAGATTTTTATGTTTCTCTGCCTTTGATGAACAATTCATTCTACTTCGATTAGATTTATGCATGTTTTCTGGATTTGATTCTTGCTGCTGTAAATTTTAGGTTTTCATCAGGCTTGTAGGGTTTCTAGTATTGTGTGATTTGTGTGGTTTTACATAGCAAATAATTCTAAAAGACAAGTTGCTTCGTGTTTGTTGGGTTGTGGTGGTGTTGTGGTTACAAAGAATGGGGTTGATTTGGGGCTATGTTGCATGGATTCTTCTAAACGGGCAAAGTATCTGTGTCGGAGTCCGACATGTTATGGAGTCTAGGGCACTTCCAAATCTTAGTTTGATTTTTCTTTCTTTACTTTCTAGATATTAATCAAGATTTGTTATATGTTATAAGTTCTACCTTTTACAAGTGAAGTTTTCTGTGCAACAAATATAACATTATGTATATGATTCTCTTTTCAATAAGTATATGATGCAAAGCATAAGATATCCTATCAAATAATCTACTATTATCCTCATTGTCATGTAAAATAACAATTACATCATTTCACATTTTTTTAAGTATAGTGCCAAGTCAATGAATCTTATTTTTCAAGGTTCACTGAGTTGGACACTCCGCACTATGTTGGCCTCTGACGCCCGTTCGTGTATCAATGCATCATAGATTTGGGATTTCCGAGTATTCGTTTCTCTCAGGGATGACTAGTTTTGTGTCCAGTGACCAACCCATGCACTTAGCTGGACCATTAAATATATGCAGGAACCATATGTGGTTTATTGCACAACAATATGTTCTTCTGAGTCATTGCTATCTCATTTCGTTGAGATTCTATGTTTTAACTTGATGCTCCAATATTTAAATCAATGATAAGTTTGTTAAAAGACCATAGAATAAGATCTATTCAATGTGATTGGCGTGCGCCAATCAGACTAAATGAAAAATTCTATGATGATGATGATGATTTAGTTTTCATCTGACTTGGAATTGTCATTGCTGATCTTAATGTTTGCAGTGTTGGCGCAAATCCGTCTTTAACAACACTTTGATGGCTCAAATCCAAAATTACACACTTTGTGTACCCAACACCCATATTGTTAATACTCTTTGATTGGGTTGCACTAACCCACAAGAATGAAAGATGAAAGCATGGAGATGCACTCCCCAAAGGGGGTAGTACAGAGCTCCTTAACAAACACAATTAGGGAGAACATAATAGGGAAACTTATTCTATATTTTTTATTCTCTTTACACCCTTCTCTCTGTCTCTACAAAAATCCTAACACTTGTGCTCTTTCTCCTTCTTCTTAGGTGACTATTAGGTGTGTAAAACCTATGCCAAGGAATCCCTTATATACCCACTACTACATTAACTCGACCAACAACCTTTGGTCTTTCATAGGTACATTCCACATCTTCAATACACCTAGATACATTTCCATTTTCCTAGACAACTAGATACATTCCTTAGCAACCAAGGTTCAAACCTTTTAATCTTCCCAAGGACCATTGTAGATTCTTCCTCTAATTCTGGAAATTACCCCCAAATTCTTAATTAATTCCAACATGCAGGAGTTTATTCTTTAACTATTATCTATGTAGATTAGTTAGGATAGAATTGTTGTTGTATGTGTCCAAACAACGGAAATGGTATTCACTGGCAATTCCCTACAACTAGTATGCAACCCAACATAAGAAATTCTAATCTCAGTAATCCGGCTTTTCAGAAATCAGAATTTCTGAAAATCCAATTTCAATTCCTGTACCATGCCTAGTTCTCAAACCGTTTTATGGAAAATTCTAATACTACATTCCCATGCATTTCTAAGAGTTTTTATCATGATGTGGTGGCTCCTACTATTTGCAATAAACAATTAGAGGTCATTAAGTATAGTATCATGATTTGAGAGTGCCTACTGTTATGTATAGGCAATAATAAAATCTATGCAGATTAACTACCTATAATCCTCTGGATGCTTGAAGCCAAAACATTTGTGCATTAAGTGTGCAGAATAATCTAACCCATGCAAATTAAACAGTCTTGTGGTCCCAGATTTTGTAGATCTTTCAATCCAGAATGCTTAATCGTCGGTTCTCTCTAAACTGAAAATGAAAATAATACCCTTGTTCTTAATCACATTAGCTGAAGAAATGAATCACTAGAGTTGATCAATATGAGTTTTTTGAGAAAGGGATGACGTTTTTATGTTGCTTTCTATGGTTTGGGGAAATGAAAGCATTCTGTCATGCTATTTCTGTCATCAGTTTTTTTAATTCATTTTTTTCTCAATTTTCTCCACTATTCTCGTATATCTCATGTTTTGCTCGATTTCAGAATTTTTCAGTTTTAAATTATTTGAATTTGAAAATCAGTCTGACCAATTTGAGTAAATCTGGTTGAATCATCAGCTAGGGTTTCAAAACATTAGTTATATGTTTTTCGTGAGAAGGCGCAATCACCCTTAGAGGTAGGAATTCAAAAGAAGGAAAGTAGGAATCATAGGCTGGGTTTGCAATTTTACCAGTCTGTTTGCCAATGACAGCGATGTGTAAAGCTGTCCTACTGTTAGGGCCACCATGAGCAATCGTTGAAGCAGCTCGCCTTTGAAAGACTTGAAGCACAATTTCTTCGAATCCTTCTTGTGTGGCCAGATAAAGTGGTGATTCGCCGGTATTATTTGTGTAGCACCACAGTTCAGGGTCCGCCTCTGTCAACAACTTTACCACTTCTGAGCGACGATTTCGGATAGCCTCATGTAAGGCGGTGTTGTTCTCCATATTTGTCATCCTCAGTATATCCTGTAAATGAAGTTCACCATTTTCAACATCTCTGGGAGGTGACCCATAACTTATTTTCTTGATGAGGGAATCCACTATTGAGAAATGCCCAGCCCTTGCTGCAATATGTAGTGGGGTGTCACCTCTGAAGTTTTTCTTACACACTAGGGAATGATTTTGCTGGTAGATTTCTAGGGCAAAATCATTATGTCCAAATCTTAGGCCAATGTGAAGGGCTGTGTTCCTCAGTGGTGTTTCTTGGGACAGAAGGAGATCAGAGTTAGATAATGGGGGTTGTTTGAGGACATCAACGTCCCCTGTTCTTGCTGCCTCGACCAATCGAGCATCCATGGACTCTCTTTCTCTCTCTCACACACACACAATCAGTCGATAGATGGTTCGGACTTGTTGAAACGACACAAAAACTGAGTACTTGACCGCGAAAAAAAAAGGTTGAAGGAATCATCAAAGCAAAGATTTCTAGTTTTGCAATCAAAGAATCTCGAATTGGAGGAACCAAACGGAAACCAGAGGAAGGCAGACGAAAGCTTTGAGTATCCAACATTAAAGAACTTGTAATTGCAGGAGGCACAAATATAAAAAAAATATAAAAAAGGGTTTCCGACCTCACCAAAACTGCTATTTACACTTGCTGCCATTAAAGAATCTGAAACTGGATAAAATCCGAACAAAGCTACGACTTTTGACAACGAATTCACGAAAGGTATCACTGAATCTCCTATATTCATATTAACATCGCCGACCCACGAAAGGAATCAAAGAAGCTGCGATGTTCAGATTTTAAGAAAGCAAGGATCGATAGCAATGAAACCGAAAGAACGAAACACTTAATCTGCAATATTACATTCCCGTCATTAAGCTGAAATCACAGAGACGCAGAAGAAATCTATGGTTTTCATAACTGAAATCGAAGAACAGAATCTTATAATATTGTGATCACATTTTCAAAACGATCCGAACTTGTAGAAAATCAAAAGAAAACTATGGTCTCTACAGAAGACAGCGAGCTTGGAAAGCTCGTATTCACAATTCCGCCATTTAAGAAGCTTTTTCAGTGCAGAGAGAGAAGAGCAGACGATCATCAGAGTAGGAGGCGGTGATCAGTCAATGGCCGGACAAGAAGCACGGTCGGAGGACGAAAGAAGAGGAAAGTAAAGTGGAGGTAGTCAGGTAGAGTTGCAATTTGCAAACAGGCCAGGCCGAATCACTCGCGCATTAAAATCCCTAACCCAGGCCCGCCACCGCAGCGAATACAATAGCCCGGGCACATTTGAGCCCGGGCCGTGCCGTCTCGATCAGGTTGGGCTGGCATACGCAAGCATTAGAATCACTAGGGATGTAAATCGGGCCCGGTCTAGAATCCGTAAAAATGTCAACCCGTCCACGCCGGGCATGGACGGGGGTTGGGCTCGGGGCTTTGGGCCTGATTTCTGTATGGGTCAGGCTCGGTCTTCGAAGATGTCTACGGCCTAAAATAACTCAGGCCCGTGTCGAGATATCCCAAAGTTCGGGGTCGCTCAGGCCTTTTTTCAGATTAGGCTTCTTTGGACCTTGGGCCAAATTTACAATCTTAAGAATTCCTGACCCAGGCCTGGCACATGAGCTAATACAATAACACGGGCACATTTGAGCCCGGTCCATCAGCGGATCAGCTTGTGCTTGGCCGTTAACGGGCTTGATACTGGGCCACCTCTACCTTCATATTTTTCCTTGAAACTTATTAGATATATGATTGCTATTTCTTGAGATCATTTTGCTTCTTCCAGAGTTCAGTGTTTTTTCTCTTGCATTGTGCTTAACAGAGTCCATTTCGCTTCATCCACTCCGTCAAAAACTTTGGATTATCCAACACCGGCCGTAAAAGCAGCTGTTTGGCTTCTCGACATTCACACACTACACAACTGTAATTCAGTACAAATAGCAGGATAAACATGAGTAAAACTTCTGTCACAAGATGTTGTGACTGAAGACGGTCACAACCCACAATATGAGCCACGTGGCATACTATTAGAGGGTGCTGGCTGTATGGATGTTTGGCCAGTCCCCGGTAGTGGACCTGCAAACAAAAAATCAGCCTGAGTAGTGATTTACAGCCTTTGATCTTTGCACCCAAATAACGCTCATTAATGCTCAAATTCCTATGGTTAAAATGAACCCATGAAAATATCTTCAATCCAACGTTTAGAAATCACCAATCAGCCTTATTTTTGGTTTGCAGGTCCACGGAGGGACTGGCCAAACATCCATACGGTCAGTGCCATGTAATAGTGTGCCACATGGCTTGTATTGTGGGTATGCATGTGACCTGATTCAATCAAAATATCTTGTGACCAAAGTTTTACACGGATAATCTTAACTATGTAAAAGTCAATTCACCCGAGAAAAGGTTTCCTCGAAAAAAGAAACAAATCAGCATCGTAGATTTTCTCAGAAGGGGGATTGTGGTTGTAAGGAAGTGATATTTCCTGTAGATCATACACCGTGCCACTTCAAATGAATCATGAGGCATTGTACGAGAAACAATGGATCGAGCACGTGCTGGCCATACAAGCATGCATCAACTCATGACACCTAATCTGACCATTTGAACGTTAGCCGCGTATGTATTAGTCTGCTCAGGGTTCGGCCTTGATCAAGTGTATAGTCAAGTTGGATGCTAAATTTGCTTCATGTCACATTTATTATCCAAAGATGCAAAGATGTCAATTAGTTAGGAGAAATTTAGATGCATAGGACTTTGGATGCAGTCGATGCAGAGGCCTCTGGTGGTCCTACATAGCTCAATTTCTGGGTCCCACTAACCGCATCAATGTTTAGCCCACCTCTTGGTGGATATACATACCAAAATCAGTCTGATTGGTTTTCTGTAGCCATAGATTTTAGCTCTTTTTACGATTAATTCTAGCCATTGGGTTAAGCAATTTTTGTATAATTTTTGGGTACTTAATCCAATGGCTAGAAATTATGAATCAGACTGATTTTTGGTATGTAAACCAAGGGGTGGGTTAAACATCCATGCGGTTAGTAGGTCCAAAAAATGAGCTATGCAAGGACCATGAGAGGCCTCTGCATCGACTGCATCCAAAGTCCTCTGCATCTAAAACTTTCCGTTCACAAAGGTGATGGTTAATTATACAAGTAACTTGGAAACTGCAGCTGGACCAAATATTTATTCATATAATTTAAGAGTCGTATACAGCCATACTCAGAACAACACCAATAACAAACCTCTGAAACAACATGCCTACATGGTAGACGGCTGATAGAATGAAACTTTTCTCAGCGAAAGAGCTTTGATCATCTTTGGTATATAAAGCATATTAATGGGCAAGCCACAGCAGATATAACAGATGAAAATGGCAAGCCATGGGATGCTGGATAACACTGCAAAGAAACCCGTTGCAAAAGCTCCCGCCATTGCCACAAGAGCCAACCATGTAAGATATGTAGCAAATACAACACTTCCAACAAATGCTTCACTATCAGCAATGGTCGTCCACAGGAGTAGAAATACTGCAGGGAGGGAATAACCAATGGCAAAGGCATCAAATATCACAAATGCTTTGAAAGCTGATTTTCTAATTAAAACTGCTGTGCCTTGGTCTGGACCGTCGCTTTTGAGTCCTCCAGGCATAGTGAGTGCAGCTGTACATGCAATGGTAGCAATAAGCGTTGCTACCACCGAGAGGGTGCTAACCATTTCCTTGTAACTTGAAGATGCTTCTACTTCGATTTTTGCATGTCTACTCTTTTCGGTCGCTAGTGGTGGCTGATTCCTCAATGCAGTGCCAATTCTCAATATCATTGGGACTAAGAACTACAAGACATAAAATTTTATACATGGATCAATCTAATGAGGAGTAAGAAACTAACTGTAAGGATTGCATATCAAGGTTTTAAATTCCGGCCAAAATTACAGTTTCGGTGATTACGGAAATCCCCGAAATATAGCTTTCTAAAGCGAAATCCTGAAATTTTTGTTTTTGACCTCACCGAAATGGTTACCGAAACCCAAATTTAAAACCTTGGTGCATATGGATTCATTTGCATATTATGTATGGTATGAAGTATGAACTCTAAATTTAAGGGGGGGTACCTTCTGAAATATTTTTCTTCTCTGCTCCATATTTAGCTCAACTATGTCAAGAGCTGTCAAGCCTTCATTATTCATGGCTCTCATGTCAACTTGGTCTTCAAATGTGAGAGCACTCACCATCCTAAAATGGCAGTGCATGGTAGCCACATGCAAAGGTGTGTTTCCATCCTTATCTGCCTGGTTTATAAGTCCCTCAAGCTCAACTTCTCCTAAGAGATACCTCACAACTTCTAATTGTTTACTCTTTATGGCAGCATGAAGAACATTCTGGCCTTTTCCATCAAGCAGGTCGACACAATCTGGGCATTGTTTAAGAAGTGCTTGAATTATGTTTATGTGGCCATTAATAGCTGCTTTGTGAAGAGGTGATTGGCCATCTGTGTCTAAGAGATATGCTATGGAAGAGTCACATTCTAGTAACAGTTGGACTGTCATAAGATCACCCATTGATGCTGCATAGTGAAGAGCGGTCTGCCCGAGGCCGTCTTGTCCTTTTACAAGTTCCTTGTTTTCAGTAACTAGTATAATTGTGATGCCTGAAATTCGAAACAGAGAAGAAGAGAATAGATTATCCAATATGCTGGTTTTGGGAAGCTTGAACAAAATATGAGAACTTGCATGTGTTATATAAGATATTTCTTGATTTTTCCAAGGTGGACGTTGCTTTGGTATCGAATACCTATTAGAAACTATCTTATGAAATATCTATATAATTGTTGACGCAGATGTCAAACCTAAATTATGGCATAAAACTCAGATCCTTCTTCGAACTATATTTCGAAGGTTGTAGAATCATGGACTTGTTGATTTCAAACCGAATGAGAGCTGGCAGAAGTTTGGTCTCAAACTAGGCCAGAAGCTTGGTATGTGATGGTGATGATGATGGCGAAGCTCTTTATAGTGTATACAATGAGGGATAGCTAGCTGTAGCTGCACCGTAATCTCAGTCCTTCAATCTCCAAAATCCTTTACTATGTATATGTTATTGAGGATGATGCTAGCTTGATCGAATGTATAGGATGGGAGGTATAGGATGCTTGATCAATTTTTCAATCTCCAAGTACTCCTTGCTTCTCATTCGAAATGTTTTTTAGAAAACATTTGTGAAGATGTCCTCTTCATCCTTAGTTGATATGAGATATTCTATGTTGAAGAAGACAAGTGTAGGATTGCTTCTTTCTATGTTGCATGTATGTGTGCCCTTCTTCCCAAGGTCTTATTAGGTTGAATTTTAAAAGAAGTCCCCTTCTATGATCAGATCTAATATATTAATAATGCTGGGCTTAATCTGGAATGGTTGGTTTTCTCTTTCGGATTCAATTTCTCAATAAATAACTTGATGTCTTGATTGGATTAGTTTTCCATGTATGGAAGTTGGACAACTGCTCTCCCTCATTTGAATTTGAAAATGGTAGGGAAATGCATTTGTGTGCGTAGATCTATAAGATTTGGCGGTACTCCCATTCCTTTTGTGTAATGATAGGTGTGGGTACCACATTTTCAGATCATGAGATGTGACACGTGGAAAGGTTGATGACATTTGAAAGAACGAAATGTTGACACTTGGTGCCTCGAGATGGGTGTTAGGATCAGATTGACAAGACCATAAAGCTAAACTCATCATTTCTTACATCATATCAGACTAATCAAAGAACGACACGTGTCTATTCTGATTTATGATATACTAAGGTGATATATAGTATGATATACTAAGGTGACTAATCCCTCCCTCCGTCTCAGGTTTATATAAAAAAAATAAAAAAAAATAAAAAGTATGAGTTCCCGGGATAATCAATATTACAAGGTCAGCTCCATCATCCATTTGTCGGGAGACGGGCAAGCAAAGCTTCCAGACATTCACTTGTCGGCATTCGGCCATGCAAAATTTCTCGGCAGGTAATAGAGGAATCATGAAAGTAGCTTCATCATCCATTTATCGGCATACGAACATGCAGACCTTCCCAGCATTCACTTGTCGTCATATGGGCATGCAAAGATTTCTAGCAAGTAATAGATGAACCATACAATTAGGCCGGCTTGATCATTCTCTTGTCAACATACGGGTAGGCAAAGCTTCTTGGCAATTGCTTATCGGCATTCATTCGGGCATGAATCATGTAGTGCCAATTCCATCATTCTCTTGTCAACATATGAGCATGCAGACCTTCTCAGCATTTACTTGTCGGCAAACGAGTAGACAAAGCTTTCCAACATTCACTTATCGGCATACAGACATATAAAAAACTTCTCGGCATTCACTTGCCGGCACACGAACCTATGTACTTTCTCTGTAGGAGATCAGGATGTTTATTCAAATCTTCATCTCCCTCTAAACTGATCCTTGTTCTAGAATGGAAGATTTGGGTACTAAAACGGTTGAGATATATAATGGGGGAGAGATCCAAGATCTAACTGAAAGAAATTAAGAATAATGTTAGACAAGACTGTGCGGAAAAGATTCGACCAGTGGGAAGTGAGATAAAGAAATAGATCTCTAACAGAAATGGATAACGAATCATCAAAGAGCTATATATATGAATCGAGTCAGAGTTAAAAGGGGATCAAAAATCTGAGATCGTACTCCTTCTCTCCTATCGATCTAACCAGGAAAACAAGGATCTCGACTTAAGATTTCTTCTTTTTCCTTCATTAAAAAGTGATATATATGTCCATCTCTCAATCACAAACTGACTAGATCGTTGGAGAATTTTTACCAGGTACACCACCACTACCACCATTGAAGAAGTTTACCTATCATCTTCAAAGAGAAGGAAGATCGGATCCAGAAGCTCAAAATTCAATCAAATCACTAGATCTACCTCGAGATCATAGTTAGGCATTTCCTCAAAGATTGTGTGGGATTGATCCAATGTTTTTCTCTCACATATTTTGTCGCCTTCTGTGGGAAGTGATAGTTAGCTTCTTACATCAAAGAGGAACTGACCAACGAAAAAAGATGGTAGATATCAGGCACACAAATCTTAGGAGCCACAGAGTTTGAGATCTTCCTGATGATCAGAGAGATACATTAACAGAGAAAATGACCAAAGAACGAGACACTCAACAACAACTAATCATTTAGTTGTAGGAGGAGAACGAATGACTAAAATGCCGTTTAAAAAAATAGCCGGATGAAGATCATGTCTTAGAAAATGTTAGCAAAAATAAAAAAAGATTGCTTGCAACATGCAATATTGCCAGACGATTTTGATTCAAAAGAATAAGATCTTAGGACCCAAAGTTAAAACGCATGGATTCATACATCCCAAAAGCTGTTAAACAAGCTCATCCCGAGTCATCTATCAGAGAAGACTAGCGACGAGAAGGCAAATCACTGATCTGGTTACAGAATTACGCGGAAAGAAGGAAACTCTAGTAGACATAATGACGTCCATAGACATGCTCGTCCCAAGAGATTCACCCTTCAACAAAAGTATTCAGAAATACAAACCTCCAACATCATTTTCTTTTTCGAAATTCACTACATTCATAGGAATTTTGGATCCCGTCAACCATGTGCTTCATTTCAGAAAGGCGATGACAATGTGGAAAAATCATTCGACGATGAGCTATTATACCGGATGTTACTGTTTACACTTTAGTGACGGCACTCTCATCTGGTTTAACCAGTTACCTCCCCGATCTATACCAGATTTCACTGAACTGAGCACTCTATTCATCATTCAATATTCATGCAACAAACTACATCAAAATGATGTTGACATGCTATTCAATCTGTGAAGCAAAGAAAAGGAAGTCTTGAAGATTTCGTTAAAACATTCCGAGCGATGATGTCCACCGTGGAAGATTGTGACAATAAGCATGTGGTACAGCATTCCACAAACCTCTATCGGCCACTTCGGGACTTTATAGATCTTTGACCAAAATAGGCTAGTCAGTATGGAGGCTATGTTTGAGAGAGCCAAGAAATATTTAAAACTTGAGGAAGATCAACCAAATGAAGGAAGTCTTACATCTATCTACCGATCCAAAGCTCACGGATTCGGTAGGTATGATGGGCAGTTCAGATAATGCAATTTTCTTCTCCGGCAGGGATCTAGAAGGTGTAGATCGATCATCCCCATGTAGATGCACTCATTCTTACCCTGTTGGTAGGAAATTATGACGCCAAATCTTAGTAGATCCCAGTAGCTCAGCCGTGATCTTATTTACTGAAACTTACGGGAAGATGGGGCTTCAATTGACAGATCTTGAGAAAATAGATACTCCACTGATTGGATTCAACGGTCAACAAGTATATTCTCTCGGGAGGATTACTTTACCAGTTAAGACTGGACCAATGACATCCATGATAGAATTCATGGTCGTCGACACCCCATTGCCATATAACACAATATTGGGACAATGATGGATACATGAAATCAAAGTCGTCCCTTCGACATATCATCAATTGCTTTGTTTCTCAATTAACCACGGGATTATGGAACTCAAGAGAGATTAGGCTATTTCCAAAAGATGCTATGCTACCGCAATCAGGCCAAAGAATTCTATTGGTCCTGAAAACAATTCTTGGGAGGATGGTCATATAACAACTGTTGCTGACACATAGCAACCAGAGTACCTCTCAGAAGGTGAAGAGTAGACGCCACCTAGTCGAGAGGTCCCTACGATAGAACCAACAAAAGATATCAGCTTGGGTTAGGAAGAAGAATCGATAACTATCTTCATCTGATCAAAGTTGACTACAGTAAAAAAATGAGATCTCATCAAATTCCTTAAATCAAACAAGGATGTCTTTGCATGGTCATTCAGCAATATGCCAGGTATTCCTAAAGTAGATAAAAAATATCCACCTGCGAAACATAGACTACTGAGAATTGCTCTCGAGAAGCAAAAAGTCATCGAGCAAGAAATCAATAAATTATTGAAACATGATTTATTCAAGAAGTAAGTGATACCAAGTGGTTAATTGGAGTGCCAAAAAAGAATGGGAAAGTGAGAGTTTGCATTGACTTCACTCATCTCAACAAAGCTTTCCCCAAAGATCCATATCCCTTGCCTAGGATTGATCAACTTGTCGATGCTACTTCATGACATGAAATTTTATCAGTTATGGATGGATACTCAGGGTATACAAAAATACTTCTTTATGGGTCAGATCAAGAGCTTACGATGTTTACCACCGATAGAGGTGTCTTCTGTCATACTATGATGTCATTTGGCCTAAACAATGCAAGAACAACTTCTTAGTGGTTGGTGAATAGAATGTTTCATGATATGATCGGAGAAACTGTGAAGTCTACATAGATGATATGACGGTTAAAAGTAGTTATCGGGATGCTCATTTTACTGATCTCAGTAAAACGTAACTTTTGACCGCCTGCGAGAATTCTATATGAAGCTAAACATAGCCAAGTGTGTCTTTGGGGTAACTTCAGGCAAATTCCTGGGCTATCTCATTACTCATCGAGGAATAGAGGTTAACCGAGAGCAAATTAGAGCATTGACAAATATGTCATCACCTAAAAATAGGAAAGATGTCCAGAAACTTACTGGACGAGTTGTCGCAATATTAAATCGATTTATTGCACGATCATTCGACTGGTGTAAATCATTATTTCAATTGGATAGAAAGTGTGAAGAAGCGTTCAAAAAACTGAAATAGTACACTTTATGGAGTAGAATGTTGGGAAATCAAGAAACAATATATGTCCGTAAAATTAGTATAACCAAGATGAGAATGTTGAGATGATTAATGGTAAGACAAGGAAAAATAAAATTGAAAATGAATGCATAGTCATCCAAATATAGCCCAATAAGTGACAAAGTGAGAAAAATTTAATTGAAATGGTTTGGTCATGTACAATAAAGACTAATGATAGCACTAATGAGGAAGAATGTATAAGTCGAAAGGCCTAAAAGGGTGAGGGGAATGCCAAAATAGACGTGGAGTGAAATTATGAGAGGAGATTTTAAGAAACTTGCCTTAACAGAAGAGATGCTTTTAGATATGATTAAATGGAGGAACACACTTCATGTAAAATTGATAATAATTTAATTTTCACTTGACCTGGAGAATTGGCATTGTTGATCTTATTGTTTACATGATCAGTTTATTTTGTCATTATTATCTATGGAGATTAGTTAGGATAGAATTGGAATTCTGCAGTATGGATCCAAACAACTAAAATGGATTTCATGGCAATTCCCTTCAAATTCTAGTGTGCAATAAATTCCAATCGCACGAATTTCAGAAAACAAAATTTCTAAAAACCAATTTCCATTCCTATACACTGCCTAGTTCCCAAACATACTTATGAAAAATTCTAATAACCCATATTCCCATTTCATTTATAAGAGTTTTTATCATTATGTGGTGGCTCCTACTATTTTCAATAAACTATTAGAGGTCATTAACTATAGCATTGGAGAGCGCTTACTGTAATGTATAGGCCATAATAAAATCTTGAAGCCAAAACATTTTTGTGTTAGGTGCTATGATATCCGGATACTTCAAAATGGGTGCCGTATCCTTGTCGGATACTTCCATATTGCGTGTAACTGCTGTATCCTCCCCGTGTCGGTCCCGTGTCCTTGCCGTATCCGGGTAACATAGGTTAGGTGTGCTTAATAATCTAATCCATGCAAATTAAGCAGTCTTGTGGTCCAATTTTGCAGATCCTTCAATCCATAATGCTTAATCATCGGTTCTCTCTAAACTGAAAATGGAAATAATACCCTTGTTTTTAACAGAAAATTGGTTGAAGAAATGAACCCCTAGAGTTGATCGATAGGAGATTTTTGAGAGGGATGACGTTTTTATGTTGGTTTCTAGAGTTTTGGGGAAATGAAAACGCTATTTCAAGTTATTTCCTTCATCAGTTTTCTTTAATTGTTCGATTTTCTCAATTTTCCCTACTATTCTCCTTTTTTTTTATACGTAAACATTTATTATCGCCCCCTAACCCCCCTAGGGGACCGAACCCAGGTCGTTGCGAATAACCCCACCCCCCCCAGCCTGCAACTCAGCCTTACTATTCTCCTTTATATCTCATGTTTTTCTGTATTTTAGAATTTTCAGTTTTAAACGATTAGAATTTGAAAATCAGTCTAACAAATTCGAGTAAAATCTGGTTCGATCATCAGCTAGGGTTTCAAAACATTAGTCATGATAAGGTGCTACCATCCTTAGCAGTAGAAATTCAAAAGAAAGAAAATAAGAATCATTGGATGGGTTTGCATTTTTACCCAACTCTCCACCAATGACAGCAGCGTGTAAAGCTGTCTTGCCGTTAGGGCCACCATAAGCAATCGTTGAAGCAGCTTGTCTTTGGAAGGTTTGATGCACAATTTCTTCGAATCCTGCTTGTGTGGCCAGATAAAGTGGTGACTCGCCGGTGTTATTTGTGTAGCACCACAGTTCAGGGTCTGCCTCCGTCAACAATTCTACCACTCCTGGGCGACGATTTCGGATAGCCTCATGTAGGGCCGTGCTGTTCTCCACATTTGTCATCCTCAGTATATCCTGCAATTGAAGTTCACCATGTTCGACATCACTAAGAGGCGACCCAGAACTTATTTTCTTGATGAGGGAATCCACTATTGAGATGTGTCCAGCCCTTGCCGCCATATGTAATGGGGTGTCACCTCTAAAGTTTTTCTTACAGACTAGCAAGTGATTTTGCTGGTAGATTTCTAGAGCAAAATTTTTACGTCCAAATTTCACGGCAATGTGAAGGGCTGTGTTCCCCAGAGGAGTTTCTTGGGACAGAAGGAGATCAGAGTTTGTGAATGGGGGTTGTTTGAGGACATCAACGTCCCCCGTTGTTGCTGCCTCGACCAACCTAGCATCCATGGACTCTCTCTCTCTCTCTCGCACACACGCACTCAGATGGTTTAGTCTTGTTGAAACGAAACAGATATCGAGTTCTTGCACACTCAAATGGTTTAGTCTTGTTATCTTCCCATCAATCTGACCGGTCCATTTGCAATCTACACTTTTAGTCAATTTTTTCAAGGGCATTTCCATCATTTAGCGGGTTATTGGTGCTCAGAAACATCTCAGGACATGGACTTACGTATCTAATAGAATTGTTTTTGAGAGAATGGAACAAGGAACAGAACGTCCAATCATGCACTTACAAAAGAATGTCCAATCATGGAGCCATAGAAACAAGGACTCGCCTGCACTACTGTTCAAGATAGATATCCAACACCAGCCATATATGATCAGCCGTTTGGCTTCACGATAAGCACTACACGACTATAATTGAGAATAGAAAAGCACTGTAATCATAGTACACATCGACCCCGACTGCTAAAGTCAAGGGAACAATACCATTGTAAGCAAGGTTTGAAAGGGGCCATTATAACGGTATAACGCACTGGGGGTGTCACCATTTTTCCGTTATAACGGATTGTAACGCATGGGCCAAAATGGGAAAATAACGGAAAAAAAAAATGGTGCCAAAATAATTCGAATTCAAAATTTGAATTTGAAATTTTCAATATGCTTTATAATGGAAATATCTGGCATTATTTTAATTTTTTTTTCAGAAATAACGGTCATTATTTTCATTATAATGGAAAATAACGGAATGGCTATTATTTTCTGAGCGTTAAGTGGTACATAACGTAACAGAGGAGGTTGCTGTTTTTGCCCCCCCTTCAATTTTTGTGTTTTTTTGCCCCCCCTTGGACAAAATCCTGGCTCCGCCACTGACCATCATCCCCGACTACTACTAGTATAACACTCACATTAATCGATAAGATGTGCTTCGAAATTTTTTGGAAGGTGTCATTATATAATTTTGATAATAGCAATTTGTGTTGGTTTTTGAAGCTAAGAGGTCTTGAACCTAGGTTCATTAATTTAGTTTATAAAATAAGTTTTGTTTGTCATATTTGATAATCAGAAAAACCTTATGAAAATTTGAATGACAGGTTTTTTTTGGAGAAAAACAATAGAGTTTTTTCCCTTAGGCTCCGTATGGTAATCAATAAAAAGTTTTACAGAAAAAATGATTTGTATGTAAGGCCCTGCTTGGTATCGACGCAAATATTTGTACCATGTTTTTTGCATTTCTAGGTGCTGGGTTGCACCTAACCATTATTTACTTGGGTAAATATTTACCGTGAGTCTATATTTTTTATGATTTGAGCTGCTAATGTTTGCAGCCAAAAATGGCTGTAAACATTCACTTTTTGGCTCGAGCTTCCTTGAAATATACATAATATTTGACCCCTAGATGGAGAGTAAAATTTTTCGCTCACTTCCCATGATGACTGCCGACAATATGAGTCACGTGGTACACTTATAGAAGACGCTGACCAATGGATGTTTGGTCAATCCCTAAATGGACCTACAAACCCAAAATCAGCCTAATTAGTGATTTCAAATCTTTGGATCCTAGTACCCAAATAATGGCAAATAATAATGGTCAATAATGCTCAAATTCAACGGTTAAAATCAATCCATGAAAATGACTCCAATCCAATACTTAGATGCTCAAATTCAGTAGTTAAAATTAATCCATGAAAATCACTAATCATGTTCATTTTTGATTTGTTGGTCCACTTAGGGATTGACCAAACGTCCATACGGTCATCATCCTCCGTCAATGTGCCACGTGGCTCATATGTGGGCGGTTATGGGGAGCAATCACTGTGGAACGTCAGCAAAGTCTTACTCCTAGATACACAACCAAACCAAAAAATAGTATGATTAGTGAATTCTAAAAGTTGTATTGGAGTCATTTTCATGAGTTGATTTTTAACCGTGGAATTTGACATTATTTGGGGTACAAAGATCCAAAGGTTTGAAATCACTAATCAGGTTGATTTTTAGTTTGTAGGTCCATTTAGGGATTGGCCAAACATCCATACGGTTAGTGTCCCTCTAAAGTATTCCACCTGACTCAAATTGTGGGCTGTCAGCAAAGTTCTACTCGGACCAACCGATCATTGGGTCCCGCTCAAAATCAACTTGCCTAGACTATCTCATGATTCCCATCAATTTGTTCTGTTGTTTGATTGGTTGTGATCATCCAATTCCATTGACCTTGTCCGTAGGTGATCTCCATCTCCTATTTTGGATTCATCAAAGACTCGAAAAATATGAAAATATTTGCATTGCACCCTCCACCCAAGCGGTGGAAAGTATTTGCAATAAATTTTTACAGGTTAATACCAAGCAACAGAAAATGTTTGAATTGCTGCAAACATTTACAACTACAAATATTTGTAGAGGTGGATACCAAGTAGGGCCTAAGTGTTAATACGGAAAAAGTTTTATGCCAATTATATACAAAAATCATTTCTAGAAAATGTATTCCGGGCAACATACCGAGCCTTAATTTATTACTTTTAAAGTTTTTTATTGGTGGAATTAACTACAACAACAAAAAGGGCACATCTTCACTAGTGGAATTAACTAAAACAATAACTGCACATTACTATTGAGAGTGTGCATCAGTGCATGATGTGAGAAAATATATATTTGTTGTCCCCTATGGTATGGTGGACCTACATACTAGATATTAGCTTTATCTATATATTAGCATCTAAAAAACTGCTCAAATCCAACGACTAAAAATAACTATTAATATGCTAAATCTAACGGATAGAAATCACCGATTTAACTAATTTTTGATATGTAGATCTATCAAGAAGTGAACCAAAATCCAAAAAAATTAGTGGGCCCTAAAGTGTACTACATCTGGCATTTTGGGAGTTGGACTTTAAACTATGAATTCCCCGGGGGGGGGGGGAGGGGAGCATCAAACTCGGACTCGCATGATGTCTCTCAGACTGACCAATTGAGCATTTAATGACTTTTACATGTTCATGGAGGTGATGGTTATACCGGAAACTAGAGAACTCTACTCATGCCATGCAACAAAATTGTAGCTGGACCAAATATGTATTGTTATAATTCAAAAATAAAAAATTACCAACCAAAAACAAAAGATTACAACTAATAATAATAATAATAATAATAATAATAATAATAATAATAATAATATGTTGTGAATGGGGATGTATTTCTTTATATCCTTTCATTGATATATATATATATATAGCCCTTATAAGGGAGTTACAACATTGAAGGTCGGTAGTGTAACTAACGCCATAATAAGCGGTGGTCAGCCATCGGTTACAGATATTTCATATTACAACACTCCTCCTTAGATGTCTGCCACTTTATGAATACTACTTCATTAAAACCTTGTCAGAAAAATCCCGTGGGATAGAATCTGATCAAAGAAAAAAGAGTACATTGTGTCATTGGATTTTGGCGAATGTGTTTGAGACCGCCTCATTAAAACCTTGTTAAAAAAAACTAATGGGATAAAACTTGATCGAAGGAAAAAGAGTACACTATGCAAAAAGTCCTAGGATATGATCATCCTCTTTTATTGATGCTCCCCCTGATTTGAGCATGTCAACAAAAAAGGTCTTGGAGCTGACACATATCGATGCAAAAAAACCAGTTTCTTGGACGTTGATGTAGGTACTGCCCTGCTGAACGGATCTGCAAGATTGTCATTTTGAACATATCTGCTTGATGTCAATATCATGGCTCTGCTAGAGCTTGCAAATGTAAAAGAAATTTAGTAAGATATGCTTAGTTCTTTCCCTTGGTATACCTGCCTTCAATCTGTTTGATACATGCTGCATTATCTGAAAAAATAATCGATCCATTCTCTTTAATCAGAAAGACTTAGAAGGGATGGGTGATTAGGTTATTCAAAAATTAATCTAACCTATCACAAGTTTATTGGTCAAGGTAAGGTGATAAACTTACATGTCTTAGTTGATTGATAAAAAGGATTATCACAACCAACTCAATTCAAATATACCTCCGTGGTATATTGTCTTTTCGTTGTTTGGTCTAATCAATAGATTTAGCGAACAACAATCAAACATCCACAAGATAGAGTTTTAGCATGGAAACCTTAGCGAAGGAAAACCACGAGATCACGTTCAGACAGAAAGTATCACCAATTGAAAAGTTAAACGAAACAAAGGTTACCTATGCAGCACCGTTGCAAATACAGCTTCCAACCTTAGCCAAGGCCTACTGCTGATGCGTCCACATCCTTTGAATCAACGCTACGAATCCACGCGCGCCCTCCAAGCCAAGAAGCCTTGTACGCTTGTTCAGTTTGGTACACACCAAACTTACCTTCGATCAGCCACTCTGATCTTAATTCTCAACTCTCCAGTCTTTGTTGAAGGTGAAGGATTCAGTACACCCTGAACCTTAAGTCGCTCAAATAATATTAAGATGCACTGATACGCTCAGGCTACTAGGTCCAGTATCTATGTGAAAGACCTACGCTGAGTAAGAGATCAAGCTTTTGGCTTCGATTTAGAAAAGAAAAGCTCACAAGATATTTATAAGAGCTAAAAGGATTTTTTCTCTTCTAATGGACACTCTTGATAAATAAAACTTTCTTCTCTGTATTCTAAAGTATAGAAGTGTGTTTTGTAAAGCTAGAGAGGAGTTCTATTTATAAAATTCGTAGCTCAGTTATTTAGAAAGTAGGATGAGTGAAGACTAGAATTTTGGATCTGAGAAAGACTCAATTCGTGTGAAGTCCAATCGATTGAACTCCGGGTCCAATTGATTGGTCCTATACGGATGGATTTTTCCTTCGTAAATCCAATCGATTGTACATAGTTCAATTGATCGGACTTAAATAAGTCTTTATCCTGTAAGCTCCAATCGATTTCACAGAGGTCTCCAATCGATTGGGCTTTAATTAAGTTCTGTCTCGTAGAGTCCAATCGATTTTACAGAGGTCTCCAATTGATTGGGCTTTATCTAATCGATTGGCCTAAATAGTCCAATCGATCAGACTTTCCCAGAAGTCCAAATCTTGACTTAGACTCGGGTTTGTCCATTGACTAGGTTTGACTATTATATTTTATTCATTTAAACCTATTCTTATGGCCACTAAGTCACTTACCTTCCTAAGCAAGCGTACACGATCTATAATCGACAAATAGACAGTTGCTCAGATGACTCATGTCGTCAACCGTCTGATCCTTGCTGTTTCTGTCTTCTAGTCTTCATGTAGTTGATGAAGTATGCGTACCATGGCATCTTCACACTACACTGGTACTCGTAAGTAAGGCTATATGAATATTTTATGCTACACAGAATCTTTACGAAATTTGAATATGAAAATATTTTTTATAATCTCCACCTTTGGCAATTCCGTGACAAAAAATATTTAGTCATATAGAAGGTAACAAAAAATATAGAAATACAATTCCACCCTTTTACATGATTTACTCACTATCTCACAATCTTTCGGAGATAACAAACAGATAAAAATAGATGCTTTGATCTGTTTCCTGCACATTCTGCCATCAAAATATACAATGTAATATCATCGACAGAAATATATATATATATATATATATATATATATAAAACTATTAAGCATAGCAGTGAGTTAATTTATGCACATCATAGGTAGAGAAATAGGTAAAATAATGTATAATTTTACTTCATCTAAATTTCTCTCCCCTATCTCATGCAACTACTAGTTTACCTCATATGATTTTCTCTCCCCCTTTTTGTCACAGAATGACAAAGGTACAGAAAATAAACAGATAAATAGTATGCATAATATATTAACATAAATCACAATTGAATAAAAATATATTAATCAACTAGAATGGTAACATTATTAATCATCAGATTATGAAAGATCTTGACACTAGATGGGACTTTGGAGAGTCGTAACATAAATATCAAATTAGACGAACCTTTTTCTAGAAGTTGATAAGGGATTTTATTGAAAATCAAGAAAAAATATGAATACTTGTTTGAAACTTGATTGATGAGAACTAACTTAAAGTAATTCAAAATACTGAACTAATGTAAGATATGATTCCAATACGATCATGAGATAGATAAATTTTATGTATCCGTCAGTTAGGTCAGACATACTAAGTCACTGACAGTAATAAATCATTGCTCTTTGGAACCAGTAGTAAAGAATGAACTAACATCATAATCGTAATAAGATAAGATAAGTAATTTGAGTAAAACTCCAAGAAACAAATTTTAGAAATCCCAGAGGTATTCTGTATCCAGATATGAAATCCGCATTAGAGCTATTAGGGGTTCTTACATATCACTTATATAATTTATAGGTGTATTTGCTAATATTATAAGAATTGTTTTTAGCAAATTTGGCTATTTTTCACCCATTTTTTCATTTTTATTGTGTGGTAGCTTTCACACTCCCCGTGGGTAGCCCTTTTCTGTAGTAATTAGAATCAGACTTCAATAGTAATCAGGGCCATGCAGATGGCTTTCACTCTAGTTTTTGGAGATAGCTCTTTCCTTAGTCACAATCGCTCATATTGGGAAGCCCATAGTTGATTATAGTGGAGTTTTGAAATCAAATAAAGGCAGGAACAATACTAATTTGAAGTCATATCTAGTAGAGGTTTATTCTTTATTCCTGAAATAAGTACTAAAAATATTACTGAAATCATATCTAGTCCTGTAGAAAAGTCAGTCAGTATGTAGTGTGCGAAACATATGTCACAAGAGATAATTTTATCTACTAATTGAGACAAGGTATAATAGACTACTCATTACAAATAGTGAAAGAGATATATCATCATGATATGATTTTGATTATACCTATGTTAAGTTTTGATTTTAGATTATTCATAATCAGCACTAATCAACTAGACTACCATGAATGCAAAAAGAAAAAAATAGACATAAAAACAAGATCAATCAATCAATCAAACTAATACTGATAGATTTACGAAGATATTCGAATCTTACGACATTAAGAGGTTTTGTAAAAATATCAGCTAATTAATTTTTTGTAGAGACATGTTCTAAGGTGATAATTTTTTCTTCAACAAGATCTCTAATAAAATAATGACGAATGTCAATATGTTTAGTTCTAGAGTGTTGAACAGGGTTTTTAGATATATTTATGGCACTAGTACTATCATAATAAATAGTCATTAATCCTTGGTTGATGACACGCCCTAAATTCGAGTATCTAGATCCGACCCGAATATCCATGAGTCAACCTTATACCCCGAACCTAGAGGTGATCTATGAATGCATCCTAATGATTCAAGTATAACTCTAAATCACTAAGATCCATCATCAAACAAGTCAATCTATACCACAATTCATTAAGTGATTAAATGGATTTCGGTAATTAGACCCTAGAATAAATTATAAAATTAATTATGGGAAAAATACTAACTTAATTATTTTTCATTTTTAAACTATATGGCATTAACCCACTATATATAAGGAATTCTCAAACAAAAAATTAGGTCAAACAGAGAAAATAAAATTTCCTTCCATTTTTCCTGTCTTTATAGTGCACCCGGATAGTGCTGCAGTAAAATGGCCGCCATTTCTTCGTCCAATGTCCAATTTGGCTGTTCCAAAGCCCATTGGATATCTCTCTGAGTTGGTTACAACTATCATATTGAGGTTAAAGCTCAAAGATGCCATATAAAGGGTTGAAACTAGGTCTATTTGGCTTGGGTTTAGAATAGACTAGTTCGTACTATAGTCAGTGTTTTGGCAATAACTTTATGTACAGAAAGAATCTGTGAAAACCCTTTATATCCTTGGAAAGCTAACTGATAGACCTTCAAAAAGTTCTTATGTAATAATCACAAATTCTATGAGTTATTTTATCGAAAATACATTACAGATTGAAGATTATAGTTCTACCTCATATGGTATTTCTAGTGCTTTTAGTCTCTCGAGTCCAAAACTCAGTCTAAGTCCATTAAGGGTCAATTTTCTATTATTAACCACTAATCTACTATCATCAAATAAACAATATAATGTCAAATCATTATGTTTATCGAATAAAATAACCAAGCATCATCCATAAGGTAAAAAGGGACAAGTTCCCAAAGATAGGCCAGAACAAGCCCGAAATCAAAATCAAAGATAATTAATTTTTATCAATAAAGAGTTTAAATGACTAGAACTCCTCCGATGCCTCCAAAGGCTCACCGTGATCACCATCCTCGTACACCTCGTCATCGCGTAATTCCCACGAAGAGTCATCCGTCGGGTTAAAGCCCAACTCATCTGTGCGGTGTCACAAAACACTATGAGTTCAACGGACTCAGTAGTGCAACGGGTAACCCCATGGCACTCTTAATCACATATAAAGTTAACTAAGCATAATCATAGGAAGCAATGATAGAATAGAGCATGTGATAAGCAAGACATAACAATCAATATACAACGAATAGTTTACAAAGTATGCAAAATGCGATGACATCCCATCCCAATAACTCAATCACTAATGGGTCTCCATCTCTTTCTCTCGCTGGGAACAGCCTTATGGCTCATCTGCAGGATTATTTGGGGTCTTTTATCCTAGGGTTTTCTAGCCCTTCTTGCTTAACGACAAAAATAATAAACTTCCTCTCATATAAACCCCCAATGAACATGATAAGCATAGTATAAATCAATGTCAAAATAACTATAACGAGAGGAGGGTTAAGGCTAAAATTGTTTTCACCTAGAGGTGTTTTCATGACCAATCCACTAATGAGAATTATTCGTAGTTTCCATTAGTGCATAGTCACGGCACGTTTTCACCCCTATCATTCCCTCAAATCAAAGATAATATACAAGAAGGGGGTTGTAAGGAAAGAACAATATAATATTTAGATAAAAAGAAATAGAAGTACATGTGAGTAATTCAAAACAATAATTTAACCACTTCCTACCCATAATGAACATGCTTAGAGAAAATAAAATATATAAAAGAAGATACGCACGGTAGGGGTTATGTACCTCTTAAATAGACAATAGATTCATATTGTGAAGCTTAAAATAATGGTGGAAGGAGAGCTCCACGTTTTCTTTGAGTTCTCCGATGCCGTTGATTTTCAACTATGTTGAAGAGGTCGATGCTAGGTTTTGATCTCTTTTTTGATGGTGGGATGAGGGTGTTCTAAGGCTTGAAAAGGTTCTTTAATGGAGGTTTAATGGAGGTGCTTCAATGGAGGAAGAGGGAGAGAAAGATGCAAGAGAATGAGAGATTTTTGATATAGAAATAAGGGAGTGATGGTTTAGGGTTTGTGAAAGCTCTCAAGCCTTAAGGCTTTCTTACATCAGTTTAGGAAGTAATCTTTAGGGTTTCTATTTTAGGTGAAATTCGTAACTCTCAAATGAGTGACTTTCTCAACCCTCAAAAGCTCATATTTTAAGTTACTTATAGATTAAAAATGGGCCCAAGACCCATATGTATCCATTGGGCCTCATTTAAGATTATTTTTAAGTCCAAAATGCCTCTAAATTAGCTCTACGGGCCCACCCACAATTATAGCTCAATAATTTATGCAATTACTTATATTAACGATTTAAATACTTATTAATTACAATTATGCCATATTTCTTAAAAATGTGGTGATTTAATATATATAATACATGTGAGTCCAATACTATATAATAATATATAACAATCATGTATTAATTCAAATAAACTATATTATAAAATTAAAAGTTCATACAACAAGGTATTGACACATGTCACACACACATATAAATCACATGAAATAATTTCAGTACACAAAATTCACAAAAATGTTCAAAGTCACGGAAAAGTGTCAAGATGACATCGGAATGACCCAAAATTCGAGAGATGGGTTTCCAACCCTAAGATAAGGTGAGTAGGTTATTTTTGGAAAGTTTCTGGGGCCTGGGGTCAAAAATACTTTTATTATCTTATTAGATCAAGTATATCATCTAGTGTCCAGAAAAATCACCTATGAGTTATTGTTCATTATTTTTAGTAGGAAATTAGTCCTAAAAGTGAGTTCTAAAAATAACAAGTTTTTCAAAGTTGTCCGAATCCTACCAAACTTGACACATGACTTAATATTGGATATCTAATGATGAAAATAAGTTCAAATTGTCAAAATTATCCCATGAGGGTTAAATTACCATAATACCCCTAGCTGAAAGTTTGGGGTATTACAGTTGATCCCATAATATGTCAACATCTGCTTCATCCGCTGCCCGCTGCAATATACTCGACTTCAACAGTAGATAATGAAATACAATTCTGTTTCTTACTTTGCCAACTAACAAGACTGTTGTTAACATAAAAACACCCACCGTTGGTATTTTTTCTATCGTCAACATTTCTGGCCCAATTAGCATCAGAATAACCTGTCAACTCTGCAGTTGTATCAAACAAATACCAGAGACCATATCCTACAGTTTCACTGACATATCTGATAATATGTTTAACTGCTAAAATATGAGATTCCTTGGGATTAGCTTAGAATCTAGTGCATGCACCAGCATTAAAGGAAATATCAGGACGACTTGTAGTGAGATATAGTAATATAGTAAGCTTCCAATCATGCTTCTATATAAAGTTTGATCAACATCTTTTCCTTCAATATCTCTACTCAGCTTAGTAGTAGTACTCATAAGAGTATGATGATGTTTAGCTGATTCCACACCAAATTTCTTAACTAGGTCTTTGTTATATTTGGATTGAGAAATAAAAATTCCATCATCCAACTGTTTAACTTGAAGACTCAGAAAATGACTCAGTTCATCCACCATACTCATTTCAAATTCTTTTTTGATTTGTTTAGAAAACATGTGAGCATGATCAACAGATGTGGACCCAAACATAATATCAACAACATATATTTGAACAATAACATAAATTCTCTGAACATTTTTAACAAATAAAGTCTTGTCCCCTTCTCCTCTGATAAATCCTTGATAAAGAAGAAAAGTGGTCAATCTCTCATACCAAGCCATGGGAGCTTGTTTTAAGCCATACAGGGCTTTTTTAAAGCGATAAACTTGATCAAGAATTTTTGGATCCTCAAATCCTTTGGGTTGTTCTACAGAAACTTCTTCTTGAAGAACACCATCCAAGAAGGCACTTTTGACATCAATATGAAAAAGTTTAAATTTAAGATGACATGCAATAGCAAGCAAGATACGAATAGATTCTAATTTAGCAACATGGGCAAAAGTTTTATCAAAATCAATACCTTCAATTTGAGTGTAACCTTGAGCTACAAGTCTGGCTTTGTTTCTGACTACAGTGCCATTCTCATCAGATTTATTTTTATAAATCCATTTAGTGCTAATAACATTAGTATCTTTAGGTCTCGGCACTAAATATCAAACATTATTTCTAGTAAATTGACTTAGTTCCTCTTGCATGGCATTAATCTAATTTTCATCTACAAGAGCTTCAAAATTATTCTTTGGTTCAATTTGAGAAGTGTAACACACAAAATTAACTACATTTTTAATTTGACTCCTTGTTTGAACTCAACTACCAACATCTCCAATGATATCATTGCTAGGATGATTTTTCTTCACCCATAGGAGAAGGGATTTATCAGCATAAGAATCACTTGGAGAACGAGTAAAATGTATGTCTTCAATACTGTGACAAACATCATCATGATTGTCATCTTGAGAGAAATTTTCTTCAACATTCAAATCATCAATAACAACATTGATAGATTCCACTATGGTTCTAGTTCTTTGATTTAGAACTCGATAAGCTCTACTATTTGTTGAATATCCTAGAAAAATTCATTCATCTCCTCTTCTGTTCAATTTTCCTAGAGATTCTCTATCTCTTAGAATATAGCATTTACAAAAAACTTTAAAATATTTGACATTCGATTTCTTACTAGACCAGATTTCATAGAGAGTATTTAATTTTCTTGGTCTAAGTTAAACTCTATTAAGAGTATAACACGTAGTGTTCACTACTTCAGCCCATAAGTTTTGGGGTAGATTTTTACTGTGAAGCATCACCCGGGCCATTTCCTAAATCACCCTATTCTTTCTTTCTACCACTTCATTCACTCCATTTTGTTGTGGTGTAATAGGTGCAGAAAACTCGTGTTTGATGCTAATGGCATCACAATATTCAGTGAGTAGAGAATCTTCGAATTCTCCTCCATGGTCAGTTCGGATCTTGACTATACTATAGCCCTTTTCATTTTGAATTTTTTGACAAATATTTTTACATTCTTCGAAAGCATCAGATTTTTATCTAAGAAAAGCAATCCAGGTAAGTCTAGAATAATCATCTACCATAACCAGAATGTATCTTTTTTCGTCCAAACTTTCAGTCCTCATAGAACCCAAAAGATCCATGTGAATCAGATCAAGCACTTTGGAGGTAGCACAATGATTTCCCTTTTTGTGAGAACTTTTGATTTGTTTATCGATTTGGCAAATCCCATAAATAGTACCAGTAGGTTTTACCAATTTGGGCACACTTCTCATTAATTATTTATTAGTGATTTAACTAGGTCCTTTTGGTTCATGTGACCTAATCTTTGATGCCATAAATCAAAATTATTTAATTTGGCAGAATTACAAATAATCTTAGGATTTTTATCAATAATATAACAGTTTTCAGAGGTTCTTGAACCTCTCATAACACATTTGTCAGATTCATTGATAACATCACATCCTTGACTTGTGAATTTAACTGTATGATTATTATCGCATATTTGACTTATACTTAGAAGATTAACTTTGAGTCCTTCAACACAGATGCTTGGAGCTTGAATACTTCCTCGGCCAATGACCTTAGCCATACTTCCATTTTCAAAAGTTACACTCCCATCCTTATGATCTTCAATATGACAAAACATTGACTTATCTCCAGTCATGTGCTTAGAACAACCACTGTCCATATACCATTTGTTGTTCTCTAAAGCTTTGAACGTAGAATGAATCATAAGGCATTTTTTATTATCCTTTCTCACCCAAATGGTCTTATATTTAGAAAGTGGTTTAACAAGTTTTGCCATTTGTTTGGAGAAGAACGAATTGTTACTCCTTTTGTCATTTTTGGTCCATCGATACTTAGCAACATGATTATCATACAAAGTTTTTTTGAATTCAAAAATTTTGAAAATTAATCTTTCTCTTTAGTTCATTAGATTTCACGTATAACTCACTTAGCATGGATTTATGATGACCCACAAATTCAGTTTGTTTGAACTTTGTTGTCATATATTTTCCTATAGAATATGTGAGTTCTATTTATTCTTATATTTACTAAGTTGAGAATCAAAATTCTTGGATTTAACAATATCAGAATTTTTGATCAATTGATTCTCTAAAGAATTTTTGTTCTTCAAACACTTTTGGAACTCATTTTCCAACAACTTATTTTTCACAAGAAGCGATTTCTTTTCTTCTTCCCACTATTTCCTTTCATTAGTGAGTTAAATATTCGCCAATTCTAAATACAATCCATTTTCTCCATTTGTAAGGATAAGATTTTATTTTTTTTGACCAATCTTAGACTTTCTAAATACAGTTTCTCATAAACTATATTTAAACAGTCATCAAACAATGTGTTTTCACCTTCTCTTTGTATTTTGACATATTAATAAAAATGAACTGGTTGCACATGAATCTAAATTCAGGCGATTAAACCTTTAATAGAATAACCCGCTCTAATACCAATTGAAAAAATCACCGATCCATTCTCTTTAATCAGAAATACTTAGAAGGGAGGGGTGATTAGGTTATTCAAAAATTAATCTAACCTATCACAAGTTTATTAGTCAAAGTAAGGTGATAAACTCGTATGCCTTAGTTGATTGATGAAAATGATTATCACAACCGACTCAATTCAAATATACCTCCATGGTATATTGTGTAAAATCCTAAAAATCCCTTAAAAGGTAATTTTATTATTTTGATATATTAGGGTATTCTTAACTTTTTAGACTTTAGTTATGTCTATTTTGACTTTATTTAACCATTAGGAGACTATATTTGACTTTTGAAAAGTTTTATAAAAAAATAAATTTTCAGGACTTTTAGTGGGCTTCATATGGAGCCTATATGGCTTAGTGGGGCCCATGAGTTGAAGACTGTTTAGAGGCCCATATATGTGCATTATAATTTTATGTTAATTATTTAATTAAAAATATTCACATAACTTATGACTTTAATTAATTAATTGCTTATGTTTTGATGTTTATATGAATAGTGCATGCTTACTTAAGTGCTTATGTGTGTGTCATGCATCTTACTCCAAGCATTTAAAAAAGATGATGACTAGACTAGCTATAGTTTAATTTTTAAAGAAACTCATTTGTTTATGTGGCTGCTACATGTACCAATAAAAATTAGTTGTGAATAAAACATCATATTTAATAACCATCTTTAATTTTTCAAAATGCAACTTAAGAAATTATTCTCTTCTTCCTACGTAGGAATGGTTGAAAAGTTTTTGAGAATGAATCTTACTTTAAAAAGCAACAACTCCTTTGTCATTAAAGTTTAGAAACTTATTTTTAGTCATTAAGAAACTTTACCCCTTAAGTAAACTTCTTTGCTAACCTAAACCTAACTTTACTAACTTAAGTCTTTTGAGAGGCTATATAAAGCCCATAGGAGATATCCTTTTCTCATCAAACCATTTGAGGTTGGCTAAACTCTCCCCCTCTTCTTTTATGTTGATTTTCTATTTTTTTCTCAAAACCCTAGCCTTTTCCCTATTTTGTAAAGAATTAGTGAAATACCATAAAGCAATAA
Source organism: Euptelea pleiosperma (assembly GCA_035048495.1). NCBI lineage: Eukaryota > Viridiplantae > Streptophyta > Magnoliopsida > Ranunculales > Eupteleaceae > Euptelea > Euptelea pleiosperma. Next base: position 20,991,897 of record CM068552.1, on the reverse strand, counting down.
GGAGATTAGAAGAGAAGAAGAAAGGGAAGGAAAAAGAAAAAAATAATATATCACAAAATTCTTATTTTTAAGCACATAAGGTAGGTCGATCTTCATCCCGATGGTTTCATAGCTAGTTTCAATTTACTATGATCTATATACATGTTTTACATTCAAATAGACTTTTGTATAATGTTAAAAAAATTTGTTATTTGATTTAATACATTATTTTATGGATTTTATAAAGCATGCTAGATGTATTGGATGTTTGCATTATTTTTGGAGTTATTGGATTCATATAAAAGAAATAAAAACTTATGAAGGTCATTTGGGCGTCTTCTCGAGTTTGGATCGACTTGAATTTTTGAGTGTGATAAGATTACTATGTCTAGTAATACATACCTGAGATTTAGCCCGATCTGATCTCTATATCATGAGTTATGATTTTTGTATTATTTATCTTATTTAGAGATTCGTTTTTAGTAAGTTTCGCATATTCTTGTTTTATTGTACATTGATCATTGTACATGCATTTGTATTGATTTCATATCACGTTATGAGAGTTGGAATAATTAGAAAAGAAATGCTGGATGTGCATGAATTCACGGCTAAGGGTTTTATGGCATGTCGTGCTGAAATCCTTGAGTTGTGATCCCAAAAGAGCAAGAAGGGCCCGGGGCCCTAAGGTGCAAAGCCTCAACCCCCTTGGTACCATGTGGTGATATTTTGGTGTACTTGTGGCAAGTAGCCCCGTGGATTTTATTGGTACATGCATATTCATCGAATGTTCAATTCTAAGAAATTTGGCGAAACTAGACTTATCGACAACTATGCATTTTATGATTGTATCAGCATTACATATATATATATATATATGATATATATCCAGATTGATTTGTCATGTTTAGCTGCTCATTTCCATGGACACATGGGTGTTGGAGTATGCCTATTGAGCTTCCCAGCTCACCCTGCCTACTTACCATGTTTCAGATTTGCCCGATGGAATGGGTGCATAGCTGATTTGACACCAGCGGAGGATTAACTTTTATTATGCTTTATTTCAATTAGACTTGATGTATCAAAGTTTAATTTGATGAATAACAATATAATAAATGTTGGTACTTAGTAAATTTTTATGTTTTGGATTATGAGGTACGTGTTATGTTATAAAAATATGAAATTCATATATTACAATAGAATGCATTGAAACCTATAAATTTGATATATCGTAGAACCCAACAATGACATAAGTGAACACATTATTTCAATCCATTTCTTACCCTCACGCTCTAGACCATGGGTCTGGATTGTGGACCAAGGGTCAGACAGAGTAGTCATGGGTCAGGTCTAGGAGATCTAGGTTTAGGGTGTGACATATTGTCTTTTCGTCGTTTGGTCTAATCAATAGATTTAACGGAACAACAATCAAACATCCACAAGACCAAGAGTTTTAGCATGAAAACCTTAGCCAAGGAAAACCACGAGACCATATCTAGACGAAAAGTATCACTAACTGAAAAGTTAAATGAAACAAAGGTTACCTACGCAGCACCGTTGCAAATATAGCTTCCAACCTTTGTCAAGGCCTACTGTTGATGCATCCACGTCCTCTGAATCAATGCTACGATCTACGCGTGCCCTCCCAGCCAAGAAGCCTTGTGCGCTTGTTCAGTTTTGTACACCCCAAACCTACCTTCGATCAGCCACTCTGATCTTAATTCTTAACTCTCTAGCCTTTGTTGAAGGTGAAGGATTCAGTACACCCTGAACCCTAAGTCGGTCAAATAGTGTTGAGACGCACTGATACTCTCAGGCTACTAGGTCAAGTATCTATATGGAAGATGATATTCGCTCAAAAGTGCTTATTTTAAGCAATTATCCTTTTAGCGTTATTGCATTCTCCTACGTAAACTGCTCTATTTATCTACTTTTCTACGTAATAGTCTCTTCTGTTGCATAGAACACACTTTCTGAACAAAATGGTATATTTGCATGCATTAAACGCATTTCTAGAAGTCTAGACATTAAGTCGTTCTGATAAAGTCTCATTACGCGCTTCTTCTGTCGCAGGAAACCCTGATTGGATGATTCTCGAGACTTGCGGGCCCACATCGATCACGAAAGCCTATTATCAAAGCTTAAAGAGCCCACAGGCTATGACTAGAAGATATGAGCCAAAGAGGCGGCCCAAAGAACAAAGAGAGTGGGTGAGCCAATGACTAAGAGACGGACCAAAGCGTTTAAAGCCACATGAACTGACAAGAAATGATAGTCTGCACTACTGGTGAAGCATGAGGAGGGACACAGAAACCCGATTGGAGAATTTTAGGGATTGTGGGCCCACAATTGAGCCTTTGATCAAAGCATAGAGAGACAGTGGACCAAGACAAGGAGATGTTGGCGAAAGATAGGAAAATCAAGAGAGTCAGAAAAGCCTGAGAGAAAATCAAGAGAGAAAGAAAGACAAATCCTCAAAGAAGCGACTAAGGAGATTAAAGCCTATCAACTAATATAATATGAGGACTTGCTCAGTTGGTAAAGCATACAGAAGACCAAGTCAAAGACCAGGGTTCAAGACCCTCTGCTAGCATTTTCTCTTTAATTTTATAATATTTTCTCTCTCCTCTCTCTAGATCCTCACAAATCCAAATCATCCGATCATCCCTCCTCACTCAGTCACTCATCCTACAGTCTACCTTAACCGATCTCCACCGCCCGACAATCTGTCCGATCATCACCATCCTCGTCTACCATCTGATCTCCAGTAGATCATCCATCCGACCATCGTCAAATATCCATAATCTCCCATCATACCCATTGAATTCTCCTAATTCACATCATCTGCTTAAATCATCCAGTCATCAGGCCAACGGACTCAAATTTGGGCCAACGTAGAATCTACAGTTGATGGAAATCAAAGGTAGTGGGCTGTAATTGGAGATCTTGAGCGCATATTACAAAAATGAAAGAAGGAAAGAATTTCAAACGCTAAATTCATGAATGCAAAAGAAGAGAATTTTTGGTAGTGTGGCTTAAAAAGTAATATATTTTAAAGAGATTGATTTTTGAAAAGAAAATGGATTTAAAGAAATATTTTCTTTTAAAAATGGAAGATGTTTTCTTTTAGAAACCAAAACATTTTTAGAGGAAAGGGGCACAAGAGTGACACATGGGTGTTATTTTAGAAAGAAGATTTTTTAGCAAAAAAATGGAATATAGTTTTGGGAGAAATTAGAGGGGACTACCACGTCCCTTGAAAAAAAAATCAAATGGCTGGAGTTTCTTTTTTTTGGAAAGCTACTATGGGTTTCTAAAAGGGTGGAGTGTTTTTAATAGAAAAAAAAACATATTTTTAGAGAGGGGCGTTTTCGTACAAAAAATCTTTTAACCCATATAAAAGAAGGGTTCATAACCCTAACCGCCCCCCCCCCTTCTCTCTCTTTCCTTCTCTCCATCCCACAAGGAAACCCAGCCACCGTCTTCTCCATTAAGCCAAGCCCCTTCCCCACGTTCCAGAGGGCCTCTTCTCCCATCCTCTTCGTCTGGGGGGTGCGATCTAATCTCCACCATCAACACTTCTCCTTGCACAGTCGTGCAAGTCTGCAACACCTCACTGGACTGCCCCTTCATTTCTCTACACGGTGGTGATTTCCTCCATTGCAACCATCACCTGCTGGACGTCTCTCCACTGGACAGCAAGAACCACCGTTTCTGCTCCACCTCTAGCATGGGCTGCCACCGCCCTCTCCTCTGCAACCTTGCTGCTCCAAAACAGCAAGGTTGCACCACCGTGTAGCCGGACTGCAACACCATCACCGGAGTTGCAGACCTGCAACTCCGGTCGGCCTCTCCTCCACTTTTGTTGGGCGCATCTGCACTTCCCATTCCCTCCAACGGCCGAGAGCAAGATTCCCTTCTCCAAAACCGCAAGCTAACATCACAGGGGTAGCAATCCATTGCTTATTGGTGCCGACGATCATACCTCTACAACTCACGATCAGATCTGGACCACCTCCGGCCGGTTTCCTCCATGGAAACCGTCCTCTACACCATCTCTTCACCGACACAGATCTGCAACTGTTGGACCTCGATCTTCAACTCTGCCAGTCCGTTCATCCACCATGGAAATGGTTTGATCCCCTTCACCATCATCCTTAGATTGGTTCACGTCTAGTTCTTTACCACAAAGTCTATTTTACTCTTTACTCCACGGCTGGTGCGTCCTCCATCAAGTTTTCAAGCAAACTTGATCCTTTCTTGTTTGCTGCATGTTGCAAGACATGCAACACCAGCAACCACGTGATCATGGCTGCCATCCCTCGATTTCCATCTCCAACAGCAAGAGCACCCTCCATTCACCTTGGATTGGCCATCTTCGTGGCCGATCATCATGTTTTCATTGCCAAACCCGATCTGTCTTTCAAGGTGAGTCGCACAAGATATTTTCTCTCTCTAGTTAATCTCTCTAGATCCTAATCTCTTTTTCTCTCTTACCATCTTTTTCTCTCTCTAAGTCTAGTTCTTTTCTCTCTCTACAACCTATCTTTCTCTCTCTAGATTAAATCTGTTTATGGCTTTTTAGATTATTTTTGAATTTAATTTGATTTTATAAGAACTCATTGAGGATGAATAAAATTGTTATTTTTACATTTGTTAGTTTACTGTTGTGTTTTTGGTTGTTTGTGGCAATTTCTCTCTCTAAAAATCACTAAGCATGTTTTAAATCGCTTCACCATTCTCACCCCACCATAATTTCTGAGAGAAATCCATCATTTTATGTTCTTATTCGCGCTAATCCGACTAATCCCGAGTGCGGATCGACATCCGACACGAGCCACTATGCAAAACTACTTATTTTACAGGTTAAAAGTCTCGGATCACATTATAAATCTTGTTGATTCTAGGGTTTCCATAACCAACGACGCGGAAAAACCCTACTTTCAGAAGACCAAAGCTGAGTAAGTGATCAAGCTTTTGGCTTTGATCTAGAAGAGAAAAGCTCACAAGATATTTATAAGAGCTAAAGGCTTTTTCCTCTTCTAATGGACACTTTTGATAAATAAAACTTTCTTCTCTATATTCTAAAGTATAGAAGTATGTTTTGTAAAGCTAGAGAGGAGTTATATTTATAGAATTCGTAGCCCAGTTTATTTAGAAAGTGGAATGAGTGGAGATTAGAATTTCGGATTTGAGAAAGACTCAATCCGTGTGAAGTTCAATCGATTGTACTCTGGGTCCAATCAATTGATGGGTTTTTCCTTTGTAAATCCAATCAATTGTACATAGTTCAATTAATCAGACTTAAATAAGTTTCTATCCTGCAAGCTCCAATTGATTTCACAAAGGTCTCCAATCGATTGGGCTTCAATTAAGTTCTATTTGTAGAGTCCAATCGATTTTATAGGGGTCTCCAATCGATTGGGCATTGTCCAATCGATTGGTCTAAATAGTCCAATCGAACTGACTTTCTCAGAAGTTAAAATCTTGACTTAAACTCAGGTTTGACCATTGAAAGTAGGGTTTTTCTGCGTCGTTGGTTACGGAAACCCTAGAATCAACAAGATTTGTAATTTTTATCCGATTATCCTACAAAATTGATAGATTTGTATAGGGATTCGTGTCGGGCTCCGCACTCGGGATTAGTCTGATTAGCGCGAATAAGAACACAAAAGATAATGAAACATTTGCATGTACCACATCATTCTCAAATCAACTTCATTTAATCAAAATTGTCTTTTACAGCAAAAATCTGATAAAATAACTAAACTAGAAAGCATTTTAATAAGAGAGGGATGTAGAGAGAGAAAGAGGTTTTGAGAGAGAGAAACTAGAGAGAGAAAGTTTAAGCATGAGCTATGTAAAGAGAGGGAACTAGAGAAAAAGTGAGAAAGTTAGAGAGAGAAAGTAGGTAAGAGAGCGAGAGAGAGGTCTAGAGAGAGAGAGATATGAATGATACGTAGAGAGAGAGAAAACTCACATAGAGAGAGAGATAAAGATGGAGAGTTACCTCTCACTTACCGACATATCAGATCGACCATGAGGAAGGCACATGCAAGGGTCCGGTGGTGCTACCATAGATTGATTGCCCAAGTGTGAAGCACAGACAATGCATGGCAGCAAGGAAGTCGAAGTTGAATGCGAGGGTGATTTAGCAACTGGTTTTGATGGTTGGCTTGGTGATCTTGGATGCAAGGTGGTACCTAGAAGGTGCAAGTTGGAGCCAACAACGTTGGCAGCAAGGGAGCAACTCGAGTTGAGAGTTTCGCCGGAGAAGGAGCCAAGGGTGGCTAGTGACGTGAGAAGATTATGATAGATGGAGATGGAGATGGAGGTGAAAGGTTGCAGGTCAGTTCATGATGAACGAACTGAGGGAGAAGAGAAGATGGTTGGGTGCTGTGCTGCTTCTCCTCAAGTTAGCGAAGAGGATGACGGTGATGAATGCCCACTGGTTTGCTGTGTGAATCAATCAGATTGCAAGTGCAAGTCTGGCCGATCTTACAGCAGGTTGATGGCTTCTTTGACCAAGCAATGGGACAGCCAGCGAACACTATCGTAGGTAATTCCGGAGATGCAGGTATATTGGCAAAAGTGCAGCAAGATCCAGGCCAAGGTGGTGGTGAACGGTGCTGCAAATTTGCCCGGAGTGATGAAGAAGAAGAGGTGGAACGCTAGTGGTGTGCAGGTCCGAGCTAAACCTTGAGGTGCAAGCTTTGCACGGTGTGCTAAGGGAGCAGCAAGTCACTGTGCAGGTTTCCGGCGAGCTTCTCGCCGTAGAAGATGACCGGAGTTGCAGGTGCAACTCTGGTGAAATTAAAGAAGAAGAAGAAGAAGAAGAAGAAGGAGAGTAAGAAGAAGAAGAAGAAGAGGAAGAAGAAGAAGAAGAAGAAGAAGAAGAAGAAAGGGAAGAAGTGGGGGAAAAACTTACCGTTGCATGCTGTGAATGAGGACGGTGGTGGAGCACGGTTCATCGGCCGGAGTTGCAGACCTGCAACTCCGGCAAAAGTAAAAGAAGAAGAAGAAGAAGAAGAAGAAGAAGAAGAAGAAGAAGAAGAAGAAGAAGAAGAAGAAGAAGAAGAAGGAAGAGAAGAAGAAGAAGAGGAAGAAGAAAAAGAAGGAAGAGAAGAAGAAGAAGAGGAAGAAGAAAGAGAAGGAGGAGGAGGAGCTCCACTAACTCGCCGGAGAAAGATCGCCGGAAGAGAAGAGGAAGAGGAAGGAAGAAGAGAAGGAAGAGAAGAGGAGGAAAAGATGGGAGAGAGGGGGGGGAGAGGACCTCCTAGGTTTCGGCCTCTCTTCCTTTAAGTATACGTGAGGCGCTTCTTGCCCACCGTTGGATGATATTCACACCACGTAGAGAATAAGGCTAAGGCCTTGTTTGGCTTACCAAGTTGGAAAATTGCATTTTTCCTAGGAAAACTCAACTGTCCATTGTTAGATAGCTAGTATAAATTTGTATAATTTTCCCTAACAGGCCACTAAAATCTGGATAATTTTTCTTACCAAGCCCGGAATTCATTTCCCATCCAAATAGGTGAGAATTCATTTTTACCTAAGAATACACCTTTATTTTCTCACACGATTGAAATATGTGTTCTTAGTTGCTATCAATCAGCCATTTAAGGCATATCAAAGATGTATTTTCTCGGGAAATATTTCCATGTAATCAAACACAGCCCAAATGTCTCCGAGTGGGTTCATGCAAATGGGGTGATCATAGGCCGTGGTGATCCTGGGTTGAGATGATGGTGATCGAACGATCGGATGATGAGCGGATGAGATCAAGGGGATCCAATGGCAAGATTTTGAGAGTGGAGATATCAGATGATCGATTGATCGATTTGATTTCCAATTGATTGATCGGATGGTTGAATTGAGGGCATGGATAGATGATGATTGGCCCATATCTTCTAGTCATAGCCTGTGGGCTCTTTAAGTTTTGATAATGGGCTTTCATGATCGATCTAGGTCCACAAGTCTCGAGAATCGTCCCATCGGGGTTTCCTGCGACAGAAGAAGTGCGTAATGAGACTTTATCAGAACGGCTTAATATCTAGACTTCCGAAAATGTGTTTAATGCATGCAAATATACCATTTCGTCCAGAAAAGTGTGTTCTACGCAACAAAAGAGACTCTTACATAGAAAAGTAGATAAATAGAGCATTTTAACGTAGGAGAGTGTGAAAACGCTTAAAAGATAACAGTGGAAAATACGCACTTTTAAGCGAATATCAACCATCGACTAGGTTTGACCATTATATTTTATTCATTTAAACCTATTCCTATGGCTACTAAGTCACTTACTTTTCTAAGCAAGCGTACAGGATCTATAACCGACAAATGGGTAGTTACTCAGATGACTCTTGTCGTCAACCGTCTGATCCTTGTTGTTTCTGTCTTCTAGTCTTCAAGTAGTTGGCGAAGTATGCATACCACGACATCTTTACACTAAACTGGTACTTGTAGGTAAGGTCATATGAATGTTTTATGTGAAACAGAATCTTTGCCAAACTTGAATATAAAAATATTCTTTAAATTATCTTCATACAATGTTGTCAGGATGTTTGTAATTGAAAGAAAATCGCATGTACTTTGAATATGGTGGGCTATAGATCTTAACAATATGCATTTGCGACTAACTTCATTGAGTGGTCGATGATGTGGTGACCATATCTTATTTGCGATCAAGCCTTTTGAGGATAAAAAAATATCAAGTGTTTGTGTAGCGCTGTTGTAGAATAGTATCTCACCAATAGGTTGTCCAAGAATGCAATGCCAGGCCGAGTGCAAATGCTAAGTGCATTGGGGCATTACTTACGTTGAGATATGGTACTTCAAGATCGATGAGTGTTTTGTCGTCTTCTTGAGGATGGAAAAGGTCCATCTTAATGTTAAGTGATCGGACAAGCATTGGATAAATCAGTGGGTGAGTTTTATCCATGTTAAAGCACTTCATGACTATTTTGTTGTATCTGGATTGGTGTACAAAGATTCCACTTGGGAGATGTTTGATTTACAAGCCGAGACAATATTTTATTTTTCCAAGATCTTTTATATCAAATTCTTCTGTCAGGTATACAGAGATTTCTGTAAGCTCTTCAAGTGTCTCAACAAGATTCAGATTGCCTACATACACTGTGATAATGGCAAATTTGGTTTCTTCTATCTTAATAAAAATGCATGGGCATATTTAATTTGTTAACGTATCATTCCTTTATTAGGTATTCGCTGAGGCGATAATATTATGTGCATTTGAATTGCTTTAATCCATACATGGATAGTCGTAGTTTGATTGCATACATGTTTGCTATGTGGCTTCATGCCATTTGTTTCAAATAATTTGAGTCCTTTTAGGATCATATAGATATTTGTCAATATAAATATATTGTAACCACGTCTATAAGACATATGTCGAGTACTTATGAGACTACTAGAAAAATTAAGAATTGAATTATAATCATATTCATTACATTGAAATACATTTCTTCATAATTGATATTAGGTCTCTGCTACTATGAGTCGTGCTTTATAGTTGACGATATCACATTTTTTATTATGTTTTCATATCCACTTGTGTTCTATAGGTTTAATTTACAGCTTCAGATGTTAGGACTACAGGTTTTGTATACTTTGTGTTGCTAGCGATTTTAATTATGTCTTGATCATTTGGGCGTTTAGGGCGACAAGTCCAAATACTTCATGTATTGTTAGCGAATCTAATTTTTTCTAGTTGCTTCCAGTTTAGCTAATCACTTTTACGTCGACATTCTTTGACAATATGTGGTTCAGGATCCCCATCATTCTTTATGATGTTAAAAGCTACTGGTAAATACATTTTTGATCATTTTTATCATGATTTCATTTTTCTCTCATACAAGCATAATTTATTGAGACTCTTTATTTATAAGTGCTTGTGGCTCTTTGGGGGTTGTCTATTCGGAGATGTTGGATCGAACTGTTATCATTTTCTATTCTCATATTTTATATATAGGCGTGGCCAACCTCTTCAAGAGCGCCTACTTTTGTTGGAGTCTTATGGATTTGTTCATGTGTCCTCAGTGCTTTGAGAATCACACCTTTTACACTCTCCACCATTTGGGAGGTACATGTTTTTCATTCTCAACTTTTTGAGAATTTATCTTGTGTACCAACGGGTCGACTACACTTCAAGCGTACCGTTGATGATTCATTTGCTGTTATATTTATGGATTGTCTTATAGAGATGTCAATCTTTGTTGATTGTCCTACAGGGACATTAATCTTTACTGGAGTATGCACGACGACGTTCAGCCAAGAGCATTCCTCCCCATAACGGTGGGAATACTGATTCCATTAAAGTGGAAACCAAATAAATTGCCAATAACAACTAAGATATATATTTGGACATTAACTTCGGTTAATGTTAAATTCAAAAAGTATTTATGATCTCAAAGTATTGTTTGTATTGTTACATAGTCTGTTAGACTATAAGCCTGTCATGTCTCCTAAGTGGTGTCCGTGCATGATATTAAAACCACGAATTAAGTAGCTCACTTCATTTGGATTCGTCTACTTGATCCTTCTACTTAAGCAAATGATAACTTTGATGGCAACTATCTAAAGAAAGGGAAAAGATACAGTAGCCTAATTTCATCAATAATTCAAGTATGATGAGCTACATTGAAAGTAAAATGTTTCTGAAAATCAAGGGTATGTCCCCATCTTATGGACCCCTACAATCAATAAATAACAATGCTGCATAAGTGGAACACGTATAGGGTATAAGACCCACTGCTCAATAGGTCCCACATAATAGATTTCATAAACTTAGGTAGAACCGTAGTCAGATTGGAACATGGATATGCTTTAAGCTTTGCCGGGTTGAATCCAAGTGGGCGTCTTTTTATATTCAAACATTATCGGGTTGGATTCAGTTTGATCATAATCAGTTGGGCCGATTTGGGCCCATGTCTTGGTACCTCAAACATTTGTTTGTATGACAATGAAATGATCCTATAAATTAATAGCATTTCATCGTTCAAACGGAAAATCAGATTAGCAACATAAATTGACTACAACCATGGTTAAAAAAAATCGTGAAATACTATGGGCAAGATCATATCAACAGTTTTGTCACTTCTTTTAATACTTATATCAAAACTCTACTAACCCTAAGATCCTAAATTTCAAACTTAGTAATAATTATATTTTCTTTTTCAAATTTTTCTTGAGAGTAAATGTGCTCTAGGCACACTGTATGATGTTTCAAATTTTATATCAAATATTTTAGTTGTTTTCAAAACAGAAAAGTTTTCATCACACCACACCAATACCATTATATGTAACAAAGACAAACACATTGAAATGCTAGTTGCATGTTTGAAATTTCAATTTTTGTGTAAACATCGTTATCATCAACATCAACAGTCTCAATGCTATAAGGCTTCGTTAGCACTCTTTTAGCTATCATCTAATCTCTTAATCTTACTAGAAAATCACTTGATTAGGATAATTCCTTCAAATGAACACAAATATACTGGAACAATAGTAATCTCTAAAATGTTTAGAACCATGGTAGAGTAAATAAAGAGTTAAACAATAAGAATCTTTGTAAAGTTATTCAAAACTATAAGATGAAGAGGAACAAAATTACAATGCATAACATTTGCTAAACATAATGTTTACCTCTTATGGAAGATATTTTTGTCCAACAAAGTAGCAAAACAGACTGGGACGGAAAACACAAAACATTAGATTGGATGGTTAGCCTTGGTATGTGAAGCTTCCATCCTGTGTGCCTTGAGAACAACTCACTTAGGATTGCATCCCAAGTATGAGTCACGAGGCATGCAATTAATGTCTGACCTGCGGGATGCAACTTACAAACAACTTTGACTCGCATTATGTTAGCTATCGTTGATCATCATCATCACTAATTTGGCCGATGGGGCATTCATATGCATATGTATGTGTGAGACAAAAATCATGACAGGGATGCTGCCAATGGAGCTATGTGATTATCAATCTAGAGCACCCAAATGTTAAGGTAAAGTGCCACACCATCTAGTGGCCATAGCCCAAACCTCACAATGTTATTTTCTTCTAGATTTCAGCACACCACCTTTTTTGTCACATACACAATGAAGGCCCTTGAATAGATGGGTAGAATTATTTTAATCCCAGAAATTTTGGGGATGATGAACCCAAGGGGTGCCCTAACATTTCCATGGCTAGGATTGATGACCACATGACCACATGTATCGTTTTAGCTCATATTATTAATGAAATCATTAATCTTGACCATCCACATAAAAGGTTCATCTTTGGGTTGTTAAGAACTTCGGATAATTCTGAATGATTGCAATATTTGATCTGTGGGCATTACATGACCACATGTATGGTTTCATATAATTCAAACAGTCTGAATTAGTGAGCTGACTGTGCAACTAAGGCCACAACCAAAGAAAATAGTTGAATAAATATCACTACAATACTTATTTCACCAAATAAAATCTTCATGTTTGATAGTTTTGTTAGCAGGTGGACCCTTGCCAATTAGTTTGTAGCCAAGAGAAATGCAATTAATTGGGTAGTTATGATATTTTATCCGGGGTATGGGGATTTCCTTGATGAGCCCATTGATTGGACTCTGGATTTGTGAGCCTATGCTCTTATATCATAGAGATTGAAGATTGCAAAAACATTTCTATGGCTGCATCCCATCATTCCCAGTACATGGAGTATAATGATGTAACCTGTATTACATTTAGTGAAATTCAGTCCGTTCTCTTTTATCTGAATACCTAGAGGGGGGGTTAATTAGGTACTTAAATTTTTCTATTTAAATTAACAACCTAATGAGATTACTGGTCCGGTATGGGTAATCTAATCGCATGCCACAATCCTAAATAGTTGATTGATTAAAGATGATTATCACAATCGACTCAGATTGAATATATCTCCGTGATATATTCTTTCTGTGGCGGTTGGGTTATTCTAACAAATATGTGAAATACAAACAATCAACACAACCATAACACATGCGAGTTTTTATGTGAAAACCTTAGCCAAGAAAAACAACGAGACCACGTCTAGACAGGACGTATCACTAACTGGGATGTTTCAAGTTTACAAAAGTTACTTACGCAACACTGTTTTCATATACAGCATCCAACCTTAGCTAAGGCCAACTGCCGACGTGTCCACATCCTCTGGCTCCACGGTATGAGTCACACGCGTGCCTTCCCAATCATAAAGCCTTTGCCGCTTGTTCAGTTTGATACTCCCCAAACCTACCTTCAATTAGTACATCTCGATCTTAATTCTCAACCACTGATCACTACTAGACGAATGGGTTTCGGCGTCGGCGCGTTTCGGAGCGATCGCGTCGATTTTTCCAAAAACCGACGCGATCTGTAAAAAAAAAAAATTTGCGTCGATTTTTATATCTTAACATATAAAAACCGATGCAATGTATTAAGATATATAACCTGACAAACGCACGATAAAACCCCTTACGCGCCAAAAAATGCTTCTGTTTCTTAAGGAAACCCTAGTTTCCTCTCCTCCAAGCCGAAGATTACTCTCCCCTCTTCGAACCCTAACTGCTCTACGCCCATTGCCGTTGAAGCTGCCATTGAAGTCGCCATCGCTGTCGCCCAAGCCATCCCCAACACTAGCTTGCCCTCTCAACTTCTCAAGTAAGTCTCCTCTCACCCATTTCGTTGTGATTTATTACCACATTTTGGGCTGCACATGCTTGAATCCATTTCAAATCATTCTGATATTCATAGCATGTTTTACAAGTTGAAGAATTATGGACCATCTATTTTTAACGTTAACTTGAAACCCACATTTGAGGTGTTAGAAATTTCAAAATGGGCTGAATTTTTGTAGGGGTGATCTATATGGTGAGGAAATCATCCTTGCAAAAAATCAGCCATTCTTTTATCTTCTATGGAAGAAAATAAGGGTTTCACGGGTCCGGCTCCGTTGATAGATCTAAAATTACAGATAAAATAATAGGGACACAATATAAGCCACGTGGCATACTGTTATAGGACTCTGACCGTATGGATGTTTGTCCTATCCCATGGTGTACCTACAAACCAAAAATCAGCCTGATTAGTATTTTATAGGCTTTGGATTGGACTTATTTTCATGGGCTGATCTCAACTATGGAAATTTGAGCAGTATTTGAGGTACAAAGATGCAACACTTAGAACACATATTTCAATACATCTGGGATATGCCTTAAATGGTTGATTGATTGCAACTTGGAACACATATTTCAATAATGTGAGAAAATAAAGGTGTATTTTCAGGTGGAAATGAATTCTCACCTATCTGGGTGGGAAATGATTCCTGGCTAAGTAAGGAAAATTATCTAGATTTAAATGGCTTGTTAGGGAAAATTATACAGATTTATAATGGCTATCTAACAATGGACAGTTGTGTTTTCCCAAGGAAAATGTAATTTTCCCACTTGGTAATCAAGCACGGCCTTATAAATCACTAATCAGGCTGATTTTTGGTTTGTAGGTCCACCATGGGATAGGACAAAATTTTGATGCCGAAGTCCCTCAATTTGCAACATAGTAGACTATTTCGGTCCCACTAACTCCATGAATATTTGGCCCACATCTTGGTGGACCCACACACTAAAAATCAACGTGATTGGACATTTTTAGCCGTAGGATTTGAGCACTTTTCATCATGGACTTTAGGAACATGCCTATGAAGTGGTTCCAAGCCCATGATGAAAAAGTGCTCAAATTCAATGGCTAGAAATCACTAATTAATCATGCCAATTTTTGGTGTTTAGGTCCACCAAGATGTGGGCCAAATATTCATGGAGTCAATGGGCCCGAAAGAGTCTACTACATGGAAAATTGATGGACTTCGGCATCAAAATTTTGATACCGAAGTCGGTATCATAGATTTTTCCTTGCTTACATTGTGTCCCTATCATTTTACCTGTCATTTTAGATCTGTCAACGGAGCCCGACCCTATGTATGGATTTAATATCTTACATATATTGAACTGTACATGCATGTATATATTCTCAATCAATTTTCTTGTTTTAATTTTCTTTTTTAGCTATATAATTGTGCGTATTGAATTT
The DNA here is from genome assembly GCA_035048495.1 of Euptelea pleiosperma. Classification (NCBI taxonomy): domain Eukaryota; kingdom Viridiplantae; phylum Streptophyta; class Magnoliopsida; order Ranunculales; family Eupteleaceae; genus Euptelea; species Euptelea pleiosperma. The sequence continues at coordinate 20,976,820 of CM068552.1, read as the reverse complement.
GTATGATTGTTGTTGGATGAGTACATTAGGTGTGTTTGTACCTATCCAAGTTTTAGCTATTGCTAGCTTATATGAAGTTAAAATGTCGCTTGTTATTATTTTACATTTGCATAAAGCACACTACCATAATAAGCATGAGATCTTAAAGACTCCATCAAAGATAAGAGGTTTCACACATATAATCTTATCTGAGATCTAGTCTTTAATTTCTTATATGGGTTAACATAGAATTGCCCGTTCAAGGATCATTATTTGTATGAATGTGGCTCTTATACAAATTGTGATCCTTGAATTGTCCAGTGTGGACAATTTGAGAACTGATATTGCTTCTTATTGATCATATATATGTAGTCTCCGTGTTAGTTTAAATTCGATACCATTTTTCCAAATCTTTTTCTTATATATTATTTTTTAATGATTTTTATGTCTCGACTACTTTGGTAGTTGGATTGACATGAAACTCAACATAAAATAAACGTATATAGGGAGAAGTGCGGGGAAATGCTTCCAAATTTTAAACTAATACGGACACTACATAGATATGATCAATAAGAAGCAATATCAGTTCTTGAATGGGTTAGAAAACTTTAGAGTTAGCAAACTTAGATAGAGACTGAAAATAAAATAGATATAAGTGTCCAAACACATGCATATTGTTCTTTATCTCAATTTGTTTCGATGTGCACGATATATTTCAGGAATCGTGCAATACTTAACATAATGGATAAATCTTGGATGATCAAGGATAGAAGATCACAGGAATATAGTTATGGAGTTGATCGATTTTTGAAGTTTGTCGGAGACAATGTGAGTGACCCTGATTCTATAAGATGTCCATGTAGAAAATCGGGAATCTCGCTAAACATACTCTTAAAGATATAAAAGGACATTTGTTTTTTAATGGTATCGATCAAAATTATAAGACGTGAGTTTGACATACAGAACAAGTTCCGAATACTGAAGTAGAGTCAAGTGGTAATGTACAAGATTTCATCTATCAAGAGATAGGAGGGACAACTCTAGATGATGCTGGCGATGCAGTAAAAATGGTTTAGGTCACATATGACGACGTCACAAGTGATTCTAAAATATTTCAAAAATTGCTTGAAGATGCTGAGAAGCCCTTATATCCAGGTTGCTCAAAGTTTACAAAGTTATCGGCATTGGTCAGACTGTGAAACTTAAAAGGTAAGAATGGGTGGTCTGATAAAGGTTTTTTAGAGCTACTACAATTGTTGGAAGACATGCTCCCAAACAATAATGAAATGCCTTTATCTATCCATCAGGCAAAGAAGACATTGTTTGCATTGGGAATGTCATATAAGAAGATCCATGCATGTCCCAACAATTGCATACTGTATAGGAAGGAGTACAAGGATGCAACGGCATGTCCCATTTGTGGAATGTCAAGGTGGAAGGTAAACAAGAATGGGACGAAAAAAAATAAAGGGGTGCCTGCGAAAGAAATGTGATATTTTCCACCTATCCCGAGGTTCCAAATGATGTTTCATTCCAAACAGACGATGAAAGACTTGACATGACATTATCACGAAAGAGTAGAAGTTGATGGTCAAATGCGTCATCCAGCAGACTCCCCAACATAGAAGTTAGTAGACGGCAGGTATCCGAAGTTTGTTGAAAAACTAAGAAACCTTCGAGTAGCTATTTCAGCGGATGGAATAAATCTACATAGTATGCAATCTAGCAGTCATAGTTGTTGGCCGGTCTTAATGGTAATCTACAACTTTCCACCATGGTTGTGTATGAAGAGAAAATTTATGATGTTGACAATGTTAATATCAGGTCCAAAATAGCCTGGCAACGACATTGATGTTTACTTGGCATCATTGATTGAGGATCTGAAAATTTAATGGGAGGAGGGCATTAAAGTGTATAATGCATATCGACAGGAATCATTTACGTTATACGCTGTGTTATTATGGACAATCAATGATTTTCCTACATATGGCATCTTGTGTGGTTGCACTGTCAAGGATATTATGCTTGTCCAATATGCAACGAAGAAACACATTTTCATAGACTAAAACATAGAAAGAAGAATATATATACCGGTCATAGAAGATTTCTTCCATTGAATCATCCATACCGAAAACAGAAGAAGGCGTTTAATGGTACACAAGAGTTGGGGTTGGCTCCAAAACCGTTAAGTGGAGAGCAAATACTAAAGAAGATAGAATGGATCAAATACTCATGGGGAAAGAAGAAAGTCATTCTCAAGAAGTCGAAAAAATCAAAGCGACCACGAGAGGAAGACAATATTGTGGATGAGGCAGTTGAATCCTCAACTTGTTGGAAGAAGAAGTCTATATTCTTTGAGCTTGAATATTGGAAATTTTTGCATGTGCGATATAATTTGGATGTTATGCACATCGAGAAGAATGTCTGCGAGAGCATTGTTGGAACATTATTGAATATACCAGAAAAAATAAAGGATAACATTAATTCTTGGTTAGACCTTGTAGATATGGGTTTGAGGAAGCAATTAGATCTGTAAGTCAGAGGGAGTAAAATATATTTACTTCCAGCATGTTATACATTATCTAAAAACGAGAAGAGGATATTCTGCAAAACATTGCAAATACTCAAGGTCCCAGAAGGATACTATTCAAAATTGTAAGTTGCCTCATATAATAATTTGCCCCGTGAATTATATATAATAAGTTATATCTCAAGATTATTAATTTGATTTACATATATTTTTAGAGGATAATTTAAGAAAACAAGTTGAAGTGGGGTCCCTATCAATTGAGGAAAGTAATGATGTACTGACAATGGCATTAGGGACCTAGGAACATCCCGGTAGGGTCAGGGGCATGGGGCATTTCGTCATCCTTTTAAAATACTTTCAAATCTCTAAACATGGGAATAAGGCGCACTTGGCTCATCTGGAAATGAACTAAGTAAATTTGATGTCACAAGTAAAGAGTCAGGCCCAGATGATAAAAGCGATGCAGGCACAGATCGAATAGCTAACACAATCGCAACACATGCCATCGCAACACATGCCAACACAACATATGCCTTCGCAGGGATCTGAGAAGGTAGCCTCATGTAGCCGTCCAAGCCCAGGTATGTAGAAGGTAGCCTCATGTCGTCCAACCTCGGGAGGTAAAAATGTACATTTACTGAACCTTAATTTAATATACATTTAGTGAACCTTAATTTAATATACATTTTGTGAACCTTCATTTTAACTATCTTATTAAGATTATCTTTTTTGTTATAGGGAAAACCAAGCAGGCTGGCATTACATACCCCTCGCAACATTGTTGTTGAGGGGGTCATTTTGAATAGTGCACCTGACCAAATGGTGCACTTTACTCAATTGGGATTTGATAATTTACGAGTGTCGATCAAAGTACCCATAGTGTTGGAAGCTGAACTCCCGATACTGGTTCGTGATGTGTTCATTACGGTAGGAGATGCAGTTGGCAGCATTGTGGCATGGCCTACAGTATGGGTGGTGTCCATAGAGGCTCATCATGTAAACATCTGCCAATTTTTACAATCTACTTAATTTAATATATTTATATACTAATTATAATTTTAATTTTGATTATAGACACATGATCGAAGTGAAGTTGACAATTTCACTTTCATCTCTGAATTTTATAATCATTTGCGTGCACACGACCCATCTTCTATATCCATTAGTATTACTATGTGGTCGGAAGTGTTTGGCGCACTAGAGATGATTCAAATTGATTTTCTTGATGTATATTTGGTTTGTGAAGTACAAAATGTGTCGTCACAGTGCTTGACATTATATCAGTGGTAAGATACTTTAAAGTTTTTTTATCTATCTGAATTTTATGAATATGATGATGGTACATACATTCTAATTAAGTTTATTTTTTTTAATTTATCAGCCACATCCACCAAATATTAATTGAAAGACATTTGGTTAATAAAATTAGCATACTCAGTGCTCAATCCATCAGTTCATGTATAAGGGATGGGCAGTTTTTGGATGATCAATTTGTAGATTTTCTTTTTAATATATTGGTATGTACATACCTCGATGGGAAGACTTTGTTTATTCCCTTAAACATTAAGTAATTCTCTTTTTTGTTGTCATTAGATTTGATAATTAATAACTTGTTGAATGTCTTGCTAATAGCTTGATTGTTGTTTACATATAGGACACACTAGATTTTGATTGTCATCGACTTATTATCGATGACAATCTATTGTTTGAACTCCTTAAATAGTATGATTGACTCAACTTTGAAAATCAATGTCAAACGGTAAGCTAATCGTACAATATTAGTAAATTAAGTAATACTGATACATGCATCCAAAGATTAATTGAAATCTTTCGATTCCTTTCTTGCAGTGCATTCAAATAATTTAAAATCATTATGATGACAAATTAAGGAAGAAAGAACCATTATAGAGGGTAGTTAAGGTATACTAGTACTTGTAGTTTTTTATTGGTCAAAAGTTTATTTTTTTAGTTAATTAACAAATTATATTTTTCTACGTAGTACCCGAAGCAAGATGACATGAAATCTTGTAGATTTTTTCTAATGAGGTATATGAGAGACCTCGTTAGCAAATATGATGATGACACAATTCAATCATCGGTGAGGAATTTGTTATACGTATTTTAGGTCCACTTGTACGTCTTAAAATCATTTTATTACTTAGATCTCTACCTATTTTCTAATTAATTAGGTCACATTTTTTAAATCAAAAGCTATCTACTCAATTGAAGAGATGAAAGAATGTAGAGCTGAGTGGATTATGCTCTTCCAAGAGAATTATGGTATATTGTTCTTCTTTTTTTGTCTCTAAGCTAATACATGTTCATTTTCTAGTTCTATATATCTAATTATATTCTTCTAATCGATGATCATTTGTTTTTTTTTGCAAACGATTAACCATTTTTCTAGGAAATTACAGGTATATATATCAACCGTATTTTAATTTTAATTTGTGATGAGTTATTGTTTGCAACCTATACTTGTTTGTGATAACTTTAACTTTAACTTATAACTTGTTTGCAACCTGCTAGTTGATGAGTTATTGGAGGTGCATGTCTTTTCGTTTTAATTTCTTATGTCCATAGACACAATTTACCTTTCACTACTTCAAAATTTCTTATGTCTTAGTTGAATAGTTTGAATGTATAGTTGAATGATTTTAATGGGTTTGAATGTATAGTTAAATGGTTTGAGTGGGTTTGAACTGAGTTTGAATGTATAGTTGAATGGTTTGAAATGGGTTTGAATATATAGTTGAATGGTTTGAATGTATAGTTGAATGGGTTTGAATGTGTATTGAATAGGCTTGAACGTATAGTTGAATGGTTTGAATGTATAGTTGAATGGGTTTGAATGTATTGAATGGGTTTGAATATATTAATGGGTTTTGAACGTATAGTTAAATGGCTTGAATGAATATATAGTTGAATGGGTTTCAAATTTTTACTGTATTGCAAGTGGGTATAGGTGACATAGCAGAAACAAATAAGGTATAAACAAAAAAAAAATTACAATTGGCATCGGTTTTTGCTAAACCGACGCCAAATAGTTATTGACAATTAGCGTCGGTTTTTACAAAAATCGACACCAAAGTCTATATATTAGCATCGGTTTTTGTAAAAACCGACGCGAATATTCAGGATTTGGCATCGGTTTTTGTAAAAACCGATACTAATATATAAACTTTGGCGTCGGTTTTTACTTCCAGTTGGTATATAACCGATGCATACCTTCCATGTCACTGGTATTCGAGGCGGTTTTTTATGAAAAAAAAAATGACGCTAAATATCTATGGCGTCGGTTTTTAACCGACGCCGTATGTGCTTTTTCTAGTAGTGGATCTCTATCGGTGGTGAATGATTCACTACACCCTGAACCATAACGTTGCTCAATTAGTATTGAGAAACACGTGGTACTCTCTGATTTACTAAGTTAGAATACTAGTTGAAAAACCTAAGTATAAGTTATGATCTAAAAAAAGAAACCTTTCAAGAATGAAAATAGAAATTAGAGTTTTTGCTCTTCAAAATGAACAGTTCTAATTCAATTACTATCTCTTGTAGTTATCAATGTGTATATAATAAAGCTCACAATAGGCTTTACTTATAAGAGAATTGAAGTCCAATGTCATGCAAGTAATGGGGTAGTAGGAGCTTGAAAACTGAATATGGAATTAGACTGTTTCTGAGTAGTCCAATCGATTGGACTCCAAGTTCAATTGATTATATTGAAGTCCAATCGAATGTATAGTCCAAATGGGTTTTCTGTTCAATGGTCCAATCAATTGTACTCTTATTTTTTTTGTCCCGTATGGTCCAATCGATTATATTCCTTAGACAGTTCTATCTGTAGGGTCCAATCCATAGTATCAGAAAATCCAATCGATTGTACTCCTCAGAGAGTTCTATCCATAGGGTCCAATCGATTGTATCAGAAGGTCCAATCGATTGGACTTCCCTTTAGTCATTTTTATGGCTCTTGCATTGCCTTGACCTGGGTCTATCATTTAACTAGTTTTGACCATTATATTTTATTCCTAAAATACTATTCCTATTACCACTAAGTCAATACCTTCTTAATAAGCGAGCGAAAATGATCTTTAGTAGACAAAATGCAGTTACTCAAATGACTCATGTCATCAACCGTCTGATCCTTGCGATCTTCGTCTTTTAGTCTTCACGTAGCTAGAAAAGTATGTGTACCACGACATCCTCAACACTACACTAGTACCTGTAGGAACGGTTACAATTATATTTTATGTCAAATAGAATATTTGTCAAACTAGAATATGAAAATATTCTTCACATTTAGCACACATGTGTCCAAATGAAGAAACTAAGTACATAAATTAAATTTTGTACATTAAGGAATGAAATAAGGGTAGAGATTTGATAGGCCCAATTATGCTTAGATAAGAGAGAGATTTGATGTCACGCCCCGAATTCGGATATCCTGATATGACCCAAAAATCCGTGGATTGACCCGTACCCGAACCCAGAGGTGATCTATGAATGTCCCCTAGTGGTCCAATTAGGTCAATTAGACTACTAAGGATCATTCGAGAACCCATTAAGTAAAAAAAATGGTATAGATATAGAAAACGAATAATTTAAATAATTCATAACTCAAACAATTCAATCAATCAACTAAATGTGGAGAGAAGGAGGTGAGAACATGCTCTCAATCAAAGGCTTACATGCCCGTGAAAATAAATAACCAATGTTTAGAACAGTCAAAATCAAGTCTTCTAAAATGTGGGATCGACTCCCAAATCCTAGCCGATCTCCTCGAATCCGTCGGAGTCTTTCGCCTCAAAATCATCTCACGTACTCGACTCCTCAAAATCTGAAAATGGTATCGGTGTAGCACCGTGAGCCAAGGCCCAGTAATATAACAGTGTGCATGGTATGATATCATACTATACAAGTTTTTAACCAAGGTATGCATCTCAATCGTTGATATTCGCTCAAAAGTGCTTATTTTAAGCAATTATCCTTTTAGCGTTATTACATTCTCCCACGTTAAAATACTCTATTTATCTACTTTTCTACGTAAGAGTCTCTTTTGTTGCGTAAAACACACTTTTCTGGATGAAATGGTATATTTGCATGCATTAAACACATTTTCGAAAGTCTAGACATGAAGTCATTCTGATAGAGCCTCATTACGCGCTTCTTCTGTCGCAGGAAACCCCGATGGGACGATTCTCGAGACTTGTGAGCCCAAATCGATCATGAAAGCCCATTATCAAAGCTTAAAGAGCCCACATGCTATGACTAGAAGATATGGGCCAAATATGGGCTGAATAAGATGACCAAAAAGCCGGCCCAAAGAACGAAGAGAGTAGGAGAGCCAATGACCAAGAGATGGACCAAAGCGTTTAAAGCCACATGAGTCAGCAAAGAATGATAGTCAACTCTACTGGAGAAGCATGAGGATGGTCACAGTGAAGACCAAGGTTCCAGACCCTCCGCCAGTGCTTTTATCTCTATTTTCTGATACTTTCTCTCTCATCTCTCCTTATTCTCTCTCTCTCTTCATCTCTCGGTCCTCGAATCTACTGACCTAACCCCAGAACTCCTGCCCATTGGCTCTGTCTCATATCCCTTAGCTTTCTGACCGTTGGATCTTCCATCGGACCGTTGGATCTTCAATCGGACCGTTGGATCTCTCTAGATCCGTCGATTTACCAATCTGGGTCCCAATCAAGTCACCATCCATCCGATCGCCATCAGACTGTCTGTCACATCATCTTGTGAGACGATGGACATCATCAATCCATATGGGCCAGTAGCCGGGCCCATCTTCATCGACCCGCTGTCCGACCAGTTAGTGGACCCCGCGAATTTCAAAATAATTTTAATTAAATGGGGGGTCCACTAATTGGGGAGATTCCCCATAAAAAAGTAGTGTTTTACTTCAAAAAAAAAAAATATATATTTTTCTTATTTTTTTATTTTCAAAAATCCCCTATTTCCATTAAAGGAAATAGGGAAGCTTTAAAAGGGGAGAAGAGAGGGTTCGAAACCCTAATCTCCTAATCCCTCTCCTCCTCTCCTTTCCCCAAAACTTGCCCCCCACGTTTGCCCCTTCTTCCCCCTCCTTCTTCTCCTCTTCTTCCTTCTCGTCTTCTTCATCTTCTTCATTTTCTTTACCGGAGTTGCAGCCTGCAACTCCAGCCGATAGCAACAACAGCCACCTCTTACACCGCTTGTACACCTGCTGCTCCCTGTTGCGAGAATGGCCTGCATAACCCCACAGCAACGTCATCTCACCATGCTGCCTAGCAACTTGCTGCACTCCGGCCAGCCAACCTGCAACTCGCCTGCGTGTTCGCCGGACTGGTTCACCCCTTCCGGCCACCTCCCATCTTCACCGCCCCCTTGCAGCACCGTCTCTACTCCTAATGAAGCAGACCTGGTTCGTGGTCTTCAACCAGTTGCTGCTCATTCCCTCCTCCATTAACGGAGCCACATCGTTTTCATCAAGGGGCAGCAACGCCTCCACCATTGCTGCTGGTCCGTGCTTCTCACGGACCTGCGTGACTCACCATTGCTGGCCGGACTGTCCTCTACCGCCCCATCCTTCAACATCAACACCATCTCCTCCAAGCACCAACGCTGCTACCACCACCTGCCTGCTCCGCCCACAGCCAGCACCTCACGCTTCTCTCTTCAGACCACCAAGTGAGCAAGCTCCAAACGGAGATCAGGCTCCACGATCAGGAACCTGTAAGTCCACAGCTAGCGGGACTGGTGCGCCATCAACACTCCTCTGGGACCACACATCAGCAAAGCTTGTTGTACCTCACAACCACCTTTTGGAGCTCCAACATCTTTGGCCGATCTTCATCACTTGCTGATTGGATCTACATCACCACGACAACCACACGTTGTTGCACCATGCCAACAAATCCTCTCCATTAAAGCTATGTCCTTCCTCATTCACCCACACGTGCATGACAATCTGGCCACCAAGTGGCCATTAAGCAACATGGCAGATCCATGAACTTTTCCCTTGTGCAGCTCTACTTCTCTCCTTGGGCCAATCACTTATGGCCAAACCTCATTGGCCAACTCACAAGGTTGATCTCATTTGATCCATTCCGGTAAGTTTCAAGAGGTAATTTTCTCTCTCTCCCTTACTTTCTCTCTCTAGAGTTTGAAAATCCACTCTCTCTAGTAACATCCCCAGGCTAATCGCCTTTTTGCACCGCCGACTCCGTTCGGTGAATGCAAAAGGGTGAGTTTTTCTCTCACCTCTACCTTGTCGGCCGGTAAACGACCGAGGTGTGAAAATTCTCTCTCTACCTTCTTCCTCTCTCTCTAAAATCTCTTTTTACATGCTTTCTTACATGCTTTCTAGAATAGATTTACCGCTTTATTTATTTCTGTCATTTATTTCATGTAAGCAACAGTTTAATTAATGCAATTTGAGTTTGATGATTTTAGTCTTCTCTGGATCTCTTGGATGTGTTTTTAATCTCGACTCGCCATTCTCATCTTTCCACGTTTCTCTTGTATATTATCTGTCATTTTATGTTCTTATTTGCGCTAATCCGACTAATCCCGAGTGCGGATCGACATCCGACACGAATTCCTATACAAATCTATCAATTTTGCAGGATAATCGGATAAATATTACAAATGTGTTGAAGTTAGGGTTTCCGTAACCAACGACGCGAAAAATACCTACTCTCAATCGTATAATAAGGATGACATGAATATGATGGTGAATGCAAGTGAGTACGGGATGCAAATGCAACTAGTACCCATAACCACATAGGGTCTCCATCTCCTTCCCACACTGGGAGCGGTCTCATTGACCCATCTGCAGGATATAATAACGTCTGGGGCCTTTCACCCTAGGGTACCGAACCCTGATTAATTGATAAACCAATATGAACGTATATAATATACTTCAACCCCGTTCCCTTATGCACCCCTTATATGAAATGACGTGATGATCATGGTATGACAACAAGATGGTACTAGGGTTAAATGGCATAAGCACACATGTATTTAATATTTAAATAAGAATATAAAATAAACACATGATCATCAAGACTAATAATATGGGAATGAACTAGGGTTAAACAACATGAATAACATGTAAACAATCACCAAAGATCACGATCAACATCGATGAATAATATAAGTGAAAATCGTAAGAGAATCTAACACACCATGGCCGAACCCTATGAGGGATCCATGACACAAGGTCGAACCCTAAAGAGGGATCCAAGACACTTGGCCGAACCCTATGATAGATCCAAGATACATAAGTGGGATCCCCACGCATACAAGTATAGGTCAACCATCTAGGGTTTAATCAAACAACAAGGTCTAACCCCTTAATAGTTAATAAGTCATGACCGAACCACTAAGAGTTCCCAAAGTCATTAATCGTCCAAAATCTAAGAAATAGGTAATTCACAGAAAATATAATTTCTTGTAAAAATCATAACTAAATAAATATAAATTAGAAAAATATGAACTCAATGGATTTAAAAACTAGATTCACAGAGGTTTTTAGAAAAAATAAATAGAAAAATGTTCAGATTCAAAATATAGGTCAAAATCCTTAATTAATTTGACCGGACAGAATCTGTAATTCTGTGTTTTATAGAAAAGTCTCGCATATTTGAAAAATCATAACTTAATCAATACAAATCAAAAAAATACAAAATCAAATGTTATAAAACTAGATTTACAGAGGTATATAGAAAAAATAAATAAAAAAATATTCAGATTCAAAATATGGGTCGAAACCCTTAAGGAATTAGGCCGGACAGAAGTTGAAATTCTGGGTTTTACAGAAAAGTCCAGCATATTTGAAAAATCATAGCTTAATCAATACAAGTCAGAAAAATACAAACTCAAAGTTTTTAGAAACTCGATTGATAGAGGTATTTATGAAAAATAATTAGAAAAATATTTAGATTAAAAATAGAGATCGAAATTCTAAGTGAATTGGACCGTGTAAAATCTGAAAAACTAGGTTTTTTGGTAAAGTCCAATAACTTAGAAAAATCATAACTTAATTAATACAAATCAGAAAAATACAAACTCAAAGGTTCTAGAAACTAAATTGATAGGGGTATTTATGAAAAATAATTAAAAAAATATTTAGGTTAAAAATATAGATGATCCCAAGTGAAGTGGATCATGTAAAATCTAAAATTCTAGGTTTTACAGAAAAGTCCAGCACGTTTGAAAAATCATAACTTAATCAATATAATTCAAAAAAATACAACCTCAAAGGTTCTAGAAATTAGATTGATAGAGGTATCTAAGAAAAATAATTAAAAAAATATTTAGGTTAAAAATATAGATCGAAATCCCAAATGAATTGGACCGTATAAAATCTAAAATTCTAGGTTATTTTGTAAAGTCCAACAACTTAGAAAAATTATAATTAAATAAATATAAATCATAAAAATACAAACTAAACGGTTTTGGAAAATAGATTCATAGAGGTATTTAGAAAAAATAATTATTAAAATATTAAAATTATAAAAATATAACAAAAATGATAAAGAACATAGTCATCCATTATAGGTACAAAATAGACCATGGCCAAACCCATCATGGTAGCCCAAAATAAGGATCAACCTAATAAGAATAAAATAAATATTGTTGAAATTAATTTATAATGAGTATCAACCATTATCTAATAAAAGAGAAACAAAATCTTGAAGAAAAACAAGTATAGGATGGATCAAACACACTTACCTCAAGGTTTCTTGAATTTTAATGAAAATTAAAAGTTTCTTCAAATTTGAAAGTCGTCGGATCGTCCTCTCCTCAGGGATGTTGTTCCATTCAGAGTTCCCGTCAATTCTCCCTTCTTGCTCGAGTGCGATCGGTGCCCGGATGAAGGTTTAATGGAGCTTTCTCTATTCTTTAATGGAGTTGGGTTGTGAAAACTTCTAAAGCTTTAGGGTTTTTTATAAATAGGTTTAGGGAAGGATTAGGATTTCTATTTTAGTGAAATTCGTAACTATCAAAGGGATGACTTTTTCAACCCTCAAAAACTTATATTTTACACTACATAACAACTAGGCTCAATTAAGATTATTATTAAGCCAAAAAGGCTTCTAGATTGGCCATACGGGCCCACCCAACAATCATAACACAAATAATTATAAATTAATTCAATTAAACTATATTATATAATTTAAAATACATACAATAAGGTATTGACATATGTCACACACACAAATCATAAAAATGTTCAAAACCCTAGAAAAGTGTCAAATGACATTGGAATGACCCGAAAGTGATTCGCGGGTCCCACGCTCCTATTAAATAAATAAAATATAATTAAATATTATTTTTAAAAATATAAGAATGGTAAAAAAGTTTAAAAAATTACAAAAATACTATTTTTGTCAAAATCTCCCGAAATCTCCCGCTAGGGTTTTCATGTCTCTAGAAAGGTTCCAAATTTCACAGGTAAGTAGGTAAGGATAAAATAGGAATATTTTTGGTGTCTTGGGCCCACAAAATAATTTTTTTATAAAAGTTCTGTAATGTTAGTTGGGACAAGAAAAAGTCCCTTACAAGTTATGGTGCATTATTTTTAGCAAGAATTTAGCCCTAAAGATCGAGTTTCAAAAATAGCAAGTTTTTCAAAGTTGTCAGAATGAAACCAAATTAAACATACATACTCAACAATGATATTAAACCATAAAAACAATAATAGAAGTCTGAAAAAGGTTTAAGTTTACATTATTAGGTGAATTTACCATAATACCCTAGAATAAAAGTTCAGGGTATTACATTTGAGGTGTCTCATCAATGTAAAATGCTATACACATAGAGACCATCTAACGTTTAATGCCTTAGTAGAAAACTTGACAAAATTTGAAGAATTGCGAAGGATACATTAATTAAGAGTAACAGATACTTTTGAGAGAATAACTCTCAACCATTGATCACCGTCACCTAATGTGAATGACGCCTTAAACTTTTGCACAAAGAGGGAAAGTCTAACATGGACTCTAAGGGTACGAAACTTACCAAAGACCTGAAGTTTTGATTAGAGGCATTTTTAGTAGGACGGAAACCTCATTCAATGAAACACCTAGACATCTACTCAATAAGGCAACAGACTCAAGGAATTCAAATTCTGGAATTCTTGATTATGAAAGATTCCCGACATCTTTGGAAACTCGTAGAAATTTCAATAATTAAAGTATGTACCCAATCCGATTAAGAGGGTTGAGGAATTGCAATATTGTGGAGATCTCTAGAGATCTCCTCATCCATGGAAGACTCCTATCATATGCCAATCGTCCCAAGGTGGTAATTAGGTTAAGGTAAGTATAAGAATCCTAAGAGGACTATGAAAGGTCAAAACTTGTAGTGTGCTAAGAGGACTATGAAAGATCTGCCTCTCCTTCCTTCTCTTCTCTTCTTCTTTCACTCCTTCTTCTATCTTTTTTTTTTTTTCTTTTCTTTATTTTTTTATTTGTAAGAAGATGAAAAAGGAGAAGATAGAGAGGTGGACGGTGGTGATGGTGGCACAACGTGGTGTTGAAGATGGAGGTCGGTTGCTACTGGATTTAGAAGGTGCCCACAGTAGTCGAACCTACAAAAAGCGGTGGAGATGAGGGGAATACCGGTCGGCTGTGCACTCCCATGGAGTTGCAGATGGCAGCGTCGATGGTGGAGATGGACCTTGCTAGTGAATGTGAGTTCGGTGGTGCTTGGTGTAGCAGCGGTACAGCAAAGTGAGGACATCCCTTCTTCTTCTCCTCTTCTTCCTTTTTATTTATTTTTTTTTTCTGGTTTTGTTTCTCTTGGACAGATCGGTGAAGGAGATGAAGATAGGGGCGGTGTTGGTGCAACAAGGTGAGAAGGGCGGTAATGGCAGTGGAGAGGGCTGGACGATGTGTTGATCCAAAAGGAGTTGCAGCCTGCAACTCCGGCCAGCAACGTCTTCAACTTCTCTGCTCATGCAACGCCTACAACACCTCTCCTCCTCTCCTGTGCGTGCTGTGCAATGCACCAGCCATCTCTCCAGCAATAGTTCGATATGCTCCCTGCAACTCAGATCTCCATTTATGGACTGGTTCAACCTCTGCATCACCGTCCCTCTAATGGCTGTCCAATACGGGTGCAACAGCAGCAAGCATCCACACCAGCGCTGCATCCTCCACTGTTGATCCTCCCGGCAGACGCACCAAAAAAAAAAAAAAAAGAGAGATAAGGAGAAGAAGAGAAGGAACGATGGAGCGGTAGCTCTCTCCACCACCACCGACTGCCCTCTCCCCAAGTCGTCATCTTCTCGGCCCATCTCTTTTCTTCATAGTTAAAAACGGTGAGAGAGAAAAAAAAAAAAAAAGAGAGATAAGGAGAAGAAGAGAAGGAACGATGGAGCGGTAGCTCTCTCCACCACCACCGGCTGCCCTCTCCCCAAGTCGTCATCTTCTCGGCCCATCTCTTTTCTTCATAGTAAAAAATGGTGAGAGAGAGAGACGTGGGGAGAAGAAATCGATGGTTCTATCCACCGCCTGGTGCTCCCCTCACCACCGTCTTCCACTACCTGCAACATAGAGTTGCAGGTCCGCATACCACCACCACCAGCAAGGCCACCACCGGTTGCTGGTCTATTGGTTGGTGTGCACATCATTGCACACCTCCTTTATTTTGGCCTCACCAGTAAGACGCTGGATTGAACCATTGCCTGCCTCTTGCTACTACCATCTTGCTCCACCGTTCCCACTCCGGTAAGTTGAAAGCTCCTCACTCCACGGTTCGGCCACACCAAAAGCCCCACTCTCTTGGCCGAACCACAACCTATGATCATTGGTAAGATTTTGTTTCTTCATCTCAATCTCTCTCTAGAATTTCCTCTCACTTTCTCTCTCTAAATTTTGATTTTATTTTCTCTCTCTAAGTTGTCTCTAGAATCCATTGCTTTCTCCCTGTAAGGCTAGTGACTTTATCTCTCTACCATGAATTTCTCTATCTAGACTCCCCAGGCTGATCGCCTTTTTGCACCACCGACTCCATTCGGTGAATGCAAGAGGGTGAGTTTTTCTCTCACCTCTATCTTGTCGGCCGATAAACGACCGAGGTGAGAAAAATCTCTCTCTACCTTCTTCCTCTCTCTCTAAAAGTTCTCTTTACATGCTTTCTAGAATAGATTTACCGCTTTATTTATTTCTGTCATTTATTTCATGTAAGCAACAGTTTGATTAATGCAATTTGATTTTGATGATTTTAGTATTTTCTGGATCTCTTGGATGTGTTTTTAATCTCGACTCGCCATTCTCATCCTTCCTCGTTTCTCTTGTATATTATCTGTCATTTTATGTTCTTATTCGCACTAATCCGACTAATCCCGAGTGCGGATCGACATCCGACATGAATCCCTATACAATATCTCATATTTTGCAGGATAATCGGATAAAAATTACAAATGTGTTGATTCTAGGGTTTCCATAACCAACGACGCGGAAAAATCCTACTTTCACATCACGCCACAATCCGTTGTTCAAAAGAATTTCTGGGTTAGTTTCAAAGCATCAGCAGATTGTGGCACGATGTTAATGGCCACTGCTTCGCCGCTTCAAAAAATCTCTCTTAGAAGATCTCATTTGTTTTAAGCCAACCTTATTGGCAAGACTTCAACATTTATTCAGCTTGCATGCTATGTATGCCAAAGAATCCTCTTTATAATTCATGAAAGTTGGGTGGTGAAGCCACCAAAGTTTCCATGTTACAAGAGCTAAAGATGACAAGAACAACCTACAACTCTTCACAATGAAATCACCAACCAAAAGGGGAGCAAGATTGAAACTATCACATTGCATATAACAAAGCTCTCACCCTATATTTATACACTATACACAAAATTATATTGTGCAAAACACTTCTTAAAGCACATAATTCTAACAAATCTCTCAAAAGGAGATGTCCATCATGTCTGTAATCAAGTTCTCCATCATCAGAGCTTCTACTTCCCCAGCGCATCGCAACTTCAACTATCGCTTACATGTATATATAAGCTTTTAGACGTAAATTTAAGCTCGGCCATGACTGGAACATACATGATACAAGCTCAAAGGGAATTTCAAAAATTAGTGGTTTCAATGAAAGTATCTAGACACATGTTTAAGCTGTGTAGTGCTCTACCCTCGAGGATCTCCACTAAAATCAAGTTGTTTTAGGTCACGAAGTAACCCCAGCTTAGGGATTTGCCTATTGGACCGTAAGAAACCCATGTTTGGTTGCCCTAAAAAGATAAAGCAGTACTCCTTTTGACTAGGAAAGGCAGCGTTAAGCCCCGGGAGGTATCTAAATCTCTCATTCTACTAACAGGGACTACTCCTTTTCTCAATCCGAAACCAAATGACATTGGATGACTGATCAACCAACAAAGATTTCTCACGAAGAAGTTTTAATGGCAGCGAAGGAGTTGATTTTTTGTTTTTTGTAACTTTGTGTTGGGCTTGATGAGGAGAATTAGGGTTTTATTTTGGATAGAAAAAAAGTGATAATCTTAAATATACCCTAACTTTCGAAATAGATATCCTCTCAAAATCGATACATATTGATGTTGGGAGATATTAGTGTTCTACAAAAGATATCATCTGGCAAGGGGCCTAATCTTACAAATAGGCCAAGAATTTGTGTTGGCGGGCTTGATGAGGACAATTAGGGTTTTATTTTGGATAGGAAAAATATACCCTAACTTTCAAAACAAATATCCTCTCAACTATTAGTATTGATGTTGGGAGATATTACTGTTCTACGAAAGATATCATCTATCCAGGTTGGTCTATTGACAGAATTAGTAAAGGGCCTCTAGTCTTGCAAATAGGCCTGGAATTGAACATGTTATATATTTTTACAATCTTGAAACATTAACCCTAGGCTTGGCCCTCAGCCTACTAATGTTGCTTTAGCTACGCCTGACCATCCGGAGCCAAAAGGCATGGTCTTTACGCTAACTAATGTAACACAATTACCTTGATGCACACTGTTTTTCATTTCTATATATTTATTGTTGAGTCACTAAACCGATTCACATCTATTACTACTATAAGAGTAAAACTTGCCTGACCATCCTTGGTCTAGTAGCTACCTGACGATAGGTGTAGTGCTCGACACATGGATTTCGTATGGGCGAAACAACGTGGAGTGCTCGATACGTACACCATACCGAGGTCTTTTTGCTTTGTATTAAAAAAATAAAAAAAATATATCTTATAAAACTCACCTGGGTAGTGTTTGGTGAGGTTGTGTTTGTCAGTCCATACGAAATCCACGTGCCGAGCACTGCACCTATTGTCAGGTAGCTACCTGACCAAGGGTGGTCAAGCAAGTTTTACTCCTATTATAAAGCCAAAACTTGGGTTGGGGCACGCCGTTGAGAAATGTTCAACAAACTCACCCAATTGTTTTGTTTTTCCTTTTTCTTTTTCTTTTTTCTTTTGACATAGTCGTAGTTGTTAGTTCATTAAATTTGTCGCAGTTGCATACTAAATTTGTCCCCGTCTAACAATCTCATCAATCATAATGATGAGACCCACCAAGAGAAGATAAAGACATTTTGCATTAATAATGATCCCAACTGCCATTTCAAGCAACACACATTTTAAAAAAAAAAGCTCGGGCTCCAGTTACCGCCCTAAAATGACAGGGCCACAGGCTCTAGTTACAGGACACAATATGAACCACGTGGCACACTCTTAGAGGACTCTGACCATATGCATGTTTGGAAAATCCCTAGAAATCACTAATCACGATGACTTTTCATTTGTAGTTCCACCTAGGGATTGGCCAAACATCCATATGGTCAGAGTCCTCTAAGAGTGTGCCACATGGCTCATATTGTGTCCCGTAATCAGAGCCTATCATTTTAGGGCGGTAACTGCAGCCCAACCCTTTAAAAAATACATTTTCACATAAGCCACTTCTTTTAAATAAAATATCTTCTGAAAATGGCAATCCAAAAGGGCCCTAATATTTTTATGGAATAAACACTTTTTGAAAATGGTCATCCAAACAATTGATACTTTGAAACGACTTTTTCAGGTCTAAAAATGACAATCCAAACAAATGCTAGGAGTTAATTTGATAAATCCTTCATATCTACGCAAAAAAAAAAACATGAAGCAGGTGTAGACTCACCAGAGAGAGGTGGTACGGGGCACTCCTTATTGTGGCAATTAAGTTTCTTTGTTTTTGGAAGTCTCCACTACTTTTGTTCTCTTCGAGATCTTCTCGATCTCTTTTAACACTAATTTGGACTTATGAAAAAAAAAAAGTAAGCAGGAGATTTTCTGAGGGAATGCATTGTTCGATCGCCTCCACCTTAGAAGATCTCACATGTTTTAAGCCAACCTGATTGGCAAGATTTCAACATTTATTCAATTTGCATGCTATGTATGCCATAGAATCCTCTTTATAATTCATGAAGTTGGGTGGTGAAGCCACCAAAGTTTCCACATTACAAGAGCTAAAGATGACAAAAACAACCTACAACTCTTCACAAAGAAATCGCCAACAAAAGGGGAGCAAGACTGAAACTATCACATTGCATATAACAAAGCTCTCGCCCTATATTTATACACTATACACAAAATTGTGCAAAACACTTCTCAAAGCACATAATTCTAACAAATCTCTCAAAAGGAGATGTCCATCATGTCTGTAACCAAGTTCTCCATCATCAGAGCTTCTACTTCCCCAGCGCATCGCAACTTCAACTATCGCTTACATGTATATATAAGCTATTAGATGTAAATTTAAGCTCGGCCATGACTGGAACATCTATATAACAAAACACAACAGTTGTCTCCCATAACTAGCGGCCGAGATCTACGCTCCTTTTAAACGGTTAGATCTGTTCTGGGCAAATAAAAAATTCAACGACATCTTCCCCGCTCTTTTTTCGCGCCTATTTTTTCGGGCTTTCATAGACATGTATTTGTCACATTCTTTGACAGACACAAATGAACAGCCCTCTCTCCGCTGTGTCGTCTCTCTCAGCTCCGCCGTAGTGAAGACCTTCTCACCGTCGTAGTGAGGACTGAAGCCCCCCTCTCTGCCGTCTCTCTCGGGTTAGTTCCTCCCTCCCCCTCCCTCTCTCTCTCTCTCTCTCTCTCTCTCTCTCTCTCTCTCTACAGTCTTGAGTTTCAGGCGTTGGTTTGGTTTGATGGGGTTTGATGGGGTCAAATCGTCAAAACCTCTCTTTCTGGGTTTGGTTCGAGTTTGAAGGATGGGGTTCGAGTTTTGGGTTTTGGTGGTCCTCACATCCAACGCCTGAAACCTGAAACCTGAAACCTCTCTCTGGGTTTCAGACGTTGATTTTAGTTGTACTCAGATCCAACGCCTGAAACCCTATGGTTTTGGTGGTCCTCACATCCAACGCCTGAAACCTGAAACCTCTCTTTGGGTTCCAACGCCTGAAACCCTATCTTATTTTACCATTTTTGCTCTTTTAGGTGTGGGTTTTTAGTTTCAGGTGTTGGATTTTGAGTTTCAGGCGTACCCTGAAATGACCAAACCCTCTTTCCATCGCCTGAAACCTTCCACCATTCTTTATTTCAGCCCATTTTCTGAGGTGTATTTTGAGTTTCAGGCATACCCTGAACTAACCTAACTCTCTTTCCAATGCCTAAAACCTTACGCCATTATGTGTTTCAGCCCTCTTTTATTTCAAACATTTAGACCATGCCTTTTGGATTAAATTTTATAATAGCAAGTTTTATTGTCTGAGTTGTATTGGATTCCTTTGAGTTTGGTCCTTCCATGTTTTGAGCACTATAGATGTCAGTCTCCATACTCAGTGATCATTGGGGGTTTGATTTGGGCGTTTGCTATGTCGAACACAAAGTCCAAATGCCCAAAGCCACCCTCAACATAAGCCCCAAATTCGTCTTTAGTTGACGCCTGGAACAGCAAGTTCGAAGTGCTTTCGCAACTTTGGTTGGCATGGATGTCAACCTCAAAAAATAATCAGATTTAAGACAGTTCAGTCTTACCCTCTTAATTCTATCTTTCACAGTGTTTTGCTTTTGATATATTGACTAATTTTAATATCCACTGAGCACGCAGACTCCTTTCTCGGAGACAATGAAAATAATTTTGTTTTGGATAGCTAGAAATACTCAGTCCAATGATTGTTGTTTCTTAAATGGTTGGTGTTTCATATCTTTTGTTGAATCGTAGTTGTGTAAGGCTACATTGATTAGTTTAGTGCCTTTAAAATGCATTCAAATGGTTGCTGTTTAATATCTTTTGTTTGAATCTTAGTTGTATAAGGATATATTGATTAGTTTGGTGTAAAATGTGTTCAAATGGTTGTTGTTTCTTCAATGTATTTCAGTTTTATTGAATTCTATTTTAGTCTTCTGACGCATTAAAGAGTTCCATATTCATTTATTTGTTCTGTAAAGTAAAATCTCCACAAATAAAGCCATGCCATAAAACATTTCCACAACTTAGAGTTAAATGGTTGCCATGGTTTCTTTTTCATATTTTTTCCCTGTACTAATTGAAGTAAATAGATCAACTGTGAGATGTTGTTGATTAATGTCTGAACAATGAGAGCCTGAATGTGAGGTATATGGTGGCTTGCAAGTTGAGAAAATTGTTGATCTGTGTTTGTCTCTCTTATTTTTGAAGCTATTCATCTATTCGGAAAAATCTGAAAAAAAATGTGGTAGACGCTGCTATTTTAACTGCTTTGAAAGAAAGAAAACCATCCAACTTTCAATGGAGTAGAAGCTTATTACTTTGTGGGTTTGTTTATATTTTTATTTTGCTCTTCCTTTGATTGGTGAAATATGTAGGTTCGTATTCGTATAGATGAGAAACGCTTGAGACAAAGTGTTTGCTGATGTACAGTGAAGAGTTACCGACTTCCTCCTTAGATTTCAGATTGATTTTTCAAGAGAAGCTTTCAACATTTTTTTCTTAGCTATTTTTTAATTGTAGAAAGAATTGCAAATATATTTAGAGTTGATTATGGGGAATTGATTGTGGACTGAAGTCTTCATAAAGATCCTTACTTTTGGGTCAATTGTCAGTAGGCAAAACCATGGTAGTTGTTGTACCTATATGCAATCCTTTCTGTCGTGGGATTTGGAGCTGCAGGCATTAAGTTTTATGAAAGTAGTAGAGATTACAAGTTCCTCTTTTGGGGTTGTCACCACTGGGGCTGTTGTGGCCTTCACTGGGGCTATTGTATTCTGTATTTAGGTTTGGTTAGGATTTTCTGTTTTATGTTAAGAGAGATGCTTAGGTCTTGACATCAGCACCTCCTCCCTCTCTACCTCCCTATTTGTGCTAGAACAAACCTGTGATTTATCACATTATTTTGGATATTTTAAAAATATATGATGAATGGTTCAGAAAATTCTATGTAATTTGTGTTGTGTGAGCTCTCTTTGCAATGTTCAGAGAATTTGTTTCATAAAGTTTAGTAAAAGCTCTCCTACCCAATGTTAAAGCCCCAAAGCTCAATTACCAATCCATATTGCCTATCGTTATCAAATTCACTAAGGCCTCATCAATTTTAGACTGATTTAGCAAATCCCTAAGATGGCACATGATTTTGAAGTTTTCCCCACCCAAAATGCCTAGCCACATGGCACATTCTTTGGGCCCACTGATTATGAATTTTTGGCTGTCCTTGATTACCTACACACCAAAAATTAGTGTGAATGGTGATTTCTAATGATTGGATTCGACCACTTTTCCATCATGGGCTTCACAAACATGCCTATGGATTGGTTAGAAAAATTACTCAAATTCAGTTAGAAATCACCAATCGCGTTGATTTTTGGAGTGTAGTTCCACCAAGATGTGGGTAAAACATTCATGGGTAACTTTGCTCTAAATAGTGTTTGCCGATGTACGTCTCTCTAACATCTATCTCTTTTCATAATTTTTTTCTAAGCTTTTGATATTGAGTCATTGACAATTGTGGCATCAATTCATCTAGATAAGTGTGTTTAACTAATACTCTCTATGCTTGATTGTTTCTTCAATTAAGGTGCAACATGTTAGGGTTCTAATCTTCAATGATCCAAAATAATTTTAATTTTATACTCTTTCCTTTTTTATTTGAAATCGGTGTTGGTTTATCTTCAGAGGTCTAAAATATATTTTTGGTATTTTCTTGAAAAGATGGGTTTGAATGGTTGGAGAAAGCTCAAATGGTAAGCCTTCTTATTTCACATGGTATATTACTTACCAAGAAGAACCAACTCTAAAGATCGTTGAAGCCATAGAAGTCCAGTCAGGACCTCTTTGGTTTGTTAAATTTTTTATTTTTTATTTTTCATTTTTGTTGATGCTAGCAAGTTTTATTGTCTGAGTTGTATTGGATTCCTTTGAGTTGGGTCCTTCCATGTTTTGAGCACTATAGATGTCAGTCTCCATACTCAGTGATCAATGATTTGAAAAGGACCACCAGCTTTCCTGTTTTCAATTCAACAGACTCCTTAAAGTATGATATTGGCTGGGCTATTTTATGGCTTTACTTATTTATTTTTTTGGGTGAATATAGTTGATGGCAAGGATTGTTTTTTCAAATCTGCACACAAGAACACGGAGAAATCATTTTCTGAGATGTAAGTTCATTTTCTTTTTGTGTTTTCTATGAATAATTTTATGGCCTATTTGGATCAATGCTTTCTCCCAAAATATATTCATTTTAGGAGCAAGTCACAAGCTTCAGTCCATATTTTTTTAGGCTAATCGGACCTATGTCTGATTATGTAATACAGTGCATGTTTATTCCCTGATTTGAAGTCTCCATCTGAAATATTTTTTAGTGGAAATCTGAGCTTCAATTGAATCCAAGGGTTAAAGAGAATCCACAGTCAAGGGTTAAAGAAAATTCAGGGGTTATTTTGAACACAGAAATCTGGGTTTGTTTTATGTTTGGGAATAGGAGGAAAACATAGAGGTGAATATCGATTGGAGTCAAGTCAGGGTGCATTTTTTTTTTTTCCGGTTTTGATTTGTTTCCCTCTTCTTCTTAAATAATGTTAGTTGTATGACAATTCCAAAGCAAAATTTCCCAAATGAAGTTACAAGGTACTCATCTTCCTAGGGAATGCTGTGGTTTCTCATTTTTGGCAATTATTTTTAGTTCTTAGTTATGGGTTGGAATTGGCTTCTCTGATAATGGTGTGTCGACACTATTGATCTTGCTTTTTTAACTCCAAGTTGTTGTATGTAGTATGGTGAATGTGTCCATATTGAGTTATTGTAAACACAAATCTAACTTCAATTTCACATGACAAATTAGGAATGGTTCAGATATATTTCCAAACTACAGAAAATGAAGGGACCCATTTGTTCTTGATATCATTATGTTACATTGTTAAATGATCTTAGGTTTACATTGTGACACGCATTCATGGATATGGCTATTTTGGTTTTAGGGTTTTGATATGATTTAGGGATTTATGTTTTTTCCTCATTCTCTCATTCTCATTACAACCAAGTGTTTAATGGTTACATTTCAAATGTCTGTAAGGGCAAAATTTCCAACAGTCAGTCTGCAACAAATACAACTAAACCAACGGACAGTATTACTACCACTCCAAGTTTGATCATCCTTTAGTTATCAGTACCCTCTTGGGTGCTGCCCAAGTGCCATATATAGAAATTTTCAGATTAGTATATTTGTGTATTGTTGTTAGAACTGAAAAATAACTGATATATTGTTTTTGTTTCACACTATCCTGGGTGCTGCCCAAGTGCCATATATATAGATTTCTAGCTTAGCATATATGTGTATTGTTGTTGTTAGAACTAAAAAACTAACTGATATATTGTTGTTATTTCACACTATCCTGGGTGCTGCCCAAGTGCCATATATATAAATTTTCAGCTTAGCATATTTGTGTATTGTTGTTTTTAGAATTGAAAAACTGTGTTAGAAGTTAGAACTGAAAAACTAACTGAAAATATTATTGTTGTTTCACACTATCCTGGTGCTACCCAAGTGCGATATATAAAATTTTAAGCTTATTATATCCGTGTATTGTTGTTGTTAGAACTAAAAAACTAACTAATATATTGTTTTTGTTTCACAATACCCTATACACATCACATTGTAATGTGTTACACCTACTTCTATTTAGAGTATATCTATGGCCAAAATTTTCAATTCAGCTCATTCGAAGCGCATCTAATTGCTTAGAATATTGATGGATTGGAAGTAGATCCATCACATCTCTTTTTTACATTTTACAGTTATTGGGTGTTTTAACATTGGAGTTTGAAGTTCGTTTCTGCATGCTTAGTTTTCTATGGGAACTGTCTCATAGTTTTGAAGACCAAACACACATCCAAGTGACACTTTGGTCGGATATTGGGGTTTGGGTTCTGATTTGTGTAATGCCTAAACCAATGTATACATGTTTTGTGCTTTTATTTTGATTAAGGTTGTAATGCCTCTGGGTACTATTTCATTAGATGACATGGATGTAGATCAAATCGGTATCGATTACCGTCCTCAATTGCCATGTGTTGTCAGTTTATTTTCCTCCCTCTAAATGAATGTTATTTGATAGATGTGGGATACTTGAACTCTCGGAAGACATTAGAGATTACCATGATAACATTGGCATTCCAGCTACTGTAAGTTAGGATCGATTGCGCATTTGTTGACAAATTTTGTGAAGTCATTACGAGTTCTGTTGAATGTTAGTTGTTGCTTGCATAGATGTCAAATTTGGTCTACTATCATATCATCATCATCATTTTTATTTGTTGCATAGATGTCAAATTGGCGGATTCACGTATTATTTTTAGATTTTTGAACCACCATAGTATTATTGTTGCTTGGAGAAGAAATGATCTGAGTTTTAAATTTTGGTTTTGTTGGCGTGATAGGTCAATCAACTGGAATGTTCTACTTAGTCTTTAGAGTGTGGCTTTTCCCATAAGTTGAATAGTTACAATTTTATAGATTCAATTGTTTTCATACATTATTACTGAATGTGTATAGTCCCTTCTCGCAGTCCAGAGTTCGAATTGATGCAAGTGAATTCAAAACTTGAGGTTCTTTGTGTGACGATATAGAGTCCTTTCTTGCAATTTGAGGTTCTTTGTGTTTCACACATGGCAAACAACAAGGTGATTGCAGATATGGTGAGGGGATTTTGTTTCTTTAATCTTCATTGATATTTAATGGATCAATTGTCCTTTTATACTTGCCTTCAACGGTGAACCATCAATTATTTTTTCCTCAATTTTGTTGCATATTCATTGTATTTGCGTGATCTTATCACATAATCTCTACAAGAGGCTTCTTTCTGATATCATAGTTTGCCAGGTTTATTGATTAATAGTTACTTAAATGAGTGTGTTGTCTTCAGAAGCATATATAAAGTCACAAAAAATAGACACCCACAAATCTGATGTAGCTTTCAGGTGTTCTCTTCTAAAGTCATTTAAATAAATATAAGGTTAGTTTAATCCCTTTTTCTGAATTCGCAGATTCTGCTAAGTGGGAAGCATTCAATTCTTGGAAGGACAATTGTTGTTCATGCTAATCACTACGATCTTGGCATAACTATGGCGTTCATCTACACACTTCATTTTTTTTCTTTAATCTATAACTCTCCCACAATTGTATAGTGTTCATAACTCTTATTATGTCTTAATCTCAGAGACATTCAAAAGTTCTTTTATGTGTAATGTTTTATTTAGGCTTTAGAGTGTGGTTTTGATGTGCGGTTTCTTCCACAAATTGGACTACAATATTATAGATCTATATATTTTCATATATTATTGTTTAATGTGTACAATATATTTTATTGCTTTTTGGTTTACTAATTCAATGGTGCTCTTCAACTCAAATTCTATTAATTGAAAATTAATATCTAATATTCTATAAATTTGAATATAAAGACAAATAAATCAACTGAAACCAGCCTGTCTAGCGAGCAAGTTAACACGACTTTGAAAGTATGCATGTTAAGCAACCAAGAAATATCACAACGTGTGTTATCGCAACGTCTGAGAAGAGAAAGAGAGCAGAATGCTTCAAATGAAAGAACTATCAACCCAAACGTGATAAACACTTACCCCAATAGACGGACAATATCACAACGGGCTCGAAGAGAAAGAGAAAATGTTGTATCGTCATCTACGACAATGCCAATTCAGTTGGAAGAATCTCATGGAGAACCGAAGAGAATAAAGCTTACACAGGATGTCGCACAATCTTCAACAATAGGGATGATTTTAGAAACACCAAATCGAATGGACATCTGTCAAGCAGAAATGACTCCACTTACTATGGATATCATGATGCGAAACCTTGGAGAAAATCTTTTAGCGCGGCCTGAATTCCCTATCCGTGCACGAAGCATAGAAGAAGAAATTCTTGATGCTGAAGTCTGCGAGCTTACATCAATTGTTCATGCCGTGTCGTCGCCTATCCAAATGGGAGAATCTCAAGGAGAACCCTTGCGAAGAAAGCTTACAGAGTAAGCTTCTATTCCCATGCAAAGTACCTCATCATTTGTTCTATTTGGTTCAATCTTTTTTGAGTTATCTTTAATTTTTTTTCTTTGAACTTGAATTGTACAAAACACTGTTAGTATGGTTGAAGTTAACAAGATCACATCAATCACACCAAATTCATGCATCGCATCGTCGTCTAGAGTACTGCCCACTCAACTGCGAGAATCTCAAGGAGAACCAAAGCGAAGAAAGCTTATGCAGTAAGTCTTTAACTCCATGCGTCATACCACAACTTTCTATATCTCTCCCTATTACTTTAAAATAAGTTTAATTATCTCTTAACTTCTACTCATATACAGAACACAGACACTCCAACATTTTACTGAAGAAAATATTTACATACAAGATGATGAAAATGATTTGCAACCCATTTCTTCTGCGCAACAAGTGCATCTTTCGATTAATATGGTTGGGGATGGGCGTCATTTTTTAGGAAATATGGATGTAAAGTGTTGCTTCTGCTCAGCGCTTCATTGGAGAGACGAGCGGTTATCAAAATCATCACTAGCTCGCCCTCTTTTCGGAACATGCTGCTTGCAAGAAAAAATAAAGCTTCCTTTGCTTTCTCCATTGCCTCCAGCGCTACAAGGATTATATGATGGCACCAATCAGCAAGCAAAGTCTTTTAGAAAATACATTCGAGAGTATAATGCATCTAATGCGTTTATGAGTCTTGGTGCCACAATTGATCCAAGGGTACTAACTGGACGAGGTCCTATATCATTCACCATCCATGGAGAGTTGTGACATCATATTGGAGCTTTGATACCAGATCCAGGGCAAACAGCAGTATATGCACAACTTTACATTTATGATCCAGGTGCAGCGTTAGATATTCGCCATCAACGTAATCCACATTTGGATAAGGAAGTTTTAAAAATTATTCAAGAAACTATGCTGCATTATAACCCGTTCTCCAAAATATATCACCATGTTTACGAGGTGTTGAATGCAGCAATTGAGGAAGGTCACAACTTCAATGTGCCAGCTTACTTACATTTCAGTTCTGCAAAGGATCGACGTAGCTACAATCTTCCAACGACGGATGAGATTGCAGTTATATTACCAGGAGATGGGAGTGAGGTAAGCAGTACGCGAGATATTGTTATACATTTAAGAGGAGGGCAAGAATTGATGCAGATAAGTGAGTGTCACCCAGCTTATCTACCTTTGCATTATGTTCTCATGTTTCCTCATGGAGAACTTGGATGGGCACCTGATCTTAAGCATTGGGATGTTGTCAATAACATTAGTATGACTCAACGGTTAACTCAAATGGAATTTTATGCGTATCGTCTTTTTCAACGTCCTACAGAATATTCACCCATTCTGTTTGGAGGTAAATTGTTTCAAGAGTTTTTGGTAGATGCTTGGGCTGCAACTGAGCAAAATCGCTTGCGTTACTTTAGAAACAACCAAGACGATCTTCGCGCTGAATTATATCAAGGTTTGACAGATATTGAATCAGAAGGTCTGAATCCTAACGAAGTTGGTCAACGAGTTATATTACCATCATTGTTCACTGGTGGCCCAAGACAAATGTTTGAAATATTTCAAGATTCAATGGCCATCACGCGCTACAACAAGCACCTGGATATATTTCTTACAATGACAGCAAATCCTAATTGGATAGAAATTCAAAATGCACTTCTGCCGCATCAAAATGCCACAGATCGCCCTGATTTGGTTTCTCGAGTTTTTGAGTTAAAGCGTAAAGCTTTATTAAAGGTAATAAAGGACAAACATGTTTTCGGTAAAATTGTCGCACACGTTTTTACCATTGAATTCCAAAAACGTGGGCTTCCACATATGCACGCACTTTTCTTTCTGCGCCATGAAGACAAAATTCGTGGGCCAGCTCAAGTTGATCAGGTAGTGTGCGCAGAATTTCCAGACCCAAACATTAATCCTGCTCTTTTTCAAACTTTGAAAAAGTGTATGGTTCATGGGCCATGTGGTCCTAGGAACATGAATGCACCATGTATGGAAAATGGCAAGTGCACAAAAAGATACCCTCGGGCCTTTACAGATGCGACAACTATGGATCAAGATGGTTATCCTATTTATCGTCGTCGCAATACGGGAGAAGTGTATATTGTCAAGGGGCAGCAAGTTGATAATAGAGACATCGTACCATATAATGCATATCTATCAGAGATGTTCGACTGTCATATTAATGTGAAAGTTTATGCAGGACTTCAATGCGTTAAATATATTCACAAGTACATTTATAAGGGGCATGACCGAACAACAGTAGTATTTGATGGAGAAGATGAAATTAAACAATATCTTGATTCAAGATATATTGGACCACCAGAAGCAGCTTGGCGATTATTTGGACATCAATTACATCAAGAGAGTCCAACAGTTGTACGCTTGGCATTGCATTTGCCTGGGATGCACCGTGTTGTTTTTAATGCTTCAGAATCAATGGATTGTATTCTTTCAAGAGCTGAGCAACAAATGTCAACTTTAACTGCATTCTTTGCATACAATGCTTCTAATCAAGATGGGCGTTCATTTACATATCAAGAATTTCCCCAACATTTTGTTTGGAACAAGCAACGAAAAGTATGGACATCAAGGAAGCGAGGTTTTGCAATTGGTCGAATGTATTTTACAAGCCCTAATTCTGGTGAGAGATTTTATCTCCGTTTGCTTTTGACCGTTGTTAAAGGTCCACATTCTTTTTGAATGTGTACGCACGGTAGGCAATGTTTTACACGATACATTCAAAGCGGCATGTGTTGCACGTGGATTGTTAGAGGACGATCAAGAATGGATACAATGTTTACAAGAGGCTGCCATAATGAAAAGTGGATATCAGTTGAGAAGATTATTCAGTATTATTCTTTTACAATGTTACCCTGTACGGCCACATGAATTATGGATTCAGTTTTCAGCTAACATATGTGATGATCTGTCACACAAGATTCGCATATTATTTCATATTCCTAATCCAACCGATAGTCAGATAACAGATTATGGTTTATATCTGTTAAATCAAATCCTTTTGGAATCAGGTAAGAGTCTTGCAGACTTTCCGCCAATGCCACAACCAATAGAAATATGGAGTGTAGTAGTTGACAATAGACTAATATGGGAGCAACAACAACGTCAACATGAAGGACAACATGCTCAAGCACTTGCTAATGTTGATCGTCTTAATGAGTCCCAAAATTACGCTTATAGTGCAGTGATCGATTCTGTCACTCAAAATAAAGGAATGCTATTCTTTTTGAATGGAGCAGCTGGGACGGGAAAAACATTCGTATACAATACAATTGCAGCTAAGTGTCGTAGTCTTGGGCATATTGTCATTATAGTTGCTTCATCTGGTATTGCATCATTGTTACTGAACGGCGGTCGGACTGCTCACTCAACATTTCACATCCCATTGGACGTGATGGAGAATTCAGTGTGTGGGTTTTCTAAGCAATCAATCCACGCTAGCCTATTCAAAGAAACAAAACTCATTATTTGGGATAAAGTTCCAATGCAACATAGGTTCTGTGTTGAAGTGGTCGATCGTACACTTCAAGATATAATCGGCAATAACAAGCCATTTGGTGGAATCACTATCGTTCTTGGTGGAGACTTTTGTCAAATCCTACCAGTTATACCAAAAGGGGTTCGTGAGCAAATTGTTGCAGCATCATTAAGACGATCCTCACTCTGGAAACATGTTCACGTTCTATCATTGTTACAAAACATGCGATTGAATAATGCTGAGCCTGAAAATGTTACTTTTGCAAATCTCTTAATGGAGGTAACAATTATTTTTAATGTTATCATTTATCACATAGATTGCGATTGTATATGAAATAACATGAGAATCTTATTCTTTTGAATTTTTTTTAGATTGGAACCAAACCACAAGAACTTATTCAATTACCATCAACAATGCACAGATGTGAGCATCTTCAAGAACTGATTTGTTCAGTTTATCCCCAATTAAATGAAGCTTCCACGGTCTTAGCGAGTTTTCTAACTGAACGCACCATTCTCTCTGCATGTAATGACGATGTCAATGCTATCAATGCTGCAGCTTTAGATATGTTCTCTGGAGAATCATTTATTTTCTTAGCAGTAGGCAAAATGGCAGAAGATGTAGATGATCGTACCAATAGTCGATATCCAAATGAGTATTTAAACTCACTTGATCCTCCTGGGTTACCACCATTTATGCTCAAACTCAAAAAGGGATGCCCAATAATGTTGTTAAGGAATCTTGCACCAAAGGATGGGCTTTGCAATGGAACGCGATTAATGGTAATGCTTTGCGCAACACGCATAATCGAAGCTCAAATTTTAACTGGAGAAAAATCTGGCAACTTAGTCTTCATTCCTAGAATATCATTGACACCGTCATCATCTGAGTTACCCTTTCAAATGACACGATGCCAGTTTCCTATACGATTGGCGTATGCAATGACAATAAATAAATCACAGGGTCAATCAGTCAAGTACGTTGGAATTGATTTGCGGACGCTAGTTTTTAGTCATGGACAATTATATGTAGCTCTATCAAGATGTACTTCTTCAAACAGAATCAGTGTCATCTTCCCACCAAATGCTTCAAATTCAATAACTAACATTGTCTATCCAGAAGTACTACTTTAGTAGTTACTTAAGGTACATTATACATTGATATTTTTAATATTGATTGTTTAGAAAGTTTTAGATTTTATTTTTTCTGGATATAACTCAAAATTGAAGCAAACCAATTTATATTTGCAGAGTAGTTGGGATCATTATATCAAACCAGAAAAAGAGAAGATATATAAAGATAGGTTGAGAAGATGGCCAACAGTAAGAAATCATCTATCACCAATTTAAGTAAATTACTATGATTGTTTATATTTATTGATTATTGATAGAATTATATTTTTTTTTATAAATTATAAGGTTGATAACGGCGAGAAGGTTCATTTGATTGTCCACTGTCCGAAGTTGCCGTGGTATGTACATATGGATGAAGTTTCGTTTTCAAACATAATTTTGAGAACCATAAGAAATCTTCAATCAGAGGTACATTTAAGAATATACAAATTTTTTATTAATTATTTATTACTATATTTATATTTTTACTAATATATATTTTATGTTTATTAACAGTGATACGCTGGTTTAATCAATGGAAATATGCTATAGATGAGGTGGATTGTAATTAAAAAAGCACTACGAAGGGTTCAATATAATTTTGACTATTTTTTTGACAAAATAGAAATGCACAGTGTTGTATTTTTTTTTGTAAATGTAATGAAATCATCAATAAAAAATTTATATGATATCTACAATTTTTTGTTATTTATAATGTTTAATGTTAGTTGGACTATAGTGCCTATGGAACCGATTGGCGTGCAAAAGGTAAACAAATTGATTATGATAATATCTTGGTGGTTGTAATCGTTTGGTTTATATTTATTACCGAATAAGTATTGCTTGAAAGCAAAAAGAGTAGAAACTCTGTTAGAAAAAGTTCCATTAGGTTGTGCAGTAAAGCTTTCTATGTTTCTTGGTCGTATTAACAAAAATTTGATTTTCTCTTTGTTGTGTTTCAGTGAGTTTTCTGATATATTTG
Source organism: Euptelea pleiosperma (assembly GCA_035048495.1). NCBI lineage: Eukaryota > Viridiplantae > Streptophyta > Magnoliopsida > Ranunculales > Eupteleaceae > Euptelea > Euptelea pleiosperma. The sequence goes on along the minus strand of CM068552.1, from coordinate 20,944,214 downwards.
CTTTGGAGCATCTGATGTCGAGATTAGTGGAGACGAAGTGGACCCCACTTTATGTCTCTCTCCGTTGGATACGTACACGCTACCTCAAGCGGGTATGTGTGAACTATGAACTTTAATCTTCTAGAACAACATCCATTATTGTCTTCTAGAACAACATCCATTATTGTTTTTCGGTTAATTTTTCAAATTTATTTTCCCTTTCTGCATCTTAATTCTAATTTATACTCAATTTAGACGTTAATTGGGAGAAGCTAAGGGTTTAGGGTGGTGATCAGTTTGATTTTTTTATTATTTTGAGTTAAAAAATATGGTTTGTGTTTCAAAAAACCAACACAAATTTATTAAAGTTTAAATGTGCGTTATGAATGTGTTGCTGAAGTTATCCTTCAAACTCATTAATCATTTGCTTTAGTAGTCTACTCAAATAACATAATTGAAAATAATGTTTGCAATTCCAGAATGTACTGTCTTTGCTATTTGTGCATCTGTTGTGGTACTAATTTTTATATCTTCTTCTGTTTGCATGTTCATTCTACATTCAGCATTTACAATAATATACCATGTCCAAGCAAGTTATCCGTAGGAGTGGACTTCCATTGTTTAGAGCACAAAATTGAGCCGAGGAAGTGGACCATAAACTTTTCTAGAGGGATGGCTGATATATGGTGCAGTTGTATACGGTATGCATTAGATTCTACTAGAACAATTTTTTGAATATGCCCCTCAATTTCTGAATACTTATCTATTAGCTGTTGGTGATGATTGGAGAAACACGTTACTTTTTAGTGGATAATATTTCATTTCTTGGGTTTGAATGCCTAAGGCACTCGAATTTATTTGCGCACGCTTTGTTTGGGAGTGCCATTGGCATGGGTCATTTAGGAAGTGGGTTTGAGTGCCGAAGGCACCCGTTTATGCATACACTTTGTTGGGGAGTGCCGTTGGCACAGGTCACCCCTAGTACATGATACAAGCTCAAAGGGGATTTCAAAAATTAACGATTTCAATGGAAGTATCTAGACACCTGTTTAAGCTGTGCAGTGCTCTACCCTCATGGATCTCCACTAAAATCAAGTTGTTTTAGGTCATGAAGTAACCCCAGCTTAGGGATTTGCCTATTGGACTGTAAGAAACCCATATTTGGTTACCCTAAAAAGATAGAGCAGTACTCCTTTTGACTAGAAAAGGCAGCCTTAAGCCTTGGGAGGTATCTAAATCTCCCATTCTGCTAATAGGGACTACTCTTTTTCTCAATTTGAAACCAAATGACATTGGATGATGAAAGTTAGATTTTTTTCTGCGTCGTTGGTTACGGAAACCCTAATTTCAACACATTTGTAATTATCCGAGACTTTCAACCTGTAAAATAAGCTATTTTGCACAGTGTTCGTGTCGGATGTCGATCCGCACTCGGGGTTAGTTCATGCAAATAAGAACACAAATGATGGATTTTAGCTAGAAATTGTGCGGAGGGGTGAGAGGTGAATTTGTGACTTATTTTTTAAAACATGATTTTGGGGATTTTTAGAGAGAGAAAATGTTATACGCAATAACAAAAATTACAATCATAAACTAGAAAATTAGAAATAATAACTTTATTGATTGGAATAAACAATAAATTACAACTTTGTGAATTCAAATCCTACTAAAAACAACGAAATAAATTAAAATCTAGAGAGAGAGAAAAGAGATGATGAGAGAGAAAGTTAAGAGATGAGAGAGAAACTAGAGAGAGAAGGGTAGAGAGCGAAAGGAACCAATTAGAGGGAGAACCTAAAAGACCTAGAGAGGGAAAGTTACCTTTGACACTCACCTTATGGAGACGGATCATGGCCAAGGGATTGGCCATGAGGTGCATGGACTGCTGGTGGTGCGTAGCATGTGAAGGATGATTACAACCCTCATTTGAGGGTGTGGAAGGTGGTTCACGAGAAGTGCAGCAATCATGGATGGTTGACTGGCGCACTACTTGGTGGGTGTGGAACGTCCAGTAGGCGGTCAAAGATCTCGCCCTGCTAGTGGTTAGTTGTAAGGGAGGTGCTTTGAAGTTATAGACCTGCAACTCGGGAAGTTACAGATCACCGTGAGGATGGTGATGTTCAGGGCTCCATTGGTGGAGACGTGGGAGGCTTAGCAAGTGATGGCTGGATTTGCAGGTGCTTGGATCTAGATCCGGTGGAGGAGCAAGAGATGGGCTCACGTCATGGCGGTGATGAGTGTGCCATTTGAAGGTTCAACCGAAGACTGAAACAACCACGTCTGGTGGTCTGTTCCTCCGGCTGTACAGCAAGGGGTGGTGCTTGGAGAAGAGTAGAACGGTGGAGATAGATCGCACTACAGCAAGTGGAACCGTGGGATGAGTTCCAGAGCGGCAGCAATGTGGAGGAAAATAGCTGAACAAGACGGTGGTTGTGCAGGGCAGCAACTTGAAGAGCGAACAATGGAGAGAACTATCGGGTTTGAAGGTGAGCAACCTTCCCGTCTGTTGTAGGCTTGGGCGAGAGGGAGAACTTGCAACCGAACCATTGCTGGTTCATTTTCAGGCGGAGCAGAACTTACAGCAACGGTGGTTGGAGGCGCAGGATGGAGGAGCTCTGGTGGCTTGAGGACGAGGACGTGCAGAGGTTCTTGTGGGCATAGCAGCGTGGGGCGAGGTAGGGGGAGATGTTGCAGGTTCAGGCGGCCGGAGTTGCTGCCTGCAACTGCGGTATTGATTGAAGAAGATGAATAAGAAAACGAAGAAGGAGAGGCGAACGAGGAGAATGGAAAGGGAGGAGAGGAGGAGAATGGAAAAGGGGGAGGAGAGGAGGAAGGAGAGGAGGAGAGGGGCTTGAAGATTAGGGTATCGAACCCTCTCTTCTCCCCTTTTAAAGCTCCCTAGTTTCCATTAATGGAAATTAGAGATTTTTTGAAAAAAAAAAAAAAAAAAAATATATATATATTTAAGTAAAACCTTACTTTTCTTTGGAGAATTTCCCCATTTAGTGGATCCCCCTTTTTTATTGAAGAATAATTAATTTAAAGCATTTAAAAATCGCGAGGTCCACTAAATGTTCGGGCCACTAGTCGATGATGATGGGCCCGGCTACTGGTCCACAAGGATTGATGATGTCCATCGTCTCACAAGATGATGTGACAGACAATTTGATGACGATCAGATGGATGGTGACTTGATTGGGACCCAGATTGGTAGATCGACGGATCTAGAGAGATCCAACGGTCCGGTGGAAGATCAAACGGTCCGATTGAAGATCCAACGGTCAGAAAGCTAAGGGAGATGAGACAGAGCCAACAGGCAAGAGTTCTGAGGTTAGGTCAGTAGATCTGAGGATCAGGTGGTGATGTATATGGAGATGAAGAAAGAGAGAATAAGGAGAGATGAGATAGAAAATTAGGGAGAGGAGAGAGAAAATATCAAAAAATGGAGGTCAAAGTATTGGCAGAGGGTCTGGAACCCTGGTCTTCACTGTGACCATCCTCACACTTCTCTAGTAGAGTAGACCATCATTCCTTGCTGACTCATGTGGCTTTAAACGCTTTGGTCCGTCTCTTGGTCATTGGCTCTCCTACTCTCTTCGTTCTTTGGGCCAACTTTTTGGTCCTCTTATTTAGCCCATATTTGGCCCATATCTTCTAGTCATAGCTTGTGGCTCTTCAAGCTTTGATATTAGGCTTCTGTGGTTGATCGTGGGCCCGCAAGTCTCGAGAATAGCCCGATCAAGTTTTCTGCAAGAGAAAAGCACGTAATGAGACTTGATCATAAAGTCTTTATACCTAGACTTCCAAAAATGCGTTTAATGCATATAAATATACCATTTCGTCCAGAAAAGTGTGTTTTGTGCAATGAAATAGACTTTTACGTAGAAAAGTGGATAATTAGAGTAGTTTTACGTAGGATAGTGTGATAACGCTTAGAAGATAACAGTAGAAAATACGCACTTTTAAGCGAATATCAGATGACTAATCATCCAACAAAGATTTCTCATGAAGAAGTTCTAAGGGCAGCGAAGGAGTTGATTTTTTATTTTTTGTAACTTTGTGTTGGGCTTGATCAGGAGAATTAGGGTTTTATTTTGGATAGAAAAAAGTGATAATCTTAAATATACCCTAACTTTCGAAACAGATATCCTCTCAAAATCGATACATATTGATGTTGGGAGATATTAGTATTCTACAAAAGATATCATCTAGCAAAGGGCCTCTAATCTTACAAATAGGCCTAGAATTTGTGTTGGCGGGCTTGATGAGGACAATTAGGGTTTTATTTTGGAGAGAAAAAAATATACCCTAACTTTGAAAACAAATATCTTCTCAACTATTAGTATTGATGTTGGGAGATATTACTGTTCTACGAAAGATATCATCTGTCAAGGTTGGTCTATTGACAGAATTAGTAAAGGGCCTCTAGTCTTGCAAATAGGCCTGGAACTGAACATGTTATATATTTTTGCACATTGTTTTTCATTTCTATATAGTTATTGTTGAGTCACTAAACCGATTCACATCTATTACTACTATAAGAGTAAAACTTGCTGACCATCCTTGGTCTAGTAGCTACCTGACGATAGGTGTAGTGCTCGGCACGTGGATTTCATACGGGCGAAACAGAGTGGAGTGCTCGATACATACACCGAGGTCTTTTTGTTTTTGTATTAAAAAAATCAAAAAATATATCTTATGAAGCTCAACTAAATACGTGTTTGGTGAGGTTGTGTTTATCAGTCCATACGAAATCCACGTGCCGAGCACTGGGTTAGGGTGGTCAAGCAAGTTTTACTCCTACTATAAAGCCAAAACTTGGGTTAGGGCACACCATTCAGAAATGTTCAACAAACTCACCCAGTTGTTTTGTTTTTCCTCTTTCTTTTGATATAGTCGCAGTTGTTAGTTCATTAAATGCATAACTGCCAGTCAAAACCCCTATTCGTCCCACCCTCCCCGTCTAGCAATCTCATCAATCATAATGATGAGACCCACCAAGAGAAGATAAAGAAATTTTGCATTAATGATGATCCCAACCGCCATTTCAAGCAACACACATTTGAAAAAAAGCTCAACCTCAAGCTCCAGTTACTGCCCTAAAATGATAGGGCCACAGGCTCTAGTTACAGGACACAATACGAGCCACATGGCACATTCTTAGAGGACTCTGACCGTATGGATGTTTGGAAAATCCCTAGAAATCACTAATCAGGATGATTTTTGGTTTGTAGTTCCACCTAGGGATTGGCCAAACATCCATATGGTCAAAGTCCTTTAAGAGTGACCCACATGGCTCATATTTGAAATTCCACCGGTCCGTTCTCTTTAACTCAATATACCTAGAAGGGGGGGGGGGGTTGATTAGGTATTTAAATTTAATTATACCTACACAGTTTTACTGGTCGATGGTAAGGGGATAAAATAGCATGCCTTGGTTGTTTGATAAAGGATTATCACAATCGACTCAAATCAAATATACCTCCGTGGTATATTGTCTTTTTGTCGTTTGATCTAATCAAGATAAATTGTGGAATACAAACAAACAATCACATAAGACAAGATATTTTTACGTGGAAACCTTAGCCAAGGAAAAACCAAGGGACCACATCCAGACAGAAAGTATCACTAACTGAAAAGTTAAATGAAACAAAGGTTACCTACGCAACACCATTGCAAATACAGCTTCCAACCTTAGCCAAGGCCTACTGCCGATGCATCCACGTCGTCTGAATCAACGCCACGAATCCACGTGCGCCCTTTCAGCCAAGGAGCCTTATCCGCTTGTTCAGTTTGGTACATCCCAAACCTACCATCGATCGGCTCCTCCGATCTTAATTCTCAACACTCCCGCCTTTGCAAAAGGTGAAGGATTCAGTACACCCTGAACTCCAAGTTGCTCAAAAGGTGTTTGAGTCACACTGGTACTCTCAGGCTTACTAGGTTGAATATCGAAGTGGAAAACCTAGGCTGAGTAAAGATCAAGCTCTTGGCTTTGATCGAAAAGAGAACAAGCTCAAAAGATGTGAATGAAAAATAAGCTTCTTGCTCTTCAAGACCCTGAGTCGTGTGGAACGTGGGATGATGGAACCTAGAATTTCGGATCTGAGAAAGACCAATTCTGTTCAAGGTCCAATCGATTGTACACTTGGTCCAATCGATTGGGCCATGTCCAATCAATTAGGGATAAGTGTCCAATCGATTGGGTTCAATAAGTTTTCTATTCTAAAGGCACTAATCGATTGCACATGGTTCTCTAATCGATTCGACATAAATAACTTTCTATCCCAAAGGCTCCAATCAATTACACAGAGTCTCCAATCGATTGTACTCAAATAAGTTTTTACATCGTAGTCTCCAATTGATTACACAGTGTTTCTAATCGATTGGACTTAAATAAGTTTATGCCTCGTATATTGAGTTAAAGAGAACAGACTGGTGGAATTTCAGCTTGTTCAGTTTGGTACACCCCAAACCTACCATCGATCGGCTCCTTCGATCTTAATTCTCAACACTCCCGCCTTTACAGAAAGTGAAGGATTCAGTACATCCTGAACCCCAAGTTGCTCAAAAGGTGTTTGAGTCACACTGGTACTCTCAGGCTTACCAGGTTGAATATCGAAGTGGAAAACCTAGGCTGAGTAAAGATCAAGCTCTTGGCTTTGATCGAGAAGAGAACAAGCTCAAAAGATGTGAATGAAAAATAAGCTTCTTGCTCTTCAAGACCCTGAGTCATGTGGAACGTGGGATGATGGAACCTAGAATTTCGGATCTAAGAAAGACCAATTTTGCTCAAGGTCCAATCGATTGTACACTTGGTCCAATCAATTGGGCCATGTCCAATCAATTAGGGATAAGTGTCCAATCGATTGGGCTCAATAAGTTTTCTATTCTAAAGGCACTAATCGATTGCACATGGTTCTCTAATCGATTCGACATAAATAACTTTCTGTCCCAAAGGCTCCAATCGATTACACAGAGTCTCCAATCGATTGTACTCAAATAAGTTTCTACATCGTAGTCTGCAATTGATTACACAGTGTTTCTAATCGATTGGACTTAAATAAGTTTATGCCTCGTATATTGAGTTAAAGAGAACAGACTGGTGGAATTTCAGCTTGTTCAGTTTGGTACACCCCAAACCTACCATTTATCGGTTCCTCCGATCTTAATTCTCAACACTCCCGCCTTTGCAGAAGGTGAAGGATTCAGTACACCCTGAACCTCAAGTTGCTCAAAAGGTATTTGAGTCATACTAGTACTCTCAGGCTTACTAGGTTGAATATCGAAGTGGAAAACCTAGGCCGAGTAAAGATCAAGCTCTTGGCTTTGATCGAGAAGAGAACAAGCTTACAAGATGTGAATGAAAAATAAGCTTCTTGCTCTTCAAATGGACACTCTAATAAATATAGCCTTTGTTTCTCTCTCTTGAAGATTGAGTCACTCTGGTGTCTCTGTATATGTTTAGAGAAGGCATAGAAGGGTTCTATTTATAGCATTCCAAGACCCTGAGTCGTGTGGAACGTGGGATGATGGAACCTAGAATTTTGGATCTGAGAAAGACTAATTCTGTTCAAGGTCCAATCGATTATACACTTGGTCCAATCGATTAGGTCATGTCCAATCGATTGGGGATAAGCATCCAATCGATTGGGCTCAATAAGTTTTCTATTCCGAAGGCACCAATCGATTGCACAGGGTTCTCCAATCGATTTGACATAAATAACTTTCTGTCCCGAAGGCTCCAATCGATTACACAGAGTCTCTAATCGATTGTACTCAAATAAGTTTCTGCCTCGTAGTCTCCAATCGATTACACAGTGTTTCCAATCGATTGGACTCGAATAAGTTTCTGCCTCGTAGTCTCCAATCGATTACACAGAGTATCCAATTGATTGGGCTATGTCCAATTGATTGGGGATACATATCCAATCGATTAGACTATCCCACTAGTCAATAAAATTAACTTTGACTCGAATCTACCCAATGACTAAGTCTGACTATTATATTTTGTTCATTTTAATAAACTCCTATGGCCACTAAGTCATTTACCTTCCTAATCGAGCGTACACGATCATTAACTAACAAATCAGCAGTTACTCAGATGACTCATGTCGTCAACCGTCTGATTCTTGTTGTCTTTGTCTTTGTCTTTTAGTCTTCACGTAGTTGGCGAAGTATGCGTACCACGACATCTTCACGCTACACTATTACTCGTAGGAATGGTTACAAGAATGTTTTTATGTCAAACGGAATCTTTGCCAAATTGAATATGAAAATATTCCTTACAATATTGTGTCTTGTAATCGCAGCCTGTCATTTTAGAGCGGTAACTAGAGCCCAACCCTTTAAAAAATATATTTTCACATAAGCCACTTCTTTTAAATAAAAGAGTCCGGCTTGCTTCACCCATTTGGTTGAGGAGATGCCTCAACCCCTTATCATCTTGTGCCATGTGGAGGGGAGGGCAAAGGCTACCTAAATTGTAGGTTATATGTACAAAACTTACTATTTTGTGTTTTCTTAATTATTAATATTTTTTTCTCTCTCCTCTCAGTTAAAGCCAATAATCCCTACTTTCCTTTCTGTGAGAACAAAAGGTGACCAAAGATATCTCTCTAGCTTGTTGAGAAATAAAATAATAAAACCTCTCTTTTTGTAAAGGAAATTAAATCAATTCTTAAGAAAAAACTGAAATGGAGGGAATGTAAGAAATGTAAGAACTCAAAGATTCATAAGAACTCTAAGTGAACGAAGAACTGGATCATTCTCCCTATGTTTAACGCACTCACAGATAGAACATGAGGAAATTATATATATATATATATATGGGTCAGGATCGGGGGACAACAATTTCATACAACATTTCTTACAACAATTTTGGTGTACCCACATGGAAGATGAATCAATAGCTATTTTTAGTGAGGATGATCTCCTCATCATATAGATCATCCCTACAAAAAATCAGCACATTCTGAAATTTCTAACCCCATCAAATTTGGTTTTGAAGTTAAAGATAAATATAGACGGTCGATAATTCTTCAACTTGTAAACTGATCTACGAACATTGGATTGATTTGAATTTTTGTGAAGATGATCTCCTCATTATAGAGACCATCCTCGCCAAAAATAACCCCATTCCAAGACTTCTAATTTATACATTGGCCTGTGCCAATTTATGTTGTCCCCCGATCCTGACCCTATATATATATATATATATATATATATATATATATATATATAGAGAGAGAGAGAGAGAGAGAGAGAGAGAGAGAGAGAGAAGAAGAAGAAGAAATATGTAGGTTTTATCTTCTGCCTGTTGAAGACGATGGCTGAAACAAAACAATGATGAACTATAAAGAGATTGCAGAGAGATAAAGGAAAGGCCGTGGTGTAACAAGGTAGCATGTTTTTGTTACTCACCGCTGCCATCTGGGCCCACTGACCGCATGGATGTTTAGCCCACCCTTTGATAGACATTCATATATATAAAAAATCAGCTTGTTTGATATTTTTAGCCATTAGTTTTAGTACTAAAAAAGATGACTAAATCAAACGGCTAGAATAATGCCATAAAGAGTACTAAAATCTAATGGCTAGAGATTACCAATCAGGGTGATTTTTGGTTTATATATCCACCTAGGGGTGGGCTAAACATCCAAGCGGTCAGTGAGGACAACGATGAGGTACAAAAATGATGCTACTTGACGCTAGAAAGTCTGACCGAAATACCTAATCTATTATCTATACTAAAGCTCGGCACTGATGAGGTGGCGCTTCCTCCATCTTTTTTGCACTATTTTTTCCCAAAACACCCTTTAACATCCTCTTTCATCTTAAACCCAAAACGTCTCTTCCTCTAAACCTCTTAATGGTTCGAATTCTACAATTCCAAATTAATTATCTATTCCTTAATTGCCTCTTAAATTCCTAAATTCTCTCTTCACCAAATCAAACACTAAAATTCCTAAATTATCTCCTTCAAATCTCAAAAAATGATTTTTCAAAGATTCAAAGGGACACCAACCTCTTAAATGAGAAGATGCTCCTACATCTTCTCATTTATTCTCTGCAATCTACACTTTTCTCCATTCTGCAATTTTGTTCTTAAACTCATCCATTTCAATCAAGATATTTGCGTACAACTCATCATCCCATTCATGTATTTTTTTGGTATGTCTTTTTTACTTTTCATTTTTGTATATTATTGTCTACCTCCATCTTCCTTTTTTCGTTTCTTCTTTAACTATCTTTTTTTTTTCTATACTTAGTTTTAGTTTTCCCCTTTCCAAAGAAAATTTACAGGTCACCTTCTCTCATCTTCTGTTAATTTTTTTAATGAATCCCTTATGTTCTATACTCTTATTATATGTAAGATTTTATTTGTAAAGACGATGCTCTGATCTGTGGTTGAGCTTCTTGAGCAATATTGACCATAATTATCACCAACAAAGTAGATATTCTTTAAGTAATTTCAAGTTTCGAAACAGCTCTATAAGAATTGTCATCTGCATTTAGCTATTTTATTTTTGTTTCTTCAATAAACTTTTTCTCACATATAATTTCAAACTCTATCTTTCTCATAAAAAAAAACTTTTTCTCTTTCTAGATTACCCAAAAAAAAACTTTATCTTTCTCATAAAAACATTTCAACTCTCATATCCCTTATTTTGGATGTGGGGTCAGAACAAAAAAAAGGGTAGGAACAAATTTTTTGCCGCAAAAAAACAAAACGCGGGAGCTACAATTTCTTCAATGGCAGAACATCTTGGATAAAAAATTGTAGGTTCAAAAAAATAATTTTGTAGCTGATCGTGCCTCTTTAACAGAAAGTCGGTGCTCCCTGGAGCAAAAATATATGCGCAGTAATTTTTCCTTAGTGTCTTCATTTGTCCTACAAATTGCATTATATTTGGCCAACCCTAAGTACACTTACAACCCATAAATCAGCCTGATTATTAAGTGTAAACTATTGGATTATAGTTATTTTCATGGATTTATTTTTAACCGTAGAATCAAGCATTATTTTTTGGGTACTGAGATCAAAAGGTTAGAAATCAATAATATTTAGGCTGATTATTGGTTGTACTATGATCGAAATGTTATAAATCAGTCAGGGTCAGGGTTGGGGGACAACCATTTTGGCGTACCCACATAGAAGATGAATTAACGACTGATTTTGACAACCATTTTGGCGGACCCACATAGAAGATGAATCAATGACTGATTTTTGGTGAGGATGATCTCCTCACCATATAGATCACCCCATAAAAAATCAGCCCATTCTGAAATTTCTAACCCCATCAAATGTGGTTTTCAAGTTAGACGGTAAAAATGGATGGTCCATAATTCTTCAACTTCTAAACCAGTCTACGAGAATTTGAATGATTTGAATTTTTGTGAGGATGATCCACTCACCATAGAGATCATCCTCACAAAAAATCAGCCATTGATTCATCTTCTATGTGGGTACACCAAATGGTTGTCCCCCGAACCTTAATCAATAATAATTAAGTTGATTTTTTGGATGTAAGATAATTTGTTGAAAAATCTAAAAACTTATTTTTATATAATAATTTATTTTTATTGTGCACGTGCTTTAGCACGGGCTTTTAATTACTAGTTACATCTTATTCTTAGAAGGAAAGTAATAAACGAGGAAACAGAGGAAACGTCTCAAGACTCAAATAAAATAAAATAAAAATCTTAAAGCCAAAACTAATTCCTCCGGTTTCCCTTGACCTCCCCTCCACGTGACAATAAATGATTGGAGGTTCAGGTATCTCCTCAACCCAATGGGTGAGGAAAGGGTTTTCGTAAATAAAATATCTTCTGAAAAATGGCAATCCAAAAGGGCCCAAATATTTTTATGGAATAAACACTTTTTAAAATTGGTCATTCAAACAATTGATGCTTTGAAACGACTTTTTTCAGGTCTAAAAATGACGATCCAAACAGGTGCTAGGAGTTAATTCGATAAATCCTTCATATCTGTGCAAAAAAAAAACATGAAGCAGGTGTAGACTCACCAGAGAGAGGTGGTACGGGGCACTCCTTTTGTTGTGGCAATTACGTTTCTTTGTTTTTTGAAGTCTCCACTGCTTTTGTTCTCTTCGAGATCTTCTCGATCTCTTTTAGTACTAATTAGGACTTATCAAAAAATAAAAAAATTAAGCAGGAGTGCGTTGTTCGATCGCCTCCGCCTTAGAAGATCTCACATGTTTTAAGCCAACCTGATTGGCAAGACTTCAACATTTATTCAGTTTGCATGCTATGTATGCCAAAGAATCCTCTTTATAATTTATGAAGTTGGGTGGTGAAGCCACCAAAGTTTCCACATTACAAGAGCTAAAGATGACAAGAACAACATACAACTCTTCACAGCGAAATCACCAGCAAAAGGGGAGCAAATAGACTGAAACTATCACATTGCATATAACAAAGCTCTCCCCCTGTATTTATACGCTATACACAAAATCGTGCAAAACCCTTCTCAAAGCACATAATTCTAACAAATCTCTCAAAAGGAGATGTCCATCATGTCTGTAACCAAGTTCTCCATCATCAGAGCTTCTACTTGTCCAGCGCATCGCAACTTCGATTGTCGCTTACCTACAGATACATGTATATAGATGCTTTTAGACGTAAATTTAAGCTCAGCCATGACTAGAACATACATGATACAAGCTCAAAGGGAATTTCAAAAATTAACGGTTTCTATGAAAGTATCTAGACAATGACATTGGATGACTTCAACCAACAAAGATTTCTCATGAAGAAGTTCTAATGGCATTTGTTTTTTTCACACTTCTTTTCTGTTTGTTCCTTCAGTAGTTTAGCATGTAACTTTGTGTTGGGCTTGATGAGGAGAATTAGGGTTTTATTTTGGACAGAAAGAAGTAATAATCTTAAATATACCCAAACTTTCAAAGCAGATATCCTCTCAAAACCGATACATATTGATGTTTGGAGATATTACTATTCTACAAAAGATATCATATATCCGGCAAGGTTGGTATATTGACAGAATTAGTAAGGGTCCTCTAATCTTACAACTAGGCCTAGAACTGAACTTGTTATATAAGAACACGCCATTTTTGGACCTGAAATTTTCAAAATAACAGATTGTTTGGCTGATCATTTTTTAAAAAGTATTTATTTCATACAAATATAGTTTTTAAGCCAAAAAGGTCATTTTATAAAAAAAAAAAAAAATACCCTGAAAGTCGCTCAATGAACATAATAAACAGAGAAACCCCACTCCCATCCCTTCCCTTTTATTGCTCTCATCAATCATAATGATGGGGCCCACCAAGAGAAGATAAAGATATTTTGCATTAATAATGATCCCAACTGTCATTTTAAGCACACATTTTAAAAATACATTTTGAGAGAAACCATTATTTTAAGTAAAATATTTTTTGAAAAATGGCAATCCAAATGGGCCCTAAAAATTGTATGGGATAAACATTTTTTAAAAAATGGTTATCGTCCACACAATTTGTTGCTTTGAAGAGACTTTTTCAGGTCTAAAAATGACAATCCAAACAGCTCATAGGGGTTAATTCGATAAAGCCTTTATATCTGTGCAAAAAACATGAAGCAGATGTAGACTCACCAGAGAGAGATGGTACTGGGCGCTCCTTGTTGGGGAAATTAAGTTTCTTAATAGGGCAGGAAGAAAGAGGAAGAACAGGGAGATTGTCACAGTTGCAGATCTCAATCATGTATCCATCAGGGTCATGGAAGAAGAGCTGATCCACCTTCACACCTCCTTCTTCGACAACTGCGGTCACGTACTCCATATTCATATCTTCCAGTTTCTTCATCACTGCCCGCATGTCTGAACATTGGAATGAAATGTGGTTGTCTTTTGGATTTATGACACCCTTCTTTTCTGGGGCATCCTCCGGTGAGTTGCATTCAAGCAAATGGATGCCGATTCCATAATTGAACAACCTATATGCAATACAAATACGTTTTCATTCAACTTAAACACGTCGAGGACGTCGTTAAGTGAACTGATTACCATGAATGCCTGGATCAAAGTATTTCTCATCTTTGGGGAGATTGGGAGACGGAAAACTTTTTAGGAAAACTTTAGGTCCAGGCGTTCTAGCACCTCAGTTAAGTTCCACTCGTCCTGGGGTTAAGTGCCATGGTTAAGGGCTGAAGTCAAAAAACAAAGAGCCACAGTTAAAGGCCCAAGGACAGTGGCATTTAACTAATGGTGCTAGAATGCCTGGACTTTTTCTTGCTAAAGGTCACCCTTCAGCTAACATCGCTCTTGTATATGATGAGCTCCGGAGACATTTCTTCTCCCTTGAGCTGTGAGGTGTCATCCCGAGGAGTTCATCTTCTGTAGATTCACACCCTTAAGCTGTGATACTCTTCGACCTCAGGATTTGCTTGATGAGATCTCGAGGACCAACAAACAGTGTCGTTGATTAAGATAACCTACTCATCATCTTCCTTTCCTTAAACTCCTAGACTATTCATATATTCACAACTTAGACCGGAGAAAAAGCGAGAAAGGAGGGGGAAAGAAGAAATGGTAGTAAAAGAAAACGTACCAAGCACCTTCGAATTTGAACGAAGAGGGACGTTTTATGAGCACGAACCCCAACACCTCATCGTAGAATCTCACCGATTCGCAAACCGATTTACACACAAACGACACGTGATTCAACGACAGCAGAGGCAGCATAGTCGTTGATGAAGATGACCTACTCATCATCCTCTCTTCTTCCTCCACACTCAGAATCTCTCTTCCCATATCTACTCTCAGATCTCTCTCTCTCTCTCTCTCTCTCTCTGGTCTGGGACTGGTGTAAGAGCTACGCTGAAATGTCACTTAGCTTAAATAAACAATCCGTGAGCATCAGCTAGTCATCACGGCTCCCCACCAGCTTAGCCGAAACATTGAAAGACACGTGACTCCGTCTATCTTGTACTGTACAGTCGCTTCCGTCCTTTTTCTCTGACTCCAGGATTTACACGCAGAACACGCCTTTTTTAGAGCAAAAGCTTTTACTCAAAATCAAGTTTTAAAATGTGCCGTTATAAGGTATAACGGACTGGGGTAAGGTATAACGGACTGGGGGTGTTACCATTTTTTCCGTTATAACAAATTGTAACGCTCAGGGGCAAAAAACGGAAAATAACGGAGTATTGATCAAATGGTACGGGGTCTATGGACTTTATCATGGTGCATGCGTGGTGTCGTCTGTGAATGGTTAAAATTGTACTCATGGTCCATTTGGATTCTTCTTTTGTCGTCTGTCCAAGCAGAAATCCTTCCCATAATTATTATATTAAACCTTCCAATGCATAATTTACGTATCTGATCTAGATCAGACGGTTCAGATCAGATTATTGCCCCCTATCAATATCAGATGACCCTTCAAAGATAGACATTGTTTGCTTGTTTGTTTTTGAACGTATGATGCTTACCGTCCACCAAACTGCTTTTTATTTTTGGAAGGGTCGTGATGTAACAAGGTATACCCTGAGATCTTTTCATTTGCGGAAGCGGCATTTTTGGTAGTCACCACTGCCATCTGGGTCCACTGACAGCATGGATGTTTAGCCCACCCTTTAATAGACATTCATACAAAAAATCAGCTTGTTTAATAATTTTTACCCGTTGGTTTTAGTACTTAAAACATGGTTGTATTCAACGGCTATAAGAACGCCTTAAATGGTGCTAAAAAGTGTTAAAATCTAATGGTTATAATTACCAATCAAGGTGATTTTTGGTATGTATATCCACCAAGGGGTCAGATAAACATCCAAGCGGTCAGTGGGCCCCGATGGCAGCGGTGACTACCAAAAATGCCGCTTCCGCAAATGAACAGTTTCAGGCATACCTTGTTACATCTTTTTCCTTTTTGGAAATAAAAGTTCGTAACTTCTAGATCTGTCTCGAGTCTCTTGACAGCCATCACGCACCAAACGCTTTAGGTTCTTTAATCGCCCGAGTCGAACTCAGCGAGTTGAGTCATTATCACAAATCGTCTCACCGTGTATGTCTACGTGTTATAGATAGGACTGACAGTCTGGACCCACCTGCAGACGTTTAGGATCATTTGCTGACTGTATCCACGTGTAACACCTGTTCTTTTGCGTCTACTTTTTTGGATTATTCAACAAAATATCCAGAAGCAGTTCATAATTTCATATTAGTAAATAAAAGGCTTTTCTTATTCCCCCTGGAAAATGCTCTAAATTCGTGTTACCTCCTTTTGACAACTTTTGTCTGATGCAAAAACGTGACTACGGTCACCTCGTCACCTGCCCGTTATCTCACTTGTAAAAAGATCAGAATTTCTTTTGATTTGAAATGCAACTTTGACTTTCGGGGTTGGGCCGGTCATGGGTGCAATTACGTGGGACCCGCCGCAATCCATCAATGCACTTATTTGTGAATGGCTCTGGCTCCAGTTACCGCCCTAAAATGACATGCTCCAGTTACAGTACACAATATGAGCCATGTGGCACACTCTTAAGAGGATTCTGACCGTATGGATGTTTGTCCAATCCCTAAGTGGACCTACAAACCAAAAATCAGCCTGATTAGTGATTTCTAGGCGTTGAATTGGACTTATTTTCATGGGTTAATCTCAACTGTGGAAATTTGAGCAGTATTTCAGGTACAAAGATCTAATGCCTAGAAATCAATAATCAAGCTTATTTTTGGTTTGTAGGTCCACCTAGGGATTGGCCAAACATTCATACGGTCAGTGACCTCTAATAGTATGCCACATGGCTCATATTGTGTCCTATAACCTGAGGCTGTCATTTTAGAGCGGCAACTAAAACCTCCTTTTCTTCAAGAACAGTACGTCAACCTCTCCCGCCTCTATCAAATATGGTTTTCTCTTATCTTCAAGAACAGTACTTCAACCTCTCCTACCTCTAACCCCATCAAATATGGTTTTCAAGTTAACATAAAAATAAACGGTCCAAAATTCTTCAACTTGTAAATCAGGCTACAAATATCAGAATCAATTTGAATTTTTTCTGAGGACGATCTCCTCACCATAGACACCATCCTCTCTAAAAATCATCCCATTCCAAAACCTCTAGCTAATTTATGTATTGGCCCACACCAATTTTTTGTCTCCTAATCGTATAGGGCTGGGATACGTTTACTCGTGCTATTCTTACTATTAAAATGACTAATGGATGTGAGACCCACATGCAGATGAGTTAAGAGCTTATTTTTGGTGATGATATATTCTTCTCAACATGGATATCAACTTCACAAAAAATCAGCCCATTCCAACATTTGTAGCTTTTGAAAAGTACATTGCAAGTTGAAAAACTTTGGACCGTTCAATTTCACTGTTAAATTTAAGTCCATATTTGATAATTGTGCTAGAAGTTTTAGAAAACGTTGATTTTTAGTGAAGATGCTCTCCATGGTGAGGTCATCTTTGCCCTATCAGATATCATTAATAAAAGAAAAAAAAAAAAGGTCTGCAACCGTATGTATTTACAACCTCTAGTATCATTGTATGTTATTGTTCTCAGATCAAGAGAAGGAATTAGGAAACAAAATGGTGAAATTAGAAAAGTTACATTACGAAACTATGTGATCAGTTGCTTCGTTAGATTCTCGAAAAAGTATGCTTCATATCCCAATGATTCAGAGCTTGGAGATAACTTTGGATCTCTTTGAGCTGAAGGATAATCAGTCCGTTCTCTTTAATCAAAAATATCTAGAAGGGTGATGATTAGATATTCAAAAATTAATCTAACCTATCACAAGTTTACTGGTCAAGGTAAGGTGATAAACTCTCATGCCTTAATTGATTGATAAATGGATTATCACAATCGACTCAAATCAAATATACATCCGTGGTATATTATCTTTTCGTCGTATGATCTAATCAATACAATTAACGAAACAACAATCAAACATCCACAAGACAGAATTGTTACGTGAAAACCTTAGTCAAGGAAAACCACGGGACCACGTCTAAACAGAAAGTATCACTTACTGAAAAGTTAAACCAAACAAAGGTTACAGGTACCTACGCAGAACCCATGCAAATGTAGCTTCCAACCTTAGCCAAGGCCTACTGCCGATGCATCCACACCTTCTAAATCAATGCTACGAATCCACGCGTGCCCTCCCAGCCAAGAAGTCTCGTTTGCTTGTTCAGTTTGGTACTCTCCAACCCTACCTTTGAGCAACCACTCCGATCTTAATTCTCAACTCTCCAGCCTTTGCTGAAGGTGAAGGACTCTGTACACCCTGAACCCTAAGTCGCTCAAATAGTATTAAGACGCATTAATACTCTCAAGCTTCTAGATCAAGTTTCTATGTGAAAGCCTAAGCTGAGTAAATGATCAAGCTTTTGACTATGATCAAGAAGAGAAAAAGGCTCACTAGATATTAATGAGAACTAAAAGCTTTTTGCTCTTCAAATTGACACTATTGATAAATAAAACTTTTTTATCTGTATTCCAATGTATGTTTTCTGAGTCTAAAGAGGGTTTATATTTATAGAATTCGTAGCCCTGAGTTTATTGATAAGTAAGGGAAGTGAAAACTAAAATTTCGGATCTGAAAAGACTAAATCCGTGTGAAGTCCAATCGATTGTACTTAGGGTCCAATGGATTGGGCTAAGTCTAATCGATTGTACTATGGGTACAATCTATTGGTCTTGTACGGATGGGTTTTTCCTTCGTAAATCCAATCGATTGTATTAAGTATCCAATCAATCGAACTTGTATAAGTTTCTATCCCGTAGAGTCCAACCAATTTCACAGAGGTCTCCAATCGATTGGGTTTTGTTCAATCGATTGGACTTTCCCAGAAGTCAATAATCTTGACTTAGACTCGGGTCTATCTATTGACTAGGTTTGATCATTATATTTTATTCATTTTAAACATATTCTTATGGCCACTAAGTCACTTACCTTCCTAAACATATGTTTAAAATGCATATTTTAAACATGATCCACTCACTATCTCTCGAAGATAACAAACAGATAATAGAATAGAAGCTTTGATTTGTTCCCTGCACACTCTGCCAATAAAACATACCATATACTATCATTGTAGAAATAAATAAAATAGTTAAACATTGCAGTGAGTTAAGTTATGCACATCACAAGTTAGAGAAATTAAAAAATAATTCAATACAATTTTCTTCCCCTATCTAATGCATCTACTAGTTTACTTCTATGATTTTTCTCTCTCCATTTTTGTCACAGAATGACAAAAGTACAGAAATAAGTAGAGAAATAACATGCATTGAATATTATCATGAAACACAAGTGCATTACAAATATATCAATCAACTAGAATAGTAACATTATTAATATAAGTAAATCAGATTATGAGAGATCTTGACATTAGATGATACCCTGGAGAGTCGTAACATGAATATCAAATTAGAAGAAACTATTTCCAGAAGTTGATATAAAATCTTATTGAAAAAAAATATGAATGCTTATTTAAATCTTGGTTGATGAGAACTGACTTAGAATAACCTAAAACAGTGTATTAATCTAAGATATGAGTCCAATACGATCATGAAAGAAAATAAATTTTAGGTATTCGTTAGTTAAGTCAAAAATACTAAGTCACTGACAACAATAAAATCATTGCTCTTTGAAACTAGTGAAGAATGAACTGACTTCGTAATCGTATCAAGACAAGATAAACAATTTTAGTAAAATATCAAAAAATAAATTTTAGAAATCCTGGAAGTGTCCTGTATCCAGATATAAAATCCTCATTAGAGCTATTAGGGGTTCTCACGTGTCACTCATATAATTTTTACAGGTGTATTTGCTAATAGGATAAGAATTTTTCTAGTAAATTGGCTGTTTTTCACCTCTTTTTTATTTTGTGGTAGCTTTCACACTCTCCGTAAGTAGTCCTTTTTTGCAGCGATAAAAATCAAACTTTAATTTTAACACGGCCATACAGACAGCTTTCACTCTAGTTTTTAGAGTTAGCTATTTTCTTAGTTACAATAGCTCACATTGGGAAGCCAACAGTCGATAATAGTGGAGTTTTGAAATCAACTAAAGGTAAGAACACTACTAACTTGAAGTGATATCTAGTAGAGGTTTATTCCTTATTCCTGAAATAAGTACTAGAAAAATTATTGAAATCACATTTAGTCCTAAAGAAAAGGAAAAGTCAGTCAATGTGTAGTGTGTGAAACACAAGTCACAAGAGATAATTTTGTCAACTGGCTGAGACAAGGTATAATAGACTAATAATTACAAATAAAAAAAAATTATATCATCATGATATAATCTTGATTATACCTATGGTAAGTTCTGATTTTAGAATATTCATAATCAGTGCTAATCAACCAGATTACCTTGAATGCAAAAAAAATAAAAAATAAAAAATTAATTAATCAATCAAACTGATACCGATAGATTTATGAAGAAATTCGAATCTTACGACATCAAGAGGTTTTGTAAGAATATTAGCTAATTGATTTTCTATAGGGACATGTTCCAAGGTGATAATTTTTTCTTCAACAAGATCTCTAATAAAATGATGACGAATGTCAATATGTTTAATTCTTAAATGTTGAACTGAATTTTTAGATATATTTATGGCACTAGTATTATCGCAATATATAGTCATTAATCATTGGTTAATCCCATAATAAGTCAACATCTGCTTCATCCAAAGCAATTGAGTACAACAGCTGCAACTGCAATATACTCGACTTCAGTAGTAGATAGGAAAATATAATTTTGTTTCTTGCTTTGCCAGTTGATAAAACTGTTACCAACATAAAAACACCAACCACTGGTGCTTTTTCTATCATCAACATTCCTGGCCCAATCAGCATTAGAATAACCTACTAACTCTGCATTCGTATCAAATGAATACTAGAGTCCATATCCTATAGTTCCACTAACATATCTGATAATACGGTTAACTGTAAGAATATGAGATTCCTTGGGATTTGTTTGGAATCTAGCACATACACGAACACTAAAGGAAATATCATGACGATTCGCAGTGAGATATAGTAAGTTTCCAATTATGCTTCCATATAGAGTCTGATCAACATCATTTCCTTCAATATCTTTGCTCAACTTAGTAGTAGTACTTATAGGAATACGATGATATTTAGCTGATTCCATACCAAATTTCTTAACTAGGTCTTTGCTATATTTGGATTGAAAAGTAAAAATTCTATCATCCAACTGTTTAACTTGAAGACCTAGAAAATAACTCAGTTCACCCACCATATTCATTTCAAATTCCTTTTTTATTTGTTCAGAAAACATGTGAGCATAAGCAACTAATGTAGACCCAAAAATAATATCATCGACATATATTTGAGCAATCACATAAATTCCCTGAATAATTTTAACAAATAAGATCTTGTCTACTTCTCTTCTGATAAATCGTTCATGAAGAAGAAAAGTGGTCAATCTCTCATACCAAGCCTTGGAAGCTTGTTTTAAGCCATAGAAAGCTTTTTTAAGGCGATAAACTTGATTAAAAAATTTTGGATCCTCAAACCCTTTTGGTTGTTCCACATACACTTCTTCTCGAAGAACACCATTCAAGAAGGCACTTTTGACATCCATCTGAAAAAGTTTGAATTTAAGATGACATGTAATAGTAAGCAAGATGTGAATAGATTCCATTCTAGCTACTGGGATAAAAGTTTCATCAAAATCAATGCCTTCTATTTAAGTATAGTTTTGAGCAACAAGTCTGGCTTTGTTTCTAACAATAGTACCACTCTCATCAGATTTGTTCTTATAAATTTATTTAGCGCCAATAACGTTAGTATCTTTAGGTCTCGGCATTAAATACCAAACATCATTCCTAGTAAATTGGCTTAGTTCTTCTTGCATGGTACTAATCCAATTTTCATTAGTAAGAGCTTTAGAAATATATTTTTGTTCAATTTGAGAAGTATAACAAACAAAATTAACAACATTTTCAATATGTCTCATAGTTTGAACTCTACTCTCAACATCTCCAATGATATCATTACTTGGATGAGTTTTTTTAACCCATAAGGGAAGAGATTTGTCAGCATGAGGATCACTAAAAGATGGAATTAGTTGAATGTCTTCAACACCTTGGCAAATATTATCATGATTGTCATCTTGAGAAGAAATTCCATCAATATTCAAATCATCAATAACCACGACATTAATAGATTCCATGATAATTCTAGTTCTTTGATTTAGAACCCGATAAGCTCTACTATTAATAGAATAACCCAGAAAATTTCTTCATCTCCTCTTCTGTCAAATTTTCTCAGAGATTCTCTATCTCGAAGAATATAGTATTTACTACCAAAAATCCTGAAACATTTGACATTAGGTTTCTTACTAGACTAGATTTCATAAAGAGTGTTTAAAGTTCCTAGTATTAAATAAACCATATTAAGAGTATAACTGACAGTATTCACTACTTCAACCCCTAAGTTTTGAGGTAAATTTTTGTTGTGAAGCATTACCCTGGCCATTTCTTGAATCACCATATTCTTTCTTTTTATCACTCCATTCTGTTATGGTGTAATAGGTGTAGAAAATTCGTGTTTAATGCCAATGGCATCACAATATTCAGTGAGTCGAGAATCTTCAAATTCTCCTCCTTAGTTAGTTTGGATCCTGACTATACTATAGCCCTTTTCATTTTGAATTTTTTTGCGTATCTTTTTACATTCTTCGAAGGCATCAGATTTTTCTCTAAGAAAAGCAATCCAGGTAAGTCTAGAATAATCATCTACCACAACAAGAATGTATCTTTTTCCTCCCATACTTTCAGTACTCATGGGACAGATAAGATCCATATGAATCAGATCAAGCACCTTGAAGGTAGCACAATAATTTTCCTTTTTGTGAGAACTCTTGATTTGTTTACTAATTTGGCAAGTCCTACAAATAGTGTCAGTAGGTTTTCCCAATTTGGGTACACCTATCACTAATTCTTTATTAGTGATTTTAACTAGGTCATTTTGGTTCATGTGACTTAGTCTTTGGTGCCATAAGTCAAAATCATTCAATTTAATAGAATTACAAATAATCTTAGGATTTCTATCAATAATATAACAGTTTTCAAAGGTTCTTGATCATCTCATAACACATTTGCTAGATTCATCAATAACATGCATCACATCCTTCGCTGGTGAATTTAATTGTATAATTATTATCGCATATTTGACTTATGCTTAGAAAATTAGATTTGAGTCCTTCGACACAAAGAACATTATCAAGCTTAAGAATACCTGAAGCTTGAATACTTTCTCGTCCAATAACTTTAACCATACTCCCATCTCCAAAAGTTACACTCCATCCTCATGATCTTCAATATTGCAAAACATTGATCTATCTCCAGTCATGTGCTTAGAACACAACTACTGTCCAAATACCATTTGTTGTTCTCTAGGGCTTTGAAAGTAGAAGGAATCATAAGACAATTTTTATCATCCTTTCTCACCTAAATGGTCTTATACTTCGAAAGTGGTTTAACAATTTTTGTCACTTGTTTGGAGAAAGACGAATTATTAATCATTTGATATTTATGGTCCATTGATTCTTATCAATATGATTAGCATACAAATTTTTTCTAAATTTAAAAATTTTGGAAATCTCTCTATTTAAATCATTAGAGTTCATGTATAACTCACTTAGCCTAGAATTATGATGACCAATAAATTTAATTTGTTTGAATTTTGTTGCCACACATTTTTCTGTAGAATAGGTGAGTTTCACATTATTCTTATGATTACCAAGTTGAGTATCAAAATTCTTAGATTTAACAATAGCAGAATTTTTTATAGATCTAGCCAACAAGTTTTTAAAAGAGATCGAAGATTTGATCAATGGAATCTCTAAAGATTTTTTGTTCTTCAAATAATTTTGAAACTCATTTTCCAAAAAACTTATTTTTCATAAGTAGAGATTTCTTCTCTTCTTCCCGCTGTCTCCTTTCATCAGTGAGTTCAATATTGGCCAATTCTAAAAAAACATTTATACTATCTATTTTCTCAATTTGTAAGGATAAAACTTTATTTTCTTTGATCAATTTCAGACTTTAAATACAATTTTTCATAAACTATATTTAAATAGTCATTCACATTTAGAGTTATTTAAGCTCCTGTCTGTGACAATCTCTGTATTCATCTTTAAAAGATAAGACAAGATAAGTCAAATCTTACTCACGTGATTAAACCTTATTCGGAGTAACCTGTTCTGATACCAATTGAAAAATAACCGGTCCGTTCTCTTTATTCAGAAATACCTAAAAGGGGGGGGGGGTGATTAGATATTCAAAAATTAATATCACCTATCACAAGTTTACTTGTCAAGGTAAGGTGATAAACTTGCATTCGTTAATTGATTGATAAAAAGATTATCACAATCGATTCAAATCAAATATACTTTCGTGGTATATTATCTTTTCGTCGTTTGATCTAATCAATACAATTAGCAGAACAACAATCAAACATCAACAAGACAGAGAGTTTTTACGTGGAAACCTTAGCCAAGGAAAACCACGAGACCACGACCAGACGGAAAGTATCACTAACTAGAAAGTTAAACGAAACAAACGTTACATTCGTAGCACCATTGCAAATACAGCTTCCAACCTTAGCCAAGGCCTACTGCAAATGCATCCACGTCCTCTGAATCAACGCTACGAATCTACGCACACCCTCCCAACCAAGAAGCCTTATCCGTTTGTTCAGTTTGGTACTCCCCAAACTTACTTTCGATCAGCCAATCCGATTTTAATTCTCAACTCTCCAACCTTTGCTGAAGGTAAAGGACTCAGTATACCTTGAACCCTAAGTCGCTCAAATAGTGTTGAGGCGCACTGGTACTCTCAGGCTTTTAGGTCAAGTTTCTATATGAAAGACTTAAGCTGAGTAAAGGATCAAGCTTTTGGCTTTGATCAAGAAGAGAAAAAACTCATAAGATATTAATGAGAACTAAAGGCTTTTTGCTCTTCGAATGGACACTATTGATAAATAAAACTTTCTTCTCTGTATTCCAATATGTGTTTTCTAAGTCCATGAAGGGTTATATTTATAGAATTCATAGCCCTAAGTCATTAATAAGTGAGGGAAGTGGAAACTAGAATTTCGGATCTGAAAAGACTCAATCCGTGCGAAGTCCAATCGATTGTACTTAGGGTCCAATCGATTGATCTCGTACGGATGGATTTTTCCTTCGTAAATCCAATTGATTGTACTAAGTGTCCAATCAATCAAACTTGTATAAGTTTCTATCCCGTAGAGTCCAATCGATTTCACAGAGGTCTCCAATCGATTGGGCTTCAAATAAGTTATGTCTCGTAGAGTCCAATCGATTTCACAAAGGTCTCCAATCGATTGGACTTTCTTAAAAGTCAATAATCTTGACTTTAGCTCGGGTTTGTCCATTGACTAGGTTTGACCATAATATTTTATTTATTTTAAACCTATTCATATGGCCACTAAGTCACTTACCTTCCTAAGCGAGCGTACACGATCTATAACTGACAGATACGCAGTTACTCAGAAGACTCATGTCGTCAACCGTCTGATCCTTGCTGTTTGTCTTTTAGTCTTCATGTAGTCGGCGAAATATACGTACCATCTTAACACTACACTGGTTTTCGTAGGAGCGGTTACATGAATGATTTATGTCACACAGAATCTTTACCAAAACTAGAATATGAAAATATTCTTTACATGGGCATGTGGATTAACTTTTCCAAACGGGTTTGATAGCCTGGGTAATCACCTAAACTGCCTACATAGAATTTCAAAATATTTCAATTTCCCCAAGATGTTGAGCAACAATACAAATGCCTTGGAAGATAGTTTTGTTAAAAAATAGAGGCAAAGTTAGAAAAAAGTTTCTAGTTTGTAAAAATAAAACCAATACCTTTGTAGTGTCTAGGCAATAACTTTACGAAATATTTTCTTGGGGCCCATGACCCTAATCTGGAAAGATAGGAAATAAATATCTAATGTAGAATTTTCATGGGATCCTATAAAAGAAAAATCAAAAGTTTAACATCCTCCAATTTGGATCTCTGAATCTGTAAAAAGTAGTCTCGTATAAAAAATCCATAACTGGCTTTCAGCTATCTTTTTTAATTATTTCATTGAGGTAGCAAAATTTTAAAAATAATTCTTTTGATTTGAAAAATGGTTTTCAGTTATTCTTTATATAAAGAGTTTCTTGCTTAAACTATTTGCAAAATGATCATCCAAACAATCTGTATGTTATTTCGGAAAAGGTCTTGATTCTTTCAAGTCTAAAAATGGTGATCCAAAAAAGCTCCTTATCAGTATAAAAAATGGTTTATGTCTATTCTTACTAATTTTTAATTACTGAGATCTAGGTAAACCCTCTTTGTGTGAATGACTCAACATTGAGTGCAAGTTTGGCGTAGGAGGAATACTTGGCAGACATTGAATTGTTTAGTTTAGGGTGGCAATATTTGCACACACCATTTTTGTAAGTACACACACTTAAACACCTAAAAATGTGTCTTTTAAATTGGCAAATGGGTAACTCATGTTTTTATATCTACACCCATTAGAAGAAAACAAAAAGAGAGGAAAAAACCCGACGAAGAAGAGAACTCGTCGAAGATCCACGTCTCTCTCTCTCTCCTCTCTTTCTTCTCTCTATTTCTCCCTCTCGCCACAGCACTCTGTCTCTTTCCATGTCCCTCTCACTCTCTCTCTTTCCACTGCTCTTTCTCTCTCCACTGCACACACTCCATCTCTCTCTCTTTTTCCCTCTCTCCACAACACTCTTTTTCTCTCAACTGCTCTTTTTCACTCACTTTTTCTCTCCTCCTCTCTCCACCACACTCTATCTTTCTCCATTACTTTCTCTCTTTTGAACAAAAAAATTTCAAACTACTAACATGGGCATGATGATGTCGACACCGCCGACATGGATTGGGTGGTGTCGGCAAGCCTTGCCGACATGGACTGAGTGGTGTCGGTAGGACCTGGCGACATCACCCTGGTTATGGAAGCAGTTCAGAGCTGACACGGCCTTTGCTATGTTGACTATGAACTAACAACATAAGCATTTTGAATTTTATTTTTGTTCAGAAGAGCGATAGATAGCGAGTGCAGTGGAGAGAGGGGGGGAAGAGAGAGTGAGAGTGCACGCAGTAGAGAGGGTTTTCAATGGTAGAAGAACAATGAAAAGGAGGAATGGGTTTCGGTGGAAAACGAAGGGTTTTCTGTGGAAAGGTTAGATTCGGTTACGCGGGTGGGTGCACTCAAGATGTGTGCAGATATTGCCACCCTTATTTTTTTTTTTGGTAAGAGAGAGACATTGAATGTTAGGTTATGCTCTTTGCATGTGGATCACAAGAAATAATATGGAAAACAATGAACTTAGTCAATACAGAGAGCTTACCAAATAGGGTTGATTAGCAATCAGCTATGATATGAAGCATGATACTCACACAAGCATAGCAGTGCACTAGGTACTCATGACACTAGATATTATAATATGATCAGTGTACTAGTGTACTAGTGTACTTGTGTCGACATGATACAATATGAATGCAGCAGGAATACTTTTACATTACTATTTTCTCAATTCCTGTTGTACTTACAGTTTTTTTTCTTAACCCCTAACAATTTCCTTGTTTGTTTTGTAAACAAAAATATGTAAATAGTATATTGTAGCAAATATTATTGTATAAAACTTTGCAATATTTGAAGTTTTCTTACATTTGGCATGATATAGATACAAAAAAAGTAAAAGAAAAATGATACTTCGCTTGGAAAGCTTTAAACTAAAGCACGGTATCAACATATTGAATGACCCTGTCTTGGATTTTGAAAAATGAAGAGTTGTATCCCCGTTTCTCGTATGAATGTCCGAATTGGTAGTCATATCTAAACATCTTAGCAAGGCATATTTTAGCACATACCCATCAATAGAGGAAATCCTTAATTTTCTACCCCAGATGTCACTATTGAAGAAAATCCCTTTTAATACGTACATAATGACTTTGTAGAAGCCCTAAAACCCTATGTAACCACTTTAATCCTAGCCATCTTCTCAAGCAAACTAACCACTTATCCTATTAGTAACTTATTTTGTTGTCTTACCTTCTTGAATAACTTTCCTAATTTAATAGAACTCTTGAAGACCCCAGAAATAGGTACTTACATCTTTTCAAACTCCCCATCCCCAAATTCCCTCTACAGTTTCTTCTAGAAATAAATATCAATCACAAATCTCTAAAAATAAAAAACAACCCCATGGTTCATCCCAGTGGATGTCACGCTCCAAATCCAATATCCATGGGTCATCTGACGGACAATCCATGGATCAACCCAGAAACCCAAAATAGAGCATGAGGGTTGAAAAGAAATACGGGTCGCCCCACATATGAAGTCCATATGGGTCAAACACAAGCCCCACATATAAGACTTACGATTTTTCAGTTCGTTCTTTATATGAGAGCTCAGTCAAATCGGATGGTTCTTGCTTTCCCGTTTCGTTGGTTTGGAGTTTGAAGGTCTTTGTTTTGCAAGCCTCTTTGGAGAAGATATAGATAATGGATCACTTGATTTCTAGAGAGTTTATTATTATTATTTGATGTGCATACACCATGGGGAATCTGTTAATCATCTCTTCTTGCATTGCGCCATTGCTAGGGAGGTTTGGTCTTCCTTTCTCTCGGAGTTTGGTATGTCTTGGGTGATGTCGGACTCTTTTATGGACTTCCTTTTCTGTTGGCATTCTCAAGCGTTCTCTTCTAGAAGTCATATTCTATGAAGGATGCTTCCCTTTGCAATAGCTTGGGGTCTGTGGAGGGAGAGAAATAAGAGAACTTTTGAAGATAAGAGCGGAAACATGACTTCAATCATCCTCAGTATTAAGGGGGGTTGTTCATCTAGTTTAAGGCGTTCTTAGAGCGTAGAGGGATATTCTTCGAAGACTTTGTTTTCCGCTGGAACGTCCTATGTTCTAGGGATGCTTGATGGATGTTTTTCTTATGTTTGTTTTCTTGTAGTTGTTCTTTTTTTTTCTGATTTGTTTCAGTCTTTAGTAGGTCTCCTCGACCTCTATAGCTGTTTCCCCTGTTTCAGCTTGGCTTTGCCTTCTTTTTAATACAACTACGACATTTTGTTAGTTATGCCTTTTTGGGACCATATTTACTAAGACTTAAAAGATCTGATCGTTACAATCTATAAAAAAAAAGTATCATCACTTAACTAGTTGCCGCATGTGCGTTGCATGTTAGTAATTGTAGGAGCCGTTTTTGGAAGAAGTGGCAAAATGAGAATATTTCAACCCAAAGGGTTGTTTGGAAGATTAGCTTGAAGGAGTGACTCTGCAACTCAAGGCTCAATTAGAAAATCAAAATTCTAATGTTGATCTATACTTACTTTTTAAGGGTTGTTTTAGAAATACGAAAATAATGGCATAGAAAGTAAGTTGTTATTAAGGAAATATTTCAGAAATATAGAAATAATATTGGCTTGTTAAATAATTAAGTGGTTAAATAAGGGCTCTTTTAAAAATATGGTTAAAATGACAATGTAAGTAATTTGTGATTATGAATGGGCTATATTAAAAATATAATAAGTGGCGCATGAGATATAATCAAGTAGTTAAATAAGATTGTTTTACAAAAAAATTGCTTTAACAATGAGGGAATACAATGAATGTACATTTAATGAACTATTTTTTATTTGTTAGAAAATTTTCAAAGTATTTAATGAACTTGCAGGTTAACTAAAGACTAATAAGTGCCTAGGTGAAGGTCGTGTGAACGTCGTGTGGCAACCCAAGTTTAGGCTTTAAAATAGTTATAGATTTCACTGAAAATAGTCTATAAGCAAGAAAAAATATATGCAGGGATCAAAATAAATCACGATAAGTGAATCTAATTTTGCTCATAGACGTGGTGAGGAAAAAATCTCACATAAATCTCTTCACCGTCAGATATACCTCGAAAAATGTGTTGATAGGTTTCCAGAAAAGTTATCTTTATAAATCTAAAGGGTCTTTTATTACTCACTGCTGCCATCTGGGCTCATTGACCGCATGGATGTTTAACCCACCCTTTTGGTAATCATTCATAACAAATATCAGCTTGTTTGATGAATTTTAGAAGTTAGTCGTAATACTCAAACACTCCGATCAAAAAAAAAAAAAAATAGCTGGATCCAATGGTCAGAATCATGCCTTAAAAAATACTAAAATCTAATGGCTAGAGATTACTAATTAGGGTGATTTTTTGTGTGTACACCACCAAGGGGTGGGCTAAACATCCATGCGGACAGTTGGCCCAGAGGGTAGGGTAGGTGAGTAACAAAAATGGCGCTATATCATGTACGAAACCGAGAGGTCAAAATCATTCTCATCAGGGAGAAAAAATTCGCGGGTCCGCAAGAGCTTCAAACTTTGAAGGTCCCCTTCCAAAATGAAAATGTCTGACACGTACCATTTGCTAACCACCCCTAACCAACTAACCAAGGGTTAACATGGGTTGGGTTTAGTCACCAAACCTGTCTACCTTTTCGAAAGAGAGATGTAGCTGAAAGTCCACACGAAAAAAGTTGGATAGAACGGTGGATATGGACATGTACACGCTATTAGTACGACTATGTTGTCATATCAGCTGCGTTTATGTGGACCATAGAGAAAACTGAAAAAGTAAAACCGAGTTGACTCACTCAATAGACACAGATTCCTCCGAACGAGTCTCAACTCACTCGCTACTGTTGGGATCTTAGACCGCAACTCGGTTGGAGATCTGTCCGGATATGGTTGATGCCAAATTGGGATCTGAGTTGTCATTCGTATAATCCCACGTGGGGGGGGCCCACAGGCCACAACCATATGACGTGAGACTTTAGAGTTTAGACTTTAGCGAGTTGGCTGGTTGTTCGTCCTGTGCTCCGCATGTGAGAGATCACGCAAGCCTCTTATCATAATTTCTTCTTCTTCTTCTTCTTTTGTAATGTGATAAGCGTCTCTGATGATAAATGAGTGCACCTTTGGCCTTTCTCTCTCCCTCACGCAATGCGTGACTCGATGTACGTCACGTACAAGGACCACTACTCGATGTGGGCCATATGACTTTTACAGGGGGGATATTCTCTAAAGTTTTGTGGACCCACCTTTTCACGTATAAAATGTGGCCCTTGTTTTTTGTCACATCCTCTCGGTCAAAATTATTGCGCGAGGCAAAATTAGGAGAAAATGCAGTGGCACTCGTCCTCTTTGTCGGTGCGATCGTGTCATCAACAACATCCACCCGTTCTTGTTTTCAAAAAGAATTCTAGGTTGTAGGAGGTGGAGAGCCCTCCATTAGCAGCACGTTACTGCTTTCCGCTTTAACATGCTTTTTGACACACAATTAGAGAGCATGTGGAAATTATGGAAAAAAGAGACCCTCCATCTTTCTTGAGAACAGGTCCCAATATGAAGAATCACCCGAAGATCGAAACATCAATAATTTTGCCTATTTTGATCACAACCAAGGTGTGGACACAACAAACAGAGTAGTTGTAGAATTTCCACGTTGTAAGCACTAAATGTAGCATTCTCCTCAAGAAGACTAAAGAAGATTAAAGAAACTCTAGTATCTCAGTTTACCTAGTAACCAAAATATAATTTCGTCATTAAACTTCATAAACATGAGCATTTAAACTTCTCAAACAATGAGCATAGATAGCATCAAATAGTAAATGGAGCTAATAATGACTAAATCCATTATAAACAGTGATTTCTAATCGATTCGATTGAAGTTATTTTCATGGGTTGATTTTAACAATAAGTATTTGCGCATTATTGAGCGTTATTTAGGTTCAAAGATCCAAAGGTTGTAAATCGCTAATCAGTCTGATTTTTGGTTTATAGGTCCACCGAGGGACTAGCCAAACATCCATACGGTCAGCGTCCACTACGAGTGTACCATGTGGCTCGTATTTTGCGGTGTGACAAAAGTTTTACTCATGTACAACACTCTAAGAGACCATTTACTGCATGATGTTTGGCCCATCCCTAGGTCTACAAACCAAAAATCGGCCTCATTAGTGATTTGAAACCTTTGGATCTAATTACCTCAAATATTGTTCAAATCCAATAGTTAAAGAGTTTTCATGAAAAAAAGTCTAATTCAATGGTTATAAATCACTAAGCAGGCTATTTTTTGGTCTATAGGTCCACATAGGGATGGGCCAAACATCCATACAGTCAATGGTCTCTAAGAGTGCCCAAGGCCCATACTGTGGTTTGTCATCAAAGTTAATGACATCTATCACAGTTTACACAAAAAAATTAGTGCCAATATCAACTATTATTGACTGCCACTTGCCACTTTGCCCACCCTTGAGCAAGGCCGTCTAGATACAAGTTGAGGCCTAAGGCGAAAACTTTTTATAAGGCCTTTTTTATATTTAATATATATATACTACTAATTAAAAAATTAAACACTATATTATTGAAATCTTTATATAAAAACTATTCTAAAAGACAAAAATAATCTAAAAGACAAAACTTTAGATGCATTGGACTCTCGTGGCCCTACATAGATTATTTTTGGGTCCAATGATGGCATGAATGTTCAGGCTACTTATTGGTGGATAAACAAACTTGATTGATGATTTCTATCCATTGGATTAACTACCCAAAAAATATGCTTGAATCCAATGGCTAGAATCATGTCCTTAAAAGTACTAAAATCTATGCTAGAGATAATCAATCAGGTTGATTTTTGGTTTGTACATCCAATAAGGGGTGGGCTAAAAATCCATGTGGTTAGTGGAACATGGGGAGGGGGCCTTCTCTCACCAAGGGCCCTTAGGCGACAGTCTTAATGGCCTTAAGGTAGAGCCGACCCTGTCCTTGAGCAAAATCATGGCTTCACCACTGTTGTAACCCTAATAAAGGGCAATAAGAAATCAGTAATTAGCCTACTTACTGATTTCAAACGTTTAGATCTTTGAAACCCTAATAATGGGAATAAGAAATCAATAATCACCCTAATTACTAATTTCAAACCTTTAGATCTTTGAAACCCCAATAATGGGAGTAAGAAATCAGTAATCAGCCTGATTACTGACTTCAAACCTTTCAATCTTTGTACCCTAGACATGGTCAATGATGCTCAAATTCTACAATAAAAAATCGACCCATGGAAATGACTCCAATCCAAAGCTTAGAAATCACTAATCAGGGTAATTTTTAGTTTGTATATCCATCTAGGGTTAGCCCAAACATCCATTCTATTAGAAATCGCAAAGAATATGCCAAGTAGCTCATACTGAGGCCCGTCACCAAATTCTACTCTACGTGGGTATGAGTCATGTCCCACATTCTTACAAACC
Source organism: Euptelea pleiosperma (assembly GCA_035048495.1). Taxonomy (NCBI): domain Eukaryota; kingdom Viridiplantae; phylum Streptophyta; class Magnoliopsida; order Ranunculales; family Eupteleaceae; genus Euptelea; species Euptelea pleiosperma. The sequence goes on along the minus strand of CM068552.1, from coordinate 20,910,896 downwards.
ACTGACTGTAAGGATGTTTGGTCCAAACATAGGTAGACTTACATACCAAAAATTAGCCTGATTAGAGATTTCTAAGTGTTGGATTGGAGTCGTTTTCATGGGTACCCAAGATTTCAAAATAGCAAACAAAAAAAAAATGATAGAGATTAGCAATCAGGGTGATTTTTCATGTATATATCCAACAAGGAGTGGGATAAACAGCCATGCGATCAGTGGAGCAGTGGAAAATAGGGGATTAGAAATAGTTTAAGGCAAAACCCAAACAAACTCACCTAACGCGTGGACGGACGGCGGCGTATGGTCGGAAAGACGCTGGGAGAACGCTGGGTGAACGGCAGGGGAGGCAGTAGCAGCAGCGGCGGAAGGAGACAAGTCCGGTGGAGGAAATGGCAGAGAAGGGGGTTTCGGTTGGAGAAGAGAAGGGGTTCGCGTGGGCGGGTTTGAGAAACCCCTTTTTTTGTTTTATACATTGCTCTACAACGAGGGTCAGCAACTGACCATCGCTATACGTTATTTATAGCGACGGTCGCAACCGTCGCTATATATCCCTTATAACGACGGTCTAACGATGGACGTCGCTATAGACCCATCTATAGTTACGGTCGGGTGTTTGGCCATCTCTAAATCTAGGTATAGCGACGGTTTTTCCTCGACCGTCGCTTAGATTCGTCACTTTACTAAATTTTTTTAGCTGCGAATATAAATTTGGGGTTGTTGCGGCGGTTTGGTGTGTGGCCGTTGCTATATATTTGTAAAACCCCGAAAACCCTAAGAGGGTATTTTAGTCTATTTTGATTTCTTTAGACCTTTTCAGTGCATTTCTTTTCACGTAACGATAGCATCTAACTAATTGATCATTCCTGTGAAATATTGTTCAATTCCGAGGAAATTGAATTTTTGGTCTTAAGCCCGTATCCATGCAGGCCCCACGTGGGCATAGTGGGACCCGTGACATTTCTTAGACCATTTCGAATCCATTAGGTATAAATTAATATTTAAATATGATTGTATTAATTTTAGTAAGCAAATATGGAATTTGTTAATTTTGGTGTTGTGCATGTGTGTACATTATAATAATTGTCATTATAGTGTAGGTTATATATATCATGCACTAGTAATTTGTTATGGGATGTATCATTATAGCATATAGTATGTGAGTAATTAGTGGGACACTAACAATTAATAAGCCCATATGTAAATAGTCCTATTGTCATTCATAACATATTATAAGGTAAGTATGTTTTAATTATATAAGACAACTCTTTATGCATAACACATCCCACTACAATAATAAGACAACTCTTTATGCATAACACATCCCACTACAATAAAACAAAATTTTGTTAACATACATGTAATATAAAAAAAAATTCAAAACTCTAATCTATTGCTTTGGACTGTCTAACTATCAGATTATTATATAGTTTCCTTAGTTTTGTTGTGAAACAATTTAAATGACTAAGAGTCCTACACGTCCAAAACTTTCACCCATTGAACCACTGTCCAAGCACACCACATTCTAGTGTTTTGACAAACACACAAACATAACCCTTTTGTAGACTCCTTCCACCATCGAGCTATTAACAACCCACGACACTTCAATTGAATTCAAACCCATCCCAACCGTCATAGTCCAGCCACCCTTCAGTTGTGGACTGAGTTACCACTCATGCCTTGAGAAAGTTGCAGCCATTCTTTTATAGGCCCTCTATCGCAAGATCTCACCACTCCAATCAGGCAACCTTTCATTCAACAACATGCACACTTTTTATTTGCCCATGCTATACTGTTAACACATCAGAATTAATTCCATCTTTTAGTTGTGGTTGTTTTACACCCTCTGATTTTTATATGGTTATTGTATAAAAAATAAAAAAAAACGTCACATGTTGATCTATTTATTTTGACTCTTCTCTTTGGATATCCTCGTGAATTGAATTCTTTATTTCAAAGTGTAGAACCTTTAATCCACCATACGGGTACCACCCTTCTAATGGGCCAATAAGCTATAGTTCACCAGTATGATGATCCAAACCATTCCTGGTGGTAACCACACTTTTAGTTATCAATATGATTCTTTTGCCATGGTCCATCTAAAGAGTGACTCAACACTAAATGACTTAAATTTATGGATGAGCGGTTGTGTGTGTGGTCCAGGTTAATAACTTTTTGATGATATTTGGACAAATTGTTGACTCCAGTCATCCTAACACCGTGACCTTGTAGAAACCTTCAAAAATTGTAGAATTCATTTTACAAGCATACACTTAACTTATAAATGTGGAAATTGAAGGTTCCATAATCTTGGGTTGAAACTGCACAAAGAAGAACGAATAGAAGATTAAGGGAAGCGATCAAAGGTAGGTACCCCCATGATTTTTACAATATGGTTTAGAAGTATGCGAACATGTATTGATTATTAAACGGTAGATCTTGTATCATGATATTTCTGTTTACCAGTATGATAACATGTTCAAAATGAGATCCCCTGCGTGGATATTTACTTTTTAAAAATCTCTTATATAAATGAAGACATGCATTGTATTTCTGATTCAGAAGCGATAAAGTAAGTTGAGAGTGAGTTCTCTAGGGTGAAAGACCCGAAAACCCCGGGAAGACCCTCTGTGTGGGTGAAGAAGGAGACCCTATGTGTGGGTTGTGTATTACTTTTGATCAATTGTTCATACATTCATTATAACCATAATATTACTATTTAACAATTCAATTTGTGCAAGCATGACTATAAATTATATTGTTTGAATTATGTTCGGGGTGAAAAATTTGAGTGAGCGCTTGGCTCACTCCTACAACCAAAATTTTTAGATGTAGATGAGACCGAGACGTACAAGGAAGGATACGAAGAGGAAATGTAACCCGTTGACGAATTAGGAGAGAAGACATATGAACCCGAGGAGCAGGAGCCGAACCTTGCAAATGAACATTATTAGTCTTTTATTATTTCATTGCTTAAGAATTCATATAATAAAATCTATTATTTTTATTGTTTGTATCGTAGAACAGATGTGACGTTTTGATGAACCGTGACTTGTAGACCATCGGTTCTTTTGATATTATGTTTCTTTTGACCTTATGCGTTATAGATGACGTTAGCTACTGGAGATTTTATTTGAGATATATTTGACATATTGATATTCTTTTTAAATTATGACATTCTTTCTTGATTAGTTCACCTTTAAATTCGGATAAATGGGTTAACCTATGAATATTAGTGTCGGGTCATGGATCACGAATTTGGGGCGTGCAATATTGTTCTAGCGACGGATTTTCATGGCCGTCGCTAAAATCTCGTCGTTGTAAAACAAATTTCTTGTAGTGGGTTGTAATACCTAAATATTTTCAAGAAGGATATTCGTAATTTTACTATACAAGGTAGGGCTACAACTCGGGCGGGTTGGGTCGGGTTGGAGGTCAACCCTAGCCTAGCCCAACCCAACCTTAAAGGCTGTCAACCCTAACCCAACCCAACCCTAGGTTGGGCCTATATTTTCCAACCCTATCGGGTTGGGTCAGGTTATTCAGGTTGGTCTGGTTAGTCAATTTCTTAATTTTTTCATCGGGTTGGTCAGGTTGGAAAGATTGCTAATTTTTTTCATATTAAAATAATTTATCGGTCAATACAACAGCCGTTGTGCTAACCATTAAATAATAGTATAACTTCATTTTCAAAGCTCGTGAAAGAAAACATGATATTTTCATAATAACAAAAAAGTTCATTAACTCAAATGCATGATAAAAGTCACTAAAGAAATAACCAAAAACAATCGTTAGAGAAAAACACGATATTTTCATTATCAACTGATCACATAAAATGCCAAAATGTAGTTTCAATGACATTTTAGAATATCACACAAAGGTTGTAGTTACTAATGACAAACATCCATGGGTTGCTGCATTGCCAAAATGTAGTGTGGATATTTGTCAGTATATATATATATAGTTTGTAAGTCGGGCTCAGGTTGGGTCGGGTTGGGCCAAGCCTCAACCCTAACCCAACCCGATTTGATCGGGTTACCAAAAATCTGGCCTAAGCCCAACCCAAGTTCTAAAAGGGCTAACCCAACCCAACCCTAATGTCGGGTTCAACCCGTCAGGCTCGGGTTGAGCCTGCCCAAGTTGCAGCCCTAATACAGGGGCATTTTCGCAATTTTACCATGTACACAAGGGTATTTTCATAATTTTCACATGGGACTATGTATATGTTCATTTAATTGTTGTGGGCTCTATGTATATGTGCATATAATTGTTGTGGGCTCATGCATGCATGTATTTAATTTAGTGGGCTTAAATTATTGCATGTATATGTTTGATTGTGTGTAGGCTTGTATGGGAATGGACCACTAATGGGCTTTATGTAAGGGCTCATTTTTGGCATAAATAGGCTTTATATATGGTATACCATAACCTAAAATTTAAACATAACTATGTATTATTTCATTAATTAATTAGACTAGTATAGGCTTATGTGTAGGGTGAAAATGGATCCCACCAAATTAAATAAATTAGAAAATCAAATTTTAATTAGGAGTGTGTGTGTTCGGAGAGAGAAAAAGAGAGCTCTTTCTTTAGAAAATGTTGTAGGGATAGAGTGGACTACTTCACATCATTAGAATTAGTTTGGGAGAGAAACTCTCCAGAGCCTATAGGAATCATCGTTGGAGGCTTATTAATGGGAGATACTTTTGTAACCTTCTAAAACTAGATCATAATGTATCTAATTAATAGCTTATAGCATGCTTGCACCTCACACATCGATAGAAGGGGGAGTAGACCCACCTCCCTCCTTAACTCCCTTTGAGAGAGAGAAACTCCTTCCTTCACTCAATAAAAAATGTACCCCCTTAAAGGAGCTTCATATAAAATCCCAAATCCCTTTTTGAAATCCAGATTCCTCTCTCAAACTCTAAAAGGAGAAGAAGAAGAAGAAGAAAAACAAGACACTAAAGCCTTGGGAGCTAAGCTACAAGGTAGGTTACTACCCTTTTCCCATGATTTTTGATGTACTGATGTTGTGGCCATTTTGGATCACCCTCGATCCTTCGGAATGATCTCATGTTGTCCCCCCCTCCCCACCCCCCGACTGTCACACCGCGAGGGTTGAGAGTGCAAAATGCTCCGCAACGGTCTCGGGATCTCTCATCTTTTGTAAGTCATCAGCTGAATGGAGATAGGAATGAGTATAACTTGTGAGACCTGATTTCATCAAATTACTAGAGTCTAAAGTTATTATTATAGCTTTGGAGCTTGGTATTCTTTTAGATAGGAAATTAGCCAAAATAGCCTCACACATTCATTTTCATGTTGAAAATTGAAGCATAACAAGTTGGTTGCTGATGATGGACAGCCAACCCATTGGAATCTTGTAGCCGACCGTCGACCACAACCATTTGATTTGGGGTTAAGGTTTTAGCCCAAACGTACTCATATGTTCTTGCTTGTTCTAAGGTTGAAGAAAAGGGCATGCTAGTCCTTTATGGATGGTGGACCAGGTCATGGGGGGTAAGTCAGCTTTTTCAAATTGTGGGGAGTATGTCAAATTTCAAAGATAACATGGGGCAGGTATATGTGAAAAATTCCCTACTTAAAAACACCTTTTAAATGGTGCTAGTCGTGTCATTGAGGACACAAAATGAATTTTCATAACAATAAATGATCAAAATACCCCTAAGAAAGCATACCCAACCTCGAAATGCACTTGTCAAAAGTGGATTTTGACATCAAAATTGAGCTTCTCACTAAAAATCTATTATGATAAGTACAATTTATTTGTCCATATGTGATGAAGATAAACAAATTTCAAAAGTTTATAAATTTATCTCATCCAAACTACAACTTAATTTGATAAGTTTATCTATCATGAGTTCTTTGGAGTATTTTTAGATCTTTCCATAGAGTTTCCCAACCTTTATGGCACCTTTTTCTTTTCTTAGGTTTTTGTCAATTTTAAAACTCCTAAAACTGAATAAGGCAATTCCAACTCTAAAATTTCCTTAAAAGGTGGTGGAATTTCACTGAATGACACCCTATAAAAGCTAGGGTCAAGTGTCACATAACAAATCAGCTATGTGTTAGCTGCCTTCTCCATTAAAAACCAAAAAAAAAAAAAAAAATAGTAAAAAATAGTTTAAATCCAAGTTACCTACATCTTCAAAAGAAATAGTCATTCAATCCCTTTAAGTTCTATAAAATATCTTGTGAAATCTAACTCAAACAATTGAAACGCTCTTGGAATTTTAAAAACTCAATCCTTGCCCTAGAACTTTTGTCCCACATTATTTAGATTTATTTCCACAATTCAAGCTTGAGAACTCTTAAAGAAGAGAGAACTTTAGAATTCTAGTTGAAAAGAATAAGGGGTCTAAATAAAATTGCCAGATAAACTTCAAAATTCTTAACACAGGCATTCGAGTCATGGGCTAGCATCCCAATTAGGTCACATTCATCAAGAGTGGAGCCTAGGGCTACATAAAGGTTTATTTCCTCTATTTCCTTTCCTACATTTTCAATTTATAGAGTAGCTTACTACTTTCTACAGGTCCTAGAATATAAAGTATAAACCCTAGAGTAAAGAATAGTCTAATTTCAATTCCCTTAATTTAGAAAGTAGATGCCTCACACTTCTTACTTCGTTACCAAATTCTGGGACCTACTTTTCAGATCAGAACCATATGTCCAAGCAAATGAAAAAAAATAAAAACTTTCTAAAACGAGATTTTCAATAGCAATTTTTTCAAAAAATGGTAACTTTAGGTAGTCGGAATTCCAACTCTATAATTTTGATTGGGACTCCAAACCTTCCAAAAATAAATCTAAGGAGCTCAAGTCAAAACCAGCATTCAAGCTAGTTTCCCCCTCCCTCAACCAGAGTAGGAGATTTTGGTTTATTATTTTCGCATTCCTTATCCTTTAGTTTCCTATTTTGTTAAGAAGCTAGTTGTTGGAGATGCCATGTTGGGTTACTTCTTTGGGAATGTTAGTTATTTAGGTTATTATACGGTTGTTAGGGTTTTGTGCTTAGATATTTATTATGGTTCTTTTTTGGGATGTGTGCCTATACATATTAGGGCATGTTTGATTATGAATGAGAAAATTGCATTTTCATTGGGAAACACAACTGTCTATTGTTAGATAGCCATTTTATAACTGTATAATTTTCCCTACCAAGCCATTTAAATTTGGATAATTTTCCCTACTAAGCCCGGAATTCTTTTCCCATCCAAATAGGTGAGAATTCATTTCCACCAGAAATACTTCTTTATTTTCTCACATGATTGAAATATGTGTTCTTTGCAATCAATCTGCCATTTAAGGCATTTCCCAGATGTGTTTTCTCGGAAAAATTTTCTCTGCAATCAAACACGCCCCTAACAGTTTGTCTAGTGGGAAAGGTATTGAAAAAAAATTATCATTTTAGTCTTCTTCTATATTTCTCCTCTTCTAGGGTTGCCCCTTTGAAGTGCCCAAATTACTCAAATCTATTTGCTGCTTTACAAGTACCATGAGTAGTTGTTTTGCATAGTTTTATAATTAATCTTCTTACATTACTTTTATTGCGTTAATTGTAGTGTTAATTAATTATGCATTAGATAGTAGGAACAACATTTGGTATCGAAGTCCTTTTTGTGGGCCATTGTTTAGTTCATTTTTTCTTTGGGGAATTTTCGATACCCTGTCAATTTCTCTTCTCTCCCCCTTTTCTCTTATGAAGGGTTTTGCAATTTCAGTGAAATCACCTTACGTCGCTCTTCCTCTCCCCATCCACCCTCACTACACCGCCAACGACATTTTCTCTCCAGCATCGCCGGTCGCCCTCTTTCTCCGTCGTTGTTAGTCGCCAGAGAGTGGAGGCACCTCTCATTCCGCAGGTACTCGTCGTTGTTTGGACCGCTAAGTCCAAACAATGCTTCACTGTTCAGACTGTTAAGTCCGAATAGTGAATGATTCTCTGAACTTAGCAGTCCGAACAATCAATTCAAAGACCATGACCGAGACTGCATGAGAAAAAAAATCTCCAATGTATCGTTCCGGCGAGATTACTAGAAATTCTTTTTAGAATGGTTTTAAAAATGAAGTTAGAATGATTTTGTTGATTAAAAAAAATTGAATTCAAATACATATATCTATTGTTGTTTTACTCAAAAGTTCCTAATGAGTTGTAGAAGATGTAGAATACAACCCTAGAATCTTTTAGGTATTCTTCTTTTGCTTTTTCAATAATCTCCCTTGCTTTCTCCCGTGCTCTAACGGTTTTGAATTTTAGAGGGGATGAGTAGAAACAGAGGGCTAATTAGAGAAAAAGGGGATAAAGTTGGTATTTTATATATCTTATCAGGGGAAGATAAGAGAAAACACAGGGAATATAGAAGTCATTTTAATTATAGTTTAAGTGGAGGATAAGAAGAGAAATTGACAGGGTATCCAAAATTCGCATTTTTCTTTTCTCTTTCAAAAGAAAAAAAAATTACCTTTGGTAAGCTCCTGGTGGAGCAACCCCGTACGAGATCTCAAGATTTTGAAAAAAAAAACATTTCAAAGGAAAACGGCATAGTAAATCTAATTCTAATAAAACTCAAGATCGCTTTAAAGAACACTCCTTGACTTGTTTCAAAAGAAAGATAGCCCATCGAATGCCCATAGATTTTAGAGCCTTGAATAAAATCACTATCGATGATAAGTCTTCTATACCAGTAATTGAAGAATTGTTGGATGCATTGCATGGGGCCAAATACGTTCTTGAGCTATGCCTTAAATATCACCAGATTCAAGTTCGAGAATAAGATATTCAAAAGGAAAAAAGATGTAACAAGGTATACCTGCAACTTTTTGACGTGCGGAATCACGATTGTTTTACTCACACTGTAATCTGGACCCACTGACCGCATGGATGTTCAGCCCACCCCTTTGTGGATATACACATAAAAAATCATCCTGATGGGTAATCTCTACCCATTAGATTTTTAATGCTTTTTAAGGCGTGATTCTAGCCATTGGATTCAACAACTATTTTTGGGTACTAAAATAAACAGCTAAAATTCATCAAACAAGCTGATTTTTGGTATGAATGTCTACCAAGGGATGGGCTAAACATCCATGCGGTCAGTATTGTGACCAGATGGCAGTGACTAGTAATGACAGAAGATATGAATACCACACCAGTGCTTCCATCGCCTATTTTCTCAAAATCATTTATCATTGAAAGTGATTCCTCAGAGATGAGGACAAGTGCATTTCTCATCCAAGAAGGAAATCTAAGGGCGTGTTTGATTGCCAAGAGGGAAAATTGCATTTTCCTTGGAAAAACAAAACTGTCCCATTGTTAGATAGCCATTATAAATCTGTATAGATTCCTTACCAAGCCATTTAAATCTGGATAATTTTCCCAACTAAGCCCGGAATTCATTTCCCATCCAGAGAGGGTAGAGTAGGGTTGAAGATGTTCTTAGATGCAGATATTGTGAGTAGACTAGAGTATGGATGACGAGATGGGGTGTTACAATTCAAGGGATGGTAACCCCCCAACACTGTTACATTTTTTAAAGAATAACGTCGGAGCATAGCATCGTAATGGCTGTTATAACGGAAATAACAGCCATTACTTTGTCGGTTATCCGTCATTTTACCATTATCGAGGTTATTTTGGAAAAAAAAAAATTAAAAGATAATAAAGTACTAACGTTCTGACCTTTTTTTACTCAGATGTTAACTGCTGTTATAATGGACATAATGGAAACCTTTAGTGTCCATTATAACATTAGAACGGACCATTTAAAACCATCACCATAACATCATTCATATCCGAATGTTGACAAAGTTGAAAGAGAGTTAGAGAGGTAGAGATGAAATCTGTGAAATTTATAAGCTTAGAAGGAACACTCGAATGAAGAACAAAATATCACAATCAATTCGATAAAATAAATAAATTCCTTTCACTAGCTAGAAAGCCCAAGATTAGATTGTTGTTACAGTCCTTACACCACCGACAGACTAGTACAAAAGAAACAGATCGACCTCTATTAAAAAATGAAACAAAACAAACAATGAAGTGTCCTTGAAATATGGACAGGACTGTTGCATGATGCTGCAAAGCAGATGCTGAAAAAAAAGATTATAACACTTGATTCTAGGAGAAAGAAACAAAATGACCTCATTAATTTGGCCTGCACAAGCACATGCGGATCCTTGAGCTGTAAATTCAGTTGCAATTGCGGATCCAGAAATTGGAAATGGCGCTGCTAACTTCATCTTCTAGTATTTACAACAAAACTGCTGATTTTTAGCAACTATTTCTGCGCTCAAGTGCTTTCCGTGGATTGTGATTGATTATAACATGAAAGTAGCCAGAAATCTTTCATCTAAGAGAAGTAATCTTGCCGGAGAATTGTGACGAAATCAGCAGATAGCCCATCTTCATCCTTCTGCTTCCATAGGTCCCCATTCCCTTGGATATGCCATGATATTTTAGGAGAAAGTGGTGAATACAAATCTGCAAGTTGGAAAAAATTAGATAACATGAAAGCAGTACCACGATTATGGGTTTACATGTTGCTTGTAAAGAAACTAGAAATTTATAAAGGTCTCATATGCATCATGGAACCAATATCATGACAAGAGTTCAGAAGGTTCTGACTATGAAACAAGAAATTTACGTAAGTTCCTTTATGATATTAAGATAATATTACTTATATTATCCTTAGTACATAACATCTTTGCATGTTTGATGCTTATTCAAGAATCCTAGACAAGATTTTAGAATTGAAACTTGGGAAACAGGGTTATGGTATAGATTAGCTTCCTCATTCAGAATTTTGATTCTCTCAGAAATCAAGTCTATGTTTTAGCTTCTGTAATCATCATCATCATTCAGAACTTTGGCTCTCTTGAAAATCTAAATTAAATAGATTAGCTGCCCCTTAAAAATCAAGGTCGGAAATTGGAATCTCCAGTTTCTTGCAGAATGAGTTAATCCCCCTTTGATAAAAGCTATGCTTTAAGAATTGTTCTGACAATGTTAAGATGTGGCTACACTTGCACATTGTACACGCATCCATGTGAAGCTTCCAAATTTATGAAAGGTGGGGATACATGTATACGTATGCAAAGTTGCAAACACATACCTGTAATTGGGGGCGGATCCGGTTCTCTTGTACTATGCAATACTGTAGTCCCAGAAAGAACGGTGATGAATCCACAAAGCACTGATGCTATATTGCTTGCACTCTGACCGGACCAATCCTACAAATAACAGCAAACTCAATAAAAAACTGATCCTATATATTATATTTATATATTTATAATTCAGTACATGAATCCACTAAGATACCTTAAACATTATGGCACTTGCGAAAATTGTGAGGGATGTGAACATGGCATAATAGATAGGAGAAACAATTGCAGTGTTGAAATTATCCAATGCCTGGAGACGAGCCAAACACAATCATTAGTTAATTACACAAAATTTTATACCGTATTTGAATTACAACACAAAGCAAGTTGTATGTAACTTTAAAATGGCAAAGGGATATATTAATGTTACTTCACATGCTACGAGCGTTGTCTTTATTTAATCTCAAAAGATAAAAATAATAAAATGATTCAAAAGGAAGAACAGTGAGAAATCAATAAAAATACCCAAGTGTGTCTGAAAAACTTGCGAACAACCTAAAAAGATTTGTCAGTCACATTTTGGATTGCTGGTATTACATGTTCACCAAAGAGTTGAGACAACGATTGGTCACCCATACCAATAGAACCTATGTAACAAGGACACTGACATGGGTGTCGGTGTCCGACACGAATACGGGGTGTCTGACACGACACCCAAAAAAACTCGATACGGAGACACGTCCGTACATAAAGGTAAATATATATATATATACACACACATATATATAAACAATTATTCTTTTTTTTTTAAAATTTATCAAAAAACAAGCACTTAATGCATTGTTTACCAGAAAGCAACGCACCAAGTGTGTTGTTTATTACTTAAAAAGTTGTTTTTTTTTAAAATGGGCCCTGTCCACCCATCAGCCTTTAAGCCCATCAGGTTTAAATGGAATGGGCCACTAAGTAGACCCAAGTCCACCCCCTTTATATACTTAGCCCGATAGAAAGGGTGAAGAGGTTTGTTTTTGAGAAAGGGAGAGGAGGTCAACAGCAAGAGGGGTTTTCTGAAACCCTAACCCCATCAGCAGCTTTGGTGGTGGCGGTGGAAGAAGAAGGATACGGCATTTACACTTAGAAAGGATGTATCTGCATAACAGCAGCTATTATTTATAAATCATTTATTTACTTAAGCTTAATTATATCAATTTATCTAAATATATTGTTTACATACTTATGTTTAGCTCAACTTAAATAATTATAGAAATATATCCTTAATATTTCAATTCATTTGTAAGTCCATGTTGTCTTGTTGGATTTGCCAAGATCAAGGTATCTGACACTTTGCATCCATGTCTAGTACTGGCGTGTCAGTGTCTAACACAGTTTCAAGACAATTCTTGTTGTTTATCATATAGTAGAAAAATAGATTGTTAATGTAAGGCAGGACAAAGCAAAACTCTCTAAGTACATACCCAACCTAAAAGAGGGAATGATGTTGAAAACACTTAAGACACTAAAATCTCAAAAGTGAATCGTTAGGCTAAGATGCCAAGATATGGATACGGATACGGATACGCATACAGACATTGGTAAGGGAAATGGGGATTTCAATTCATTATTTCCGAAAATCCAGGACACGGATGTGGATACGAGTATCCCAGCCAATATGTTCACAACGGGTTTACTTTTTAGTTTATCAAGCTAACTATCTTTGTTATTTATTCACATCATGCCAAATATAATAAAATTCCCAAATTGTCAAAGTTTCTTGCTGTAAAATTTATTATAATACACTATTTATATATTCCAGTTGACATATGGAATAAGGAAATTGTTATGAGTTAAGAAACATACACAGTGGTACAATAGAAAATGAGAAATTGGTGGTGTAGGAACTTTTTTTGTTTGTTTGATAAGTATAAAATTTTCATTAAAGCCAACAATTATAGAGAGATCAGTTAAAGAGGTCGAGATGACCTGCTAGAACTACAGCCAACTAAAGCAAAACAACAAGCTAATAAATAAAATAAAATCAACCATCTCTTGAGCATAATAGATCCCAACGAAATACGAAATCTTCAAAAAAAAGCCCTCTGCAAACCCTAAATAACTTGGACCACAGAAATAAACTCCTCTTTATGGATAGCACAATAGACGCCACATCTTCACCTTTTCCCTCAAAGACTCTCTGGTTGCACTCCTTCCATAGTCCCCACACAATCGCTAGAGGTAACATTCGCCACAAAAATCGCCCTCTAGAAGAAAAAGCTTTAACCTTCCAACTAATCAAGAGTTCCATCAAAGATTTCGGCATAACCCACGTTATCCCAAACTCCGATAGGAAAAATGACCAAACCTCCCTAGCTACATCGCAATGTAACAGAAGATGATTAGTTGATTCTCCATATGGAACAATAGTGGATAATCATGATGCCTCTAGATATCAACTTATCTATCGTGAGGATTTTCTCCAACGATGCCTCCCAAACAAAAAAAGCAACCTTTGTTGGAATTTTGGATTGCCTATTCTCCTTTGAACTTCATGCAAACGTTCTAGCATTCTTGCCAACGGATCAATCTCCCAATCGTTAAGATTACGCCTGAATCCAAAATTCCAACCCGTAGAGTCCCCTTCCTCTTGACAATCCTTAACAGACCAAGACTTTCTCACAGATAAACTGTAAAGGGTCGGATACTCCATCCTAAAAGACACTTTGCCACACCAAGTATCTTCCCAAAATCTGATCATGTTGCATGTTCCCGCTTTAAAACAAATGCCTCTCGAGAAAGTCTCCAATGTCTTCATAATGCCCCTCCATATACTACAACCATAAGTGCCACGAACCATTCCACTAATCCACCCATAGATTGGCATCCCATACTTTCCCACAATGACACTCCTCCACAAACTAGTGATTTCTTCCCCAAATCTCCATAGCCACTTGCCCAAAAGAGCTTGATTCATAACTTTAATGCTCTTATCCCCCAGACAACCTTTCTTCTTAGCTTTACACACAGAATTCCAATCCACCAGATGAAATTTATGTGCTTCCACCATATCGTTCCACAAAAAATTCCGCATAATCTTTTCTAAGATTAGAACCACTTTACATGGAACTGAGAATAAGGACATGTAATAAATGGGTAAACTGGATAGAATACTCTTAATCAAAACCAACCTACCCCCTTTAGAGGATATCTTGCTTTTTCATACTATCAATCTCCTGTCAAAACATTCGATCACTGGATCCCATACCGCCTTGGATCTATATGCTGCCCCCAAAGGAAGACCCAGATAAGTCGTAGGAGATTGCTCGATACTACAAACAAGAATGTCGGCCAGGATAGAGATATTCTCCACTTCACCCACACCATACACTTTGCTTTTTGCCAAATTAACATGCAATCCTAAGACAGCTTCAAAGCAACATAACAAACCTCTGAGGAATCTGGTTTGAACAACCGAAGGGCCTAGAAGCACAAGGGTGTCATCTGCAAACTGAAGATGAGATATAGTCAGGGCTCCCTGTGCAACCACGAAACCTTCCAAGTCACCAATGTCCACAGCTCTGCTGATCATTCCTCCTAGGGCCTCTGCCACTATAATAAATAAAAAAAGAGAAGGGATCCCCCTATCTCAGTCCCCTAGAACTCTGAAAATATCCGGCTGGGGATCCATTCACTAAAATAGAGAATGATGCAGATGAAACACATTTTCTTATCCATAATCTCCATTTCTCACCAAAGCCCATCCTAGACATCATATAGTCCAAGAATCTCCAATCCACATGGTCGTATGCCTTCTCCATATCAATCTTACAGACGATCCCCGGCACCCCCGACTTTACTCTCGAATCTACACATTCGTTGGCTATAAGGACCCCATCAAGAATTTGTCGACCTCTCACGAACGCCCCTTCAGTCAAAGAAATGACCGTGTCCAATACTGTACGGATCCTCGTGGCAAGCATTTTGGCGATAATTTTATAAGTACTACATACTAAACTGATTGGTCTGTAGTCTTTAATATCATCCGCTCCTTGTTCCTTAGGAATCATGGCAACAAAAGTACTGTTAGACGTATAGTCTAAGAAACCCTCCTGTTGAAACTCTAACACCACTTTCATGAAATCAGCCCCAATCGTCTCCCAACATTGCTTGAAAAAAGCAATAGTAAAAGCATCCGGCCCCAACGCCTTGTCTCCAGCTAGATCCAACCTTCTGCAATATCCTTCTCCGACTATCTCTGTTTTTCTACATATGGATTTCTCATGACTCACCCTTGGTAGGACTTTGGGAGGTATTTGTCTCTCAATTTCCTTTTCATAACATCCCAAGAGGTAACGGGTGTGCATCCATTCTTTCAAGTTGGCACTCCACATTATCCCAATAGATCCTAGCTAGTCCCACCAATTTTCACTTAGCGAACTTAACCCTACACTCTTTGGACATGACATACCGCTTAAAGTAGTAGTTCATATCAGATAACCAGTTATTGAAGGCTACCAAGTCAGATTGACCATTGAAAGTTGGAGCCCCTCGGATCAATGTAGAAAAATCCATGACTCTAAAATCTCCTAAAGGTAATCTAACTAGTATGCAAAACTAATCTAAAATAAGATAAAAAAAAAATCCTAAGTATAAGACTCAAACTCTCCGAGCTAACCTAGGGCTCTGATACCAAATTTGATGCAGGACGAATGTAATGGTTTCCAACTAAAGGCTAAGATTAACCAAAAATTATTAAGAATAATAAAATAATAAATTCGCATGCTACTCACACGTAAATAATCAAATTCAAGCAAATAAATTTAATAGAATTCAAGGCCTTCACACAATCCCACAATATTAGACCCGTTGCTTAGAGAGTCAATTAAGGGCTGAAACAAATTTGAAATGGGTGTCAAAAGGACTAGAATCAGTAGAGAAGGGTTATAGGGGTTCTAGGATTTCGAAAGGGTAGTGTACATTAGGGTTTTGGGAAGGTTTAGGGTACCGTAGGGAGAACTTGTGTAGAGAGGTTACTGTTCACGGTACTATTTAAGCAGCAATATTCATACGACAATATTCATGTAACACTATTCACGCGGTATTGTTCACACAGTACTATTCAAGCAACACTATTCACAGTTATGTTCAAGGGTTAGGGTTTAGAGATGGAAGGGATACGGTTGGGTTTTCTAGGTTTAGTTTGATCCAAAAAGAAAATAAAGATGGAGAAAGAGAAGAGAATAAGAGAGGAGATAATTTTTTTCAAATTTGCACCAAGTAGCTTGGATTCTAAATAAGGAAGCTTAGATTCGCACCCAGGAAAAAAAGAGCAATCCATAAGAGATTTCTCAAGAACAAAAGTCAATATATTTCATCATCAATGAAAGAGTACAACAAAAGAGTTCATATAATAACTCAAAACAACCTAATCTAATATCAGCCATCCATCTAATCTAATGGTTATAAAAAAATACAGCAACTTAAAGTAACTAACCAAAATTACAATGAGCCTCCTAACTTTTGGCTAATTACAAAGACACTCAAAACTCTAGAAAACATCAAAATAAGCTTAGAAAACTAATAAAAAAGACTCTCTAAAAACTATCTACGTATCCCACATGCATCTTTCCAATGTGAAGGCTTCATGATACACATGCATGTGGGGTCTTCAAAATCTTCTTCATTGTCTTCCACTAGTAGAACCCATGTGATACTTTGACGTCCGCATCATTTAGTTTTTAGTTTCCTTTAAGCTACATATCATTTTTTATATTTACATAATGCCAAATTTAATGAAACTTTTATTTTGCAATGCTTTTTACAATATGCTTTGTTTGAATGTATTTTGTTGACAAACAAATAATGGACTGTTAGGAGTAAAGAAAATAATTTTTATTATTATAAGAAATGAGAAGATTGTGATGTAGAAGTATTCATGCACATCGGGTAACAATATTGGTATTGTATCGTATCAATACGGGTACAATTGGCATATTGAAGTATTCAGTGATCATATATGGTTGCCATATCTGATCCAGCTTAAAAAGAAGAGTTGGAGTTACTACATATATCTTAAGTTATAAGATTGATTAGTCATTTATGTTATTATTCCATATTGAGTCTGGAATGTCTCCTTAGATACAAGGAAATGATTCAATTCCAGAGCCAAAGATCGTCGTAGGCTCTCAAAATGACAATCCCTTTATGATTCGAATCCTGACGGAACGGAATGAAACCTAAGAGGATCGAGTTTCTCGAGTCCCAACACAAATAGCTGGGGTAGCAGTGCGAAATACAAGCTATTGGTACCTATGCTAGCAATAGATTGGTTGCAATGTTGTGTTGTCCATACTATTTTTAGTCACCATTTGATTATCAGATAGTACTAGCCGCCTTAAGAAATGACTTAAAAAGATGGATGTCGCCGCTGTGAGGCAGGGGAACAACTTGTCTGGTCTTGCGCCCCTATTAATTCAATGATTAAGGGCCCGGGGAGGAAACTCCAGAAAGAAACCCTACTCTACTGGTTTGCCCAAGTCACGCACGGGATCAGTCCCCTTTTCGTATATAGCATGGAGATCCCTTTCCAACATCTTGCTTTTTTTTTATAAGTGTAAATTTTATTAAGGGCCAAAGCCAAAACCAGAAACAAGCTTAACCTAGAGAGGTCAAGATGACCTTCCCTAGGCTCTAGCAAGAGAAACAAAAGAACAAACAAACCCCATTAACTTTCTTCCCTATTGCATATTGTATCCCAACGGAAAACAAAGTCTTCAAAAAAGAGACCCCTACAATCTGGAAACACCTTGGACCAAAGGAACATCAATCCTTTAATGTTCAAAATAATGTTATGCAGCTCGGCTTGCTTTCCCTCAAAAATCCTTTGGCTTCTCTCATTCCAAAGGCCCCAAATAATGGCAAACAGAAGCATCCTCCATAAAATGTTGTTTTCCCTTTCAACTCAAGTGTCTTCGCACCACAAGGCAACCCCGTCCTCCAAGATGGACCATTCCTTTGGGTCCACCATTTCAATCTCCTCCCCGAGTAGACGTAATTCTTCTTCCTCTGCCACCCCCACCACCCCCCCGCTCAAAACTAGGATCCATTAAAAAAATTCTACAACATCATCAGAGTTAGGTATTGTTCCTCCAATAATCGTTAATATGATCCGATTTATAAGTACAATATCTAAAATTGTACAATAAAACTCATGTAATGATGGAAATCCAATCCCGTTTTATCTTTTTGCATCAAAACCAGGGTAGAAAAGTCCAGTGCGCTCCTGCGCACTCCGGCTTTCAAGCCCCTGTTTGCTGAATTGAAACCCGGTGCATTTCTTCCGACCATTTTAGAAAAGCGCATAGTTTTTCCTCAAATCAAAAAATGACCTGGGGAACGCATGAGATATATACCTAAACCAGTAGGTCCTTGAGCGGATCCCACATTAGCCCCAAGACGTTGGTTAGTCACCATCAATCACTTAACTCCAGCTCTTCCTTAATCTTCTTTCTTTTTTCAATTTTAACATCTCTTTTGAGTGTCATTTCTTAATGAATTTTCCAACAGTAATGAAATACTTTATACCAGAAAAACTGGCTCAGAATTTTAAATCCTTTCACGATTTTCTTTAGGCCTCCAATCCTACCTTAAATGGATTTCATATCTATACATGTATTATTAGACATATCCTATGATTCAATACTTGAAAAAAGAAAGTTCCATTAGGTCACTCATATAACTTCCATGGAAGTGGTTTTCATAAAAGTATAAGATTATCTTACTCTAACACATGACATAGGTTATTCATTTTCGATGTTTGCATTAAGAGATGAAAGAAAAAGACTAAAAGTTTCCAAGAATAAGGTGGTGAAAAGGGCACAAAGAAGTGGCTTTTAAAGACAAATCAATAAATGAAGTTGAATTTTGGAGCAAAAACTACAATGATTTGAGAGTGGCAAGAGAGGTTTTTCAATAAAACGATATTAATCTTGCTTAAGTTCCTATAAATGGTTGTTTTTATGATATAATGAGTTATAAGTGTTTTATCATGCTTGTTTTATCATATCCTTAAAAATCAATGTGTTTTACCAACGTTTTGGCAAAAACTCTCCAAACTTCTCTAAGTTAATTGTTTACTTCGAATTAAACGAATTAATTCAACGAATTTTTACAATTTTTGTACTAAAAAATGCTGAACTTTGAGAAATTAGCCGAAAGTTTTATTGTCTACTTCGAATTAATTTGGCGATTTTTTGTAAATGTTTTAATACATGTACACATGGTTTTAAAATTCGACAAAATTCGGCGAAATTAGCCGAATTAATTCCGAATTTTGAATGACTGAATTAAAGTGTACATGTATTAAAAAATTTTAAAAATTCGCCGAATTAATTCGAAGTAAATAGTAAAAATTCGGATAATTTCTCGAAGTTTAGCCTTTTTTAATACAAAAATTGCAAAAAAGCACTGACTTAATTCGTTTAATTCAAAGTAAACAGTTAACTTAGAGAAGTTTGGAGAATTTTGCCAAAACATTGGTAAAACGCATTGATTTTTAAGAATATGAGAAAACAAGCATGATAAAACACTTATAACGTATTATATAAAAAAGCAACCATTTAGCGCAACCTAAGCAAGATTAATATCGTTTCACTCATTTTGGCAAAATATCTTTAAAATTCTCTAAGTTGGCGAATTTTTACAGAAATTCTCTAAATCGAATTGAACTTCCCGGAATTAATTCTGAATTTTAACTGACCTTGCATACACTTTAATTCAATCATTCAAAATTCGGAATTAATTCCGCTAATTTTGTCAAATTTTAAAACCATGTTGACTGGAATATGTTAATGGACCTTCCTCTTGGCAGAGCTTGTTATACGTGATCAAATAATCAATACTCTTTGACCATGTGTAGGTTGGAACGTTTCTTGTTTCGCCAATTGGGAATCTCACATCTCTAATGTGTCTTTAGAGGCAATTCTTAAACCGGCTTCTAACTTCAGCCAGCGGCGGAGCCAGGATTTTGTTCAAGGGGGGCACAATCAATTGAGTAGAACCACCTACAATATGAGCCACGTGGCATATTCTTAGAGATTTCTGACGGTATGGATGTTTGGCACAACCCTGGATGAACATATAGACCAAAAATTAACCTGATTAGTGATTTCTAAACGTTGGATTGGAGTCGTTTTCATGGGTTGATTTTTAACCGTGGGATTTGAGCATTATTTTGGGGTACAAAGATCCAATGGTTTGAAACCATTAATCAGGCTGGTTTTTTTGGTCATAGGTCCACCTAGGAACAGCCCAAACATCCATTCGGTCAGCGTCCTCTAATAGGAGCACCAAACTAAAATTGAGGGGAGCACCAAGTTCAAATAGTTTTAGAATTTTTGTTCTTGTTTTAAAGATTTTCAAAGTTGAGGGGGGGCACGTGCCCCCCCCCCCCCTAGCCCTGGCTTAACCGCTGACTTCAGCTAATTTAGTCAAATTTTAAAACCATGTTGACTGGAATATGTTAATGGGTCTTCCTCTTGGAAGAGTATACATGATCAAATAATCAATACTCTTTGACCATGTGTAGGTTGAAACGTTTCTTGTTTCATCAATTGGGAATCTCACTTCTCTAATGTGTCTCAAGAGGCAATTCTCAAACCGGCTTCTAACTTGCTTTACTCTGGTGGCATTCACAGTAAGACCCTACCTACGCATCAGAGAAGTAGGTCGGAAATGGCCTTAGAGGAGGTGGATTGTTCGGGGGAAGTCAATCATTGGCTCGTAGGGGAATTTCAAGAGATCATTAATGCTAAATCTCTCAAACCTATACAAAGGAGAAACAGAATAAGGGAGAGGTAGATTCATCAGGTTCTCCGAGATAATTTATTCAGGTCGGAACAAAAATATATGCTTCTCGGAGGGTTACAAGTTCAGGGGATGGAGATCGTTAGCGACTAGTTTGGCTTCGTTCCTACAGCTTAACAATAATGACAAACCTGGTTAGGAGTCACTCAAATGCAAAGGAAGGTTGTGGAAGGTATTCAAGTATCTAGAGAAATTATCGATCATGATATTAATGCCCGATATGCCGGCGACTTTGTTCAATATGGGAAATGGAGTCAAGCCTTGGTATGCGAATCTTCAGATGAAATCACGCTTGGGAGGACATTGCAGTGGCTCTCACATGGATAGTTGGAGAATTGGAGCTATTTAATCCCATTCCATGTGGGGGGAGGAAGAGTCTTCATCATAAAGAACTCTAGAACATTTAAGTTCTTAAGCGATCTGATTTCAATCAGAGTGGGATACTCCATCATCTACATAAGCAAGTGGAGGCCAACAGTGAACGTTGTACATTTAAAGACTACATATGATCCGAAATGGATATTGGTTTGGGGATTAGCATTCCACTTGTGGAACCACAAGTTTTTCGAGTGTATCGGTCGTCTGTCAGGAGGACTGAAGGAGGTAGATCAGTCATCTATATCAGGAGAGGATTTGAGAAAAATCTGTTTATGAGGGTTGGCGGCAACATTCATATGATACCCAAGTCGATTTCAGTGAAAGATACGGGAGAAATTCACCAGCTACATGTTATCGAAGAAGAGGATAATCAAGGGCATACACAAAAGACTGATAAGCTAACCTCTGTGCTGTTGGAGGGGGAGGAGAAACTTTTATCGGAAAAGTTAACCGAGGAAGCAAGGTTAGGAGGCAGTTCGCCGGAGGAAGCTTAATCCGTAAGTTTCATTGCAAAAACGATACATTCGGGTTGTGAAGGACAGGTGACACACATTGATGAAATGGAAGTTGAGGGAGAGATTCTAGGTCAAGAAATTTCAAATGGAGAAGTTAGTGAGAATATTAGGGAGGAAGATAGCATCGCACCACAAAAAGGGGAACAATTTAGGGTTTTGGGATCAAATAAGAAGCTTATACAGCGAATGAAAGTCGCATGGGGGGAATTAAACATCCTATAGAGACACATGGAGGAGGGGTAGAGGGTTGAGATTGATCGAGCAGAAGAAAGAGTATGGAGGATATGGATCACAGAGCAAAAGGTGGGTCAGAAAATGGGTAACAAATGGGTCTAAACCGAATAGACCAAAGTCGAGTATGGGCCGGGTTATAAAAAGAAATTATATAACCCACGTTAACGAATCCATCAAAGTACATAGAGCAGGAGAAGTTCTTACACATTTCAACGATCATCAAGGTTTCTTCTTTAAGCCGAGCGGAGATCCAATGGTAGAAGAGAGGAGAATATTGATTGGCGAGATCGAAAGGATCAAGGAGAGAACGCGATTCCCAGAAATAGGAAGGACGATTGAAAGTTCTATGAACCAGGGGTGACGACGAAGCATACGGACAAATTGGCAGTTGCGGAACAAGATGGGGTTAAAGAATCGGCTTGATACGCACCAGAATCCTGGATTAAAAGATCTCTCATCTCCTCATTCTTCTTCTTTGGGTCACAGGGGGACACTGGGTGTAGAAAGCACAGATTCGGGGGAATACAGGGCAAACAGCGAATTGGGTTTGGAGGTGGACGAGAAGGGAAACAAAGGGTGCGTGGAAGCAATTCAAGTAGCTATACCTGATGGAAAGAATGAAGAAATTGGAGTGAATAGAATTCGAGGATTAGCGGGGTATCAACGTGAAGAAGCATCAAAGGAAAGATTGAAGGACGATAATGACGGAATGAAAGCTATACGGGAGAAGATGTTGGGTGGTTAGCAGAAGATATATGCCAACTAGTACCGTATACGGAAGAACAAAATGTGACGGAGTCACAGCCTTGGTCTCCGTCAAAGTTTGAAACAGAAGGTAGGGGGAGGGAATCCCATCAAGGATATAATACCTTTTGACAATCCAGATAAGCCCTTTTGCGATGTAATTGGTCTGGACGAAAGAGAATTGATAATATGGTTCAAAGATAACATAATGAAGCTAGGAAGAAGCATATCAGTTGACGTTATCTATAATGGGGTTACCTAGGGTACAAGATCAACATAAAAGAAATCCTTGTTTGTCAATGGGGGTTAGAAATGAGGAACATTAGCAAGCAGAGGGTCTTATGGAAGTCAAAGAGGTGTGTCCTCTAAAAGATGATATTGCTACAGCGAGAATGGAGCTAATTGAGCCATGGAGAAAAGAACATGTAAAGTAGCATCTGAATGATGCATCCATCATACTAACTAGAGAGCAGGCAACGGTGGTTAGAGATGAGGAACAACAAGCAGAGGGTCGCAGGAGGAAAGATTTAGAAGGACAATCAGCAGTAGGCAAAGGTGGGGCAGCAAAGTAGGGGATAAAGGAAAGTGTCCAAAACTACAACACAAGGATTAGGACGGCAAAACTATCGCGAGAGATTCAAAGTTTGGCATGTCCTTTTAATTCGGGGGATATTCTAGTGTACGGTAGTCGAATGAGAGGGAGGAAAAACAGTGGTGACAAATGAAGTTAAAAATATTATCCTGGAATGTTCGTGGTTTGGGAAGCAAAGACAGGAGAATGGTGGTTACGAGTATGATTAAAAGATGGGGGGCTAGTGTGGTGGTGATACAGGAGACGAAGCTGGAATTGATGCGGTTATAATCAAGGAATTGTGTGGATTTTCAGATTGTGGGTGGCAAGATCTACCAGTGATTGGCGCTTCGGGAGGGGTTGTAATTATTTGGGATCGTAAATTTCTAGAGGTGGATGATGTCTTAGTAGGCTCGTTTTCGGTGTCCATTCGTTGTAGATGTGTGGGGGGGCAATTATTTTGGATATTATCAGGGGTGTACGTGGGTTATCATTGAAATCAGTTCTGGGAAGAGTTGGAAGACGTGGTAGGTTTATGGAATGATCCGTGGTGTATAGGAGGGGATTTCAATGTCATTCGATATGCTCAAGAAAAGAATGTTGGGGGTAGAGTGACTAGAAGCATGCAGGAGTTTGGCAATTTCATTAATAAGAATAATCTTATGGACATTCCTATGGGAGGGACATGTTCACCTGGACTAAAAACCAAGACAACCCCATTCTGTGTAGACTATACAAGTTTCTAGTGTCTCCAAGTTGGGAAGATCATCTTCAAGGAGTGTCTATGTTGGCTATACCTAGAGCAGCATCAGATCATACTCCTTTGTTGCTTGATTGTAAGGGATTTAGTTCTCGACCAATCCCCTTTCGTTTTGAGAATATGTGGTAGTTTAACACTAAGTTCAAGGAAAGGGTGGAGTGGTGGAAGTCTTTTGAATTTACTAGTAAAGCAAGGGTAGTATTCAGGTGTAAATTGAAGGCACTAAAGGAAAGAATAAAGTTCTGGAATCGGGAAGCGTTTGGCAGAATTGATCAGAGAAAGGGTGGTATCTTGGAAGAAATATCTATGATTGATAAGAAGGAAGAAGATGGGTGTAATGACCCTATTTCTAGCAATATTATAGTAGACTTTTTATAATACTTTGAACATTATATGTATGCCATTTTAAAGGTCTCAACAATAGCTTTCTATCGGTATCAAGTTCGTCCAAATCGGACGTGCGAGTCAAAAGTTATTGTGTTTAGTTCTGGGCAACATTTTAAGTTTTTATTAAAATTCAAAAAAAAAAAAAAAAAAAAAAAAAGACAATTTTCAAAATTATAGTCCCACATCGGTTAAAAATAAAAAGTTCTGAGTTCTCAACCTCTATAAATACAAGGCCATGCCTTGAAAAAATTACATCAATTTGGGTATTTGCATTCTAACCCCTGAGGTAAGAATATTTGCAAAAAAGTCCCTCAACTAGAAGAAATTCTAGAAAATTCCCAGGAATTCCTGAAAATATTCATGAGGTCCTTTGAAAAGTTTTTTTTTGTGGGGCCTACTGCCTCGAGATACACGCTACCTCGAGATTCGCATCGTACGAGGTTCAAAGATTTTGGGATTCTAGCGTATTCACTGGTAAGTACATAGTTATTTATTTTATGCCTTTATTTATTTAATTAATTAATTATTTATTTAATTAATTATTATTTATTTATTTAATTGATTAATTAATTATTTATTTATTTATTTATAAATATTATTTTTATTTTTATTTTTATTTTTTTTGAAATAGTAGAAAATTCACAGAATATTGTAGAAAAATTCTAGAAAATTCTATTATTTTTGGGGAAAATGTCTGAAAATGCTATTCTTGTTATCTGTTAAATTTTAGCAAGGAAAAATCCCAATTCTTGTATTTTCCACATAAAATGTGTAAATGCATTGATAATTTCTTGTAATCTTAAAAACATGAAATTATGATAGATGAGGACATGTGTAATCTATTTAGTTGGATGAAGTCATGCTCAAATTCATTTAAAATGAGATATATGCGTTTTTCATCCGTTTTATGTATTCGTTTTCTAAGATATTAATAGGGCTTAAATGTTCTTATTTTTAGTTTCAAAATGCAAAAATAGGAATGCTATGCATGTAAAGATGTTTCTACAAACATTATTTTATGCATATAAATACGATTGATGACATGAATAAGAACGTGATTGGGAATGTGGAATATCAGATTAGTTGGAATCAGGCGTTGTCTCATTTCTTCGAGACCCCTTGGGGTTTTAGTCCCCTAAAGCATCAGGCATTGTCTTATTTCCTTAAGACCCCTTGGGGTTCCAGTCCCCTAAAGAAGAGGCGTTGTCTCATTCATGAGACCCCTCGGGTATTTATACCTAAAAGAAAATTAGGGAATCCTGAGAGAGGATACCTAATGAAACAATTAGTGTACACATTAGGGAGTTTACTTGTAGACTAGAAGTGTTGACATCGTACACTAGGACCGATAGAATGTTGGTACGAAATACATCAGAATTGATAGTTTGACTTTATAGAAATGGTCACGGGTATTCCGATAAGAGAAAGGTTGACTATTATATGAAAAGACTTCATTGTATTCGAAGTTATACGTAAGTAATTGATGGAGAGTTGAGTTTTATCGAATTACATGTGAAATACATTTGCAAATTGTATTTGTTTTAAAATAAACAAAAGTCGCTGATTTAAGTGGATTTTACGCATGAGGAATGTACTTACTAGGCCCTAGCTCATCGTTTTAAAATGTTTTGTTTTCAGGAAAGGATAAGGGGAAGTTGGACTGATGCTTCCAGCATTTCTGTTGATAGACTTGTGCTTTTGACGATGTTATATTTTGTTTAATTCTTCTATCTTGTAGAAGGATACATGAGTTATGTAGGTCCTTTAACCGTTTAGTAACATGTATTTGGGAGTACGATATATATACAATGTTTTCTTTTGGATGGGCATATTACGGTTTTGTTTGAAGTAAGACATCCTCTAACATTATTAATGTGTCAATGAAGTGCGTTTCGTCTTATGAATTGTTTAAACAAAATGTAAAAAAATTATCCGGTGTATTTCCGCTGCATCGTGATACCAGTTTTGTTTAACTGTGCGTTTGTATGATCAGATCGCGCCTCAAGATACGAGAAAGGTCGATATGACCTAATATCGGATTTGGGGGCGTGACAATGGGCCTTTATCATTGGAAGATGGAATGAGGAGCGTTAACTTGAAAGCAGATTACCAACACACGGTGAAGGTGGAGGAAGGCTGGGAAAAAAAATCAAGAATAAGGTGATTTAAGGAGGGGGATAATAATACCAAATTCTTTCATAAGATAGCTAATGCTAATAGAAGACATAATCATTTGACTCATTTTACAGTCCGAGGAACTTGGTTTGAAGACGAAGACAGTATAAGAGAAGGGGTGGTGAGGTTCTATTCAGATCTTTACTCTAAGTCAACAGCTTACAGACCTTCACTGGATGGCCTTTACTTTGATCAGATTAGTCATGAGGATAGGATGAGATTAGAAAGACCTTCTGAGGAGGAGGTTCTTAGTTCCATTGCGGATTTGGCAAGAGATAAAGCTCCTCGGCCGGATGGTTTTACGATTGCTTTTTTCAAGCAATGTTGGGAGACTGTCAGGGCAGACTTCATGAAAGTCATCGAAGAATTTTGGGAGGGATACTTGGCCTACACATCCAATAGCACTTTCGTAGCTATGATTCCAAAGAAACAGGGGGCAGATGATATTGCAGATTAAACCTATAAGTTTAGTGGGTTGCATATATAAGATCATTGCTAAGATGCTTGCTACAAGGATACGGTCAGTATTATCTTCAGTCATCTCAACGAATCAAGGGGCCTTTGTTAGGGGTCGTCAGATATTGGATGGAGTTCTTATAGGAAATGAGTGCATTGATTCTAGAAACAAATCAGGGGAGCCAGGGATTGTTTGCAAATGAGCGCTGTTAATACTATAAATATTATATATATTATCACCCGAATTCCACTCCCCCACTTATCTAAACTCATGGAAACTTCCTCTAGACTCTCTATAGATCCTTTTGGCAGTAAATAAATGTTTAATTGTTTCGTGTCTCTACCTCAATTTCAAGAACTCACTATCATCTTCTAATTTAATTACCTTCTATATTTATTGATAAACGCACCATCAATCAGATAATAAAATTTAAATAGCACACCAAATTCCTTGGAGAACTGCATGTACTTACATGCATGAAACTGGAACCCTAAGAGTACCCCAATTGAATGATTTTGTATTATATTCATGATGAGGATATCACGTCCTTACCTAGAGTATACCAGCAGAGGAAGAAAACTATACCCTTACCCATACCCATGTCTTTGTATTTTGACGATTATGTGGGCCTCAATTTTAGTTCTCTTTGATTTATAGGAGCAGAAGACCTCACGTGCATGTGTATCATGAAGACTCCACGTTAGAAAGATACATGTGGGCTGTGTAAAGAGCTTGTGGAGAGTTTTTTTAGTTTTCTAAGCTTATTTTGATATTTTTCAGAGTTTTTGGTGTCTTTGCAATTAGCCCACAATTAGGGGGGGCATTGTAATTTTGGTTAGTTACTTTAAGTTGCTGTATATTTTTATAACCATTAGATTAGATGGATGGCTGAGATTAAATTAGGGTGTTTTGAATTATTAGATGAACTCTTTTAGTTGTAATCTTTCATTGATAATGAAATATATTGATTTTTGCTCTTACAAAATCTCTTGTGGATTGTTCTCTTCTTCTTTGGTGCGAGTCCAACCTACTTGGTGCGAATCTGAAAGGTATTATCACTATCTCTATCTCTTCTCTCTGATTCGCTTTTTTTTCTCCATTTTTATTTTTTCTTGGATCAAGTTTGACCTAAAAAACCCAAGCGTTATCCCTTCCATCTCTAAACCCTGTGAAGAGTGTTGTGTGACTAGTACCACGTGAATAGTGCCGCATGAATAGTGCCACGTGAATAATAACCTTCCTACACCAATTCTTCCTACAGCACTCTAAACCCTCCCAAAACTCATACCACAACCCCCAAACACTCTCAGATCTCTGCGGTAACCATAGAAACCCTTAACCTCTTCTCAAAAAGCCCCCGAAACTTATTAGAAACTTTCATGAACTTCAAATAACTCATAATCTATTAGAAAAGAAAATTAAAGTGAACCTACAAGTGTTGGTTGAACCCTAGCTAGTGGAAATCATTACTTCCATCTGGCCACTCAATCAATAATTAAGGGTTTTTAATTGCTTGGTTATAAAATATAGCCTTTGAAACAACTCAGCTAATTATTTGCTAACATATCTACATATTTGGGGTAATTGTTAGAGTAGTTTTATATTTTCTTAGTACTTAAGGTAATTTATTTCTAATCTCTACACCTCATATAGGCTAGTTCTCATCATCCTACATCACTTCAACACTCAATACAGAAACTGTGACCAAATGTTCCATAAATATATGAGGAGGTACTTACCATGTTTAAATAATTCAACTGAGTGATGATGCAGGTGATTGCAATCATTGCAAATAACCATGTCTGGAAGTATCCAACCTGGCTTGTACCCTCCAATGTGAGTTTTATTGCAATGCCTATAGCTTTTATACTCATAACCTGCAAAACACAAAACCTCATTGGAGATAGGAGGCCCATTGTCCTAAGTAAGCAAGAATGTGCTACTTGAGGATTAGAATATTCGTATCAGAGCAAATACAGCCCAACACCAAAAAGGCAAAACCAGTATGCATTGCCAATACTTACTCTACTGTGCATGCATATTAGATGGGACATATGATAAAAAATCACACAACAAATGCATGTGTTGCCTGATACTATGATATTACCCAATGTGTGCATGTATTCAGTATCCACAATCAATAAAAACCATGTATAGTCCAACACAATGGTACAATGGAAATTTCAGATGGATCTGATATGCATCAGTCTTTGTCCAATCAAAGGGCCAAAACTACTTACCGTCAAAGATCCAATTATAGAGCATATGCCAATGTAAATCATTATGTTTGTCTGCCCATAGCGTGGGGCACAATGCAATATCAGTACAAGCACGATAGCTATCGCCGAGGCCGTATACAAAAGAAAAGCTGGACCAAACACATCAAACCTATCAACAAAAAAGAAAGAAAAAATAGAATACAATTAAAGACGTTTTCATGGGCTTACCCGGCTGCGTTGCTAAATCCCAAATTTCTTCTACCGAACTCGGAGTAGTTTCATCAGGCGCATGAAGCACAATCACTGTGGACCCCACTATGCAGAGAACACACCCTAATACCCCCATCTTCTGCAGTTTCTCTTTCAATAAGAAGTGTGCTAGAACAGCACTGAAT
Source organism: Euptelea pleiosperma (assembly GCA_035048495.1). Lineage (NCBI taxonomy): Eukaryota > Viridiplantae > Streptophyta > Magnoliopsida > Ranunculales > Eupteleaceae > Euptelea > Euptelea pleiosperma. Next base: position 20,881,082 of record CM068552.1, on the reverse strand, counting down.
CAATTCCCATAAGCACAACCAAGACCACCAAATTGTTCATCAGAAGCTTTTACCAAGTTCAGAGATTGGAGTAATCCAAAAAAGGATAAGATCTAATTTTACCTTACAATTATACTCAATGCGCCAAGCGGAGTTACAAGAACAGCGGGAGCAAAAATGTACGCAATAAAGTTCGCGATCTCTCCAACAATCACTGCCATATTTTTCAAAATAAGCGCTCTAAAACAAAATCTTGACAAGAAATGTTGAAAAATTTACGACGCAGCAAACCAACTTACTAGTAACCATGCCAACCCACCAAAGCGGTTCCAATAGATAACCATATCCTCCGACACCTTAAATTTACAGACAATAATGATTAAAATTATAGTTAGGGTTAGGGTTTTCGAGTGAATTAGGGGTAATCTTAATTTTCACTTACTGGCACGAGGACCGGACGCGCCAGCCCGCTTAAGACCCTTCTTCTTGACAATGAAGCTCAATCCGATGAAGGCGCTGGAGACGAGGGCAAGAACAAACCCTTTCAAATTATCTGTGTACAAGAGCGAAACGGCCAGTCCTCCGTTCGCTGAAGACGTTGCCATCAATGCTCATCGGCCGTGCAATTGCTTATCTAAAAGCAATGATTGCGATTGCTATTACTACCTCTGTGAATCTCATCACAAAATTGGGAACAGATCGATGGAATCGAAACCCTAGAAATCGATTTTTCATGTTAACATGTTGACTTGCAGATCATTTCTATCTATGAGAAACAGTCGTTAAGGGAAAAAAATTAAAAAAAAAAAAAAAACTCAGTTTTCTCACCTGCCAGTCAAATGGGAGGAGATTGTCCATGCCAGCGTATACCATTTAATGTAAACAATTAAAACCCCTTTTCAGGAGCACGGACTCAGGGTTACCTTCGCCTCAACGGTTATCCTGCGCACCTTCCATGTACCACCCTTTTCTGCTAACATGCGCCAGTAAGCCCCATCATCCTCTCCCAGCGTAAATAAAGTAAAATAATATTTATAATAGTAATAACCATTAAAAGTATTGAGTACCTTGTCGGAAGCTCGGAGGAACCTTCGTCTTCCCCAATGTCATGCGCACCCTTACTGTACCTACCTGTTTCTGCTAATATGCGCCACTGAGGGCCATCATCCTCTACCCGTGTAAATAAAGTAAAATTAAATAAAATATATGTGAAAGGGATCTGGCTCGTACTAGCTTTTCTTTTTTCCTTTTCGTTTGTTTTTTTTACTTCTAAGATGCGCCGGCCGAGATTATTTTGGTTGAAAGATTATAAAGTCGAGCACCGTTCGTGCAATGTTGAACATACGGAATGTTTGGTAACTGGACAGATGTTGCTAACATGCGCGTTGTAGCGTGGCGGGGCAGCTTGGCAGCGTTTGAGAAGGGAAAACGACGAGATTCGGTCCTCTTTGTCGATAGGCTTCTTATATCTGGAAGTATGTAAATTAAACTTTTTAAGATTTCGTTAGATATCGTTTGGAACTAACTGTCCCGGGGGTAAGAGCTCCTTTATGATCTGATTCTAAGTTTATTGCCGCCCACCAAAAAAAGAGATTGCTTTTGTTAAGCGCAATTTTATGTGTTTGCGCCTTGCAAAATTATAATTTTTATTTTTTTTCGGCTGAGGATGCAAACATCGTGGTGTTGAGCACCTCATTTCTTTCTTTGTTTTTTGGATCGGACTCCAGTTACGTCCATAAAAAGACAGGCTCCAGTTAGAGGACACAATATGAGCCACGTGTCACACTCTTAAAGGACTTGACAGTATAGATGTTTGTCCAATCCCTAGATGGACCCACAAACCAAAAATCAGCCTGATTAGTGATTTCTAGGCTTTGGATGGGACTCATTTTCATGGGTTGACCTCAAACTGTGGGAATTTGATCAGCAGTATTTGAGGTACAAAGATCCAACGCCTCGAAATCACTAATCAGGCTGATTTTTGGTTTGTGGGTCCACCTAGGGATTGGACAAACATCCATACGGTCAATGTCTTCTAAGAGTGTGTCACTTGGCTCATATTGTGTCCTGTAACCGGTCGCTTCTGATGAATCTTCTTGCACTTCAAATAACAAGGTGGTTGAGAGAAACTACATATGTACAGGATCCAGTCCATGCAGGGTGACTCTAGTTCTCTAAATTCAGATTCTCTTCCCTATATCAATTGTGTTTTTTATGTTGTGCATAAAAGGTGTATGTTGGTGTTGGCAAATTTCATGTCAACCCTTTTAAGTCAGACTGTATGTTGTATGTTGAAGTGTTGGTCTAAATATCTATGAGAAGACAAAGCATGAAACTCGGTGATTTGAAGGCTTTCGATGATCAAAAGCAAACTAGTAGACCTCACGCCACCACATTCCTAGGATGGTTAGTGACCTAGTAACATGATGTTAGTAGACCCTACCTTTATGCTTAGTTGACCATATGTGATTTAACTTAGAGCACTTACAGACTAAGATAATGTTAAAATATTTAGGTGGTGTTCAACATTCATTTTCCTGACTTAGTAGAGACTTAGGTTTGGAGAATAATGCAAAAAAAAAAAACAATAAGTTTTTAATGTAAAATACCAAATTCTCACTACACCAAATTTGTTGATTTGCAACGATTTTGGGCCGTTGCAAAAAGTAGCATTTCAAATTTGTTTACAACGGTTTAAAACCATTACAAAATACCTTAGCATAAAGAATAATTTCATATTCTAATTTAGCAAAGATTTTGTGTGATACAAAATATTTTTGTAACCGTTCCTACAAGCACCAGTGTAGCATTGAATATATCGTGGTATGCATACTTCGCTGACTACGTGAAGATTAAAAGATAGAGACATTAAAAATCAGACGATTGATGACATGAGTCATCTGAGTAACTGTCCATTAAATATCGTGTGCACTTGCCTAAGAAGGTAAGTGACTTAGTGGCCATAGGAATAGTTTTTAAATGAATAAAATATAATTGTCAAACTTAGTCAAAGGACAGACCCGAGTCTAGTAAAAAATTTGACTATAGGGGTATGTCTAATCGATTGGATCTTCCTCAGCAATCGATTGGACCCTATGGAACATAAACTGTTTCAAAGTTTGATCGATTGGACTCTCCTAATCAATCGATTGGACTCTACTGATAGAACTCATTCTGAGTCTGATTGATTGGATCTTCCTGATCAATCGATTGGACACTATAGAACATAAACTTTAGCAGAGGTTGAAAAGTTGAGAATTAAGATATGAGTGGCTAATCGAATGTAGGTTTGGGGAGTACCAAACTGAACAAGCGAACAAGGTTCTTGATTGAGAGGGCGAGCGTGGAATTGTAGTGTTGATTCAGAGAACATGGATGCATCGGTAGTGGGCCTTGGCTAAGGTTGGAAGCTGCATTTGCAACGGTACTGCGTAGGTAACTTCTGCTTCGTTTAACTTTTTAGTTAGTGATATTTTCCGTTTGGACGTGGTCCCGTAGTTTTCCTTAGTTAAGGTTTTCACGCAAAAACTCTTTGTCTTATAGATGTTTGATTGTTCCGCTAATTGTATTGATTAATTCAAACAACGAACAAACAATGTACCACGGAGGTATATTTGATTTGAGTCGGTTGTGATAATCCTTTTATCAATCAACAACGGTATGCAAGTTTATCACCGTACCTTGACTAATAAATTTGTGATGGGTTAGATTAATTTTTGAATTCCTAATCACACCCCCCCTTCTAGGTATTCTTGAGTAAAAGAGAACGGACTATGAAATTTCACTTAACAGCTGTTCCGATCTGTGTTAAGTTGACACGAAAGAAAACAAATTTGCAACAGTTATGAACCGTTGCAGATCTCAAATTAGCAATGATTATAAACTGTTTCAAAGTAATTCTTTGCAATGGTTTCGAACCGTTTCATAATGAAATTCAATCCGTTCTCTTTATTCAAAATACCTAAAAGGTGGGGTTGATTAGGTATTAAAATTCTCTTTAACCTAACACAATATCCTGGTCTTACTAGGAAAAATAAAATCGCATGCCACAATATAAAAATAGTTGATTGATCAGAATGTAATTATCACAATCGACGTAGATCGAATATATATCCGTGATATCTGTATCGTTTGTAATAATTTAAACAAGATGCAAAAGATAAACAATCAACACATAACACATGCGAGTTTTACGTGAAAACTTTTGTAAAGAATATTTTCATATTCTAGTTTGGTAAAGATTTTGTGTGACATAAAATATTCATGTAACATTTCCTACGAGCACCAGTGTAGTGTTGAAGATGTTGTGGTACGCATACTTCGCTGACTACATGAAGACTAGAAGACAGATAGCAAGGATCAGACGGTTGACGACATGAGTCATCTGAATAACTGTCCATTTGTCGGTTATAGATTGTGTGCGCTCGATGAGGAAGGTAAGTGACTTAGTGGCTATAGGAATAGGTTTTAAAATCAATAAAATATAATGGTCAAACCTAGTCATGAACAGACTCGAGTCTAAGTTAAGATTATTGACTTTTGGAAAAGTTTGATCGATTGGACTATTTAGGCCAATCGATTGGACAAAGCCCAATCGATTGGAGATCTTTGTGAAATCGATTAGACTCGACGAGACAGAACTTAATTGAAGCCAATAGATTGGAGACCTCTGTGAAATCAATTGGAACTTACGGGACAAAAACTTATTTAAGTCCGATCGATTGGACTATGTACAATCGATTGGATTTACGAAGGAAAAACCCATTCATACAAGACCAATCAATTGGACCCAGAGTACAATCGATTAGACTTCACACAGATTGAGTCTTTTCAGATCCAAAATTCTAGTTTCTACTTACCCCACTTTTTAATAGACTCTAGGCCACGAATTTGATAATAGTAACTTTTATCTAGCTTTACACAATATATTTCTACATATTGAAATACAGAGAAGAAAGTTTTATTTATCAAGAGTGTCCATTCGAAGAGCAAAAAGCCTTTAGTTCTCATAAATATCTTGTGAGTTTTTTCTCTTCTAGAGAAGCCAAAAACTTGATATCTTACTCAGCTTAGGTCTTCCACATAGATACTTGACCTAGCAGCCTGAGAATACTAGTGCGTCTTAACACTATTTGAGCGACTTAGGGTTCAGGGTGTACTAAATCCTTCACCTTCAGCAAATGCTGAAGAGTTGAGAATTAAGATCGGAGTGGCTAATCGAATGTAGGTTTGGGGAGTACCAAACTGAATAAGCGGACAAGGCTTTTTAGTCGGGAGGGCGCACATGGATTTGTAGTGTTGATTCAGAGGAAGTGGACGCATCGGTAGTAGACCTTGGCTAAGGTTGAAAGCTGCATTTGCAACGGTGCTATGTAGGTAATCTTTATTTCGTTTAACTTTCCAGTTAGTGATACTTTCCGTTTGGACGTGGTCCCATGGTTTTCCTTGGCTAAGGTTTCCACGTAAAAACTCTATTTCTTATGGATGTTTGATTGTTGTTCCGCTAAATCTATTGATTAGATCAAAAGACGAAAAGACAATATACCACGAAGGTATATTTGATTTGAGTCGGTTGTGATAATCTTTCTTATCAATCAACTAAGACATGCAAGTTTATCACCTTACCTTGATCAGTAAACTTGTGATAGGTTAGATTAATTTTTTAATAATCTAATCACCCCTCCATTCTAGGTATTTCTGATTAAAGAGAATGGACTGGTTATTTTTTCAATTGGTATCAGAGCGGGTTATTCTATAAAAAGTTTAATCACCTGAATTTAGATTCATGCAAAACCGATTCATTCTTTTCACTATAAAGATATCGAAAGAAGGGTTCACTGTGAATAATCATAGTGACTCAGACAGTGAAGATCAATGTGATCTTTATACTGCTTATCAAGAGCTATATAAAGAAAGTCTTAGATGACCAAAGCAAATAAGAAATTGACTAATAGAGTTGAATTTCTTGACTCTGAAAATTTTGTTTGTAAACTAGACAATAATAAATTATCTGTGCTAGTTGGTCAGCTTAGGAAAGAGAAGAAATATCTTTAAGAGAGAAACAAGTTCTTGGAATGATGTTCCAAACTTGTACGAATGCTAAAATGTCTTTTGAAAGTAAGCATAAAAAATATGAAACTATTTTTAGACAGTTTGAAGAAGAGAAAGCTAGCCTTCAAGACAAAGTTAATTTCTTGAATCTAATTATTGAGAATGTCTGGAGAAGAGGAAGTCACTTGAACTTGATCTAGTTCAAATGAAAAAGGACTTGCCATATATTTTTTTAAAGCATTAAGAAATTAAATGAGATTCTAAGTATGGGACAAAGATATGGAGACAAACGAGGAATTGGATATGTTGATAATGTTAATACTTTATCGTCTTCAGGAACTAAATTTGTAAAAGTCAAATTTCCTTCTACACTACAGGTTGATCATCCTAGACCCAGACTAGCTATGCATGCGCCTGTTTATAATTACTATAGGGGTAAATGTCACCTTAGTAAAAATTACTCCAAAAGAGGAGAGATACCATGGTTCCTCCCAAGAGAAAATCATATGGGAACCAAGGAGATCTACTCCATAAAATGACAGCCTTCCATCAAAAGTCAAATGCCTTAAGTAGAGAGATTGCAAACCTTATGCAACTCAAGGGCACCCAAACTCAAAGGGCTTAGAAGAAGAGGACAAATAAAAAGAGAAATGTCAATCCTCCATTTTCGCCTAAACAAATGACAAAGAAAAAGAACCCACCTAAAATGTATAATACCATATGGGTGAGAAATGAATGACCGATAAATCTAGATTCTATTTGAAATGAATTCCTTATGATGTCTAGTGGCACTTGTCCCATTGATTGAATAAATGTGATTCTTTACACTCTTCTCTATTTTATGATTTTATATCTTTTGTGAGTTGGGTGTATAGTTTTATTTTAGGATTTTATTTTCTTTATAGTTTTCTATTTGTTTTATATCTTTATTTATTTGCATTATTTAAATTCATATATTCAAAAACAAAAATAGAAAATTTAAAAATCAAAAATTATTTTGTGACTTGTTAGGATTTTGTTTTTGAGTTGTGTATTGCATAATTGCTATTAATATGATGGGCATTGACTCTAAAAAATTTTAGAACCAGGACATGATATAAAGTAAATTGAGACTAGATCATTGTAGAAAATTCTAAAAAATTTAAAAAATTAGTCTATTTTACTAATTCACAGTCAGTGGATGTTCATAAGTTTTAACTTATTATTCACATGCATAGTGATCGGACACTGGTTAGGACTGAATTTGATAGAGGTAACAAAGCTAGTATTCTTTGGGAATCAGGAATAAACTTTTACTTTTCATGACTTTAAATTAGTTGTGTTCCTACTTTCAGTTAATTTCAAAATTACAATATAATCGACTGTTAGCCTCCTTGTGTGAGTCTCTAGGGAAAGAGCTACCTCAAGTGGATGTGGTAAAATTTGTATGGCCCCGATATATATAAAAATCTGATTCTTAATGTTGTAAATCATTGATGTATTTAGACTATACTTCATGCTTATCTTTTAGTCTTTATACTTGGTATATTGATGCACTTGTGTTTCATGATAATATCCTGTGCATGTTATTTCTCTACTTATTTTTTTACTTTTGTCATTCTATGACAAAAAGGGGGAGAAGAAAAATCATAGAGGTAAACTAGTAGATGCATAAGATAAGGGAGAAAAAATTATATTGAATTATTTATCTAATTTCTCTAACTTGTGATGTGCATAATTAACTCACTATAATGCTTAATCATTTTATATATTTCTGCCGATGATATTACATGGTATATTTTGATGGCAGAATGTGCAGGGAACAGATCAAAGTTTTTATTTTATTATCTGTTTGTTATCTCTAAGAGATTGTGAGATAGTGAGTGAATCATGTAAGATGGTGGGATTATAATTCTATATTTTTGTTTATATTTTATATTATTAAATATTTTTGTTACGAAATTAGGAGAGATTATAAATAATATTTTCATATTCTAGTTTGGCAAAGATTCTGTGTGACATAAATATTCATATAACATTTCCTACGAGCACCAGTGTAGTGTTGAAGATGTTGTGGTACGCATACTTCGCCGACTACGTGAAGACTAGAAGACAGAAACAGTAAAGATCAGACAGCTGATGATATGAGTCATCTGAGTAACTGCACATTTGTTAGTTATAGATCATGTATGCTCAATTAGGAAGGTAAGTGACTTAGTGGCCATAGGAATATATTTTAAAATCAATAAAATATAATGATCAAACCTAGTCATGGACAGACTCGAGTCTAAATCAAGATTATTAACTTTTGGGAAAGTCCAATTGATTGGACTATTTAGGCCAATCGATTGGAGACCTTTGTGAAATCAATTGTACTCTACAAGACAACTTAATTGAAGCCAACCAACTGAAGACCTCTATGAAATCGATTGAAAATTATGGGATAGAAACTTATTTAAGTCCGATCGATTGAACTATGTATGATTGATTGGATTTACAAAGGAAAAACTCATCCGTACAAGATCAATCGATTGGACTTAGCGCAATCGATTGGACTTAGGGCAATCGATTGGACTTAGCCCAATCGATTGGACCCAAAGTACAATCGATTGGACTTCACATGGATTAAGTCGTTCAAATCCAAAATTTTAGTTTCAACTTACCCCACTTTCTAATAGACTCTGGGCTACGAATTCTACAAATATAACTCTTCTCTAGCTTTACAAAATACACTTTTACACATTAGAATATAGAGAAAAAAGGTTTATTTATCATGAGTGTCCATTCAAAAAGCAAAAAGCCTTTAGTTCTCATAAATATCATATGAGTTTTTTTCTCTTCTAGATCAAAGCCAAAAGCTTGATCTCTTACTCAGCTTAGGTCTTCCATATAGATACTTGAGTAAGCAGCTTGAGAGTACTAGTGTGTCTCAACACTATTTGAGCGACTTAGGGTTCAGGGTGTACTAAATCATTTACCTTCAATAAAGGCTGGAGAGTTGAGAATTAAGATCGGAGTGGCTGATCAAAGGTAAGTTTAGGGAGTACCAAATTGAACAAGCGGACAAGGCTTCTTGGCTGGGAGGGCGTTGATTCAGAGGACGGGGACACATCGGTAGTAGGCCTTGGCTAAGGTTAGAAGCTGCATTTGCAACGGTGCCGCGTAGGTAATTTTCCTTCTAGACGTGGTCCTATGGTTTTCCTTGGCTAAGGTTTCTACGTAAAAACTTTGTCTTGTGGATGTTTGATTGTTGTTCCGCTAAATCTATTGATTAGATCAAATGACCAAAAAATAATATACTACGGAGGTATATTCGATTTAAGTCAGTTGTTATAATCTTTCTTATCAATCAACTAAGGCATGCGAGTTTATCACCTTACCTTGACTAGTAAACTTGTGATAAGTTAGATTAATTTTTGAATAACCTAATTGCCCCTCCCTTCTTGGTATTTCTGATTAAAGAGAACATACCGGTTATTTTTTCAACCTTAGCCAAGGAAAATCATGGGACCACGTCCAGATGGAAAGTATCACTAACTGAGAAGTTACGAGTTACAGAAGTTACTTACGTAGAACCGTTGCAAATACAACATCCAACCTTAGCCAAGGCCAACTGCCGGGGCGTCTACGTCCTCTAGCTCAATGCTATGAGTCACATGTGCGCCCTCCTAATCACGAAGCCTTTGCCGCTTGTTCAGTTTGCTATACCGTAAACCTACCATTGATCAGTACACCCTGATCTTAATTCTCACACAACGATCGCTATAGCAGGTGAATGATTCAGTACACCTTGAACTCCAAAGTCACTCAAATAGTGTTATGACGCACTGGTACTCTCTAACTTACTAGGTTAGGATTCTAGATGGAAAACCTAGGCTGAGTAGAGATCAAGCACTAAGCTTTGATCTAAGAAGAAGAGAAAAGCTCACAATGATAACAATGGAAATTAGGGTTTTCCTCTTCGTAATGGACAACTCTTCTTTAGAAACTCACTCTTCTTGTTAATTAGTGTGTATTTAATAAAGCTTAAGAGGAGCTCTATTTATAAGAGTTTAAAAGCCCAGGGTCGTGCAAGTAATGGGAAAGTGGGAGCACAAAAATTGGATCTGAAATTTGACAATTTCTGCGAAGTCCAATCAATTGTACTATACGGATGGGTTTTTGTTCATCATTGTAATCGATTTTACTCAAGGTCCAATTGATTGTTCACTTTGGAAGTTCTGTCCCGGATGGTCCAATCGATTGTAGAGTAAACTCCAATCGATTGTACATTGGGAGTGTTCTGTCCCGTATGGTCCAATCGATTGGTTCTTATAGTCTAATCGATTGGACTTGTCCAATCGATTGTAGAGTAACCTCCAATCGATTGGGCTTCCCTTAGTCAATCTTTTACTTCTCACTACTAGATGAAGTGGGTTTGGCGTCGGCTAGTTTCGGAGTGATCACGTTGTTATGGAAAAAACAATGCAAATTTTTTGGAAAAATATTTCGCATCGGTTTTTACCAAAATCGATGCTATATTTTTATCTATAGCGTCGGTTTTTCTAACTATTCACGTAGATATCATGATATAGCGTCGGTTTTTTCAAAAGCTGACACGATTAACTTGAGTTATAAACCCAATTTTCTCTTATTTTTTCTTGCGCGCCAAAACTCATTTTCTATCTTCTCCCTCTCCAAACCATAGATTTGCCCCTCTAAGCCCTAGCTCTCCTTCTCCCTCTCTAAGCACGTCCGTTGCCACTCCCCTCGGTCGCCCCGCCGTCTTTCACTTGCTGCTATCGCCATCACACATTGCTTAGCTTTTGTATTGCTCACCCTAGCCCAAGTGAGTGTCTCTCTCTGTTCCTCTAAGTGCAAATGAGTTGCATTGCAATCACTTAAGATAGTTTTTGGGTTGCACATGCTTGAATCCATATTTGATGGTGTTAGGGTCGGTTAGGGTCTGTTTATTTTTTCCGTTAACTTGAAACCCATATTTGATGGTGTTAGAAATTTCGGAATGCATTGATTTTTTTGTAGGGGTGATCTATATGGTGAGGAGATCACCCTCAGAAAAATTCAAATCATTCTGATATTCATAGCATGGTTTAAAAGTTGAAGAATTATGGTTTGCCTATTTTTTACCGTTAACTTGAAACCCACATTTGACGGTATTAGAAATTTCAGAATGCACTAATATTTTGTAGGGGTGATCTATATGGTGAGGAGATCACATTCCAAAAAATTCAAATCATTCTAATATTCATAGACTGGTTTAGAAGTTGAAGAAGTATGGACCATCGATTTTTACTGTGTGACTTGAAAACCACATTTAGCGGGGTTAAAAATTTCTGAATGGGCTGATTTTTTGTTGGGGTTATCTTTTTGATGAGGAGATCATCCTCACCAAAAATCAGCCATTGATTCATCCTCTATAAGGGTACACCAAGGTGTTGGTCAAAAATGTTGGTCACCAGAACACCCGACCCATGATAATTATATATAATTTGTTAGGTGGTGATTTCTGGGAATGCTTCTAACCGAGTAAAACTTCTGTCACAACGGATTGCAAATCACACAATCACAAGCCAATGAGTTCTCGACACGTATCATGTGATTTTGCTTTGAGGTGTACGTGCCAAGAATTCATTGGCTTGTGATTGCGTGATTTGCAATCTGTTGTGACAGAAGTTTTACTCCTAACCAATCCAAAAATTTCTCGATTGAAAGAGTATAATATTTTTAGTAAAGAAGAAGAGAATCATCTCCTCTCTAATATGTCGTAAAGAAATAGAGAACTTCTAGGCTTAATGGAATTTAATAACTTGTTAGGTGGTGACTTTGGGTGTGCTTCCAACCAATCCAAAATTTTTGATTGTTAGCATTGTACTTGCAGTATTATGATTGTTTGTTAGCAGTATTACTATTTTTTGAATTACACATCGTTAGCATTATACTTGCAGTATTATATAGTTCTTTGTTGGGTGCATTAAAAAGTATATAGATTTAATTTCCTTTTTTTATATTAAACTGTATATATTCTCAATCAATTTTTCTTGATGTTGGATGACTACATTGGGTGTCTTAATTTGTACATATCAAAGTTCAGTTGTAGCTTATAAAGTTAAAATGCTTGATATTATTCACATTGGCACAAAGCACTAGCATGACCATGAGATCTCGAAGACTCCATCAAAGGTAGGAGGTTGCGAACAGCATATATGCACTGTATATGGCCTGATTGAACCCTATAATCTTATTCGAGATCCAGTCTTTATTTCTTCCATGAGTTAACATAGAATTGCGTGCTCGTTCAAGGATCATTATTTATATGAATGTGAGCTTATACAAATATTGTGATCTTTGAATTGTCTAGTGTGGACAGTTTGAGAACTGATATTGCTTTTTATTGGTCATATATATGTAGTCTCTATGTTAGTTTAAAATTCGGTACTATTTCTTTAAATCTTCTTCTTATATATTATTTTTTTTGTTGATTTTTATGTCTAAACTACTTTGGTAGTTGGATTGACATGAAAATCAACATAAAATAAACGTCTATAGGGAGAAGTGCGGGGAAATGTTGTCGAATTTTAAACTAATATGGACACTACATATATATGACAAATAAGAAGCAATATCAGTTCTTGAATGGGTAAGGGAACTTTAGAGTTAGCAAAGTTAGATAGAGACTGAAAACAAAATAGGGATAAGTGTCCAAACACATGCATATTGGTCTTTATATCAATTTGTTTCAATGTGCACAATATATTTCAAGAATCGTGCAATACTTGTTAAGTACAACATAATGGATAAATCATGGATGACCAAGGATAGAAGATCATGAGAATATAGTGATGGGGTTGATCGATTTCGTAAGTTTGCCAAAGACAATGCAAGTGATCCCGATTCTATATGATGTCCATGTAGAAAATGCAGGAATCTCGCTAAACACATTCTTCAAGAGATAAAATGACATTTATTTTTTAATGGTATCGATCAAAATTATAAGTCGTGGGTCTGGCATGGAGAACAAGTTTCGAGTGAGGCAGAGTCAAGTGTTAATGTAGAAGATTTCATTTATCAAGAGATGGGAGGGATAGCTTCAAATTCCACCGGTCCGTTCTCTTTAACTCAATATACCTAGAAGGGGGGATTGATTAGGTACTTAAAATTAATTATACCTACATAGTTTTACCGATCAATGGTAAGAAGATAAAATCGCATGCCTTGGTTGTTTGACAAAGGATTATCACAACCGACTCAAATCAAATATACCTCTGTGGTATATTGTCTTTTTGTCGTTTGATCTAATCAAGATAGATTGCGGAATACAAACAAACAATCACACAAGACAAGAGATTTTTACGTAGAAACCTTAGCCAAGGAAAAACCACGGGACCACGTCCAAACGGAAATTATCACTAACTGAAAAATTAAACAAAACAAAGGTTACTTATGCAGCACCATTGCAAATACAGCTTCCAACCTTAGCCAAGGCCTACTGTCGATGCGTTCACATCCTCTGAATCAACGCCATGACTCCACGCGTGCCCTTTCAGCCTAGAAACCTTATCCGCTTGTTCAATTTGGTACACCCCAAACCTACTGTCGATCGGCTCCTTCGATCTTAATTCTCAACACTCCCGCCTTTACAGAAGGTGAAGGATTCAGTACACCCTAAACCCCAAGTTGCTCAAAAGGTGTTGAGTCACACTAGTACTCTCAGGCTTACTAAGTTGAATATAGAAGTGGAAAACTTAGGCTGAGTAAAGATCAAGTTCTTGGCTTTGATCGAGCAGAGAACAAGATGTGAATGGAAAAACTAGCTTCTTGCTCTTCGAATGGACACTCTAATAAATAAAGCCTTTGCTTCTCTCTCTTGAAGATTGAGTCACTCTGTGTCTCTGTGTGTGTTTAGAGAAGGCATAGAAGGGTTCTATTTATAGAATTCCAAGACCCTGAGTCGTGTGGAACGTGGGATGATGGAACCTAGAATTTTGGATATGAGAAAACCAATTCTGTTCAAGGTCCAATCGATTGTACACTTGGTCCAATCGATTGGGGATAAGTGTCCAATCGATTGGCCTCAATAAGTTTTCTGTTCCGAAGGCACCAATCAATTGCATAGGGTTTTCCAATCGATTTGACATAAATAACTTTCTATCCCGAAGGCTTCAATCGATTACCCAGAGTCTTCAATCGATTGTACTCAGAAAGATTTCTATCCCGAAGGCTCCAATCGATTGGGCTATGTCCAATCAATTGGGAATACATGTCCAATCGATTGGACTATCCCATTAGTCAATAAATTTGACTTTGACTCGGGTCTGTCCAATGACTAAGTTTGACCATTATATTTTGTTCATTTTAATCAACTCCTATGGCCACTAAGTGACTTACCTTCCTAATCGAGTGAACACGATCGTTAACTGACAAATCGGCAGTTACTCAGATGACTCCTGTTGTCAACCATCTGATTCTTACTGTCTCTGTTTTTTAATCTTCACGTAATTGGCGAAGTATGCGTATCACGACATCTTTTCACGCTACACTAGTGCTCGTAGGAACGGTTACAAGAATGCTTTTTTATGTCAAACGGAATCTTTGCCAAATTGAATAGGAAAATATTCCTTACATAGCTTCAGAAGATGCTGACGATGCAGAAGAAATGGTTCAGGCTGCATACGATGATGTTACGAATGATCCTGAAATATTTTAAAAATTGCTTTAAGATGCCGAAAAGCCATTATATTCAGGTTGCTCAAAGTTTACAAAGTTATCGCCATTGATCAGACTGTGGAACTTAAAAAGTAGGAATTAGTGGTCTGCCAAAGGTTTTTCAGAGCTACTACAATTGTTGGGAGACATGCTCCCAAATGATAATAAATTTCCCTTATCCATCTATCAGGCAAATAAGACATTATTTGCATTGGGAACGTCATATGAGAAGATCCATGCATATCCCAACGATTGCATACTCTATAAAAAGGAGTACAAAGATGCAACGACATGTCATGTTTATGGAACGTCAAGATGGATGGTAAATAAGAATAAGATGAAGAAAAAGAAAGGGGTGCCTATGAAAGAAATATGGTATTTTCAACCTGTCTCGAGGTTCCAAAGGATGTTTCATTCTAAATAGATGGCAAAAGACTTGATATGACATTATCATGAAAGAGTAGAAGTTGATAGTCAAATGCGTCATCCAACAGACTCCACAGGATGAAAATTAGTAGACGACAGGTATCCGAAGTTTGTCGAAGAACCAAGAAACCTTCGAGTAGCTATTTTAGCAGATAAATAAATCCACATAGTATACAATCTAGCAGGCATAGTTGTTGGCCGTTCGTAATAGTAATCTACAACCTTCCACTATGTTTGGCATGAAAAGAAATTTATGATGTTGACAATATTAATATCAGGTCCAAAACGGCCTGACAACGACATTGATGTTTACTTGGCACTATTAATTGAGGATCTGAAAATTTTATGGGAGGAAGGCACTAAAGTGTATGATGCATATTGACAGGAATCCTTTATGTTATATGAAACTAGGGTTTTTCCGTGTCGTCAGATAAGAAATCCTAGAGTCAACCTTTAATTTTTTTAATCCGATTTCCTACAAAATTTGAGAGTTTTGTATAGGGATTCATGTCGGATATCGTCCGCACTCGGGATTAGTTCGCGCAAATCAAGAACAAAAATTAATAGAAAATGCTACTTAAAGTGATGGAGAGCTGAGATTGGTGAATATGGTGGATTTTAAAACATGATTTGTCAAGAGATCATTTTAAACTATTTAGAAGAAAATCAAGGAACTAGGAAACACCAAAATAATTTAATCAAACCAAATTTATTAATTGATCAAACATCCTTACACAATTAAACAACCAAGAAAAAATAATTAACTAAAAAGCATTATAAAATGACAAAACTAGAAAGAGAAATAAGAGATGAGAGAGAAAGTGAGATGAAGCTAGAAAGAGAAAATGAGAGTAAAAAATTAGAAAGAGAAAATGGAGAGAGATAAGAACTTATCGGAGAACTTACTAGAGATTTTTACATCGGCCAAGGGATGTGAAGATGAAGGTGCTGCCCGGAGTGAAATAAGATCGGCCAAAGGCTTGAATGGATCGGCCATGAAGATGGCCAACCAAAGTTCAGCGTGGAGGAGAGCACTTGGAGGAGATACCAGTAGTGGAGGCGCACATCATACAACACGTGAAGAGTGGGGGATCACCGGTACTCCTGTTGTGAGGGAGAAAATGAACGGAGAGTTAATGGGGGTAGCACGGTTCACGACTTCTCCTTTTGGAATTGTAGGTGATGGCTCAAGGAGGAGCACCGAACCAACAATGGTGGTTGTGAGGTAGCAGGTGGCGGTTGCACACATCGTAATGGAGAATGCTGCAAGGAAGGGAGAAGATGCACGGTGGTTTGTGGAGGGGTGGAAGAGCACGTAGGCTGCTGGAGTTGCAGGTCTGCAATCAGGCGTGATTTGAAGAAGAAGAATGAGAAGAAGAAGAAGGAGGAGAAGGAGGAGAAGGGGGAGAAGGAGAGATTAGGTGGAGCTATGAAGATCACGATCAAAAGGGAAGAGCAACTCTTCCTCTTCGGTGCTTGCTGGTTCATGGAAGGTTGCTGCCTAGAGAGGTTGCCGTCCAAACGATAGGGAGCACCAACTGGAGCTATTGAGAGGAGATGGCGGTGATGCAGTGCAAAAAGTATAGGATCGTGGAGCTAATGGCGGCAAAGGGGTGGTGTTTGCATAGGAAGGAGGTGCTAGCCATAGGAGTTAGCACCGTTGAAGGGAGATCTATCGGTAGCAACACATTGTAGATTTGCACTTGAGTCATTAATTCATAGATGGGAAAGAAGAGAGAAAGATGAATGGATCGTGGGGGTGACAGCTAGGGTTTAGAAGGTAGGGTTGAGAAGAAGAGAGGAAAAGATGATGGATGGAAACGTAGGGTCCAAGACAATAGCATTAAGGTTCAGCTCGCCTCTTATGGGGTTCCTCCTCTTGCTAAAATTGGTAACCCTTTATTTTGGAAGTTATTTCCCCATACACGTTGACCCCCACTTGTCTTTTTGTGAAAACCATTAAGCCATTAGCTATCCAAGTGATCATCCATATCCCGCACCTCCTAGCTGTCCATTATTAGTTTTATTTTCCCCAAACTATTCTCCCTAGCCAAATATAGGGATTTCCCCCCTTTTTAAAAAAAAATATATATTTCCATAAAGAATGAAAACTTTCTTCTTTTGGCTAAGATCATTTGAAATCATGAGGTCTACCAAATGGCTGGGCCGTGGGTCAATGATGATGGGCCCGTATGCTGGCCCATATGTTTTAGCATGGAATGATGAGGGCCATCGGATTATAAGATGATGTGACGGATAATTTGCTGACGATCGGATGGTAGAAGTGGATGCTGACGATCGGATGGACCATCGGACGGTGGAGATCGCTGGTGATGGATGGATCATTGGATGGTAGAGATTGGCCAAGGTAGGCCGCAGGATAGGATGCTTGTGACAGGAGAGAGGATCAGATGGTTGATATTGAGAGGAGAAAGAAAATGAGGGTTTTAGAGAGAGGAGAGAGAAAATACTACAAAATAAAGAAAAGATGCTTGCAGAGGGTCTTGGACCCTGGTTTTTGACTTGGTATTCTGCATGCTTTACCAACTGAGCAAGTCCTCATCTTGTGTTAGTTGATAAGCTTTAATCTCCTTAGTCTCTTTTTTAAGGCTTGATTCTTCTTCTCTCTTAGTCATCTCTCAGGCTTTTTGATCATCTGGCTCTGCCCGTACTCGGTCCTATAGCCTCCTATCTTCAGCTTTTGACTTTTGAGTTTTTGATCATTGGTTCTGGAGGTTGATTGTGGGCTCGCATTCCATCAGACTCGTCCGATTGGTGTCCCTAAGACAGAAAGAGCACGTAATGAGGCTTAATCAAGACGGCCTTGCATGTAGACCTCCAAAAATGCATTTAATTCATGCGAATAATCAATTTTCATCTAAAAAGTGTATTCTACGCAATGGTAGAAACTCTTATATAGAATTCTTGATAAAAATTAAAGTTTTACGTAGGAGAATGTGACAACACTAAGAGGATAATTGCTTAAAATAAGCACTTTTGAGCGAATATCATTATACGCTGTGTTGATATGGATAATTCAAGAGTTTTCAACATATGACATCTTGTGTTGTTGCACCGTCAAGAGATATTATGCTTATCCAATATGCGGCGAAGAAACCCATTCTCATAGACTAAGAAATGGAAAGAAGAATATATATATCAGTCACATAAGATTTTTTCCACTGAATCATCCATACCGAAAATAGAAGAAGGCATTTGATGGTACACAAGAGTTGGGGTCAGCTCCAAAACTGTTAAGTGGAGAGCAAATACTAAGAAAGGTAGTAGGGATCAAATACTCATGGGGAAAGAAGAAGGTAATTCTTAAGAAGTTGAAAAAATAAGCGACCGCGAGAGGAAGACATTGTGGATGAGTCAGTTGGATCCTCAAATTGTTGGAAGAAGAAGTCTATATTCTTTGAGCTTGAATATTGAAAATTTTTGCATGTCCGACATAATTTAAATGTTATGCACATCGAGAAGAATGTGTGCGAGAGCATTGTTGGGACATTACTGAATATACAAGGGAAAACAAAAGATGGTATTAATTCTCGGTTGGACATCGTAGATATGGGTTTGAGGAAGCAATTAGAACCGCAGGTCAGATGGAGTAAAACGTATTTGCCTCCAGCATGTTATACATTATCTAAGGACGAGAAGAAGATATTCTGCAAAACATTGCAAACATTCAAGGTCCCAGAAGGATACTCTTTAAATTTCAGAAATTATGTCTCAATAGAAGATTTGAAGTTGTATGGTCTTAAGTCTCATGACTGTCATATATTGATGCAACAATTGCTGCCAGTGACAATACGTTCATTGTTGTCAAAATCGGTGAGGGTGGCTATCAGTAGATTTTGTTTCTTCTTTAATGCTCTGTGCAATAAAGCAATGGATGTGAAAAGATTAATTGATATACAAGATAATCTTGTACTTACATTATGTTTATTTGAGAACTACTTTCCACTATCATTCTTTGACATAATGGTTCATCTAATGGTGCATCTTGTCAGAGAAGTTTCGATTATGTGGGCCAGCTTTCGGTGGATGTACCCATTCGAAAGGTATATTCTGCAAAACTATACACTTATAATTTATCATTTTTCACATAGGTTAGTGTCATTGATATATTTCTTTTCATATATATTCTAGGTTCATGAAAGTTTTGAAAGGTCATATATGCAATCAAAACCATTCAGAAGGTTGCATTGTTAAATGTTATATTGTAGAGGAAGAGATTGAGTTTTGCACAGAAAACTTATCTAATTTAGGTGCAATTGGGATTCCCTGTGACAGAAATACGGTAACTGGTAGTACTGAATATGGGAAGTTGCTCTTTGATGACAAACCTTTATCGGGTAGCAATGTCATCCAAGTTGATAATGAGTTTTGGGATCAGGCACATTGTTATGTATTGGAAAACATGAATGATGTTCCACCTTATATCACGTAAAGATATTTTTATCTCCCTTTTCAGTTGATCTTTTTTCCGTTGGTTAAAAATTAAATTTAACTTCGAGTTGTTTCATTAACATACTATTAAACTCATACACGAGCACTATCACTTCACGTTAAACTGTATCATTGCTTTGAGATCTTGTGATCTAAATCTAAGGGATATTGTAAAAGTGACAAAAGAAGTAATAATTAATGGTATTAACAAACAACTCTGGGTCGTCTGATGGTTAATAATGCATCATTATCATTTAAGTGATACCCCACTATGATTTCGTTTTTCCTCTCTATGGGAGGATTCCTCCTTGATGTGACTCTTAAATTACAAACAAGCTCTAATATCATATCCTCCTAGGAGTAACTTTTTTGTACTCTTAAAACCGGGGCATTTTTTTAAATTAGTATGCTATAACATTCATGGCAAAACCAATTAAAATTTTATCCCTGTGCAGGGGCATTTTTAGATTGTTTATCAATTTCATATATATAAAAAAAGAACTAACATCACTAACAATTTCTATTAGTGACCTTCTTTTATAGGTTGACCCGCACGGCATGCCCGATCTTAAACATCAATGTAAAATTCGTCCTTATAGAAATGCATTTTTATTGATCATTTCCTTAAATATTAATTTTGTATAAACCTCCCTTGACATGTTTACCAATGATGAAAAAGAAATAATGCAAGGGAGTAAAAAGTTTTACTAACGAGAAGTCTTTTAATGATTTGTTACAGGGCACCTAACACTTGGAAAGATCCACAAGGCCCTGGAAGGAACCAATCAGAATGTCCAAATTACGGTTACATTAGTTCTTGGAATATAGTGGAACTTGACAGGTAAGTATTTCTGACTTAGTGTATATATCATATCAAAATCGTTTTCAAAATCTTTGCACATCGTAGGCCTCCCTTAAGTGCCAAAAATCGATGTTGCACCTGACTTCCCAATGATGAATAAGGGTGGCAAACGTGATCCCGCTACCTGAGGGAAGACAATCACTACATAATTATTTTTTTTCAATTTTAAAAAAAAAAAGAATAAATATTAAATATTAAAAATGAGATTGATTCTGTCTTAAATTATCATTTCGTTGTTGACAAATTCAAAATCTATACTTGTGAATTCTACTCGAAAATTACAAGAAGACACATATAAATATGATTTGATTATTTATCATTTCTAATTCATTTAAATTCATTTTTTCTTACATTTTAAACCCGGCCTCATGACCGTACCACCTTGGGTGTGATTGGTATACATCCGACTCCAAGAGCCTCAAAACGTAGGCGCACAGGTCCTCGCAACAGTCTCTGACAATTAAAATTTTATTTATTTTATGCACATCGCAAGTTTCTTATAGAAATGAAAAATAAATAAATGATTATTTCAATGGCAATTCTGATAATATTCTCTTTCACAAAATCCCACTCTCAAGAGAATCCCTTTTCCTGAGAGACAATAAGAGTGCCTTCTTTTGTCTTTGCCGCATACCTCTCTCAGAGACACTCGACAAAGAGGGGCATATTATAGATACCCTATTTTGGGATTTTGTAGTACATCTTAGATATATTATCAAAAGGTAATGCCCTATTTTTTGTCATAAATTATATGATTATTTAATAATAATTCGTGCAAATGAATGTTGTGTTTCACATTTTACCTTGAATTAGTTCATTATATTATGTTTAGCTAGATGATGACTTCGACCAAAAGCCATGCCTACCAATACCAACCATTCGATCCTAGATCCAATGGAATAATCCTACTCAAAATGCCATGTGGCATCACCACCATAACCCACCATTAATTAATTAATAACCCATGCCTCTAGCAAAAACATTACACCAATACCCAAGAATCATTCCCACACATATGTCATATAACCATCTCCTTTCATTTTAGGATTGACACGTGTCGCAACCTAACACAGTTAATTCCCTATAAAAAAAAGCATCCCACGTTGAATCCCCATATAACACAAATTTCTCCCATAATTACTAACTTCCCTCATTCTAAGGAATGACATGTGTCACACACTAAAGACAAGTTCACTTTCCATTCACCACCACACCCTCCTTCTAGCTTATTGCCCCCACATTCTGGGAATTAGTTTTGCTAGAATACTACTATCCACTATTTTAGGAAAGATAACAACCAAGCCCCCATGATCTTCCATTTCAGCCCACTCCCCTCCACTTTAGGATTTAGTTAGTGACATGTGTCACAAATCAATTAATAACCACCTTTTAGTTAATTCCTACTCTAATTAAAATAACTAATTAACCTTCCACTACCCCCATGACCCCCATGATCCTTTTCTCTAGGCCCATCATCCCACTCTCATCACCTTGACTTGCCCCCAAAACATGAACACCTATAAATAACCCTCTAATCACCCTATCAAAAAAAAAAAAAAGGAGAAGACACAAGAGATCTAGAAGTAAAAGAGCATTCATTTTCGAACCTAAGAGCAAGCCCCAATTTTTAGCAAACTCCTGCTGTCCAGAATTTTTTGCAATTGTGATCAAACTACCCATCTTTGACCCATTTGAAAACCTACTTCCTACAATCCATTTCGTTCACTAATACCACCATCTTTAAGTCCTCATTTCCCTCTCTCAATCCCCAAAGTCTTGAGCCAAAATTCGTTTAGCAAGTGTCTCAAACATTAGCCTAAATACCTCTACTTGACCATTTTTGCAGGTTTACTTACCTAGAATTTCTTGCGATTGTGACCAAGTGGCCATCTTTAACCCAATAGAAAACTTACTTCATTTAGCCATCAAATACTATCATTTTATATATTTCAATATCATCTATCAATACTCAAAATCCCAGACCAAAATTCATTCGACAACTCTCTCAAATATTAGCCCAAACACCCCCAGTTGATCATTTCAGCAGTTTTTCTCAGACTTAGCCAAATTTCCAGCAACACACGATTGAAGGTTTTGAGGCATTTTGATGAAACTTGTGACTCTTCATTGGTCTAAAGCTCCAAGAAAAATCCAAAAAGATGCGAAACACGATGAAATCATTCTTTACATTATTTTTCTATTTTATTCGATTATTTTTATTTTCAAAATTAGTTATTTGCTTTCAAAATCATTTATCTCATTTTTTCATAGCCAAGGGAGCCCACAAGGGTAAGCGGTGAGATGCTTAAGATCTCTGTGAAAGCATATTTGGCCCTTTTTTCCCCTTTCCCTTAAAAGTTATTTTTCTATTTTCCTTTCTTATTTCATTACTACATTGGTATTACTTTGGTTATTTTTGCAGGATTCATCTTTTCAATATTCGGAAGCCGTGCAATCTAGCCGGCTAGATTGGATTGCGAGGTCAATCTACAATTCTCCCGTATCAACACGCGAACAATCTTCTTTCGGTTCTCGTTACCATTAAAGTGAGTGGCGTTCACATTTACAAGTTGCTTAATTTGGAGGTTTCACTAAGAGGCTTGCAAGTTGAGAGGTACCCGAGCAGAGTTCGGTGTGGTCTTGCGTCGAAACCCTCGACCTATTTTTATGAGCTACAACTCTCTGGCGCTCACGATGGGACCTCAAATGCGACCCGGATTATTATAAAAGGGTATTTTCATTCTGACTTAACTTTTGTGGTATTCTTATTTTGATAGTGTGTTAGAAATTTCACTACATAGAGTAGTTATAGTGTAGATTGTAACTAACACTTGTTTGTTCTTTTGTAGAGAACATTGTTTGATAACTTTTACATTCTTTGGAACCACTCTTTGTTTTCACTTGAACACAATTTCCACTTAAAAATTCTTTTCAAAAATCTTCTTTCGATTTATTTGGACTCCTAGGAAATTCCTACATTTCGGGCAACAAAAGGACGTTTAGGGCCCTCTTCGGAGGTTGAGTCCTATCGAATTTCCTACATTACCCGGCCTTCCTAGATCACAATAGCGTGGCAACATGATTGATCATTACCTCTAGATTAGGTACTCTTGAGTCCAGAACAATCAATTGTGAGAAGTGTAAGCCTTAGACAGAACCATAGTTGTATAAGATCAACACACCTACTAGGAATTGTTCCATTTATTGAGAGAACTTTTAAAATATTAATTAAAAGCTGAAACTAAGATTAAAAGAAATGGTCTTTATTTTTGTGTGAAAGATGGTTGATTTTTGGTATGAAAATGGGTATTCCCCATTAGTTAATCAGAATGAAGAATTAATGTACCCCGAGCATAGTGTCAATGTCATCGGAGAGGGAGAGAACACTCCACCGCTTCAAAATTCACAAGAGCCATTTAATTGGACTACTACTGAGCATCTAGTTGAAAAAGAAAGTCATGAAGTTGATCCTGCATTCTGATTTCAATTCGCTTAAATTATGGCACAAGGTGGAGAAAAAGCTGAAAAATTGAAGAAGATTATGATGGAAGGAGAAACATCATTGTTAGATCAAACTCCTAGAGTTTATCTTTGATGTCAGATTGAGGAATTTCGATCAGCATACATCCCATCATACAATTTACCTCATGAGCATCCTGAGACATTCACATGAGAGATGTCGTCCAAGAGGCCCGTCTTTGGATATACGCCATTCAGTAATCCACTTCCCAAACACTCTGAGTGTGTGAACCGAACATTCATTAGAGAACAGTAGCCCAAAGGCCTACATTTGGACATATTCCACCACTTACTACTACAATACCTCGGAAACCCATGATCGACGAGGAAGAACAATTCAAGGCATTATTCGAGAAGCATATTTCTCGCCATGTGTCACAACCACATCGACTTGCTTTTAGAGATTTTTATAGAAATCCAAGTGTGACACTCCCAATAGGGTTTAAGATACCTAAGTTCAACAAATACAATGGAATAGGTGATCCATTGCATCATCTAGCTATGTTCTGCAATGATTGTAGGGGATTCGAAGAAAATTCAAGAATGTTGGTTTACCTGTTTCAAAAATCTCTAGAAGGAGAAGCTGCACGATGGTTCTCGACGATCCTGATTCATCAAACTCGGACATTTGAAGATGTTGTAGACTTGTTCGTTAGCCAGTATAAACATCAAGCTGATCACTCACCCTCTTTGATTGAATTAAAGAACTTGGCCCAAAGATCCGAAGAAAGTGTAGTAGCCTTCATCGATAGGTGGAGGAATCTTGCGTCATGGGCTACATTTTTTATACTTGAGCAAGATGCAGTATGCATTGTCACATCAAACATGAGAGGTCCGGCCAAAGGAGCAATCGCATTGGGTGACTGCAAAACTTTCCAGACCTTTATGAGCGTGCAGTACGAATGGAAAGAAATGTTTGTAATAGAACCATAACCCCATATATTGCCGCACCAAAGCAGGAGGTCGATAAGAATAGGATTAGGAAAAAACCCACTACAGATCAAGTCAATACGCTACAAGCAATGCTACATACCCATAGAACTAGCACTTTAGGAAACAGACAATGGCCTAATTATGAGAATAGGACCCAACCAGTTGCACAACAAACAATTCAACCAATGGCCCAGGCCACGACTCAGTTCGCAGCCAGATACCTAGAAGAGGGGGGTTGATTAGGTATTTAAAATTAATTATACCTACACAGTTTTACTGGTCTATGGTAGGGGAACAAAATCGCATGTCTTAGTTGTTTGATAAAAGATTATCACAACCGACTCAAATCGAATATACCTCCGTGGTATATTTTCTTTTTGTCATTTGATCTAATCAAGATAGATTGCGGAATACAAACAAACAATTACACAAGACAAGAGATTTTTACGTGGAAACCTTAGCTAAGGAAAAAACCACGAGACCATGTCTAGACGGAAAGTATCACTAACTGAAAAGTTAAACAAAACAAAGGTTACATATGCATCACTGTTGCAAATACAGCTTCCAACCTTAGCCAAGGCCTACTGCTGATGCGTCCAAGTCCTCTAAATCAATGCTACGAATCCATGCACGCCCTTCCAGCCAAGAAGCCTTGTCCGCTTGTTCAGTTTGGTACACCTTATACATTCCATCGATCGGCTCCTCCGATCTTAATTCTCAACACTTCCGCCTTTGCAAAAGGTAAAGGATTTAGTACACCCTGAACCCTAGGTTGCTCAAATGGTGTTGAGTCACACTGGTACACTCAGGCTACTAGGTCAAATATAGAAGTGGAAGACCTAAGCTGAGGAAAGGATCAAGCACTTGGCTTTGATCAATAAGAGAACAAGCTCACAAGATGTGAATGGAAAATAAGCTTCTTACTCTTCAAATGGACACTTTAATAAATAAAATCTTTTTCTTCTGTTTCTTGAAGATTGAGTCACTTTGTGTCTCTGTGTGTGTTTAGAGAAGGCATAGAAGGGTTGTATTTATAGAATTCCATAACCCTGAGTCGTGCAGAACGTGGGATAATAGAACCAAGAATTTTGGATCTGATAAGGATAGATTCTGTGCATGGTCCAATCGATTGGAGATAAGTGTCCAATCGATTGGGCTCAATAAGATTTCTGTTCCGAAGGCTCCAATCGATTACACAGAGTCTTCAATTGATTTGACTCAAATAAGTTTCTATCCCGAAGACTCCAATCGATTTCACAGAGTCTCCAATCGATTTGACTCAAATAAGTTTCTGTCCCGAAGACTCCAATCGATTTCACAGAGTCTCCAATCGATCGGGCTGAAAGAAGTTTTTGCCTCGTAGCTTCTAATTGATTACACAGAGTCTCCAATCGATTGGGTTATGTCCAATCGATTGGGGATAAGTGTCCAATTGATTGGACTATCCCAATAGTCAATATATTTGATTCAGACTCGGGTAAGTCCAATGACTCGGTTTAACCATTATATTTTATTCATTTTAACCAATTCCTATGGCCACTAAGTCACTTACCTTCCTAATCGAGCGTACACGATATTTAACTAACAAATCGGTAGTTACTCAGATGACTCATATCATCAACAGTCTGATTCATGCTGTTTTTGTCTTCTGGATTTTAAGTAGTTGGCGAAGTATGTGTACTACGACATCTCCACACTACACTAGTGCTCGTAAGAATGGTTACAAAAATGTTTTTATGTCAAACGGAATCTTTGCCAAATTGAATATGAAAATATTCCTTAAAACCGATAACACAGCATGTCCTAAACAATGCTCAGGAGCCTAACCTAGTTCAAGTCCAAACCCATAATGACTATAAAGCTGTACCTCCGCCAAACCAAAGAATGGATGGACAAAGACCATGGAGACCCAGGCGTGAGCATTATCCTCCTTTGCCTCACTCTATTACAGACATATTCTCAGTATTGACAGCTCAAAAGGCTCTTTTCTTACCAAAGGAAAAACTAAAACCTTGTGTAAGGAATATTTTCATATTCAATTTGGCAAAGATTCTGTTTGACATAAAAACATTCTTGTAACCGTCCCTATGAGCACTAGTGTAGTGTGAAGATGTCGTGGTACGCATACTTAGTCAACTACGTAAAAACTAAAAGATAAAGAAAGCAAGAATCAGACGGCTGACGACATGAGTCATCTGAGTAACTGCCGATTTATCAGTTAACGATTATGTACGCTCGATTAGGAAGGTAAGTGACTTAGTGGCCATAGGAGTTGATTAAAATGAACAAAATATAATGGTCAAACTTAGTCATTGGACAGACCCAAGTCAAAGTCAATTTTATTGACTAATGGGATAGTCCAATCGACTGGACATGTATCCCCAATCGATTGGACATAGCCCAATCGATTGGAGACACTTTGTAATCGATTGGAGACTATGAGGTAGAAACTTATTTGAATACAATCGATTGGAGACTCTGTGAAATCGATTGGAGCCTTCGGGACAGAAATCTTTCTGAGTACAATCGATTGGAGACTCTGTGTAATCGATTGGAACCTTCGAGACAAAAAGTTATTTATGTCAAATCGATTGGAGAACCCTATGCCATCGATTGGTGCATTCGGAGCAGAAATCTTATTGAGCCCAATCAATTGGACATGGCCCAATCGATTGGACCTAGTGTACAATCGATTGGACCTTGAACAGAATTGGTTTTTCTTAGATCCAAAATTCTAGGTTCCATCATCCCACATTCCATACGACTTAGGGTCTTGGTATTTTATAAATAGAACCCCGTTATGCATTCTCTAAACACACACAGAGACACAGAGTGACTCAATCTTCAAGAGAGAGAAGCAAAGGTTTTATTTATTAGAGTGTTCATTCGAAGAGCAAGAAGCTTGTTTTCTATTTACATCTTGTGAGCTTATTCTTTTCTTGATCAAAGCCAAGAGCTTGATCTTTTACTCAGCCTAGGTTTTCCACTTCTATATTCAATCTAGTAAGCCTGAGAGTACCAGTGTGACTCAACACCTTTTGAGCAACTTGGGGTTCAGGGTGTACTGAATCCTTTACCTTCTGCAAAGGCGGGACAGTTGAGAATTAAGATCGGAGGAGCCGATCGATGGTAGGTTTGGGGTATACCAAAATGAACAAGCGGATAAGGCTTCTTGGCTGGGAGGGCGCGGGTGGATTCGTGGCATTGATTCAGAGGACGTGGATGCATCGACAGTAGGCCTTGGCTAAGGTTGGAAGCTGTATTTGCAATGGTGCTGCGTAGGTAACCTTTGTTTCATTTAACTTTTCAGTTAGTGATACTTTCCATCTGGACGTGGTCCCGTGGTTTTTCCTTGGTTAAGGTTTCCACGTAAAAATCTCTTGTCTTGTGTGATTGTTTGTTTATATTCCGCAATCTATCTTGATTAGATCAAATGACAAAAAGACAATATACCACGGAGGTATATTTGATTTGAGTCGGTTGTGATAATCCTTTATCAAACAACCAAGGCATGCGATTTTATCCCCTTACCATAGACCAGTAAAACTGTGTAGGTATAATTAATTTTAAATACCTAATCAACCCCCCTTCTAGGTATATTGAGTTAAAGAGAACGGACCAGTGTAATTTTAATTGGTATTAGAGCAGGTATTTTTATATTTAAGGTTTAATCACCTGAATTTAGATTCCTGAGAAACCAGTCCATTTTCATTAATTTGTTAAAATACAAAGAAAATGTGGAAATACATCCAGAACTCCATTGTCTGAAGACTATTTGAATATAACTTATGAGAAACTATATTTAGATAGTCTGAGATTGACTAAAGAAAATAAAGATTTATTTTTACAAATGGAGTAATTGGATTGTAAAAATGTGTCATTGGAATTGACAAATATTGAACTCACTGATGAAAAGAGACAGTGGGAAGTAGAAAATAAATTGCTTCTAATGAAAAATAATGTGTTGGAAAAAGAGTTCCAAAAGTCATCGAAAAATCAATTGACTAACAAGAATGATATTGCTAAATTCAAGAATTTTGATTCTCATCTTTGTTCTCATAAGAATAATGTGAAACCCACATATCCTACAGGAAAATATATGACAACAAAGTTCAAACAAACTGAATTGGTAAGTCATCATAATTCTAGGCTAAGTGGGTTATACATGAAATCTAATGAATTAAAGAGAGGAGATTCTAAAATTTTTGAATTAAGAAAAACTTTGTTTGATAGTCATGTTGTTAAAAATCAATGGTTCAGAAATGAAAAAAGAATGAACAATTCATTTCTTCCCAAACAAATGGCAAAACCTTCAAAATTTAAGACCATTTGGTGAGAAAATATGATAAAAAATGTCTTATGATTAATTCTGATTTTAAAACTTTAGAAAACAATAAATGGTATTTGGACAGTGGTTGTTCTAGACACATGACTGGAGACAAGTCAATGTTTTGTCATATTGAAGATCATAAGGATGGTAGTGTTACTTTTGGGGATGGAAGTATGGCCAAGGTCATTGGTACGGGAAGTATTCAAGCTCTAGGTATTCCTAAGCTTGATAATGTTATTTGTATTGAGGGACTCAAAGCCAATCTTCTTAGCATAAGTCAAATTTGTGATAATAATCATACAGTTAAATTCATAAGCCAATGATATGATGTTATTGATGAATCTGGCAAATGTGTTATGAGAGGTTTAAGAACCTCTGAAAACAGTTATATCATTGGTAGAAATCCCAAGATCATCTGCAATTCTGCCAAATTAAATGATTTTGACTTATGGCACCAAAGACTAGGTCACATGAACCAAAAGGACCTAGTTAAAATCACTAATAAAGAATTAGTGAGAGGTCTGCCCAAATTGGGAAAACCTATGGGCACTATTTGTGGAGCTTGCCAAATCGGTAAACAAATAAAAAGCTCTCACAAAAAGAGAAATTATTGTGCTACCTCCAAAGTACTTGATCAGATTCACGTGGATCTTATGGGTCCAATGATGACTGAAGGAGGTAAAAGATACATTTTGGTCATGGTAGATGATTACTCTAGATTGACTTGGATTACTTTTCTTAGAGAGAAATCAGATGCTTTTGAAGAATGTAAAAAGATATGCCAAAAAATACAAAATGAAAAAGGCTACAGTATAGTCAGGATTTGTACTTATCATGGAGGAGAATTTGAAGATTCTCGTTTCATTGAGTACTGTGATGATATTGGCAGTAAGCATGAATTTTCTGCACCCATTACACGACAGCAGAATGAAGTGGTGGAAAGAAAGAATAGGGTGATTCAGGAAATGACTCGGGTACTGCTTCACAGCAAAAACTTACCCTAAAACTTATGGGCAGAAGCAGTGAACACTACTTATTATACTCTAAATAGAGTTTATTTAAGACTAGGAACTTTGAATACTCCTTATGAAATCTGGACGAGTAAAAAACCTAATGTCAAATATTTCAAGGTTTTTGGGAGCAAATGCTACATTCTTAGAGATAGAGAATCTCTGGGAAAATTTGACAAAAGAAGAGATGAAAAATTTTTTTTGGGTTATTCCACTAATAGTAGAGCTTATCGGGTTCTTAATCAAAGAACTAAAATGATAATGGAGTCTATTAATGTAGTTATTGATGACTTGAATATTGAAGATAATTCCTCAC
This sequence comes from Euptelea pleiosperma, assembly GCA_035048495.1. Taxonomy (NCBI): domain Eukaryota; kingdom Viridiplantae; phylum Streptophyta; class Magnoliopsida; order Ranunculales; family Eupteleaceae; genus Euptelea; species Euptelea pleiosperma. The sequence continues at coordinate 20,850,522 of CM068552.1, read as the reverse complement.
AAGATGACAACTGTGATGATATCTGTCAAAATATTGATGACATTCATGTTACTCCATCTTCTAGTGATTCTCATGCTGATAAATCTCTTCCCTTGTGGGTTAAGAAAAATCATCCTAGTGCTGATATTATTGGTGTGTAGGAAGTAGAGTTCAAACTAGGAGACAGATTGAAAATATTGTTAACTTTGTGTGTTATACTTCTTAGATTGAAACCGAAAATATTTCTAAAGCTCTTATTGATGAAAATTGGATTAGTGCCATGCAGGATAAACTAAGTCAATTCACTAAAAATGATGTTTGGTATTTAGTGCCCAGACCTAAATATACTAATGTTATAGGCACTAAATGGATTTTCAAAAATAAATTAGATGAAAATGGAACCGTTGTCAGAAACAAAGCCAGACTTGAAGCTCAAGGCTATACTCAAATTGAATGCATTGATTTTGATGAAACTTTTGCTCCTGTTGCTAGATTGGAATCCATTCGAATATTGCTTGATGTTGCTTGTCATCTTAAATTTAAACTCTTTTAGATGGATGGCAAGAGTGCCTTCTTGAATGGTGTTCTTCAAGAAGAAGTTTATGTAGAACAACCCAAAGGGTTTGAGGATCCAAAATTTCCTGATCAAGTTTATCATTTCAAAAAGGCATCATATGGCTTAAAACAAGCCCCCAGGGCTTGGTATGAGAGATTGATCACTTTTCTGTTTCATCAAGGTTTCATCAGAGGAGAAGTGGACAAGACCTTATTTATTAAAACTATTTAGAGAATTTATGTGATTGCTCAAATCTATATTGATGATATTGTTTTTGGGTCCACATCTGTTGATCATGCTCACATGTTTTCAGAACAAATGAAAAAAGAATTTGAAATGAGTATGGTTGGTGAACTGAGTTAATTTCTAGGTCTTCAAGTGAAACAGTTGGATGATGGAATTTTTATTTCTCAATCCAAATATAGCAAAGACCTAGTTAAGAAATTTGGTATGGAATCAGCTAAACACCATCGTACTCCCATGAGTACTACTACAAAGCTGAGCAAAGACACTGAAGGAAAAGATGTTGACTACACCTTATACAGAAGCATGATAGGAAGTTTATTCTATCTCACCGCTAGTCGTCCTGATATTTCCTTCAGTGTGGGTGCATGTGCTAGGTTTCAAGCTAATCCCAAAGAATCTCATATTCTTGCAGTCAAACGTATCATCAGTTATGTTAGTGGAACTGTGGGATATGATCTCTGGAATTCGTTTGATACTACTGTAGAACTTGCAAAGTATTCTGATGCTGACTGGGCTGGAGATGTTGATGATAGAAAAAGCACCAGTGGTGGGTGTTTTTATGTTGGGAACAGCCTAGTTAGTTGGCAAAGCAAGAAACATAATTGTATTTCTTTATCAACTGCTGAAGCCGAGTATATTGTAGCTGGGAGCTATTATACTCAACTACTATGGATGAAGCAGAATGTTGACTTATTATGGGATCAATCAAGGATTGATGACTATATATTGTGATAATACGAGTGCGATAAATATATCAAAAAATCCTATTCAACACTCTAAAACTAAACATATTGACATTTGTCATAACTTTATAAGAGATCTTGTTGAAGAAAAAATTATTACTTTGGAGCACGTCGCAACTAAAAATCAATTAGCGGATATTTTTACGAAACCTCTTGATGTCGTTTGATTCGAATTTCTTCATAAATCTATTGGTATTAGTTTAATTGATTGATCTTGTAGTTTGTATTTTTTTGCTTTCATAATAATCTGGTTGATTAAAACTGATATTGAATAATCAAATTTCAGACTTGTCATGAATTCATCAATATTATATCATGGTGATATATATATTTTCTATGTTTGTAATGATTATTCATTTATACATTGTCTTTGTTAGTGGTTGAAATTATCTCTTGCAATCATGGGTCTCACACACTACACACTGACTAATTTTTCTTCATGAATAGATATGATTTCAGTATTATTTTTAAGAATAAGGAATAAACTTCTACTAGATATGACTTCAAATTAGTTGTGTTCCTGCCTTCAGTTGATTTCGAAACTGCACTATAGTCGACTGTTGGCTTCTCAATGAAAGTTATTATATTAAGGAAACAGCTACCTCCATTCAAGTTAGAGTGTATGCCATCTGTATGGCCCTGTTCGAAATTGAAATCTAATTCTCATTGCTGTAGAAAAGGGCTACCTACATGGAGAGTGAAAGCTACCTATATTCAAAGTGAATAAAAATGGTGTAAAAGACAACCAATTTGCTAGAAAATTTTTTATCCATCAGCAAATACCCATATACATGAGCGTATGTGAGAACCCTTAATAGCTCTAATGAGGATTTCATATCTGGATACAGGATACCTCCGGGATTTCTAGAATTTGATATCTGGAATATTACTGAAATTAATTATCCTATCTTGTGTCGATTCTGATTTCAGCATGTTATCTTATACTGGTTCTCAAGAACAATGATTTTATTACTTTCTTTGACTAAGTATTTTTGATTAAACTGGCGAATAAGAATTTCTATATACATATCTTGATCTAGTTGAAATTTTAATTTTCACAAGTTCTGTATTTCATGGTAATCTCTGTCAGTATTAATCAAACATGTTTCAATAAAAATTTTTTTGGTTGCTTCTTGAAATAATTTTATCCCAACCAATTCATATTCCAGTCACGACTCTTCAAAACTCAGTCATTGCTTCAAGATCTACTATAATTTGTTGCTTAATGTTAATTGATTGGTTCTGAATGTATATATTGCACTTGTTTTTCATGATAATCTTCATTGCATACTTGTTATTTGCTTATATTTCTGTACCTTTGTCAATCTGTGACAAAAATGGGGAGAGAAAATCATAGCAGTAAAAATAAGTTGATGCATGAGATAGGGAGAGAAATTTTTTTATTATTTTTCCAATTTCTCTACTTGTGATGTGCAAAATTAAACTCACTGCATTTTATATGATTTATTAATTGTCGATGATATTACATGGTATGTATTGTTGGTAGAATGTGCAGGGAACAGATCAAAAAGCCATTACACTATATCTGTTCGATTATCTCCAAGAGAGTGTGAGATAGTGAGTGAATCATATAAGAGGGTGGGATTATATTTTTAATTATTTTTTACATTCTTTATGATTAAATATTTTTTTGTCACGGAATTGCTAAAGGGGGAGATTGTAAGGAATATTTTCAAATTCAATTTGGCAAAGATTCCGTTTGACATAAAAACATTCTTGTAACCGTTCCTACGAGCACTAGTGTAGTGTGAAGATGTCGTGGTACACATACTTCGCCAACTACGTGAAGACTAAAAGACAGAGAAAGCAAGAATCAGACGATTGACGACAGGAGTCATCTGAGTAACTGTCGATTTATCAGTTAACGATCGTGTACGCTCGATTAGGAAGGTAAGTGACTTAGTGGCCATAGGAGTTGATTAAAATGAACAAAATATAATGGTCAAACTTAGTCATTGGACAGACCAGAGTCAAAGTCAATTTTATTGACTAGTGGGATAGTCCAATTGATTGGACATGTATCCCCAATCGATTGGACATAGCCCAATCGATTGGAGACACTGTGTAATTGATTGGAGACTACGAGGCAGAAATTTATTTGAATACAATCGATTGGAGACTCTGTGAAATCGATTGGAGCCTTCGGGACAGAAATCTTTCTGAGTAGAATCGATTGGAGACTCTATGTAATCGATTGGAACCTTCGGGATAGAAAGTTATTTATGTCAAATCAATTGGAGAACCCTGTGCAATTGATTGGTGCCTTCGAAACAGAAAACTTATTGGGCCCAATCGATTAGACACTTATCCCCAATCGATTGGACATGGCCCAATCGATTGGATTTAGTGTACAATCAATTGGACCTTGAAAAGAATTGATCTTTCTCAGATCTGAAATTCTAGGTTCCATCATCCCACGTTCCACACGACTCAAGGTCTTGGTATTCTATAAATTGAACCCATCTATACCTTCTTTAAAGACACACAGAGACACAGAGTGACTCAATCTTCAAGAGAGAAGCAAAGACTTATTTATTAGAATGTCCATTCAAAGAGCAAGAAGCTTATTTTCCGTTCACATCTTGTGAGCTTGTTCTCTTCTTGATCAAAGCCAAGAGCTTGATCTTTTACTCAGCCTAAGTTTTCCACTTCTATATTCAACCTAGTAAGCCTGAGAGTACCAGTGTGACTCAACACCTTTTGAGCAACTTGGGGTTCAGGGTGTATTAAATCCTTCACTTTCTGCAAAGGCGGGAGTGTTGAGAATTAAGATCGGAGGAACCGATCGACGGTAGGTTTGGGGTGTACCAAACTGAACAAGTGGATAAGGCTTCTTGGCTGGATTCGTGGCGTTGATTCAGAGGACGTGGACACATCGGCGGTAGGCCTTGGCTAAGGTTGGAAGCTGTATTTGTAATGGTGCTACGTAGGTAACCTTTGTTTCGTTTAACTTTTCAGTTAGTGATACTTTCTGTCTGGACGTGGTCCCGTGGTTTTTCCTTGGCTAAGGTTTCCACATAAAAATCTCTTGTCTTGTGTGATTGTTTGTTTGTATTCTGCAATCTATCTTGATTAGATCAAACGACAAAAAGACAATATACCACGGAGGTATATTTGATTTGAGTCGGTTGTGATAATCCTTTATCAAACAACGAAGGCATGCGATTTTATCCCCTTACCATAGACTAGTAAAACTGTGTAGGTATAATTAATTTTAAATACTTAATCAACCCCCCCCCCCCTTCTAGGTATATTGAGTTAAAGAGAACAGACTGGTGGAATTTCACCTTGGCCACCTAGATTGGACTATACCAAGTTTTGCCCATTTCATCGATATCCAGGCCACAATTTAGAAAGTTGTTTCACTCTTAGAGACATAATCTATGATATGCATGATCAAAATCGATTATATTGGAATGAGATTGATGCTCATATCACTAGAACTAATCATGGGGTTTTTAAGAATCCACTACTTGATCATACTGCCTCAACTTCTCAGGCTACGGCCCCAATAGTGAATACATTCAATCACAAGATGACACGTCCGAGTCATTCATCAAAGTTGATCATCAAAAGTTACTTATACCCCTCATAGTCATCCAAACTAAAATACTCTGTATGTGAACCATTGATCACTAGACGACTTGAACCCAAGGTAGTTCAACTTGAGAATGAAAGATCACACGCGTTTACCTCTTCACCTAAGGAAACGGTTACGTGTGTTTATGATGATATTTTTAATGAGGATTATAGACAATATATTGTTCCATGGGATGGGGTCACAAAGATTTAGGGGAATCCCCCTAAATCCAGTTCTAGTTCCTACCATCCAACCGGTGAATAAATCTATTCAACAACTAATTTCCAATACTCCATCATCTTTGCTCCCTCAAAGAACTCATTCTCAAACTCCACCTCAACCACAAACTATCATTCCGACCCCATTAGTAGCCCAATCTCAACCTACCTAGGAAAGTCAAGAGGGCACCCTTGAGAGACCGCCACTTAAGCATTACCAAAACAAAGCTCAGGTAAATGCAACACTTTGGTCTGGAAGAATATATGCTAGACCTCCTTCAATTGAGCAAACACAACCAAGTACGAGCCATGAAGAAATAGAAAGGCAAGTGATGATTGAATCAGGAAAAGAATATGATTTACTTGGACACTTGAGTAAGACACTCGCCAAAATCTCAATCCTTGAACTTATCAAGAAGTCTCTACCACATAGAGAAATGCTCAACCAATTCTTGAATGGCGCAATAATTCCTGAAGATATCACACCAGAAGGTTTGGAACAGGGAGTGGCATCCTTAGCTACCCCATTAGTCATTGCTTTCGGGAATGAAGATTTTGCTAAACATGCCCTTAATGGATGTTCACACCCGCTACATGTGACAGTTGAATATAAGGAATTTACTATACCTCTAACGTTATTAGACACTAGGGCATCTTTAAATGTTTGCCCCCTAGCCACGCTAAAAATGTTAGAAATTCTCGAGAATCGACTAAAACCTAGTCACCTGACCATCATAGCCTATGATAATTCTACGAGGCTAGTACATGGCACCATTATGTTGGAAGTAAACTTTGGGCCAAGAAAAATGCCTACAGAGTTTCATGTCATCAATATTGAAGTAGCATTTAATCTCATTCTTTGGAGAAGATGGATTGAACAAATGAAGGCCGTGCCTTCCACATATCACCAATACGTGAAGTTCCCTTGTGATGGAAAGGTATGTCGCGTGATAGGCGATGAGCCATTAGAAGAATATAAAAGTGATTATCACCCATTATTAAAGAAGTTACATCGGTAGAAATTCAACCTTGGAAACCACCATTAATAGCAGTGGTGGACATCAATTTTCTATGGGGTTACCCATTCCGAGAGCATAAAGTAGAAACACCACCTAGTCGTCAACAAACAACCAAAAAATGCATGCAATATTCAAAGAAGATTTATGAGCTTATGCATTGGTTAGGATACAAGCCCGGATTGGGGCTCGGTAAGAATAATCAAGGGATTAAGAAACCTATCATTATATATACATCCAAGAATCCAAGGAAGGGCTAGGATGTCAAGAAGAAGGTGAGTCATTTCAAAATCCAAAGAAATTAAGAGTTCTTGAGCCCATCCGATTTATCAAGGGCCAAGCACAGCAGAGTGAGAAACCTTCGCCATTGAAAATAAATGATCTATTAAATCCTTACTTCCACAATTTGACTCGATTTCATCCGACAAAGAAGAAAAGAGAAATTCAGGTTTACGAATTTGAAACAGAGTTGATCACCCAAATAGAAGAATTGATAGAGTCAATAGCAGGTCTCTTTCAAGAGGAAGAATTGATGGACCCATCACTGAAATCAATTTCTAACCCACCAATAGAAAAATGTTTGGCCATTGTAGAAGAAGTATCGATACAATCCCATCCATCTTCACTGATCAAGAAGACAATAGTTGAAACCTCAAAAAAAAAACGTCATATACAGAACAACAATTTCTCCAATGGGACCCTAATAACAGAATATCCACCTCCACCAATGCCTCTTGTCAAGTGGAAGAACCTTCAAAGGTAAGTTCTTTTAATTCTAATTCTGTACAGCCACCTTGTAAATATTTTCCAAAATCTCAGTATGTAAATACCATAATAATATTTTTATTAGTGAGGGACTTTGTGATCAAACTGTTTTATGCGATGATCTCATTGAAAATTGTGTGATTGAACCAGAGATCACCCTTAAAACAGGAAGCCATTAAAGAATCAGGAAACCCATTCTTGACACAATAATTCGAGAATTTGAAAGGATTCTTCCCCGAATTAAAGGTTTCAATTGCAAATATGTCCCCACCATTTGTTGTATTAATGAGTTTTCTGAGTTGCAGGAACAGGGACTCGATGATAAGATAAAAGTCTATGAGCTAGATGGTGATGAGCAAGATGATACAGAAGACCACTTTCAAGAACTTTCACAATGGTTTGACCAGCGTTATCCAGTGAAGAAGAAAAGACCGAGGAAATTAATCTAGGAACAGAGGAGAGTCCTAAGAAGCTCCTCATCAGTGCGTCACTTTCTCTCTAAGAAAGAGAATCGATTGTTTCTATCCTTAAGGAATATGTTGATGTATTTGCTTGGTCCTATGAGGACATGCCAGGGTTAGACCCCAATCTAGTTGAACATCACTTAGTCTTGAAACCCGACACCAAGCCAATGAAACAAAAAGCTTAGACGGATGCACCCTCAAATGGCGTTAAAAGTTAAAGAAGAAGTTGATAAGCTTCACAAGGCAAAATTCATCAGGGTAGTACTGTATCCTCAATGGGTCGCCAATATCGTACCAGTCATGAAGAAAGATGGAAAAGTCAGGGTTTGCATTGACTTTCGAGACCTAAAAAAGGCATGCCCCAAGGATGACTTTCCTTTACCCCACATTGATTTACTCATTGACAATACTGCAAAATATGAGATGTTATCATTCATGGACGGATTCTTTGGATATAACCAAATTAAACTTGCCAAAGAAGATCAGGAAAAGACATCTTTCACAACTCCATGGGGAACCTATTGTTATGTGGTCATGCCTTTTGGACTAAAAAATGTAGAAGCCATGTACCAGAGACCAATGGCCTCTATATATCACGACATGGTACATGATTGTATGGAGGTTTATGTTGATAACGTCTTAGTAAAATCCAAGAGTAGGGAAAGCCATGCCGAAGCACTTCAAAGGGTTCTTGAACGATCAAGAAAATATCAGCTAAAAATGAACCTTAAGAAGTACTTTTTGAATATTAAGCATAAAAACTATGTGCGAAAAACCAACGGTCTAAATAATGTTTGGGCTTTAAAGTTCATATCCATATTCATATCCATATCCATGTCCAGATCCATATCCAAGTCCAAAGTCCAAAGTCCAACGACCAACAACCAACGACCACGGACCACGCGCGTGCGCGCGTGTGATTAAAATATATTGGTTTGCATAGTTATGACCATTGAGCACAAAACTTGGGATGCCCAAGGACTCCACCCTTATGGTTTAAAACTCATATATATATAGGTAAGAATGAAAGTCTTCACAACCAATATGGGATTAAAGGTTTGTAAGGAAAAACAAAAGACAACCAAAGATTTCCCTCCAAAATTTTAATTCAATCTTATAAAGTTTTGGCTCCAAACAATAGAAACATTTTGGCTCCAAAAGGCAAAAGCAAAAGATCGCCAAAGATCTTTAGTTAAAACCTTAAGAGGTCTTGGGTTTAAAACCCATTAGCCCAAAATTCTAAAACTTTTAACTCACATACTCTACTTACATGATTCATAAACAATTGGAAATTTGATTTCATCCCCAATTCCTTTAGAAATGGGTGTTTTTTTTTTTTTTCTTTTTTTTTTTTTTTTTTAAGTTTTTACGTTAATTCAGAGTTTTTTTTTAAAGCTAATAACTGTTAAATACTTAAAACTAAGTAATTAAGTGTTTGAGATGTTTTTCTTTTCCAAATGATATATTCATTTTTCTAAACTGTTGCAACACGTCCCTCTTTCTCTCTACACGTATTCACCTTCTTCAAACACGTCTCTCCATGTCTCTTATATTTAGTCTAATATTGAAATATACCTTTCCAAGTTCCAACTTAGAGATGGACACACCATAACGAATGCCCACTGCATGCATCTGCTTCCTTCGATAGTCCCTTCTATCTCAACCACCTTTCTTTGTCCATCATCTCTCCCACGTCCGGCAAATGGATTCATGTTCACCATTACCATCACTCCCATCTCACTGATTCACCTTCACGCAGGTCAGATCGGTGAAGGACAAATGGGCAGGTTCTGCGACTAAAAGCCCAAGAGATGTTAGATTTGGGCCTTAAAGACCTAGAGGAAAAAAATTGGACTTGATAAAGCTAGTAAAGGGTGGATTGGATTTTTTTTTTCTGCAAGACAATTGGTATACATCTACTTTTGATTATTGTTCAAGGTGTGTACATGTACTTCAAATGTCCTTGATTGGATCTGGCGATCACTACATTATGAAAACTATGGCAAGATAATATGAAAAAGTCCATCACCATTCCTTCTTTATCAAGGGAAGGTGGAAAGAAGGCACATGAGTAGAGGTTTACTTGCCTGGGCTGGTCTGATGATCTTTTAGGCCCAACACATTTTAGAGCCAAGCTTTCTTCTGTTCAGTTAATAATTAGGCAAGAAAGGGGCTTGGATTTTAGTATTAAAGATTAAGACCGGCTCAAACCTAAAGGCCCTGTCTGTTATACCAATTTTTGGGCCGGGTTTGGATCTTTAGGCCTGTCATGAGTCAGGCTGAAAAAAAATTGGATCCGCCCATTTACAGCCCTGAATATTAGTCACCAAACGAGAGATGACCCAAAATTATTGATTTGGGCATGTTTGGTAGTAAAATATTTGCGTGCACTAATATTCGCCTGGGCGCATTTGGCAGCCACTTGCCCCCGCCGAATATTTAGCCAGGCCCACAAATTTGCCCGCCACGACGGGAAAATATTTGATCACCTCCCCCCATGAGTAAATATTTTCACACCAATTAAGCCTTGGTAGGAAAATTATTATTTTCAATAAAAATGAGTTTTTTAATGTATGAAAAAGATAAAACTGAGTTTTTTTATATTCCTTTTACCTGATTATGTGGGTCCCACACTCTTAACCCATATTTGACTTACTTTAATATGTGGGAGCCACACAAACTTAAAGAAAATGAAGAAAGCTAGCTAATACACGTACCAAACGTTGTTAAATATCAACATGCTCAAATATTTAATTAGCCAAGATAATATTCGTCTGGCTAATTATTCACCATTGGAACTCTTTTTTCTCACGTACCAAACAGGCACTTAGTGTGAAAGTTTAACTAGGGTAGTGGTGTCTAATGGGTTCATAGTATCAATGGATCCAGACCTAGACCCGAGCAAATTACTATTCGGATCTAAAAATATAGAGCTGAGCCAATCAAATCACTCATATTTGTCTGTTATTCGTTTACTGTATCTTGGCAATAAATTGAAGACTCATAGCATATTAGTCATTGAGTTGTTCAAACTCGCTTTCTTTCTTTAGTAAACAATTCTTCCAAAATAATCCTATAATGAAGTTTACTGTCCGAATTCATATATGCCCCATGATGTTAACAACGTGTGCTTATATCATTGAGATCGATTACAACGTGAGCTTTTTTTTTTGAATTAGTCGTTTCTGTGCTAAAGCACGGGCTTTTGATTACTAGTTTACGTTTACAAGCTCGATTTGGAGAATACCTTCATATCCAGTTGTGCTGTTTGTGCATTAAGTGTGATGTTTGTGCTGAAACCTTTCACATTTTCCAGTGAAAGGAGTTTTATCTTATCTTGTAGGGGCTCTAAGCCAGTGCTCCGGCCATTTGGCTTAGCTTTTTCGGCCTGAAGCTAGTTGATTTAGTTATAGGGCCTAAAATCAAGCCCAAACCTTAACCATGGGCCTATAACTAAACCAAACCCTGACTCACATTGAGCCAGACCTAAACCTTTCATAACATGACTGGTTCACCATAAGTACTAGGAGAGGGCCCAAAAGTAAGGGTGTCAATGTGTCGATCGGTTCGATTTGGATATATATATACCAATGTAACCTGAATCGGAACCTATTTAATGATGGTTCTGGTTCCTATTAGTTTTACTTCCACTTCCTATTGTCTCTAGTAGCAGTTCTGGTACCAAAACAAGTAGATCTAGAATCAGATTCCCAGCCCCATGGGGTATCGGATACATGTATGTCATAAATAATGTGAAAATTAAATAATTTTTATACTGAATTTTAGACAAATTTGATATCTTTAGCACTACTATGTACAGAGGTTCAAGATCCAATTGGTTTCAGTTCAAGTTCAATCTGGGTACTAGTGTACCAAGAATCGGATAACTGGGACCGGTCCTATCGGGTATCAATTAATTAGGTACACCCGTTCCCAAATGACATGTGGCAGGTCTTTCAAGAAATATATCAAGATTTCTCCCCATGGCTTGCCAAGCACAGTTAGCCCAAGCCTATCCTGAGGTTTGAGGAGCAAGACCCAAGGCTTGCTCAACCCTTCACAACCCAGAATAGCATGAGCCCAAACCCACAATAGAGGAGAAAATTTTTGAAGCAGCGGATTTTTGAAGCGGGGAAGCAGTCCAATAACATCATGCCACAATCGAGCTTTGCATGTTAAGCTAGGGTCCGACATGTTTGTATAAGGGGACTGCATATTCGCACACCCCATTAATTTCCTGTTGGGACGGACTCCTCGTGGGTTTACACCCCAAAAAGAGAGCTCCTCTAAAAACGAGTAAAACTTGGCCGACTGGCGGTGGTCACCATAATCTGAACAAGTGATATATTTTTAGAAGACACTGACCGTATGGATGTTTGTCCAATCCTTAGCTGGACCTACAACCCAAAAATAAGATTGATTAGTGATTTCAAACCTTTCGATCTTGTACCCCAAATAATGGTTGATAATGCTCAAATTCGTACGGTTAAAATAAACCCATGAAAATGCTTCCAATCCAATGCTTAGAAATCACCAATCAGGATGATTTTTGGTTAATTTGTAGGTCCACCTGGGGATTGGCCAAACATCCATATGGCTAGTGTCTTCTAAAAATGTGCCACGTCGTTCATATTATGGATGGTCAGTAACCGTCGCCATTCAGCCAAGATTTAGAGAGATCTCTCCTTTTGGAGTGTGCCCCGAACAGGAGTTCGCCCGGATTGGAAATGGAGTGTGTGCGCAAATACGCACTCATCCCTTGTATAATATGACCCAAAGTTAGGCTGGGCCGACATTTTGTTAAACAAGCGGGTGGCGGAGAATTTGTGGGCTTGTTGGTGTCCCGGTCAAGCATATTAAGAGAATAGAAAACAAAATACAGACGCGACAATCCTAGAGATTCCTCCTAAAGATATTGCTATTGCTATGGCCTCCACTGCCGATACCTGGGCGAGAACAAGCACATAAAATAATAGTCACCTACAAAAGCTTCCGGCTACCACGAACCCGCCTTATTTACACTTTGTACAACCTTTATTCGTGTTATCTTATATTTAAAACAGCAGTGTTAACATCATCCCTAGTGTCCCCATGTCCAGACTGCTGATGGTCCTTCGAATTCACACCACACAAATATCAAAGGCAACCACACAAATCTCAAAGACCGTCCAATGGTCTGGACTTAAGGATGATTATACAACAGTTAACATGGAAGTGTTAACATCATCCCTAGTGACCGTCCATAGGTCCAGGCTACTATCCAACAGTCTTGATCTAAGAATGACAATCAATACTAAAGTATCATCCATTAAGACGACAATAAGTAGCATATATATTGTGAATAAAGAGCAAATAGACGTGCCTTGTTTGTCTCGAATGCAACACCATAACTTAGGGGGCGTTTGGCAACACAAGAATAAGTAACTTATTGACTTTTATAAGTCAAAAAATTAAAAAGTAATTTTGGATGCGTTTCATATTTCAACTTTTGAAAAGTTAAAAACTAACTTAAAACTGAAACTAAATTTTTGAACTTTTTAACTTCTAAGAGAAATTACTTCTCAAAGATTTTGAAGGCCTCCCGGCGCTTTTAATTTCTATGACTTTTTTGGAGGTAAAAAATCAACTAATAATTTCTTCTACGACAAGTAGAAGTGCTTTTACCTCTCGTTCGCAAACACCCCCTTAGTAGGACTCCCTGAGGGAATAACTCCTTATGTTGCAAATCCTACGTGAGATCTCTTACTACCAATGTCATCACACAAACTTTGACAGGCTGTTGCCACTTTTAAATAATTTATTATTATTTGAAAGCGAAAACTTAGAATCTCCACTAAACACTACACACCACGCTTCACTTACAAAAAAGCCGTTTTTTTTTTTTTTTAAAAGAGGAACATTATTCGTGACCTAAAAGATGTGTCATCCAATAGGTCCACCTAGGGATTGGCCAAACATCCATACGGTCAGAGTCCTTTTAGAGTGTGCCACGTAGCTCATATTGTGTCCTGTAAAGGGAGCCGGTCACAAAAAGGCCACTCCCTGTAACACGATCATTTAAAAATATATACTTCCACTACTTATTTCTATGGTGCATGCATAAGGGTATTTTAATATTTATTTCTTTATCTATCAATTTTACTAATATATACTTTTTTTATCTTAATTTAATGAGAAAACATGAACTGCTTCTTAACGAGAGAAACTTTGATGTTCAGGGTTGTACACCGGAGGTTTATAACCTGGCCCCACTCTGTCAAGGCCACTGACCAATGAATGTTTGCCTCATCCCACCAAAACTCGACTCTATTGGTGTTTCTAGCCATATGATTTGAGTAGCCCAAAAAATTTTAAGATTCCAACGGCTTGAAATCATTCGAGGAAAAATGCTCGAATCAAAATGGCCATATATCACTAATCAGACATTTTTTTTTGGTGTCATGGGTCCACGGAGTGATAAATCATGAGGTCAAAGGGATGACATTTATGGAGTAATAAAACATCAAACTTTAATATCCTTGATGATCTTGCCTTGATCAGCATGCTCATCGCAAGTGCCACTCCCCACTAGTATTAATAATAATAAACAGGAGTAGCACTGAAGAATGGATATCAGATGAAAGTGGAGAAAAGGAGCTTCCTCAATGCATGAATGGTTTGGAAGAGGAGTCCGTCTAGAGCTACACCCATTTCTTACATCCAGTTCTTACACCCGAATGTGGGGCCCACATAGAGATCATGCTGGACAATCCAATCATACATTGAGTTGTTCTTTTCTTGATGATCATCATCACAAAAAATCAGTTCATTGCGACATTGCCAACCATATAAAAAATTGACCCAAAATAATGGCTTAATTGGATGGTCTGGATTTTTCAAATTAAAGTCTATTTTTCTTGAGCTTAGGAATGTTGAATTTTACTGAGTTTTTGTGAGGAAGGTAACCATAGCATGAAAAACTCATTGTGCGGTTGGATTGTCCAACATGACCTCCATGGGGAACCCACCCCCGGGTGTAAGAACTGGATGTAAGAAATGGGTGTAGCTCTAGACGAACTCTTGGAAGAGATCTCGAGACAAATGATTTTATATGTTCCGCTTTTAAGGGGTGCTTTTATATATATATATATATATATATATATATATATATAGAGAGAGAGAGAGAGAGAGAGAGAGAGAGCTTTATCAACATATTTGATACTTTAAAGGTCTCGACAATGGGGACAAAGTTTGTCCCATGGGCTTCTTTTGATACATCTATTTTTATTTTTAAATCTACTTTAACTTTTTTAAGCTGCACATATGGATTGTTTATTACATGTTCCATCTTCATACCTAACTTTGAAGCTTGATCAACCACCAATGATACCTTCCAATTACGGGGTACCTCACGCCCCAAGGGAGTCCCCCAGCCTGAAAGAAAATTTTCATTCATTTGCTTTATATGAAATTGTAATCTCAAGGATTAATCTGGTTCATTCATTATAATTATACGATTTGATCCGATGGTTGTCTTTGGTTTCAGGGTTAAACACTTTTCTTTGAAGTCATCTTTAATTGTTTTGGGTATTATTGTAAGTGAGGAGAATTAGTTAGAGAGTTTTGGATTTGGGATTTCTTTTGTTACTGTTGTAAAATGAAAATGAGGTTCGTTACCTTCGTTGGCGATCTCTCGTTCTCAGATGTGAACTGATTGCGAACTCCATAGACAGAGTTTAAAACCCTAAAAAACCCTTAAAGGGATTTTTCATATTTTATTTTGATTCACTAGAAAAAATTTCATTCATTCTTCTTCGTGATGATATCATTTAACTATTAATTAGAACACCTATGTGAAATTTTGTCAAATTTTTCAAGAAAGTTGATTTTTCATGGTCTCTCAGACCCAACCCTGGTGGGGCCCACAGGTGTCCAGAATGCCAATCGAATTTTTTTTGATTGATTGGGTCCCTACATGTTAAATGATACCTAAATCTAATTTTAATTTTTTTTTTTTGACAAGTTTAACTATATTTAAGGTAAGTTTTAGTTTTAAATTTAAGTATATGTATGTATATTACTCTCTCTCTCTCTCTCTCTCTCTCTCTCTCTCTGCTTTGTGGAAGAATATAAATTTCTTTTTTCAAAAACCCATCTCAATGAAAACTCCACTATATGCATTAAAAAATCAATTATTTATAAAAAAAACACTTTTAGGTATGTATTTACAAGATTCTAAAGCCTGTCCTCTCCATAGTCTGGATATGTGGTGCATGTGGTGGTTGATGGAACCCATATGTGGTATGTCAGTGAGACCCACTTAGAATATCCCTTATCTCAAAACATACACTACTAAAATAGATGGCTATGATCATGGGATAGAAAGAAATTTTGGCAAAATAACTTTCCTAGATGCAGCCAAGGAAGTGGTGGAACTCAATTCCAACAGTTACACCATGTATAGTGAGTTTTTGTCCTTTTTCAAGCACTATCTTCATGTCACACGTAAGCAAAGAGCTTTCTGTGTGCATGTACACCAAGTTCTATAATTAGAAAAAGTAGTGGTTGGGGAACAAAGGCTGGCGTCGCCTGTAGTCAAGCAAGATATTGGCCTAGCTAGTTGGCTCGCACATAAACAATAAAAAAATAAATTAAGGCAACCTTTGGTTGCATTGTAATGAAACCTTGGTACTCTTGTACCACCCCCCCCTCCTATAATTGTACATAAGGAAGCAAACGCAATTTGGGAACATCACCTATGTGTATGGGCGTTGGGGAAACAATGGATCAGGTCATCATTGAATGTTCCCCCCCCAAAAAAAAAAAAAATTTGGGCCCCTCACTTCTTGTACTAATTGTCTTCGTGACATTATAAGTTACATAGGGCATGTGAAGCTCATTATCATCAGAACACTAAAACCTACTGCTGTGATATCATGGGGTTCGGTTCAGATACCCATACGTGCGCCCCGACCTGACCCGACTATTTAGCTGTCTAAAATTGTAAGAAAACCTCGACAAATATATCGGATCTAGTGGCTAATGAATAGAAAACTTGCATATTATGTATCTAGAGCCTATCCAATTATTATTAATTGAATAGAGTATATCAAAAGCTGATCAGGACTGGGGCATGACGGGTTGTGTTGGTAATTTTAATTTCTCATCCTACCCTTTTCTTGCTACAAAATCAGATCTTATTTATTATCGTTCAAGCATACCTAGAACAACAGGTAGTAATGTAATTTTCGTCAGGATAATTTTTGATCTCCGTCCTAGGCATGACCGTATCGGGTAAGGCTTGAACCCATGAGCTCGATCAGCAAGAGAGAGTACACACCTACCTCACACCATCAGCGCTAGATCGACGCGTGTCACCCATTACATGTGCTCATAATGGCATTTGATGAAATATAACATGATTCATGTTGTGACATGTGTAATAGGACAAATTTTAAAAAAAAAGAGAGAAAAATATATTAGAGGTCAAACTGCACTATGTTATGTCTGATAAGGAAACATAAAGTCTCACAGCATGCTGAATGGATTGCCAAGGCACGACATGTACAGCTTAGCAAATAAAAAAAGGCATGACATGTACTGTTTCTAGCCTGATGGATATATGGCTAAATACTGATCAGCAAGTCACGACAGAAAACGAAGAATGAAACTAGATGTAAAATGTTTCAATCGGGACACGATCTTGTTTCTGACAGATCGAGGTCACTGGACTAAGTGCTCTCCCCACTATGCTACCACTATCGCTGTATTGGAGCATCAGATGCAACCATCACTCTCTGAAAGTCACGTAAAACAAGAAAAATTACTTCATGGCGTACTGTTGAGTCCATGAAGAACACATAGGCTTCACATTATACATGCGCACAAAGCACGTAACCATATAGATAAGATACTCGAGTGATGACTAAATTTGGTCAAGCACTAACTCTATAAACTCAATAATAAACGAAAAACATAGAGAAAAAAGAGAAGAATATCTACATGTTAAAATTCTACCAACCACATAAAAGAGGAAGTATTGAAGAAGGTTTTAAATGATCCATTATAACGTTATAACAGTTCGATGATGGGTCACATCAATCATATCTGAAGTCAAAAGATGGTCAGAATATTTTTTAGTACTATTTTTTTTGAGTAAAACTTCTGTCACAATCGGATTGCAAATCACACAAACACAGCCAATGAGCTCTCGGCACGTACACCTAAAAAGCAAAAGCACATAGGTACGTTGCAAAAGCACTTGTGTACGTGCCCAAGAACTCATTGGCTTGTGATTATGTGATTTACAATTTCGTGTGATAGAAGATTTACTCTTTTTTTTTTTCAAAAGAACCTTGATTACGGTAAAAAAAAATTTAAAGTTTTTCTTCAAAAATATATAACAGCCATTATCCTTGACGTAGCGGAAGGGTTAAGTTAATCACAAAATTGAACAAGGAAGAAGATTACCGTCTTTAATCGAAGAAAAGTCTTGAATCCACAAGGAAAATGTAATAAAACTCTTAAGCAACAACTTTCAATATTGATCAATTCGTCCAATTACAACCTATATTAATAGGGCAAACCGACTAAAGAAAAAACAAAGTTACTAAAAGTCTAAGAAGGATAAAACAAAAAAAATTTCTAAAGCAGCAAAATCAAACTAATCACGGAAACTAATAATACCAGTACCTAAAATCAATGCAGAATCGATCGACAATGAGTAATTCCGACTTCAGTAACCAAAGTTATTGCTATAAACAAAACTTTCCTAAAATAAAAAAAATTCTCTTTTAATGACCACGAAGGAATTTCGCTCAAGAGTAAAAAAATCCATGGCAAAGAGATGGATCTTGAAGATCTCGTCATTTTCGTTCAGAAATGTTCGCCCTTGTGCGATTATGACTCTGCGTTCATGATTTCTATTAGTGCATTTAGGACTTTTAACGGTCAAATAGCTCCATAAAGTCATCGGCCGCTTGCTCTACATTAGTACCCTCCACTTGAAAAGAACTCGTCATCGAGTTCACTAAAGGAAATAAATGAGAATCCGATGTATGATACTCAAATAAATCTTGCACATTGAAAGTCTTCAAAATAGCCATATAGCTAGAAAGATCAACAACATAAACATCATCAGTAATCTTTTGCAAGACCTGACCTGACACGAGCTAATTTTCTTCTGCTTCTACTTGTTGTACATACCCACTAGATATCTTTCCTTGCAAAGATTAACCATAAGCATATTACCTTCCTTGAAAACCTACAAATGCCTATGTTTAACAGTCATAGCTTTATATTTGGTGGTTTATTCTGTCGACTATTTCTTGATGTTTGCATGGATTGACATCATCTTTTCAACTATATGATCAGCAATGCTACTCATACCCAACATTTTCGTCAAGGAGACCAAATCGAGAGTGTGCGTAGGGAGACATCTATAGACAATCTCGAATGGTGACTTGCTAGTAGAGTGATTGACCACATTGTTATAAGTAAATTTGGCTGGGTCATGTGCAAATCCCATTACTATGGTGTCTCACTAGACAAGCTCCGCCTAATGTTGCCCAAAGTACAATTCAGAACCTATATCATGCCATATGTTTATGGATAAAATGTACTACTATACTGTAATGAAGCATTCAAATGTCTCCATTGTGTATGCAAAAATGGCTAAAAAACTTACTATCACGATCAAAAGTGAGAGTCTTGAGAATATCATGCA
Source organism: Euptelea pleiosperma (assembly GCA_035048495.1). Lineage (NCBI taxonomy): Eukaryota > Viridiplantae > Streptophyta > Magnoliopsida > Ranunculales > Eupteleaceae > Euptelea > Euptelea pleiosperma. The sequence goes on along the minus strand of CM068552.1, from coordinate 20,831,230 downwards.
AGTGAACAACCTCCTTAAAAAATATATTGGCAATGTTAATGGCATTTGATGTCTTTTAGTACGGTATAAAGTGTGCTATCGTCGAAAACCCATCAACCACTACACTACTAGATGAATTGGTTTCGGTGTCAGCGCGTTTCGAAGCGATCATGTCGGTTTTTCCAAAAACACGCGATCTTTAAAAAAAAAATTTCGCGTCTGTTTTTATAAAAACCGACGCTATATCTTGATATATCGCGTCATTTTTTGCAAAAAAAACCCTGACGCGATATATTAAGATATATATTCCCCTGACGCGCGCTAACACCCCCCCTGGGTGCCAAAAACTTCTGTTTCTTACTCCGAGAAACCCTAGTTTACCTCTCCTCCAAGCCGAAGAATTCCCTCTCCTCTCCAAGCCCTAACTGCCCATCGTAGGCCGTCCGTTGATTTGCCCGTCGCCATCGCCCAACGCTAGCTCGCCCTCTCAACTTCTCAAGTAAGTCTCCTCTCGCCCATTTTGTTGTAACCATTTACCACATTTTGGGCTGCACATGTTTGAATCCATTTTCTTAAGGATTCAAGCATATTTTCACTCGAGATTCAATCATGTGGTTCAAAAAATTGTCAGGGGCCAATATATGAAGTAGAAGTTTTGGAATTGGATGATTTTTGGTGAGGATGGTCTCTATGGTGAGGAGATAACCATCACAAAAATTCAAATCATTCTGATATTCATAGTATGGTTTACAAGTTGAAGAATTATGGACCGTCTATTTTTAATGTTAACTTGAAACCCACATTTGATGGTGTTAGAAATTTCAAAATAGGTTGATTTTTTGTAGGGGTAATCTAGATGGTGAGGAGATCATCCTCACAAAAAATCAGCCATTGATTTATCTTCTATACGAGAAAATAAGGGTTATTTTCACAGGTTGGGCTTTGTTGATAGATCTAAAATGACAGGGACACAATATAAGCCACATGGCATACTGTTACAGGACTCTGACGTATGGATGTTTGTCCTATCCCATGGTGGACCTACAAACCAAAAATCAGCCTGATTACTGATTTTAGGCTTTGGATTGGACTTATTTTCATGGGCTGATCTCAACTGTGGGAATTTGAGCAGTATTTGAGGTACAAAGATGCAACACTTATAAATCACTAATCAGGCTGATTTTTGGTTTGTAGGTCCACCATGTGATCGGACAAACATCCGTATGGTCAGAGTCCTGTAACAGTGTGCCACCTTACTTATATTGTGTCCCTGTCATTTTAGATCTGTCAACGGAGCCCGACCCTATTTTCACATATCTGGATGGGAAATGAGTTCTGAGCTTAGTACGAAAAATTATCCAAATTTAAATAGCTTGCTCGGGAAAATTATACAGATTTAAAATGGTTATCTAACAATGGGAAGTTGGGTTTTCAAAGGAAAACACAATTTTGGTGTGCGCATAGAAGATAAATCAATGGCTGATTTTTAGCGAGGATGATTAATTTCCTCACCAAATAGATAGCCCATTGTGAAATTTCTAACACCATTGGCTGATTTTTGTAGTGATGGTTTTAGTGATGGTGTTAGAAATTTTAGAATGGGCTAATTTTTGTAGGGGTGATCTATATGGTGAGGAAATCAACCTCACCAAATATCAGCCACATTTGATGGCCGGTGTTAGAAATTTTAGAATGTGTTGATTTTTTGTAGGGTTGATCTATATGGTGAGGAGATCAACCTCACCAAATAATAGTGATTTCAAACCTTTGGATCTTTGTACCCCAAATAATATAGTTAAAAATCAATCCATGAAAATTACTCAAATCCAACAATTAGAAATCACTAAAGGTATGTCCAATCCCTAAGTGGTCCTACAAATAAAAAATGAACCTAATTATTGATTTCTAAGTGTTCGATTGGAGCCATTTTTCACGGGCTGATTATAACTATGAATTTGAACATTATTGGTGATTTCAAACCATTTAATCTTTGTATCCAAATAATGGATCTTTGTTTAACAATGGATGACTTAACTTAAAATAGACTTCAACTACACACCGTTAGTATATGTATGGATTTTATATCTTAGCTATATTGAATTGTACACGCATGTATATATTCTCAATCAATTTTACTTATTTTAATTTTTTTTTAGCTATATAATTGTGCGTATTGAATTTGTATGATTGATGTTGGATGAGTATATTGGGTGTATTTGTACCTATCCAAGTTTTAACTTTAGCTAGCTTATATGAAGTTAAAATGTTGCTTGTTATTATTTCACATTTGCACAAAGCACTACCATAATAAGCATGAATCTTGAAGATTCCATCAAAGATAAGATGTTTTACACATATAATCTTATCTGAGATTCGGTTTTTAATTTTTTACATGGGTTAACATAGAATTGCGCGCCCGTTCAAGGATCATTATTTGTATGAACGTGACTCTTATACAAATTGTGATACTTGAATTTTTTAGTGTGGACAGTTTGAGAACCGATATTGCTATTGATCATATATATGTAGTCTCCGTGTTAGTTTAAATTCAGTACCATTTTCCCAAATCTTCTTCTTATATACTATTTTCTGTTGATTTTTATGTCTCGATTACTTTGGTAGTTGGATTGTCATGAAAATAAACATAAAATAAACAAATATAGGGAGAAGTACGGGGAAATGCTGTCGAATTTTAAACTAATACGGACACTACATATATATGATCAATAGGAAGTAATATCAATTCTTGAATGGGTTAGGAAACTTTAGAGTTAGCAAAGTTAGATAGAGACTGAAAATAAAATAAGGATAAGTGTCCAAACACATGCATATTGTTCTTTATCTCAATTTGTTTCGATGTCGACGATATATTTCAGGAATCGTGCAATACTTATTTAGGTCCAACATAATGGATAAATAAAAAATGATTACAGCTAGAACACAATCGCACTTTTATATCCTAGATACGACAAAAGGTACAATAATTTACAGATGTTTGTATTTCTTCTAAGTCATAAATAGACATATTTAACTATTGAAAACTTTATAGGTTGAAGATGAATTACGCAGTCAAAATAACATCTCGAACACATTGAGGTGGATAACACAAGGACCTACTCATAACGTAATCAAATATCCTGGCTACATCATTAATGGTTATCATTATCACACTTCAAATTGGGATAATTCACGAGTGAACCAGAACAACGGAGTAAGCATAGTGGCCAAAACACTATAAATCTCAAGCGCAAAAGATAAGAATCCGATCATTGGACAAATGTACTTTTACTGTGTTATTAACGAGATATAGTTGGTTGATTACCATGTGTTCAAGATTCTAACATTAAATGTGATTGGGTTGACAACAAGAATGTCATATTCAAAGATGAGTTTGGTTTCACATTAGTCGAGCTTGGTAGAATAGGACACAAATCTGATTCTTTTATTTTGGCTTTCAGGCAAAACAAATTTTTTTACGTAGAAGATCAACTTGATCCTAAAATGTCAATTGTTCTCTCAACTCCTACTACAAGAGAGTATCATAAAAATGACTATGATGATGAATTCATTGATGTCTGTAATAAACATCAGCCTGTTACTAATGGATTACAAATTGATGACATTGAAGAATCTGATGAGTCTTATATGCGACAAGAACATTCTGAAAGAATTCGGATTGATATTAGAAAATCATAATTGAGTTTTATTTTTAAAGTGTGGGATAGGGTAAGGCTGGATGTCCCCTCCTCATGTATTGGATTATTTTTATTAATGGAATATATATTTGCTTTCCATATCTTTGTTATTTATATTTCTTCTTTTTCATGTATCACTACCTAGCTTCTTTTTCATGTATCACTACATACCGACTTTATATTTGTTATTTCATATATCACTATACTAACTATTCTAGGTATTTTCTAGTATGGAGCCGCACAGAGTTGATGCATCTGTAAAGAAAAAAAGTCAATGTGCTACAAAGCTACAACAATTGTTAAAGCAGAGTGAGAAGTTAGTTGTGAAATACGATGAATACGGGGTACCAATAGGAGAGGCTGGAGTAACCTTGTTCACATATGTTGGTCTCATTGCACGGCAAATGGTTCCCATTAGGCATGCAGTTTAGAAAGATGTGCCAACTGAATTGAAAGAAAAATTATGGACATGTATTCAGGTAAATTAAAATTACTTAAAAATCATCTTCTCAAAATCTCACTTGTCATCATTTGATGTTATTAACTCTTAATTAACTTGCAGGAGCATTTTGTGCTAGACCCAAAAAGCAAGTGGCACACATTGTTCCTCATTGGTACAAGATGGAGGGATTTCAAGAATAAGTTGAATGCAGATCATGTAGTTCCTTATATGGCGGAGCTAGAGCTATTTAATTTGAAGCCACTTAAGTTCGACTACATTGACCAAGCAGATTGGAAAGCTTTTGTAGCCTTAAAAATATCAGAAGAGGGGAGGGCATATCGTGAAGCCCAAAAGGAAAGGGGAATAATGAATAAATACAACCATAGCCTGGGAAGAAAGTCTTATGCCAATCTGGCTGAGGATTTGGTAAGTTAGTAGTTATAAATATAGAATTATTATAATTACAGAATTTTTAAATATATAATCACTGATGTAAATTGTTTATTTTATAACAGAAACAATTAACTCCAAAGAGGTTGATCGGAGCGAGCTATAGAAAATGACTTGTCAGACTAATGATGAACAGTATGTAGAAGACGCTGTCAGGGAAACGGCTGTCAAAATTGTAAGTTGCCTCATATAATAATTTGCCTCGTGAATTACATATAATAACTTATCAAGATTATTAATTTTGATTTACATATATTTTTACAGGATAATTTAAGAAAACAAGTTGAAGATGGGTCCTTATCCATTGAGGGAAGTAATGATGTACTAACAATGACATTAGGGACCCAGGAACATCCCGGTAGGGTTAGGGGCATGGGGCATTTCGTCACCCCTTTAAAATACTTCTAGATCCTTAAACGTGGAAATAAAACACACTTGGCTCATTTGAAAATGAACCTAGTAAATTTAATGTAACAAGTAGAGAGTTAGGCCCAGATGATAAAGGCGATGCAGGCACAGATCGAACAGTTAATACAATCACAACACATGCCATCACAACATATGCCTTCGCAAAGATTTGAGAAGGCAGCCTCATGTAGCTGTCTAAGCCCGGATATGCAGAAGGTAGCCTCGTGTCGCCGTTCAAGCTCGGGCCCTAACTGTAGATGTGAAAAGGTACATTTTGTGAACCTTAATGTAATATAATTTATTTAATTCATTTTTAACTATCTTATTAAGTTTATCTTTTTTGTTATAGGGAAAACCATGCAGGCTGGCCCTACATACTCCTCGCAACATTGTTGCTAAGGGGGTCATTTTTGATAGTGCACCTGACCAAATGGTGCACTTTACTCCATTGGGATTCGATAGTTTATGAGTGTCGATCAAAGTACCCATAGTGCCAGAAGTTGAACTCCTGATACCGGTTCGTGATGTGTTCATTACGGTGGTAGATGCAGTTGGCAGCATCGTGGCATGACCTACAGTATGGGTGGTGTCCACAAACGCTCATCATGTAAACATCTGTCAATTTTTACAATCTATTTGATTTAATATATTTATATATTAATTATAATTTTAATTTTGATTATAGGTACATGATCGAAGTGAAGTTGACAATTTTCCAAAATCGACGCCAAATACTTATAATAAGCGTTTGCGTCAATTTTTCTAAAAACTGACGCCATATCTTAACCTTCCACGTCGGTATATGACCGACACATACGTTCCGCGTCACTGGTATTTGCGTCGGTTTTTTATGAAAAAAATATCAACGCTAAATGTTGATGGTGTCGGTTAAAAGCCGACGCCGTATGTGCTTTTTCTAGTAGTGTTACAAAATCAAAATCTATACCTCATTGAGTCTGCAAAAGACCCAACACGAATTCCATAGATAGATCTTCCCATGCTGCATTAGGAATCAGTAAATGAGTGTAAAGATCAATATTTTGTGCATGACCCTTGGCCGCCTGACAAGTATAACATCGCTAGACATAGCGGCCCACATCCCTTTTCAATTGTGGCGAATAATATAACTCGTCAATTGGGGCAATATTACTCTCATGTGACCTCTTAGTCATCTACCATGCTTTTTTTTTTTTAATAATGTGCTCCCGAAGAGAATTCTAGGGAATACATAATTGAGTTTCTTAAAAAAGGAAACCTTCCTAAATCTAATATTCACCTAAACCCGACTATCTTAATGTAAATTTAGTATAGTCTTATAAAATCCTTATCATCAACATACACGTCTTTCAAGTAGTCAAACATGAGATAGAACATGATTATGTCACTTTCGACTGTTGTAAGTAAGGTAGCTCATCGACTTAATTCATTAGCTACTTTGTTCTGCTCCACAGACTTGTGCTTCAATTCAAAATTGAATTCCTGAATCATTGTTATCCATCTAGCATGCATACGATTCAGATTCGTCGAGTTGTTGATAAACTTCAAAGCTTGATGATTAATATGCTAGATAAATTGTCTTTACACTAGATAATGCTTCTAGTGTTGTAGTGCTTTGACCACAACATATAGTTCTAACTCGTACGTGGATCACTTCTTCTGAGTGTCACTCTTCTCACTCTAAAAGGCAACTGGTCGTCCTTCTTAAGAAATAACAGCTCCAATACCCACGTAGGAGGCGTCACAGTCTACCTCAAATAATTTAACGAAACAAGGCAAAGCTAAAATAAGAGCAGACACCAACTTTTCGTTAACCAATGCAAAACTCTGATTGGCTTCACTTGCCCACTAAAACTATTTCTACTTCTGTTTTAAGCAATCTATGAGTTGAGTGGTAATATTGCAAAAATTCTACATGAATCACCTATAGAAACTGGTCAACCCATAGAAGTTCTATACCTCATTAAATAATTTAGACATCAGCCATTCTTGAATGACTCTCATCTTGTCTTCGTTTACCTTTATTGTCACACCCCAAATCTGGGTATCCAGATCCGACCCAAAAATTCATGAGTCAACCTCATATCCGAACCTAGAGGTGATCTATGAATGCATCCTAATAGTTCAAGTGTAACTCTAAATCACTAGAATCCATTCTCAAACAAGTCAATTTACACCACAATTCATTAAGCGATTAAATAAATTTTGGTAATTAGACCCTATAATAAATTATAGAATTAATTATGGGAAAAATACTAAATTAATTTTTTTATAATTTTTAAACTATATGGCATTAACCCATTATGTATAAAGAATTCTCAAACTAAAAATTAGGTCAAACGAAGAAAATAAATTTTCCTCCTACTTTTCTCGTCTTTATAGTGCATTGAGACAGCACTACAGTAAAATGGCCTCCATTTCTTCATCCGATGTCTGATTGGGCTGTTCTGAAGCCCATTGGATAGCTCTCTGAGTTGTCTACGACTCTCTTATTGAGCTTAGAGCTCAAAGGTGCCATATAAATGGTCAAAACTAGGTCTGTTTGGCTCGGGTTCATAATATACTAGTTCATACTACAGTCAGTGTTTTGGCCATAACGTTCTGCACGTAAAGAATCTGTGAAAACCATTTATATCGCTGGAAAGCTAACTGATAGATCTTCAAAAATTCCTTGTAACAATAGCAAATTCGGTCAGTTACCTTACCGAAAATATATTGCAGGTCTAAAATTATAGTTTTGTCTCGTACGGTATTTCTAGTACTTTTAGTCTCTCGAGTCCAAAACTCGGTCTAGGTTCATTAAGGGTTGATTTTCCATTATTACCCACTAATCTACTATCATCAAATAAACAATATAATGTCAAATCATTATGTTTATCGGACAAAAATAACTAAGCATCATCCATAAGATAAAAAGGGACAAGTTCCCAAAGATAGGTCAGAACAAGCCCGAAATCAAAATCAAGGATAACTAGTTTTTATTAATAATACGTTTAAAGGACTAAAACTCCTCCGATGCCTCCAAAGGCTCGCCATGATCACCATCCTCATACTCATTGTCATCAGATACTTCCAACAAAGAGTCATCCATCAGGTTAAAGCCCAACTCGTCTGTGCGGTGTCATAAAACACTGTGAGTCCAACGGATAACCCCATAGCACTCTTAATCCACATATAAAGTTAAACTAAGCATAATCATGGGAAGAAATGACAGAATAGAGTTTGTGATAAAGTAACAATCAATATACAATGAATGATCTATAAGGTATGCAAAATGCGATGATATCCCACCCTAATAACTCAACCACTAATGGGTCTCCATCTCCTTCCCTCGCTAGGAGCAGCCTTACGGCTCATCTGCAGGATTGTCTGGGGTCTTTCACCCTAGGGTTTTCTATCCCTTCTTGCTTAACGACAAAAATAATAAACTTCATCTTACATGAACCCCAAGTGACCATGAAAAGTATAGTGTAAATCAAATGTCAAAATGACTATAACGAGATGAGGGCTAAGGCCAAAAACATTTCCACCTAAAGGTGTTCTCATGGCCCGATCCACTAATGAGAACTATCCGTAGTTTCCATTAGTGCATGGTCATGGCACGTTTTTCACCCTTATCATTCTCTCCAATTCAAAGATAATATACAAGAAGGAAGTTGCAAAAAAAGAACAACATAATATTAAGATAAAAAGAAATAAAAGCACATGTGAGTAAATTAAAGCAATAATTCAACAACTTTTTAACCATAATGGACATGCTAAGAGAAAATAAAATATGTAAACAAAGATATGCACGGTAGGGGTTATCTACCTTTTAAATAGATAATAAATTCATATAGTGAAGTTTGAAATAATGGTTGAAGGGGAGCTCCACGTTTTTTTTTGAGTTCTCCGATGCCGTTGATTTCAAACTATGTTAAAGAGGTTGATGAGAGGATTTGAATGCTAGGCTTTGATCTCTTTTTTATAGTGGGATGAGGGTGTTCTAAGGCTTGAAAAGGTTCTTTAATGGAGGTTTAATAGAGGTGCTTCAATGGAGGAAGAGGGAGAGAAAGATGAAAGAGAATGAGAGATTTTTTATAGAGAAATATGAGAGTGATGGTTTAGGGTTTGTGAAAGCTCCTAAGCCTTCAAGGATTTCTTAAATATGTTTATAAAGTAATCCTTAAGGTTTCTATTCTAGGTGAAATTCGTAACTCTCAAAAGGGTGACTTTTTCAACCCTCAAAAGCTCATATTTTAAGTTGCTTATGGGTTAGAAATAGGCCCAAGATCCGTATGTATCTATTGAACCTCATTTAAGGTTATTTTTTAAGTCCAAAAGGCCTCTAAAATAGCTCAACGGGCCCATCCAACAATTATAGCTCAATAATTTATGCAATTACTTATATTAACAATTTAAATACTTATTAATTATAATTATGCCATATTCTCTCAAAAGGTGGTGATTTAATATATATATATATATATATATATATATTATAACATAATAATATACAACAATCATGTATTAATTTAAATAAACTATATTATATAATTTAAAAGTTCATACAATAAGGTATTTACACATGTCACACATACATAAATCACATGAAATAATTTAAGTACACAAAATTCACAAAAATGTTCAAAGTCTTGGAAAAGTGTCAAGATGACATCGGAATGACCCAAAATTCAAGAGATGAGTTTCCAACCCTAAGATAAGGTAAATAAATTATTTTTAGAAAGGTTTCGAGGGTCAGGGTCAAAATATTTTTATTATCTTATTAGATCAAGTATATCATCTAGTGTCTAGAAAAGTCCACTATGAGTTATTGTTAGTTATTTTTAGCAGAAAATTAAACCTAAAAGTGAATTCTAAAAATAGTAGGTTTTTTAAAGTTGTCCGAATTCTACCAAACTTCATACATGACTTAATAATGGATATCAAATGATGAAAGTGAGTTCAAATTACCAAAATTATTCTCTGAGGGTCAAATTACTATAATACCCCTAGCTGAAAGTTCGGGGTATTACATTTATGCCTGAGGCACTTACCACGTAACATGGAAAGACAAGACTATTTGTAAAAAAACTACACTACTTGAGATTGATGTACAAACTATTTTCTTTAAGCAAAATATACACATCAAATGCTCGTCCTCATCACGACTATAAATTAGTATATAATCAAAATAGACAACTACAAACTAACCAATAAAGGGTTTGAATACTTGGTTCATCAACCTCATAAATGTACTAGGTGCATTGGATAACCCAAAGGTCACTACCAACCACTTATATAAACTTTTTTTTTGTCTTGAAAGCTGTATTCCATTTGTTCCCCAGCCTGATATAAATCTGATGGTAGCCACTCTTTAGATTGATATTAGAAAATACTTTGGAACTCCAAAGCATATCTAGCATGTCATCCAACCATGGTATAGGGAACCTATACTTCACAGTTATTTTGTTATGACTATGATACCTATGCACATCCTCTAACTCCCATCTTTCTTGGAGTTAATAAAGCTAGTAGGGCACATGGGCTCATACTCTCCCTAATTGATCCCTTACGAACCTACTTGTGGGAACTAAATTTTATAGACTACCAAATGGATGACACGTAGCACATTGAGTTGTATGTCATGGCTAACTGCTTCATAGCTAAAGAAATTATGGCCGAATTGACCTACAGAGAAGTCCCTAGGTAATTGTACTCTAAGGCTCAAGCACACATATGATTGTTCCACAAGTTGAGCTCACTTGTTGACTATGCACATCTAGAAACACATGCTCGGCAATGCGACTTATATCTAGGTGCCAATTGTCACACTAAGGGTTTACTGGCATCATCCTAATAAAGAATGTCCATCGATAGAAGGAAGAGCAATGGACAAGATTCCCTAATGTTACATCCCAAATTTGGTTGTCCAAACTTGACCCGAATGCCTGTGGGTCAGCCCATTTACCCCAAAATCTAGGTGTTGTATGCGCCTTGGTTCTTGGGTAGCTCGTGGTGGATGTTGGTTTTCTTAGTGCATGATCATTCTCGTGTCACTTGGGCATAGCTATCATGTTCATTCATTAGTGCGACGATCTATCATGATAAGTATATATTTATATACGAGGATGTGCTACATGGTTACATGGCATATTATGAATATGTTACTCTTTTGCATGATATTTTTGTGTGATTTCTGATTAAGGACTAATATACTCCATTCTTGTTTGGACTTGTTGGCAAGGAAATGGAATACTTTAGCCTTTGCTTTGCTCCAGCTTGATACTTCTCACTCCTCCCGAGCTCCACATCCACCTCTTTTGGACAAACATGTGAGTTCGACTCATATGATTGACAAAATGAACAACATTCAAGAATAGTGGATTTCTCTTCTACGGTATTCCATAATGTCTCAGCTACTAATTTTTTATTCAAGCAAGTTTCTAGTGCCCCCCATGCCATTACTGTAAGTTTTGAGACACCAAGAAGGTGGAGGTTTAGGGCAATGCTCTAGGCATCACCATGTCATTATTGGTCTGGCTAGGGATGTAATCATAGAATCTCATAGATATAATCAATGTAACCACACTGTCAGATAGTCATGTAACCATACAACCATGTAACCATGTAATCATTTTAATCATGTAATTAATAAATTTTTGTTGTTATGTAACTACAGAACTATTAATGGATTGATTAGTATAAGGGCATTCATTTTAATGTTGTTATTCTACTTCATTATGGATTAATTTTGCAGCATGATTTTATATAAATTAAAAATTAATGATCACACAAGGCGAAAAATGATTAAACAATCAAAATAATAATCATCCACAGAACATAGATATAGGAAAATCTGAGACAATATGTAAACATTCACAATCACACGAGACTCAGATTTATAGTGGTTCGACGACTCCGCACCTACGTCCACTGTCCAATACTCACCACGAGTAGTATTATATTATTTCAATCATGCATTATAACATTTCTAATTAAAATAAATAATCAACCAACTAAGATTCACTTAATCTCAATCTAACAAAAATCGCTTCTCGCTCACCTAGAGAGTCAGCCTAGGCCAGTAGTCTATTTAAAGAAGCCCTCTTCTCATAGATATACAATCCTCAACTCGATCTATACGAGAATCACTTCTCGATTCACTAAGAGAGTCACACTAAGCCCATTGTATTTTAAAGAAATGGATTTTTCAAGGATTCCACCTTCCTCAACTCAATTTGATGAGTACTCACTCATCCACCAATCACAAATAATTCAGGTTTGATAATATTGAATTCACTCTAAAAGGTTTGTTCTAGGAGATACTTACCTTTTGATGAATTCGATAGAATGGTAAATCCTCGTTGAAGAATTCGCCACAGAGACACTCTGCCAATGATGATCCTCTTCTTGGAAGAAGATGATTGTAGGAAACAATACCCTTTGTAGTCTCTTCAAACAATTAGAGCAACCTTCACAATAGATGAACCATATTTGCTCATGTGAAGCTCTCTCAAATAATCTAGAGCCTTCACAAAGGATGTACAGATTTGCACAGGTGAAGCTCTCACAAATTCAGATCGCTGGACTGAAAGAATGATAATCAAAGAATGTAGTATAGAGATCTCTTGATTGGGTTGATTCTAATGAATGGAGAGGGCTCTAATTTATAAGCAGGCCTCCCATCACTAGAACCATACCGAATATTGTCGTTTGAAGGGCCAAAATGCGCTTATAATCGCATAAGAGATTTTATCAAATGAGATCTGAAATGGATGGGGTCGACCGAGCCTTTAGTCGATCGTCCGCTCAGGTATTCATACCAGAAATCTGAACCCGAGAGTAAAGGTCGACCGGACCCTTTTGGCTAGTCTACTAGACCTTCGATCGCTCGCTCATAAAGGCGGGTCGGCCGGACAGACCAGAACCATATTATATGGTACCCGAGAGGTCCTTCCAGACCTTTTGACCAGTTGTCCGGTTACAGTCAGTAGACTCCGGTCAGCCGGTCCTCACAAACCTTTTCCAAAAAATATCCAAACAATAATAATAACTATCCTGTGACTTTAAGACAGCTTCCAAACGATACCAAAAGAACTAGAAGACATCTAAGATTAAGTTGATCCGCTGGCAATGCGTGGTGTACCCTTAGATGTACGCAAATAACCACAACACGAGATTCTTGATAGTTGAACGTTCGTTGAGTGAGAACGTACTTTGATCATTCATATCTTCATGCTTGAACTTGACTTTGTCTTCAGTTGATCTTGAACACTTGGGTTGATTTGCTTCAACTTTAATTCTTCTTTGATTTGTTGATGAAGTCCACTTGATCTTTAACACTTCAGTCTTTAGCGAACTCCTAACTCAACGATTTATATTATAGAAGAACTAAGTGATCCTGGGATTGACAGCCGAGACTTTTCACATTTTAATGTATTGTTGCATTGATTACTCTTTGTGTGCATTTTTTATATTCGCTCAAAAGTGCTTATTTTAAGCCACTATCCTTTTTATGGTATCACATTCTCCTACTTAAAACTTCTTTTTTTGTCGACTTTTCAATGTAAGAGTTTCTTCCGTTACGTAGAACACATTCTTTAGACAAAAATCGACTATTCGCATGAATTAAACACATTTCGGGAAGTCAAGATGTAAAGCCATTTTGATTAAGTCTCATTAAGTGCTTTTTCTATAGCAGAGACATCAATCGGACGATTTTGATGGAATGCGGGCCCATAACTAACTGCCAGAGTCTAGGACCAAAGCTCAAGAGCCAACAGGCTGAGGATAAGAGATAAATGCCAAATGCTGGGAGAGCTAGAGAGTCGAAAAAGCCTAAGAGAGGATCAAGAGAGAAGGAGAGCCAAGCGCCCCGAGAAGAGACTAAGAAGATTAAAGTTTAATCAACTAGCGTAAGACAAATGCTTGCTTAGTTGGAAAAGCTTGCAGAAGACCAAGTCAAAGACCAGGTTCAAGACCATCTGCATGCATTTTTCTCCTAATTTTCTTATTTTGTCTCTCCTCTCACCATCATTCTATCCTACAGCCAGTATTATCCCATACTTTGGCCGATCATTAGTCTCATTCCCTCAATCTAGAATCTTTGGCCAATCATCACCACCCATCGCTCACCAACATCTTTAGCATTCGATCGGCCACTTGCTCATCCATCCGATCAACCACTAAATTTCCATCATCACACCCATTCACCATGCGATCGCCACACGATCTACAAGATAAACGGTTGTCCGAGAGAAGGTGATTTTAGCATGCATGGGTGGTGTATCCATCAAGGGCCCACCAAAATGGATGGTCTAGATCACAAATGCATTAGAAATGCTTATTTTTCAAAACATAAAGATTTTCTTTCAGATTTGAAAAATTTTAGAAAGATATAATTAGTTTTGATTTTTAAAAGAAATTTTCTTTCATAAAAAGAATGTTTACTTTTACATAAGAGAGTTGACATGTGGTTTTGGAAACTCACAAGCTTGAAACATGTTAAAAATATTTTCTTTACAAGAAAAGTCCAAAACTTTGAAGAAAAGGGAAATTTCTTACAAAAAAGAAATTTTGTCTCTAAAGAAACTTTTCAAAAAATAATAAAAGGTGATCTTAAAATTACAAAGATAGTTTTTAGAATAAAAACATTTTTAAAATAGATTGATGGGCATTAACCCACAAATGACACTCTCTCATTATAAAATACCACTCATGGCTCATTCCCCTTAGGTTCCCCCCCTCTAATTCCTATTTCATTCTTACTTTCTTCACTGGCACAAAAAAAGGTAAAATAAAAATAAAAATAAAAAAATCGGCGTCTCTGCTTTCTCTTCTCCATCGAACGGCTACATCATCTTCTTCTCAATACAGGTTCAAGAATAATGGTTTTCTCTCCTCTTCTCCTTCTCTATCTATTTCTCTCTCTAATATCTACTTTTATTGCTTTCTAGTTAAGTTTTTATTTGCTTTATTTATTTAAGCATTTTTAATTCAAGTATTGTAAGTTATAGTTTTTTTTAATAAATGAAGTTTACTTTGGCATTTTATTTTCTGTTATTACATATTTATTTTCCTTTATTAATGTTGTAGGTAATTCCTCTCTTATAAAAAATGTTTTAAAAATTGTTTTCCACCATTCTCATCTCTTCACCATTTCCTTGCTTGCTTTCTTTAATGTTACATTTCGAACCCGAGTGCGGATTCGACATCCGACATGCTACTGTATAAGTCTATATTTTTGTATTTTTTAAGTGAACCGGATCATTAAAAATGTGTTCAGCCAAGGGTTTTTGTCCAACGATCGAAAAAACCTTGTTTCAATTTTAATCTATCAAAATCACATAGGATAGTCTAGTAAATGGCCAAAGGATATTGTAATACACTGAACTTTTGGTTAAGGGTATTATGGTAATATCACCTGAGAGGGTAAACCTTAATGATATTCGCTTAAAGTGCTTATTTTAAGCCATTATTCTTTTAGTGTTATCGCACTCTCTTATGTAAAACTTCCCATTTTATCAACTTTTCTACGTAAAACTTTCTTCCATTGTGTAGAACACACTTTTCTGGTCAAAATGGTAAATTTGCACTCATTCATACATATTCATTTGACTTACATGCAAAGCCATTTTGTAGAAATCTCATTACGCATTTTTACTATCGCAGGAAACCAGATCTGACGATTCTCAAGACTTGCTGGCCCACGATCAACCACAGAAGCCCTCTATCAAAGCTTAAAGAGCCAACATGCTATTACAAGAAGATATGGGCCAAGTATAGCTGAGCCAGAGATTGCAAAGCTAAGCTTAGCTTAAAAATTAGAATATGTGGAGAACATTGTTAGATCATTGGCACTCAAAGGTGTGACGTTGGCATGTCAGAATATGTCGCCTTTATGGGTTCTCGGTAATAGATGGCTTTCAAGTCTGGGGAAGCATGAAGAGTTGTATAGAAGTGGGTCCATGGTTTAAAGGTATAAACTTGTTGGACCACCACATGGCCATGTTTGAAACGGTGGCTACAAAAAGAAACAAAGATTGTGTGGAACATTTGAGGCATAGAAGCACCTAAGTCATGAACTAGATCAGTAGTTATCAGTGGTTAGATCAAACTAAAATAGAAGATTCGACCAACACAATTGAATGGACGTGTAGATAAAAAATTATAGAGGCCGGTAGATCACTCTTTGAAAGGTTGCTGGACGTTGATGCTTTGGTGGATAGATGTGGACTAATTGTTAGGCCATCAAAGACCGTGGTCAGGATGGCAAGCCTGTTGATGAACCAATGGGCTTTAAGGTGTCGGACCTCGAGTTGGGCCCAGGTTGTGCAAGATGCTGGATGAGTGGGGACTTCATAAGAATTTTTGAAACCCAACATCCAAAATGGCATGTGACAACGTGAAATGCAAAAGGTCTGGATGGTTTCCTTGGAGAATGGCTCAATTTGAAAGCAAACGAGGATAACTCATCACTAAAGGAAAGATAGTACGTGCTGGATATCATCGTTGGATGTTGGATTGATTTCAAATGAATGGCTGATGTTTGACACTTATTTACGAAATGCAGTGACAGAGAAAGTTGCAAAAAGGGGTTGGTATACATGGTGGAAAAGAAAAGAAGAATGGAGATGAAAAGGTAAGTGCCGAAATATGGAGGAGATTGGAAAATAGAGATTTTCCTCTCTTTCCTAAAGAAGAGAGTGGATGTACTACACTAAAAGGCAACCTTTGACGGTTATGAAAGAGGAAGGAATTTTTGGCATAAAAGTGGGGCCCACCTCTGTGACACATAGCACAACATTTAGTGCCTTCAAAAGTGACTCCCGAAACACTATAAGAGGGGATGACAATCAGGTCCGTAGGTGCTCTCAGGCACGTTTTTCTCTTTCTCTCTTTCCTAAACCCTCTCCACTTCTCACCCTCTACACCATCATCTCAAACCCTAAAAGCATCATGGTTACAAACCAGCGAGCCTCTCCTTCTATGGACGGTGTCTTCCCTTGGAGATCCACGGTCTGCAGAACCTCATCTTTCACAACTTGTTGCTGTGTATTCTCTTCAACCAGCGTCCTCCCTTCGAGATCTCTAAGGATTGCACCACTACCTCCACATCTGGTGCCCCTCTTACCTTCTGTGTTCATGGTGCTGCAACTTGGGTGAGCAACTGACCACCATCCAACCAGACAACACCCTGTTGTCCACGTATTTTTGTTGGTCGATCTTGATCCTCCACTTGCACTACGATATCCAGTCTCTTCCCCTACAATTTCAGACAGCACCTCCTCTCCAAATCGATTGCAACACCCTCTCATGGTAAGTTCTTCACGGTTCTGCCTCACCTCTCTCATGAACCACCATGCTCTTGGGCCCCTCTCCTAGCCATTACTGCTACACCCTCACTACTTCACCACCACCCGCTTGCACGCTTGGAACACACAGGCATCAACGCCTCCCTTCTCCCTTTAGCTGCTGGTTACTGGCCTACAACCTCTTTGATTGGTTAAAATAACTTAGAACACAATTATATGAAACTTCATATAATTTTGAGGTTCCTTGGATATACGTCCTTTGTAAAATGATTATTTTCCCTTGTTGAAGTTACTGCGATATCTACTTCTCTAGAAAGAATCTGACCAATCAATTATAAACGAATGGCTAAAATGTTTTAAGGAACAAGTACATAATGCTGCATATGAGTCTAAATTCATCATAATGTACATCCTTCGTAAAAGGTCCAATTTTCTCTCTTTAATGTTTCTAAAATATCTCCTTCTGTAGAAAACATCTAGCCAATCAACTACAAACGAATGGCTAAAATGATTGAGGGAACAAGAAAACAAAGTTTCATCTCATTTTGAGTTCATTCAAATGTACTTTCATTGTAAAACTGCCACTTTTCCTACTTTAGCCTGCATTGTAGCTTGATTTCTTCCCCTTAAAGATCCCATTTGAGTCCTTTGGTCGTAGATTTCTAAACCATACCACATTTCTTTTCTAACATAAAGCCCCCTAACTGAATACATGCCAAGGTGGAACACCCAAATGCCTTCAAGGAAACAAAAAATACGGTAGTCTAGGTTATCAAATGCGGATAATGAAATGGAATTCATGAACCCTGAGTAAGAAGCCTCTGTAAGGAATATATTTATATTCTATTTAGCATAATTTCGTATGACATAAAACACCAATTAACCATTCCTATGTTTGCAAGTTAGGCCATGAGTATGTCGTGGTACCAGTGACTGACTCCCTGAAGACTAAAAGATGAAGACTGAAGACTCAGAAGATTAATGAAGAAGGATTCATCTTAAGACTCGTTGTTTGTCTGCCTATAAACGTGCTCACACGATTAGGAAGGTAAGCGATTTAGGAGCCTTAGTTATAGGTGGTTTAATCGTAAAACTACATAAACCTAAGTCAAATAGCAAGACTTCAGTTCAGGGGCATAGAAGCCATTAAAAAAATAAACATAAAGAAGTCCAATCGATTAGACTGCGTAGTACAATCGATTGAACCTCAGTGTTTGACCAGGCCAAGAGCTTACTGCATCTCCAACTCTCCTAATCAAGAGCCGTAATAGGCTCTGAACTCATGTGGACACTCCTCAACCCGATGGCAATCTCTCAAATACACATTAAGATTAAAACCTATTTTGGCAGCTTTGGATAGTTCAGGGAAAGGGACTATCTGTAGAAGAAGAGGCCTATGGCCTCCTAGTGAATGATTTAATTAGTGGGGAAAGGGGAGATGTAAGGAATATATATCCATATTCTATTTGGCATAAATTCTGTATGACATAAACATATTGTAACCAATCTTATGAGTGTTAGTGAGGCCTTGAGAATGTAGTGGTATCTCATTGACTGCCTGAAGACTAAAAGATGAAGACTGAAGACTCTAAAAATTCAAGACTAAAAGATGGAGAGGCCATGGTACTCACATCTCATTGACTACGTGAAGACTGAAAGATGGAGACTTAAAAGGTTGACGAAATAAGTCATCTAGCTAAGACACTGCGAAGAAATAGATGGTGGATGGCTGAGTCATCTGAAGAACCGTTATTTGTTAGTTAAACATCGTGCACACTCGCATAGGACGGTAAGTGACCTATTTACCTTAGGATTAAGTGAATTTATCTAAAAACTATTGGCTAACTTTGTCACCGGATGAGACCTGGGTTCAAGCCAAAATTAGCTAAGTAAAACTGAACCTATGGGGAAGTCCAATCGATTGGACCCAGTTCCAATCGATTAGAGCTTTTAGGACATAACATTAAAAGAGCACAATCAATTGGCAATCAGACCAATTGACTGCACTGACGAAGAGAAAAACCCATCCGGGCAGGGCCAATCGATTAGACATCAGCACAATCAATTGGACTTGAAAGCCCAATCGATTGGACATGAAAGGAAACGTTCCATTCTAGATCCGATTTCCATGGTCGCATGAACCCCATCACTATTTTGACTTATGGTCTTCACTCTTCTATAAATTTATCCTCCCTTGGCTTTATTGAACACCCAAATACAGAGACAGATAACCATAGAGTTATATTGCTACAGCTTTCAAGCTTTCCAGAGCCATTAGAGAGTGTCCTTTACGAAGAAGAAAAATATAGGTATTTCAATCTAACCATTGTAGTTTTTCTCTTCACTCGATCATAATTTCTTACCTTGATCTTGTACCTCTTCCTAGGATTTTCACTTGATATCCAACCACGTTCGACTCAATTGCACCTCCACAAACTGCCCCTAAACTGGGTCTCGAGGTGTAATACCCTAAACTTTGGTTCTAGGGTATTATGATAATTTCACCTCGGAAGGAAAACCTGAACCTTTTTTCAGATTTTTATGATAATATCATTTAGTTTCATTCTGACAACTTCAAAATATTAGGATTTTGTGGGACCCACACCTCAAGGTGTAATACCTTGAACTTTTGTTCTAGGGTATTATGGTAATCTCACTTAAGAAGGATAACCTGAACCTTTTTTAGATTTATGTTATTATTTTTATTGTTAAATATCATGTTTGAGTATGTATGTTTAATTTGGTTTTATTCTGACAATTGAAAAATTAAGTTTTGTGGGACTCACACCTTAGGCCTTATTTTAGCCTTTCGAGAGAGATGCAGATGTTGCACGGGACTTTTTCTTGCTCCAGTTAACATTGTTAAAATTTTATAAGAAAATTATTTTGTGGGCCTGAGACATCAAAAATATTCCTAAACTACCTTTGCTAGTTTATCCAAGTAATTTGGAACCTTTCCTGAGACATTAGAACCTTAGTGGGAGATTTTGACAAAAATACTATTTTTGTGATATTTGAATTTTTAGTCATTTTATAATCTAAAATTAATATTTAAATGTGTTTTAATTATTTATTTTTTGGGTTAATTCGAGGTCATCTTGACACTTTTCCAGGGCTTTGAATTTTTTTGTGAATTTTGTATACTTAGATTATTCTATGTAATTTATGTGTATGACATGTGTCAATACCTTATTATATAAACATTTAATTTATATTATATGGTTTAATGTATGTTGTAGTGAATATTTATAATATAATATATGGTATTTGAACCACGCATATGATATATATTAAATTACTACCTTTTAAGGGAATATGACATAATTATAATTAATAAGTAGGATAGAGTGATGCTGATGGGAGAGAGGATCAGATGGTTGAGATTGAAAGGAGAGAGGGTTTATAGAGGGAAGAGAGAAAATAGAGATAAATGAGATAAAAATGCTAACAAAGGGTCTTGAACCCTGGTCTCTGACTTGGTCTTTTGCAAGCTTCACCAACTGAACAAGCCTTCATCTTGTGTTAATTATTTAGGCTTTAACCTCCTTAGCCTCTTCTCTCGTGGCTTGACTCTCCTACTCTCTTGGTTGTCTCTTTGGTTCTACGATCCTCTGACTATGCCCGCATTCGACCTATAGCTTCTTGTCTTTATCTTGTTGGCTCTTTAGCATTGGTCATAGGCTCTGTAGTTCAGTTGTGGCCACCCATCCATCAAAATTATCCAAATGGTGTCCCTGTGATAAAAGAAGCGCGTAATGAGAATTAATCAAAATGGCTTTATATTAGATTATCAGAAATGTGTATATTTTATATGAATAGTCAATTTTCGTCTAAAGAATGTATTCTACGCAATGGAAGAAACTCTTATATTGAAAAGTTGACAAAAAGAGAAGTTTTAAGTAGGAGAATGTGACATCGCTAAAAAGATAATGGCTTAAAATAAGCAGTTTTGAGCGAATATCACAACCCCCAACCAGCATATTGCCAATCCTTGGCAATTAGTGTGAGATAAGTGAGCTCAGAAGGGCTTGGCATATGTTGGAAAACTTATTCGCATTACTTTGAAAAACTCTGTTTTGTCATTTTATTTCAAGGATGTAAGAAATCATTCACAAATTAGAACTTAGTAAAATATAACGTGTCTACAGATGGACATTTAAACTAAAAGATTACTAAGACTCAGCGTGTGTGTGTGCTCAACATCATGCTTATCCAGTAGTAAAGATTCTCTAATCACCTCAAAGACTGTATGCCTCGACCTCAATTCTCACTTGTTTACCACTCAGAAGTGAATCACTCATAAATGGTTTTGTTCTTTTTTTTCTCTCAACTTATATATGAGTAGATATATATTGGTATAAAAAGCAAACATTTGACATATATTTTTATTGAAGGGAGGACATTTTTAGAGGCTTTCTGAAGATCTCATGATTGGAATGTCATGTCACTTAGGAGCGTCAGATCAAACTCTATAGCTCATCTTTTATCTATTCTCCATACTTGGTGATTGTGCTAACCTAGAATCAAATAGGTCTTGCTAGGGTTGTATAGACGCTTAGAAAATGGTTAGAAAGATAAGGATATGCAAGTATTCGAAAATTCTGAGAGGATATCTCACTGTTCTTTACAACTTTTCCCAAGGGTGGTGATACCATTTCCTTGACATTCATTCTTTTCTTTTTTCCAACTTTTTTGTCTTTTTGATATTGTTCTCTCAGCCTTCTTTTTCTGTTTCTTTTCTTTTTTTCTTTCTCTTTTGCTCATGTTTTGTAAAACCCTGAAAATCCTCAAAAGGTATTTTGGTCCATTTTCAAATTCTAAGAACCTTTTCGCATGTTTTGCTTCACCAGATAACATGATCTAACTGTTTAAACACACATTTTCAAATTCTACGTCTCCCCCCTCTCACTCCAACTCCTATCACGTTCCAGATCAAGATGTTGTTGTTCAACAAAGTAGCGGCCTTTAACTGTGTGCCTCCTTTAGAGATCCACAACCATTGATCAAGATCTCCAACCAGCAATAACCCTTCATCTAGGTAAGGGTTCTGCCCTTTTCTTGATCCTTCCCTTTTCTGTTTTACATTAAAACCATTCGATTTTGGCTTGAACGATGCAAGATTTCACCTTGTATTCTCCTCTTTGTTTCACACCATCTGATTTTCAAAGCAAGTGCAACATCAGAAACTTCACCGATTATTATTTTATTCTTCTTCTTTTGTTTGGGTTCAAAAGAAACCTCCAGAGGATTGTTGGTCGTTCTCCCTTCTAAGCTACAAGAGCCTCCATCCAAAAGTGATCTCTACACCCTTAGCATCTTCTTGAATCTAGTCGTGTGATTCCCTAAAGACCTTTACCATTCGATTTGCATCTTTTCTCTAAACTCTTCCATTGGACAACCAAAGGTATGTTTCTTTACTTAACTTCTTAGGTCTTCTCTTTTCTTTAAACGCACCTCCAACACCTTTATAAATTAACCAGATCTAAATCTGGAGTTTCATGAGCCATAATGTTAAACCTACCTAGGGTGTATCTATTCACATGGTGTACATTTAGGGAGGTGGGACCATCAGTTGATGAGTCTCACTAATCTCCACATGAGTGGTAGATCTGATTGAATAACAGTATGAGATGAGTGAATAGTCCATCATGATAAAATAACAAAACCCATGCCAGAGACCCTTAGATTGACCATGGCCTATACACATACTTGGTCTAAGACATTGACCGCCTGATCAAATATAATCACCAAACGCATCTAAACTTTGTTGATATGGTTTATAGAGACTAAAATTTATCTTACATGTAAATTGAATCACATCGACATTATTGAAGGTACGATCACTTTTGACTCGGATCTACGTGAAAAGGAGAACCGACTTGGAGAATTAAAATAAATTCAGATAACGAAGCTAAGGTAGGATTCTGTTCCCGATCTCTTGCTCCTATGGATATGTTTTTTTTTTAAATTATTATTTATTATCTGCATGTGTTCGTAGATTAGAAAAGTTACACTTTTTGAATTATTTTATCAAATCATGCATTATCAAAAATTATGCACATCCGATTTGATATTGATGCATGTGATCATACATATTATATTGACTGGATCATTATTATTGTTGTTAAAAATGCATTGGGGTTCATGATCATTATTTGATCGTTATTATTATTTTGAGTGTTCGGATGTATCGTAGCAATCACGACCCCTTAGATGCTCTCTCAAATTATGAGAGCATGCCTAAAAAGCAACGGAGACAATCTGCTCCCCAAGGTGAAAGACCTGAAACATCTCTGGATCCTTGTGGTGGAATTAACGGCATGGCCTGCCTGTAAGAAAGCCACTTGTTTAGCCCAACCATGCACTCTCGTTATTATTTTGACTCATTGGGGTTTTGGAATTTACCCGATGAGTCTCGTTATTTTATTATCGATAGCATTGTTGCATATTTCAATCATTGTATGGTTTTTATCATGTTTTAACCGCTCATCCCCATAGAAGTATGAGTGGTGGAGCGAATTGACTGAATTGTTGATAACTCATGCCTATATTTTAACATTTTTGCAGAGATACCGGATGGACCAGCGGCTCAGTGATAGAAGCCAAAGGATTCTAGCACTTTTATTACTTTCCTAGAAAATTATGTTTAGGTTTTGCTTCTAGTCATTTAAATTCCTAGTTATCTCAGTAGGTTGTTATTTGACATTTGGAATGTAATTGAGAACAAGTTTTAGATTTATGTTTATGAAATTTATCATCATGATATTGGTTCATTTTGACTAGTATGTTGACTTAGACACACGCTCACTATTTTATTTACATTATTTTAATTCGCACCTCGTGCCTTAGCCTCGGATACCTAGGTCGATCCATATTCTTCTAGGTCAGGTCATGGGTCCTGAGTTCAAGTCGCTACATGTTTTCTTTCAACTTGAACCATTTGTTCTTCTTTTCTTTTCTTGATTTCTCTTCTTTCATGGTGTGATCATACCAATAACACCTTTATCCCTCTTAGAAATTGGTGTTTGAGTTGTGCTCATGTCGGGGATTAGACTTTTGGTTGACGGGTTAACAAAAAAAGGTTTTCATCCTAAGGCTCAAAAGGGTTTCTAATGGTGTAGATGTTAGGTAAGCAAAAAAGGCCTGTTTGGTTAGAAAGACGGCCTACATCATTTTCGAGGAAATTTGCAGTACAATGAAATACCAACAAGTGAGTGATGAATCTCTCAAACTTAGGTTATTCCCATTCTCCTTAAAAGGAAAAGCCAAGGCTTGGCTGCTAGCCTTACAGCCAAAAACCATCACCACTTGGACAAGGTTAGGTGAAACCTTTTATAAGAAATTCTAATCTAAACAAAAAATGTGACAGTTTGTCAAACCCATAACAAATTCCATCAAAATGAAGGGGAGACACTGTACACATATTTTGAAAGATTTAAGCATCTCTTACTTGAATGCCCTTACCACGGCTTCGAGAAAATCAGACTACCCTACCAAGAGCATGGTTGAGTCATTCTGTAATTGCGGTTTTACTAAAAAGATCGTAGACGATGCTTGGGAGTATTTAGAGGATGTAGCTAAAAATACGCTACAATGGGAACCAATTAGCACTGAACCTAGGAAATCCACCAACACCAATAGGGGTGGTATCCACAGGGTCGAGTCAAATTCTGAGAGTGGCGCCACAACGGCCGCACTAGTGAGAAGGATTGAAGCCCTAGAAATGAACAAAAGAGGGAAACCCCATGCACCTCAACCTTCAAAAATTGTGGAATCTTCCATCTGCGTCCTTTGTGACAGTTCTAACCATCTGGTAGAAAATTGCCTCGGTTTACCTATAGTCAAAGCTGAGCAAGCGAATGCACTTAATGCATTTCGAAAACCCAATCAAAACAACAACCCATATAGTGACACCTACAATCCTGGTTAGCATCACCATCCGAATCTCTCATGGAAGCAACCACAAGGAATTGGGGGATCAGCATCCTTCCCAGGACCTAGTCAGTACCCCTCCCATACTCAACAGTACTGATATTCGCTCAAAAGTGCTTATTTTAAGCAATTATCCTTTTAGCGTTATCGCACTCTCCTACGTAAAATTGTCATTTTTATCAACTTTTCTACATAAGAGTTTCCTCCATTACGTAGAACACACTTTTCTGGATAAAATGGGATATTTGCATGAATTAAACACATTTTCGGAAGTCTAGATATTAAGTCATTTTGATTAAAGTCTCATTACGCACTTTTTTGTTATTGAAGGAAACCCAATCAGAAGATATTAATGAAATGCGGGCCCACAATCAACCTACAATGCCTTTGGTCAAAGCATAGAGAGCCAGTGGACTTAGACAAGAAGATGTAGGCCAAGGACGGGAAGAGTTGAAGGATCGAAAGAGTCGAGAGACGACCAATAGAGAAAGAGAGACAAGCCCTCAAAGAAGAGACTAAGGAAATTAAAACTTATCAACTAACACAAGATGAGGACTTGCTCAGTTGATAAAACATACAGAAGACCAAGTCAAAGACCAGGGTTCCAGACCCTATGCTAGCATTTTCTCCTTATTTTTGTAATAATTTCTCTCCTCTCTCTAAAACCCCATTCTCTCTCCACTCTCAATATCAACCATTCAATCCTCTCTCCTTTCATAATCACTCTATCCTATGATCAACTTTGGCCGATCTCCACTGTCTAATGATCCTTTCGATCTCCAGCAGATCATATACCCGATCATCCATCTCACCCAGGCAATCTTTTCCCCAATCCTACGTTCACTAATCTAAAATGATGGACCACATATGCATGGGCAAGGCCGGGGAGGGGTCAAATGTTAGATCACTAGGTTGGACCCATGGACTTAAGGCATTGCCATAGTTGCTTGAAATCTTGATCCACATGGAAGATGATATGGCAAGGAAACATGGGCCGCACTTATGGGGAGTTCGTAAAATAGAAACTTGGATACCTTGTAGGGTAAGAGTGGGCCCAAAAATAGACTCATGTGGGCTGGATAAAGACTGGCCATCCGCAAGGTTGTGGGCCCAGATTGTGAGCGACGAGGTGACCACATGGAAGAGAAGTGGTTTTGGAAAATGGTGTTAAAAATATAATGTTTTATGAAAAGAAAGAGGTTTTCCATATTGTTTTAGAAAAGAGGAATAAAAGGGAAAGGAAAGTTTTCAAAGAATAAGAGAGAGAGAAAGAGAGAGAGAGGTTTTTAAAGAAAAACATTAAAGATTGGCTGAAAGTAAATGGACGGTGTGGATTAAATTGGATATCATTAACCTCCCACGTCCAGCCTATAAAAACAAGGGAGGAAACCCTAGCCATCGGTCACTCTCCTCTCCCCCTCCAATGCCCCTCTCTCTCATTCTCTTCCCAAAAGAAAAAAGCAAAAAAAAAGAAGAAGAATAAGAAAAGGGAGGGAGCATTTATTCTTGAGAGGCTGCCCAACTCATTACTGCCCCTCTCCACGTCTCTCCTTTCACAACCGTCTCTCCTTTTTCCTCTCTTCCACCACTTCTCCCTCACCTCTCTCCCAAAAACCAGAAAAAGAAAAAAAAATGAGAAAATGAGAAGTAAGAGAGGAGAGAATGGTGGGTTCCATCTTCCTCAGCCCCCGCCGCCTGCAACTAGAGGATCGCCGTCCTCTCCATCGTTGGCCTGTAACTTGCTCCCTCGCCTCCTGGTTCCCTCCTTCATTCTCTACGACAATCGGCAACTTGCTGCTACCCCGAGAGGACCGCCTGCAACTCAAAGGATCCCCAAGCATCTTGAACCCAACTCGTGCTTCTACCTCCTCCTCTCCACAACCTTACATGCCTTCATCTTCTCTTTATCTGAATGCCCAAAGCAGCAACCACCACTTGCAGGCAATGGCTATTGCACATGCTCCTTCTTCACACCAGTGCAATCTCTCCTAGCCGATCTACCACCATGTTTATCGGCCATCGTCTCCAACCTCTCACGAATCAGCGGTATTTGCAACTTCATCCATCATAGCACCATCTCTCCATCAACTAGCAGCATGTGCAGAAACCCTCTCACACGGCCTTGGTTCATGTTTCTTCGAAGCACCTCCATTGCCAACCCACGATCCTACATCACCTTGCTGCTCATCACAAGCCAAGTGGGGACAGTTCCATCATTCAGCATTTCCACGGTTTGGAGTAGCACCAAAAGTCCATCTTCACCTTCTCCATTGTCACCTCTACAACAGCCACCATCATTGCTAGTTATCCATCTTCATCCACAGCACTCACCACTCCGGACAACATATCAATCCATGGTCGAGCCTCTACCATTGGCCAATCTCATGGCCGAACCTAGATCTCTCCCTCCTTAAGTCCGATCCTCTCCAAGGCAAGTAACAAAAGGTACTGTCCTTTCTCTCTTGAGATCTTACTTTCCCTCTCTAATCCTATCTCTCTAGATCTCTTCTCCTTCATTTTTTCTCTCTCTAGAATTCTCTCTTTAGTTGTTTTCTCTCCCTTCTATCTCTTTCTAGGTTTTTCTTTTTACCCTAGCTTATTTTTTAATTTAGTTTGATTTTGTAAGAACTCGTTGATGATGAATAAAGTTGTTATTTTTGCATTTGTTAATTTGCTTTTGTGTTTCTTGGTTGTTTGCGATACTTTCTCTCTCTAAAATCTTTAAAATTATGTTTTAAAAATCACTTCTCCATTCTCATCGCTCCATCCACTCTTAGCACTTTTTATTCCATCATTTTATGTTCAGAGTTGCACTAACCCAGCTAATCTCGAGTGCGGATCGACATCCGACTTTCCACTGTACAAGAATCTCATTATTTTGTAGGATTAAAAGTCTATGATAATTAAAAATGCGTTGAAATTAGGGTGTCCGATCTGAGGACACGGAAAAACCCTAGTTTCAAATGGCGCCGCTGCCACTCGGGTTTACGAGAGTGCGAAAAGGAACGTAGAGGACGGAATCGAAAAGTTGCCAAAAGTGGAAAACTCAAACTTGAAAACTTTCCATTTTTATTTTTTATATTTTTAGCAATTTTTAATTACTATTTTTAATACCTCAGAAGGCCGAGTGCAATTTGTAATAATTTAGGAATTTTACTACTCTCAAAATAATTGCTAGATCTTGTTCTATGGTTTTTAAGAAACCCTAGATCGAGTGATATTAGAAAATACGAAAAAAATTCAAAAATTCAAAAAAATTAGGGTTGTTACATTCTGCGGATTTTTATAAATATTACAATCAAGGATTTGCAATTTTTGGAAAGATTTCAAAAAAGTTGAAATTCTGCCAAATTAGGGTTTCCACAATTCAACACTTTCACTTTTAGCGAATTTCTATCTTTAAAAATCATCTAAATTTGGAAAAGTCTACAAAAGGAAATACCCTAAATTTAGCAAAATTCCGATTTTTGGGAGACTTCCCAAATTGTTTTGGAAGATTTCCAAAGTTTGGGAAACATTTCAAATATAAAAATTATCCAATTTGGAAATTTATAAGTTTGAATCCCAACCCGAATTTGGAAACTAATTCAACACTTGCCTAAATTCAGTGCTTGCTCTGTGAACCTTAAAAGGCAAGAATCTTTCAACTAGAATCCTAAATACCTAGACCACGCGATCTAACTTTTCTACAGCATACGATCCAAGAGTGGGTAGGGAGCAAAAGCTCAAAGAGGTGGAGTCAGGCCCAAGCCCATTTGGATACCCCTTCCTATCCCACGCAGGCAACCCCGTGGCGTGGCCCACGGGAGGTAAGTCCCTTCCCTCGCCTTGAGTGCGATACTATGCAATTGGGTGATTAAAGTGCCGCGTATTTATTTGCTTTCGCAAAAAGTTAATCGACTTGTGCAGATGGCCGTTGATAATTGAACCCTAATTGAGCTAACCCAGCTCCTCTTAAAACTGGTGGGATTTCATCACCCACCTCATTACTCCAGCTAAGTTTGATCCCTAGGATCCACAATTAATAAAAAGAATCAAGAGCTAGAGCCAAACTAGATCGGTGTTCTAGGACATCCCTCCACATAGTCATTCCATTGATCCCAAGTTAAATTAGTCCACGAGCGCAAGTCCCTATCGTTTATCACACCCATGGGTCCCTACTGCTCAAGTATACCGAGCTCACCAGTGGCTTCCCTGACTCTTTGTTGGTCTGCTATTTGTTGGGTTAGGAACACAAACCAACCCTAGCTTATACTAAGGGAAAACTCATCTCCATTGCTTGACAAATCCGGTAAGTTTGGGGCGTATTTAAGTTAGGAGATGTGTCGTACGTCTGTCTAGGCTTCAGATTATCTAGCGATCAACTTGAGTTAGTACTGAAGCATTTGCTTTGAAGAGCGTATCCTAGTGAGAACCCAAGAGCGACACAGTTAGTCCGGAGGGTAACAAGATAAACTAGTGGTCCGTCCGCTGTCATAATCTACCATAGAGAGTCTAACTTAGGACTCTCCAGAGGAAAAAATATCCAAGTGTCAAGAACACTTTGAGCCTGAATTCAAATCGGAGTCAAACAATTCTGGATTCACTGATCTACTAGAGTTTGCTCCATTCAGATACCTTCCTACCAAACTCAATGAGTTTGTGGCTCTACTACCCACAGCCAAAGAACCCCCTTCTGCCATCCTCTTTATTCTTACTGAGCAAATTCGATCCCTCCCCATTGAACTCAATACTTTTTCATGTTTGCTCAGAAAACTTATTGTCTTTCTCTCAGTCTACACTGAAAAAGACCTTTTCTACACAGGTATGCCTAGACAAGGGATAGGATAGTTGTTTCTGCTCTACCTTAGGTATCAGGAACACTACAGATTCACTCAGTCTCCACGTGTTTCAACCTGGTTGGGGGTACTTGATATATCCCCGTCATGTCTGGCTGAATACGTAAAACTTAGTACTTTCGGAAAGGTAATTCCGATATTCCTACAAAACATGAGTCTCATGCATTTATTATTACTGTCATATCTGTGGACATGTAGGTACATTCATTCTAAAGATCATCAGGTATCACATCTGGTCCAGTTTCTGTAGACTTGGTAAAACCCTCCCTGAACTCTTGCATCATTCATCAATTTTTCATCATTTTATGTCCCAATCATGAGCACCGAAGACGGTGCTGTATTTTGGTTGGGGTGGGTTTTTATCAAAACTTATGTTTTCATTTTGATAAAAAGCTTTTCAAAAGAGAAAAAATCATGTGTTTTGGGGTGTTTTCCTTTGTTCATCAAAGTTTTCTAGAACTTTCAAAATATTTGCAAAATACCCTGACTTATGATTAGCTGAAACTTCCGTTAAGTCTTTTTATAAAGGATGTCATCTTTTAAAGTGTTGCAGGTTAGCTTTGAGTTCAATTCAAGTCAAGCAGTACTATAGTGATTTCAGATTCCTAGAAAAACCCAGACTCGGCACAAATCGTACACTATCAACATTAGAGTCAGCCTTAGTTTAGAGTTTCTAGAGATCCTAAAAGAATATTTGTGAAGATTTAACCTAGTGAGCTTTTAAGCATTTCATCATTTCTAAGGGTTATACAATCATTCTGAGTTACAAGATGACTAACTAGTTCTTAATGCCCCCACTTATTCCATTGCCAGATCTCATTAATTTTGGCCTTGGTCATAGAACTTAGAACGACATCAAAGATCGGATTACTACGAAAGAACTTTCTCCATATCCCTTCGAGACATCACAGATGAAAGTGTAAACCCTAGAAAATGATTTAGGACATTTTTCTATACATCTCAGACTTTTTGGCTTACCTAAATTCTTCACAATTAGAAACCTTTTTGAGCATTTTATGAAAACCTTTCCTTGGCAGCCAATTCACCAAGAACCGAGCCCAATACAAGAAATACATTACCCTACTTCTGTACAGGATATAAAAGAGTGATTGGTATGGGTACACAATGAAAGCCGAATCAAAATGAAAGAAAGAGAAACAAGTGAAGCTCAAGCTAAAAAGAAGATACAAGCTCGAAAAGAAAAGCTGAAAAGAAAGCAGAAAAATGTATTGAGCTATTTCAAGAATATCAGAAAAAGAGAAAAAAGTAGGAAAGAGGAAAAGAAAAAGAAAAGAAAAATGGTGCTACACCCTCAGGACAAGTTGCAAAGAAAAAGTTGAGATATCCTCTCAAAATTTTGAATCCTTGTGTATCCTTATTTTTCTAAACCTATCCCAAGCTTCAATACAACCTAGTAAAGCCCTATTTGATTTTAGGTTAGCACAATCATAGAATGTGGAGATTAGAGAAAAGAGAACCTATGAAGTTTGATCCAACGTTACCAAGCGACATGATATTCTATTCATGAGATCTTCTGAATTCCTAATATCGTCATTTCAAAATAGAATATGTGAGATATTTGTCTATTCTTCTCAACTTATCTCCTCACATATCACTTGAGAAAAAAAATAGTTTAACCATTTCGGAGTGATGCATTTCCAAGTGACACACAAGTGAGTTTTGAAGTTGAGGCATAAAATCTTAAAGGAAAACCTGAAAATCTTTACTACAGGACAATGATAATCTTGAGCACACACACACACTAAGTCTAACTATTCTGGGACCTGATTATCAGTCTGTAGTCT
Source organism: Euptelea pleiosperma (assembly GCA_035048495.1). NCBI lineage: Eukaryota > Viridiplantae > Streptophyta > Magnoliopsida > Ranunculales > Eupteleaceae > Euptelea > Euptelea pleiosperma. The sequence goes on along the minus strand of CM068552.1, from coordinate 20,799,388 downwards.
TATTAAAATCTTTCGACTATTTGCTAGCTTGAAACTATTTTTGTGCATCCTTCAAACGATTATGACAAAATGGAGTTTTCTCTGAGCTAATGATAAAAAGTGTGTAGCATGTGCCTAGCCCTTTCAAGCTCATTTTCTCGCACTAATTGCCAATGATTGGCAATATGCTGGTTGGGGGTTGTAATATTCGCTCAAAAGTGCTTATTTTAAATAATTATTCTTTTAGCATTATCGCACTCTCCTACGTAAAATTGTCATTTTTATCAATTTTTCTACGTAAGAGTTTCCTTCGTTGCGTAGAACACACTTTTCTGGATAAAATGGGCTATTTACATGAATTAAACACATTCTCTGAAGTCTAGATATTATGACTTTCTGATTAAAGTCTCAATACGCACTTTTCGTTATTATAGGAAACCCAATCAGAAGAAATTAATGAAATGCGGGCCCACAATCAACCTACAATGCCTTTGGTCAAAGCATAGAGAGCCAGTGGACTTAGACAAGAAGATGTAGGCCAAAGACGGGAAGAGCTGAATGATCGAAAGAGACGAGAGACGACCAAGAGAGAAGGAAAGACAAGCCCTTAAAGAAGAAACTAAGGAGATAAAAGCTTATCAACTAACACAAGATGAGGACTTGCTCAGTTGGTAAAGCATGTAGAAGACCAAGTCAAAGACTAGGGTTCCAGACCCCCTACCAGCATGGACTTAAGGCATTTCCATAGTTGATTGAAATCTTGACCCACATGGAAGATGATATGTGAAAGTAGGAATTTTCCGCGTCGTTGGTTACAGAAACCCTAGAATCAACAAGATTTGTAATTTATCCGAGATTTCCTGCAAAATTCAGTGATTCTAGCATAGGGATTCATGTCGGATGTCGATCTGCACTCGGGATTAGAGAACGTGCAGTAAAGAACATAAAATGATTCTTTTTTTTTTAAATGTTCTTTTTCGATTTTATAAAGACTTATTAAAACTAATAAAATAACGGATAAGAACTCATTAAAATAATTCCAAGAAATGAACACAAACAAATCAACTTTATTAAATCAAATGTAATACATTCACTAATTTAATGCAAAAATTAACTAGTCTAACTAAAAAGCATTGAGAGAGAGAAAGAGATTTTAGAGGGGTGTACTAATCTTGAGAGAGAAGCTAGTGAAAGAAAATAGTTAAAACTAAGAAGATTTGTAGAGAAAAGGTGAAGGATCTCACCTTTATTGGAGGATCGATTGCAATGGTGACTGGTTCTTCCTCCTTCAATCAAGTGGAGCGGCTAGGGCTAAGAGATAGTGGAAACGGTGGCTAGAGGGGCTGGTGAAGGCGAGATGGAAGCGTTTCTTGCTGACCGTTGTGTTGGTTGAAGGACGTGGTGGAGTTTGAAGATGACGGCTTGGGCTTTGCTGCCGGCTTCAATGGTGGCTGGCCAGTGGTTGTGCAGGGGTGAAAAACGGCTGTGAGAGATGGCACAAGAGATGTGGATGGCTTATGAGAAAAATGGGAAGGAGAAGATTTTTGGGAGGTAGAGAGTATGGAATTAGGGTAAAAACGTGGAGGAGGGCAGCAATGAAATATCCTTTTTTTTTTTTATAGGAACCATAGGTTCTTATATTAGAAACCCATGGTTTCTAATTAACGTGGTGAAGCCTACCATATAAGGGTGAAAATGTCCTTAGACATCCTCCATCCTAGCTGTCCATTGCATCCTATTTTAGCAACATTCTTCACACAATTTTCTTAAAAAGAAATTTTATTTTGAAGACAAAAGTTTCCCTCTAAAAATGTTTTTGCTTTCTTGGGTAAACACCACCTATTAATTTTTGGAAAACCACTCTCAAAACACTTTTCCATCACCATTCCTTTTTCCAAAATAAGCCTAGAATATATTTCCTCGCAAAAATGTCTAGCCAAAAATATTTTTAGTGCTAAAACCATTTTCCTTTGTTGCTAAATGGGGTAACATTCTCCTAGGTCCCACTAAAATGGCTAGGCTACGGGTCATTGGTGATGGGCCCATATATTTGGCCCACATGGTTGAACATGGAATAATGAGCCTAATGGGTTCTACGATGGAGTGATGGGTAATCGGACGGTCGAATTAGATGGTGATGATCAAGTGGGTCATATGGTGAAGATCAGACAGGATAGGCCGTAGGACAGTGATTGTGAAGGGAGGGAGTATCGGATGGTTGAGATCAAAAAGTAGAGAGAGGATGAAGATCTAGAGAGAGGAGAGAGAAAATATTATAAAATTAAAGAGAAAATACTAGCATAGGGTCTTGAACCCTTGTCTTAGACTTGGTCTTCTGCATGCTTCACCAACTGAGCAAGCACTCGCCTTGTGTTAGTTTATAAGCTTTAATCTCCTTAGTCTCTTCTTTGAGGGCTTGTCTCTCCTTCTCTCTTAGTCGTCCCTTGATTCTGTCGACTCTCCGATTCTTTCTGTTTTTGGCCTATATCTTCTCATCCCCAGCTTGTTGGCTCTTGAGCTTTGATCATAGATTCTGAAAGTTGATTGTGGGCCCGCATGCCATCAAAGTTGCCTAATTAGTGCTCCTGCGATAGAAAAATTGCATAATGAGAATGACTTCGCATGTGGATCAAATAACTGCGTATGAATGCATGCGAATATACCATTTTAACCAGAAAAGCGTATTCTATGGAATGAGAGAAACTCTGACGTAGAAATATTGATAAAAAATGCAGTTTTACGTAGAAGAGTGTGACAATGCTAGAAGGATAATTACTTAAAATAAGCACTTTTGAGCAAATATCAATATGGCAAGGAAACATGGGCCGCACTTATAGGGAGTTAGTAAAGTAGAAACTTGGATACCTTGTAGGGTAAGAGTGGGCCCAAAAAGAGACTCATGTGGGCTGGATAAAGAGTGGGCATCCTCAAGGTTGTGGGCCCAGATTGTGAGCGACGAGGTGACCACATGGAAGAGAAGTGGTTTTGGAAAACGGTGTTAAAAATATAATGTTTTATGAAAAGAAAGAGGTTTTCCATATTGTTTTAGAAAAGAGGAATAAAAGGGAAAGGAAAGTTTTGAAAGAATAAGAGAGAGAGAGAGAGGGAGAGAGAGAGAGAGGTTTTTAAAGAAAAACATTAAAGATTGGCTGAAAGTAAATGGACGGTGTGGATTAAATTGGATATCATTAACCTCCCACGTCCCGCCTACAAAAACAAGGGAGGAAACCCTAGCCATCGGCCACTCTCCTCTGCCCCCCCATTCTCTCCCACGAACTGCAACTCTCTTCTATTCTTGACTGCCATCCTTCACACAGCCCGTCTCTCTCCACTCTCCTCTCTCCAATGCCCCTCTCTCTCATTCTCTTCCCAAAAGAAAAAGCAAAAAAAAAAAGAAAAAAAAAAGAAAAGGAAGAAGAAGAAGAAGAAAAGGGAGGGAGCGTTTCTTCTTGAGAGGCTGCCCAACTCATTACTGCCCCTCTCCAGGTCTCAACTTTCACAACTGTCTCTCATTTTTCCTCTCTTCCACCGCTTCACCCTCGCCTCTCTCCCAAAAACCAGAAAAAAAGAGAAAAATGAGAAGTAACAGAGGAGAGAACGCTGGGTTCCATCTTCCTCAGCCCCTGCCGCCTGCAACTAGAGGATCGCCATCCTCTCCATCGCTGGCCTGCAACTTGCTCCCTCGCCACCTAGTTCCCTCCCTCATTCTCTAGGACGATCTGCAACTTGCTGCTACCCCAAGAGCATCACCTGCAACTCAAAGGATCCCCAAGCGCCTTGAACCCAACACGTGCTTGTACCTCCTCCTCTCCACAACCTTACATGCCTTCATCTTCTCTTTTTCTAACCGCCCAAAGCAGCAACCACCACTTGCAGGCAACGGCTGCTGCACATGCTCCTTCTTCACACCTGTGCAATTTCTCCTAGCCGATCTACCAACTTATTTATCAGCCATCGTCTCCAACCTCTCACGAATCAGTGGTATTTAGAACTCCATCCATCATAGCACCATCTCTCCATCAACTGGCAGCACGTGCAGCAACCCTCTCACACGGCCTTGGTTCTTGTTTCTTCGAAGCACCTCCATTACCAACCCACGATCCTACCTCACCTTGTTGCTCATCACAAGGTAGGTGGGGACGGTTCCATTACTCTGCATCTCCACAGTTCGGAGCAGCACCAAAAGTCCATCTTCACCTTCTCCATTGTCACCTCTACAACAGCCACCATCATTGTCGATTATCCATCTTCATGTACACCACTCACCACTCCGGACAGCATATCAATCCATGGCCAAACCTAGATCTCTCCCTCCTTGAGTCTGATCCTCTCCAAGGCAAGTAACAAAAGGTACTCTCCTTTTTCTCTTGAGATCTTACTTTTCCTCTTTAGCCCTATCTCTCTAGATCTCTTCTCCTTCATTTTCTCTCTCTCTTTAGAATTCTCTCTTTAGTTGTTTTCTCTCTCTTATATCTCTTTCTAGGTTTTTCTTTTTACCCTAAATTGTTTTTGAATTTAGTTTGATTTTGTAAGAACTCGTTGATGATGAATAAAGTTGTTATTTTTGCATTTGTTAATTTGCTTTTGTGTTTCTTGGTTTTTTACAACACTTTCTCTCTCTAAAATCTTCATAATTATGTTTTAAAAATCATTTCACGATTCTCATCTCTCCATCCACTCTTAGCACTTTTTATTCTATCATTTTATGTTCAGAGTTGCACTAACCCAGCTAATCCCGAGTGCAGATCGACATCCGACTTTCCAATGTGCAAGAATCTCATTATTTTATAGGATTAAAAGTCTATGATAATTAAAAATGTGTTGAATTCAGGGTTTCCGATCTGACGACACGGAAAAAACCTTGTTTCAAGTACCCTCCGAGTAACTAGTTTACTCAAGGTAACCATGTTGCTACTCCACCACCAGTCCTTCCCTATGTACCTCCCAAAAATCAGAGAAAACCATCTTTGGAGGACATGTTCTATCAATTCATGCAGACCCAGCAACAAAACTACAGTGCCCAAGTCCACAACCTGAATTTAGTTTGATAGGTTTAAAATTACACTATCTTTGATCTCAAAGATCACAGGCCTTCCTCGTGTACCTAATGGAGGAATTTTCCCCCATTCCCTACCTCTTAAGAACAAAAAGGCTATCTCAAAAGCCATCTGTGGGAAGGTAGTTCATTGGACCTCTGACTTGGCTACTAGGGAATTACTTCCCATGTATCATTTGCTAGGGTTGGCAGGACATCGGAGTGAGATCGGTCTCTATATCCAATATATTTTGTATTGTGTCTCTCAAGGCACGAGAATCTGTGGCCCTTCAGTGATTTTTCATCTCATGGTCAAAATTTTGGCGATTGAGAATCGCAAGCGGTCTTTGCCTTTGGGCATTTTAGTTTTAAAAATAATGAGTCATTACAAAGTTCCTATTCTTGACTCTAATGAAACTTTGCATCCCATCTCACCTATCAATCAAGCTACTTTTAGTAAGATGTTAGTTGGTGACTCGTCTATGCCTGCTTCTACTTTGAGTTCTGGATCTCGCTGTTCCTCTGTACCTGCATCAATTGTAGGTCTTTCATCCAAGTTAGACAATCTTTGTGCGTCGATTGAAAAATTTTCTTGACGATAGCAGTGTATGACTTCATTTCTTAGGTCTCAGCATCCTAACTATCCAGAGTCTTCACCTGATGAGACGACTGCGCCTTCTGCAGCTGGAGATGGCGAAGATGAAGATGAAGACGAAGATGAAGAAGATGATGCAGAAGAAGATGATGGTGATGACGATGCCGACTAGGATGACTATGATTAGAGCATGTTTTGCTTTATTTCTCTGGAGATCAGTAGTACATTTTTTTGGGATGTATTATTTGATACTATTGGTCTGTACTATCTGATACTGATATACTTTGGTCTACTATGTTATGAGATGATAGATATTGGTCACTCTGTTAATCGTTTCTTTTATGATGATTATTAGTTTGATATATTTTGGTAACATTTTTTTTCCTGGATGATTGATTACCATTTCATTATATTCTTTATCATCACAAGTTGGAGTTCTTCCCTTTGTCAATGTATGACAAAAAGGGGGAGAAATCAATTATATTGGGAATTATGAAATATTTGTTAGGAATGAGAAACTGTAGGAAATTACTTTGATACACTTGTTGTTTTTTATTTTATTGAAATACTTGTCATAAAATATATGTGATTCTTACTTGGTTTTATTTGACTAATGTACTGAGAAGACATTTTTGGTATGATTGGACTAATATATTAATGAAAAGCTACTGTCAAAGATTTTTCTGTCAAGTTGATTATTTTGTCATAAAATATCTGTGATTCATACTTGGTTTTATTTGACTAATGTACTGAGAAGACATTTTTGGTATGATTGAACTAATATACTAATGAGAAGCTATTGTTAAAGAATTTTCTATCAAGTTGATTATTTTGTAGCAACAGGGTGTTTGCAGTAAGTTTGGTACCAATCACGATACTGATCGCGAGCTACAGTGTTGCCTCCTCATCCTTCAAAGATAAGCTATTTGGGCAGTTAACTTAAGGGAATGGAAGTTATTCTACTTAGGGGGAGCATTATTGATTTGTTTTTTATTGGGCAAAATATTGTAATATAACTGGGTAGTTATTTATTTTTGTCCTGGCATTGACAAAGGAGGAGATTGAAAAGTCTCGGTTGTCAAATCCTAGGAATACTTAGTTCTTCAATAAGATATATATCGTTGTGTCTTGAATCACCTGAAGACTGAAGTTTCAAAGATCAAGTGGACTTCGACAAAACAAATCAAAGAAGAATTAAAGCTGAAGAAAAATCAACCCAAGTGTTCAAGATCAACTGAAAACAAAGTCAAGTGATCAAACTCAACTAAAGACAAAGTCAAAGCTCAAGTACGTTCTCACTTAACGAACGTTCAACTTTGAAGAAACTCATGTTGCGGCTACTTACGTAAATCTAAGGGTACACAGCGCATTACCAACGGATCTTGATTTACCCTAGATGTTTCAGTGTTAGTTAGGAATCGTGTGTGTGTCGAATAGAGAAATTCTAAAAAACTTTGGAAGTGTTCAGATATGGACAAAGTGGTCTGGTCGACCGACCGTTTTGAGCGAGCAACCGGCCAAAAGGGTCCGGTCGACCCTAACTCTCGGGTTCAAAATTTTCGTGTGTTAACCTGAGCGGGCGACCAAATAAAGGCTCGGTCGACGAAGGTTTGGTTGACCGGCCAATTGTGCAGTTGACCCCGCCCGTTTCGGATCTCATTTGAAAAAATCTCTTAAGCAATTATAAGCGCATTTTAGCCCTTCAAATGGCTATATTTGGTACGACTCTATTGATGGGAGACCTGCTTATAAATAAGAGCCATCTCCCTTCATTAGAATAAACCCAATCAAGCTATCTCTTGACTCACATTCTTTGATTATCATTCTTTGAGTCTAGAGATTTGAAATTTGAGAGAGCTTCACCTGTGCAAATCTGTACATCCTTTGTGAAGGCTCTAGATTATTTGAGAGAGCTTTACATGAGCAAATCCGATTCATTTATTGTGAAGGCTGCTTTAATTATTTGAAGAGACTATGAAGGGTATTGTTTCCTTTGCAATCATCTTCTTTCAAGAAGATGATCATCATTGGTAGAGTGTCTCTGTGGCGAATTCTTCTACGTAGATTTATCATTCTATCGAATTCATCAAAAGGTTAGTATCTCCTAGAACAAATCTTTTAGAGTGAATTCAATATTATCAAACCTGAATTATTTTTGATTGGTGGATGAGTGAGTACTCATCAAATTGAATTGAGGAAGGTGGAATCCTTGAGAAATCCATTTCTCTAAAATACTACGGGCCTAGTATGACTCTCTAGGTGATTCGAGAAGTGATTCTCGTATAGATCGAGTTGAGGATTGTAGATCCATGAGAAGAAGGCTTCTCTAAATAGACTATTGGCCTAGGCTAACTCTCTAGGTGAGCGACAAGCGATTCTCATTAGATTGAGACTAAGTGAATCTTAGTTGGTTGATTATTTATTTCGATTGAAAATGTTGTAATGCGTGATTGAAATAATATAATACTACCCATGGTTAGTATTGGAGAGTAGACGTAGGTGCAGAGTCGCCGAACTACTATAAATCTGGGTCTCATATGATTGTGAATGTTTGCGTATTTTGTCTCAGATTTTTCCATATCTATGTTCTATGGATGATTCATATTTTAATTGCTTGATCCTTTTTGGCCATGTGTGATAAATAATTTTTAATCCATATAGAATTCGTAAAAAAATTAAAAATTGTCATATTCACCCCCCTCTAGGACTTAACGTGGTAATTAAAAGAGAATTTCAATAAGTATAAGGGGTATCTAATCCAAGAAAAGAAGAAAAAAGATCAAGTTCCTTCGATTGAACCTCCAGTCAAACCATATGAACCAAAAGCTCTATTTTCTCAAAGGTTACAAGGTAATAGGAAGAATGCTCACTTTGATGGGATTTTAGAAGTATTTAAAAATGTTAAAATCAACATACCCTTCCTAGATGCCATCAAGTAAATCCCTTCATATTCAAAGTTTTTAAAGGACCTCACCACCATCAAGAGGAAAACCAATATTCCTCGTGAAGCTATCATGGCTGCTCGAGCCTCGTGTCTCATCCAGCAGACAATTGCTCTAAAATATAAAGATCCTGGATGTCTTACCATTTCTATAAGAATAGAAGACATTATGGTCGAAAAAAGCCTTCTAGACTTGGGAGCTAGTCTGAATCTTTTACCCTACTTTGTGTACCAACAATTAAGTTTGGGGGAGTTGAAACCCACAGACATCATTTTGAGCCTCACAAATAGATATGTAAAGATTCCCAAGGGAATTATAGAAGATGTGATCATCAAGGTCAATGAATTATACTTCCCTGTAGACTTTGTTGTCTTAGAAACCGAGCTAGTCATGAACCCCGACAGTCACATTCCTGTGATTTTAGGTCGACCATTCCTTGCTACTTCTAATGCAATTATCCGATGTTGGGATAGAGTAATGACTTTGGCATTTGGTAATATGACAGTCCAACTCAATGTGTTCCACAGTAGCAACTAGTCCCATGAAATGGATGACCAAAAGGAGATTCACATGATAGAGACCTTGATTGGTAATTCTTTTAAAGAGTCTTGTTACATTGATCCCCTAGAGAAGTGCTTGGCCTAGTTTGATTTTGATGTCAATGTTGATGAGTCCATTAGAGAGGTCAATGCCTTGTTAGATGATATTTGCTCAAAAGTGCTTATTTAAACCAAGTATCCTTCTAGCGTTATCACACTCTCCTACGTAAAATTACTCTATTTATCGACTTTTCTACGTAAGAGTCTCTTCAGTTGTGTAAAACACACTTTTCTGAACGAAATGATAAATTTGCATGAATTAAACACATTCTTGGAATACTAGATATTAAGCTATTTTGATTAAATCTCATTACGTGCTTTTTCTATCGCAGGAGCACTAATCAGACGATTTTGATGGAATGCGGGCCACGATAGATCACAGAAGCCCAATATCAAAGCTTAAAGAGTCAACAGGCGATGACACGAAGACATGGGTCAAGTATGAGCTAAGTCAGAGGATCAAAAAGCCAGACCGAGAACAAAAAGCAAACTTGGTAACATGATCAACGGCCGCGAAAGATGGATGTGGATCAAGGGTTGGACCACAACAAGTTACTAGACCAAAGACCATTTTGGAAATGTACCAAGTTAATGGGCCAATGAACCAAGATGATAGACCCTCATGTGAGTTAACAAAGACATGGACTAAAACTCGACACAAGATGTGGGCCCACACGTGGGAACAGTGTGACAATGCAAAGATAGCTAAAATGGATGGTGCGATAATGTAAGGAAAACCAATCAGGCAATTCTCAGGATGCGATCCCATGATCAATCATGAAAGCCCCAAGAAGGAATTTGTCACCATGATCAACAGTCACAGAAAGTAGACAGGTCTTGGTCTTGAATTCAAATCGGCCACGAATTAAAACCAAAATACCAAACCATCAAGTGGATCGTGGACCATGGTGTCTAACAACAACAAACTAGTAGGCCAAGTGTGACCCAAACTGCTAGACCAAGGATGTGGACGGGTACACACAATGATCTCCAAAAGATGGGCCGTCAATCCAATGAGTGGACCAATCTACTAGACCTTGTACCAAGTATGAGCGAAAGCAATCTGATAAGCGACCTGAACTTAAGAATGCATGGCGTGGACCAAGAATGGACGTCTTAGAGAATGGACATCATCACTAAAAGACAAAAGAACTATGAAAGAATGTTAAGTGCTAGACGGTGGCAATTCCAAACTTGTGAAGAAAGCGGACGGTTGAAATTGTTCAAAAGGTGAAGACTTTTTGGTCAGATCATTGTTGCAAGATGATGTTGCATCCAGCTTGAGTAATAAGAAAGAAAAAGATGAGTTGGACGATTGGGATTGAAGGAAGAACATAGGGGGGTCACCCAAACTACTAAGGGGGTGTGCTTAGCCGTTAAGGGGGGGCTAGCTAGAAAATAAAACCCTAAAAGTTATGAGATATATAATCTCTTAAGAGGAGAATACGGCTCACTCACTCCACGCCCCCATCCCATTCACGTTTGTCTCTTAGCAGAGATGTTTTCTGCAACTCTTCTCTCCCTAGCCGTCATCTCTCCCCCATTTCATCCTCTTCCCTTTAAAGAAAATTCCAGCCGTCTTCTCTTCTCCTTCTTCCCATACTGTTGGCTCACCCAGTTGCATCACCGATTCACCATTCCATGGTGCACTTTGCAACCTCCTGCAAGGCACACCGTTGTGTGCTCCACCGTCCTCAACTAGATTGCATGTTGCTCCACATCTTGACATCACCGCCAGAAGCTCCATCTTCACATGCTGGTTCGTCCACTGCAAGCACTGCCCGTACCAGCTCGTCTTTGTCCTCCAACAGCCCACAATGCAACCTCCATACCGGCTACCACCATAAGCACCAATGGTGCTGCCATCATCTCCCCCATCCAAAAATCGTTGCTGCCTCTCCGACCACCACCATCGCTAGCCACCGCCTGCAACGCCCCTTCTTCTTCTTCTCCACAACAGCAGCCACCAAGTAGGAAAGCTGTCCAAACCCCCATCCCTTTTCGGCTCTCCCTAAAACAAAAAAAAAGAAAGAAAGAGGAAATCAGGAAAAAAAAAGGGAAGGGGAGAGAAGAATATGCAGTCGTGAAGCTCCTCTTCAATGCTTGCGGCACCGCCCACAATCCTCAAAGCTCCTCCACATTGCAACCTAGCTGCACTTCTAGCCGTGATCTCCAAAAGAATGTCGCATGCAACTTGTTCTTCTTACCACAGCAACCATCCATCATCTTTTCAAAACCCATCATTCTACATTACCGGTGACCACCAACCATGGCTAAGGCACTATGGTAAGAAAATCATTATTCTCTTCATCTCTTTCCCTCTCTATCTCTTATTTTCTCTCTCCTCTTTAGTTTCTCTCTCTTCACCCTTTCTCTCTCTAGGAATTCTATCTTTCTCTCTAAGTCTCTCTCTCGATCTCATATTTACTATTGCTTTCTAGATTAGTTTCTGTTATTTGCTTAAAGCATTTGGATTCTAGCATTGTAAGTTTTATTTTATTTGAAGAATAAAAGTTGATTTTAATATGTTTGATGTCTCTCTATCTTCGTTCATGTCTGTTGATTTAGTCTGTAGTGTTGATAAATTCTCTCTCCAAAAATCACTGAAAATGTTTTAAATCAATCCACCCTTCTCACCTCACCATATTCTCCACGTTTTTCTGATAAAAATTTGTCATTTCATGCTCTTATTGTACTAACGTGATTAATCCCGAGTGAGGATCGACATCCGACACGAAGCCCTGTACAACTCTTATTTTTACAGGAATTGAACCGGAAAAAGTACAAATTTAGTTGATTCTAGGGTCATTCTCTCAACGACGGAAAAACCCTAGTTTCATTAGACTCAGTTCCCCTCATGGACATTGGTGGGTGGAGATCAAGGGTAGAATCCTTACCAATTTCCACATCTATGCTTATCTCATCCATTGTTGAACTACCCAAGTTGGAGCTCAAACCTTTACCTTTTATAGTTGCCTCAGGTCTAATGAAGGAACATGAAGGAAAGCTCATGATCATGTTGCCCCAAAACTGCAGCCTAAGTCATGATAAGACTCCATTTCTTGACATCTCTTTTGAGATAATCATGGACCAAGAAAAAACATTGTTAAGATACCGTAGGAAACATGAACATGCAATAGGTTGGATTATGAATAGCATAATGAGACTAAATTCGGTAATCCATAACCATGGGCCTTGTCTTGAAGAAACGGTTGAAGTGCAAATGCAACTCCAAACTGAGAAATTTGAGGAAAAGGTGTATCCATCTCTTGCATCTACAATGTCACATTCTGATAATATTGAAATTGGTAGAGTTTTAAAAACTAATAGTCATTTGATTAAACTTCTATATTCAATTAGGTTCCTAAAATTTTTATCAAATATGGCTAACATTGTGTTTTGTTGTCCCAAGAGGAAAAGTATTTTTAAAAGTCATGATGAAAAGCTAAAACTTCTTTCCTCAATATGGTTTTAGAAAATCCTTTCTCTTACGCCCTCTCTATTTGTGATTTCTCAGTGTTTATGATGCTTATTCGTTGAAACATTGAGGATAATGTTCGATTTAGGTTGGGGAGTGTGGATCCGTTTTTCATTTTAAGGATAATTTCTATTAATACTACTGACCAGTACATTCCTCTCTTTTAAAAATAAAAAATAAAAAATAAAAATAGTTGTGATTTTTTTCTTGCTTGCATTTCTTCTATTGAGATTATTAAATTTTGGATTATGAAGGCATATGGTGAAAACTCTAAACAGCCAAATTCTGATATTTTAATACTGAGTCCTTATTATTAACTCTCAAGCAATGAATTTGAGAAACTTTTTGATATTTGAAAAGTCCACTACACATCTGACAGATTGTTAGAGTTTAGGTTAACTTTAGTGATTGTGACCTAATGATTGCCTAGAAGTGTTAGGAAAAACCAAGTCCAATGAACTTTGTTTAACTGGTTCATTTGGTTGGCTAGGGAAGAAGAAAAACAAAACTGGGTATAAATATACTTTGGAAAACAATCAATGAATTACATCGGGTACATCGAAAAGGGCTACCTATTTCCTCTATATTGAATTGAAAAAAGAATTCACTAGTATCAAAAATAAATAGGGGGAAGTGCTGAATATGATGAAGAAGTGTCAAGAAGAATCAGCGCAGGTAAAAGAAAAATTTATTGAAAGTTTCAATAATTCTTGTTTTTGAAAAATAGGGTGAAAGTCGTCGTTGTAAAAATACAAGTAAGTTAGAATATCACAGATAAAGACCATGAGGTATTAAGGTGAACATCCAAACCGCTTGGATGTCAGACCATCTCTTTGGTGATTAGAAGTCACTTCTGCTTTAGGAAACCAACCCTCTAGTTATCTGTCAAACTTCACATGTACTCAAAGTCACATTATTCTAGAATTTCTCTACAGGGGAGTTAATGATTCAGACTCAATCTTGAATTTTTGGAATAAATGGCTGAAAATCATAAATAACCAATGATTGATTAATCTTGAGTTTGATGTTTAAATGAATTATGTAGCAAATTTTTACTTTTTTTTTTTTAGTTAAGTTATTTTCATTTTATCATTTAAAAAAATGGAGGATTGTAGGTCTTGCTTTACAATTATTATCTCAAATTATGTATTCCACTTTTCCAATCTAATTGGATATTATTATCACATTTGGAAGGTGTTCTAAGGGACTCAAGAAAAAAAAAAGTTGAATGATTTAAATTTTGTGGGTATATTTACTACAAACCCTCACGAGTCAAACTCGTCCACTAGGGGTAACATATGGGTTTAAGGGCTTGCTGCATATGCTAAATGCAGTCGCGATGGTCTGCGAAAGTTGCAGTTTATTTTCTTCCTTTTTGTTTTATTTGGTGGATCACCTGAATTGCTAAGGACTAGCAATATGCTGGTTGGAGAGTGTGATATATCATCATTTTATGTATTTTTACCCCATTTTCCTTAGTTAATTATTAGAATTATCCTGCATAAATTCATAAACTTACATGAAAAATTAGATATTCTCTTTTCACCAATTGTATATTAGATTTCTCTTAATAATAGTCAATTAATTTATATTAATAATCTTATTTCATTAGGTACACGATTCCAAGACAAAAGCGAGCATAAGTTCAAGTCCAAAAGTTTATGTACAAAAGCCCAAATCTGAGAAAAAGGGTGGACTACGTAGATGGGCCAAGAAGATGGGCCAAGAAGTGGGCCAATGCAGTTGACCAATGTAGTAGGCCAAGTTGGTGGACTAAGCATGGACCAAAGTGGTTGAAATTACAATAAAATGAACGGTCCAGATTACAAAAGGCATGGGGATTGCTTTCCAAAAATAAAATGATGGTTTTGGTTTCGAAATTTAAAAATGATGGAATGTTTAGAAATAAATATCTTATCAAAAGAAAAATTCCTTTTGAAAAATAGAAGAATATTTCATTGATTTTTAAAATGAAGTTTCAAAACAATAATTTGGTGAGTGATTATATTGATAAAAGAAAAATATATTTTATATAATTATTTCCATATTAGAAAATATTTTTTCTAAGAAAAGAAATTCTTAATTCACCAAAGATGAAAAGAATGTTACACATTCCAGCCTATAAAAAGACCTTCAACGTACGATGAAAAGAGTTCCTCTCTTGGCTGCTTTCTGGCTGGCGATCTCTCTCGGCTACTCACATCTTACGGTTACAGTCTTCTCTTGGCATTAGATCTCTTTTCCATTTTTTCTCTATTTCTTTTAGTCGTTCTTCTTGTAATTTTTTTTTATTTTTTTTTAGTTTAGTTGTGCTTATCAAGTGTAATGTTTTTCAATTATTAGAGAGATTGACAACCTCTGTTGATGACCGGTAAAAACTCGTTCTCTTAAAATTAGAGTTAATAAATATTTTTTTTTTGTGAATTATTTTTGGTTGATCAAGTTAATTCACCATTCCCACCCCTATTTATGGTTCGACCCTGTATTTGCACTATACATAAATTGTTGATTTCGCTTTTGTAGATTTTGGATTTGATTTGACAGTAAAATAAACGATAAAAAAAATATTGTCCGTCATATTTGATCAAGTTACTTCAATATTCATCACCCCTCTCTGTGGTTCGATCCCTATATTTGGACTATACTTAAATTGTTAATGTGGTTATTTTTGCATATTTGAGTTTGATTTGACTATAAGTTACAATGACTGAGAAAAATAATGTCTATCAACTGTTGAAGCCGAGTACATTGCAGCTAGGAACTATTGTACTCAATTGCTCTAGATGAAGTAGATGTTACAATATTATAAGATAAATCAAGGCATAATGACTATCTATTGTGATAATACGAGTGCTATTAATATATCTAAAAACCATGGTCAATACTCAAGAACTAAACATATTGACCTTTATTGTCATTTTATTATAGATCTTGTAGAAGAAAATATTATCACCTTAGAGCATGTCCCTACAGAGAACCAATTAGTTGACATTTTTACAAAATCTCTTGATGTTATGAGATTTGAATTTCTTCGAAAATCCATCAGTATCAACTTAATTGAATGATTAGTTCCATTACTATATTTTTATTTTTGATTTGTTTTGTTCTTCTTTTTGAAAATCTTTAAATTTTTTTTCCTGTGAAACTAGTTGATCAGCACTGCTTATAAAGATCCTAAAATCAGAATTCACAATGGTAAAACAACAATTTAATCATGGTTAAAATTATTATGATATTTTTATGGTTAATCTGTTTTACTATCTCTTAGTTAATTGAAGTATTGAACTCTTTTAACTTGATCTTTCACGAGCACACTGATTGATCAGTTTTGTATACTAGTTAAGATTGAAGAAATTCTTCTTATTATCCATCTTTGGGAATAAGGAACAAACTTCTACCAGATGTCTTCAAATTAGTAGTGTTCTTGTCCTTAGTTGATTTCGAAACTTCACTACAATCGACTGTTGGCCTTCTGGTTTGAGAGTGGTTTTTATGGAAAAAGCTACCTTCAAAAACTAGAGTGTAAGCCATCTGTGTGGCCTTGCTAAAATCGAAGTATGATTCTATTTACTACAGAAAAAAGCTACCTATTCAAAAAGTATGAAAGCCGCCATTGCTAGAAAAATTCGTATCTTATTAGCAAATATACTTGACAATGAGTGAAATGAGAGAACCCTTAACTCTAATAAGGATTTCAAATCTGGATACAGGATATTTCTGGCATTCCATGAATAGGGTATTAATATTTTTTTCTAAAAATCTTATGTTATGTTTCGTCCAGATTAAAAGGTCAGATTCCTATTCACTTCAAGTTCAAAATGAGCACAATTTTCTTCATTACTGTGTTATAGTAGTTAAGACTTCACTAACACAAAGTCTAAATAATTATCAGTTCATGAACTCGTCAGGTTTCAATCTTGAAAAGTTCAACCTTTTAAGCTTCTCTAAATGTCAGTTCTTATCAACCAAGGTTAGAATTTGCATTCATTTTTTTCTCATTGGTTTTTCAAAATATTTCTTTTCACTAGTGGAGCTTGATTTCTATTCTCTTAATTTATTCTCCAAGGTATCATCACAAAAGACCATCATTTCTTTGAAAATTTGATATCAAATGTTAATGATGTTATGCTTTAAAAGATGAAAGGATATATATATATATATTGATGCACTTGTACTTTAGTTCTATATTCAATGCATGCTAGTTCTTTGCCTTTATTTTTATACCTTTGTCAATCTATGACAAAAAATGAGAGAGAAAAATCAAAAGAGGTAAACAAAGAGATGCATTAGATAGGGGAAGAGAAATTTAAGGGGAGAAAAATCTTGTTTATTTTTCCAATTTCTCTACCTTTTTTACTAGTACATGTTAATCTGATGTACAATCAATTACTCACTGCATGAGTTTAATTATCTATTTTTGTCAATAATATTACACGGTATGTATTGTTGGTGATTGTGCATGAAACAGATCAAAGCTAATACATATTATCTATTTGTTATCTCTGAGAGAATCATGTAAAGGGGTGGGATGTATTTTTCTTTTTTGTTTACCCTTTATGTTATTAATGTTTTTATCATCGAATTGCCAAAGGGGGAGATTGTAAAGAATAAATTCATATTCTAGTTCTAGCAAAGATTTCGTGTGACATAAACATTCTCGTAACCGTTCCTACGAGCACCAATGTAGCTTTGAAGATGTTGTAGTACGCATACTTCGCCGACTACGTGAAGATTAAAAGGTAAAGATTGCAAGAATCACACAGTTGACGGCATGAGTCATCTAAGGAACTGCTACTTGTCCGTTCAAGATCATATCCGCTCGCATAGGATGGTAAGTGACTTAGTAGCCATAAGAATAGATTTTTAATAGATAAAAATATGATGGTCGCACCTAGTCATAGGAAAAACCCAAGTCAATGTGCAAAAGAAGTAAAAGATTGACTAAGGAAAGTCCAATCAATTGGAGATTACTCTACAATCGATTGGATCCTACAGGACAGAACACTCCCAATGTACAATCGATTGGAGTTTACTCTATAGTTAATTGTAAAATAACCGTTCGTTCTCTTTTACACAAAATACCTAAAAGGGGGGTTGATTAGGTATTAAAAATTACTTCAACTTAAACAACTTTACTGGTTTGGTAGGGGTAAATAAAATCGCATACCAAAATAAAATAGTTGATTAATAGTGAAGAGATTATCTCAACCGATTATGATCAAATATATCTTCGTGATATATTATCCATGTGTCGTTTGAGTTAATCAAACAATAGTGCGAAAATCAAACAACTCATAACACGTGCGATCTTTTTATGTGGAAACCTTAGCTAAGAAAAAACCAAGGGACCACATCCAGACAAAAAGTATCACTAACTAGAAAGTTCTGAGTTACGGAAGTTACCTACGCGGCACCGTTGTAAATGCAGCTTCCAACCTTAGCCAAGGCTCACTACTGGTGTGTCCATTCCTCTAGCTCCACACTACGAATCCACACACTCCCTTGCAATCATGAAGTTTATCGCTTGTTCAGTTTGGTACACCCCAAATCTACCTTCGATCAGTACATCCTAATCTTAATTCTCACACGACAGTCTCTACTGAGAGTGAATGATTCATTATACCCTGAACCCCACAGTTGCTCACGAGTGTTGAGTCACACTGGTACTCTCTAACTACTAGGTTAAGATTCTAAATAGAAAACCTAGGCAGAATATGGATCAAGCTCTTAGCTTTGATCTTTGGAAGAGAAAACCTCACAAGGTAAAGCTATGGTTCTTTCTCTTCAATAACAAGGACTATTCTTAGTACAAAAAACTTACTCTTTTTTCTCTCTTGTTGTGTGTCCTGTATAGCTCAAGAGTGCTCTATTTATAAGAATATGGAACCCATAGGTCGTGCAAGTCATGGGGATAAGGGACCAAAAAAAACTTATCTAAAATTGACACTTTCTGCGAAGTCCAATCGATTGTACACTTGATCCAATCGATTGTACTATATGGATGGGTTTTTGTTCGTAAAAGCAATCAATTCTACTCAGGGTCCAATCGATTGGGTACTTTGGAAGTTCTATTCTGTATGGTCCAATCGATTGGTTCCCACAGTCCAATCAATCAGACTTGTTCCAATCAATCGTAGAGAAGACTCCAATCAATTATACTCTAGGAAGTTTCTATCCCGTAGGGTCCAATCGATTGGTTCTCACAATCCAATCGATTGGACTTCCCTTAGTCAATATTTTTACTTCTCTTTGTATGAAATGACTAGGGTTAGTCCTTTGACTTAGTCCAACCATTAATTAGATTTTAATATCCTATTCCTATGGTCACTAAGTCTCTTAATTTCTTATGCGAACGTACATTATCTTTATCAAGTGAGAAGCAGCTACTCAGATGACTCATGTTGTCAACAGTCTGATTCTTGTGATCTCCGTCTTTTAGTCTTCATGTAGTCGACGAAGAATGCATACCACGACAACTTTGAAGCTACACTAGTGCTCATAGGAACGACTACAAGTATGTTTATATCATACGAAATCTTTTTCAAAACTAGAATAAGAACTTATTCTTTACAAATTGGACAAGTTCGATCAATTGGATTGTGAGAACCAATTGATTGGACCATCCAGGACAGAACTACCAAAGTGAATAATCAATTGGACCTTGAGTACAATCGATCATAGTTATGAACAGAAAACCCATCCGTATAGTACAATCAATTGGACTGAAGTCCGATCGATTGGACTTCGCAGAAATAGTTTTATTTCAGATCCAGTTTTCATGCTCCCACTTTTCCATTACTTGCACGACCATGGGATTCTAAACTCTTATAAATAGAGCTCCTCTTAGGCTTTACTAATACATACTCACAGACAACAAGAGTGAGTTTCTGAAGAAGAGTTATCCATTACGAAGAGGAAATGCCCTAGTTTCCATTATTATCATTGTGAGCTTTTATCTTCTCCTTAGATCAAAGCTTAGCATTTGATCTCCACTCTGCCTAGGTTTTCCATCTAGAATCCTAACCTACTAAGTCAGAGAGTACAAGTGTGTCTCAATACTATTTCAGTGACTTTGAGGTTCAAGGTGTATAGAATCCTTCACCTGCAGTAGCGACCATTGAGTGAGAATTAAAATCGAGGTGTACTGATCGATCGACAGTAGGTTTGGGGTGTACCAAATTGAACAAGCAGTAAAGGCTTCGTGATTGGGAGGGTGAGCATGTGACTCGTAGCGTGGAGCCAGAGGACGTAGACACACCGGCAGTTCGCCTTAGCTAAGGTTGGAAGTTGTATTTGCAACGGTGCTATGTAGGTAACTTCTATAACTCATAACTTCTCGGTTAGTGATACTTTCTATCTGGACGTGATCCCATGGTTTTCCTTGGCTAAGGTTTCCACTTAAAAAACTCACATGTGGTGGGTTGATTGTTTGTCTTCCGTATCTTATTTAGATTGTTACAAACGATACAAAAAAAATATATCACAATGATATATTCGATCTACTTCGATTGTGATAATCACATTCTGATCAATCAACTGTTCTATACTATGGCATGCGATTTTGATTCCCTACCCAAACCAGTAAATTGTGTTAGGTTAAAGAATATTTTAATACCTAATCAACCTCCCCCCCCCTGTTCTAGGTATTCTGAACAAAGAGAACAGACTAAATTTCATCCTTAAAGGTCTATGCATTTTGCCACCTCAGCATCTCCTGTGTGGCATGTTTCAGCCTAATAGCACACCATCACCTAGAAAAAAGAGGCATGTTTCTTTTGCCATTTTTTTAATTAAAAAAAATAAAAAGTAAAAATTGATGGCTACGAGAAATGAAACTATGGTAGGGTATAAGCATGATGTGGACAAGGGGATTGTCCATGTGACCAAAGAATCATCTATCAGATACATGGTCTGGATTGACCACATAATCCCTTCACATGGCAAGAGAAACCCCGCCACTCCAATGAATAAGTCTAAAGTGTTGTTCTACAAAACTTTTATCCCTTAAATCAAACAAAATAAAGATGAATTTTTTTAAAAAATGAGTAAAAAACAATAAGGAAAACTTAATACATGAACTACAAATCGAACTAAAAGAAAAATCAAGGCACAGAGAGAGAAATCATTACAGTAGCAAGTGTAAGATCTAGATTTTTGTGTTGGCTAATTCTGTATGACAAAACATGTGTATGTAACCTTCCTAGTGTGTGGGTAGTTAAAAGTCGATTGATTAAGTATAATTTCATCATTAAAGACTGCTAGAAGATTGCTTGATAGAAGATTAGAAGAGTGATACATCAGAAGATTCAAAGCTTCAATTGATCAACAAACCATTAGGTTGGTAAGTGACTTAGATACCATACGGGTTGAGAATTCTTAAAAACATGAAAAACTAAGTCATAATAGCAAGGGGAGCTTTTCGGAGCAAATCGGGGCTTTTCGGGCAACTTTTGGATAGTCCAATTGATATGCTGAAAAGTTCAATCGATTGGACCCTGAGTACCATCGATTGGGCGTAGACTCTGAGTACAATCGATTGTACTTGCCCAGACAATAATAATTATTCTGTGTTATGTCCAATTGATTGGATTTACGAAGGATAGGTTTTTAAAACTCTAAAATTATCCAAATTGCCCCCAATTAGTTATATTTCTCTATGACTCTTGCTTTACTATAAATATAACATTTTTGGTTGAAAACCTAATTCTTCCAAGCCATTCAAGCTCATCTAAAGTAGAGGAGAATACCTAAAGATCCAAGAGCTTTCATTATTTATTGAAGCTTAAGTTTTGCTCTTGAAAACTCAAGAACTTGATTAATTACCCCATCGTGTGGATTCGGTGTGAACTCGTGTGTGGATCGAGTTGGTTGTGATTCGAGATCAAACCCTGAAGGCATTTCGTGCGGTTCGAAAAGTGAAGATATAAGGCAGCGTGGTAAATCGACGGTTGGAGCTCGTCTGGAGTTGAATTCAGTTGTAAGTCATAGCGTGGGTAACTGCCTGTATCTCTGTCTTCTATTTGTGTTGTGATTTCGACTGGACGTAGTCCCGAGGTTTTTTCCAATTGGGTTTTCCTCGTATAAATCATGTCTATTGCTTGATTGATTTTGTTGTGTTATTGGCTAAACAAAATTATGAAAAATATATCTCTGGTATATTTTGATTAAATCTGGTTAGACCTATTTATTTGCTTTCGCTTAGAAATTGCATGTGATAGATCCCAGATCACTAACTAAATAGAATTGAATAGGTTGCTTAATTTTTAATTGGTAATTAATTTGAATCGAACCTATTCACCCCCCCTCTAGGTCCTATTAATCTATATACCCAGATATTTCAATTGGTATCAGAGCGGTTCACTTGTTAGGTCTAACAACCTGGGTGTGATCTTACTCCATATCTGAATTAATGGATTTGCAAAGAGAGGGTGGTGCTGTCACTTGTCCACCATTATTTGATGGAAATAATTATGCTTATTAGAAAGCTAGGATGAGAGCTTTTCTTAAACTATAGTGAAAGCCATCTATATCGGCCTACTTAAATTGAAGTCTGATTCTATTTGCTACAGAAAAGGGCTACCTATTCAAGAAGTGTGAAAGCTACCATTGACACAAGTGAAAATATCCAATTTGCTAGAAAAATTCTTATCTTATTAGCAAATATACTTGAAAATAAGTGAAATAAAAGAACCTCAAACTCTAATAAAGATTTCATATCTAGATACAGGATACCTCCGACATATTATGAATGTGTATATAGAGTTGACTAGATATCTTACTTTGTACCTCATTTAGTAACCAGTCAGATCACAATACACACAAGGATTAGACTTTGAAAATCTATTTAAAGTGAACTAGTACCTCTGACTCTTACTAACAAATGGACTAGATTAACTGCATTTAAACTTTTCAAGATTGAACTGTGTAAATAGTCCAACATTCTAGGAACTATAGTTGTCAGTACCTATCAACCAGAGACTCTAAATGCTTGCATTTAACTCGTAATTTTATTGGGATTGCATCAATTTTTACCATTTGTGATTATTGAATCCGATTGATAGGGAGAGTATTTTACCACTGTATGCTATCATTGTTAGACGCATTTCATGCATTTTGAAATTAAGAATTAAGTGTGCATTTCAGTATGGTTCTTGATTTAGAGATATTGATGTTGATTCATGATCATATCTATTGATGTGAGTGTCGATCTGTATTAGTTATATATTGATTTGAGAGTATATTCTTTAAATTTGTGACAAAAAGGGAGAGAAATTGTGATGACATTTAGGGAGAGAAAGTGTTCTCCTATAGAATTACATATTACACACTCACCACTACATGTGTATTTAATTGATTATATTTATCAGGATGATATTGCTTTGTTATGTATTGTTTGATATTGTGCAGGTGACAGGTTAACAAAGACATCAAGTTAATGGGAGATATTAGTCTCATCTTGTTGAGTGAGTGAGAATGATTACATATAAAGGGAAGGGTTTTATAATGTTTATTCATTTACATTTATATCTCATGTTATGTTTTTGTCACAGAATTGCCAAAGGGGGAGATTGTAAGATCCAAATTTTTGTGTTGGCTAATTGCTAAAAGACTGCTTGACAGAAGATCAGAAGAGTAATAGATCACAAGATTCAAAGCTTCAATTGATCAACACACCATTAGATTGGTAAGTGACTTAGATACCATAGAAATAGGGTTGAGAATCCTTAAAAATATGAAAAACTAAGTCATAATAGTAAGGGAAGCATTTCAGAGCAAATCGGGGGCTTTTCGGGCAACTTTTGGATAGTCCAATTGATATGCTGAAAGTCCAATCGATTGGACCCTGAGTACAATTGATTAGAGTTGTGCTGATAGAATTAAAATTGTTACCCGAATAGTCCAATCTATATAGAGAAGAAAAGGTTTATTTATTAGAGTGTCCATTCGAAGAGCAAGAAGCTTTTTAATTCATAAACATCTTGTGAGCTTGTTCCTCTTCTACATCAAAGCCAAGTGCTTAATCTATTATTTAGCTTAGGTCTTCCACATAGATATTTGACCTAGTAGCCTGAGTGTACCAAGGTGACTCAACACCCATTGAAGAACCTTGGGTTCAGGGTGTACTGAATCCTTCACCTTCGGCAAAGGCTAGAGTGTTGAGAATTAAGATCGGAGTGGCTGATCAATGGTAGGTTTGGGGTGTACCAAACTGAACAAGCGAACAAGGCTTCTTAGTTGAGAGGGCGCGCGTGGACTTGTAGCGTTGATTTAGAGGACGTGGACGCATCGGCAATAGGCCTTGGCTAAGGTTGGAAGCTGTATTTGTAATAATGCTGCGTAGGTAATCTTTGTTTCGTTTAACTTTTCAGTTAGTGATACTTTCCGTCTAGACGTAGTCCCATGGTTTTCCTTGGCTAAGGTTTCTACGTAAAAATCTCTTGTCTTGTGTGATTGTTTGTTTGTATTCCGCTATCTATATTGATTAGATCAAACGACGAAAAGAAAATATACTACGGAGGTATATTCGATTTAAGTCGGTTGTAATAATCTCTTACCAAACAACTAAGGCATGCGATTTTGTTCCCCTACCATAGACTAGTAAAACTGTTTAGGTATATTAATTTTAAATACATAATCAAACCCCCCTTCTAGGTATTTCTGATTAAAGAGAACGGACTGGTGGTTATTTCAATTTGTATCAGAGTGGGTTATTCTATAAAAGGTTTAATCACCTAAATTTAGATTCTTGCAAAATCAGTTTATTCTTTTCACTATAAAGATGCCAAAAGAAGGGTTCATTGTGAATAGCAGGAGTGACTCAGACAATGAAGATTAAAGTGATCTTTATACTGCTTATCAAGAGCTATATAAAGAAAGCTTTAGACTGACCAAAGCAAATAAGAAATTGATTAATAGAGTTGAATTTCTTGACTCTGAAAATTTTGCTTGTAAACTAGACAATAATGAATTATCTGTGCTAGTTGGTTAGCTTAGGGAAAAGAATAAATATCTTCAAGAGAGAAACAAGTTCTTGGAATACGAGTTCCAAACTTATATTGATGCTAAAATGTCTTTTGAATGTGAGCATGAAAAATATGAAACTATTTTTAGACTGCTTGAAGAAGAGAAAGCTAGCCTCCAAGACAAAGTTAAATTTCTTGAATCTGATTATCAGGAATGTTTGGAAAAGAGGAAGTCACGTGAATTTGATTTAGTTCAACTGAAAAGGATTTGCCGTATATTTTTCAAAGCACTGAGAAATTGAATGAGATTCTAAGTATGGGACAAAAATATGAAGACAAGTGGGGAATTGAATATGTTGATACCTCATCGTCTTTAGGAACTAAATTTGTAAAAGCCAAAGTTCCTTCCACACCATAGGTTCATCAACCTAGACCTAGACCAGTTATACATGTGCATGTTAGTAATTACTGTAGGGGTAAAGGTCACTTGAGTAAGAATTGCTTTCAAAAGAGGAGAGATACCATGGTTCCTCCCAAGAAAAAATTATATGGGAACCAAGGAGATCTACTCCATAAAATGACAACCTTTCTTCAAAAGTCGGATGCCTTAAGAAGAGATATTGCAAATCTTATGAAACTCAAGGGCACCCAAACTCAAATGGCTCAAAATAAGAGGACAAATAAAAAGAAAAATATTGATCCTCCTTCACCGCATAAACATATGGCAAAAAAACAGAACCCATCTAAAAGGTAAAAGACCATATGGGTAAGAAATGAATGACCGATAAATCTAGATTCTATTTGGAATGAATTCTGTATGAAGTCTAGTAGCACTTGTCCCATTGATTGAATAAATGTGGTCCTTTACACTCTTCTCTATTTTATGATTGTATATCTTTTGTGAGTTGGGTGTGTAGTTTTATTTTAGAATTTTGTTTTCTTAATAGTTTTCTATTTATTTTAGATGTTTGCTTATTTGCATTGTTTTGAGTTCATATTTAAAAATAAAAATAGAAAATTTGAAAATCGAAAAATTATTTTGTGTCTTGTTAGGATTTTTGTTTTAGAGTTGTGCATTGCATAATTGCTTTTAATATAATTGGCATTGACTCTAGAAAATTCTAGAACTAGGACTTGACATAAGGTAAATTGAGACTAGATCATTGTAGAAAATTTTAGAAAATTTAGAAGATTAGTCTTTTTCATTAATTCTCAGTTAGCGGATGTTCATAAGTTTTAACTTGTTATTCACATGCACACTGACTAACACTGGTTGGAATAGGATTTGATTGAGGTAACAAATCTAGTATTCTATGAGAATCAGGAATAAACTTCTACTTTTCATAACTTCAAATTAGTTGTGTTCCTGCTCTTAGTTGATTTTGAAATTACAATATAATTGACTGTTAGCCTCCTTGTGTGATAGTTCTCTAAGGAAATAGCTGCCTCAAGTAGATGTGATAAAATCTGTATGGCCCCGATCTATATAAAAATCTGATTACTTAATGCTGTAGAGGATACCATACCGACAGAGTGTGAAAGCTACCAAATTGACCAATTATCAAAAGATGAGAACTTGAAAAATAAAATTCTTATTAAACAAGTGAGTGAGAAATAGCCATGTTTGCCACAAAAGTAATGTGAAATCACATTGACAAATACACTTGATAATAGATAGTTAAGTGAGAACCTATTAGCTCTAATGAGGATTTCATGATTGGATATAGGATACCTCCTTATTTTGAGTAAAGTATTTAGATTTTTACTAACATCTATCTTGTACCCTAAGAAGTGGAAAGTCGATCACAGTATACCCAAGTGAAAGAAATTAAAAATTCAACTAAAGTGTACTAGTTTGATTGACTGGCTCTGATAAATTGGCCTACATTGACTGCATGTGAACTATTCAAGATTAAACTGAGTAGTTAAGTCTAAAATCCTAGGTTTAATATTTGTTAGTGCCAATCACATTGAAACTCATTATGTATTGCATTTAACTTGACTTTTTATGAATTTTAGCATACTTCATATTTGACTTTTTTATTCTAATTAATCTAGATTGATCTGATTTGAGTTCTATGAGGTGTAAATCTTTTCAGTGATGATTTAAAATTTTAAAATTCATTTAAAAATTATTTATGATTGGTTAGATGGTTTCACAAAAATTTAAACCATTGATGTATTTAGACTATGCGACATGCTTATTTTTTAGTCTTTATACTTGTTATATATTTTTATGCACCTATTTTTCATGACGATATCCAATGTATGCTAATTATCTGCTTATATTTCTGTACCTTTGTCATTCTGTGACAAAAAGGAGGAAAGAAAATCATAGCGGTAAAACAAGTAGATGCATGAGATAGGGGGAGAGAAATTAAGGGGGAAAAATTGTTTACATTATTTTTCAATTTCTCTGCCTATGATGTACATAATTAACTCACTGTATTTTATTGGTTTATTAATTATTTTTGCCGATGATGTTACATGGTATGTGTTGTTGGCAGATTGTGTAGGGAATAGAACAAATGTTACTATTCTGTTCGATTATCTCCAAGAGAGTGTGAGATAGTGAGTGAATCATGTAAGAGGGTGGGACTGTAATTATTTTGTGTCTACTTTTAATATGATTAAATATTTTTTTGTCATAGAATTGCCAAAGGGGGAGATTATAAGGAATATTTTCATATTCTAGTTTGGCAAAGATTCCGTATGACATAAAAAATATTCATGTAACCATTCCTACGAGCACCAGTGTAGTATGAAGAGTTTGTGGTACTCATACTTCGTCGACTACATGAAGACTAGAAGACAAAGACGACAAGAATCAGACGGTTGACAATAGGAGTCATCTAAGTAACTGCCTATTTGTCGGTTATAGATCGTGTAAGTAACTTAGTGGCTATAGGAATAGGTTTAAATGAATAAAATATAATGGTCAAACCTAGTCATTGGACAGACCCGAGTCTGAGTCAAAGATTTTGACTAATGGGAGAGTCCGATCGATTGAAACTTGTCCAATCAATTGGACATAACCCAATCGATTGGAGACTCTATGTAATCGATTGGAAGCTATGAGGCAAAACAATATATCAGCCCAATTGTTTGGAGGACTCTGTGTAATCGATTGGAATCTATGAGATAGATTGGAGCCTTCGGGACAGAAACTTATTTGCAGCCAATCGATCGGAGACCCCTGTGTAATTGATTGGAGCCTATGGAACAGGAAACTTATTGAGGCCAATCAATTGGACACTTATACCCAATCGATTGGACCAAGAGTACAATCGATTGGACTTTGCATGAACTCAGTCTTTCTCAGATCCGATTTTCTTAGTTCCACTATCCCACGTTCTACACAACTCAAGGTCACGAATTCTATAAATACAACCCTTCTATACATTTTCTAAACACACACAGAGACACAGAGTGACTCAATCTTTCAAGAGAGAAAAGAAAATATTTATTTATTAGAGTGTCCATTCGAAGAGCAATAAGTTTGTTTCTCATTCACATCTTGTGAGCTTATTCATCTTCTTTATCCATTGCTCAGCTTAGGTCTTCCACTCATATATTCAACCTAGTAGCCTGAGTGTACTAGTGTGACTCAACACCTTTTGAGCAACCTAGGGTTCATGGTGTACTGAATCCTTTACCTTCTGCAAAGGCGGGAGTGTTGAGAATTAAGATCGGAGAAGCCGATCGACGGTAGGTTTGGGGTGTACCAAACTGAACAAGCGGACAAGGCTTCTTAACTGGGAGGACACGCGTGGATTCGTAGAGTTGATTAAGAGGACGTGGATGCATCAGCAGTAAGCCTTGGCTAAGGTTGGAAGTTGTATTTACAACGGTGCTGTGTAGATAACCTTTATTTCGTTTAACTTTTTAATTAGTAATATTTTCCGTCTGGACGTGGTCCCGTGGTTTTTCCTTGTCTAAGGTTCCCGCATAAAAATCTCTTGTCTTGTATGATTGTTTGATTGTATTCCGCTATCTATCTTGATTAGATCAAACGATGAAAAAAAAATATACTACGGAGGTACATTCGACTTGAGTCGGTTGTAATAATCTTTTATCAAACAACTAAGGCATGCGATTTTGCTCCCCTACCATTGACCAGTAAAACTGTGTAGGTATAATTACTTTTAAATACCTAATCAACCCCCCCTTCTAGGTATATTGGATTAAAGAGAACGGACCGGTGTTATTTTAATTGGTACCAGAGCGGGTTATTTTATAAAATGTTTAATCACCTGAATTTAGATTCTTGCAAAACCTATTCATTCTTTTCATTATAAAGATGTCAAAAAAAGGGTTCATTGTAAATAGTCGTAGTGACTCAGACAGTGAAGATTAAGATAATCTTTATACTGCTTATCAAGAGCTATATAAAGAAAACTTTAAACTGACCAAAGCAAATAAGAAATTGATCAATAGAGTTGAATTTCTTGACTCTGAAAATTCTGCTTGTAAACTAGACAATAATGAATTATCTGTGCTAGTTGGTCAGCTGAAGGAAGAGAAGAAATCTATTCAAGTGAGAAACAAGTTCTTTGAATGCAAGTTCCAAACTTGTATGGATGCTAAAAAATCTTTTGAAAGTGAGTATAAAAATATGAAACTACTTCTAGACAGCTTGAAGAAGAGAATGCTAGCCTCTAAGACAAATTTAAATTTCTTGAATCTGATTATCATGAATATTTGGTGAAGCGGAAGTCACGTGGACTTGAACTAGTTCAACTGAAAAAGGACTTGTCCTATATTTCTCAAAGCATTGAGAAATTGAATGAGATTCTAAGTGTGGGACAAAGATGTGAAGACAAGCGGGGACTTGGATATGTTGATAATGCTGATACTCCATCGTCTTAAGCAACTAAATTTGTAAAAGCCAAAGTTTATTCCACACCACAGGTTGATTGATATTCGCTTAAAAGTGTGTATTTTTCATTGTTATCTTCTAAGCGTTATCACACCCTCAACAAGCTACGCTAGCAAGATTCAGGCCAAGTTGTGGGCCGAAATCGCATTGCCAGACAAAAAAAATCCAGAAATGGCTGGTGGCCACACCAGCGAGATGCATGCCAAGAAAGTAGTGGACCGTCACATGATCATCAAGTGGAGAAATGCACAAGAACACAATGAAATAAATCGGATGGTTGTCCAAGAGGCAAGACAAAGCAAGTTGCATGGAGTAATGATAAGCAATGGAATCATTGATGATTGAAGAGCTTCTAAACAAGGTGAAATGATAGAATGATAGGTGAGACCGATTTAACATGTGTTCGGAGAATGCCACAAGGCGCTTGATGAAGAATCGAAAGGGTTGAAAAGATGGAGCTGCACAGTTATCATATTTCGAAGTATCATATGCTGGATCAGTGATGATGTGCTAGGCGTAGAATTCGATCGCTCATGAAAACAACCCGCGTGGTGGACCAAATCAAAGGGACGATAATCTGTTGATGAGGGACAACACATGGCAGTCCAAGACAAACATTAAGATGGGAGGTGGTTTCCAAATGAGGTGGCAAAAATTCCTAGAGAATGCTTGAACATGTGCAAAAGGAAAGGAGTGCGAAGGTGAAGAATTGAGAGTTAAAGGTCTATTTGCAACTAGGGTACATAGAGGAAGGTGGAACCTAGTTGTTGGGGTTTCTAATAAACCTCAACACGTTGAAGGAGTTGCATAAGGTGGGGTCCACATAAACCCTAAAAACGGGCATATAAAAGGAAAAAAAAAAAGAGAGGAGAGCTCTCTCTTGACCGTCTCCCTCCTCTCATCTCTCTCTTGGAACCGCCCCCTCCATTCTCTCATTACTGTCTCTCTCTCTCTTCTCTCACTCTCGCCCCACAAACCCTAAACTCTTTCTCTCTTTTCTAATTCTAACCTAGCCGTCTCTTGCATCTCTCCAAAGAAACCCTCATCTCTTCCTCTCCAACGTTCCACAACCTTCACTGCCGGAGTTGCAGGTCTGCAACTCTGGCAAAACCAGCAAAGGCTTATAAAAATAAAAAATAAAAAAAAAGGAAAAGGAGAAGAAGAAAAGAGGAGGAGGCGATCTGCACCTCCTCCACAGCATTCAACAAGACCTGCAACACGAAGTTGCAGGTCTGATCTGCTCCCTGCCCACACCGTACCACCTTGTCCTCAGTTTCTTCTTCTTCAGTTCATCTTCATTTCTGGCCTCCTGCAACTCCGCTTCTTCAATGGCCATTCTTCTCACTGAAAAGAGAAAATAAAGAGAGGAGAGGAAAGAGCCAACTGCTGGTGCGCTCCAAGCCGCTGGACACCACCGTGCTACCCCTTTCTCCTTTTTCATCTTCTTCAACAGCACCACCTAGCGCCGCCCCCTTGCTTCCTTCTGTTCCACCTCTAGAACACCACCACCAGCAAGTGCTCATGCCGGTGATGCAGCCAGCAACACCAATGCCGACAACACCTGCAATTCCATTGTCTCCATCTCGCCCAGCCTACCACCGTCACTACCATTTCCACCCACAGTCCGTGTACACCACATACAACCATTGGACATCGTGCTGTCCTTCTCCATCTCTCTTAGGCCATTCCCCCTCGTGCTTTGCTGCGCACATGCACCTCACATCATGGCCAACTGATATTTGCTCAAAAGTGCTTATTTTAAGTAATTATCCTTTTAACGTTATTGCACTCTCCTACGTAAAATGTTCTATTTATCTACTTTTCTACGTAAGAGTCTCTTCTGTTGCGTAGAACACACTTTTCTAGACGAAATGGTATATTTGCATGCATTAAACACATTTTCGGAAGTCTAGATATTAAGTCATTCTGATAAAGTCTCATTACGCGCTTCTTCTGTCGCAGGAAACCCCGATGGGACGATTCTCGAGACTTGTGGGCCTAGATCGATCATGAAAGCCCATTATCAAAGCTTAAAGAGCCCACAGGCTATGACTAGAAGATATGGGCCAAATACGGGCTGAAAAAGAGGACCGAAGAGCCGGCCCAAAGAACGAAGAGAGCCAATGACCAAGAGACGGACCAAAGTGTTTAAAGCCGCATAAATCGACAAGGAATGATGGTCTACTCTACTGGTGAAGAGTGAGGAGCGGCACAGTAAAGACCAGGGTTCTAGACCCTTTGCCAGCTCTTTTCTCTGTATTTTCTAGTATTTTCTCTCTCATCTCTCTTAATTCTCTCTCTCTTCTCTCCACTTCAACCAGTCGATCATCTGATCAACCATCCTGTCATTCTCACCACACAATCTCTCCCCCGTCACCCATCTAATCCTTCATTAGGCCAATCATCATCTATCCACGCCCTCAATTCAACCATCCGATCAATCAATTGGCCATCAAATCGATCAATCGATCATCTGATATCTCCACTCTCAAAATCTTGCCATTGGATCCCCTTGATCTCATCTGCTCATCATCCGATCGTTCCATCACCATCATCTCAACCCTGGATCACCACTGCCTATGATCACCCCATTTGCATGAACCCACTCGGAGACATTTAGGCTGTGTTTGATTACATGGAAATTTTTCCTGAGAAAATACATCTTTGATATGCCTTAAATGGCTGATTGATAGCAACTAAGAACACATATTTCAATCGTGTGAGAAATTAAAGGTGTATTCTTAGGTGAAAATGAATTCTCACCTATTTGGATGGGAAATGAATTCCGGGCTTAGTAGGAAAAATTATCCAGATTTTAGTGGCCTGTTAGGGAAAATTATACAAATTTATACTAGCTATCTAACAATGGACAGTTGAGTTTTCCTAGAAAAAATGCAATTTTCCAACTTGGTAAGCCAAACAACGCCTTAGCCTTATTCTCTACGTGGGGTGAATCTCATCCAACGGTGGGCAAGAAGCACCTCACGTATACTTAAAGGAGGAGAGGCCGAAACCTAAGAACGGTCCTCTCCCCCCTCTCTCCCTTCTTTCCCTTCTCCCCCCTCTCCTCCTTTCCTTGTTCCTCCTCTTCTTCTTCTCTTCCGGCAAGCAGCCAACTCACTGGCCAGACTGGTTCATCCCCCTCCGACGAACTTCTTCTTCTTCTTCTTGAAGAGGAGTCGCTGGACCGCTGCCATCACCTGCTCCTTTCTCCAGCCATCACCCATCTCCTTCTCTTCTACAAACGGCTCCACCTTTCATCACCGTTGAGTCTCCACGGCAAGCACCGCCCCAGCACCATCTTGCCATTAAAATCAGCGAGCTCCGACGCTGCAACCTTGCACCGCCTGATCCACATCATCTGCACATCCAGGTAAGTTCTTCTCATCATCTCCTTCTTCTTTCCCTCCTTCCTCCTCTTCTCTTTCTTCTTCTTCGTCTTCTTCTTTTTCTCTTTCTTCTTCCACACTCCTTCGCCGGAGTTGCAGGTCTGCAACTCCGGCTGTCCTATTTATATTTTTCTTCTTCCGCTTTTCTTGCTGGAACATCGCCTGAACTAGCAAGCAAACCAGCAGCAAACGAGTGCTTCCCTCCATCAACGTTTTCTCACACCACCATTACCGCTCAGAGAAGACGATCCTCCTCTCCATTGCTGGCTGCTCGACCTGCTCCACCAAGATCGCCCCTCACCTGCTAGTTAACGACTGCAACCATTGCAGGCCGTTATCCCACTATCGATCATCACCACATGCTGTTGAGGCTCCTCCCACGGGCTGTTTCACCACCGTCTCCTTCACCTGCCATGGACAGCAACACCATCCCACCACCGTCTAAGTCGTCAACCTTCTTGGACCTCTCCACACTGCCTTCACCATCTCCTCCGGCCATTGCAGCACCTCCTTTCCAGAATCACCTTGCAAGCCACGGTGAACCTCAATGCCAACACTTGGCCGAACTAGGGAGCATCCTTTCCTCCATGCCTATGGCCGACCACATCAATGGCCGAATCAACACCTCCGGTAAGAAGTCCATGGTTAGACCTCTATCCCTTCTATTCTCTCTCTTCTTCTTCTTTCCATCTCTAGATCTTTCTAGGAATACCCTCTTTCTCTCTCTAACTTCCCCTTTCTCTCACTAGGACCATCTGTATTTCTATACCTAGAACTTTCTAGGAATTCTGATTTCATCTCTCTACTTTCCATCTCTTCACTCTCTTTTATTTCTCCTTTCTCTACCACTTTCTATCTCTAGATCTCTCTAGGTCTTAATTTCTCTCTCTAGGCATCATTCTTACCCTTTCTCTTTCTAAAATTCCCCACTTTCTCTCTCTACTCAGCTTTCATTTCTCTTCTCTTTCTCTCTCTAATTCAGTTTTACTATTTTTCAGACTAATTGTTTCATGTTTGAGTTGTAAGTTACATTTGAATTCATGAAATAAAGTTTATTTTGATTCAAGATCGATAAATTCTTGTTATTTTATGTTCCTTATTGCGCTGATCCGACTAATCCCGAGTGCGGATACGAATCCAATTTTTCACTGTGCAAGAATTGTCTAATTTTGCAGGATTAAAGTCTCGGATAATTACAAATTTTGTTGAGATTAGGGTTTCCGTAACCAACGACGCGGAAAAACCCTACTTTCACCAACCCATGTGTGCACAACACCATGATATCCATTCATGGCTGAATCCGAGGACTCCGGTAAGTTCAAGGTAGTTTTCTCTCTCTTCTCTACTTTCTCTCTCTATCTCTAGCACCTTAGGTCCATCTCTCTATTATCTCTTATCTCTCTCTAGGTTTTAGATTTCTCTCTCCTTATATTTAGATTCTCTCTCTAATCTTCTAGTTTTCTCTCTCTACCTATCTCTCCCTAGTTTTCTCTCTATAGTTCTTAGTATCTCTTCTCTCTAAATCTCTTGCTTCTCTCTCTAGTTTTATCTTTTACAGGTTTTCTAGTTTGATTTATTTTCTTTTTTAATGTTTGTGAACACTTTTGATGAATGAATAAATTTTTTATGTTGATTTTTCTTCTTTAATTTGTCTTGTATTTTCTTTAGTGTTTATCGCACTCTCTCTCTCTCTAGAAGCGTCGAAATCATGCTTTAAAATAACTATGATCACCATTCTCACCTCTCCACATTCTTGAGAAAATTCTGTCATTTCATGTTCCTAAATTTGTACTAACCCGACTAATCCCGAGTATTGATCAACATCCGACACGAATCCCTATACAGAATCTCTGAATTTTGCAGGATAATCTGATAAAACTTACAAATGTATTGAGATTAGGGTTTTCGTAACCAACGATGCGGAAAAACCCCACTTTCATTGATCAACCTAGACCCAGACCAGTTATACATGTGCCTGTGTGTAATCACTGTAGGGGTAAAGGTCACCTGAGTAAGAATTGCTTCCAAAAGAGGAGAGATACCATGGTTCCCCTTAAGAGAAAATCATATGGGAACCAAGGAGATTACTCCATAAAATGACAGCCTTGCATCAAAAATCAGATGCCTTGAGAAAAGAGATTGCAAATCTTATGAAACTCAAGGACACCGAGACTCAAAGGGCACAAAAGAATATGACAAATAAAAAGAGAAATGTCAATCCTCCATCACCGCCTAAACAAATGGCGAAGAAAAAGAACTCACCTATAAGGTATAAAACCATATGGATGAAAAAGGAATGATCGATAAATCTAGATTCTATTTGGAGTAAATTTCTTATGAAGTCTAGTGGCACTTTTCCCATTGATTGAATAAATGTGGTTTTTTACACTCTTTTCTATTTTATGATTGTATATCTTTTATGAGTTGGATGTGTAGTTTTATTTTAGGTTTTTTTGTTTTCTTTATAGTTTTCTATTTGTTTTTAGACCTTCGCTTATTCGCATTGTTTTGAATTCATATATTCAAAAACAAAAATAGAAAATTTGAAAATCAAAACTTGGTCTGTGTCTTGTTAGGATTATGTTTTAGACTTGTTCATTACATAAGTGTTTTTAATATGATGGGCATTAACTCTAGAAAATTCTAGAACCAGGACTTGACACAAGGTAGACTAGATCATTGTAGAAAACTCTTGAATATTTAGAAGATTAGTCTATTTTACTAATTCTCAGTTAGTTGATGTTCATAAGTTTTAACTTGTTATTCACATGCACACTGACTGACACTGGTTGGGACTGGATTTGATTGAGGTAATAAATCTAGTACTCTATGAGAATCAAGAATAAACTTCTACTTTTCACGACTTCAAATTAGTTGTGTTCCTGCTTTCAATTGATTTCAAAATTATAATATAATCAACTGTTGGCCTCCCTGTGTGATAGTTCTCTATGAAAACAGCTACCTCAAATGGATGTGGTAAAATCTGTATGGCGGGATATATATAAAAATATGATTACATAATGCTGTAGAGGGTACCATACCGACCAAGTGTGAAAGCTACCAAACCGACCAAGTGTCAAAAGATGAGAACTTGAAAAATAAAATTCTGGTAAAATAAGTGAGTAAGAAATAGTCATGTTTGCTACAAAAGTAACTTGAAATCACATTGGCAAATACATTTAAAAATAGAGAGTTAAATGAGAACCTATTAGCTCTACTGAGGATTTCATAATTGGATACAAGATACCTCCAGATTTTGAGTAAAGTACGTATTTAGATTTTTATTAACATCTATTTTGTATCCTAAGAAGTGGAAAGTCAGATCATAGTACACCCAAGTGAAAGAAATTAAAAATTCAACTAAAGTGTACTAATTTGACTGGCTGGCTCTGATAAATGGCCTAGATTAACTGCATTTGAACTATTCAAGATTAAACTGAGTAATTAAGTCTAAAATCTTAGGTTTGAAATTTATTAGTGCCAATCACATTGAAACTCATTATGCATTGCATTTAACTTGACTTTTCATGAATTTTAGCATACTTTAGATTTGACCTTTTTATTCAAATTAATCCGGATTGATCTGATTTGAGTTATGTGAGTTGATAAATCTTTTTGAAGATAATTTAATTGGTTAAAATTCTTTTTGAAAAAGATTTATGATTGGTTAAATTGTTTGACCAAAAATTTAAACCATTGATGGATTTGGACTATGTTTCATGTTTATCTTTTAGTCTTTATAATATATATTTCTTCACTTGTTCTTCATGATGATATTCATTGCATGCTTATTATCTACTTATATTTCTGTACATTTATTAATCAATGACGAAAAGGGGGAGAGAAAATCATAGAGGTAAAAATACGTAGATGCATGTGATAGGAGGAGAAAAATTTTGTATTTTTTTTTCAATTTTTCTACTTATGATGTGCATAATTAACTCATTGCATTATAATGATTTATTTATTGCCGATGATATTACATGGTATGTGTTGTTGGTAGATTGTGCAAGGACCAGATCAAAACTTATTCCATTATCTATTCGATTATCTCCGAGAGAGTGTGAGATAGTGAGTGAATCATGTAAGAGAGTGGGATTATATTTTTATTTTTTTATCTTCTATATGATTAAATGGTTTTTGTCACGGAATTGTCAAAGGGAAAGACTATAAGGAATATTTTCATATTCTATTTGGCAAAGATTCTGTTTGACATAAAAACATTCTTGTAACCGTTCCTACGAGCACTACTGTAGTGTGAAGATGTCGTGGTACGTATATTTCGCCGACTACTTGAAGACTAGAGATAGAGATAACAAGAATCAGACGGTTGACGATAGGAGTCATCTGAGTAACTGTCCATTTGTCAGTTAAAGATCGTGTACGCTCGATTATGAAGGTAAGTGACTTAGTGGCCATAAGAATAGGTTTAAAATGAATAAAATATAATGGTCAAACCTAGTCATTGGACAAACCCGAGTCTGAGTCAAAGATTTTGACTAATGGGAGAGTCTGATCGATTAGAACTCGTCCAATCTATTGGACATAGCCCAATCGATTGGAGACTCTGTGTAATCGATTGGAAGCTACGAGGCAGAACAATATATAAGTCCAATCGATTGGAAGACTCTGTGTAATCGATTGGAGTCTATGAGGCAGAAACTTATTTGAAGCCAATCAATTGGAAACTCTGTGAAATCTATAGGAGCCTTCGGGACAGAAACTTATTTGCAGCCAATCGATTAGAGACCCCTGTGTAATCGATTAGAGCCTACGGAACAGGAAACTTATTGAGGCCAATCAATTGGACACTTATACCCAATCGATTGGACCCAGAGTTCAATCGATTGGACTTTGCGAACTCAGTCTTTCTCAAATCCGATTTTCTTGGTTCCACTATCCCACGTTCTACACGACTCAGGGTCACGAATTTTATAAATACAACCCTTCTATACCTTCTATAAACACACACAGAGACACAGAGTGACTCAATCTTTCAAGAGAGAGAAGAAAATATTTATTTATTAGAGTGTCCATTCGAAGAGCAATAAGCTTGTTTCTCATTCACATCTTGTGAGCTTGTTCCTCTTCTTGATCCATTCCTCAACTTAGGTCTCCCAATCATATATTTGACCTAGTTGCCTGAGTGTACCGGTGTGACTCAACACCTTTTGAGCAACCTAGGGTTCAGGGTGTACTGAATCCTTCACCTTCTACAAAGGCGGGAGTGTTGAGAATTAAGATTGGAGGAACCAATCGACGGTAGGTTTGGTGTGTACCAAACTGAACAGGCGGACAAGACTTCTTGGCTAGAAGGGTGCACGTGGATTCGTAACATTGATTCAGAGGACGTGGACACATCAGCAGTAGACCTCGACTAAGGTTGGAAGCTATATTCGTAACGGTGCTGTGTAGGTAGCCTTTGTTTCGTTTAACTTTTCAATTAGTGATACTTTCCGTCTGGATGTGGTCCCATGGTTTTTCCTTAGCTAAGGTTTCCATGTAAAAATCTCTTGTCTTGTGTGATTGTTTGTTTGTATTTCGCTATCTATCTTGATTAGAACAAACGATGAAAAGAAAATATACCACGGAAGTATATTCGACTTGAGTAGATTGTGATAATCTTTTATCAAATAACTAAGGCATGCGATTTTATTCCCCTACCATTGACCAGTAAAATTGTGTAGATATAATTAATTTTAAATACCTAATCAACTCCATCCCCCTTCTAGGTATATTGGATTAAAGAGAACGGATTGGTGTTATTTCAAAATTGATTGGAGTCTATAAGACAGAACATGATCAGAGCCCAATCGATAGGAGACCTCTGTAAAATCGATTGGAGCCTCCGGGACAAACTTATTTTAAGTCTGATCGATTGGACTATGAATAATCGATTGGATTTACAAAGGAAAAACCCATCGATACAAAGCCAATCGATTGGACCCAAAACCCAATCGATTGGACCCAGAGTACAATCGATTAGACCCAGAGTACAATCGATTGGACTTCACGCGGATTGAGTCTTTCTCAGATCTGAAATTCTAGTTCCCACTATCCCACGTTCTACAAGGCTCAGGGTTACGAATTCTATAAATATAACCCTTTTATACATTCTCTAAACATACTTCTACACTTCTATATAGAGAAGAAAATATTTATTTATTAGAGTGTCCATTCGAAGAGCAAGAAGCTTTTTATTTCATAAACATCTTGTGAGCTTGTTCCTCTTCTAGATCAAAGCCAAGTGCTTGATCGATTACTTAGCTTAGGTCGTCCACATAGATATTTGACCTAGTAGCCTGAGTGTACCAGTGTGACTCAACACCCATTGAGTAACCTAGGGTTCAGGGTGTACTGAATCCTTTACCTTCGGCAAAGGCTGTGGTGTTGAGAATTAAGATCAGAGTGGCCGATCGACGGTAGGTTTGGGGTGTACCAAACTGAACAAGCGGATAGGGCTTCTTGGCTAGGAGGGTACGCGTGGACTCATAGCGTTGATTCAGAGGACGTGGATGCATCGGCAGTAGGCCTTGGCTAAAGTTGGAAGCTGTATTTGCAACGGTGATGCATAGGTAATCTTTGTTTCATTTAACTTTCCAGTTAGTAATACTTTTCATCTGGACGTGGTCCCGTGATTTTCCTTGGCTAAGGTTTCCACGTAAAAATCTCTTATGTGATTGTTTGTTTGTATTCTGCTATCTATATTGATTAAATCAAACGACGAAAAGAAAATATACCATGGAGGTATATTCGATTTGAGTCGGTTGTGATAATATCTTATCAAACAACTAAGACACGTGATTTTGTTCCCCTACCATAGACTAGTAAAACTGTTTAGGTATAATTAATTTTAAATACCTAATCAACCCCTCCTTCTAGGTATTTTCGATTAAAGAGAACGGACCGGTGGTTATTTCACATGCAGCACATTATTAAAAGACGTTGACCATATAGATGTTTGGCCGATCCCTAGGTGGACCTACAGGCCAAAAATCACCGTGATTAGTTGTTTCTAAGAGTTGGATTGAGTCATTTTCATGGGTTGATTTTAAACGTAAGAATTTGAGCATTATTACCATTATTTTGGTACAAAGATCCAAGGGTTTTAAATAACTAATAAGGCTGATTTTTTCTATGTAGGCCCATGTAGGGATTGGCCGAACATCCACACGGTTAAAGTCCTTTGAAAGTGTGCCACGTGGCTCATATTATAGGCAGTCATAGGGGGTGGTCATCTAGGGAAGTCATATAAGTTTTACTCCTTTTTGGCATGCACAACCACTGCCATCTGGGCCTACAGACCGAATGTACGTTTAGCCCACCCCTTGGTAGACATTCATACCAAAAAGTAGCATGTTTGATGATTTTTAGCCATTGGTTTTAGTACACAAGAATAATGGTTGAATCCAACGACTAGAATCACACCTTAAAAAGTACTAAAATCTAATGGCTAGAGATTACCAATCATGGTGATTTTTGGTGTGTGTATCCACGAGGGGGGTGGGCGGAACATCTATGCAGGCAGTGGGCCCAGATTGCACCATGGAGTAACAAATGCATGCTTCCACGTGTCAAAAAGTTTAGGTATACCTTGTTACATCCTTTTTCCAATGACAAATGAGAAAGAAAAAAAAATAGGAGGGAAAAAGCATTAGTCGCAGCAATAGTAGCCAAAAAAATTTCACATATAGTCGCAACCAAATTAAGTGCGGCTAAAACTAGCAATTAGCAACGAACAGTAAAGTCTCCACTAAAACCTTTACTTTTAGCAGCGAAAAACTAAAACTTGCCACTAATTATATTTCCCTCCAAATAAAATGCGCCTCAAAATTTTGTGCCATGCAATTAGTGGCGACTTTTTGCTGTGACATTTGGGTTGTCGCTAAATATGGCTACGGTAACAACTTTAGTGGCGACATCAGAGTTTCGCCACTAAAGGTAGTTTTTAGTGGCGATGTATGAACTGCGGCTAAAAATGTCGCCACTAAAAACTACATTTCTTGTAGTGCTAGTTCTGACAGATCTGATGTGCATCTCGATAAAAAGTGGAATATGTGTTTATGAACAAATAAGGGGCAATTTGGAAAGAGTAAGGAGATACAGTTGTGTACTAAGAGGTCCTCCACAACCGTATGAGGTTATCTTTGAGAGATTATGCGCACATCTCAACGAAAATGAGAATGTGTAGTTCTGACCAAATGGTGTATGATCGAATCAAACAAAATCGTATGTGGTTACATTTGATGAAAATGTTGATCTAGACTCGATCGGACGGCAGCGAGCACTTTTGGCTCTGATTCTAGAAATCTGAAGATTTACTCAATTGGTGGAGGATATGATCACATATATTTGTTCATAATGACCTCCTATACATCCATATGGGGTCAATTTCTTGATCTGGATGATCTAGACTGCTGATCAATCTTTTCTTGATATCTTGAAATTCACACATGATCTTGGGATTATGATACCATATTGTTGTGTATTTCAGTGTGCTCTACAACAGTATGTGGTTACTTTCTCTGGTCTATTTGATCTCAACTGTCAAATAACACTTTCTCTGATTTCTCTAAATTAACAGTTGATCTTGCAATTCTGATGTCATACGGTTGTGTAGCTTAATGTCCTGCACAATCGTATATGAACACTTTCTCTAATCTATACACAGATTTTGAAAAAATCATATTTATGTGTTTTTTCAAAATATGTGTCAGATTTGACAGATCTGCTGACATACGATTATGTAGTTGTCCTTGCTACACAACCGTATGTGATTAGATTGGGATCCATTCCTCTAAAACGTGTGATATGTTTACCTCTACATAATTCTGTAAAGAATAATTTCATATTCTAGTTTGGCAAAGATTCTCTGTGACACAAAACATTCTTGTAACCATTCTTACGAGCATCAATGTTGCGTTGAAGATGTCGTGGTATGTATACTTCACCGACTACGTGAAGACTAAAAGACAAAGACAACAAGAATCAGACAGTTGACGACAGGAGTCATCTGAGTAACTGCCCATTTATTTGTTAAAGATCGTGCGCGCTCACATAGGAAGGTAAGTGACTTAGTGACCATAGGAATATATTTTAAATGAATAAAATATAATGGTCAAACCTAGTCAAAGGATAGACCCGTGTCTAGCCAAGATTTTGACTATGGGGGTATGTCCAATCGATTGGACCTTCAAGGCCAATCGATTAAACTTGTCTAATCGATTGGATCTTCCTGATCAATCGATTAGACTCTATGGACATAACTCATTCTGAGTCCGATCGATTGGATCTTCATGATCAATTGATTGGACACTACGGTGAAATTCCATCGGTCTGTTCTCTTTAATTCAATATACCTAGAAGGGGGGGTGTTGATTAGGTATTTAAAATTAATTATACCTATACAGTTTTACTGGTCTATCGTATGGGGATAAAATTGCATGCCTTGATTGTTTGACAAAGGATTATCACAACTGACTCAAATCAAATATACCTCCGTGGTATATTGTCCTTTTGTCGTTTGATCTAAACAAGATAGATTGCGAAATATAAACAAATAATCACACAAGACAAGAGATTTTTACGTGGAAACCTTAGCCAAGGAAAAACCACGGGACCACGTCCAGATGGAAAGTATTACTAACTGAAAAGTTAAACGAAATAAAGGTTACCTACGCAGCACCGTTGCAAATACAGCTTCCAACCTTAGCCAAGGCCCACTGCCGATGCATCCACGTCCTCTGAATCAACGCCACGAATCCACGCACGCCCTTCTAGCCAAGAAGTCTTATCCGCTTGTTCAGTTTGGTACACCCCAAACCTACCTTCGAACTGCTCCTCTGATCTTAATTCTAAACACTCCCGCCTTTGCAGAAGGTAAAGGATTCAGTACACCCTGAACCCCAAGTTGCTCAAAAGGTGTTGAGTCACACTGGTACTCTCAGGCTTACTAGGTTGAATATAGAAGTGGAAAACCTAGGCTGAGTAAAGATCAAGTTCTTGGCTTTGATCGAGAAGAGAACAAGCTCACAAGATGTGAATGAAAATCAACTTCTTGCTCTTCGAATGGACACTCTAATAAATATAGCCTTTGCTTCTCTCTCTTAAAGATTGAATCACTCTGTGTCTCTGTGTGTCTGTGTGTGTTTAGAGAAGATATAGAAGGGTTCTATTTATAGAATTCCAAGACCTTGAGTCGTGTGGAACATGGGATAATGGAACCATGAATTTTGGATCTGAGAAAACCGATTCTGTTCAAAGTCCAATCGATTGTACACTTGGTCCAATCGATTGGGCCATGTCCAATCGATTGGGGATAAGTGTCCAATCGATTGGGCTCAATAAGTTTTCTATTCCGAAGGCACCAATCGATTACACAGGGTTCTCCAATCGATTTGACATTTATAACTTTCTGTCCCGAAGGCTCCAATCGATTGTACTCAGAAAGATTTCCATCTCATAGTCTCCAATCAATTACACAGTGTCTCCAATCGATTGGGCTATGTCCAATCGATTGGGGATACATGTCCAATCGATTTGACTATCCCACTAGTCAACAAAATTGACTTTGCCTCGGGTTAGTCCAATGACTAAGTTTGACCATTATATTTTGTTTATTTTAATCAACTCCTATGGCCACTAAGTCACTTACCTTCTTAATCGAGCGTACACGATCGTTAACTGACAAATCGGTAGTTACTCAGATGACTCCTATCGTCAACCGTCTGATTCTTGCTATCTTTGTCTTTTAGTCTTCATGTAGTTGGCGAAGTATGCGTACCACGACATCTTCACGCTATACTTGTGCTCGTAGGAACGGTTACAAGAATATTTTTATGTCAAACAGAATCTTTGCCAAATTGAATATGAAAATATTCCTTACATACGGAACAAAAACTTTGAAGAGTCCGATCGATTGGACCCTTGGTACAATCGATTGGATTTACGAAAGAAAAACCCATCCATACTGGCCTAATCGATTGGACTATGCGCGAATAGGTCTTTTCAAATCTGAAATTCTAGGTTCCACATTCCCACCCTCTTAT
The DNA here is from genome assembly GCA_035048495.1 of Euptelea pleiosperma. Taxonomy (NCBI): domain Eukaryota; kingdom Viridiplantae; phylum Streptophyta; class Magnoliopsida; order Ranunculales; family Eupteleaceae; genus Euptelea; species Euptelea pleiosperma. Next base: position 20,755,481 of record CM068552.1, on the reverse strand, counting down.
GACTCAGGGCTACGAATATCTATAAATATAACCCTTCTCTGAACTTACAGATTACACATTAACATTCAGAAGATAGAGTTTTATTTATTAAGAGTTGCTCATTTGAAGAAGAAAAGTTCAAAGCTTCATTACTATTTCTTGAGAGTGATATTCGCTCAAAAGTGCTTATTTTAAGCAATTATCATGTTAGCGTTATTGCATTCTCCTACGTTAAAATACTCTATTTATCTACTTTTCTACGTAAGAGCCCCTTGTGTTGCGTAGAACACACTTTTCTGGACGAAATGGTATATTTGCATGCATTAAACACATTTTCGGAAGTCTAGACATGTAGTCATTCTGATAAAGTCTCATTACGCGCTTCTTCTGTCGCAGGAAACCCCGATGGGACGATTCTCGAGACTTGTGGGCCCAAATCGATCATGAAAGCCCATTATCAAAGCTTAAAGAGCCCACATGCTATGACTAGAAGATATGGGCCAAATATGGGCTGAATAAGAGGACCAAAAAGCCGGCCCAAAGAACGAAGAGAGCAGGAGAGCCAATGACCAAGAGACGGACCAAAGCGTTTAAAGCCACATGAGTCAGCAAAGAATGATAGTTGACTCTACTGGAGAAGCGTGAGGATGGCCACAGTGAAGACCAGGGTTCTAGACCCTCCACCAGTGCTTTTTTCCATTTTTTTAATACTTTTTCTCTCATCTCTTCTTATTCTCTCTCTCTCTTCATCTCTCGATCCTCGAATCTACTGACCTAACCCCAGAACTCCTACCCTTCGGCTCTATCTCATTTCCCTTAGCTTTCTGACCGTTGGATCTTCCATCGGACCGTTGGATCTTCAATCGGACCGTTGGATCTCTCTAGATCCGTCGATCTACCAATCTGGGTCCCAATCAAGTCACCATCCATCCGATCGCCATCAGAATGTCTGTCACATCATCTTGTGAGACGATGGACATCATCAGTCCATGTGGGCCAATAGCCGGGCCCATCATCATCGACCCGCTGTCCGACCAGTTAGTGGACCCCGTGAATTTCAAATAATTTTAATTAAAAAATGGGGGGTCCACTAAATGGGGACATTCCCCAAAGAAAAGTAGCATTTTACTTAAAATATATATATATATATATTTTTCTTATTTTTTTTTCTTAAAAGGGGAGAAGAGAGGGTTCATTCGAACCCTAATCCCTCTCCCCTCTCCTTCCCCAAAACCCTTTCCCTCTTCTTTGGCCCCATCTTCCTCCTCCTTTCTTCTTCTTCTTTTTCATATTTTTCATCTTCTCTTTTCGTAGTTCGCCGGAGTTGCAGAACTCCGGCCATCTTCTACCTCCTTTTTCTCCCCCTTCTCCCCACTCCTTTGCCCCTGCTGGATCGCCAGCACCTCCACAGAACCCAACAATGGGTTTCCAAGCTATTGCAACTTCGGTTGCTGCCCACGCAACACCACCTGCGTGCGTCTTCTCCGGCCGCTGCAACACTCCACCGCCTGAACGCCGCAGCACCCTTCTCCGGCCGCCTCTGCGCGACTGCCATCCACACCGCTTCATCCACTGCCCATGCCTCCTCCACCACTGCACCGCCTGCCGCTCCGCCTCCCTCTCAAGCCATTACCGCCCCCTACTCCTCCCACGTGCTGGTTCACCATTTTTTGCCGCCTCCCTCTCAAGCCATCACACCCAACAACTCCTCCAAGATCATTGGCGGCTTCATTAGTAGCTGGCCAGTCTCTTGGCCAACCTCTCCACCATCCAAGTGATCTCCATGCTCCATGGCTTGGCCTTGAATCCATTCTCACCAACACCCACCGACATCTTCTCCTCCAACAACCACTCACGGCCTGCAAGTTCTCCACCCCGTTGAGATCACACATCCTTCACATCTCCTCCATGCATCCTCACCAATGTTTCCAGTTGAAAAACATTGCCACCACGCTGCCAAACCAGAGTGCACCTCACAAGCATTCGGACAGCAAGTCCAGGCACAAGCACCACATCTCCGGGAAGCAAAGCCATGCGCCCCACGACCATGCCCACGCTTGGCCAAATCATCATCTTCCATGGCTTGGTCGTGAGCCCACCATGCCTCTTACCATTGCATGCACATCACCTTCATATACCACCACTTGAGTCAGGCTCTACAACTATCCCACACATCATTGGCCGAAAACCCGAGCCGAACCACTCACCGGGTCGATCCCGGTCTCAAATCATGGTAAGTGCGTACAAGGTATTTTTTCTTTCTAGGGTTTACTTTCTCTCTCTAGGGTTTGAAAATACATTCTAGATTCTCTCTATCGAATCTTCCCCAGGCTGATCGCCTTTTTGCACCACTGACTCCGTTCGGTGAATGCAAGAGGGTGAGTTTTTCTCTCACCTCTACCTTGTCGGCCGATAAACGACCGAGGTGTGAAAATCTCTCTCTACCTTCTTCTTCTCTCTCTAAAATCTCTTTTTACATGCTTTCTTACATGCTTTCTAGAATAGATTTACCGCTTTATTTATTTCCGTCATTTATTTCATGTAAGCAACAGTTTAATTAATGTAATTTGAGTTTGATGATTTTAGTCTTCTCTGGATCTCTTGGATGTGTTTTTAATCTCGACTCGCCATTCTCATCTTTCCACATTTCTCTTGTATATTATCCGTCATTTTATGTTCTTATTCGCGCTAATCCGACTAATCCCGAGTGCGGATCGACATCCGACACGAATCCCTATACAAATCTATCAATTTTGCAGGATAATCGGATAAAAATTACAAATATGTTGAAGTTAGGGTTTCCGTAACCAACGACGCGGAAAATACCTACTTTCAGAGAGCTTTTCTCTTCTCTTTGATCGTAGCTTAGTGCTTGATCTTCACTCAGCTTAGGTTTTTCACTTAGAATCTTAAACCTAGTAAGTCTGAGAGTACCAGTGCGTATCAACACTATTTGAGCGACTTGGGGTTCAAGGTGTACTGAATCCTTCACCTTCAGTGGAGACTGGAGTGTTGAGAATTAATTAAGATCGGGGAGTACTGATCGAAGGTAGGTTTGGAGAGTATCAAACTGAACAAGCGGACAAGGCTTCTTGATTACACGCCTAGAATCGTAGCATTGATTCAGAGGAAATGGACACATCGGTAGTGGGCTTTGGCTAAGGTTGGAAGCTGCATTTGCAACGGTGTTGCGTAGGTAACTTCTATTTCGTTTAACTTTCCAGTTAGTGATACTTTCCGTCTGGATGTGGTCCCGTGGTTTTTCTTGGCTAAGGTTTCCATGTAAAAACTTTGTCTTGTGGATGTTTGATTGTTGTTCCGCTAATTGTATTTATTAAATCAAATGATGAAAAGACAATATAACATGGAGGTATATTTGATTTGAATCGGTTGAGATAATCCTTTTATCAATCAACTAAGGCATGCAAGTTTATCACCTTACCTTGACTAGTAAACTTGTGATAGGTTAGATTAATTTTTGGATACCTAATCACCTCCCCCCTTCTAGGTATTCTTGAGTAAAAGAGAACGAACCGATTATTTCAAATTCTGGTCATTTCCCTTGGTTGACTTTGACTCCTTGCATCCCTTGGTTGTGATTTTTGAAGCGGTCCACATTTCACTGCTAACAACGGTACTCACCTTATTTTTCTTTTTTTCTTTTCTGGAGTACCCCTTTCTTCAACAATGGAGGAGATGAAGGTCTTTAAGAAGACAAACAAAGAGTATTCAAGCTAGAGACATTTTTTTTGGCTTGTGACGGCTAAGTGGCTCACTCAAAAGTCCATAAAGTATCATATATGAATGGGTGCTAGGTTTTTAATTCAAAGAAATGGGGTCCACTCTCTCTTCCCAACGATTTGCACTAAAAGAGTCCAATTGTTGAAAGAAATCAATTCCCTCCAACCTTACATATTTTCACCAAAAGCTTCCTTCATGTGTTTTCAAAAAATTTCTCTCTTTAGTTAGATTGATTTCTAATCAAGTTTTTTTTAAAAGGGAAGTCAATCAATCTAATTTCAATTAGTGTTCAATGTTTTGAATAAGTTTCGAAGTATGAGTTGTTTCAAATAAGCAAATCATTTAAGAGGGGAAAAACAGTCCATACCAAGAATCAAAGAGATATTCTTTAAGTTTCCAATTGAATGGGATTTTCTATTCTAGTTCCAGTAACAAGGAAAGTTTTCATATTTTAAAATTGTTAATTTCTAATCATATAAGATCTAGGGATCCTTTCAAAATAAAAAAATTGCATGGTCGTGTAGCTTCATTGGTGTCTGCAGACCACACTATTTCCATGAAATTATTTTGTCCAAAAATATTTTTCCTTTTAAAAATATCTTCATTTGAATTCAAAATTTATCTTTTTTGCAAAATATCTAATTTACAATTGGGAATCTCTAGGATTCCCATATATTGAAAAACGTGTTGCTCAATAGGTTTAGGCCACAAAATAATTAAATAATATTTATTATCAAAGAATCTTTTTTTTCCAATAATTACACGTGCCATAAGTATCCAATATGTAAGCCTACATCCATTTACTATGCTCTCCAAGAGGTGTACCCTAGTACCACTAGTCCCTAAGGTCTATAATAGTCTATATACACATAATGAAATTACTAAACAGGATACAAACTATTAATTATTGCAACAAGGCCATAATTATCCATTTATCTTAATCAAGCCCTAAAGTCAAAATTTATAGTTCTATATTGTAATACCCTGAACTTTTAGTAAAGGGTATTATGGTAATTATAGTATTAGGGGTATATTTTCTCGAATTTTGAACTCTTGAGCTTGCACTCTTTATTTTCATGTCTAGTTGTGTGTGAAAACTTAGGATAAATTCTAAGCACATAATTGAAAACTTGAAATTGTTTTGACACACAAGGTTACTTTTAGACCATGCACTTTCGGACCTTAACAAAGAGATAATTAGGATAATGGGAGGATAATTCAATATACATAATTGACCTCCATAATGAGCTTGAATTACTAATATAGCCCACATTTGATAAAATATATCTAGGGTGGGACCCACATTTATAGGATAGGACATGTGAGACGCTAGCCCGAAACCCTAGGACTTGTTTTGGAATCGGGTGGGACCCACATTTATAGGATAGGACATGTGAGACACTAGCCTGAAACCCTAGGACTTGTTTTGGAATAATTAAAGCTAATAACAGGTAGTTGGGTTAATTGCATTATTAATGATAATGGATTAATTATATGTTACTGAAAATTTATCTCTTAAAATACACTTTAAAGAATGGAGTGTAGGAGTACACCCTTTGTACACTTTAAGTAAGGTACATAAGCTTTAGGACATTAATAACAGGGTATACCATAAGTTGAGACATTTTGGTCCTTACATAATTAGGATTTAATTTAATGTGTAGAAATTAAGAGATGGATGTGAGCCCCATATGGCCAACCGTGCAAGAGTGGAAATCAATGAGCATAGCTAATTTGTATCCATTATGGGAACTATATAAATAAAATAATTAAATATAGAAATTAGGTTGTTAAATTGTTAAATTGTTAAATTGTAGAGATTGGTAATAAAAGAAAAAAATTAGAAAGTGCTTAGGGTTACACATTCTAAAGTGGGGGAAGGAGCCTTTAAATGTTTCCCAAGTGTTCTCTAAAGACTTTTTTTTATAAAGATAACTCTTGTTCATAAAAAAAAGAATAAAAGTGTAGAGATTTTAGAATTTGAAAAGTTCTTTAACAACTGAACTAAATTAGAAACTTGTGAGATTTCTCTCAACTAAATATAGAAGTTCTAAAACCTATTTTATAAAGTCAAGGGAGAAAAGAAAAGGGCTACACGTTTTGGGCATTGGAGTTATCTCTCAACCCTATTCTCTTTTCTTCTCTCATTCATTTGGAGACTCCATTAACAAAGCTTGAAGGTTCTATTTGAAAGCATCAAAAGGTAAGGATGATCCCACCATGATTAACTTCATTAAAATTCTAATTTATGTGCATTGATGATTGTTAAATATGCTAAAGATTATTTAGATTGTTTTCTTCACGTTGGGTTATTTTTTCATGATTTTCGGACTACAAAAACCAGAATATATATAAATTAAGGTCCGATGGACATCTTCCCATGGTCTGATTGAGCTGAACATTCATTTACAGAGAGCTAACTTCCTCTAGTATGATCTAACTAAAATTCAGCCACATCCAACGGCTAGATTGTGTATTATGATTTTCTGAGTGTTACTTTTATTTTTGGATCTTATTTATTTGATTGGCTTTATTTAACTTGGAATTATCTATCGTTGTTTGGCTATTCTTTTGTGGAATTATCTATTGTTGTGTGACTATCCTTTGTTGTTGAATTACTCATTATTGCTTGATTATCTTCTTGTTATTGGATTATCGGGTGGGTTATTAGCGAGAGTGCTTCTAGGCGAAGGCCCGAGGTTAGATTGAATTGTAGTAGAAGTGCTTTTAGGTGAAGGCCTGATGGAAAATAATAAAGAAGGGCCCGAAGCCCTAGGGTGCAAGACCCAAAACTATACCTGTAGAAGAGCTTCGGCTAAGGATCGGATTGATATTATTGGTTTTTGGGTGGGGTCATAGCTTGATATCCATTGTTTCTCTCATGAGTTTGTTAATCTATTGTTTTCACTTATTGATCTTGCTTATGCCATGATTCTATGTTCATTATCTAGAATTTTGATGTTGTATACTATGGTCATCCCGTGGATATTACTGGGCGTTAGCTCACAGTTGATTCGTTAACCAATAAGATTTGGAAGACTTCATCGAGGCTAGCATGGAGGAGATTCTTGAAGAAGTGGATCCATTGTACGGAGTGGAGTTCGAGGGAGAGTTCTGATTATTAAGTGTGTTACTGTTTTTGATACTTTTATTTCAGGTTAAATGGTTTAGAGATTTATTGAAATTCATTTTGGAAAGTTAGTGTAAATTCGAGTTGACAAAATTTTTCGTCATGCCGGACGATAAATTCCGCCATTTATTACTTAGTTAATATTTTAATGCGATTCCAAGCCCATAGTTTCATGACTGCTTGTAGTATTTATACAATTTTTCTTGGAGTATTCTGAGTTGTGAAATTTTCTTTGGAATGCTCAGAATTGGACTGCACAGTTGCTGTCATGAAAGTTATGGGTCCTACAGTCAACTTTGGGGCACTTTTTGACCCATTGCGGTTGGATTTGACTTGAGTGCCAAACATGACAGAAGTATCTAAATGGAAGTTCATCTTTATGATACTAACAAACTTTGAAAGCATTAAGAGGAACTTTTGCAATAATCTATAGAATTTGATCTTTTATCAACCTTTGAAATCTATGATTTTTACTTATTATTAGGTCTCCTTTTCATAAATCGATATTAACGCTTCCGTGCATATATTTTTTTGAAACTTATTGGAACTATATTAGTTCTTTTTGTGAATTAGCATTAAGTGAAGTTTTAATTCATTATTTCAAGGTAATTGATATTATTGTGGAATGGTTGTGGGAATATTTAATCATGGCTTGAATACGGGTATTGGCTCGACCCATGGAGATTTGAATCGGGTTCAAGTACCTAGATTTGGGGCGTGACATATATAAGTTCTCAGTATGATTCTTCTGGTTAAATTTTATGATAATTAATCATACAAAAATTAACTTATTCAAAATTACTCTTATATAAGCAATTTACAATAATACCCCTGAATGAAAGCTCAAGATATTACAAGTCCTATCGATTGTGCAGCAATCAAATAACTTTTGGTTCTGTTTGGGGAAGTCCAATCAATTGGGCTCAAGTCAAATCAATTGGATTGGGTACCCCAATTGATTGGACTCTCCAAAATTAAAGCAATAAGCCCACAAGGACCTGAAACAAGTCCCTTCGCTCCTATGAATTAATTATAAGTATAAATTAAGGTTCTAACACTTATTTTTAGGGTTTCTAAGTCACTTATTATCATCTTATTTGTTTGAATAAGGATAATTAAACAAAGTTGAGTCTTCAGATTAATCCTTCTTTAATCTTTCAAGTCTTCAGGCTTCATCAATGTAGTCTTTAGGCAGTACTTGAGTGATGCAACGTGAAACAATAAAGAGATATGACCAACGTCAATATCTGAGGTTTGGAATCCACCTAACAAAGAAGAACTCTTAAAGGAGCTAAATCATGAAATCGTATTGATAAAAACTGTCTTTGCCTTTTGTCTTATAACCTAGTTAATTTAAAATGAAAATAAGCAAAAGAGAAAAATTATTAAAAATGACAAAATCTAGCTAAGCATGGAAAGTGATAATACTAGCACCTAAAAATATGTCAGAATCGACGGTGAGTGATTTTGATGTCTATAATTAAAGTTATCGCTAAAACGAAAACTTCTTAAAATAGTGAAATTGTCGTTTTCACCCACTAAACGATGAAATTTGGCCGAAAAATAGCATACATCACGACAAAATTGTGACTATTGCTTATCTCGCCGCTTTCTTTCAAGAGCTCTGGCCTTGTGTGGTTCTGACACCATTGACAATTGAATCCACTACTTGTTCTACATCACTAACACACTCTCAGTCTCACTAGCACACTCTATGATTAGTTTAAAATGTGTTTTTTCAAACGGGATTAGACAATACTAATGAGGATCATAACCTTATAGTCTTAATTTGGAAATGAAACGACCCTCTTCATTCGTTAATAAGTAGAAAATATGCGTTCACATGTACACTTGTGGGTGAAAATTTTTACCCTCTTCATAGTAAAATTTGATGCTGACTTTGTTTTTATAGGGCGCCCAAGCCGCAATTCTAAATGCCAAGTGGAACTCTTATAGAAATCCATGACCGTTTGAATGTTGAAAACATCCCTAATTGGCCTCGTAGACCAAAAATCAACCGAATTGGTGCTTTCTAACCGTTGGATTTGAATCTTTTTCATGTGTTGAATTTCAATTGTAGATTCGAAAATTATTTTGGGTATTGAGACTACCATTATTACTGAGCAAAACTTTGATGATGGACACCCATCATCGTCGTTGATGACAGACCACAGTGTGGGCCACATGGTACACTATTAGAGGTCATTGACTGTATGGATGTTTGGCCAATCCCTAGGTAGATGTACATAACACAAATCAGGCTGATTAATGATTTCTAGCCTTTGGATATCATACTCCAAAAAATGCTCGAAATCCATAATTAAGAATAAACCATGAAAAATACTTTACTCCAATAGATAGAGATTACTAATCACGATGAATTTTGGTATATAGGTCCACCTAGGGATGGGCCAAACATCCATATGGTCAATGACCTTTAAAAGTTTGCCATATGTAAGGTGCATGTGCATCGCATGTTGTGTCCCTTAGTAACAATAACTCCCCCTAGTAAACTATGTTGACCGCCCACGATGAGCACTCCACAATATGAGCCACATGGCACATTTGTAGAGGACGCTGACCATATGGATGTTCGACCAATCCCTAAGTGGACCTACAAACAAAAAATCAACCTGATTAATGATTTCTAAACCTTGGGTTGGAGTCATATTATGGGTTGATTTTTACCGTGGGAATTTGACCATTTTTTGGGGACAAAGATGGAAAGGTTTGAAATCACTATTCAAGGTGATTTTTCGTTTGTAGACATCTACGAATTGGTCAAGCATCCATGTGGTCAGCGTCCTCTAATAGTGTCACGTGGCTCATATCGTGGGCAGTCGTCTAACTCTCCGTCTCTGTTAAACGGTTATAAGAGTCCATTTAAACCTAGGTGATACGTTACACCCAATTTTATTATTGTTTGATTACTGTTAACCGTTACAAAAAACCTGTGTCATGAATTTAAAGCTCTAGGAAGTAGGAATAGCGCGTGGCAGAACATAAATACAAGATCTTTTAATTTTCTATTTAATAAAAAATATTGCCTCTAATAAATGAGTAAAACTTCTATCACAGCAAATTGTAAATCACACAATCACAAGCCAATGAGTTTAAGAGCTTTGCAACGTACCCATCTGCTTTTGCTTTGAGGTGTACATGCCGAGAACTCATTGGCTGTGATTGTGTGTTTTTGCAACTTTGTTGTGACATAAGTTTTACTCCTAATAAATGGCCCCATAAATCCCTACTGAGATACGGCCATCGTACAAGGCGGCTAAACTCGTGCGAGATGCGGCCAAGCCGTAGATCGCATGTGCCAAAGTTAGAGGGACACCCTATGTATGTGTAGCGTAGTCTATTGCCTACCAGCTTCGCTTCGCATATTGCTGCTTCCCCCAGCTCTTGGTAAACCTACTTTTGAGTGTAACTTTTTAACCTGGTCAAAAGTTTAACTCATACGCTTGGGTAGAAAAGCTAACCTTGGTTAACTCTCTCTCTCTCTCGTCTTTAAAGACGCTAAAACCCGAACCCTCATTTGTTTGTAAAAAGCTACCCTCTTTACCATCGTTTTCTATTACAAGCTTACAGCTTTTCTTTTCCTTGTCCTTGAGCTTCTCTGCTCTAACACAGAAACCTCTCTGGCTTTCATCGCCATTAAAGCAAAATCTCTCTCTCTCATTTACCAGAACAAAAAAGGCGAGGTTGGTTTCGATTTTTACCTCAAATCACAAAAAAGACCGAGGCTGGTTTCGTTCTTTTCCTCCTCAAATCTTCTCCAGACTCTTTAAAACAACGTCTGTCGTTTCAAAAGTTCGAAACTCAGATACCGTATTGTGGGATTTTACTTGATACATCAACGATGCTTGATAAAGAATCGGATTATTCATTGAAGAAACCCCCCTCTGCAACTCAGGTAAACTTAAGTCAGATTGTTCTTCCTTATAGATGCTCTGGTATCGTCAATACTTTATGTTTCTCCTCGTTTGGATTTTTGAGCAGGTTGTTGACGAGCTGAAAGAGTTATGGGGCATGGCGTTTCCGATAACAGCGATGAACTGCGTTGTCTACATTCGAGCTATGGTGTCGGTTCTCTTCTTGGGAAGGTTGGGGAGTTTAGAGCTCGCAGGAGGAGCTCTATCAATCGGGTTCACAAATATAACCGGTTACTCTGTTTTGTTCGGACTTGCTTCAGGGCTCGAACCCGTGTGCAGCCAAGCCTATGGTAGCAAGAACTGGGACCTTATCTCGCTTTCCCTGCAACGAACGATCCTAATCCTTTTAATCGCGAGTATACCCATAAGCGTTTTATGGGTGAAGCTGGAGACAATCATGGTGTTCATGGGCCAAGATAAAGAGATCACTGCAATGGCTGCGACGTACTGTATCTATTCTCTACCGGACTTGCTGACGAACACTTTGATGCAGCCATTAAGGGTGTACTTGCGTTCTCAGGGAGTGACGAAGCCGATGATGTACTGTTCATTCGTGGCGGTGTTGTTTCACGTACCGTTAAATATTTTGTTGGTGGTGGTGATGAAGATGGGAGTGCCGGGGGTAGCGATAGCGTCGGTGCTTACCAACCTGAACATGGTTTTGTTGATGGCGGGTTACGTGTACTTGTCTGGTGCGTGTGTGCTGAGATGGACGGCTGGGGTTGGGGTGGTGTGTGGTGGGGTGGGCCCGCTACTGAGACTAGCTGTGCCGAGCTGCTTCGGGATTTGTCTGGAGTGGTGGTGGTACGAGATCATGACCGTCCTTGCTGGGTACTTACCGAATCCCAGACTGACTGTGGCCGCCACTTCCATCCTGATTCAGACAACTAGCCTCATGTACACCGTTCCCATGGCTTTGGCTGCCTGTGTTTCTACGAGGGTAAGTAAAAATGTTTGGCCACAAATGTGTCTCAGGTGTAGTTTGTGATTCTCAAACTAGTGGCGGGGTGACGATGGCTGGTCCCACAGATTTTCTACATGGCCCACAAACTGACCAATCGACGATTGAATCTGTGGGCACTGGGCACCATCTTTGAGTCACGGCCCAACAATAGACTTTAAAATAATAGTTTGTACCATGCTTCCACTCGTTTACTGAGGTACTCTGGGAATGAACCTAGGTAGTTAAAACTTGGCTGAACCGGCGACGGTCAGGTATGCCGTGACTGCCCAAAATATGAGCCACGTGGCACAATACCTAGGTGGACCTACTAAGTACTAACCAAAAATCAGCCTTACTAGTGATTTCAAGGGGCTGTTCTTTGATACCGACTTCGGTATCAAAATTTTGATGCTGAAGTCCCTCAATTTGCCACGTAGTAGACTCTTTCGGCCCCACCGACTCCATGAATATTTGGCCCACATCTTGGTGGACCCACACACCAAAAATCAGCCTGATTGGTGATTTTTAGCTGTAGGATTTGAGCACTTTTCATCATGGGTTTCATGAACATGCCTATGAAGTGGTTCCAAGCCCATGATGAAAAAGTGCTCAAATTCAATGGCTAGAAATCGCTAATCACGCTAATTTAGGTGTGTGGGTCCGCCGAGATGTGGGCCAAATATTCAAGGAGTCAGTGGGCCCGAAAGAGTCTACTACGTGGCAAATCGAGGGACCTCGGCATAGATTTTTCCGATTTCAAGCCTCCCCATCTTATACGACAAATAATGATAAAAAATGCTCTAATTCCGACGGTTAAAATCAACTCTTGAAAAATGACTCCAATCACTAATCAGGTTGATTTTTCATTCCTTGGTCCACCTAGGCATTGGCCAAACACACGTACGGTCAGCCAAGTTTTACTCTTATCATTAATCTTTGGTTTCAAAACTCCAAATGAACGGTCTATGTTGATGAGACCGTAGGAGTACGTATGTATATTTTACGGTGCGCCGCACAATCATTTATTTCTGCTATTCTTTATGCAAATCAGGACAAGGATAAGTGCTAGCTAGCATTCCATATTTTTTTGAAAATGCCAAAAATTCAAGTCAGACTATTTTTTATTGGATCACATAGATATTTTTGAAGACCATCTGGGTCCCACCGAATTTGGACGCTAGCGTGAGGATGATGATATTTAGTAACACTCCTTTTTTGATCACTGAGACCTACACATGCGCAGGTAGGGAACGAGCTGGGAGCAGGGAAGCCATATAAAGCAAAGCTGGCAGCATTAGTGGCACTGGGCTGCGCGTTCGTGATTGGGTTCGTGAACGTGACATGGACGGCGATCCTTAGAGAGAGATGGGCTGGGTTGTTCACAAAAGACGAGCTAGTCGGGGTGTTAGTGGCAGCAGTGATGCCTATCATGGGTCTCTGCGAGCTAGGAAACTGCCCACAAACAACCGGGTGCGGCATCCTACGCGGTACGGCAAGGCCGGCTGTGGGCGCAAGGATCAACCTCGGTTCCTTTTATTGCATTGGCACTCCCGTCGCGGTTGGTCTAGCCTTTTGGCTGAAAGTCGGCTTTGGTGGTCTATGGTACGGTTTATTGTCAGCACAAACAGCCTGCGCCATCTCCATTCTCTTTGTGGTGCTGATGCGAACCGATTGGGAAGCTGAGGCGTTGCGTGCTAAGGAGATGACTAACTTGGAGATGGGTGTTTGTGGTGGTCCCAATGAGTTTGATAATCGAGAAGAAGAAAAAATGGGGTTTTTGATTAGTGATAAAAACAGCATGGAGGATGTTTTGTAAAAGAAAAAACAGACAGTAGAGCAAAGCAATGTAGGGAAGTCGGTGACTTTTTTGGTTTTTAATGGTTTTTGGGAACTTGTAGCTAGTTAGTGCCACTAGCGGACTATCTAGCTTTATATTTTTCTTTTTGTTTTTTACTTGTTTGGGTATTTTCGCTGCTGCTTGCTTTTCGCGGTGGAGGGAGGGAATCACCAGGAGGAATAGGATAGAATACGAGCAGATTTGCTGTCCCTGGGAGGCCGAGATGTTTTTTTTTTTTTTTTTTTATATCTGCAGGTGTCCTTTTTTGTCAATTGCTTTAGTGATCCATCTCAATCACTAAAGCCTGTACACTTGACACGTACGCTTGATAAGCATGTTTAATATTTTCTTTTTCGAAAAGTCTTGTCAGGGTTGTCACTAAAGTGAGTGACCAAAAAGTGGACACCTCTTGTTGGGTGGAAAAAACATTACGTGCGCACCCAAAAAAAATGTTGTTTTCAAGTAACTCTGGTTTGCTCAACTTAAGTCGAGTCAAGTTTGACTGTTTTTGTTTACCTATAGTACCGGGCTGATCTTTGATGCAGACGTCTGTATCAACATTTTGATGCAGAAGTTACTCAAATTGCAACGTAGTAGACTCGTTCGGGCCCACTTGCCCCTTGAATGTATGGCCCACACTATGATAGACCTACACACCCAAAATCAGCATGATTGGTGATTTCGAACCGTAAGATTTGAGCATTTTTTTTATATCTTGGGCTTTATGAACAGGACTATAAGTTGGTTGCAAGCCCATGATGAAAAGTGCTCAAATCCAATGGCTAGGAATCACTAATCACACTGATTTTTTGTATGTGGGTCCACCAAGGTGTGGGCCAAACATTCAGGGGGGGCAGTGGCCTGAATGATGCCATATCTATAACCTCTCGGATTTTTTTTCATAGAGAGCAATCTAGATTGGTCTGCCATATGGATAGTTCACTAGTCCCTATCACTATTGTACTTTTTTTTCGATATTTGCAGCAATTCGATATCTAATAATTTATGCCAAATAAATGTACCCTTTATGCCAAGTGGCAGGGTGCTATTAAACTATAAACTTCACACAGGAAGAAGATGAAATGCATTCATAATTGTAGGCCCACTAACTCACTTGCCAGGTGAGTCACTTTCATGATATCACTACGGAAAAAGGAGAATTTTTTTTTATGTCCCCTAGAGACTTCAAAATTTGAAGGCCGCCCCCTTTCCAAAAATACTACTAAAGCGAAGTGCCCACTGAGTTTTTGGATGTTTGTTCCACCTCTTGGTGGACCTACATACCAAGAATCAGCTTTACTTATGATATCTAACTGTTAGCAGATGATGTGTTACCGCGCACGTGTTGTATTAGCCAGGCCCAGTTTGACCATTAGGCAGATGAGGCGGTTGCCTAAGGCCCCTGAGAGATGAGGTCTCCAAATTCAGAAATTTTAAAGTGTTTTTAAAAAAAAAATTTATGAAAAAGCCACACCTGTCCATTTGCGTCAGGCCCCTCTAATCACACAAGACTATGCTACACCCGGACAAATCTAGTCTACAATTATTTGTAGACTTAAAAGTATGCAAAAACATTGTATCCACCAATGAATTCTCCATGAAAAGCGTGTTTTTAATTTATAATTTTTTTTTTTTTTGAAAACATTGAAATAACATGTTTTTCAAGGGACATCTTCTCACTTAGGTTTACGGGTACAACTGAAAAAAAAAAAGGCCCCATTTAGAGTTTTTACCCGAGGCCTCAACTTGTATTAAGACGGCCCTGGTGTTAGCCCAACGACCAGTTAGATACATAGTTGTTTTGCATTTTCTCAATAGGTTGATCTCTTGGGGTAAATGATTGTTTCACATGGTATCAAATCCTTAATGTCTGGGAGGTCGCGGGTTCAAGTCTTCAGCAAAATGTAATCCATCGAGGGAGTGTGTTAGTGGTGTGTTCCGGCGCACGTGTTGTGATGGCCCAACGACCCGTTGGATACATAGTTGTTTCGCCTTTTCCCAAAAGGTCGATCTTTTGGTGTAAATAGTTATTTCACACTAACAATTATATTTTAGCATAAAATAAATTACTCGAATCCAACAGTCATAAATCATGATATTTAAATGTTAATTTCAACGTATAGAAATCACCAATTACACTAACTCTTGATCTGTAGATCCATCAAGAGGTGAACCAAATATCCACAAGGTCTGTGGGCCATAAAGAGTGACATTTTGGGAGTGGGACTTCGAACTCGGGCTCCGGAAAAAGGGTTCCAAAGTGTTACTCGAAGCTCGGGTATTTCTCCCTACATGGATAGTTGAGATGTTGAATGGAGACCGCCCAAGTCAAAACCTTCAAATTAGTCATACAAACAGTAATTTTTTAATACCATCAATAAAAAAATAGGTAATGAAACCTTGCCTCTAGCTATATAGAGAGAGGCTGTATGGGTAAAACATGTAGACCCCATTTGGCTGCCACGTGTAAGAAAACTGCACCATGCAGCGAAATGGGTTGGAAAGCTAACGCAATTTGACGACTTTAGTAATTGGAATGGAAGCTCCACTCGCACCCATAAAATAAATGAAAAGGGCCGTCCAATTATTTTTTGTTGATAGGTAAGCTTGGGGTTAGGTAGACCCCTACATGACCTTGACGCAAAACTCGACTTTAAATTGGAGATGGACTCTTAACATAGGGCAGCCAAATTACTAGAACACCTTTTATTATCTTATCATCATCATCATTAGCTTTGTCTCAAATATACATAGGCTGGCTACATGAATCTCAGTCTCACTGTCTAAAGTCATTTCTTTCGTTGAAACAAGTTTATTAAAATCTCCTCTGAAAACCTCATTTCATGTCTTTTTTGACCTTTTCCTTGTCTTTTATGAACCTTCAACTTGCATATTTTTTTTCTCACTAATTCTATCATAGGTTAGGCACGGCCAAACCATTTCAATCAACTTTTCATCATTTTGTTACTTATTGGACTACACCTTAGGGTCAGGATCAGGGGACTTTCGCTCTTTGCACTCTTTTCACTCGTGCTCTCTACCATATATGGACTTTGAGAATCCAATGGTGATATATTGTTGGATTCTCGTAATCCACACCAGAGTTCTCGGGCGTGGATTCCAAGACCGTTGGATTCTCGAAATCCATAGCTGAGAGCACGAGAGAAAAGACAATGCAAAAAAAGGCAAATCCCGCCAACCTGGTCCCTACACCTTATACCATCTACCTTATCTACACTCAAGGTTTAAAAGGGGCAATTATAATTATATAACAGACGGGGGGACGGGGGGCATTACATACAGTTTTTTCTGTTATAACGAAAATAACGGCTGTTATATTCTGAGAGTTTTAATGGTACATAACGGGGGAGGATGTCCGAATCCGTTATAACGGCCGTTTCTTAAACCATATCTACACTATCAAATTAATAACGACCCCAACACACACACAGATTCTCTTTCTCATACAACAGTTTCTCTTTACTTCGCATGTGCCTTTAGTAAGACTAACGCAAATTCAGGGAAGATGCGATTTTTTTTTCCCCATCAATCTTTTCACACCTATAGGCTCGCGCACGCCCCATACAAAATGTCATTCCATTGGTCCGAGAAAAATAGAACGTCCTGTAAAAAAAGTAAAGAAGGATTTGATCATACGATCATGTTGGATTTTTTTTTTTGGCAAAGAAGATTTTATCTGGGAACTGTGGATGATTTCCTTTAGGTACTAAAACACGATTACCAGGTTGGATTTTGATTCGATAATTTCGTGCTTTGCTATCTGTTTTGTGAAGGTGGGAATTGGATTTTAGGTTTTTGGTTTGGTGGGTTTCACGTGGGCTTGGCCTTAAAAAAGTGAAACAAAGTGGGTTCTCTGGTTCGGTCTCAAGGATTCCCAAGTTTTAATAAAATATACAACATTCCCCACACTTATTTAATGCTTTACTTTATATATATTGCACCAAAGGATTTTGATACCCGTGTCTTGTGAACATGGGAGGCTTTAGCTTTGTTCAATGAGCAAATGATGTGTAAATAATGCTGTATGTTAAGATTGGTTGGTTGACCCAATCATCAAGATTTTCACTTCGACATTCTAAAAGAATGGCGCTGCACCTCGGCGGCTTGAGTCGGTTTTTGGGTCAACCCAAGCCTAACCCGATCTTCAACGTTGTGAGCTCAAGTCCAACCCAATCGGATGTTGGGTCTATAATTTCCACCCCGAGCCCAATGCGGCTGGGTTAGTCGGGCTGGTTGGGTTGGTAATTTACTGAATTTTTTAATTTTTTATTTTTTATTTTTAGGAAAGGTTGGTAAAATTTTTTATATTAATTTCTAATATAAAAATACGCATAAGAATTTTTATTCGTCATCTTTACAAACATAAAACATACTAAAAATAGGTTAGTGTAGTGGTGTGTTGGGTCAGGTTGTCGAAAGCATCAGCCTGAGCCATAACCCGATTTTGATGGGGTTGTCAAAATCCAAGCCCGAACCCAACCCAAATTAATACTGAAGGTGGCAACCAAACCTGAGCCCAATGTCAGGTTGAGCCCGCCCAAGTTGCGGCCCTAGAATTAATGGTTCTGATTTTGGGACCGCATAAGTTTCTTTGACCTAGATATTTATTCTACTTGTCCTCGGATTCTTAAAATTATGCATCACCAACAATAGTACTTTTTTTATTTTTTAGAGGGATGCGACTCTAACAGCTGAGCCGGTCATCTCAAGGCGGGCTAAGCCTGCAAGCACGAAGGGGACATCAACCCAAGGACACTGCGCAGCTGGGGACATCTGCTTTGTGAGAGATTTGACCCAACCATCTACTCTAGTTGGTTGGGTGAACCACCAACAATAGTACTCCAACTACATATCTGCATCTTCCTGCCCTTTCTTTGTGAAGTCTAAGGCTGTCAATGGATTGGATTTGGATCCGATCAGGATCACTCTAGGTCTCATCCCAATGAGTTTCCAATAGATGGGATTCAGGCCTGAATCGAGATGTATCGGGTCGGGTCGGGTCGGACCAGCCCAGTAAAACCGACATATTTGGCAGCCATTTACTTTTTTGTGTGCCACTGACACATGGCAATTTTGGGGTAGCGTCCATTAAGGGTGGTGGATGCTCAGGTCCACCATATATGTCTTTTATTTTCCCCATTCTTTTTCAAATCATTGCAAGGAAACAATTTGTGTGTTGCAAACAAACAAAAAGCCGTGGGCTACATTTGTAGTGCCCCCAATCCCTTTTACGAAGATTTGTTAGGTTAGGAGAAGGACGGACAATTTGACTAAGTTGGGGTTTATGGATTCTGCAACGTCAGCTTGCACACAACATTGCCTTCTCTCCGTGGGTACATTCGTGACGGTCACTAGAGACTTGGGGCCTGTTTGGAAACGCGGGTTCTTGTCATTAAAGGCACTAGGCGGACGCTCAGAATTTGGCCCAAAAGTCCGGCTGTACAAGGTTTCTCGTAACTTACTAAACTCCCATGTTTCCTAGTTTGCCACATACTCCGTGTTTTACGGACAATACGCACCCTGTAGGCTAATGGGAATGACTTTTGACTAGGGTGGATATGGTGTACAATACTCACCCTTAAGCCGTCTTCTTCCTTTTGTGCTTCAATAAAGGAAGCCAAAATGGACACCAAGGATACATAGACGCTCCCTTGCTTGGTGTCTGACCCAAGATTTAAAATTTCGGTTTCGGTAGCCTTTTCGGTGACGGCCGAACTTTGGGGATTTCGGTGAATTTAAAACCTTGGTATGACCTTGTCTGGTCTTCTTGGGGTTTAGGGTGGGAAATTTGAAGCCTGATTATAACTGAAATACCCTTGATGCAAGCGTTCAGGGACCCACCTGGCACACTCTTAGAGGACTCTGACAGTATGGATGATTGGCCAATCCCTAGGTGGATCTACAAACCAAAAATCAACCTGATTAGTGATTTCTAAGTGTTGGATTTGAGTTATTTTCATGGGTTGATTTTAACCGTAGAAATTTGATCATTATTGACCATTATTTGAGGTACAAAGATCTAAAGGTTTGAAATCACTAATCAGTCTGATATTTGGTTTGTAGGTCCATCTAAGGATTGCAAAAAACATCCATATGGTCAGTCCTCTAAGTGTGTGCCATGTGACTCATATAGTCATATTGCACTCTGTCATCAAAGTTCTACTCTAAAAAACTCACATCTTATTAATAACTAATCAGACTGATTTTTGCTGAAGTCGACTTTTGCGACATTGTGGGATGAATAAAAACATGCCACGTGTACACTAAAGTCAGATGAGCTAGCCTGAATGAAGTTATTTTTCGATTTTTAGTGTGCACGTGGCTTGTTTTTATTCGTCACTCAATGGGGTGGCAAAGCATTCATAGGTCGGTGGACCCGAAAGAGTGCCCACATGGCAATTTTTGGGTTGCCCATCGAAGTTTTTCTCTCCGAATTAATCAAGCACTTGTGAAGTAAAAGAGAGTAGGGTCCATTAAGGATGTTGGACGCTAAAGTCCCATTTACTTTACCCCATTCTCTTGCAAATCATTGCAAGGATGCAATTTGTATCTTGCGAACAAACGAAAAGCTGTGGGCTATATTTGTAATGCCCCCCATCCCTGTAACGAAGATTTGTTAGGTAAAGAGAAGGACAGACAAGTTGGCCAAGTCGCGTTTATTGATTCTGCAATGTCAACATACACAAATTAAACATCGTCTTCTCCATGGGTACACTCATGACGGTCACTGGAGACTTGGGGTCTGTTTGGAAACTCTGCTTCTTGTCATTAGAAGCACTAAAAAAAATCCCGCTGTGTAACTGTTATGGGCCACATTTTTATCTTGTACATCATGGTGTCTGGTAACTTATACAATTCCCATGTTTCCTGGTTTGCTACATACTCCATGTTTAACGGACACAAGACACAAATATAGACTGATTTTAAGGAAATGTACGTGGCAAACAAAGGAAATATGGCAGTCAGGTAACTACCCAACTCCCTAGCCTACAAAGGGAAAACCAAACTTGTGTAGCCACATGGGAATGACTTTCGGAGAAGTACCATAATGGCCGTAGTGTGGAGCACGTTGGGCGTGTTTGGCCGTGTAAAATCTTTTCATACCATTTAGTCGTGCTTTGTTCCTTGGACATATGAGTCCCTTTCTCAATAGACATTGTACAAAGTGTTAACATTTTTTCGCACTCTATCCATTTTACCCCTCTGTACCCTTTGAACGATATAACGGTGCATCAGCACCTCGTCGACAACGCTGGGTAGAATGAATGAATTCCTAATAATTTTGAAGTCCGCTTGAAGAAACTGTTTGGAATGAAGGATACACAGAAGAGTAGGAGAATACTGAAGATGAAAACTAGACAACGTGATCGTTTGTTTGGTTGAAAGCGTCAGAATTTTCTATCAATTAACTACTGCTAAGTTGTTCTTCAAACATTAGAAAAACTAGATGACGAGATCATTCGTTTGGTCGAAAGACATCGCGCATTTCTATTTACCTGGTAATTAAGTTCTTCAAACTCTAATGTTTTTTGTTTAATTTGGAAAATTTACTTTTATTATTTTTTTAGAGCTTTATAATCGACTTTAAAACCCTAGATTTCACTAGGCTGCAACTTGGGTGGGTTGGGTTGGGTTGGGGGTAAACCCGAGCCCAACCCGACCTTCAAAGCTCTTAGCCCGAACCCAACCTGAGCTCGGGCCTAAGAATCCCAGCCCAAGCCCAGCCCGATTGGATTAATGGTCGGGTTAGTTGGGTTTCCAATTTTTTGGTTTAATCATTTTACCACAGCAACCAAGAAAAAAACAAGAGTACGTAAAGAGGCAGAAATCAATGCCAGATTTGACGGAGTCATGCTTCTAAAGGGGCAGAGGCAGAAATCAACGGCAAAAATCAACCCAAAAAAATGAGAGTAAAGAGGCAAAAATCAACCCAAAAAAATGAGTAAAGAGAGTAAAAGCAAGGGTTGAAATCAACACATTATTTGACTCCATGGTTGAAATCTAATTGATAGAGTTTTAAATTTCAAAAAAGAAACAGAGTCAATCGAATGTCTCTTTACTTTGCTCTAATCCACAAAGATTTAGCGCTTAGAAAGCAAAAGTGTAGATGTTAAAGATAAGGAACCCATTACCTACAAAAATTTAGGGATTTAAACAAACCTTTAAAGAGTTGCAGAAAAGCTACCGAATCTCCATCTTTTGGGTTCTTCTCGCTTTGGAGTTCTTCGGACTCGCATTGTCTCATGAGGGGGGCAGTTAGGGTTTGCGTGAGAGAGAGAGAGATATATATAGAGAAGACGGCAGGGGATGGGCGTTAGGGTTTGAGAGAGAGGGGAGGGGAGGTTTTTGTCATTAGAGAGAAGGTACGAGAGAGAATGGGGAGCGGAGATATGTAAAGTGTAAACATATATTGTCGGGCTCAGGTTGAGTTGGGTTTCTCAAAGTATCAACCCGAGCCCAATCCGATTTTAATCGGGCTTTCCACAGTAAGGCCCGAGCTCGAGTACTGAAGGAGCCAACCTAACCCGAGCCCTACGTCAGGTTGAGCCTGCCCAAGTTGCAGCCCTAGATTTCACCTTCAATTTCTAGAACTAAGGCACCTCTCTCCCTTCTTCGTCTCTCAAAACCCTTCTCCTTCTCTCCTCGTCCTCCTCTCTTTCACAATGCCCAAGGTTGCACCTTTATATACTTAATTCCTGATCCACCAAGATATCTATATTTGTATATTCTCTTTATTTTGTTTCTTTAAAAATTACGCAACCTATTAATTACCAATTAAAACTTACGCAACTTATTCAATTCTATTCGGTCGAAGTATAGGGTATTAAATCACATACAACAAATTATTTATGATTGATTATGATTATCAAGATGATTACCTCAATCGATTCAGATTTAATATATCAAAGATATATTATTTTTTTGTCGTTTGAGTTAATCTAATCAAAGTGCAAAAATAAATAATATATCAATCAACACATGCGATTTTTTACGTGAAAA
Organism: Euptelea pleiosperma; assembly: GCA_035048495.1. Taxonomy (NCBI): domain Eukaryota; kingdom Viridiplantae; phylum Streptophyta; class Magnoliopsida; order Ranunculales; family Eupteleaceae; genus Euptelea; species Euptelea pleiosperma. The sequence continues at coordinate 20,732,895 of CM068552.1, read as the reverse complement.
TAAGCCTTTTAGTGGATTGAAAAATTCACCCATTTTAAAGTGATGAAAATCATTTTTAATTTAAGATCAAATAGGAAACCTAGTTCAACAACAACTTTTGGAGTGATTCTCTCCTAATATTTCTCAAAAACTCTAAAACCTATTATTAGTTAATCCCTAATTGATCATAACTCTCTACTAACCTTAAATCCAATGGCCAAGATTTGACCTCCCAAAAATTTATACAAAAATTTAAATCATAAATCTACTCACAAAATCTATTTAAAAGAAACTTTAGAGGCTCTCACACTAAAACCTGGCCACCTCCCATATTAAAAATATACTTACCTTACTTTTATCTTATCTCTTCCATTTATCATTCTTGGATTTTAGAAACACTTCTAGAGCATCAACAAAGATTTAAGGTAGATACCCCTTCTATGCTTCCTTCAATACTAGTTATCGACTCATGATCATGCATTTATTGTTAAGCTATAAATTTTGTTATTTGGATAATTATGCACATGATTATGATATTGATGGCTTATTCTATAATTAAGATGTGTGGATTATATCTATTTCATATTGAAATCTCCAGTGTAGATATCATCGTTTTAGTAATTAACTGTTAAGACATGCATTCGTATTTAATGTTTAAAAGTGATTAAACAAATTGGGAGTGAGTTCTCCAGTGTGAAAGATTTAAAAATCTTAAGAAGACCCTCTTTACGAGTAAAAGAGACCTTCTGTAATGGATGTGCATTTTAAATTTATATTTGACTAGGGGATGACCCGTGCCTACGGCACTCCCCGACAAAGCATTTGCAAATAAACTCGGGTGCCTTCGACATTCAAACCCATTGACTGATTTCCCCTTTAATGGCAAAAAAAACCTAATGATCTCATCAATATTGTATATAATAGGCATTACAGTAATGTTACCTACCCATTATAATGGTTCCTTTTAAAGGTTGATTCAGAATCAACAAAAGGTGACCTTCAACCCAAATAAAATGGGAGAAAATGAAATAAAAAGCTCACGACACCAATCATCATAAGCCAAAAGTCTGACCATTCATGAATGGAAGCCAACGATAAATCATGTCGTAATTCAAAATGCAATCATTTAAAAATCTTTCAAAATCGATCCAACATCTTATGAAATTCAAAGAAACTTCATAGTAAGATTAGATCCTATCTACATTGCTAGATTCCTATCAAGATCTACAACAAAACATTCGGAAAGAGATCAACGGATGTTAAAACCTTCCAAAAGCTTCAACAATGTCGACAAAGCCATGGATCAAACATAAATTTTTTATTAACATTATAGAAACCAATTGTAAATAATAAAGGAAAACGCTTGAACCTGCATACTCTGATTAGACAATCGATGAATGTCGAATGGTCCATGTAACCCAGTCTATGTTCCAGACGTTGATCTAGCCACCCCTCTCTATATATAATAGATGCTAACCCAGAAAATCCCAAGGCTTCCCTTCCGTCCATGCATTTATTTTCAAAATAATCATAGAAGCACTTCTGGTTAAAACAGGTGATAAATCTTTCAAGTAACTTCCAATCAAGCTACTTACCAGCAAAACAGATCTTCAATTTTTTAGCAAAATCAGATCTGCAATTACCATGGCCAAGGGATTTAAATGAGTGAATTTAATGAAAAGTAGGTGCAGGTTTCAATAAAAGCATGCTAACTACCATGGCCAAAGAGTACCAGAATATTTGAGAAATCTAAGGTACAGAGACCACTTTTGCACCCTAAATGCATAGAGTGCAACTACATAACATAGAAGGGTATTTAACGTTTTAAGGAAAAATTTAGAGAAAAAAAAATTAAAGATATGAACCGCAATTATTCCCAAGTAATGTGTCGACATGGCAATCAAAAACAAAGATACATACCCGAATTTATCTTCCGGGTACCATATAGGAAGGAGACATTTTGACTGAGGCGACGTGTGACTTATAACCATGATAATAACCGCAAACAAATTAAATTGTCTCAAATTCCCTTTTATCCCTCTCTTAACTCACTTTGGGACCTCCCAAAAGCTGCAGCATTTCAGCTAAGGTGGACACCACTTGAAGCTATGGGATCCACATATAATTTAAGTTTCAAAACCTATCCATTCTGAACCATGCTACTTCTATGGGCAAGAAGTCAGTTTTAAAGTCTTAATTAGAGTCAATTACTGCCATGGTTTTGTCAACACACACAGACAACTTGGATACAAAGCTCACATTGAGAAATGTGTATTAGTTCCATCGCCAATTGAAATATTAGATTCAACAGATAAAAACATTTTAAAGCAGGTAGTTAACTCGGTAAGTGTTCCATCAATCAATCAAGTGGTTGTGAGTTTATTGTAGAGCACCTACAGTTTCCAGTCACTGATGACAACATGAAATTAACTACATGATTCCTACAACCACATAAACAAAGATGAATATCTATAATTAATGCATCACTCTATTTCCAAAATTCAGAAAATGTTAATTGATTAAATGTGATGACTGAATGTTCTAGCCATTTGACTAAGGTTTCATCATCTTTCACAAACTGCAAGACTTTGTTTTTGGGTTGGCCATGGACCACAACATTCAGCAAATATCTATATTCACAGTCGATTGGTTGAGAAACACATGACTGTGAATATGATATGAAGTTAATGATTTGGAACTCCAAAACTTGGTCCAAAAATTTTAAAAAGAGGACAAAAACAAAAATCCAAATCAAATCAAATCAAATCAAAATGAAGAAACATCACTAACATATTTGCATTTACGGAAAAGAATACCTTTTTTGGAGATATTTCGCTTATTTCTTCGTCACTTGCAGGTATAGCTGAGTTCTAAGCTAAACAGAAAAGCTTCACCAAACAACAAAGGAATGGAGGTCTCTTTGGTCCAACTGGTAGCAACTTCAGACGTGACCATCTGAAATATGGATGAACCCGAGATGACGTAAAAAGAAAAATTAGAACGAATCCATATGTTTCCTTACTATTCTCAAGTCTCAAGCCTCAACCAACCATTGTCACTTTTAAAATCCAACAACTTGTTCTGCCATATACGTGGTGGATATGGAAGGTATTGTTTCAGCATGCAGTGAATCCTAGATATGGTCTCAATCAAAAGGAATTTAGAGTATGATTATGACTGTCAATTTATAACTACTATGATAACCATCAAATGGTGGAACTTGTAGCTCAATTGGGTAGTGGTCTCTACAGAAACTCTAAAGTTTGCAGGTTTGATCCTATCTTACATACCAATATTAGAGGAAAAAATGGTCAAACGGCAGATTCCAATTCAACCAAAATGATTCATTCAAACTAATACCCATATTAACCCAAGCAGGATGATTGAATGGACTGATTCTTTTCCCGCTGTTGTTACCCATTTTATCAAGTAATAACACCAAAGCAAGTTGCAGCAAAAAAAATTCAAAAACCAAAAGTGAAATAATGCATATATCGATCAAATTTTTTAATTGAAATTACTTTCTATAATTTAGGCAAAATAGCACATACCAGAATCAGAGGAAAAAAAAAGGTCAAACTACAGGTTCGAATTCAACCAAAATGATTCATTCAAACTAACACCCATTGTAACCCAAGTAGGATGATTGAATCGACTGATTCTTTTCCCACCATTGTAACAGTAATAACCAAAGCAAGCTGCAACTAAAAAACATTTAGAGAACAAAAGTGAAATAATGCGCATATCGATCAAATTTTTTTAATTGAAATTACTTTCTATAATTTAGACAAAGAAAATAAAATAGCTAGCAGAAACAATAATAAAAGCAAAAGTGAATCAAAGGTCCAATGTTTCTCTAATGCAATGGACTGATTCTTTTCAATACCAATTATTTCCTTGTGGTATGCCTCCAAAGAATGCAAATGCAAATGATTTAGAATCAGAACAATGATTTCTAGGCTACAATACCTCCCCTCGGGAGCCCATCAATTTCACAGTCCAAATCGATGAGCACATGCAACACATGTATGGTAGAAAGACCATATTATTATCTAATAATAGAAACTGTATTATGTAGTATCCCATTATTTTCCTTAAATCAATCAAAAGCTTACATTTCATAAACACTATTCAAACATTGCCATGTCTCCAATGCATGTGTCCCCTGCATACAACACCATCACAAAGCTGGATATTGGAAACTTCTTTTCTCCACCTCCATCTATGACCCTGTAACACAATAAAACAATGAAAACAGTCATATCTCTGAAATTGACTGGCTAAACTAAAAATACGAACTACTTGAGATGATCTTTAATGCACTCAATGAGAACATCCTTATTGCCCCTTAATATCAAGCCATTCTTCCTCAAATTAAGCTTGCATCGTTCAACTTTTAGTTTCTCCAACTAAGTAGTTGTTATCATCTAATGGCAAAAAATATAAATTTTGTACATAGTTCTAAAAAGGCCACAAAATTGTAAAATGATCAAAATATGCGTAGTTAATTATCTTCGGTCTAATTTAATATAGTTTCAAGGTAATGACATAAATTAACCAAAAGATAGAAAAAATTTAAACTTGTGTTTGATTTATTTGAAGTTTTCAATGATATTAAGCTTTGTCATACAATTACCCCTAACTTCAAAATTCTATATAACTCTTAAACTATACACATGAACTATGCAAGGATAGCCCAGGAATTAAAAAACTTTGAATGATTTTTGGGTCTAGATGTGGTTGAAATTTCAAGGATGAAAAACACTGGAACATACCCATGAACTATGCAAGGATAGCCCAGACATTAAAAAATCTGAATGGTTTTGGGTCTAGATGGGGTTGAAATTTCTAGGGCTACAAAAATAGAAATGAGCCTTAAAAATATTGCAACCAACCATTAACAAAAATAGAAATGAGCCTTAAAAAGATTGCAACCAACCATTACCTGGGGAGTTATTTCACAATGAAAACTAAAAGAAACTTTCCAAGCTCAATCCAGCAACCTTGCTTATCCAAATTCATCAAAACATCCCAATTCAGAGAAAAAATAAATAAATCAACTCTACAGAGTAAAAAAAACTTCTTACCTCCAACCCATCCCCCTTTTGGACGATACTTCCAATACCTCTATCACCAATCTGAAAAACGAAGCCACAGATGATGGAAACCATTAAAATCCACTTAAATGGTTTAACAAAAAATCCAAATTGGTATCCTCAACCACCTGAAATTCTAAATCTCTCTAAAAATGAAGTCATGGATGATTAAAACCCTCAAATCCGACAGTCAGCGAAATGGTTTAACTAAAAACCCAAATGGGTACCTCAACCACCAGTTCTTCACCATCTCATGACAGAGAGTTGCCACTGAAATGGTTTAAAAAAAAACCCAAATGGGTACCCTCAACCACCGGTTCTTCACCCTCGCATGAAAGAGAGAAAGAGATGATCGTCTGCAAATCCAAATGGGTACCCCAAAGAGAAAGGGTTTCAGATATTAGGGTTTGGTTAGAAATTGAGATAGGGTTTCAACAAAAAAAACCAAAAGTCGAGAACGGCGAGAGAGATACATACCTCGAGAATGGCGACAATTGCAACGGCAAGGAAGGTGAGAGAGAGAGAGGGTAGAGTTCTGGCTTTAAGTGTTGGGGTGGAAAAATTGAGCGTAAAAAAAATGACCGAGATACCCAAAAATGGGTGGGATGGGAAATTTAGCTGTGGCTGAGATCGACCATCCAAAACGCATGGATGGATTGGATCTCGACCATCCTTTATAGGGGGTATAAGAGGGGGGACAAAAGTCGTCCCTTGTTATATAGATATATCATCGCGATGATGACGTTACTGCTTGACAAATTAATCTATGCGAATATGTATTGGTTGAATCATGTATTGGGGTGAAAAACCCGAGTGAGCATTTGACTCACTATATACATCATTTCAGATTTTGTTGATCCCAGTGAGAAGAACACAGAGAAATGGGAGTGACTAATTAACGAAAGAGGATTACTAAGAAATTTTAAATTTTTATTATTTTAATTGATGTAATAGACTTTAGATATGCATTATTTAATTTTAAATTATTAGATTTCAAATCTAAGAGTTTTAGATTAGTCAGTATCACATTTCTGATTTTGGTACTTTAAACAATTTAATTATTTAATTTTTACAGTATAAATTTTAAGGTAGATTTTTAAAATCTATCTAAATTTTTAAAAATAGTGAATATTATTTTTGAACAAGATTCTTTCACAAAAGTTGATTCTTTTGAAGTATATAATAAAACCCTAAAAGACATAACAACTTAGGCGGTCGAACAAACTTAACATAATTCAGATAATTGAGCAATCATGTATGATCATTCTACGGTTACTTCCGTACTTAGATTCTTTTTGTAATACCTTGAACTTTCGTTCTAGGGTATTATGGTAAATTCACCTAATAATGAAACCCAAAACTTTTTCAGACTTCTATTATTATTTTTATGGTTTAAGAATCACAAATTTAATACATACATACTTGAGTATGTATGTTAATTTGGTTTCATTCTAACAACTTTGAAAAAATCTACTATTTTTTAAACTCACTCTTTATGGCAAAATTCCTACTAAGAATAATGAACTATAACTTACAAAAGACTTTTTCTTGTTCTAGCTAACATTTTAGAACTTTTATAAAAATTTATTTTATGGGCCCGAGACACCAAAATATTCATATTCTACCATGCCCAGCTTATCCGAGAAATTTAGAACCTTTCTTAAGACATAAAAACTTTAGCGGGAGATTTCAGGAGATTTTAACAAAAATAGTATTTTCATAATTTTTTACTTTCCTATCATTCTTATATTTTTCAAAAATAATATTTAATTATATTTTATTGATTTAATAAGAGTATGGGACCCGTGAATCACTTTTCGGATCATTCCGAGGTCATCTTAACAATTTCCAAAGCTTTGAACTTTTTTCTGATTTTTATTATTTAGACTATTTTATGTGATTTATGTGTATGTGACATGTGTCAATACCTTGTTGTATGAACCTTTAAATTATATAATATAGTCTAGTTGAATTAATGAATAATTATTTTGTTGTGAATATTGGGTAAGCCCGTATGACCAATCTAGAGGCTTTTTTGACTTAATAATATTCTTAAATGAAGCATTGTTGATATATATGGGCCTTTGACCCATTTTTAAACTATAAATAATGTAAAATATGAGTTTTTTAAGGTTGAAAAAGTTATTCCTTTGATAGTTACGAATTTCACTAATATAGAAACCCTAATCCTTCCCTAAATCTATTTATGAAAATCTTAAAATTTTTACAAACCTAAACTCAATTAAAAAATAGAGAAATCTCCATTAAATCTTTATTCGGGCACCGATCGTACTCGAGCAATAAGAGAGAATTGACGGAGACTTCGAATAGAAGAACATACTCCGAGGAGGGGACGATCCGATAATTTTTAAATTTAAAGAAACTTTCAATTTCTATTAAAGTTTAAGAAACATTAAGCTAAGTGTGTTTGATCCATCATATGCTTATTTTTTTAAGTTATTCATTTTCTTTCATTATATAATGGTAGATCTTCACTATAAATTAACTTGAGCATGATTTAGTTTATTTTTATTGAGTTGATAATTATTTTGTACCACTATTATGGATTTGGTCATGGCACCTACAATAGATGATCATGTTTTATATAATTTTCGTGTAAGGTTTATGACTTAAATATTTTTTTAATTATTTTTCTTAACAAAATCTGTGAATATATTTTCTACAGTCGTTGAATTTGTATCTTTTTGAGTTGTATTTATTTAGTTATGTTTTTTCTAATGTGTTGGACTTTTCTTTACAACCTAGAATATCAGATTCTGTACGGTCCACTTCATTAAAAATTTGATCTATATTTTGAACCTAAATATTTTCATAGATACCTCTATGAATCGATTTTCAAATCTATTAGGTTTATATTTTTCTAATATTTATTTATTAATTTATTATTTTTGTACGGTCCAGTTCATTAAAGAGTTTGATCTATATTTTGAACTGAAATATTTTTCTCATTATTTTTTATAGATATCTCTATGAATCTAGTTTCCAATTTCATTGAGTTTATAATATTTTTTGATTTTTATTTATTTCGTTATATTTTTTCTAATGTACTGGACTTTTCTGTAAAACTCAAAATTCCAGATTCTGTGCGGTCCAATTGATTAAGGATTTACACATATATTTTGAAATTAAATATTTTTTATTTATTTTTTCTATAACCCTATGTGAATCTATATTTCAAATCCGTTGATTTTATATTTTTAGGATATGTATTTATTTAGTTGTAATTTTTCTAAGGTACTAACCTTTTCTACAAAATCTAGAATTTTAGATTCTGTGCAGTCCACTTCTTTAAGAATTTCGACTTAGATTTTAGAAATTAATATTTTTGAATTTATTTTTCATAGAAACATCAATGAATATAGTCTTCAATCCATTGACTTTGTATTTTTCTAATTTATATTTATTTAGTTATGATTTTTTAAAAGGAAATATGTTTTTTCTGCAGAAGTCCTATTTCTTAGATTTTAGACGATTAATGGCCTTGGGAACCCTTAGTAGTTCGATCATGATTATTAATTATTAAGGTTTTAGCCTTATTGTTTGACTTAGACTTGTATGCATGGGGATCCCACCAATGTATCTTTGATCTCTCATAGGGTTCAGCCAAGTATCTTGGATCCCTCTTTAGGGTTCGACTTTGTATCATGGATCACTCATAGGGTTCGACAATGTAGTGCTGATTTTCTTGTGACCTTCACTTATATTGTTAATCGATGTTGATCGTGATCTTTGATGATTGTTTACATGTTATTCATGTTGTTTAACCCTAGTTCGTATCCATTTATTACTCTTGATGATCATGTGTTTATTTTATATTCTTATTTAAATGTTAAATACATGTATTGCTTATGCCATGTAATCCTAGTACTATCGTGTTGTCATACCATGATTATCACGTCATTTCATATAAGGGGTGCATAAGAAAACGGGGTTGAAGTATATTATATATATTTATATTGGTGTTATTAATTAATCAGAGTTCGATACCTTAGGATGAAAGGCCCCAAACGTTATTATATCCTGTAGATGGGTCGATGAGACTACTCCCAGTGCGGGAAGGAGATAGAGACCCAATGTGGTTATAAGTACTAATTTTATTTGCATCCCGTACTCACTTGCATTCACCATTATATTCATGTCAACCTTATTATATGATTGAGATACATACCTCAGTTAAAAACTCGTATAGTATGACATCATGCCATGCACACTGTTGTATTACTGGGCCTCTGCTCACGATGCTACACCGATACTATTTTTAGATTTTGAGGAACTGGATACGTAGAATGATTTTGAGACGGAAGACTCTGGTGTACTCGAGGAGATCGACGAGGATTTGTGAGTCGATCTCATACTTTAGAAAGTTGTATTTGATTGTTTTACAACATTAGTTATTTATTTTTATGGGCATGCAAGCCTTTGATTGAGAGCATGTTCTCACCAATTTTTCTCATACTTAATTAAACGATTAAATTAGCTTGATTTATGAATTAGTTTAATTATTTATTTTCTGCTATTAATATGTTTATTTCTGATTTTAATACATAAACTTGAACTGTAGTTAACTTTAGAACACCTAATTGACTGATTCGACTTTTTTTTTAATTCTCTTAACTTATTTGATTCTCGTGAGATTTCTTAATAATTTTTTAATGAACCTTAGTAGTCTAATTGACCTAATTGGACCACTATGTGACATTCATGGATCACATCTAGATTCGGGTATGAGTCGATCTACGAATTTTTGGGTCGTATCTGGGTATCCGGAACCGGAGCGTGACACTTTCGGACTTAGTGAACTTTAGAATAAACATTAATAATTTAATTGACCTAATTAGACCACTAAAGAACATCATAGATAACATCTAGATTCGGATACGAGTCGATCCACGGATTTTCGAATCGTATATAGATATCCAAATTCGAGGCATGTCATATCCTCTCTCATTTCTTGAAAATTCACGAAGCAATCCACTATCACCAATATCTTTGTATAGTTTGGCCGAAAAGTGGGGAGTCCCCTTGTGTGTGACAACGGTTCGATATAGGCGATGGAATTTATGTATCGCACACATCAATAAATTCTCCTTCCAATCTTTTTTTGCTTACATGGTCACCCCTAGATATCCACCTAATATGTGATTCTCTAGGTTCATATTCGGTAAATCGTGCCAAATACACGTTACTTGTCATGTATATTGTAATTTTTTAGGGGAAATATTAGTTGGAGTATGGCTCCTTCACAGTTGATGATGCTCCACTCATAAATCTCCACCTATACATGGACGATCGGTCCCTCCACCTACACATGGACGTTCTCTGGCCAACCCAATGTGTAGGCGTCGAAGCTGAGTACATTTTTGTTCACTAGCGAGGGTTTGTAGCGACTAGCGTGGGTTTGTAGCGACTGTACACTGGACAAGTACCCCCGACAACCCCTATTTCAAAATTTTGAAATTTAAACACTTCTAGACAACAGTATTGTCAGGGTTGTCAAGGGTACTTGTCAAGTGGAGAAGCGTTTAGCTAGTTCCCAAAATGGACTCCTGGCACAACATTTGTTCACTCCAGTTCTTTTCTGCACTTCTCCAAATGCTACTCTTGGAATTTTTATTTTTAAAATAGCAAAAATGGTAACAGTGGCGATCCCATGAGGTGACCCGTATGAAAATTTACAAGTCTTAGGCCCATTTGGAAAGCTCACGTTTTAGGGCCTAGCCCAATTAGGAATGGAAGAATTGATTTGATGTTGCAAAATCTGAAATGCAGGCCTCAGAAATGGGTCCCAAATGGTTACCAAACACAAAAAACCAGAAAATTGGCGACTTGAACTGACCTCAGTTGGCCATTTTGTGGTTTTCCAAACAGGCTCATAAATTGAACTTATTGTCACAAGTATAATTTTATCCTTTTGCCATGAGATGCCTTGTGGGATCACCAATTTTAGGTCCCATGTTGCCAGGGCCGACTCAAACATAAGGCAAGTAAGGCAGTCGCCTTAGGCCCCATGTGAGAGAAGGCCTCCAGCCCAGGTGAGAGAAGGCCCAAGTCCACTAACCGCATGGATGTTTAGCCCACCCATTGTTGGACATACAAACCAAAAATTAACCTGATTGGTTATCTCTACCCATAGATTTTAGTACCTTTTGGGATTTGATTATAGCCATTGGATTCAAGCATCCTTTTTGAGTAGTAAATCCAATGGTTAGAAATCATCAATCAAGCTGATGTTTAGTGTGTTTATCCACCAATATGTGGGTTGAACATCCACACAGTCATTAGGCACAAAAAATGATTTATGTAGGGCCGCGAGAGTCCTCTGCATGGACTGCAACGTAAGTCCTCATCTAAATTTTTTTCAATAGCTTTTGATTATCATGAATAGTTGTTTAATAAGATTTTCTACCATATAAAGAGTTAAAAATTTTAATTAGTACCATATATTAATGGGTCAGGATAGGTGGACAACGATTTTTGACAACCATTTTGGCGGACCCACATAGAAGATGAATCAATGGCTGATTTTTGGTGAGGATGATCTCCTCACCATATTGATCGCCCCACAAAAAATCAGCCCATTCTGAAATTTCTAACCCCATCAAATGTGGTTTTCAAGTTACACGGTAAAAATAAACGGTCCATAATTCTTCAACTTCTAAACCAGTCTACGAATATCGGAATGATTTGAATTTTTGTGAGGATAATCTCCTCACCATAGAGATCAGCCTCACCAAAAATCAGCAATTGATTCATCTTCTAAGTGGGTCCGCCAAACAGTTGTAAAAAAATGGTTGTCTCCCATCCCGATCCTATATTAATATATTAAATATTAAAAGGCCTCATATGAATTTTCGCCTTAGGCCTCAACTTGCATCGAGACGGCCCTGCAGACCACATTAACGGCCACCCATCTTTACATTGGGAAGTGGCGTCCACGTCAATTTTCGAAATCTCTGGCCAAATTATGTAGGCCTTCCTCCCATGTATACATAGGATATCTCAGATCTGGTATGCCAAAAAACAATATTGATTTTAACCAACGGTCCAGAAAGAAAATATAGCAAATATTGCGTAGATATAGGAACAATCAGGGCTGTTTTGATCCAAGTTGAGGCCTAAGGCCAAAACTCCATAACAGGCCTTTTTTTTCTAGTTAATATATTAATAACTGCCGTAGTCCCATTGCAGTCCATGCGGAGGACTCTCGTGGCCCTACATTGATCATTTTTTGGGCCTAATGACTGCGTGGATGTTCAGCCCACCTATCTAGGAATTGGAATTACTACCCAAAAAACATGCTTGAATCCAATGGCTAGAACAAACCTAAAAAGTAATAAAATCTATGACTGGAGGTAACCAATCAGGTTGATTTTTGGTTTCTTTTTTATTTTCCTGCCAACTACCTTAAGTTTTCTATAATTTACTTGCTAGGTACCTATGGACCATCTTTCTTTTCTTTTTTTTGGTAGTTAAGCCTGTTTTTAAAGAGATCAGTAACTCGGGGAAGACGGGTTTTGATCCCAGGTCTATGGTATCATCACCTACAAACTTTACCAAGTGAGCAAGCTGGCACCTTAATGGACCATCTTAAAAGAAATAAAAAAAATAGAAATGGAAATTTATGATAAATGAATTACTGACACACAAGCTTTTTTTTATTATATAAGGATCATAACATGTAGAGCAATAAAAGGAGAGACATATATGTCTTACACTCTACTAGGACAGATGGAAGGAAAAACTCAAAAAAGAACACAACTATAATTAACCTCCCAAAATTAAAATCAAATCAAAGTTGGTGGATGTTCATGCAAAGAAATTAATTTCCCATGCATTTATTCGAAGGCGAGCAAATTCGAACACTACAGATGCAAGGACACATCGAGCTCGGTCTCTTCCTCGGTGACAGATGCAGCAGATTTGAAACATGATGACTCCATATTTTTTATCAGTGGCTGCTCTTTCAGTCGAGAGTTCTTCGGCTTGATCAAGGTATTCATTAATCGAGCATCCATAGGGAAATCTCCAAAGTAAGGTGGCATACTGGTTGTGCAAGTTAAGAATGGATTACGAACGAATAGAGCGGCTTCATCCATGGCCAACCATTTATAAAAATCTAAAGATGATGAAGGATTGATGGACCCAGTTGCGGTTGAATTTAAGGCCATGAAGTTGGACGATACATTTAACGACGGATGAAGAATGGTACAATTGTTGCCACGGCAGGCAGCAATAGAATGTGTATTATTTATAGTCTGACGCTTCGTCGCTGATCTCTTGTTGTGTGCATTTTGGTGCACCCCAAGTGCATGACGGCTTACAAACTTTCTATCGCAAAATGAACATGGATAGTAACACATTCGTCGTCTCACATAAGAATTCCATCTTTTTTTCCCAGTGGGAGAAGCAGACTTCATCGGAAAAGTTGAAAAGGCACAATCAAGGAGCTGCGGCATCGGCGAAGAAGGGTCAATCCCCTTTTATTTCATTTTGCAGACCGACATTGTGAATCCTAGTGTCAGAGCTAATTACAGGGGGCACGCCAACGTTAATGACATTTGCCTAAAATTAAGAAAATTAGAACAGAAAAGGCGAAGAGCAGCAGGAAGTGATAATGATGCATTTAACGCGCTCTAAGTCACATTAATTTCTCATTTGCTACATTTAGATTTACTGTGAAATATACACACACCCAAGAATTAGTTTGTGGAAAATATATGAGATACCCACGTGCCAAGGTCGGTGACGACTGACGAGTGCGCTGTACTGGGTGTCTAATCGCCTCCGTTATTTGAAGGGTATTTTGGGAAATACCAAAAAAACTTTGTACACTATAGGAAACCAATTCAGAAAAAGTTTAAATGAGGTCATTATGAAATAAATTTGTGACATATCCATGCTCTTTCAAGTTTACCTCTCTACAAACATAATGAAACTAGTCCAAGGAGCTAGTAGGGATGAGAAACTGAATCATTTTGTACCAAGTAATGCTAAGATCCCAAGCCAGAATGTATTGTCAGGTGAAATATTGTTGGAAGATGATAGCACCATATGAGGCTCTTCCAAATAAGTTGAATCATACAAATCGAAGATGACATCAAGGGGCCATTTTGATGCACCTTTACCTGCAATTAGCTAAACCCATATTTTGGGCAATTAGCTGAACTCATATCTAGCAATATTTTCTTGACAGTTCCGATCCATGCCTCAGAATTCGATAATTACATAATTCAAGCACTAGTTAAATCTTCTCCAGCTGCAGATTTTGCAAGTTAAAGACTCAAACTGATGTCAGTTCCCTATATTTATGCAAATAAACTATTTTTCTACGCTTTAAAGGCTCTGTATGGTGATCAACAAAAAGTTTTAGAGAAAAGGGATGATTTTTATGTCAAGAAGTGTTGAAACAGAAAAAGTTTTATGACATTTATATGCAAAAAATCATTTGTAGAAAACTTATTCAGAACAATCATACAAAGCTTAAGTAGAAATTCAGAGGTTTCAGCTTATTTTGTAATATTTACCATTCCCATTTACATGTGTCTCTTCCACTTCACACGCAATCCTAGGTAATGGCTCCCCAACATGTACCTTCAGACCTTTTAGAAGTATCAGCCAAGGTGACTCTTTTATCTTACATCTTCATCTTATGCATTGAAACATTCAGTAGATCCCTTTACTCTAAATCTCTAGCTAACAAATCCATTAGAGGGGCGGTCTCTTCATCACCCATTTGTTATTTGCAAATGATTGCATGCGATTCACCCAGGTAAATATCTATCCAACCAGTCAGAAGTGTTAGAGAAATCCTCAACAGTTATTCTAAAGCATTAGGCCAAATGTAAATTTTCAAAAATTTGCTAGGACCTTTTCTAAGAATACACTAGTGATGCAAGGTTCATGGAAAACCCTATGTTACACCAAAAGCCAACGAAAATCAACGGAACAAATCGAATTATGATTCACAACAAGGAAGAGGAGAGGAAATCAATCGAGTTCTATGCAAATCATGAGCAAGAAGTCCTCCATACCCAAGAGGGTCCTTCAAGAGAAGAGTTAAAGAAAATTCATTTTCATAGAACTCTCTCCATCTTCCACCCACATTTAGTTTTTGAGTATTTCTATGTACATTTCCTATCTCTCTAAAGCTAAAATCTATCCCCAAATCCTATAATCTCTGCCACCCACATTTATTTTGAGTATCTCTATGTATGTTTCCTATCTATCTCTCCCCAAATCCTATGATCTCTCTATCTTCCACCTACATTTATTTTGAGTATCTCTTCATACATTTCTATCTCTCTAAATTTATTTCCCTTTAGGATCTGTTTGGCAATCAAACACGGATTTGGAATTGAAAATAGAATTCCAGGATTTGTGATTTCTAAGAATTTGAATTCAAAGAATTAAAATTTCTTGTGTTTGGTTGCACCGTGGAAATTACTTGGAATTCCCAATGAATTCTATTTTTAGCTATTCGGACATCTAACAGAATTGATATTTTTATCCATCTACATAAGAGAAATATCATCTATGAACTTTATGTTATAACGACTATTTTTTTTGTCATCCATCAATTAAATGTTATCGATGCTAATTTAAAGAAAAATTTTTAAAAGTAATAATGAAAATTATTTTGATAATTTTTTTACTATGATTAGCCGTGTCAAAATATCAATGGCTACAGCCTAAGTGGCACATGATGCAACAAATACAGATGTCCATCATCAACACTAATGATGGACCACATTTTGAGTGCGCCATGTGGCACATTATTAGAGACAGTAAACCGTATTGATGTTTATCCCATCCCCTAGGTGGACCTAGATACTAAAAATTAGGTTGATTAGCTATTTCTAACCTTTAGATTTGAGTACCCCAAATAATGCTAGATATCCCATAGTTAAAAATCAACCCATAAAAGACACAAATCCAATGGTTATAAATCACTAAAAAATAGGTTGGTTGGTTATTTATAAGCTTTGGATCTTCGTACACCAACTAATGCTAGAAATCCAATGGTTAAAAATCAACCCATAAAAGACACCAATCCAACGGTTAGATACATCCCTAGGTGGACTTACAAACTAAAATCAGGCTAATTAATTATCTCTCAACTTGGATCTTTGTACCCCAACTAATGTTATATCCCACGGTTAAAAATCAACCCATAAAAGACATCAATCAAACGGCTACAAATTTGTAATCCGTTGATGATGGACCACAATATGAGCCACGTGGCACGTTAATAGAGACCACGGACCATATGGATGTTTGTCCCATCCGTAGGTGGACCCACATGCTAACAATCATGTTGATTAAAATTTTCTAACCTTTGGATCTAAGTACCCCAAATAATGCTAGCTAGATATCACACGGTTAAGAATCAACCAAAAATAATACACCAATCCAACAATTTCAAAAAACTAATCTTGCTGATTTTTTATTTATAGGTTCACCTAGGGATGAGTGTGAGAGTTGGAGCCCGATAAAAATTCTTTTGTATCTCTCCGCCCGAAAATAGAATTCCAGGAATTAGAAGTTTCTTCGCCCCCCTAAAACTTCTAATTCTTGGAAAATCACAGAATTGGAAATATAATTCCAGGAATACAGTCCTCCCAAATACAAGAATCACAAATCCAAATCTGGCTCAATTCCGAATTACCAAAAGACCCTTAGGGTCTATTCGGTAACCAAACATGAATTTGGAATTGAAAATAGAATTCCAAAATTTGTGATTTCTCGGAATTTGAATTCCAAGAATTGAAATGTCTTGTGTTTGATTGCACCAAAGAATTTACATGAAATTCTCAATGAATTTGAATTCTAGTTGTTTGGATATCTAACAGAATTGAATTTTCTTTCTATCTACATAAGAGAAATATTACCTCATGCATGTTAATAGTGTGTTGTAAACCTACAAAATAATAAAAAACATTTCAAAAATATAATACCATGAACTTTCGTTCTAGAGTATTAGGTAATATAATTTATTAGGATATAAATGTCAATTTAAATTTGCTGACAAAGATTATTTACTAGATTGTAAGAACCAACACGTAGTAAATTTTATAACTTAACCCTAGAGAGAAAATCAATCCTAGAATTCACTTGACATTCAAATGAACTTAGGACACGTCTACCTGCTAAAATTTTAGAGTAAGGTTACTTTTTGAATATCTAATAATTAGGGCTGCAACTTGGGCGGGCTCAACCCGATGTTGGGCACGGGTTGGGTTGGTCCCTACAGCACTCGGGCTCGGGCCTAGAAGTTGAAAACCCAACTAAAATTGGGTTGGGCTCGGGTTGAGGCTTTGGGAAACCCGACCCAACCCGAGCCCGACATACATACATTACAAATGTATAATATATACATTATCAAAGCCCCCCCCCCCCCCATATATATATATATATATATATATATATATATATATATCTATATATAAAACATATTTGGGGTTTAGGTTCACGACTCCCCCCCACCTCTCCAATTTGTCTCCACAGTCCACTCTCCACCCCTCCTCACTCCTCAGGCTCCTCTCCTCCGATTTGGGGTTCCGTCGACCGATGCCGTTCGCCATTCTCCATCCTCTGTTCTTCATCCTTCATCCACCGACTCTGGCAAGATCGTTTTGAACTCACTAGGTGAGTTCCTCTTTGCATCGGTGACACACTGACACCATCGTGATGATGCTAACTTATCGATAATGGCTATAATCTAAGAACTAGCCATGAATGGAGCTATCGTTGTCCGAAACCCTTATGCTAGGGTATTGAGATTCTTAAAGGGTGTGCCATGGCCGATCTCCCTTAGAGATACAATACCTCACCTTATCTCCTATTTAAACGGTTTAAATAGGAGATAAGGTGACCATTTCTCTTGCTTGTGATGCTACCATCATCTCTTTATCACACAACCTATGTTGTTTCTTTCTTCCTTCTCTCTCTCTCTCTCTCTGTTCAACCATGGTTTTTGAGATGTTGCTTGGACACAGTTGGCATTCTAGGAGGGTAGGAGGGTGTTTATTGGGCAGCCCAATTAAATGTTAGTGTGTATTGGGTAGCCCAATGAAATGTTGGCTTTATTAGGCTATACAGAGGATGAAACCGTGGTTGAATAGAGGTTTCTTTCATCAAAGGTTTATTGCAGTTGGACTATACATATACAGAGGACTTTCAAAGGAAGTTTGTGTTAGCTTTTCTACTATTTATTCTATATACTAATTTTGTACTAGCTTTACCTAATCTAATTCGGTAGTTTTATTTCTAGATATAAGTTAATTGTTATGTATGGGCTAGTCTTATTGATTTAAAATGCCTTTAATTTTTTTTTTAATATTATGTTAAGGAAATAAAAATAAGTTATGTTATTTTCTAGAAAAAAACCTTGGTTAAGAATCTTTAGATTGCTACTTGAGATATGAGTTGATACCGATTTTGATATTCTTTTGGTGTCTCGATGCGTAGATAATGTTATTGAAAATATTAGAAAGCAATAATTAGATACAAGAAATCAGTTCAATATGCCTAAGCTAAACGCTAATTGTCGATATGACAGATCTCGTATTACTATTTGAGTTCTCTAAATTCCTTACATAGAATTTGTTGTTTTTGTCTAATTAATATATATATATATATATATATATATTTTAATGCCATAAATTTTTTTGTATGTCCTTCATTTTTTTTATGATTTCTTAATATTGTTTTGACACGTGTCTTCAATTTATGTTATATAAAGGTGTAGACAATTGATTGCATGTCAGAGATGGGTGACAATAATAATAACAATTAAAATTTCACCGGTCCGTTCTCTTTAACTCAATATACCTAGAAGGGGGGGTTGATTAGGTATTTAAAATTAATTATACCTACACAGTTTTACTGGACAATGGTAAGGGAATAAAATCAGATGCCTTTGTTGTTTGATAAAAAATTATCACAACCCACTCAAATCAAATATACATCTGTGGTATATTGTCTTTTTGTCGTTTGATCTAATCAAGATAGATTGCGAAATACAAACAAACAATCACACAAGATAAGAGATTTTTACGTGGAAACCTTAGCCAAGGAAAAATCACGAGACCAAGTCCAAACGGAAAATATCACTAACTAAAAAGTTAAATGAAACAAAGGTTACCTACACAGCACTGTTGCAAATACAGCTTCCAACCTTAGCCAAGGCCTACTGTCGATGTATCCACGTCCTCTGAATCAACGCCACGAATCCACGCGCGCCCTTCCAGCCAAGAAGCCTTATCCGCTTGTTCAGTTTGGTACACCCCAAACCTACCGTCGATCGGCTCCTCCGATCTTAATTCTCAACACTCCCGCCTTTGCAGAAGGTGAAGGATTTAGTACACCCTGAACCCTAAGTTGCTCAAATGGTGTTGAGTCACACTGGTACACTCAGGCTACTAGGTTGAATATAGAAGTGGAAAACCTAAGCTGAGAAAATGATCAAGCTCTTGGCTTTGATCAAGAAGATAACAAGCTCACAAGATGTGAATGGAAAACAAGCTTCTTGTTCTTCGAATGGACACTCTAATAAATATAACATTTACTTCTCTCTCTTGAAGATTGAGTCACTCTGTATCTCTGTGTGTCTTTAGAGAAGGCATAGAAGGGTTCTATTTATAGAATTCTAAGATCCTGAGTCGTATAGAACGTGGGATGATGGAACCTAGAATTTTGGATCTGAGAAAGACCAATTCTGTTCAAAGTCCAATCGATTGTACACTTGGTCCAATCGATTGGGCCATATCCAATCGATTGGGGATAAGTGTCCAATCGATTGGGCTCAATAAGTTTTCTATTCCGAAGGCACCAATCAATTGCACAGGGTTCTCCAATTGATTTGACATATATAACTTTCTGTCCCGAAAGCTCCAATCGATTACACAGAGTCTCCAATTGATTGTACTCAGAAAGATTTCTATCCCGAAGGCTCCAATCGATTCCTCGTCTCTAATCAATTGTGATCAGATAAGTTTATGCCTCGTAGTCTCCAATCGATTACACAGTGTCTCCAATCAATTGTGCTTAGATAAGTTTCTACCTCGTAGTCTCCAATCGATTACACAGTGTCTCCAATCGATTGTGCTTAGATAAGTTTCTACCTCGTAGTCTCCAATCGATTACACAGTGTCTCCAATCGATTGGGAATACATGTCCAATCGATTGGACTATCCCATTAGTCAATAAATTGACTTAGACTCGGGTCTGACCAATGACTAAGTTTGACCAATATATTTTGTTCACTTTAATCAACTCCTATGGCCCCTAAGTTACTTACCTTCCTAATTGAGCCTACACAATCTTTAACTGACAAATCGGTAGTTACTCAGATGACTCCTGTCGTCAACTGTCTGATTCTTGCTATCTCTGTCTTTTAGTCTTCACGTAGTTGGCGAAGTATGCGTATCACGACATGTTCACACTACATTAGTGCTCATAGGAATGGTTACAAGAATATTTTTATGTCAAACAGAATATTTGCCAAATTAAATATGAAAATATTTCTTACAATCTCCCCATTTGGCAATTCCGTGACAAAAAACATTTAATCATATAGAAGGTAAAAAATAGAAAATACAATCCCACCCTCTTGCATGATTCACTCACTATCTCATACTCTCTTGGAGATAATCGAACAGATATAGTATAATGGCTTTTGATCTGTTCCCTACACTTTCTACCAACAATACATACCATGTAATATCATCGGCAATCAATAAATCATTAAAATGCAGTGAGTTAATTATGTATATTACAAGTAGAGAAATTGGAAAAAATAATGAAAAATTTTTCTCCCCCTATCATCTTATTTTTACCGCTATGATTTTCTATCCCCCTTTTTGTCACAATTGACAAAGGTACAGAAATATAAGCAGATAACAAGCATGTAATGAATATTACATGAGAAACAAGTGCATATGTGCAACATGATAACAAGTATAAAGACTAAAAGATAGGCATGACGCATAGTTTAAATACATCAATGGTTTCAATTTCGGTGAAACTATTTAACCAATCATAAATCTTTTTCAAATAAATTTTAAATTTTCTAAATCATCTCTGAAAAGATTTACAAGTCTCAGAACTCCAATCAGATCAATCCGAAAAAGGTCAAATCTGAAGAATGCTAAAATTCATGAAAAGTCAAGTTAAATGCAATGCATAATGAGTTTCAATGTGATTGGCACTAACAAATATCAAACCTAGGATTTGAGACTTAACTACTTAGTTTAATCTTGAATAGTTCAAATGCAGTCAATCTAGGCCATTTATCAAAGCCAGTCAGTCAAACAAGTACACTTTAGTTGAATTTTCAATTTCTTTCACTTGGGTGTACTGTGATCTAACTTTCCACTTCTTAGGGTACAAGACAGATGTTAGTAAAAAATCTAAATACTTTACTCAAAATCTGGAGGTATCCTGTATCCAATTATGAAATCCTCGTTAAAGCTAATAGGTTCTCACTTAACTCTCTAATTCCAAGTGTATTCGCCAATGTGATTTCACATTACTTTTGTAGTAAACATGACTATTTTTTATTCACTTGTTTTATCAGAATTTTATTTTTCAAGTTCTCATCTTTTGACACTTGGTCTGTTTGGTAGCTTTCACATTCGGTCGGTATGGTATCCTCTGCAGCATTAAGTAATCAGATTTTTATATAGATCGGGGCCATATAGATTTTACCACATCCACTTGAGGTAGTTTTTTCCATGGAGAACTATCACACAGGGAGGCCAACAGTCGATTATATTGTAATTTTGAAATCAATTAAAAATAAGAATACAACTAATTTGAAGTCATGAAAAGTAAAAGTTTATTTCTGATTCCCATAGAATACTAGATTTATTACCTCAATCAAATCTAGTCCCAACTAGTGTCAGTCAGTATACATGTGAATAACAAGTTAAAATTTATGAACATCTACTAATTGAGAATTAATAAAATAGACCAATCTTTTAAATATTCTAAAATTTTCTACAATGATCTAGTCTCAATTTATCTTGTATCATGTCCTAGATCTAGAATTTTCTAGAGTCAATGCCCATCATATTAAGAACAATTATACAATGCACAACTCAAAAAAATCCTAAACAAGACACAAAACGATTTTTTATTTTCAAATTTTTTATTTTTGTTTTTGAATATATGAACACAAAACAATGCAAATGATCAAAGATCTAAAACAAATAGAAAACTATGAAGAAAATAAAATCCTAAAATAAAACTAAACACTCAACTCATAAAAGATAAAATCATAAAATAGAGAAGAGTATAAAGAACCACATTTATTCAATCAATGGGACAAGTGCCACTAGACTTCATACGGAATTTATTCCAAATTGAATCTAGATTTATCGATCCTTCTTTTCTCACTCATATGGTCTTATACCTTATAGGTGGGTTCTTTTTCTTGGCCATTTGTTTAGGCGGTGAAGGAGGATCGATATTTTTCTTTTTATTTGTCCTCTTATTCTGAGCCCTTTGAGGCTGGGTGCTCTTGAGTTTCATAAGGTTAGCGATCTCTCTACTCAAGGCATCCGACTTTTGATGCAAGACTGTCATTTTATGAAGTAGATCTCCTTGGTTCTCATATGATTTTCTTTTGGGAGGAACCATGGTATCTTTCTCTCTTCTTTTGAAAGTAATTATTGCTCAGGTGACCTTTACCCTTACAGTAATTACAAACATGCACATGTATAACTAATTTGGGTCTAGGTTAATCAACCTGTGGTGTGGAAGGAACTTTGACTTTTACAAATTTTATTCCTAAAGACGATGGGGTATTAGCAATATCATCATATCCAAGTCCCTGCTTGTCTCCACATCTTTGTCCCACACTTAGAATCTCATTTAATTTCTCGGTGCTTTGAGAAATATAAGGCAAGTCCTCTTTCAGTTGAACTAGATCAAGTTCAAGTGACTTTCTCTTCTCTAAACATTCTTGATACTCAGTTTCAAGAAATTTAACTTTGGCTTGGAGGCTAACTTTCTCTTCTTCATGCTATCTAAAATTAGTTTCATATTTTTCGTGCTCACTTTCAAATGACATTTTAGCATCCATACAAGTTTAGAACTCGCATTCCAAGAACTTGTTTATTTCTTGAAGAGATTTCTTCTCTTCCCTAAGCTGACCAACTAGCACAGATAATTCATTATTGTCTAGTTTACAAGTAGAATTTTTGGATTCAAGAAATTCAACTCTATTAGTCAATTTCTTATTAACTTTGGTCAGTCTAAAGCTTTCTTTATATAGTTATTGACAAGCAGTATAAAGATCACCTTGATCTTCACTGTCTGAGTCATTACGGCTATTGACAGTGAACCCTTCTTTAGGTATTTTTATAAATGAAAAGAATGAACTGGTTTGGCGAGAATCTAAATTTAGGTGATTAAACCTTAAATAGAATAACCCGCTCTGATACCAATTGAAATTTCACCGGTCCGTTCTCTTTAACTCAATATACCTAGAAGGGGGGTTGATTAGGTATTTAAAATTAATTATACCTACACAGTTTTACTGGACGATGGTAAGGAAATAAAATCAGATGCCTTTGTTGTTTGATAAAAAATTATCACAACCGACTCAAATCAAATATACCTCCGTGGTATATTATCTTTTTGTCGTTTGATCTAATCAAGATAGATTGCAGAATACAAACAAACAATCACACAAGACAAGAGATTTTTACGTGGAAACTTTAGCCAAGGAAAACCACGGGACCACGTCCAGACGGAAAGTATCACTAACTGAAAAGTTAAACGAAACAAAGGTTATCTACGCAGCACCATTGCAAATATAGCTTCCAACCTTAGCCAAGGCCTACTACCGATGCGTCCACGTCCTCTTAATCAACGCCACGAATCCACACGCTCCCTTCCAGCCAAGAAGCCTTATCCGCTTGTTCAGTTTGGTACACCCCAAACCTACCGTCGATTGGCTTCTCCGATCTTAATTCTCAACACTCCCACCTTTGCAGAAGGTGAAGGATTCAGTACGCCCTGAACCTTAAGCTGCTCAAATGGTGTTGAGTCACACTGGTACACTCAGGCTACTAGGTTGAATATAGAAGTGGAAAACCTAAGCTGAGGAAAGGATCAAGCTCTTGGCTTTGATCAAGCTCTTGGCTTTGATCAAGAAGAAAACAAGCTCACAAGATGTGAATGGAAAATAAGCTTCTTGCTCTTCGAATGGACACTCTAATAAATATAACATTTACTTCTCTCTCTTAAAGATTGAGTCACTCTGTGTCTCTGTGTATCTTTAGAGAAGGTATAGAAGGGTTCTATTTATAGAATTCTAAGACCCTGAATCGTGTGGAACGTGAGATGATGGAACCTAGAATTTTGGATCTGAAAAAGACCAATTCTGTTCAAAGTCCAATCGATTGTACACTTGGTCCAATCGATTGGGCCATGTCCAATCGATTGGGGATAAGTGTCCAATCGATTGGGCTCAATAAGTTTTCTATTCTGAAGGCACCAATCGATTGCACAGGGTTCTCCAATCGATTTGACATATATAACTTTCTGTCCCGAAGGCTCCAATCGATTACACAGAGTCTCCAATCGATTGTACTCAGAAAGATTTCTGTCCCGAAGGCTCCAATCGATTCCTCAGAGTCTCCAATCGATTCCTCAGAGTCTCCAATCGATTGTGCTCAGATAAGTTTATGCCTCGTAGTCTCCAATCGATTACACAGTGTCTCCAATCGATTGTGCTCAGATAAGTTTTTGCCTCGTAGTCTCTAATCGATTACACAGTGTCTCCAATCGATTGGGAATACATGTCCAATCGATTGGGAAGACATGTCCAATTGATTGGACTATCCCATTAGTCAATATAATTGACTTAGACTCAGGTCTGACCAATGACTAAGTTTGATCAATATATTTTGCTCATTTTAATCAATTCCTATGGCCACTAAGTCACTTACCTTTTTAATTGAGCTTACACGATCTTTAACTGACAAATCAGCAGTTATTCAAATGACTCATGTTGTCAATCATCTGATTCTTGCTGTCTCTGTCTTTTAGTCTTCACGTAGTTGGCAAAGTATGCGTACCACAACATCTTCACACTACACTAGTGCTCGTAGGAATGGTTACAAGAATGTTTTTATGTCAAACGAAATCTTTGCCAAATTGAATATGAAAATATTCCTTACAACAATGCTAGCACTGTTGCTTTTGAAGCAACTTCGAAAAAATAAAAAAAAACCATACAAATCAGTGTCCTCCATGTGGGATCATTTTACAAAAGTTCAAAAGGCATATGGATCAAAACCTAACCGGACAACTTGCAATTATTGCGGAAAAAGCCTTTAGAGTAATAGCACACAAGGAACTAGCACTCAATGGCGACATTTAGACAAGTGTCTAAAATACCCTCATAATGCAACTTATGATCCAAAACAACCAACTTTGTCCCTCTCAACTGTTGAAAAGGGTGAAGGTAAAGTTATTGCTTGGACTTTTGACCAAGAGGCATGTAGGCAAGGACTTGCTCAGATGATTATTGTTGATGAATTGCCCTTTAATTTCGTTGAGCATGAAGATTTTAAAAAAAAATTTCAACTTATGCAACCTAGGTTCCAATTAATGTCACGCACTACTGTTAGAAAGGATTGCATACAGTTGTACAAAAATGAGAAAGAAATTAAAACAAATATTTATGAGTTTAGGGCAACGAGTATGCATCACCACTAAAATGTGGACTTCCATCCAAAATCTTGGATATATATGTCTTACTGCACACTATATCGATAATGATTGGAAGTTGCAAAAGAGAATTCTCAATTTTCGTGTGGTTCCAACACCTCATCATGGGGAGTACATCAGTAATGCAGTTGAGTTGTGTTTGCTGTCATGGGGTATAGACAAGTTAAACACAATCATTGTAGATAATTGTAGTTCTAATGATGTAGTTGTTTAGTCATTAAAGAGGAAATTCAATAAGAAGAATGGCTTGTTGTTAAATGGGGACTTCTTTCATATGCGATGTTGTGCTCACATCTTAAACATCATCGTAAGAGACGGGATTGATGAAGTTCAAAGTGAAATACTTCGAATTCGCAACTGTATAAGATATGTAAGAAGTTCACCATCACGACTACAGAAATTCAAAGAGTGTGGCATTGCGGAGAAAATTATAACTAAAAGGGCATTGTGTCTGGAAGTTACCACAAGATGGAACTCGACATATTTCATGTTAGAATCTGCATTACAATTTTGAAAGGCAATTGATCGTATAGAAGAACATGATCCACAATGTTTGTTTGAACTTAAGGATGGCCCTCCTACTGAAGAAGGTTGGAGTAAAGCCAATATGTTATGCAAGTTCTTAGAAAATTTCTATAATGTCATGAGACAGTTATCTGGATCTAAGTATGTCACTTCTAATGTTTATTTTCATGAAGTGTATGGGATTGAAGAACTTTTGATGGAATGGTCGAATAATGAAAATCTGTCGTTTCATGACATGGGTAGAAAGATGATTGGGGCAAGATTGATCAAGTTAACATGTTATTGATAATAGCTGTTATTCTGGATCCATGTCATAAGTTAAAATATGTCGAGTTCTGTTATTCGAAAATTTATGCTAGCTAGTGACAAGGTTGATGAAATGATTAAGAAAGTCATAGCTGCCATGAATGCTCTTTTTGCACACTATCAGTCTATTTTGCCTTCTAACATTGAAGAAGATTCATCGCAACAATATGATGGGGTTCCTACTTCTATCTCTCGTGGTGCTACTGAAAAAGTACAAAGTGTTAGGGAAGAATATCGTAAATTCTTGAAGAAAGAACAAAATGTATCAACTAAATCAGAGTTAGAACGATATTTGGAAGATGTTGAGATTGAAGATTCTAACTTTGATATCTTGAGTTGGTGGAAAATGAATTCTTTAAAGTTTTGTGTACTTTCTCATATGGCTCGTGATATATTGGTCATTCCTATTTCGACTGTAGCTTCAGAGTCAGCTTTTAGCACCGGTGGTCAAGTACTTGACTAGTTTCGTAGCTCATTGACACCGAACCTTGTTGAGTGCTTAGTTTGTGCACAAGATTGGTTATGTGTTTCACCAGCTCCAATAGAGATTGAGGAAAAACTAGAAGAACTCGAGGACGATGAATCAGGTAATCATATTTTATACCTGTTTACTTTTTTATTCTTTATGATAATGATGATTTTAGAAATTCAATACTAATATTGCCAAATTGTTAATTGTATTCTTCAGTTATAACTGCAGAAGTTAACGTTGGTTGTTGATCCAGTTCGATTATTGATATATCGTTTTAAGTAACTAAATACACATCTTAAGCAACAATGTATGTTTTTATTTTTCTTATAATCGATGTATCTTTAAGGTGTTACTTTGTTTATATTTCAGGAAATTTGTGCTATTGTTTGAAGACATCGCAGCAAATTGAGCATTGATGGAGATTATGTTTTGACGTTTTTGATACATTTTTGTTAGACTTGGGTTATGAAGTGTTTGTGTAATGACTTTATTATCTCGTTTATGTGTTGCACTTAGTTTTTATTATTGTTGAACTTTATAATAGTCTTCTTTATAGGACTTGGTTTGTCATTTATATACTAATGAACCTTTCACTTCATTGGCATGTTTTATTATTGTGTATGGATGAAATTTCTTTAATACTTAGAGTTGGACTTCGCATTTTTGCTTCATTTGGCTTTTCTTTAAATAGTTAATGTTTGAATGCTTTATATCAAGGACAAGCTCTAGAATATGGTTAACGTTTGAATCTAAGGTACTATTCCCTACTCTCTTTTATCTTTATCTTTTTTTATTGTCATGTTTTATTTATTTGATTTTTTGTGGTAGTCATTAATGAGAAACTAAATACAAAGGTGGCCTACAATCTTTGCCCATGAAATCAAGGTGATTTTGAATAAATCATTAATTATTTACTGTTATTTTTCTCTTCATGTTAGGATGTATTTTTCTCTTCTTAATTTCCTATTCTTATTGAAGTCAGGTTGCTGTCTCAAAAAAGCTTGTCAAATATGTATGTAGAAATTTAGAATGATTTGCTCTTCCTTTTGAGCATGTTAGGTAACAAAGCTAAATTTGCACAAAAATATTTTAACCACACTCAATATCCTTTTTGTTTGGGGTTTTGGGCTCAGAGTTGATTTGCACTAACATTCCTTGAAGAAAAGCTCTTAACTTTCCAGGATTGCACAGGTTGGGCCAATGAAAGTCTCTGCTACTCAATTGGATGTTGTGCTTTCACGAACATCAAGGAAGACAATGCCTAGGTACCTTTGGATCTCATATAGTTGCTGACCTTTCTCGTTGGTTGTCTTTTGTTGTATAATCAATTAGTCATGAGATTTGGGATGTTTTGATTTTTAGAGATAAAAAGTTTTGAAAGGATTAGGCTATTTTCAACAATATTTTGTATGGTTCGACTATTTAAATTGTTGTATCAATACTAACAGTACAATGGATGGAATGCATGACAGGAGGTGGATTTATGCAAATGCATACCAAATACATTCTTCTCTAGGACAAGAAAATTGTTGGGGAAACAAACCATACATGCACTCTATATTCATGATAGTTTTCTCTTTGTTGGTGGTTCTTCGGTCAATGGGATAGCAAGAAAGGTATACTGCATATAGGTTGCCTAAATTTGTTTCTTGAGGACTTATACTGGCTTTCACTGAAATGTCTAGCACAATAACATATATAGGTTGTGTGATGACAGAGGAAATATATGAGAAGTTTAGAGGTATAATTTTTTAGTTTTGAGTTTTTTATGCAAATGATAAAATTAGGTTGTTAATGTTTATTCTCCCATCTTTGCTGTAGGGTTCCTCCTCATGAAATCATATTGATTCTTACTGATCTTATCTTGCAAGTTGGAAGGAGGGGTACCCACTACCCAAGAAAGGGAACGTGTGCTTGTAATGTATGGTTCGCCTGCTCATGGTTGCTTAACCAGCTACCCAAGCTCTCTAGTCTCCTATCAACCGTGCTCCTTGCTATCTTGAAAGAGAAGTTTGAACTTTGAAATGTCCAGCCCTCATATTATCATCTCAACTGCTGATCAAGAGAAAGATGCTATACATTTAGCGCGGCTTATGTTGTATAGTGTGGTTTATGTTTGTAAACTTTGACAAATCAAAATTCTTCCCTATATTTTTATATTGAAAATAATATAAAAATCTTTTTAATCATTTCAGGGTAAAAAAAGAAATTGAATAATTGTTCAACCCGACCAACCCGATCGGGTTGGGCTCGGGTTGGGAAATCCAGGCTCGGGCTCGGGCTCGCTACCTTGCAGATCGGGTTGACTCCAAATCTGACCCAACCCACCCGAGTTGCAGCCCTACTAATAAGAGAAAAATAAAATTTCTAGTGGCAGGACCCATGAGAATATAATTGGACTAAACTCATTCAAAACACATCCATTTGACGTCAGAACGACGAACTGACATTTTCTGCATGATCATACACATTAATAGACTCTATAATCTCACCAAGTTTATTTTTCTTATTTTTAAGGCCCGAATTAGGGTTTCCATGAATAATGGGACCCACATGTGAAATTTGATATTTAATAGACACATTTTCAGTCTTGGGAAAATTAATAGGGTAATTAAACAAATTAAGATGATTCGCGCATAATGGCGCAATTTCCAACATAATGTATAATTAATAAATATTAAATTATTAATATAAGTAATTTCATGTTTGATTGAGTTATAATTGTTGGGTGGGCCAGTAGGGCCAATTTAGAGACCCTTTTGAGCTTAAAAATAATCTTAAATGAAGCCTAGTGGATACATATGGGCCTTGGGCCCATTTCTAACCTATAATTAATTAAAAATAAGAGTTTTAGAGGGTTGAAAAGTTCACCACATTGAGAGTAATAATATCACTTTTCATTTCCTTTATTTATGGATCTGGGAGAGTTGAATGAGGGAATCCTCCCTCAACCCAATCTTTGAGATGAAAGATTTTAAATTTTGAATGTTTTTAAAAGTCAAACCAATCTATTTATTGAATAAGCATTAGAGATTCATTCCACAAAACTCAACCACCTTTACCAAAATTTATGGAGAGCTTTAGGGAGAGAGAAACGTATTAGAGAAAAGAGAAAAACTCCATTAGAGAGAAAAAAGAAAGCTCCTATCGACCTTCATCTAAAACCCGATCACACTTGAGTTAGAAGGAAAAATCGAAGGGGACACCGAGGGGAATCACATACTCCAATGAGAGTTCCATCTAAGCACTTTTAGAATTTACATAATTTTCTACCTCCATTAAAGATCCAATCCGATGTAGGTACAAGGTTGAAATGAAATTAGAATTCACATGTGATATTTGTATTTGCTTGTAATTCAAACTTATATGCATTATCAATTGTTTTCTTCCCTCTTTATATCTTTTAAAATTTCATGATAAATATTCGTACGCCGAAGGGATGTCGATTTTTATTCATGGTTGTGTATTGATAATTATACGATGATGATAATATGAGAAAAATGGCATGAGATCTATGGATGTGATTGAGAATTATAGTATGATAAATACTGAGACATGGGAATGATTGATTATTAATGATTTTATCTGATTATCAAATCGTGGAGACGTATATCATTCGATTAATTTATTGTACGAAGAACGATTTATTTTCAAGCAAGAAAGGCCTAGAGCCTTTGGGTGAAAAGTCCTGAACCCCTTATAGAAGAGCTTACGAGCTGCTCCCGGCGTGGGAAGGAGAAGGAAACCTCGCGATGGGTTAGAGTATAAAAGTAAATACCTTAGATCATACGGTTTATTTTTACTGTTTGTGCCATGATTATAATTATTAAAAATTATGAGCATTTATGATTGGAATGCAAGCATGATAAAGAATGACATGCTAATTCGATATTCTTGTAAATCCTTGTACTGTGGATTTTCTACTGGGCTTTTAGCTCACAGCTTTTGCCGGTACTTAGATGTTATAGAGGACGAGGAGACCGAGGATGGGGAAGCATGGGAGGATGAGTATAGAACCGAGGCAACAGGTGATGGCCTCAATTATAGGGATGGTGGTTCGGAGGAGATCTAGACATCCTCATCATGAATGAACCTTATTTCTGTATGTTTATTATTTTTATTTTATGAGTGACATTGGGTCATTTCAAATTGTAACACTTCTTATTCAGTTTAATAGATGATTATAGAATGGTTGGTTTATTTGATGAATTTTGCTATTTGATAAATCATAATCTATCTTAGGGGTTGAAACGCTTCCGCATAATTGAATAATTAACATACGTTTAAACTAAACTAAATTTATAATAAGATTGTAGTATTGAATCCACTAGGATGGAATCGAGCTCACTAGGTTAGGATTGAGTCCACCGGGACTGAGTTCACTGGGTTAGAACCGAGTTAGTAGGTAGGATAGTAATCATTAAATTTTTATCACACCCTGGATTTGGGTAAACGGGCTGATCCACGAGTAATCGGGTCGGGTCGGGAACCCGGATTTCAGGGCGTGACAAAGTGGTATCAGTTAAAAATCAACCCATAAAAGACACCAATATATGGTTACAAATTTGTAATTTGTTGATGATGGACCACAATATAAGCCACGTAGCACATTATTAGAGGCAATGGATCGTATAGATGTTTGTGCCATCCCTAGGTGGACCTACATGCTAAAAATTAGGTTGATTAAAATTTCTAACCTTTGGATCTGAGTACCCCAAGTAATGCTAGATATCCACAGTTAAAAATCAACCCATAAAAGACACATCCAAGGGTTACAAATTTATAATATGTTGATGACAAGCCATAGTATGAGCCACGTGGCACATTATTAGAGAACATGGACCATATAAATGTTTGTCCCATCCTTAGGTGGACCTACATGCTAAAAATCATGCAGATTAAAATTTTCTAACCATCGTATCTGAGTACCCCAAATAATGCTAGATATCCCACGATTAAAAATCAACCAGTAAAACACACTTTTTTTTACTTAAGAGTATTGTATTAAAAGGGGGAAAGGGGAATATACAAAGATTCAAGTAGATGGAAGAAACCCATCATCCTGAATACAAAGAAAAGAAAAAGAAAGAAGAGAAAAGGAAAAGAGGAGAAAGATAACAGAAAAAAAGAACATCAGATCTGGAATATGTAGTAGATAACTTATCAAAAAAGAAAAAAGAATCTGTAGTAGACTCTAGACGAGTCTTCCACTATAGTTAAGAAAGGTGGACAGCCATCCCACCATTGAGAAGTCTCATTTGGAAGATTAGCTCCAAGTTTAGCACAACTATCGGCACTAAAATTAACCTCCCTCCATGTAGAACTTAATTTAATCCAGCTGAATTCAAATTTGATGGAATCCCATTGTGCACAAACTTACCAAGGAATAACATCTTTAGTAAAAGCTTGGATTGCAGATTTGGAATCCGATTCGATCCAAACTTTTTTTCCAACCGTGACTAGTGCTGTGGATGCTCCCTCCACAATAGCATAACATTCAACAAGGAAGCTAGTTGCAACTCCTAAACCAGCAATGAGGACTCCGCACACATTCCCTAGGTTGTTCCGATAGACGACACCAAAGCCACTTGTACCCGGATTGCTTCACGAAGCTCCGTCAGAATTACTCTTGATGATATCCAATGAAGGAAGAATCCAGCAGTAAGGCCTGATTGTGGGGGCTTTCCGAAGTACTCGAATCAGACCAAAATTAGAGTAAATGTTATTGTCAGAAGCGAGGAAATGAGTCGGTCATGTTGAAGTAACCAAATCAAGAATGCCTTGCACCGCCCATTGTAGAGAACAGTCAACGGTTATGTAAATACCTTCAAAGAGGGCTTTGTTACGTGCTTTCCACAATGCTACAAGGCATAGTATAGATCCCACATGCCAAACGATTTTAAAAATTGGACTGCCCTTAGCACCTGAGAGCAGTGAGGACCAATCTAGAACCGTTGTGGAGCTCCCAAGCATTGTCGTAAATTTAGACCAGATCTGAGAGGCAAAACTACAAGTGAACATCAAGTGGGAAGTCATTTCACCAGTGGAACAACATAAATAACACCTTGATGGGAGTTGGAGACCTCTTCTATGGAGTTGATCATCGGTAGGGAAGGCTGTATGTAAAATCTTCCATGCAATAGCACCAAAACGAGGATGAATTCCTGAGTGCCAAATCCATTTATTCCAGCACGACTTTGGAGAATGGGATCGAATCGCTTCATGGGATGCTTTCACAAAGAAGGAGCCATTGATGCTATTTTTCCAGACCATTAAATCGTTACGGTGAAGGACTAATCCTTGGAGCTTAATGGAGAGCCCAGCTTGCTGAAAAATGTTTCTGGTTGAAGGGGAGAAAGACCACCAACCATTGAATTGCATCTCACCCAATTTAGTGTTGAAGCCACGCCAAAAAGGAGCTAGTTGAAGAGCATTGCTAAATGATTAATCTCCCGCCCACAGGTCTTTCCAAAGAGCTATACTAGTGCCATTTCTAACGACCCAAGTATGATGTTGCTGAAGGTGTCGAATATCATGCTTAATCTGAGGCCATATAGTCGAACTCTTGTGATAAGAGATAGGTTCCCCACATTTCGTAGAGAATTTGCCTCTCATAAAAACTACCCAGTCATCAGTCCCCTCTAAGAAATTCCATGTAAGGTCTAATGCCGAGACCACCTTCTACCAAAGGTTTGCAAACCTTGGCCCAAGCAACTGTAACCATTTTCCAAGTAGAGGGGCTCCAGGCCAAATGAAGTTGCACACAATCAATTCACATTCGTCAATCACGTAGGCCGGCCATTTGAAAATGGCCATATTATATACAGGTATGTTGTTGAGTACTGACTTTGCTAGCACTACTCTTCCTTGGAAGGAAAGTAGTTTACCCACCCATCCTGAAGTGCGCTTCCTGATTTTGTTAACCAACAAACTAAGGGCTGAACTAGAAATTTTTCCTTGCACCAAGGGAACACCCAAATATTTATTGGGAGGGTTCCTTCCTTAATTCCTAGAAGGTCGTAGACAGCACGCCTCCGAGAAGGGCCCATGCTTCCCAAGAACAAAAGAACTTTTTTGCTTGTGGATGATTTGACCGGAGGATGCTTGGTATTTATCCATGAATGACCAAATTCGTTGAAGTCCTCTATTGTTCCCATTAACAAATATGAAGACATTGTCCGCAAATAGAAGGTGAGTAGGTTCAGACATAGAAGAGGAGACCATAGAAAGAATTTTACCTCAGTTAACCAACAAACTGAGGGCTGAACTAAGTGCATCTTCCTCTAGAGCAAATAGTAGGGGAGATAATGGGTCTCCTTGTTGAAGGCCTCTACCTACTTCAAAATAACCACAAGGACCACCATTGATGAGAATGGAAAGGTTGGAGTGCATGATAGATTTTTTGACCCATTTAGACGACAAGGGATGAAAGGCGAACTGTCACTCACTTGCCAAAGCAACTCCCAATTAAGTGAGTCAAAAACTTCAGTTATGTCTAGCTTGATGTCGGCATTTCCACCAGTTCTCTTTTTCTTCAATTCATTCATCATTTCGGAGGCCAATCCGATGTTACTCTGGACATGTCACCCTTTCATGAAGGCACATTGCTCAGTAATCGATTGGCCATGAGTTTTGTAATAATTTTGAAGAGAAAATTACTAAGTCTGATTGGACGAAACTGCCCAAGTTTTGAAGCATTGTCTTCTTTGGGAATGAGGACAGTAAAGCTAGATTTCTGCCCTTTAGGAGCTCTTCCCAATCTGAAAAATGAGATGATTGCCTTAGTTACATCCGTGTCCACAATTTCCCAGCAATCTTGATGAAAAAAACCCTTGAATGCAATCGGGACCAGGTGCACTATCGGGATCCATGGAAAAAACCGTGTCTTTCACTTCTTGAGCATCCGGAATAGTGATAAGAAGGTCATTATCGCTGGAGTTGACCAAATTGGGAATCAAAGCAAGTACCTCGTCATGAAGGTTGCATGGATGATGAGCAAATTTGGAAGTAAAATAATCAACAGCATGAGATTTGATTCCATCTTGATCAATGATGATAGTGCCAGAATCTGTATGTAATCATGGATAAGAGAGGCTCCTTGACGGATTTTTACAAAAGAGTGGAAATATTTGGTTCCTATCACCAGTTTGGAGCCAACGAACTCTTGATTTTTGGCGCTAGAGTAGCTCTTCATGATGTTTCAGATCGGAAATGTCAAGTTCAACTTTGACAATGTCACTTGCAATTTGAACATTGAGAGGATTTTCTTCCAATTGAGTTTGTAAGAGGGTGAACTCCTTGAAACTGAAATCCATCTTTTTTGGTGAATCCAAAAATCTCTTGATTCCAAGATTTCAAAGTGTCCTTCAACCTCTTGAGTTTCTAGATAGCCACATACTTCGGACTACCCAAGAGCTCCTTATGCCAACAATTATGAACTACCGCAAAGAAAGTTGGGTGAGAGCACCAAATTTTAAGACATCTAAATGGGGAGTTAGATGGTTTGGGGATTGAAGACCCACCTCCTATAAGAGTCAAGTGGTCGGAATGAAGACGAGGCAAGATTCTGTATTTCCAACCAGGAAACATATCCATCCAAGTTTGGTTGCATAAATTCCGATCTAGGAGGCAAAGAATGCGGCGAACCCTTGTTGTCTATTGGACCAAGAGAAGTGAAGCCCAGCTCTTTGGATCTCTAACAAGCAGTAGTGATCAACCATATTCCAAAAATCTGACATAGAACTCCTGATGGGAGCAAGACCTCCAACTTTCTCTGAAGGGCTGAGAACTGCATTGAAGTCTCCCATAAGTAACCAAGGTCTACCATCTAGACTAATGAGTTTAAGATCATCCCAAAGGATGCGTTTGGCTGCCGTAGTGCAGAAGGCACGCACAACTGTGACAAGACAATTGTTGATCACCACAGTGATATGTTGATTTGTGTAGGTTAAGATAGATGGTTTTGGAAGGCCAACCCTCCAAAAAATCCAGATAGGTTGTCACTATATATCATTGGAGATAAAGTCAATGTCAAGGTTGAGAGGCGTACAAATGCTCGGTGGTAACCTGCTGGGTTTAATGAGTGGTTCAGCAATGCAAACTAGATCAAGGTGAGATTTTAAGACTAAATCTTTGAGGAAGCTAACAAAATTTGGACTTGCCTAACCTCTGGCATTCCAAAATAAGATCTTCATAGAGAATGAAAAAATTATCTAGTAGCTGGTAACTTACCAACTTTAGATCGAGTGTAAGGTGGGGCGATATTTTGCGATTTCCACCCAGGTAGAGGACCTTGACCTTTCTTGGTTTTCAGATACCAAGGAGCTCTCGGGGAGAGTAAAATATTTGGAGAATGTGTTAATATATTGAGGGCTGGAAACAAATGATCCTAAGTTGGGCTGGCCATATTGTCCACAAGAGAAAGAAGGTCTATAGCTTCCAGAATAACATATGCCTTGTGAAGAACCCGAGGTGAGATATTAGTTGCAATCTGGGATGGGACATCAGCAACACTTTGAGAAGGTTGTGAGTCAGGAACAATAACACAAGTATCCAAAACAGAGGATTCAACAGCATCACTTTGAGAATCAGAATGGATAAATTGAGAAGAGGTTTCTAGAGTAATCGATTGAGGTAAGTTACTTGTAGCAGGAACTTCCATGCTTATAATCAGATCAGCATCCACTACATGGATGGAAGTATTGGCAAACAAATCAGAGGTAGCTTTAACCTCAATGGTAGGCTGATTCTTCATATGGTTTCTTTTGCATTTGTTCTAATTGACCTTATGAGCATCAGCACTGGAGGAAGGAATGAGCGCATCTGAATTATTCTTCTCCAAGCAAAGAGCCTTGATAATTCTACATTCTGAAATGATGTGTCCAACCGTTTTGCAGTGATTGCAAAATTTTGGAACTCGACCAATCTCGATTTTCTGCCAAAAAGCAAGGGATCCATCGACTTCAACAACGTAAATCTTCTCAGGTATAGGATTAGATAGATCTATATCCATAAGTACTCTGGCATAATAGTCGAAATTTCTTTCAGCCGAATTTGTGCAATTTGAAGCGAATTTCCAAGAGTCTTACCCATAGCTAGAAGGATTTTCGGCCTCTAGTATTCCATACTAAGCCCGGGGAACTTGACCTAGACTAACGCCTTGGAATGCTTATGATTATTAGGATTGAAATTAGCCGACCACCTAGAGAGTCAAAGCATCTGCGAGCTAAAGAACCAGGGTCCTCCCCACCAGATTCGATGGAGCTCTTCTTCAGTGAATAGTTTAATCATAATGTAACCTCTTCCCAAGGTGTAACTCGCCAATCTCCAGAAGGATTCCAGATTTCCAATGCATGCTCATGGACATCAGCTACTGACATCTTTGTCAAATCCAATAGGCCAACTAAAGCATGTTTGCAATACTCAAGACCCCAATCTACAACGGATCTGGAGACTTTGATCGAAGGAAAGCACCTTGTTTCCCTGGCGTCGGAAGGGTAAATATTCTCGCATCGAGGGATTGTGAGATCTGATAGCATCTACAAAAGTTTTCAATGGGGCAAAAGTGGGAACGGGTGGGAGTGGTAAAGGAGGAGATGAGTTAGCGCTAAAAGAAGCCAAAGGGGCAAGCATTGCCGGTTCAGTGGTCGACTGAACCTCGAGAGGAGTCGGCATTTCTAGAGGAAGAACAGGAACCTCCATCGATGTAAGAAGATGTTCATGGCTAAGTGGAGAAATTGAAACTGGAAGTCTACCATCAGGAATGGATGTTGAAAGAAGAGAATCAGATTCCCCAAGACAAGCCCGGGGAATGAAAAAATTCATCGAGATAAAGCAAGAGTCCGAAGGCTCCACCACTAATCGCACCAAAGTAAGGGAAGAAGGGGAAGAAGGGGAAGGATAGAGATGAAGAATCAAATGGATCAAAGTTTACACAAGATGCCAAAGAAAACCCTAGGGAAAAATAGGAGAGAGAGCATAGCTCATGTCATTACAGACTCTTCTTTCAACAATTTGCGGATTTTTGGTTATATGTCCACCTAGGGACGAGTAAAAATTTAGTGTGAGAGTTGGAGCTTGATATAAATTCTCTCCACTCAAAAATAGAAGTCGACGAATTAGAAGTTTCTTTTCCCCCCTAAAACTTCTAATTCTGGGAATTAGGCCAGATTTGGAAATATAATTCTTAGAATTGGGTCCTCTTAAACACAGAGATATGTGATTACAAGAATCACAAATCCAAGGCTGCCTCAATTCCAAGTAACCAAACAAACCCTTAAGCTAGACGCAACAAAAAAGAAAAATATTCATTTAAACTAATGAGGAATTTAACGTTTCTCATATCTTTACATGTATTTTCCTTTTCCTTTGTGAATGAGTATTTCTGAATTTATTTCAATCCTTTCTTTTAGGTATAATTTCTGCTCTTTTATTTTTTATGATTTTTTTTAGATTTTTTTCTAGATAGATTATCATTTTTCTATGAGGAGTTGTGAGCCATCTCAAGTGATGCCATCCAAGTAGAATATTGTTTCAATCCTTTCTTTCAAGTTATAATTTCTATTCTTTTTTATTCTTCTGCAATTTTTTCTATATTTTTGTTTAGATAGGTTATCATTTTTCCATGAAGAGCTGCGAGCTATCTCAAGTGATGCTATCCAAGTAGAATATTCTCCTGTCAAATATGTAGCACTTCAATAACTTAGCAACTTCAATTTCAATGGTCCTACGGTCAACCTCAGTATGAGTGAAATACATTTCTCTGTTTCTTATTTCAGTTATACTCCTTTATTTTCTATTTTCATGCGTTAAAATATTGTTATTTTCTAATTAACATTAGTCCACTTAAGTATAATAGTAAGTGTAATGTGTTGTCCATGTCGATTAGATGGAGTACAACATATTTTTATGTTTTTTATATTATGTAAAATTGTGTTTAGATTAATTGTTTTTCGTGATGTATGACTTATGTTGGTCATATGTGATTATTGATTATGAATGGAGCATGAATTATGAGACGTTATGAGACTGCAATTGAGCATGAATTATGAGATGTTATGAGACTGCAATTGAGCATGATTATGAGATGATGTTATTATGAAATTGCGATGATTATGATTGAAGGGTTTCGACCATGACACTCTTATGAGAACCTATGTGATTGATCCACTCATGGGATCCATAGATGATCCACATGAGGGGTTCGATCATGGTGGGTTATCACAAGAGGACCGTACGGCCCTGCTCCTATGAGAAGATATTGATATTTGGGTTTTGGTTGATTATATATCCTTTGATATTATGATGTTGGCCTATGGCCTTATTTGCATTTGGGGCATTATGAGGTGTGATTTGATTTGTAGGGATGTGGCCCAACTGGGTGCCCTATGGTTATGCTTAGAGGGATGTGGCCCTACTGGGCGCCCTAATATAATTAAGAAGGGCTCGGAGCCCTAGGGTGCAAGACCCTAGACTTTATTCCTGCAAAAGGACATTTTGGTCACTCTCCTTGTGTGGGAAGGAGACGGAGACCCATGTGTAGTTTGTGTATATAGGAGGTGAGAACATTTATCATGCATGTTATCAGATCTTTATTTTATTCATGATTACGATTATCTCGTATGTGTTTAGCATGTTTAAATTCTCTTAGTTGATATAAAGTGCACGTCAGACTACTTGTGGAACACTGAGTCCTTTTGGACTCATGGCGTTTGTCGATTATATTTTTCAGATTTGACCGACGATATCTATGAAGAATCGGAGGATTGGGTAGATCCACCATTTGATGATCCATACAAGGATGTATGCGAGTAAGTGGATGATTATTCGTAGGAGGGATAGATAGCCCTAGATTCTTATTGATCACTTTAATCGCTTTATTGACTTGGTTTTTACACAAGCTTGTTCTGGCTTGATTTTTTAGGGTTTGTCCTCATTTTATCTTTATAACATGATTGATTCATTGATGAAATGATTTATTTATTTTATGATATGACTTTCCTATGTCTTTTATATTTATGAACATGTGTTAAAAATTAAAAAGGAACGCTTTACTTTGACCCCTTTTGGACCGGTATGAGTATCAGCCCAGTTCTCAAAAGACTCACCGAAACACAATAAGAGATATCAACCTGTCTTTTCGACTTTCTATTGTGATTTTTGATGTCTAGTGATTTAGGGTTTTTTCGCATTGTTGGTTACGAATACCCTAGATCAACACATTTATAATTCGGTTCACTTTAAAACCTGCAAAAATTTAGACTTGTACAGTAGCATGTTAGATGTCGAATCCACACTCGAGATTAGGGTTAACAGAATAATGAACTAAGAAACGTAGGAAAAATGCTGAGAATTATGGACGGATGAGAGAGATGGGTTGATCTTTAAAACATGCTTGAAAGAATTATCTCAAATTCATAATAAAAACATTAACGAAAAAGAGAGCACAACTACAAATAATTCCAACTAAATTTTTATTTATTGATTAAAAAAGTACTACAATGCTTGAATCAAAATTAACTTGTAAAAGCAAATAACTAAAAAGCAAGAAAATTGAGAGATTAAGATAGAGAAATAAACTAAGTAGAGAGAGAGGAAATTTTGAGAGAGAAAGTGACTTTAGAGAACATTAACTAGAGAGAGAAAGTCAGATAATAGAGAAAAAAAGGTTTTAGAAAGAGAAGGGTGTAAGGAACATTTTCATATTCTAGTTTAGCAAAGATTTCGTATGACATAAAAACATTCATGTAACCGTTCCTATGAGCACTAGTGTAGTGTGAAGATGTCGTGGTACGCATACTTCGTCGACCACGTGAAGACTAGAAGACAAAGATAGTAAGAATCAGACGGTTGACGATAGGAGTCATCTGAGTAACTGCCCATCTGTCGATTATAGATCGTGTTTGCTTACTTAGGAATGTAAGTGACTTAGTGGCCATAGGAATATGTTTAAATGAATAAAATATAATGGTCAAACCTAGTCATTGGATAGAACCGAGTCTAAGTCAATGTTATTGACTTCTGGGAGAGTCCAATTG
This sequence comes from Euptelea pleiosperma, assembly GCA_035048495.1. Classification (NCBI taxonomy): domain Eukaryota; kingdom Viridiplantae; phylum Streptophyta; class Magnoliopsida; order Ranunculales; family Eupteleaceae; genus Euptelea; species Euptelea pleiosperma. The sequence continues at coordinate 20,691,718 of CM068552.1, read as the reverse complement.
ATTGGCCCAAATAGTCCAATCGATTGGACAAAGCCCAATCAATTAGAGACCTCTGTAAAATCGCTTGGAGTCTACGAGACAGAACATGATCAAAACCCAATCGATTGGAGACGTTTGTAAAATCGATTGTACTCTACAAGACAGAACATGATCAGAGCCCAATCGATTGGAGACCTCTGTAAAATCGATTGGAGCTTACGGAACAGAAACTTATTTAAGTCCGATCGATTGGACTATAAACAATAGATCAGATTTACGAAGAAAAAACCCATCCGTACAAGGCCAATCGATTGGACCCAAAACCCAATCGATTGGACCCAAAGTACAATTGATTGGACTTCACATAGATTTAGTCTTTCTCAGATCCAAAATTCTAGTTTCCACTTTCCTACGTTCTAAAGGACTCAAGGTTACGAATTCTATAAATATAACCCTTCTATACCTTTTCTAGACATACTTCTATACACATTGAATAAAGAGAAGAAATGTTTATTTATTAGAATGTTCATTCGAAGAGCAATAAACTTTTTATCTCATAAACATCTTGTAAGTTTGTTCCTCTTCTAGATCAAAGCCAAGAGCTTGATCGATTACTCAGCTTAAGTCTTTCACATAGATATTTGACCTAGTAGCCTGAGTGTACCAGTGTGACTCAACAACTATTGAACAACCTAGGGTTCAGGTGTATAGAATCCTTCACCTTCGACAAAGGCTGGAGTGTGCTGGAGTGTTGAGAATTAAGATTAGAGTGGCTGATCAACGGTAGGTTCAGGGTGTACCAAACTGAACAAGCGAACAAGGCTTCTTAGCTAGGAGGGCATGCATGGACTCGTAGCATTGATTTAGAGGACGTGGATGCACTGGCAATAGGCCTAGGCTAAGGTTAAAAGTTGTATTTACAATGGTGCTGTGTAGTAACCTTTGTTTCGTTTTATTTTTCAGTTAGTGATATTTTCCGTCTGGACGTGGTCCCATGATTTTTCCTTGGCTAAGGTTTCCATGTAAAAATCTCTTGTCTTGTGTGATTGTTCGTTTGTATTCCGCTTTCTATATTGATTAGATCAAACGACGAAAAGAAGATATACCACGGAGGTATATTTCATTTGAATCGGTTGTGATAATCCTTTATCAAACAACTAAGGCATGCAATTTTATTCTCTACCATAAACTAGTAAAATAGTTTAGGTTTAATTAATTTTAAATACCTAATCAACCCCCCTTCTATGTATTTTTGACTAAAGAGAACGGACTGGTTGTTATTTCAATTGGTATTAGAGCGGGTTATTCTGTAAAAAGTTTAATCACCTGAATTTATATTCCTATAAAACCAGTTCATTCTTTTCAATATAAAGATGCCGAAAGAAGGGTTCACTGTGAATAATCGTAGTGACTCAGATAGTAAAGATCAATGTGATATTTATACTACTTATAAAGAATTGTATAAAGAAAGCCTCAGGCTGGTAAAAGCAAATAAGAAATTGACTATTAGAGTTGAATTTCTTGATTCCGAAAATTTTATTTGTAAACTAGACAATAATGAACTATCTGTGCTAGTTGGTCAGCTTAGGGAAGAGAAAAAATCTCTTCAAGAGATAAACAAGTTCTTGGAATGTAAATTCCAAACTTGTACAGATGCTAAAATGTCTTTTAAAAGTGAGCATGAAAAATATGAAATATTTTTAGACATCGTGAAAAAGAGAAAATTAGCCTCCAAGACAAAGTTAAATTTCTTGAAACTGATTATCAAGAATGTCTGGAGAAGAGGAAGTCACTTGAACTTGATCTAGTTCAACTGAAAATTGACTTGCCGTATATTTCTTGAAGCACTGAGAAATTAAATGAGATTCTAAGTGTGGGACAAAGATACATGGAATTGGATATGTTGATAATGTTAATACCTCATCGTTTTTAGGAACTAAATTTGTAAAAGCAAAAGTTCCTTCCACACCACATATGGATCAACCTAGACCCAGATCAGTTATTCATGTGGCTGTGTGTAATTGCTGTAGGGGTAAGGTCACTTGAGTAAGAATTGCTTTCAAAAGAGGAGAGTTACTATGGTTCTGCCTAAGAGAAAATCATATGGGAACCAAAGAGATCTACTCCATAAAATGACAGTCTTGCATCAAAAGTCGGATGCCTAGAGTAAAGAAATTGCAAATCTTATGAAACTCAAGGGCACCTGGACTCAAAGGGCACAGAATAAGAGGACAAATAAAAAGAGAAATGTTGATCTTCCTTCACCGCCTAAACAAATGGCGAAGAAAATGAACCCACCTACAAGGTATAAGACTATATGGGTGAGAAAAGAATGACCGTTAAATCTAAATTCAATTTGGAGTAAATTCCTTATGAAGTCTAGTAGCACTTGTCACATTGATTGAATAAATGTGGTTCTTTACACTCTTCTCTATTTTATGATTATATATATCTTGTGAGTTGGGTGTGAAGTTTTGTTTTAGGATTTTATTTTCTTCATAATTTTCTATTTGTTTTAAACATTTGCTTATTTGCATTGTTTTGAGTTCATCTATTCAAAAATAAAAATAGAAAATTTAAAAATCAAAATTTTTTTGTGTCTTGTTAGGATTTTGTTTTAGAGTTGTGCATTACACAATTGCTTTTAATACGATGGGCATTGACTCTAGAAAATTCTAGAACCAGGACTTGGCACTAGATAAATTGAGACTAAATCATTGTAAAAAATTCTAGAATATTTAGAAGATTGGTCTATTTTATTAATTCTCAGTTAGTGGATATTCATAAGTTTTAACTTGTTATTCACATGCACACTGACTGATACTGGTTGGGACTAGATTTGATTAAGGTAATAAATCTAGTATTCTTATGAGAATCGAGAATAAACTTCTATTTTTAATGACTTCAAATTAGTTGTGTTCCTGCCCTCAGTTGATTTTGAAACTGCAAAATAAGCAACTGCTGGCCTCCCTGTGTGATAGTTCTCCATGGAAAGAGCTACCTCAAGTGGATGTGGTAAAATCTGTATGGCCCCGATTTATATAAAAATCTGATTACTTAATGCTGCAGAGGATACCATACTGACCGAGTGTGAAAGCTATTAAACTGACTAAGTGTCGAAAGATGAGAACTTGAAAATTTGAAATTCTGGTAAAACAAGTGAATAAAAAATAGCCATGTTTACTACAAAAGTAATGTGAAATCACATTGGCAAATACAATTGAAAACAGAGAATTAGTGAGAACCTATTAACTCTAATGAGGATTTCATGATTGGATACATGATATCTCCAGATTCTAAGTATTTAGATTTTTACTAATATTTGTCTAGTACCTTAGGATGCGGAAATTCAAATCACCGTACACCCAAGTGGAAGAAATTGAAAATTCAACTAAAGTGTACTAGTTTGATTGACTGGCTCTGATAAATGGCCTAGATTGACTGCATTTGAACTATTCAAGTTTAAACTGAGTAGTTAAGTCTAAAATCCTAGGTTTGATATTTGTTAGTGCCAATCACATTAAAACTCATTATACATTGCATTTGACTTGACTTTTCATAAATTTTAGCATACTTCAAATTTGACCTTTTTATTCGAATTAATCCGGATTGATCTGATTTGTGTTTGGTGAGTTTTAAATCTTTTCAGAGATGATTAAAAATTTTAAAATTCATTTGAAAAAGATTTATAATTGGTTAGATGGTTTTACCAAAATTTAATCATTGATATACTTAGACTATGCGCCATGCTTATTTTTTAGTCTTTATACTTGTTATATTTTATGCACATTTTTTTCATGATGATATCCATTGCATGCTAATTATCTGCTTATATTTCTTTATCTTTGTCATTCTATGACAAAAAGGGGAGAGAAAATCATAGCGGTAAAAACAAGTAAATTCATGAGATAGGGGGAGAAAAATTATTTACATTATTTTTCTAATTTCTCTACCTGTAATGTGCATAATCAACTCACTGTATTATATTGGTTTATTGATTATTTTTGTCGATGACATTACATGGTATATGGTGTAAGCTGAATGTGCAAGGAATATATCAAAAGCTACTATTTTATTATCTGTTCGATTATTTTCGAGAGATTGTGAGATAGTGAGTGAATCATGTAAGAGGGTGGGATTGTAATTAATTTATTTTTATCTTTTATATGATTAAATATTTTTTGTCACGGAATTGTCAAAGGGGGAGATTGTAAGAAATATTTTCATATTCTAGTTTGGCAAAGATTCTGTATGACATAAAAATATTCATCTAACCGTTCTTACGAGCACTAGTGTAGTGTGAAGATGTCGTGGTATGCATACTTCGTCGACTACGTGAAGATTAGAAGACAGAGACAACAAGAATCAGACGGTCGACGATAGGAGTCATCTGAGTAACTGCCCATCTGTCGGTTATAGATCGTGTATGCTCGCTTAGGAAGGTAAGTAACTTAGTGGCCATAGGAATATGTTTAAATGAATAAAATATAATGGTCAAATCTAATCATTGGACATAACCGAGTCTAAGTCAATGTTATTGACTTCTGGGAGAGTCTAATAGATTGGCCCAAATAATCCAATCGATTGGAGACCTCTGTAAAATCGCTTGGAGTCTACGAAACAGAACATGATCAAAGCCCAATCAATTGGAGACCTCTATAAAATCGATTGTAGTCTACGAGACAGAACATGATCAAAGCCCAATCGATTGGAGACCTATGTAAAATCGATTGGAGCTTACGGGACAGAAACTTATTTAAGTCTGATCGATTGGACTATAAACAATCGATCGGATTTATGAAGGAAAAATCCATCTGTACAAGGCCAATCGATTGGACCCCAGTACAATCGAGTGGACTTCACACGGATTAAGTCTTTCTCAAATCTAAAATTCTAGTTTCCACTCTCCCACGTTCTAAAGGACTCAAGGTTACGAATTCTATAAATATAACCCTTCTATATCTTATCTAGACACACTTCTATACACATTGAATAGAGAGAAGAAATGTTTATTTATTAGAGTGTCCATTCAAAGAGCAAGAAGCTTTTTATCTCATAAATATCTTGTGAGCTTGTTCCTCTTCAAGATCAAAGCCAAGAGCTTGATCGACTACTCATCTTAGGTCTTTCACATAGATATTTGACATAGTAGCCTGAGTGTACCAATGTGACTCAACACCTATTGAGCAACCTAGGATTCAGGGTGTACTGAATCCTTCACCTTCGGCAAAGGTTGGCTAATCGATGGTAGGTTTGGGGTGTACCAAACTGAAAAAATGGACAAGGCTTCTTGGCTTGCAGGGCGCGTGTGGACTCATAGCGTTGATTCAGATGACGTAGATGCATCGACAGTAGGCCTTGGCTAAGGTTGGAAGTTATATTTGCAACGGTGCTGCGTAGGTAACCTTTGTTTCGTTTCACTTTCCTATTAGTAATACTTTCCATCTGGATGTGGTCCCGTGGTTTTTCCTTGGCTAAGGTTTCCACGTAAAAATCTTTTGTCTTGTGTGATTGTTTGTTTGTATTCCGCTTTCTATATTGATTAAATCAAACGACGAAAAGAAGATATACCACGGAGGTATATTTGACTTGAATCGGTTGTAATAATCCTTTATCAAACAACTAAGGCATGCAATTTTATTCCCTACCATAGACCAATAAAACTGTTTAGGTTTAATTAATTTTAAATACCTAATCAACCCCCCCTTCTAGGTATTTCTGACTAAAGAGAACGAGCCGAGTTTTATTTTAAAGGGAGAGTAAGTGAGAGAGGAGAGTGAAAGATACTTTATCACTTACCACAAGATGGATCGGGAACATGTCCGGCCAAGTGGTGGTTGCCGGCCATGGAATGGTGCACGGCTTGCATGGTGCATGCACGGCCATTGGAGATGAAGTTGTTACCCGGATAATATAGCGTGGAGAAAAGGTAGAAGAAAAGGATGGGGAAGAGCCCGTGGAAAGAGGAGACTTGTTGTGGTATGGTGTGTGAAGGAGGGTTGGCCATAGTGGAGGATGTTGGCAGCAGCTAGCGAGGAGGAATGGGCGCACTTGATGAAGCCGGTGTGCTTCGTGGTGGTGTTGAGGATGAAGACGTTGGAGTTGCAGGTCTGTTTGCTAGTATGCATGACCTGCAACTTGGCGTGTTTGCTAGTGTTTATGGAGGGAGTAAATGGCGGTATGTGGTGCATGCAGTGAGGTGGTGAAGGCAGAGAGAAATAGAGGCTAAGAGAGTGAAAGACAAAAGGATAGGAAGGAGGAGAGGTGAAGCACTTATCAGAGATATCAAGTTAGAGGAGGACGGCTCAAGGTAAAGCCGTAGAGGTTGTCGGACGGTGATGGTGTGTAGCAGTTGGACTGGAGAGGGAGCAAGAAGGTGGCTGCGTCGTTTATCAACTTTTTTAAGCTCTGATATTAGGTTTCCGTGGTTGATCGTGGGCCCGCAAGTCTCGAGAATCATCCGATCAGGTCTCCTACAACAGTGAAAATGCATAATGAGACTTAATTAAAATAGTATCATATCTAGACTTCCAGGAATGTGTTTAATTTATGCAAATAGCCCGTTTTGTCCAGAAAAGTGTGTTCTACACAATGGATGAAACTTACGTAGAAAAGTTGATAAAAATGGAAGTTTTACGTAGGAGAGTAATAATTCTAAAAAGATGTGTAAAATTAGAACTTTTAAGTGAATATCATCTAAATGCCATAAATGATTTTTGATCAAATGAATGTGTGACGACCCGGATCTTTTGATCGGATGTGATCGACAATCGAAGTCATGTATTGTTCGCTATATTGATCAGAGCGGTCAGATGCAACGTAATAAGATGCACCCGATATACATAAGCCAAAGACAGAGATGAGTCATTGCATGGTGTGGCAATTGTCTTCGGCAATGAGACGTGTTGGATTAATTTTTTGAGAAATTACTAAAACATCCTTAGTGAATAGGAATTTACAAAGTTACCCTTTTTTATTAATAAAAGGAATTTTTTTAAAACAAAAGAACAAGATTCGTATGAGAGGGAAAAGCAAAACTCGTTGGTAAAGAGGAAAGGGGTTTCCACCAAATCCATACAAGTAGGTGATCCAACCTTCTTTCTTCATCTCTTCGTTCTTATTTATTTTCTTTTCTTTTTCATTATGATAGGTATTGATTGTAGTTTAAAAATCAAGGAGTTATGTAGAGAAAATAGGGATTGTCTTAGGATCAATTTTTGCTATGAAAACAGCCTATCTTTGGGTCATTTTTAAGAGATTATAGAAGGTTTTATGTCCACTAATGTAAGATGCTTTGAATCCATGAAAACATGGGACTTTGAGTGGGTTTTGGAACCATTTTCAACCAATAAATCAGTCCATTAATGGACGTTTTCGGTTCTGGAAATTTGAGTATTTATACAACATTTTCAAAGCAAAATCAAGGTATAATGCCCATTTAATATAAACGAAAATAAAAAGGGGTAAAAGAGGTTTTCTTAGAGCAATTTTAGGTATGATTATAGGCCAATATTGGCCATGTGCAGGTCTGAAACGCAGATCTAATTTTGATAAGTTTTGGGAGCAAAAATCTGGGCATTTTGCCCATTAAAAGTTCAGGAAAGATAGGAGTTTTTGACAGGGTTGATTGTCGGTTTTGTGGGCCCTACTAGGTGGAGATTGATGCCAGCCATAGCTGTGTTTGATGGTGGAGAATAGCTCCCCTGTTCTAGTGGTATTACAGGCTGGAGGTTGAAAAAGATGAAGTTTGTTTTTGTTTAAGAGAAAAGAAAATAAAAAAAAACAGAAATGGGCTTTTAAAAGGCCCACATAATGTTAAATGTGGGTTAGGCCTATGGGCTAAACCAAAATAAATAATTTAAATTAAATTGAATTGAAAATTTTCAAATTTCTGGTTTTGAGGACATGTATTTTCTGGGAAGGAAAATATTTTCCAGCGCCGAAAAATATTTTCCAACATCACTTAAAAATTTTGAAATCGCTATAACTTGAGTTCTACAACTCGGAATCAAACGGTTCTTGAGTCAATTTTGGGTGATATTTCGAGTAGAATATGAATATATAATAATAATAACAAAAATAAATAATAAAATAATTCAACCAATCAATTCAACAACCACAACTCATCTATAAGACTAGTTTTTGGTGTATGTGAGTCCATCGACTGGTAAACTATTTCATTTCAAATATAAATTTATTTTGTTGGTATGATCGGGTCCTTCAAATGATGGATCATCTAAGAATCATCCTTAGGTCAACTTTTTGGTGATTAGGTCTGCCAAAAGTTGACCATCTATTTCATGGGTCAGTAGATCCACAAATTAACTTTTTTTTTATGTTGGAGCTCCATCTAGAGTAGACCTAACATTTCATGTTGGTGGGGAGTTTGAGTTGATTTTGGTACGACTTCATTGAGTCATGGCCATGAATCTCCAACCCTGCTCTGCAATTCTACAGGCCTTGCCTTCTACAATATACACTACCCGTTCAACCAAAATCCTCAATAATTTGCCTATGCTTGGCCTGGCTATTGCCAGCATCAGAGACCCGATGGTTGGGCCTGCAAAGTGTACCATCCATGTCATGGGTCAGTGGACCCACAAATTTGAGCCTTAGTGTTGAACTCTTACCAAGTGTGGACCAAACGTGACTTCATGCTAGTGAATCGATTTGAGTTAGGACCCGAACAAAGTTTTGGTGTGTGGCTCCATTGAGTGGTGGGCCATCTCTACCCTACACACCACCCATTTTGCCAATGCCCAACACCTGATGTGCTTAGCTTTGTCGTGGCCAGTACATAGACCAGACCGAGATCTGGATCTGACTTGATCCAGATCTGACCCAAACCCAAATTAAAACTTGTTGGGTTAATGTGACCCAAACCTAACCCGGATAGACCCGACCTGATTAAAAAGAATAGTATAATAATAAAATGAAATAAGAATAAAATATTTAAGTAAATTAGATAAAATAAAAATAATGATAATAGGGCTTTATAGAAGTTTAATATAGGGTTACCGAAGCTTTTATTGAAATTGAATTTCTTCTTCCTTCTGTATTTTTGTCATCAAACACGAAGAAGAGGACGATGTACAAGGAAAGAATCATAGATCGAGGTTTTTAAGCATCGGAGAATCCTTAAGCCATTGCAAAACATTTTGGATTAGCGTTGTAAGGTGGGTGGTTTCTTATCCTCTTAATCGTCGAGTTAGCAGTCCATTAATGGACGTTTTCGGTTCTGGAAATTTGAGTATTTATACAACATTTTAGAAGCAAAATCAAGGCATAATGCCCATTTAACATAAACGAAAATAAAAAGGGGTAAAAGAGGTTTTCTTAGAGCAATTTTAGGTATGATTATAGGCCATTATTGGCCATGTGCAAGTCTGAAATGCAGATCTGATTTTGATAAGTTTTGGGAGCAAAAATCTGGGCATTTTGCCCATTAAAAGTTCAGGAAAGATAAGAGTTTTGGACATGGTTGATTGTCAGTTTTGTGGGCCCTATTGGGTGGAGATTGAGGCCAGCCATAGCTGTGTTTGATGGTGGAGAATGGCTCCCCTGTTCTGGTGGTGTTGCAGGCTGGAGGTTGAAAAAGATGAAGTTTGGTTTTGTTTAAAATAAAATAAAAGAAAAAAAAATGGAAATGGGCTTTTGAAAGGCCCAGATAATGTTAAATGTGGGTTAGGCCTATGGGCTAAACCAAAATTAATTAATTAATTAATTAAATTAAATTGAATTGAAAATTTTCAAATTTCTGGTTTTAAGGATGTGTATTTTCTGGGAAGGAAAATATTTTCCAGCGCCGAAAAATATTTTCCAACATCACTTAAAAAATTTTAAATCGCTATAACTTGAGTTCTACAACTCGGAATCAAACGATTCTTGAGTCAATTTTGGGTGATATTTCAAGTAGAATATGAATATACAATAATAATAACAAAAATAAATAATAAAATAATTCAACCAATCAATTCAACAACCACAAATTATCTATAAGACTAGTTTTTGGTGTATGTGAGTCCATCGACTGGTAAACTATTTCATTTCAAATATAAATTTATTTTGTTGGTATGATCGGGTCCTTCAAATGATGGATCATCTAGGAATCATCCTCAAGTCGACTTTTTGGTGATTAGGTCTGCCAAAAGTGGACCATCCATTTCATGGGTCAGTAGACCCACAAATTAACTTTTTTTTTATGTTGGAGCTCCATCGAGAGTAGACCTAACATTTCATGTTGGTGGGGAGTTCGAGTTGATTTTGGTATGACTTCATTGAGTCATGGCCATGAATCTCCAACCCTACTCTACAATTCCTCAAGCCTTGCCTTCTACTATATGCAGTACCCGTTTGGCCAAAATCCTCAATAATCTGCCTTTGCTTGGCCTGGCTATTGCCAGCATCAGAGACCTGATGGTTGGGCCTGCAAAGTGTACCATCCATGTCATGGGTCAGTGGACCCACAAATTTGAGTCTTAGTGTTGAAGTCCTACCAAGTGTGGACCAAACGTATCTTCATGCTAGTGACTCGATCTGAGTTAGGACCCGAACAAAGTTTTGGTGTGTGGCTCCATCGAGTGGTGGGCCATCTCTACCCTGCACACCACCCATTTTGCCAATGCCCAACACCTGATGTGCTTAGCTTTGCCGTGGCCAGTATATAGACCAGACTGAGATCTGCATCTGACTTGATCCAGATCTGACCCAAACCCAAATTGAAATCTTGTTGGGTTAATGTGACCCAAACCTAACCTAGATCGACCCGACCTGATTAAAAAGAATAGTATACTAATAAAATGAAATAAGAATAAAATATTTAAGTAAATTAGATAAAATAAAAATAATGATAATAGGGCTTTATAGAAGTTTAATATAGGGTTACCGAAGCTTTTATTAAAATTGAATTTCTTCTTCCTTTTACATTTTTGTCATCAAACACGAAGAAGAGGTCGCTGCACAAGAAAAGAATCATAGATCGAGGTTTTTAAGCATCGAAGAATCTTTAAGCCGTTGCAAAACATTTTGGATTAGCGTTGTAAGGTGTGTGGTTTCTTATCCTCTTAATAATCATCTCATATTTATTTTGAAATCTTGCAAATTTATGCATATTATTATATGATCTGATTTATGAATTAAGTAAAACCTAGTTATTTTCTAGAACTTAAAATTTCTCACTATCTAGTTTTTGGAATGAGATTTTCGAAAGTCGAAAGTATTTTAGGAGATTTTTATCAAAACAACTCTCTTTATTTCATTTAATAAAAGAAAAGAGTGATTGTATGTGATTTGATATGGATTTTGAGTAAATATGGAATGGGAGTTCCTAGTTGATTGAAGTATATGGTGTGTGAAGTCCCCAAATTAGCGGGTGATGGTGATAGACCGCCCGAGACTTAGAACTTAGTTAACGGGTGATGGTGATAGACCACCCGGGACTTAGAACTTGATTATAGATAGATCGGGTGATGGTGATAGACCGCCTGATATATTTTGGATGATAAGTCACATGAGCTTCAACGCGTAATAATCCTTATGAGGGAAGCTGGTCCCAAGACGACGGAACATATAAGATGTGACAGGGGAATTCAACACACATATTTGTATATAAAGGTTTTTTAGAAAGTTATTTTGATTAAAAATCATTAATTATTATTTATATTATATAATATATCACTAGATGATCTGAAAAATGATCAGTTGAACTACCGTAGGAGTGATTCAATGCTTTTTTTCGGCGGCAATGAATTTTTCTAAGATGCGAATAATGATCTTATTCTCTTAGGTAGAATGGGCCTGTCTTTTAGAATTCACACATTATCTCTATTGTATAATGTCGAGTAGGTCTGCACTTCCGTATATAAAAAAAAAAAAAAGAATCCTCTGAGATTTATAGCTTGGGTTAGATGTGAGAGTGAGTTTGTTTTGCGTGCCTTGAATTCAGGACACGTGGCTAACACCTCGGGATTTGTGTGGTCTGAATTCGAGGCGTTATAGAATGTTTTTAAGCCTTGCGAGTTAGCATTCCAAAATGTCACGCCTCGAATCCGGATACCCTGATACGACCCGAAAATCCGTGGATCGACCCGTACCCGAACCCAGAGGTGATCCATGAATGTCTCCTAGTGGTCCAATTAAGTCAATTAGACTACTAAGGTTCATTCAAAAACCCACTAAGTAAAAAAAAGAAAAAGAAAAGATGTAGAAAACAAATAATTAAAATAATTCATAACTCAAACAATTCAATCAATCAACTAAATATGGAGAGATGGAGGTGAGAACATGCTCTCAAACAAAGGCTTACATGCCCGTGAAAATAAATAAATAATGTTATAAAATAATCAAATACAACTTTCTAAAGTGTGGGATCGACTCCCAAATCCTCGCCGATCTCTTTGAATGCACCGGAGTCTTTCGTCTCAAAATCATCTCACGTACTCGACTCCTCAAAATCTGAAAATGATATCGGTGTAGCACCGTGAGCCGAGGCCCAGTAATACAACAGTGTGCATGGTATGATATCATACTATACAAGTTTTTTAATCAAGGTATGCATCTCAATTGTATAATAAGGATGGCATGAATATGAGGATGAATGCAGATGAGTAAGATGCCAATGCAACTAGTACCCATAACCACATAGGGTCTCCATCTCCTTCCCGCACTGGGAGCGGTCTCATCGACCCATCTGCAGGATATAATAATGTCTGGGGCCTTTCACCCTAGGATACCGAACCCTGATTAATTGATAAAACCAATATAACGTATATAATATACTTCAACCCCATTCCCTTATGCACCCCTTATATGAAATGACGTGATGATCATGGTATGACAACAAGATAGTACAAGGCTACATGGCATAAGCACACATGTATTTAACATTTAAATAAGAATACAAAATGAAACATGATCATCAAAAGTGGTAACATAGGAACGAATTATGGTTAACCATGAATACCATGTAACAATCACCGAAGGTCGCGATCAACACGGATGAACAATATAAGTAGAAATCACGAGACAATCCAACACACCATTGCCGAACCCTATGAGGGATCCATGACACAAGGTCGAACCCTAAAGAGGGATCCAAGACACTTGGCCGAACCCTATGAGGGATCCAAGATATATGGGTGGGATTCCCATGCATACAAGTATAGGTCGAACCATCTAGGTATAATAGTCAATAAGACATGACCAAATATCAAAATCAACATCGATGAATAATATAAGTGAAAATCGCAAGAGAATCCAACACGCCATGGCCGAACTCTATGAGGGATCCATGACACAAGGTCGAACCCTAAAGAGGGATCCAAGACACTTGGCCGAACCCTATAAGAGATCCAAGACACATGGGTGGGATCCCCATGCATACAGGTATAGGTCAAACCATCTAGGGTTTAGTCAAACAATAAGGTTAAAACCTTAATAGTTAATAATCATGACCGAACCATAAACAATTAATTGGTTTTTTATAAAAAATGTACTGCATTATAAAAATCATAACTAAATAAATATGAATTAGAAAAATATAAACTCAATGGATTTAAAAACTAGATTCATAGAGGCTTTTAAGAAAAATAAATAGAAAAATATTCAGCTTCAAAATATAGGTCAAAACTCTTAATTAATTGGGCTGGACAGAATTCGGGATGCAGAAAAGTCCCGCACATTTGAAAAATCATAACTTAATCAATACAAAACAGAAAAATACAAACTCAAATGTTATAGAAACTAGATTTAAGGAGGTATTTAGGAAAAAGTAATATAAAAATATTTAGATTCAAAATATGGGTCGAAACCCTTAATGAAGTGGGTTGGACAGAATCTGGGATTCTGGGTTTTACAGAAAGATCTAGCACATTTAAAAAATTATAACTTAATCAATACAAATTGAAAAAATACAAACTCAAAGGTTCTAAAAACTAAATTGATAGAGGTATCTATAAAAAATATTTAGAAAAATATTTAGCTTAAAAATATAGATTCAAATCTCAAGTGAAGTGGACCGTGTAAAATCTAGAATTCTGGGTTTTATAGAAAAGTCCAGCATGTTTAAAAAATCATAACTTAATCAATGCAAATCGGAAAAATATAAACTCAAAGGTTCTAGAAACTAGATTGATAGAGGTATCTATGAAAAATAATTAGAAAAATATTTAGGTTAACAATATAGATCGAAATCTCAAGTGAATTAGACCATATAAAATTTGGAATTCTGGGTTTTACAGAAAAGTCCAGCACGTTTAAAAATCATAACTTAATCAATACAAATCAGAAAAATATAAACTTAAAAGTTCTAGAAACTAGATTGATAGAGGTATCCATGAAAAATAATTAGAAAAATATTTAGGTTAAAAATATAGATCGAAATCCCAAGTGAATCGAACCGTGTAAAATTTGAAATTCTGAATTTTTTTGGTAGTCATACAACTTAGAAATATTATAACTTAATCAATACAAATCAGAAAAATACAAACTAAACGGTTTTGGAAAATAGATTCAAAGAAGTATTTAAAAAAAATAATTATAAAAATATAACAAAAATAATAAAGAACATAGTCATCCGTTATAGGTACAAAATAGACCATGGCCAAACTCATCATGGTGGCCCAAAATAAAGATCAACCCAATAAGAATAAAGTAAATATTGTTGAAATTAATTTATAATGAGTATCAACCATTATCTAATGAAAGAGAAACAAAATCTTGAAGAAAAATAAGTATAGGATGGATCAAGCGCACTTACCTTAAGGTTTCTTGAACTTTAATGAAAATCAAAAGTTTCTTCAAATTTGAAAGTAGTCGGATCGTCCTCTCCTCGGAATATGTTCTTTTATTCGGAGTCCCCGTCAATTCTCCATTCTTGCTCGAGTGCGATCGGTGTCCGGATGAAAGTGTAATGGAGCTTTCTCTTTTCTTCAATGGAGTTGGGTTTGTGAAAGCTTCTAAAGCTTTAGGGTTTTTAATAAATAGGTTTAGGGAAGGATTAGGGTTTCTATTTTGTTGAAATTCGTAACTAGCAAAGGGATGACTTTTTCAACCCTCAAAAACTTATATTTTACACTATGAATGGGTTAGGAATGGGCCCAAGGCCCATATACATCAATAGGCTTCATTTAAGAATATTATTAAGCCCAAAAGGTTTCTAGATTAGCCATACGGGCCCACCCAATAATTATAACACAATTAATTATTAATTAATTCAATCAAACTATATTATATAATTTAAAAGTCCATACAATAAGGTATTGACACATGTCACATACACAAATCATAAAAACGTTCAAAATTCTAGAAAAGTGTCAAATGACATTGGAATGACCAGAAAGTGATTTGCGGGTCCCACGCTCCTATTAAATAAATAAAATATAATTAAATATTATTTAAAAAATATAAGAATGGTAGGAAAATTCAAAAATTACGAAAATACTATTTTTATCAAAATCTCCCGAAATCTCCCGCTAGGGTTTTTTTTTCTCAAGAAAAGTTCCAAATTTCACAGGTAAGTTGCTAAGGATAAAATAGGAATATTTTTGGTGTCTCGGGCCCACAAAATAATTTTTTTTATAAAAGTTCTAGAATGTTAGCCGGGGAAAGAAAAAGTCTCCTGCAAGTTATGATTCATTATTTTTAGTAGGAATTTAGCCCTAAAGAGCGAGTTTCAAAAATAGCAGGTTTTTCAAAGTTGTCAGAACGAAACCAAATTAAATACACATACTCATACATGATATTAAACAATAAAAACAATAATAAGAGTCTGAAAAAGTTTCAGGTTTTCATTATTAGGTGAATTTACTATAATACCCTAGAACGAAAGTTCAGGGTATTATACAAAACATTCGTCGAAATTTAGTAATTCGATTACAACAAAAAGTTATGATTGAAATGTTGACCTTATCTTGAATCTGTTAGGTTCAAAGTTGTGTTGCAGTCCAATTTTGGGTAGGAAGATGAATTTTTTGACGTCGAACCACTATGAACTTTTCAAAGCTTTACAAGTCTGCTTTTCAAAAATATTTACAGATTCTAAAAATTCCATCTATGTTGCCCAGGGAAACTAAGACACTAAAAGAAGCACAAATCTGTCTGATTCTTGTGATGTGATTTTGGGCAGGAAAATCAACTCTTGAGATTTTTCCCAAGAATGACATTTTCAAAGATTTTTGCAAGGCCTTTCCAAAAATATATGGTCCGTTCATAGATTCTTTTTAACGAAGAAGTTATGGTCAAAACAGTGTTTGTTGCCTTGTTTAGACTTGGTCAAATTTTGACTATGTTGCCTTAACCAAATTTTGAGACTTAACCGAATTGACTTTATAGGTTACCCTAAACTGGAATTAAGATAATTAAGTTAATCTAATTGATTTATAATGAACATCACGTAGATTGTATAATAACCTAGTCGATTATGAACTTAACCTAACTCTGATAATTAAACAATCGCGTAGGATCATTCTACGGTTACTTTTGCACATAAATCTTTACGAATTTAACGGTTTTTTTCAATGAACCTTAGTAGTCTAATTGACCTAATTGAACCGCTAAGGGAGATTCATAGATCACCTTTGGTTCGGATACAGGTCGATCTACAGGTATTCAAGTCGTAGCTGCACATCAGAAATCGCCTCATTGCCTATCTCAAAATCACTGAGTCCCACTCTCCAAGTCATCGGCAATCAACTACATGGAGATTACATAAATACTCAGGGTTGTTATGTTATTGACAACACAAGGAATATACATATCATAATTTGGGCACGACTAACAAGTATGAAGATGACTTATGGAGTATGAGCCATTTGGTAGCAGACATACACATCTGTTAGCAGACGGACCCCCCCACCAGCAAACAGAAAAACAGAAGGGACCGGGACATCAGTCGACAAAACCCAGTTCAGTTCCAATCAAAAGTGCCATCCAATTGGCATGACCAGAGGAATATTCCCTAAAATTAGTTTTTACAATTGCTTTTATCGGAGGCTGTTTTAGTCTTTTGAGTGGCTTTCTAATTGATTAAACTCATCGATCAATCATTCGGACAAGTCTAATTAATCGAATTGAAAACTCCAATCGATCGGATTACCGTGAGTAGAAATTTGAAAATCCACTTTGTTTCCTATTACGAATCAAACTCTTACCATTCTCAATGCAGGTTGGCCTTAACTATATTTATATATCATTATGGCAAAAACTTAAGCTTGAAAAAAGAGAAAAAAAATCCTTATAAGCCCCAAGCTTCAAGAAAAAACCCCTATTCTTTTTTATTTTTTCTTGGATGATCTAAGCTTGAAGTATTTGATTTCCTATGTTTGAACTTCCAAGCTAGATTAGTATATCTAAGATCTAACATTTATTCATTATTCTTAAAGACTTTAAAAACCTCATTCACTCATAAAGATTGAGTGTTGTGTGTTTTGTAGAAGAACCAGAATTGTTATTGTTTGGAGGAGGACTAAAGTGTAGAAAGAGATTAAGGCTAGACCGATTATTCGTAGGTTCAGGGATGGACCGAACTAAAGAAGAGAAATAATGTGTTCTTACAAAGGCATTCATGGACTTGTTTGTAGCAAGGAAAGAAAGCGTAAAAGCATCAACATTTTTTTGAGTGAGTCAAGTGTATGCTGTGACAATGTTGTTGCATGAGTAACTTCATATTCTTCATTAACTCCGCATAGTGATACATTTCTCATCTAAATGCGTGGTCCCATCATTTTTTCATGAAAATATTTTCTACATAAAAAATGTGTTGTGGTTGATTGATTTATTTTTTGCACTATACATTGACTAGATTAAATTAAAAGAATCAGTGTGAAAATATCCTCCATATATTTTAACTAAGTTGGTTAGGTTGATCACTGTGTAATTAAAATCAATCATAGGATTGTTGCATGCGATTAGTTACCTGGTAAAACATGTTGGGGTTAAAGAATTTAGATTTATTTTTAAATAACCTATTCACCCCCCCCCCCCCCCCCTCTCTATAGGCTACATCTACCAGACCCCCATTGCTCGATGATGAGGATTATGCTTACTAAAAAGCCAAAATGAGGTAATTCCTTAAAACCATAAATGAATGGGTTTGGCTCTTTATGTGAGGATGGTCTCCTCCAACTAAAACTATTTATTCTAGGAAAGTTTCCAAATTAGAATCTGAACGGACCAAACAATACCTTGAGGCATATTCTTTTAATAGCAAGGGTCTCAATTTATTTTAATGCAATAGACAAAAATGAATTCAGACATACATCGACATGCAAGATTGCTAAAGAGGTTTGGGATATCCTTGAGACCATGCATGAAGGTACTTTTACAGTTAAAATCTCAAAACTATAGATGTTGGCCACCATATTCAAATCCATCAAAATGGAAGAAAATGAGACTTCGTAGAGTTTTACGCTAAACTCAATAATATTGTGAACTCTACTCATAATCTGGGCAAGAGGATTCTTAAAGAAAAAAAATTTGGTAAACTGTTGAGATCTGAAATAGGGTTTTTTTGGTCGTTGGACGAAAACCCTAGAATCAACTCATTTTTAATTATCCGAGTTTTAATCCTACAGAATACAACAATTCTTGCATAGTGGAAGTGTCAGATATCGAATTCACACTTGGTGTTAGGGGATCGCAAATTATCGGAACATCGAATCACAGAAATGGCTCAAAATCATGGAAGGGTGAGGATGGTGGAAATCGATTTTAAAATATCCACTTTAGAAATATCATTAATAACTAACAGCATTAACGCATCAAATCAAATCTTCATTAATTCAAAGTTAAGAAATTACATAAACTAATTTGCTCAACAAAATAGAATAACATTTAACTAGTGAGAGAAAGCATGTAAAAATAGAGAAGCTAGCTAGCGAGAGAGAGAGCATTAAAAGTGGAGAGAGATAAGCAAAACTAGAGACAAAGTACTAAAATTAGAGAGAAAGCTAGAGAGATAAAGTGAGGTTCTTCACCAAGAGAGAGGAGAGAGAGAGAGTGCATCACGTGGTGTGGTGCTGTGTTGCAGGTGCACCTGCAAGTGGAGAGCACTAGCAAGTAGAGTAGGAGAAACAGTGGTAGAAGAGCTTGGTGGCAGGAGAGAAGGAGTGCAGCAACACCATTGATCTCCACGGTTGAAGTGCTTGCTTGAGGCAGCAAAGTGAAGATGTCAACTTGCTGGAGTAGCAGCTAGTCTACACGGTGGTTAGAAGAAGAAGAAGAAGACGTGGATAGGTGCTGAAGAGCAGCCATCCACGGTAAAGGTGAGAGAGATGTGAGATGGCAATAGAGAGTAAGGACGGCTAGGTTTTTTTTTGTGTGTGTGATATAGAGAGAGGGAGGTGAGTGAAGAGATTGTAGAACTTGGGTGTGAGAGCCAACCCCCAATTAGGTTAATGCCCTCTTTTAAGGATAGGGGTTGCTATTATAGTCGTTGGATGATATATGGTGAGAGAGAGAATCCTTTACCATCGAACCACCCAAAGTCCTAGCTGACTTGTCCTTTTTTCATTTTTATTTTTTTGCAAACCTAGGTAAATGATCCCATGTATCTCAGCTACACCTCTCTTGCCCATATATACCATCCAGTAGCTTGCCTCTATCATCCACCGTCCAACTCATATTTCTTGAAGCACTTTGCCAAGTCAATCAACAAGTGGCACTATCCAGCCCATTACCCAAAACGGTCCAGCAACCCTTGTATTCTTTCCTCTTTCTTTTATTTACCAAATAAAGAAATGCATCTCTTGCATCTTGTGCAATTTCTTCCTTATCAAATAGCTTCTACCTTAAACAAGTCTCCTCAATCATCCCTAAAATAAAACAATTCTCTTCCTTCTTTACCAAAATCTCGAATGAACTTGCAATTCTTTTGAGTGACACCTCATGTGTCCATAGCACCTATTGGCCGCCACTTATCAAAACGTGTTCCGGACTTCCCTTTTTGTGTATCACATGGTTATCATCATGCAACTTTCAACTTTGTTATGATCAACGGTTTATAGTTGTTCCCCTTTCTACATGCATTCCGTGTGTCGATCTTTGTTAAATTCGTGGGCCCATCTTAATTTTGTATGCACCAAATTCTTCTCCACTTTCCAATAGAACCATCTTGTGTATGTTTTTAACTCATGGTGCCACGTAGATGCATCATCATCCCTTTCATTATGCATTGTTTCAAACTTCTTATTAGCATAGATTCCTTTATTTTGCCAGTACACACAACACATTGCCATGCACCATAACAGACTTTTGGTTTTAGCCCTTGCATGTGACATGCAATTCCTCCATATCATCGTGTATGTGGCGAAGTTATCGTTCATTTCACTAAAGATCCAACGGTTAAGATGTGCATTAGGTGTTCCTTTTGTTGCCCAACTATTTGTTCCTTAGCGTGGCCCCACATGTTGGCCATCTCAATCACCACCGTATATCTTAGATCATACTTAGTATTTGGTTGCCACAAACACCCAGCTCACTCGAATTAAATCGGCTACAAAATTTGATGCAGCAAGCGTGCATGTTGGAGAATTACTGGCCAAACTATCACCACGTTCTTAGCATGTACTTGGCCTAAATCCTCTTCTCATAGCCTGTCGGTTCTTTAAGTTTTGAGCATAGGTTTTGGAGGTCGATTGTGAGCCCACATTCTATCAGAATCTTCCAATTGGTGTCTCTGCGATAGAAAAAACATGTAGTGAAACTTAATCAAAATGGTTTAATATCTAGACTTCCGAGAATGTGTTTAATTCATGTAAATAGCCCATTTTGTCTAGAAAAGTGTGTTCTACGCAACAGAAGAGACTCTTACGTAAAAAAATGGATAAATAGTACAGTTTTATGTAGGAGATTGTGATAATGCTAAAAGGATAATTGCTTAAAATAAGTACTTTTGAGCAAATATCAAGATCTCTACTTGAGAGATTTCAAGCTAAGGTCACTGTAATTAATGAGAGCAAGGACATTGACTCTCTGTGGATTGATGAACTAGTGAGCTCATTATAGACTTTTGAGCTTTAAAGTTCCCTTGGTATTGATACATAAAGACCTAGAAGGGGAGTGAATAGGTCTATTTAAAAGAATCTCAAGTTGATTATTAATATGCACGGATATATATAAACAACAAACTAAAGACAGTAAAGAGAGATAGAGACAAATAATCCACAACACAAGATATATAGTGGTTCGGTGTCACAACACCTACAACCACTCTCTAAAAGCTCCAACGAGCTATCACCTTTTTAATTCAATATTTAAGCAACCTTACAATACTGAACAGGGTAAAGGACCCAATCTCGATCGCAATTGATATGTAACGGAGTAAGGTCTCAACCAAACTCCAGATCAGTCAAGATAACTCTTGACTCGAGTAGGGTAACAATATAGATGGACAGAATCATTATGGAGAGCATTTCTAAAGAGAAAGCTCCCAACAAATAAAGTTACCTCTCAACTGAGATTGACGAGGAATGTAGCTTCGATTATGCTGAAGCTTAGATAAGAGGCGCTACGCAGAACAACAACTTAGAACAATTACTAAATTGCTCTACATGCACCTGAAGAGCGCAGAACATCAAAGTCGATCTCCCACAAGGCTAGCAATCCAAATCACCAGAACAAGCACGAAGACTAGGGAGTAAGAACAATATTCTCTTAGAGATGAAGAAGTCAAGAGAAGGCTGAGTAAATTGATAAGTATGAAGCGGAGGGGATGGGTATTTATAGTAGAAGGAGAGGGGGAAAGGGCATGCCCCGTCCCTTAGACCAGTTGACTGGTGGTCATTTCCCACTAGTCGCCCCGTCTCCAAGTCCGGTCCATTTGACAATATGTTCCAGTCAAGGTTTCGGCAAGTGGGGGTTCCATCTAATATGTCGAGGGGACTCTAAAGATGTCTTAGTAGGACTCCAGAAGAACATAAAAGGTCTCAATTACAAATCTCTTAGGCACAGCAAGGATCAGTCCAATGATGAGTGTCAACACTCCAAGTTTGAAGCAGTCACATATCCAGGGTTTTGACTAAGACAGAATTGCTAGCATTTATATTATAAATATCATTTAAGTAATTATCAATCCTCTATTTATAATGTAAATAAGGAATTACCCCCCAAATGAATCCAATAAAAATATTTTCAAGATCAAATTCCCAAGGATACAGCAAGTAATTTTCTAGTTCAAGAACAAAATCAGGATTCCGATAGTCGGTCAACAAAGTTGACTTTCTAATGAAAATGCATTTTCTAAATTTGAAGGTACGATAATTTTCTTTATAGAAAAATCAATACTAAAACACATTTCTGTTATCGTAGGGAAACCAATCAGATGATTCTAACAGATTGCGGACCCACAACTGACCTCCAAAGCCTATGACCAAAGCTAAAGAGCCAAAAAAGCTTAAGAGAAGATCAAGAGAGAAGTAGAGTCAAGCCTCCAGAGAAGAGACTAAAGAGATTAAAGCTTAATCAACTAATACAAAATGAAGGCTTGCTCAGTTGGTAAAGCTTACAAAAGGCCAAGTCAAAAACCAGGGTTCAAGACCCTCTGCAAGCATTTTCTCCAAATTCTCTCTATTTTTCTCTGTCCTCTCTCTAAACTCTCATTCTCTCTCTCTCCTCTCAATAGCCACCATCCGATCCTCTCTCCTTTCGCAATTACTCTATCCTATAGCCTACCTTGGCCGATCTCCACCGTCCGATGATTCATCTGATCATCACCATCAATTTCTACCGTTCGATCGCCAATAAATCATTTGATCATCTATCTCACCATCTTAGAATCCAATGTTCTCATCATTCCTTATTCAATCATATGGACCATGGCCAAGCTAAAATATGAGCCCATTATCATTAACCCACGGCCTCACTCAAATTTCTCAAAAAGGCAACATGGCATGTGACAGTTGTGAGGGCATTTTTTGGAAAAATATTGGAGGGTTGGGATCTTTAGTAGATACAGTTATAAATGGCATTTTTTTGGTTTTCAAAAGGGAGAGAAATAATTTGGGGAATAAAATATTATAAAATTAGAATGTTGTTCAAAAGAGTGAAAACGTTTTTAGGGTGACAACTTGCATGGGCATCCTCATTCCCAGAACTTTGAAAAAGATATCTCATATAAAGAATGCATAAATTATAAAGTGTTATTCAAAGGTTAAAATTTTGGAAAGAGAACTTTCCATTATCACAAAAAAAACATAAAGAAAGTTTTGAAATTTCAAATATAATAATCTTCAACTAGAAGTTACTAAGACAAATATGACGGAAATGTCCAGGCTTGGATGCATTGTGTTCCTTTGGAATAAGAACTATGAAGCTCGATTTCAGTCTAGCGGGTAGTTTCCCATGAATAAAGAAGTACATCATTGTAGTCGACGCATCTTCTCCCACAATGTCCTAGCATGCACGAAAGAAACATCCTTGGAGCCCATCTGGTCCTGGTGCACTGTCTACATTCATTGCAAAAATATTAGTATGCCGATGTGTGCAAATCTAGCTTTGAATAAGCCCATAATATGGTTCTTGATATCATTATGGTGAGTAAGAAAATCCCCATTATCCGTTTTGATCTCGTGAATCAATGATGAGCCTCTTCTGACTTTGGCTATAGTATGAAAGAATGATGTGCTACTGTCCCCTTCCTTTAGCCATTTAAGTCTAGACTTATTTCTCCAAATGGATTCTTCATTCCCCTATAATCTTGAAAATTCACTTTCTTTAGCAGATATCTCCTTGGCTAAAGAATCATTGAGAAGATCATTATCAAGCATAGATTGAAGGTTACCGATAGTAGTTGTGGTGGACTAAATCTTGACACCAATGATACCAACTTCCTCTCTGTTCCACTTACTCAAAGTGATTTTGAGTCCCTTCAATTTTTGACTGACGATGTAAATGGGATTTCCTGACATCTCCCTACTCCAGCATCTCTTAACAACATCTTGAAATGTGTCGTAAGAAATCCATAATTTAAAAAATTTGAGCGGGGCATTTGTCGGTTTGGGTATTGTGGTACTCTCCCCAATAAGAGGGGAATTATCAGACGATATTCTAGGTAGCACTTTGTACTTCCAACCATGAAATTTCATACTCCACGCCTGATTGCAGAACATTCTATCAATAAAACTAAGAATACATCTGACACCCATTTGCTGATTAGACCAGGAAAATTTAAGACCATATGACCTCCATCAAGCCACATACATCCATTACATTATTGAATTCCTCCATCGATCTTAATAGAGGGGTTTTACCACCTTTCTTTTAGTCAATTCTGAGCACCGCATTGAAATCCCCTAGAACTAACCAAGGACGGCCGTCCAAACTAATCAGTTCTAAATCCACCCATAGATGTCTTCTTTCCACAGTTGTGCATTTAGCATGCACCACCGTAATCAAACAATTAGAGTGAATCACCGTGATTTACTGAGAGGAAGAAGCCACAACCATCAATAGGTAGCCTGATTCTCCATAAAATCCAGATGTTACCAAGATTTTCAACAGAATCATTAGATATTAATTCATGTTCTATATAAATCGAAGAGCAAAGTCTACCAGACACTTTATAGGGTTTAATCAGAGGTTCCGCCATGCACACTAAATCTGGTTTAGATTGGATTACCATTCTCTATAAATGAACTACAGTTTATGAATTTGCCAGCCCTCTGGTGTTCCAAATATAATATTCATAAAAACTAAAAAAGATAGAAACTAGGATGAGTTACCTAAGCAGGAACTCTTCCCACTTTTTGATCGGGTCGATGGCAGAGACAACTATCGTTGCTTCTACTAGGGAACAATTGCCTTACCCTTTTTGGTCGCAACGGACCATTGAGCTTTATGAAAAATAGGGTTATATAATAGATTGAAAAGTAGGGTTGTAAAAACTTAAATCTCTTGTATTTATAATTTTTTGGAATATAAGGGTTAAGCTCCTTTTTTAGTTAGGGTTAAGTTTAAGTGAGTGTTTGTTCACCATTTTTAAACTTGGAAAAGTCTTTTTTCACAAAAAAGAATTTTCCAAAATAATAGATTGTCCCTTTATATTTATATATATAGTCCCGGACTTTTTATACTAAACCGTATTATGCATGAATTATTCCTATACCATTTTTCGTTTTCTGTTTATTTGACCATTTCTTACCATACTTTAAAATTTCTAAAATGGATTATATTTGTACCATTAATGTCCCGAATTTTCTTTTCCCACTATCAAAAATTCGATCTTTTCATCCTTAGGAAGGGTTGGAGAGCTAGTTTATCAGTAGTGAGCAGGTAATGGCCGGGGTACATGTTGATCATTAAATCAAGGTTTAAAGGAGACCATTTTAACAGTTAAACGGACTGGGGGCGTTACCGTTTAAACCGTTAAAACGGATTGAAACGGCCAGGGGCAAAAATGGAAAAAAAAAGGAATTTAATGGAATTAAACGGATTGTAATGGTTTTAACAATTTTAACAGAAAAAAATAGAAAAAATGGGTCTGAAATTCAAATTTTGAAATTTGAAAATAAAAAAAAAATGAAATTTAACGAAATTTAATAGAAATTAAATGGATTTTAACGGAATTAACGGATTTAACAGCTATTTTTTTCACAAAAATTTTCAGAATTAAACGGCCGTTTAAACGATTTTAACGGCCGTTAAAACAAAAAAAAATGGTTGTTTTATTCAAAACCGATAAAACGTGTTTAAACGGTTTTAACGGAAACGGGCTTGGGGTGTTACTGTTTAAACGGCCGTCTTTAAAACCATGCATTAAATCTTTCCTTTCTGTTCCATCCCAAGATAAGGGGCAATCAACTTTCGGAAAGACAAATGTTGGTTACCAAATTGCTAACTAGGGGTGTGAAATCCAAATTTTGGCTTTAAAATAGTAATAGTAGATGGTTAGATTATAACATTATCTCTAAGGCTCAGCGTGATTGCTCGGAATAAGTTTTTTTTAGAAATGATTTTTGCATGTAAATGTAGTAAAACCTTTTCTGTATCAACAATTTCTAATGAACAAATCATTTTTCTATAAAACTTTTTGTTGATTACCATACAGAGCCTTAAACTATCCTAATTCCACTTAAACTCAACATCAATGATAATCATGTGCATCACACGTGCCTTCCCTAATCTATTCTACTATTTAAAGGGCGAAGGCCCTTCTAGTGTGCCTCATGCTAAACCCCAATATCCCACAAATGCCCTATATTTTTGCTTCTTTTCTTTTCTTCACTTTATTTACTTGACAGGGGGCTTTCGGTCTTTTTGGTGCCAAAGAACACGTCATCTTGCAAGCGCACGTCACCTGCAACTCATTCAACGTTAAAAAAGTAAAATAAATCCTTATTCCTAATATGCCCTGAATTTTCTTAAATTGACAAAAGATGTTTATTTCGATTTTTTTAATTTTATTAAAATAGCAAGAGTTGGATTGGGGTTTTTTTTTATTTTTTATTTCCAAACGTTTATATTGATATATACCATATTGTGGTGTGTCAACACATTCAATAATTTTGGTAAAACGATTTTAATTTGAAACAAATCTCCCCTGTTAGTCTCATGCTTCTATAGATCATGGTGGAGATCAATAGCGCCACGTGTCTATGTTTCATTAGTTGGTGGGTGTATTTGTTTAAGTTAGTGCGCGTGGGTTGAGTAGGAGAGTGACCGAACACTCAAGATTTATTTAAGAAAATGTGTCTTTTTTTCAAAACGATCTCCACCGTGGATTTTATGTTTGTATAGACGGTGGAGGTCTTTACGCAAGGTCACATGTCCTCGTACCATCGATGGGGTAAAACCAATTTAAGTTAATGTGTTTGAATAAGAGAGGCTTGGTTTAAAATAACGCCATTTTAACGGCTGTTAAAACGATAACATCCCAAGCCCGTTACGTTAAGAACCATTTTGACGCTTAGAAAATAATGGCTGAAAATTTTTGTGAAAAGAAAACGGACGCTATTTCTGTTATTTTTCCATTTTTTCATTTTTGAAAATTTGAAACTCAAATTTTGAATTTTGAATTTCAATACCATTCTTTCCCGTTATTTCCGATAAATTCTGTTTTTCCTTTTTTGTCCATTTTTACCCCTGTCCGTTACAATTCATTTTAACGGCCGTTTTAACTGTTTTACCGGTAACGTCCCCAGTCCGTTATACCGACTCTTTTAAACCTCGAAGTGAAGGTCAAAAGGGTTATACAGTCATTTAGTAAAAGCGATGGTAATTTTGTCATTTACCTTTTTTTTGAGACGGAAAGTGGAGGATAGACAACCCCATGATTGTCAAAGGCGATGAGATTGGTCAACTTTGTTTATTTCCCATGACGGTGAGAGGCGGTGAGATTCGTCAACTTGGCTTATTTCAAAAGAAGGGAAAAATCTAGGATGCCACTTCTGTATCAGAATTTTGATGCAGAAGTCCCTCAAATTGCAACGTAGTAGACCTGTTCGGGTCCACTTGCCCCTTGACTGTCTGGCTCACACTGTGATAGAGCTACACACCAAAAATCAGAGTGATTGGTGATTTCTAGCCATTGGATTGAGCACTTTTACATCACAGGCGTGGAACCAACTCATAGGCCTGTTCATAAAGCCCATGATGAAAAGTGCTCAAATACTACGGCTAGAAATCACCAATCATGTTATTTTTTGGTGTGTAGCTCAATCGTAGTGTGGCCAGACATTCAAGAAGCAAGTGGGCCCTAGCAAGTCTACTACGTTACAATTTGAGGGACTTCTGGATCAAAATTTTGATACAGAGGTCTGCATGGAAGAACAGCCCCAAAAAAAGGGGATATCTCATATTTTTTTTTGTTGGTTTAATGCACATCTCTCCATTTAATTTAACAACTAAACAAATAAAACTAGCCTGCACCTGTGGTGCAGACTTTAAAGTACGCAAACGTTGTCTGCACCATCAGATATACTTTGAAAAACGTACTTTTAAAGATTAAAATTAATTTTTTTGAAAACATTATGTATATGTATTCGCTTAATCGAACGGTTTTGACCGAACAAGATGACTTTCTTCCTGTAGTCGAAGAGCCAAGCCTCTGAAGTATGTAAACATTGTTTGCACCAAGGTTTGAAGGAGGCCGTTTTAACGGTATAATGGACTGGAGGCGTTACCGTTAAAAAGAATTGTAACGGATAGGGGCAAAAATGAAAAAAAATAGTTTTTAGCGGAAAAAAATGGCGCTGAAATTCAAAATTCAAAATTTAAATGGAAAAACGAAAAATAACGAATTTTAACAAAAATAACGGCTGTTTTTCTCCACAAAATTTTCTAGATTCTAACGGCTTTAATTTCTAAGCGTCAAAACAGTTTTTAACGATTTTTAACATAACAAGCTTGGGGCGTTACAGTTAAAACGGTCGTTGAAACTGTTAAAACCATTTAAAAGGCGTTCTTTTAAACCATTGTTTGCACCATCAGATGCACCTTGAAAACCGTGTAATATCACTGTTTCAAAAAGTCCAATTTTAAATTTAAAAAAAATGTTTTACAAGGTGCATCTGATGGTGCAGACAACGTTTATCATGATATCATACTCCCTCCTACATCTAGGATCCATGCTTCATCACCATTTGATCTTAATGAGATGCCGTTGATGAGCATAGAAGCTAATCGTTTGGTATACAAACAAACCTAGAATATCATTACTCATTAAAAGATGCGTTATTTCAACTCTTTTAGCAGACGAAGACAAAGTAAAAAAGTCATCTTGCTATTTCAAAGGGTCGTCATTGACTTTGTCATGGTAGAAACAAGCTACCTAACGTTTCCATAAGGAAAAAAGAAATATACAATACAATCAGTTCTATCATATAAAATGTACTCAACCATGGACCACCATCTTCTTGATCAGGGCCACTTAATTACCGTGCCACCTCTTGTGTGGGCCACAGGGTGAGATTAATTAACAACTCCTTTATAAAAAAAAGTTTAAAATTTTAGTTGATGACCAAGATGAAAGTCCATTTTTGTCGTGTGGTTACGATTGCACAATTCGTAAGATTTCGGAAATTTGGACAATATAGCCTGGAAACTGATGTATGATGTATCATCATACCTCTCTTGGCCATCGATACATAGTATCATTTCTTTAGCTACTAGATAACTTGAGAAAGAGGTGGGAGACCGCCGGCTGTGACGTAGCGTGTGAAGGTGGATTGTTGTTTATTATTATTATTAATTGATTAAGAACAGGTGAGAAAATTGAAGAAACTATTCTTTACTGTCTTAACACAAGTGTGGAATGCGTACCCGGTTACCCATAAACCCGAACCTGTTCGCTCGCCGTCTCCGTTTCCAATCCTTTTAGACCCAACAATCGTATTGGGTTCGCCCCTGCCACCCGGGTAACTTTAATTCAAGTGATTTTACTCATATAGGCGATGGAGCGGATTCGATTTATTTGGTCGGGCATGGTTCTATACCGTTTGATAATTGGGTCGGGTACAAAAATCGGACCGGTTGATAACCCTAATTAAAGTAACCATGGTTTGGTTAGAGATTTGTAAATTGTTTTGTTGAGTTGAGAGCATGAGGTGGGGTTTAGTCGAAGTCAGTAATAGGGGGCTTGACCAACTCTCCAGCTCTCCAACTTCGGTTCTTCGTTCGGTGCGTGGGGTGGGGTGGGGTGGGTTGGGGTTCACTTTGGTGGGTGCGTTGTGGACTTTCCTGCTGCTTCTGTACCACTGCACCAGAACGAATTCTCTCTCTGTTCTTATTCTCGAGACTCGTAGATCCAACTGAGGATCCTAACACCAACACTGTCTTGCTGGTGAGACTTTATCTCTCTCTCTCTCTTTCTCTCTCCATGATGTTTGTCTGTGCCTTGGGTGTTGGTGATCGATCTCAAGTTTTGATTTTTCTTTAATGGGTTGTGGGTTTCGCAAAGATTGGATTTTTTGGATGTTTTTATTTTCCGGACTGTGTGATATCGGTCATTTCTGTTCTTTCTTTTGATTTTGGATTTCTGCATCTTCAGTGTTTGTTATTTGGTGATTATATTATTCTAATTTTGGGGAATTGGGATTTCGGATTTAAGTTGTTAAATTATGGGTATGTGCTGTTTTTGATTTACAGTTTGATGTTGATGGACTGGAGTTGTATTGATCGAATTGGAATTGTGACACTTTTGGGTGGAATACCGGACCGGATTTCTGGAATTAATCGCGAATTGTCGACACCCGGTCGCTTGCTTGGCCTGGTGATTGATTGAGTTCCTGACTTGTTGGCTGAAGGGGTAACTTTAATTTCTAGATATTCTTATTCGAAAAATTCTTTGCTATTGTATTGGAAGATTGGCGAAGAACTAGAAGTGAGATATTATTTGTTGTCGTCGATAAAATGGGAGGACTTTGCTCGAGGAGATCTACTGTTGATAATGCCCCTAGTGGAAGTTTGTCACAGCCCAATGGTCAGGTCAGTCATGCTTCTCATATGGTTTATCAGCCTAGCGAGTGGTCAACAAAGACAGCAAATAGTAACAATTTGACTCCCCCGTCGATGGGGGAAAGCATGGAGAAGCAGTTACGAGAACCTTTTTCATTTCACGAGACGAATGTAAATGCACATAGGAGCAATCCAAATAATTTCGAAGATATCTACGATGGGATTCCTCGCTTATCTCGGGATATGTCACAGAAATCTAGGTCTAAGACCGCTGCAATTGCCAAGGTTGGTGCAAGCAAGACAAGTTCTTTCACTTTCGTTTTGGTTTATACTTCTTGTTCTACTTGTATCGAAAGAAATAATGAGAACTATGCAAAAATTACTAGAAATAATTCATTTACACTGGTCATGCTGCTTATTTTTTTTTGCAGAACATGAAATTGTTGGATAATCTACTTGTATGCTTTGAAAGCTTCATTATAGTTTCTGAACTTTAAAATTTAGGACAACTAAACTTTATGGTTAAATCGTAGATGTTTTGATGGCTAATGAAAATGCATATTAAGAAGAAAAATGGAGCGAACACTGATGTATAAAGGAGCTCTATACGAAAAGAGCTAAAGTGAGGGCGACTACCTTAGCTTGTGATCATACAAAACCTTTACTCATGCTGTCCAAACGTAGTGCCTTTGTTTAATTAAGGTGCTCAGCTATTAAAAAATAATATAAGTAACACCTTTGAACTCTTTGAGATTTGCTAACCACTGTTAAACCGATGCTTTTATCCTCATCATCCAACTTACTATTCTTGTACTCAAAGGTACTCTATGAGTGAAATCCTAGCAATCCTATATATATCTATATATATATATATATATATATAGGCAACATGGTTGAGGCTGGACGGCAAGCCTGGGGATGTATTCAGGCTTAGCCGGGGAAGAGGATTTCGACTCCATGGCCAACCGCTCAATGGAGGAAACCTGCCTTATGTGGGATTGAACCCACTACCTCCTACAAAAGGAGGGTACTCACTAACCAACCACTCAATGGAGGAAATGTAGATATTGCTGTAAAGATTTTTTCAATATTGAGAGTTCCATTATATTAGCATGTTGTAAAGACCAAAACATGATAGCCAGCTTTATAAAACTAAAACTAAAGCATGTTATCAACATGTTGGATAAAATACCCATATCTTGACTACCATACTTACCCTTGAAACGAACAATGTTTTTCTATGTTGCTTGACAAGCACCACTCTCCATTCCTTTGTAGCCACTTACCAATAAAGCATTATTTACTTATTTTAAGAGTTTAGCCTCCATCTTGCATTCCTTTGACATGTTCACGATTCCCACTCAACTGAATGAAATAAATGTCCTCACCTCCTCCTTGGGAAATTTCCTTAAATGTGTTCTAACTTACTTGCCGTGGGAGCAGAATAATGATATGAAGTGAAGAGGAATGACAGAGAGGTTTTACTGCAGAAGCATCTAGGCTTTGACACATTTGCGGGACACCGAATCAAACCTTTCAAGAGAAGAGGTGGGCCTACATGAGGAGAAAGAAATGGGCTGCTGGACAGTCCATATTCAGCCCATCTGGAGCCCTATTAATAACGGTCAATAGACCCATGGTCCAGTCCACTTTTAGCCCATTTAAAGGTTCACTCCAGTAGTCTAACAGGTCCATTATTTGGTCATTTAGTTTCTATATTAGTGTCCTAGTCAGTTTCTTAAATTGGAGTCCTGGAAGGTTAGTTTCTAATTTGAGTTAGTTTCCAATTGTAGTAGGACTAGAATTTAGAGAGTCTTAGTCATAAAGTCTAAGTGTCTTATTTAGAAGGTTTCAATTTTTGGAGTTTAAAATTTCTGGGGTTTCCATTTTTAGAGTTTCTAATTGGAGTATTAATTAGTTGTTACTAGGATTTAGAAGTTTTATTTTAGTAGTAGTTTCTAATTTTAAATTAGACTGTGGAGTTAATTTAAAAGTTTGACTTGTTTTAGAAGTAGGAAAGGAGGGAAGGTCCTATACCTCTAAATACATGTAACCTCTCTTACTTTAGGCAATTGAAAGAAGAATTTATTTTACTGCTCCATTGCTGTAGGTTAGACTTCTTTGATTATTTCTCAATTGGTGTGATTCCAAATCAACTGGAAATTCAGATCATGGTGGACTCCGTTATTCTGATCTCCAAGGATGGATAGGTGTGTTGACACAATCCCGACACATATCCTAACACATACAACAGTGTTCCCTTTATTTTAATTATTTTTTATTAAAGAGTTTTGTTTAAAAGAGGGTTAATATGTTCCATCCTCCATGCAGTACTATGTTAAGTTATTAAAGACAGAGCTATAGTTGTTTGATAGTCTCCCCTCTTGTCAATCTAATTAATTTATTATGTTATTGGATAGTCCAATGGTGCATGAATTTTTTTTCTTTTGCTTTCATATATTTCTTTCCTTATTTTTATTTAAAAATCTTTTGGTTTATATATAACTATAATATTATATCGTAATACATGTATAAATAAGTGTCTGCAGTTTGGGCTTTTTAAAGGAGCCTTGTTAGACACTTCGTATCTGTTTTGGACGCCATATTCCATGTCATTGTTAACAAAGATTGTAATTCAATCACCAAAAGAACAATACTTAACTAAGACTTCGAGAGTCTTTTTGACTAATTCTTCTAGAGAAAGGAAATTTCTCTTAGTGACTGTTAATTTGTTGTTAGTCACTGTTGAACATAGAAAAAATGTCAATGAATTTCCTTACTCGTCAAGTGTGTTTTCACTGGAAATATAAACCTATTCACTGACGTAATCACATTAACTGCATTGCCCTCAACCAGAAGCTTGACCTGAGGTACATTATCTAGACTACCACGCAGTCCCATCATTGGGCTTTAGTTTGCAACTGAATGTGGTCAATTTCTTAAAAAAATGACCTTATAAGGGCATGGCAGAACAGTATAAACTCTATAAATCCTCAACAAGGTAAGCTGGTTTGGATTCCCATTATTGCAGCATGCCAGCATCAGCATTGATTTGTACCTCCCTTACTGCAGAAGGCTTCAGGCTTCCCACGTCAGATGGATCAAAGTTTGGTATACTAGAATTTTAGGTTAACTTTTTAAAATTGTAGAAGAGCTTCAAAAATCAACCCCCCTAGAAACATTTAAGAGACCATGTTTATTCCTACTTCCTTGCTGGTGTCTGACACCTCAGAAACAATCTCCTCAAAGGACTTCATGATTCTTCTCATTTTCAATGTACCCCATGTAACTGCAAACAAAATATGGTTCATAAATCTTAGGAGCCATCACTTCACTTTAAAGTAGGAGGAGAGATAGAGATACCCAATCATGAGGCATGATCACAAACATTGCAAGAGACTGGAAATAGACGCTGTGCGATATCATATTAAGCAAGTGGTAGGATATTGACTCCTCTTCACCTCTGATAGTTACCACAAAAAAGGAACAATTGTTGGCTGAAAACCTAAAGGCCCACCACACCAAGCCCATTGATGACCCTTTCTTTCCCCATCATGTAGTGAGTAGAACAAGTTGATTAAGGATACTGTGTAGCGCTCTGTGTCAAGCGTTCTTTAACTAGAATGAGAAGTGCCTTGATTTTCAAAAGGAACCTAGATGAGGACTGTGAGATGATTAAGTTTGTAACTTAAATATGAAAGCAGATCCTCCTAGCTTATGAGAAAGGGGATTCTCTAGCAAAGAGGATGTTCATGGAAACACTACAAGTTGATTAAGGATACTGTGTAGCGCTCTGTGTCAATGTCATTGGGTTCTTTAACTAGAATGAGAAGTGCCTTGATTTTCAAAAGGAACCTAGATGAGGACTGTGAGATGATTAAGTTTGTAACTTAAATATGAAAGCAGATCCTCCTAGCTTATGAGAAAGGGGATTCTCTAGCAAAGAGGATGTTCATGGAAACACCTTGTACTTTGGGGATGATATGCCCTAGCTTTCGTTGTTCCTTTATTAGTAAATTCCTTTTATTACCAATTGAAAAAAAAGGGTACTACATAATGGTTTTTTATTTTTTATTTTTTAATTTTTTTATAAATTACACAATGGATATAAATGACATAATATAAAATATTATGTAATACATATACGAGCCAACCATATATGATGTAGGGCACTTCCCCAAGATTCCCATGATTGAAAGAATATGGTTGTTTTTTAGAGACTTGAAATCATAGAATTTAGGATCTTTATCTATGTTGCATTGATACAGGTACGGTCTCAAAGTCTGATGCAGATGCAAAGTTTTCGATTTGGCGAACCTTGAAAAATAAGATTTGTGGACTTGGCAATATATTTAATTTAAGTAATGTGAAACAGATTAATTACTTTTTTTTATCATAATAATGATGTTAATAGTGGATAATGTGGTAGGATATTTTATGATTTGTATATACTTATAGATTAGAGAATACATAAATGTAATGTTATATTTGTTGCATAGAAAACTTTAATTGTGAAAGTTAGAACTCATAACCTATGGCAAATGTTAATTAGTATAGGAAAGAAAAAATAAAACGGAATTTGGAAGTGTCTCACCAGAATCTGTGCCATATCAGACTCCAACACATGTCCGACATGGGTACTTCACCATTTATAAGAATCCATGTAACATGGACTTTTATAGTCTTGAAAGAATATTGACAGTGTAAAGACCGATCCAAAAAAAATATTGACAGTGTAAAGGGCTGGATATTCATGGGAATTTTTTTACCAATAATTTTTCTTAATATGGCACACGAATAATATGTTAAATCAAATGATTAAGTCTTGAAGATTTTTCTCTCGTGTTTGGTATTTTGCTATTATTCTCAATTGTTCAATTTAACAGACATGGAGATTCCTAAATCAACTGGCTTGAGTGATTGTAGTTAATGCATTTGAATGTTTTGGCAAAAGATTTGTTCATTCTTGAGAGATGAAGCCCTTTAGAGAAGTTGCTGATCTTGCTAAATGGCCTCCGAATGGTTGACGTCGTGTTGAAGATTTCGAGGGAGAAGATGATGTTTGCGTAGTTTAAGAGGGAGTGGAGGTGAAGCTTAGTGAACAGATTTGAAGGAGGTGAACTCTAAGCTTGATATAATTTGGAACTGGATAAAGAGAAGATGTAAGGTCTTTTCCGTTTGAGGTGAAACGTATGCTTGAAGAGTTATTGCTGTTCATTTTTCCATTTGAGGAGATGGCTGTCAAGATTCTACAGAAAGGAGAAATGTATTGCAGGAAGTGCTTCTTGTTTCTAGATCGGTGCCATCGTAGGGCTAGATGTGGGCATTTTGTGCTTTGTACTAAGAATATTTGGGTTTGGTTCTTTGAGATCCCTTTACATGCTTGGAGCTTATCTACTTTATAAGCACTGGGAGATGCATGTGGGGTTTTGTTTGTGCTCATTTGGATTCATTGTCTTTGGAGATGCTGGAGTTTGCTTGTATCCTTGTTAGAATGGATGCTCCAAAAATTAGGATGAAGTAGATACACATTAAGAGTTTTGTTTGTTATGATTGTAGTGGTGTATGGGAACAATCGCCTGTGTGGATGGAGTATAGAGCAAGGGGCATTAATGGGTGCGCTTCAGCCTGTCCGAGCTCTGCCCAAGCCCGGCCTAGAACATATGTGGCTAAGCCCAAGCCCGACCTAGCATGTGATGGGCCTAAAAATGTAGGCCTAAACCTAGCCCAAGAATAGTTTTCATCGGTCAGCCCGTTAGCTTTGAGCTGGGCATAGGCTTATTTTTACTAAAAGCCAAGCATAAGCCCAAGCCCAAGCCCAAGCCCAAGCTATGCTTTATTGCAGGGCTGTGCCTAAAAGCCCATCGGGCCAGCTGGATCCATTACCACCCTTAGATTGTGCTTAAGCTTTTTACGCAATATTGAAGATCTCCTCTCACAACGAAGTAGGTTGGGGAGTTCAGTGGGAGAAAGTTTTTTTAACGAGCAAACGAGTTCTTGGCTGTTCATGTGATAACTTGATAGAGAGCTTGAGGAAGATGAAGATGATGTGGACATAGGGTATAGGTAGAAACCACTTGATTGAAGATATAAGGATGAGGTGGAGGAGGGTATCCATGTCAGAGTGTTTGTGGGGGAATTTGAAGGGAAGTGTAGATTTGAATTCCAAAATTGAAACTTCACATCAATTGAACCTTGTCAAATAGAGAAAGCTTCTTGGTAGAGCTGGTCGTGGGAGCGAAGCAGATAATAGGGTAAATGTACCTTTTGTTAGAATGGTTCGAGGGCTTACTCTGCAAATATTCATTCGTGTTATAGCTTCGTATCAATGTCGAAGGGAAATAAGGAGTCACTTTGGGCATTGAGGGTCGATAGGGACCCAGTATCGTGGAAGGCGTTTCTTAAAGGCGAGGTGATTTGTAGCAAGGAACCCTATGTTCCTTGGCCATCAAAGTGGGTGGGGTTTAGACCCAACCTCCTTTGGAGAGCGGTCGCAATATGCCCTTATGTTACTTGCAATTGTCAAGGGTTGACATAGTAGTACATTGATCCTAATTTCCCCTTGGGAGAGATAGAAAGGGTTTTGGATGATTGCCATCATCATGCAGTGATGGAGGTGGCTTTCCATAAGAGGCTGTAGTGGGATGTGAAGGTGTTGGAAGCTCACATCAAGATCATCGAATCCGAGAAAACCACTAGAAATATATATATACACACATAGAGGGTCCTTTGAGTTTATAATCTTCTATAAGGCTTGCAATTGAGGTTCTTATACCCAACCATTTTTCATTGGGACCTTCTTCGGAACTTTTTTGCAAAAGGGTATGGAACTCTGCAGCCATTGCTATACAGCCTACCACATGCAGCTACCATCCATAAACCTCAAAGTCATTCAGCCGATAGCCACTTTAAGTCTCGGATCTGCTGTCTCCAACATCTTTCATTATTATACTTGCAACCAACACCCCATCAGCCCCCAAATCTCCCATCGATCAAAAAAAAAAAAAATCTCCCATCGCCACTCTCCTATACCCTCTAAACCTGCTGCCGCTTCAGCCCTATGCCTTAATAGTGCACCAAAGATGTCATCATGACTCTTGTTCATCCTTACATGCTTCGCATATTGAATAGAACCTTGGAAATCTCATTTAAATTCTAGAATAGGTGCAAAGAAGCTTCATTGGATTATATTGGTAGACCCTAAGCTTGTAGGAAGTTCCACCTTCTATTAGGTCCGTGCCCATTAAAGCAACGCACTTAGTATTGTGGGATTGTGCGTGAAAGCCTTGAAAATACCAAACTTATTTGCTTGAATCTAAATGTTTGCATGTGATTAGTATGGGTGTTTGTTATTTCATTATTCTTAATAATCTTTTGTTAATCTTAGCTTTTAGATCTTAGGCCATCACGTGCGTCCTGCATCACTTTAGGTGCAAGCTCAAAGCGCTTAAAGTGAAGCTCAAGTAGTGGAAATGGGAGGTGTTTGGAAGACTCGATCATAGGAAGGGTTTAGTGCTAGAGGAGATTGCATTGCTTGATAGGGAGGACTACGGCCCTTTATCCTTGGAGGATCGATCGAGGAGAGTTAAATTGAAGGCGGAATATCAACATACGGTGAAGATGGAGGAAATCAGTTGGAAGCAAAAATATAGAGTCAGATTGTTGAAGGAAGGTGATAAGAACACTAAATACTTCCACAATGTGGCTAATGCCAATAGAAGGAGAAATCACCTTGCTAGGCTCAAGGTTCGTGGCAATGTGTTGGAAGATGAGGATAGCATCAAAGACGGAGCGGTGGGTTTCTACTCATCTCTACTCTGAAATGGTCAATTTCAGACCTAAGTTGGATGGACTTGATTTTGATCATATAAATGATATTGATAGGGAGCGTCTGGAAAGGCCCTTCATCGAGGATGAGTTTTTGAATGCTCTTTCAGATTTGGCAAGAGATAAGGCCCAGGACCCGACGGATTCACTATTGCTTTTTCAAAGCAGTGTTGGGATACCATTGGACCAGATTTTATGAGAGTAGTGGCAGATTTCCATAAGGAGGGGTTTTTGGATTTTACCTCTAATAATACTTTCATTGCGTTGATTCCGAAATTCCAAGGTGCAGTTGACATTGCCAACTTCAGACCTATTAGTTTGGTGGGTAGCGCGTACAAGATTCTTGCCAAGATGCTTGCCACGAGGCTTCGAGAGGTGCGGCCTTCGATTAAGGGGCTTTTGTGAAAGGCCGACAGATTTTGGACGATTGTCTTGATTGCTAATGAGTGTATTAACTTTAGATCTAAGCTAAGAGTTTCGGGGCTCCTCTATAAGATCGACATGGAGAAGGCTTATGACCATGTGGGTTGGAGATTTTTGGATTGCATGCTTGGCAGATTGGGCTTCGGTACTAGATTTAGAATTGTATTTCGTTAGCCTCCTTCTCTATCTTAATCAACTAATTTTCAGCTAGATTCTTCAAAAGCTCTAGGGGGTTACAACAAGGAGACCCTTTATCGCCCTATCTGTTTATTGTGGTAGTAGAGACTTTGGGGAGAATGATTAATAGAGTCGTGGCATTAGGGGAATTGGAGGGCTTTGTGATAACTCCGGGTAATTATGACATTTCTCATCTCCAATTCGCGGATGATACCTTTGTTTTCATTGGATCTTCTATCTCGCAGCTTAGATTTCGTAGAGGCCTCCTTTGTTGTTTTGAAACCATGTCGAGGCTTAAGGTTTACCTATCAAAGAGCAAGGTATTCGATGTGGGAGAGGTGGAGAACATAACAAGTCTGGCCAGTATTTTGAATTGCAGTGTTGATAAATTATCATCTACTTATTTTGGTCTCCCTCTTGGGAACACTTATAGATCGAAGGCACTATGGAAGCTGGTTATTGAATGCTTTAGAAGAAAGCTTGATGCGTGGAAGTCTAGGTATTTATCAAAAGGTGGCAGACTGGTCCTTATTAAAAGCACTCTCTCTAGCTTACGAATTTACTATATGTCCCTTTTCTCTATTACGAACAGTGTGGCGAAGACTCTGGAGAAAACTATGAGGGACTTTTGTGGAGTGGCAGGGAAGGGGATCGAAAGATGCACTTGGTTAGCTGGAACAATTTTTGTAATGTTAAAGAGAAAGGGGGTTTGGGGATCAAGAACCTTAAAGTGATGAATCAGGCTCTTATGAGCAAATGGGTTTGGAGGTTTGGAGAACAGTTCTCTAGTCCGTGGCGGGAAGTCATAGCGGGCAAGTACAGGGTAGCCTCTTTTGGATGGGTGAGCAGAACGGTTCGCATTGCATATGGATGTAGTGTATGGAGGGGAATTTCTAAGAATATCGAACAATTCGATAGAGTAGTTCACTTTGTGGTAGGACCTGGAGATAGGATCAGATTTTGGGAGGACCTTTGGTGTGGGGAGGTTCCTCTTAGTGTAGATTTTCCCAAGCTTTATTCTCTTTCAGAGCAGAAAGGATGGTCCATCCAGGATTGTGCTCACACTGGGGGGGAGGTCGTCGATTGGCACTTCGGATTCAGAAGAAATCTCAACGACTGGGAGGTTGAGCCCCTTTCTAGACTGCTCTTTCGCCTGCACGATGTTCATCTCTTGCCATTGGGCTAGGCAAGCGGGTGTGGATCTAGACTAAAGGAGGAATGATCTCGGTCTGTTCCTTTTACGAGGTTTTACATTCGATTGATGGGCCTACCTTCCCCGTTTCTATGGTCTGGTGCTCTAACGTCCCTTCTAAGGTGGTTTTCTTCACTGGGAGGCCATTTTGGACAAGATTTTGACCGTCGACAATTTATGATCTAGAGGTATTATCATCGTTAACTATCGCTGGATGTGTCGGCATGGTGGAGAAACAATCAGCCACCTTTTGTTACATTGTGAAGTGGCTAAGGAGGTTTGGGCTTCTTTCCTTTTGGAGTTCGGGATGAGTTGGGTGATGCCGGAATCCCTCATAGCTCTCATCTTAGTTTGCGTTCTAAGGCTTTCTCCTCTAAAGGATGCATTCTTTGGAGAATGCTGCCCTTTGCTCTAGTCTGGACCTCTGGAAGGAAAGGTACCGGAGAGTCTTCGACGGCAAGAGAGAGGATACGACGTCGATCATCCTCAACATCAAGGGGATGTTATCCATGTGGTACAAGGCGTTTGCGGAATGTCTGGGTTTATTCTTCGAAGACTTTATTTTCC
The DNA here is from genome assembly GCA_035048495.1 of Euptelea pleiosperma. Taxonomy (NCBI): domain Eukaryota; kingdom Viridiplantae; phylum Streptophyta; class Magnoliopsida; order Ranunculales; family Eupteleaceae; genus Euptelea; species Euptelea pleiosperma. The sequence continues at coordinate 20,651,169 of CM068552.1, read as the reverse complement.
GTATAGACCTTCTTCGCTCTAGGGACTGATGTTAGTGGGTTCCCTTGAGCGGCAGTTTTGGGGTTTTTTTTTTCTCCCTTATCGACTTTCTGTAGGTCATCTCGTCCTCCTTTAGGCTGTGTTTGTATGCTTTGTTATCAATAAAACTTTCACTTATCAAAAAAAAAAAACCTTGTTCAGCAAGGCATTTCATGATCTGAGGTTTTTGATCATTGAATGAAATCAATAGTCAATTCGTCATAATTGAGCTTCTAAAAAATCTTCAGAAGAAAACACAGTGGCCTTTAGAGGTGCTTAATAGATCATCTATGGCTGGTAGATATTCCAAACACATGGCTGATTTTGCACTGCATTGCCCATGTGCCACCACTCGGAAGGTTCTGCTATTTCTTGCCTTCAAAAATCTCCAAGGGTGAAAAAAATAAGCTATCATTGAGTGGCTGAGCAAGCATTCCTTCCTTTTCAACATGTTCTAAGCTCTCTATTATTAAAGAAACATGCTTTATACTGATGGATATGTATGGTGAATAAAAGGATACAACGTGAAGATGGACAAAGTCTATCTTACTTTCCTAGTTAACTTAATAGCATGGATGCACTTCCAGCATCTCTTTGGTCTTTTTTCCCAAAGACCAGTTTTTAAATTTTTATTTAGTCCAATGAATTGCAATTATTTCCACTAGAACTGCTGGTCCTTTTTGGGGCTTCTTGACTTTTTTTGCATTATTAGCTGGATGTTTCAAAGAAAGTTTGATATGATCACTGTAGTTAACTATTTACACCCTTTTGCTTTCAGTGGAACAGGAAATACTTAAAAAATTGGATTTGTACTGTTCGCTTGTTGAAATTATGTTGTCGAATTGTCTTAATAATTCTCTGTTAATAGGTTTCAGAAGTTAGCTCACGTTTGGGCAGAGCCGGCACTGCTGGGCTTGGGAAGGCAGTGGAGGTTTTGGACACACTTGGAAGTAGCATGACAAATTTGAACCTCAGTAGTGGATTTGTCTCAGGGGTGACAACAAAAGGCAATAAAATAGCAATTTTAGCTTTTGAGATTGCCAACACAATTGTTAAGGGTTCCAATCTTATGCAATCTCTTTCAAGGGCAAGCATAAAACATTTGAAAGAAGTGGTGCTTCCTTCAGAAGGTGTGCAGCATTTAGTATCAAAAGATATGGATGAACTCCTTCGGATTGCTGCTGCTGACAAGAGGTGGATAGCGGATAACAGCTAAATTGTTTTGCTAATATCTTTTGTTGATGAGCTTCTTTGTGGGTTTCAGCTGAAATATCTACTTCCCTTTCTGATAGAATAACCTTGTTGTTTTGTTGTATCATTTTCATAGGGAAGAGTTGAAAGTTTTTTCAGGAGAAGTGGTCAGGTTTGGAAATCGTTGTAAAGATCCTCAGTGGCACAACTTGGACCGTTATTTTGAGAAGTAATCTTAATGACGTCTTATCTAATTTAGCTTTTATTATTTACTACCATTCACATGTGTTTCTCATGTTTTTCTTTTGTGATTCCTTCTATGATTTTCCAGGCTAGGCACAGAACTTACCCCTCAAAAGCAATTGAAAGACGAAGCAGAAACAGTGATGCAGCAATTAATGACTCTGGTTCAATACACAGCTGTTAGTATTTCATCCATTAGTAAACTGAGATTCTGAGTTTTTCTATTTGCAAGCATGTACTTCAGTTGATGCCCGATTTAGCTGCAATTCTAGTGAAGGTGGGGTTCTGAAGTATAGTATCTGCAACTCAAAGGTCTTAAATACCAGTTCCGGCATCAGTTTTAAATGAAACCCAAAAATTTCGCAGGGATTTTTGTCAAGATATTGTATAATGTTACAAGACTTCACCAAAATTGGTTGGAATTTTGAAATGTCAAGGCTCAATGTGCCACCATAGTCGAGATTGAAAATAAGGGCATGAAATGAATAGGTAGGCTCGAAAGGGTACTCTTAATTAGAGTGACTCTTCCCCCCTTTAGATAAATACCTTTTCTTCCACCCAGCTAGTCTGCTACTAAACCTCTCCACCACAGGATCCCAGATCGTTTTATCTTTATATCGCGCTCCCAACGGCAATCCAAGGTATGTAGAGGGCAGACTCCCATACTGCATCCCAAACTGTTATCTAGGTCTGATAGGTTAGGAACTTCACCCACTCCGAACACTTTGCTTTTCTAAAGGTTAACCCGAAGACTAGAGACCGCCTCGAAGCATCTGAGAACACATATGAGTTGTCTGATGGATGCATCTGAAAAGAAAATCGTATCATCCGCAAACTGAAGATGGGTAATTGAGGGTCCACCTGTGCCAACTTTGAACCCCTCTACAAACCCGCCATCAGTTGCCCTGCTAATCATTCTCCCTTATGCTTCCACCACAACCACAAACAGGTCTGAGGATAATATGTCTTCTTGTCTGAGACTTCTCGAGCTCTTGAAAAAACCTGTTGGAGATCCATTGACTAGGATAGAGAACGAGGCAGGGGAGATACATAATCTGATCCAAGTATGCCATTTGACACCGAAACCCATCTTATCTAACATGAGATCCAGGAATGCCCATTTGACATGATCGTAAGCTTTCTCTATATCCTACCTTGCAAAGGATACCGCCTTTCCCCTCCCTCATCCTCGAATCAATACATTCGTTAGCAATCAGCACACCATCTATCAATTGCCTCCCTTTAACGAATGCTCATTGAAACGGAGAAATAACTGAACCGACCACTTCTTTCATTTTAGTAGCTAAAATCTTGGCGATAATCTTATAGGAACTGCCAACTAAATTGATATGACGGAAATCTCGAAGCGTTTCGACACCTTCTTTCTTGGGAATAAGAGTGATAAAAGTGCAGTTCGAGTACCTATCAAGATAGGTCTCACTCTCGAATTCCTTCACCATATTCATGAAGTCCTCTCTCACAATACCCCAGCATCACTGAAAAAATAACATAGTGAACCATCAAGACCCGGTGCTCTATCTTCCCCAAGGCTTTTCACGGCACCCACCACTTCCTCCTCATCGATCGATCTCTCCAACGACACCTTTTACTCACGATTGGTACAATCGAGATCCAAACCCGCCACAGATGGCCTAAAGAAGCTAGGCTTTAGTATAGATTGGAATAGAAGTTCACAATCGCCCCCTGATCTCTTCTTCCTATCTACATACGTCCCATCCATCTGGAGTCTAGCAATCCTTTTACTTCTTTTTCTAGCATTTGCTATGTGATGGAAAAACTTAGTGTTGCTATCTCCTTCTTTCAACCATTTAAGTCTGGATTTTTGGCGCTAGCAAATCTCATCCATCCTTGCCTATTTACACATCTCCTTCTTAGTTTCAACTCCATTGTTCCGCTCCTCCTTCGATAACTCCCGGTTTTCTTCCAACTAAGTCTATGGAGGCAATAACTATTGTCAGGGACCTACTTGTAATATCTTATATTCTACAGGGGGCCCTTGTAATATTGTAAAACTTCACTTAATATATATATTGGGTGAAATCGTGTAGGCTATTCTAAGCTCTACACGATTTCTCCTCTTCCCCCAATTCTCTTCTCCTCTCCTCTCTTCCATCTCTAACCCTAATCTCTTATTCTGGTTACGATTCAAGATTACAACATGGTATCAGAGCATGGTTATGTAACCATGGCTCAATCCTAGAGGTCTGAAGAACCCTAGGGATTGCAAAATTCGATGCGAAGGGCTTTCCAAAGAAGGAGATCATCTCCCATGGATAGCCGCAGGCTTTAGAAGAGTCTGAAACCCTAGCCGCCCACTCCAAAAGGTTGGAGAAGTTCTCCCAAGCCTAGCCGCCCACTCCAGAAGCTTGGAGAAGAGCCACCAAGCCTAGCCGCCCCTTTCAAAAGGTCAGAGAAGACCCTCTGGACCTAGCCGCAGGTCTCAGAGGAGTCCAGAACCTCTCCCTAGTGCTACCGCACCTATCCAGGAACCTTTTTTAGGTCCTCGGAACCATTCACAAGTTTCCCGCGGGTGGTTTTTTCTCCAATAGAAAATCTATAAATGAGTTGTTCCAAAAAGGCCTGAATCCAGCGAGCAACGCGAGCAAGAGGCTTTAAAAATAAAAAGAAGGTGATTTGAACCTCCGCAGCAGCAGTTCGGGTGATTTCTTATCAGAAAAGTCTTCTCTACTACCATGAGTACATCTGAGGAGTCATCTTCTGCCAAGTCAGAGATTATTGTTGCCCCACCCAGTCTGGGAAGTCATGGTGATCACAGCCCGGGCCTACAGATCACTACGGTGAAACTCGACGGGACCAACTACCTCGCATGGTCTCAATCTGCCAAGATGTACATCATCGGACGAGGCAAAGTCGGCTATATCACTGGACGCGTCACTGCACCTGATTCCTTCGATGCTGCGTTTGAGAAGTGGGAAGTGGAAAACTCGATGGTCATGTCATGGCTGCTTCACTCCATGCATCCATCGATCAGCACAGGCTTCCTCTTTCCCCCGACTGCCAACGATATATGGGACACTGCATCTCAGACCTACTCCCAAGATGGGAATTTTGCTAGGATGTATGAACTTCAGCAGGAGATAGCACATCTGAAGCAAGACGATCTTCCTTTGGGATCATACTATGCTGCATTACGCAGCAAGTGGGAAGAGGTAGATCACTACCAGACCTACACCCCTGCATGTACCAAGGATGCTACGGAGTTCCGGAAGATGATTGTGCGCGGACGCATATTCGAGTTTCTTGGCGGCTTGAACCAGAGCTATGAACAGGTTCGAGCAAACATCTTGGGCAGAGATCCACCGCCGTCGACTATTGCATAGGTCTACTCCTACATCCAGAGCGAGGACAGTAGGAGGAGAGCCATGAGCTCTAAGACAGATGCTGATATTCCTTTATCTGAGAAGTCTGCCTTGGCCACTTAGAAATTGAGCAAACCCACATCCAAGAAGGACGGGGATCTTGATGATCGTGATCGACTCAGATGTGATTACTGTGGCAAGCGTCGCCACACTCGGGAGACCTGCTGGAGTCTTCATGGTCGTCCCGCACATTTCTCTGGGGGGAAGCAAGGCTCCTCAAAGAAGCCCTCTGGTAGCAAACATGGAACCTCAGCTGCTCATGCCACCAGTCAAGATCCTCTGATGTGACCCCTTCCTCTGGACAGTCCAACACCTTCTCTAGCATGGACATTGACAGGCTTCGACAATTACTTACTCAGCTTGATGGCCCTTCCCCACCTACATCATCCTTTGCTCAGACAGGTACATCCCATTCAGCCCACCATGTGTCTACGGCACCCATTGGTCCTTCCTGGATCATTGATTCTGGTGCCTCCGATCATATGACTGGTATGCCATCCCTTTTCTCCACCTATAATATCTGCTCGGGTAAGGACAAGGTCCGTGTGGCCGATGGCACCTTCTCCTCTATCTCATGGAAGGGCACTATCTCTACCACACCTACTTTGTCTTTATCCTCTGTACTTCATGTTCCTAAATTCACTACTAACCTGCTTTCTGTTAGTCATCTTACTAAGAGCCTAAACTGCAGTGTTACCTTTTTTCCTACTCACTGTGTTTTTCAGGACTTGGAGACGAGGCGGATGATTGGCAGTGGTCGTGAGGATGGTGGATTGTACTTGCTCGATAGCCAGCCAACTTCATATTCTGTTGCACATCAGTCTAGTGCCAATGTCAGTAGTTCTAGCGTTAATAAAGACCTGTTAATGCGATGGCATAACAGGCTAGGTCATTTACTGCTTTCAGTCATGAAGAGTCTGTTACCTCAGTTTGCGTCTATTCCATTTTTTGAGTTCAACTGTGAAACTTGTGTACTTGCAAAACAATGTCAGGTGTCTTTTCCGACCAGTAATAAAAAAAGTACGTTTCCTTTACAGCTTGTGCACTCTGATGTTTGGGGATCCAATCCCACCACTTCTATCTTTGGTTTTCACTACTTTGTGGTTTTTGTGGATGACTACAGTCGTTACACTTGGATCTACCTTATGAAATCAAAAATGAGGTGCATACTATCTTTCAGACCATCCATAAAATGGTGTGCAATCAATTGGGCACCACCCTAAAAGTCCTACGCACTGACAATGGGGGGGAATACATGTACATTGGCCTTGCCTCCTACTTTGAAGAGCATGGAATTCTTCATCAGACTTCATGTGCCGATACACCTCAACAAAATGGGACCGCTGAGCGAAAGCATCGCCATGTCCTGGAGGTTGCTAGGGCACTTCTTCTTGGTACTCGGGTACCCAAGGGTTATTGGGTTGACGCTGTGTTGACGGCATCCTACTTGATAAATCGGATGCCCTCTCGTGTCTTGGGGTCAAAGTCTCCCTTTCACTCCTGTTTCCTTCCTGTCCTGTTGTTCTCCATTCCACCTAAGGTCTTTGGTTGTGTTTGCTATGTTCACGCCCATCACAGGAAGGACAAGTTAGATCTGAAAGCCGTTCGATGTGTTCCTTGGCTATTTGTCAACTCAGAAGGGATATCGGTGTTTCCATCCCTCTACCTGTCGTCGGTTTGTTTCTCTAGATGTTACATTTTTTGAGAGTCTTCCTTCTTCTCAGTTGATCGGACTTCTCTTCAGGGGGAGCTTGGGAGTATAGACGAGAGTCCGATACCTCCACAGGGGGAGATTCCTCAACCAGTACCCCTTGATTTGCTGGAGAGTCTCCTGTACCCTTGTCTTTATCTCCTACTGACACTGTGCCACAGGATCCGCAGCTGAAGACATATGCCAGACGACGTCAAAAAGAGAAACAGTCCACCATCCAAGCTCACTGCCAGGAAATCCAACTCGATCCAAGTAATCGTGTCCTCAGTGATCCTCATGATGATATGTCTGTTGCTCCTACTATCCTTCCCATAGACATTGATGTACCTATTGCTCATCGGAAGGGTGTTCGGAACTGTGTTACCAAGCACCCTATCTCTCACTTTGTTTCCTATCAACAGCTCTCACCATCCTACAGGCATTTGCTACTTCCCTATCCAGTGTCGCTCTACCATCCGGTGTCTCAGATGCCCTCAACCAGCCTCAGTGGAAAGCAGCCATGCTAGAGGAGATGACAGCTCTAGAAAAGAATGGTACTTGGATTTGGTTCCATTGCCTAGAGGAAAGAAACCGTGGGGTGCAAGTGGGTATATACAGTGAAATACAAAGTAGATGGAAGCATCGACAGGTACAAGGCCCGTCTCGTTGCAAAAGGGTACACACAGACTTATGGGATTGACTACCAGGAGACGTTTGCTCCAGTGGCCAAGATGAACTTAGTTCGAGTTCTGTTATCTCTCGCGGCAAACTTTTCTTGGCCCCTCCACCAGTTGGAAGTCAAGAATGCCTTCCTCCATGGTGATCTAGAGGAAGAGGTCTACATGACAGGTCCTCCGGGGTTCAGTCCGACTGGGAGTAAGGAACTTGTATGCAGACTGAAGAAAGCCTTGTATGGGCTTAAATAGTCACCGAGGGCTTAGTTCGAGAGGTTCAGTTCCGCAGTCAAGAAGATTGGCTATTCGTAGAGTCAGGCGGACCACACTCT